>CM022300.1:203467953-204711182 GCA_011799875.1 Thinopyrum elongatum
GGCAGCGGTGCTCGAGCTCGAGGGGGAGGACGGGGACGAGGTCGACGACGGAGAGGGGGAGGCGCGACGAGGTCCGGCGAGGGGGCGGCGTCGAGGACGAGGCGGCGGCGTCGTGCGGCGTCGGCGGCGTCGGGCCAGCGCCCGATCCAGTTCTGGATCGGGGGAGGGGGGAGTGTCGGTGGGGTGGGTTAGGGTTCGGCTTGGGGAGGGGTATAGGCCAGGGGGGAGGGAACTGGGCCGGCCTGGTGGCCATGGCCCAGTTGGGCCGGGTTTTTTTTTCTTTTCTCTGTTTTCTTTTGCCCTTTTCTTTTATTTATTCACATTTCTTTGTTTAGTAAAGAGTTGGGCCTCAAAATGATTTTTGTATTGTTCCAATAAATACTAGGCATCCTCTACCACTGTCAAAAATTGGTTTGGAGTCAAATGGATCTCACACCACTTTTATAATAATTAAAATGCATTAATCCTAGCTGTTTTGGTAAAGTTTGAGCCACCTAATTAATTTATTTATTGTTGGTTACAATTTTAGAATGGTTTCTTCAATATTTGCTATTTATTGAACATTTTAGTTTCTATGTTGGATAACTTTTATTTTCCACTTTCATTTAAATTTTAATTTGAGTTAGGAGTTGAAATGCAATATGATGCTAATGATGATTATGCACTGTTAAACATGCTGACTTGTCATTATCAAAAGTGATTACTGTGGCTAATGACATGGGGTGTTACACATGTATAGACATGGCCTCGGAACACAAGAGATCGAAAGGTCGAACATGAGTCATATAGTTGATATGATCAACATGGAGATGTTCACCATTGAAACCACCTCATCTCACGTGATGATCGGACTTGGGTTGGTGAATTTGGATCATGTTACACTTGGACAACCGGAGGGATGTTGATTTGAGTGGGAGTTCTTAGGTAATATGATTAATTGAACACTTTATCATGAACAATAGTCTAAGTTGCCTTTGCAAATTTATGTTGTAGATCAATGGCTCGCGCAGTAGCTCCCCTGAATTTCAATGCGTTCCTAAAGAAAGCTAAGCTGAAAGATGATGGAAGTAACTTTGTGGACTGGGCCCGTAATCTGAGGATTATCCTCACGGCTTCCCATAAGTCTTATGTCCTTGATGCACCGCTTGTTGCGCCACCACCTCCAGCGACTGTGGACGTTGTGAACGCCTGGCAGTCGCGTGTTGATGACTACTCAATAGTCCAGTGCGCCATGTTGTATGGCTTAGAGCCGGGACTTCAAAGGTGTTTTGAACGTCATGGAGCATATGAGATGTTCCAGGAGTTGAAGTTTATCTTTGAGAAGAATGCCCGGATCGAGAGGTATGAGACCTCCGATAAGTTCTATGCTTGCAAGATGGAGGAGAACGGGTCTGTCAGTGAGCACATACTCAGAATGTCTGGGTACTACAACTGTCTGGCTGAGTTGGGAGTTGAGCTCCCACCAGAGGCTGTCACTGACAGAGTTCTTCAATCGCTACCACCTAGCTACAAGAGCTTTGTGTTGAACTATAACATGCAAGAGATGAACAAATCAGTCGCCGAGCTGTTCACGATGCTAAAAGTCGCTGAGTCAGACATTCAGAATGAGCATCAAGTGTTGATGGTGAATAAAACCACTAGTTTCAAGAAGAGCTAGGGAAAGAAGGGAAACTTCAAGAAGGGTGGCAAAGCAGTTGCTCCTCTCGTGAAGAAACCCAAGGCTGGACCCAAGCCGGAAACTGAGTGCTTCTATTGCAAGGGAACTGGCCACTTGTCGGTGCACTAAGTATTGGGCCACTAGTACCCCGTACTTGTTCACGGGCAGTTGTAGCCATCCTCGCGGCAAGGCTTGCCGGGGAACAGTTCGAGGTTGATTCAAGCCACCAAAGAAATCATCAAGTCAGAGATCTGAGGATCAGCAGATAAGAAGAGCTGGAATCCGAAGGCCATCTTCCCCGGCAAGACCTTGCCGGGGTGGTCTGCAGAGCCCGGCAAGGATTGGCGCCCAGCAAGGATTGGCGCCAGGCAAGGCTTGGCGCCCGGCAAGGTTTTGTTGCTGTGCCACCGCCCTAGCACAGCGACAAAACCCGACATTCTGGGTCCTTCTTTGGGTGCGTGGCGACGCGCCAGTGGAGGAGAGCTTAAGCGGTGCTGATGGGATGGCTCCTTTTCCCATCCCCAAGAAAGTAAGGACACCTAAATGGACACCTTACGGTGCATTAAATGCATTCGTCCTAGTCCGTTAGGGGTTAGGTATGATTACCCTGTAGCTACTTTACACCTCAATGTATGTACATTTTGCCACTGTGGTGACCCCTTTGAGCGTATAAAAGGAGGCCCAAGGCGACTGCTACAAGGGAGGAGAACTTCTGGCCCATTCTGCATGCGTAGCTGCTCTTTGAACGTACTGTTCACCGTGAGCGTCCTGGAGGCTGGGCTCAAGAACACTAATAAGAACACAAGGCAGGAGTAGGGTTTTACGCTGAACAGTGGCCCGAACCTAGGTAAAATCTTCCCACGTCGATCGTTGGTTCTGCTCTTTGCGCATACCTCTCCCCCCGCTGAATAGTAGAGGGGTCTCTTGCGATCCCATAGGTGTCGTGCCCGACATCTTTGGCGCGCCAGGTAGGGGGATTGAAGGTTGCGTGAACCTGATCTAGTGATCGGCGCCTCAGTTTTTTTTCATCATCTTCATCATCATGCCACCCAAGAAGAAGAGCGCTGCGATGGCACAACTGTCCATGTCCATTTTGCCTACGCCTTCGCGTACGGGCGATGGTGTGTGTGCAGAAGGAAGAGGACTAGAACCCCCACGACGTTCTGGTGATCCGAGCCAGGCGAGCGGTATCGTTCGCAGTGGCAACAACAACCTGCACGCTGCTGGATCTAGAGACGGAGCTGTGTTGCCTACGGGTGGCACAACGAATTCTAGAGATCGGAGGACGCCTGCTGGACCTCCCGCGCCGGCGCAAGCATCACGACCTACCCAGGTCGCGCACGACGAGCGATGTCATGGCGCTGGTGGTTCAGGGCGTCCCCATGAAAAGATTCTTGTGCATCGATCCCAAGATGCGCGGGACCAGCATGCACACCGAGCTGCCGGCGGAGGTGGCGCGCGGTCGTGTGACCGTGGTGGTGCTCCTTCTAACATGGCTAGGAGTCAGAGCACCTCACGTACCTCGCACCTGTCGCCGCCGCCTACGCCAGCGGAAGCCTTGGCACGTGCGCAGCTGCTCCTCGATTTCCCTCCTGCTCCGGAGAAGATGGAGGAGTGGCGAGCTACTATCCAGAGCCTTATCGGCTTCGCCAACAAAGATGGGCCGCAAGAGGCAGGGCCCTCGCATTGAAGGCCCGTCGATCCGGCGTGAGCCGATGTGGAGAAAACCGGAGGTGGTGCAACCACGGTGCACTCCCCTCCGCGGCACCAGCGGCGGCCGACAACCCAGCAGGTCGACCGCCGTGAAGAAGTTTCCACGGTGTCGTCCGATCCACGGATGCGCCGCGATCAGCATCAAGTTCTCCAGGAACAAGGCAAGGAGGACGCTCGAACTACCATCGAGCGGCGACGGGAAGCGTGCTATCAGTCTGATAAGCGCGCAGGGCCGGCTGTCGACGAGCCTGCTCCAGGGGACGTAGGAGACTTGCCTTATGAGGTAGGGACTCCAACGTTTACCCGTGAGCTGCGGCAAGTCCAGTGGCCCAATTCCTGAACCTTCAAGCCGGAGGTCCCGGAGAAATATGACGGTAAAACCCATCCCTCGGAGTTCCTGAGCATCTACACCATTGTGGTGCAGGCTACCGGGGGCCGAGATGACAAGATACTTGCCAACTACTTCCCGTTGGTGCTCAAGCCCAACGTCAGGTCGTGGTTGATGCATCTGCCGGAGAATTCTATTTCTTCTTGGTCAGATTTATGCCATCAGTTTGTTGGCGCCTTTGTTGGAGGCCACCAAGCTCCTGGCCAAGAGAGTGATTTGCATATCATCCCTCAGAAGGAGGGCGAGTCCCTGCGCAAGTTTATGCAGAGGTTCAGTCGGGTGCAGTACAATATTCCTGACGTTCACCCTGCCGCTATCATTAGCGCGTTTCATCAGAACATGCGTAACCGCAAAATGCGGGAAGAGCTGGCGATGAACAAAGTCAGGAGTATTGCCGAGCTTTACGCTTTGGCCGATAAATGCGCTCGAGCTGAAGAGGGGAGGAAACTCCCAGGCGAGGCTGTTGGCGCAGCGGGCGAATCCGAAGATGAAGACGCCGCGACCCCGTCAAGGAAAGGCCGGCGGCGGAACAGGAAACGCGGAGGCAAGGCCGTGCTTGCTGTCGAGGAATCCGACAACCCCGGCGCCGCCAAGAAGGCCAAGGTTGGTGACCCCGGCAAGGATCTTGCCGGGTGCCCTTCCTGTCAGGCCTTGGCGGCTGCCGACAAGTCGGAAAGCTCCGGCAAGCAGTATTGCAAGATCCATCGCACCAAGGGCCACGATCTCCAGAATTGCCGGCAAGTTGAACAGCTTGCCGAGAAACAGAGGGCCGAATATGAAAGGCGAGATAAGGAGAAGGCCCAAGATGGTGCTGACGGATCCGGCAAGAAGCGCGGTGGCCGAGGGGGGCACCGCGGCAAGGCCAAACAACAGAAGGATAGGCCCGCTCGAGGCCGAGATAAAGAAGAAGATGATGATGAAGAGGATGATGAGTCCAGTGAGCAAGAATTCCAGAAAGCTACAGAGGCCATGTGTATCGATGGAGGTGCCTCACTGCATTCTTCCCATCATCGACTCAAACAGTGGGTGCGGGAAGTCAATGCAACAGAGCCGTCACCAGATGCATGTAGGCCCTGAAGTAGTCCAACACACCTATCGTTTTCGACGCCGAGGATCACCCTGATCGCACAACTGCGGTCGGGTGCTTGCCATTGTTGGTCTCCCCAACAATTCACAACCTCAAGGTGACGAAAATGCTAGTTGACGGTGGGGCCGGGCTAAACTTAATCTCACCGGATGTGCTCAAGAAGCTCCAAATTCCTGACGAGGACCTCGAAGAAATGGGTACGTTTCAAGGGGTCAATCCGGGAAGAACCCAGCCCAAGGGCAAGATTACGCTGCCGATGACATTTGGTAGCGAGCTTAACTTCAGGACCGAGAAGGTAGTGTTTGATGTCGCCAAGATCCCCATGTCATACAATGGGATCCTTGGTCGGCCAGCGCTGGCTAAGTTTATGGCGGCAACACACTACGCATACAATGTTTTGAAGATGCCCGGGCCGTTGAGCGTCATCACTATCCATTCCGATAAGAAGGATGCGCTCATCTGTGCCGACCAACTTTACCGGGAAGCAGTTGCAGCACCTGCCATCAAGGCATCTGCTCCTGCCGCTGGAACTCCCGGGGGGAAGAAGAAGACCGGTAAGAATCTTGGCGCGAACTCCGGCAAGCGCACCTCCTCGGAGTGCTGCGCTTCCGTCGAGGATGCACCAGAGAGTTCCACCGGCAAGAACAAGAAATCCAAGGCTGCTCCACCGGAGACCAAGAAGGTGCCCATCAGGGAGGACGGAACGGGGGGAACTTTCACCATAAGTTCCACCCTAGATGACAAATAGGAAAGCGCGCTCGTTGCCTTCCTGCAGGCGAATGTCGACGTGTTTGCATGGCAACCGTCTGACATCCCCGGTGTTCCCAGGAAGGTAATTGAGCACCACCTTGCTGTCTGTCCTCACGCGCGGCCCGTTAAGCAGAGGGTCAGGAAGCAAGCCTTGGAGTGGCAAGAATTCATTGCCGAGGAAATCAGAAAGCTGGAGGCAGCAGGATTGGTCAAAGGAGTGCTTCATCCAACCTGGTTGGCCAATCCGGTTGTGATGCGAAAAGCGAATGGGAAATGGAGGCTTTGTATCGATTATACAGATATCAATAAAGCCTGTCCAAAAGATCCCTTTCCCTTGCCGCGCATCGACCAGATTGTGGATTCCACCGTTGGTTGTGACCTCCTGTCCTTCCTTGATGCCTATTCAGGGTATCATCAGATTTTCATGGCGAAAGAAGATGAAGAGAAGACCGCATTTATCACCCCATGTGGTACGTATTGTTTTATACGAATGCCTTTTGGGTTGAAAAGTGCTGGTTTGACATTTGCGAGAGCAATCCAAATTGGTTTTGAGCCTCAGCTCCATAGAAATATGGAGGCCTATATGGATGATATAGTGGTTAAAACCAAAGACAAAGCGACGCTCATTCAAGATTTAGAAGAAACATTTGCAAATCTGCACAAGATCAACTTGAAGCTCAATCCTGAGAAGTGCGTGTTCGGTGTTCCTTCCGGCAAGCTCCTCAGATTCTTTGTATCTTGCCGGGGAATCGAAGCGAACCCCGACAAGATCAAAGCTATTGAGCAAATTGAAGCGCCGAGATGCGTCAAGGATGTGCGTTGTCTTGCCGGCTGTGTTGCTGCTCTAAGCAGGTTTATTTCCAAGTCTGCTGAGCGCGCCCTGCCCTTTTTCAAAATTTTGAAGAAGGCAGGTCCAATGAAATGGACTCCGGAGGCGGAGGCTGCGCTGCAAGATTTGAAGAAATAACTTTCCTCTCCGCCGACGCTAGTAGCGCCTAAACCACAAGAGCCGTTGCTGCTGTATCTGGCAGCGACAAATCAAGTGGTTAGTGCTGCGCTAGTGGCGCAGAGAGAGGCTGATGAGGAAGCAACACCAGCGGCAGGACCGCCAGGTGACGCGGCAAGATCTTTCCCGGCAAGGGTTGATCCCGGCAAGACAGGATCTGCGCAAACAGAAGAACCAGTGCAGAAGAAAAAGGTGGTGCAGCGCCCAGTTTATTTTGTTAGCACTCTTTTACAAGGAGATAGGTCAAGATATTCTGGCATGCGGAAGTTGCTTTTCGGCCTTCTTATGGCCTCGAGGAAGCTGCGCCATTATTTTCAAGCACATGAAATCACCGTCGTCACTCGCTTTCCGCTGCAACGGATTTTGCAAAATCCAGAAGCAACCGGCAGGATCGTGGAGTGGGCGTTGGAGTTGTCGAGCTTTGGCCTCAAGTTTGAAAGCACTTCGACAATTCAGAGCTGGGCCTTGGCGGAGTTCATTGCGGAATGGACCCCAACGCCGGACGAAGAGGTTCAAGAAACAACTCTCCCCGGCAAGGAAATCGATCAGCAATGGGTTATGTACTTTGATGGGGCTTACTCGCTGCAAGGCGCTGGTGCTAGCGTGCTGCTTGTCACACCCACCGGAGAGCACCTCAAGTACGTATTCCAAATGCATTTTCCCCGGGAGAGTTCGACCAACAACACAGCAGAATACGAGGGTTTGCTTGCCGGTCTCAGGATCGCGGCAGACCTTGGTATCAAAAAACTCGTCATCAAAGGCGATTCACAACTTGTCGTCAGACAAGTTAACAAGAGTTATCAAAGTCCATTGATGCAAGCCTATGTGGATGAGGTAAGAAAAATGGAAGAGCACTTTTACGGTCTGCAAATGGAGCACGTTCCTCGTGCCGAGAACAGTGTTGCTGACGACCTGTCAAAGCGTGCCGCCCTCAAGTTGCCTGTGGAACCAGGAACTTTTGTGCTCCAATTGACTCAACCATCCGTGGCGCCATCAATGCGGCAAGAAAAGAGAAGAAAGTTGAACTCTGGTCAGTACTTCTCGGCAGAGCTCCCGGGAGCCGCCGGCAAGGAAGTTGCCGGGATCGACGACATGCCTGCCGGGGAACAACAGGCTCCAGCAGGGCCTCAGGCCCTTGCTGTCGAGACAAACGTTCCCCCGGCGGAGGAGATGCCTTTAGTCCTAGCCATCGAGCCTCAGGCTCCAGCATGGGCGCAGCACATTGTCCATTTCCTTCAAACAGGAGAACTCCCGGAGGAACAGGAAGAAGCGGAAAGAGTAGCCCGTCGATCTGTTATGTACAAGTTCGTCGATGACATCTTGTACAGAAAGAGACCAAACGGTGTGAAATTAAAGTGCATTCCCCGGGAGGATGGACTAGAGCTGTTGGCGGAAATACATGGAGGCATATGTGGTTCTCACATAGGATCAAGAGCACTTGCCGGGAAAGCATTCTGGCAAGGTTTCTTTTGGCCCAGTTCTCTCCAGGATGCAACTGCACTAGTCACCAAGTGTGAAGCATGCCAGTTTCATTCGAAGAAATCGCATCAACCAGCTCAAGCTCTTCAGACAATCCCTCTCTCTTGGCCATTTTCGGTCTGGGGGCTTGACATACTGGGCCCTTTCCCCCGTGCTACCGGGGGCTTTGAGTACTTGTACGTTGCTATCGACAAGTTCAGAAAGTGGCCGGAGGTGGAAGCAGTGAGGAAGGTGACAGCATAATCGGCAGTCAAGTTCTTTAAGGGGATAGTTTGCCGTTTCGGTGTGCCCAACAGGATCATCACCGACAACGGCACGCAATTCACAAGTCACACCTTCATGCAGTACGTCCAAGACCTTGGCGGCAAAATTTGTTTTGCCTCCGTTGCTCATCCGAGAAGCAACGGCCAAGCGGAGAGGGCCAATGCTGAAGTGCTGCGCGGTCTCAGGACCAGAACCTTTGACAGGCTGAAAAAGTGCGGAAGACGCTGGATTGATGAGTTGCCGGCGGTTCTTTGGTCAATCAGAACGACACCAAATTGAGCCACCGGCCAGACGCCCTTCGCTCTGGTCTACGGAGCGGAAGCAATTCTCCCCACAGAACTCACGTACGGATCACCTCGAGTGCTCGCTTATGATGAGCTTGAGCAAGAGCAACTGCGCCAAGATGACGCTGTGCTCCTTGAGGAGAATCGTCTTCAGGCTGCTGTGCGAGATGCACGCTACCAGCAAGCTTTGCGCCGCTACCATAGCCGCAAAGTTCATGCCCGAAGCCTTGAGGCAGGCGACCTTGTTCTTCGGCGGATTCAGTCCGCCAAGAATTTAAACAAGTTGACGCCAAAGTGGGAAGGCCCTTATCGGGTAGTACGAGTCACCAGGCCCGGAGTTGTCCGCTTGGAGACCGAAGATGACGTTCCAGTGAGCAATTCCTGGAATATCGAACATCTTCGCAAGTTCTACCCATAAGGCGCGGTTGCCGGGAGCTCCCGGCAACCACCCTTTTGTACAAGTCTTGCCGGCAAGGCATGTGATCCTTTGTACAAAGCCAGGCGCAGACCCTGAGCACAGATGAATAAATCTAAGTGTTGTGCATTCCCTTATTGATTCCCATGTTCATATTTATATATGCATGTTTGTCTAAGATGTTGTATGACACCTACTCCCGGTAAGTTCTAACGAACCGCCAAGGTTTCATATCTTCATTTTCTCTTCTTTCTTTTTCTTAAAAGACAGAAGGATTCCTCGCGTGCACATTTGCCGAGGGGGAAGGGAGATATGAGTACCAGTTGGCGACGTTCGGAATCAACGCTTGCCGGAGGAAGGACAGTGACGGAAAGCTAAGTTCTAAAAACTTAGAGCAAGTTTCCTTTATTGCAAAGTTATTTCCTTGGACGATTCCGACTCTTGTATGGAAAATCTGCACGCGAAGGAACCCTTGTTGTAATCAGTTGCGCCCTTATTTTGTTTCGAGTCCGCTCAATGATTTAAGTGGCTGCACTGAGAACGCCAAGGAGTCTTGCCGGCCGCTGCGCCTCCAGCAGGCTGCTGAAGTCCCGCACCCAGCGCTCGCGGTAGGTTGCGCGCCGGCAGGTTTTTCAGTAAGCGTAGAGTGAACTCCATACATAAAAGAATCAGACAAGGAAAATAGCAAGCATGAGCCTAAACATAGGAGAGTTATATTACATTCATGAGTTGCCGCAATTCTAACTTGAGACTTAATTGTCTTTTACATGGAATGATGACGGCAAGAAAAGGCGGAGCACTTAATCCCTGCGTTGGCCTTCGATCCTTTTGATGGAATCCACCTTCTCAAGGATAGGCGCGATAAGTTCTTCAAGTGCCTCGACATTTGCGTCCTTTGGCAGATGGCCGAGCGCGTTGGAGAGGTCGATGCCGGGATTGCTGCGCACCACTTTGATAAGCACCTTGCGGAGGACGGCCCGGCAAAGCCGGCGGGTCTCGTTGGCCAATTGGGTCGCCCGACTAGACTGAAGCAGCCTCAAGGTGTCGATGATGCTTTCAAAGAACATCGTCAACCTAGCACTTGAAGATATTCTTTCCTCGGAAGAATACCTGAAGTTTGACAGGCCCATAGTCGACAGTTCTGCCGTAAGCTTCTCCGCAGCGTCGATGAGGCGTCCAGTCCAGATCTTCACCCCCTTTTCGTAATCGACTTGGGCGGCGGCAGCGCTCTTGAGCAGGTTCCTCTCTCCCTGAAGATCTTTGAGTAGAGCCTTCTCGCGGGCCCTGCCGGCCTCGAGGGACTTCTCCAACGTGGTCAGCTTCAATTCCAGAACTGCAATAGCATCAGCCGCAGAGGAGAGCTGCTTGGTTTTGTTACACAGGGCAACTTGCATCTCCGGCAAGGTGTGGAGGGTTTTTTCCCTATCACGTTTGAGCGTCGAGAGCTCCTTGCCGTGCTCTTCGAGATCTACTTCCAGCTTCTTTACCTTGTCACTCAGCTCATTCTTGGCGGCCTCTGCAGCTTCGGCAGCATCGACGGCCTCCTTGAGCTTGCCGGCATGACTTGCAGTCAGAGCTTCGAGCGCCTCTTTATGTTTTTGCTCCAGCTCCTGGGTCTGCCGCACGACAAGCTTCTCGATATCTTCATCTTTGCTGCGAAGCTTGGTGGCGAGCGCCTGCTCACGTGCGGTGAGATCTTCCTCGTGAGCATCAAGAGCAACGCGGCGCCCCGTCAGGAGAGCATCTTCAGCAGCAATTCTATGAGTAGCTTCATCCTGCGCCTTCTCCATATCAGATTGCCTCAGGAGGATTTCTGTCCACTGTTGACTCACTTGTTCCCGGCCAGCAGTCAGCTCTTGGAGGGCCTCGGCATACCAGACTTGCATTTGTTCGACGCGCCTCTGGAAACCTGATTCGGCCGCCTCGACAACTGCCATTCTGGAATCCGCTTTATCCTTCCGGGCGCGGTGGAGATCCTGGAGCTTGCAAAAATTCTCGCACATGGCCTGAAGGAGCTGATCCTCTTCAGATTTGCCGCTGCTAGCGCTGGGGTCGTCAACAATCTCGAGCCCGGCAGCAGCGATGATTTCTTCGTCAAAGACTTCTCCCTTGGCTGGTGCCCCAATACTTGCTGTCCCCGGCAAGTTGACAAACAAATTCTCGCCAACCTTGAGATATTTGCTGGATGAGGGGCCTTCAGATGTTGACGGTTGGTCTTCAGCAACCGCCTCACCAGTGGCAGGGGGCTCCGTGGCCGGTGCAGCGCCTGGCGCTCCTGCGGCAGGAATGCCGTCAGTATGGTCATCAGCCTCCCTGCCGCCCCCTTCAGTAGATTCCTTGGCGGGTTCCTCCTGTGCAGTCTTGGCGGCCTCCCCATCAAGAGCACCACCAGCCTCGATAGTGGCATCCTTGGCGGCCTCGCTGGTAGCGATCCTGTCTGCTTCAGCGGCGGTGTCCCTGGCGGTCTCCTCGATGACAACATCGACGTCCATGTGTTCCATCACAGGGAACTCTGAAGGACGAAGGAGAAGAACAGAATAAGATCAAGATTGAAGTTCGAAGGGACCAAAGACAGAGAGAAGGGAAAGAATAGCAAGCATTCTGAGGGAATCAGTTACCTGCGTCGAGCTGTTGGGAGGTGGCCTCGCCCCTCCCGGCAACTTCAGTTGCCGGGGAAAGGCTGCCGGTGTCCATGCTTGCCGGCTCCTCCTCAATTAAGATGGGCTCTTTGGTAGGATCTCTTGCCGGGGACGTGCTTGTGGGCGGCATGGTTGATGGAGGTGGCATGACGGGGACGTCTTTCGACAACTCTCCTTGTTGCCATTCTTCTCCTGCGAGCCCAAAGATATCAGCGGCAAGAATAGAAACCTCAGAGCCCGCCAGCAGAAAAAGAGCGATGAGCTTACGCTGGGGGCTGCGCTGGGGGCTGCGTTGAGGGTTGAGCTCCGGGCTGACGATAACAGTTTCTGGCACGCTCGTGGAGCCTGCCGGGGGCTCGTCGCCCGTGGAAGTCTTTGCCCTCTTTGTCATCCTCTCCAGCAAGGTTTCTGCATCACTACAGAGACAATACAAGCAAGTCAGCAAAGTTGATCCCAAGATTTGAAGATGAAGGTTGTGGCAAAGCACTCACTCTTCTTCTTCTCGCTCCGGACTAAAGCCGGAGATGACGAAATCGGCCTCCGTTGCGCTGTCTGAGTGGGAAGGCAGAGGAGGGGTCCTAGGTCGCTTGGCCGTGGCAGGCGCCGGGGCAGCTTCCAGTACGGTGGTGCGAGACACCCCTGCTGCTCCAGCAGTGGCCGCTGGTGTGGGTCTCGCGCGCCGCGCAGGTTGCTGACGAACCCCTTGCCGCGGTGCAGTCTTGCCGGCCACTTTCTTGCCGGGAGCCTCACCGCTCGAAGAAGGCTGGCTTGCCGGGATGGCAGATGCAGCCTTCCGAAGAACACGCTTCATCTTCTTCCGGGCTGGGACCTCTTCTTGCGGTTCTTCTTCGGCCGTGTCCTCGTCGGACAAGCTCTCAGCGGCTGTGCTGCTCTGTTCCCCGGCAGCTTTGTCTTTCCCAGCAGGTTTTACCTCCACTACTACCTCTGCGTCGCTGGTTTCCCATTCTGTGAAGCCAACGCTGCCGGCCTCCGCGGCAAGATTTGCCTCCTCCACCCTAGTGGCAATGTATGCTACTTCTTGGTCGGTGGTGGCTCGGATGAAATCTGCTTCTTCCCGGACGGGTCTCTCCGTCAAGTTATCGAAAAACTTCTGTGCTTCCTCCTCGGTTGGCTCAGCCCAAGTCACGTCAAGACCATGGGCGTTGAACATCGGCATGAAGGCGATGATTGACCCCAAGGCAGAGTTGTTGCCCAAAGGGACAATCCTTGCCGGCAGCCGATGCTTATCGTCGCGCTGGAACGGCTTTTGACGAAGAGCGCCAAGCTGCATAGTAGTCAGATTATTATTCAACCCGGGACGCAATCTCATAATGTTCGCCGCGTTTCGATATTCCCAAGATGGCCTTCCCCTGTTCTGCAAGGGGGCGATGCGGCGGCGGAGAAAGTCGAAGCCAATCATCTCCATTGTCAGCCCGGCAGCTTTCAGGCAGAGAATCCTGGTGGTGGCGATTGTGAGCCTTTCGTCGTCAGCAGCAAGACTGCTCCAGCCACTGCCGCGGACCGCCTTCTGTTTCTGGGGCAGACAAAATGGATGGGGATCTGCTTCCTTGATCCAGCACCATTCAGACCGCCATTCATCCCACTTTTCGCGGTAAACTCCTTCTGGATATATTTCCTTATTCCAAGCGCTTGGAACCCAGGCGATAGAACCAGAGAGGGCCTCTCCTTTTTGGACGCAGGGGAAGAAATAATGGCGGAAAAGGGTAGTGTTGGGAATCACTCTGGCGAAGTTTTCACAAAGATGGGCAAAGATAGACATGCACAGTACCGCATTCGGCGTGAAATCGAGAAGATGAAAGCCGTATGTGTACATGATATCATTGAAGAAATCGGAAAATGGGGGGCAGAGCCCGCAATAGAAATATGCGGCGAAAAAGGGGTATCTGTCCGACCCACTTTTGGAGCAAGAACCTGGAATCATGCGTGTGGCGGGGTGAGCCTGCGTCTCCTTCGCCCACATACACTGGTACCACCTCTTCAATGCTTCTGCATCGAGCGTCGGGGCGTAGATGACATACTTCTTCCGCATCTTCACCAGTTCGCTCTCTGGGACATCGGCTTTTGCTTCCTTGCCCTTGCCTTTGCTGGTCTTGGGCGGCATGGCGGCTGTGAGGGCAGAAGCCGGGGATGAAGCGAGCGTGGAAGCGGTGGGCGGAAGGGGGAAAGCTTCGTTCTGAGCTTGAGAGGAGGAAGGCGATGGCGATGGCCAGATTGAGAAGAAGAGGGGGGTAAATAGGTTGTGCCTCTGCGGCTTCTCCTTTTTTATGGGGAAGGAGCGGGGCCGCCTCTTTTACTCCCCAATGTGAATGCGCCTCTACAGGCGCGCGTAGTGGGGGGCACAGTAAACAGGATATTTACAATCGGTTAATCCCCTGCCACGCGTGCCCGTCCACTGTTTGGGCCTAGCCCAACAACGTCTCGCACTCGTGTATGTCCTAGGCCTGAGGGCTCCTGTCGGTGCACTAAGTATTGGGCCACTAGTACCCCGTACTTGTGCACGGGCAGTTGTAGCCATCCTCGCGGCAAGGCTTGCCGGGGAACAGTTCGAGGTTGATTCAAGCCACCAAAGAAATCATCAAGTCAGAGATCTGAGGATCAGCAGATAAGAAGAGCTGGAATCCGAAGGCCAGCTTCCCCAGCAAGATCTTGCCGGGGTGGTCTGCGGAGCCCGGCAAGGATTGGCGCCCGGCAAGGCTTGGCGCCCGGCAAGCTTCGGCACCCGGCAAGCTTCGGCACCCGGCAAGGTTTTGTTGCTGTGCCACCGCTCTAGCACAGCGACAAAACCTGACATTCTAGGTCCTTCTTTGGGTGCGTGGCGACGCGCCAGTGGAGGATAGCTTAAGCGGTGCTGATGGGATGGCTCCTTTTCCCATCCCCAAGAAAGTAAGGACACCTAAACGGACACCTTACGGTGCATTAAATGCGTTCGTCCTAGTCCATCAGGGGTTAGGTATGATTACCCTGTAGCTACTTTACACCTCAATGTATGTACATTTTGCCACTGTGGTGACCCCTTGGAGCGTATAAAAGGAGGCCCAAGGCGACTGCTACAGGGGAGGAGAACTTCAGGCCCATTCTGCATGCATAGCTGCTCTTTGAACGTACTGTTCACCGTGAGCGCTCCTGGAGGCTGGGCTCAAGAACACTAATAAGAACACATGGCAGGAGTAGGGTTTTACGCTAATCAGCGGCCCGAACCTGGGTAAAATCTTCCCGCGTCGATCGTTGGTTCTGCTCTTTGCGCATACCTCTCCCCCCGCCGAATAGTAAAGGGTTCTCTTGCGATCCCATAGGTGTCGTGCCCCGACACCACTGGAAGCGGAACTGCCCCAAGTATCTGGCTGACAAGAAGGGGGCCAACATCAACAAAGGTATATATGATATACATGTTATTGATGTGTACCTTACCAACTCTCGTTGTAGTGCCTGGGTATTTGATACCGGTTCGGTTGCTCACATTTGCAACTCAAAGCAGGAACTACGGAATAGACGGAGGCTGGCGAAGGACGAAGTGACGATGCGCGTGGGAAATGGTTCCAAGGTTGATGTGATCGCCGTCGGCACGCTCGCTCTTCGATTACCATCAGGATTAGTGATGAACCTGAATAATTGTTATTTAGTGCCTGCGTTGAGCATGAACATTATATCTGGATCTTGTTTAATGTGAGACGGTTACTCATTTAAATCAGAGAATAATGGTTGTTCTATTTATATGGGTAATATCTTTTATGGTCATGCACCCATTGTGAGGGGTTTATACTTATTGAATCTCGATAGTGATGATACACATGTTCATAACATTGATGCCAAAAGATGTAGAGCTGATAATGATAGTACCACTTTCTTATGGCACTGCCGCTTAGGTCATATTGGTGTAAAGCGCATGAAGAAACTCCATGCTGATGGACTTTTGGAGTCACTTGATTTTGAATCACTTGACACATGCGAACCATGCCTCATGGGCAAGATGACTAAGACCCCGTTTTCCGGAACAATGTGGAAATCATACATACTGATGTGTGCGGTCCGATGAGCGTTGACGCGCGCGATGGATATCGTTACTTTCTCACCTTCACCGATGACTTGAGTAGATATGGGTATATTTACTTAATGAAGCATAAGTCTGAAACCTTTGAAAAGTTCAAGCAATTTCAGAGTGAAGTTGAGAATCATCGTAACAAGAAGATTAAATTCCTACGATCTGATCGAGGGAGAGAATATCTGAGTTATGAGTTTGGCAATCACTTAAGACAATGTGGAATCATTTCACAGTTGACGCCACCTAGAACACCACAGCGTAATGGTGTGTCTGAATGTCGTAATCGTACCTTATTGGATATGTTGCGTTCTATGATGTCTCTTGCCGATCTGCCACTATTGTTTTGGGGTTATGCGTTAGAGACAGCCGCATTCACTTTAAATAGGGCTCCATCTAAGTCCGTGGAGACGACGCCGTATGAACTATGGTTTGGCAAGAAACCTAAGTTGTCGTTTCTTAAGGTTTGGGGCTGCGATGCTTATGTCAAAAGGCTTCAGCCAGAAAAGCTCGAACCCAAAGCGGACAAATGCGTCTTCATAGGGTACCCAAAAGAGATGGTTGGGTATACCTTCTATCTCAGACCCGAAGGCAATGTGTTTGTCGCTAAGAGCGGGTCCTTTCTCGAGAAAGAGTTTCTCTCGAAAGAATTGAGTGGGAGGAAGATAGAACTTGATGAGGTTGTTGGACCTCTACTTCAACCAGTGAGTAGTGCAGCACAGAAAGATGTTTCTGTGACACCTACGTCAGCTGAAGAGGAAACTAATGATAGTGATCATGAAGTTTCGGATCAAGTTACTATGGAACCTCGTAGGTCGACAAGGGTACGTACAACTCCTAAGTGGTACGGCAACCCTGTCTTAGAGGTCATGTTGTTGGACAACGATGAACCTACGAGCTATGGAGAAGTGGTGGTGGGCTCGGATTCCAACAAATGGTTAGAGGCCATGAAATCTAAGATGGGATCCATGTATGAAAACAAAGTATGGACTTTGGAAGTATTACCTGAAGGGTGAAAGGCCATTCAGAATAAATGGATCTTCAAGAAGAAGACGGACGCGGACGGTAATGTCACCGTCTATAAAGCTCAACTTGTGGCAAAGGGGTTTTCACAAGTTCAAGGAGTTGACTACGATGAGACTTTCTCACCCGTAGCGATGCTTAAGTCTGTCAGAATCATGTTGGCAATAGTTGCATTTTTCGATTATGAAATCTGGCAGATGGATGTCAAACAGCGTTCCTTAACGGTTTCCTTAAAGAAGAGTTGTATATGATGCAACCGGAAGGTTTTGTCGATCTAGAGAATGCTAACAAAGTGTGCAAACTCCAGCGATCCATTTATGGACTGGTGCAAGTGTCTCGGAGTTGGAATCTTCGCTTTGATGAGGTGATCAAAGCGTTTGGGTTTATACAAGTTTACGGAGAAGCTTGTACTTACAAGAAAGTGAGTGGGAGCTCTATAGCATTTCTAATATTATATGTGGATGACATATTGCTGATTGGAAACAATATAGAACTTTTGGAAAACATGAAGGAATATTTGAACAAAAGTTTTTCAATGAAGGACCTAGGAGAAGCTGCTTTCATATTAGGCATCAACATCTATAGAGATAGATCAAGACGCTTGATAGGACTTTCACAAAGCACATACCTTGATAAGATTTTGAAGAAGTTCAAAATGGATCAGTCCAAGAAGGGGTTCTTGCTTGTTTTGCAAGGTGTGAAGTTGAGTCAGACTCAATGCCCAGCGACTACAAAGGATAGAGAAAAGATGAGTGTCATCCCCTATGCCTCTGCCATAGGCTCTATCATGTATGCGATGCTGTGCACATGACTGGATGTCAGCCTTCCCATAAGTATGGCCGGAAGGTTTCAAAGTAATCCAGGAGTGGATCACTGGACAGCGGTGAAGAATATCCTTAAGTACCTGAAAAGGACTAAGGAAATGTTTCTTGTTTATGGAGGTGATTAAGAGCTCGTCGTAAAGGGTTACGTCGATGCAAGCTTTGACACTGATCCGGATGACTCTAAGTCTCAAACTGGATACTTATATATTCTAAATGGGGGAGCGGTAAGCTGGTGCAGTTCTAAGCAAAGCGTGGTAGCTAATTCTACATGCGAAGCGGAGTACATAGCTGCCTCGGAGGCAGCAAAGGAAGGTGTCTGGATGAAGCAATTCATGACAGATCTTGGAGTTGTGCCCTGTGCACTGGACCCGATGACTCTGTTCTGTGACAACACTGGTGCCATTGCTCTAGCCAAGGAACCAAGGTTCACAAGAGGACCAGACACATAGAGCGACGCTTCAATTCCATCCGCGATTACATCAAGAAGGAAGACATAAACATTTGCAAAGTGCATACGGACCTGAATGTTGTAGATCCGTTGACTAAACCTCTTCCACGGGCAAAGCACGATCAACACCAGAACTCTATGGGTGTTAGATTCATTACCATGTAATGCTGGATTATTGACTCTAGTGCAAGTGGGAGACTGTTGGAAATATGCCCTAGAGGCAATAATAAAGTGGTTATTATTATATTTCTTTGTTCATGATAATCGTTTATTATCCATGCTATAATTGTATTGACCGGAAACTCAAATACATGTGTGGATACATAGACAACATGTCCCTAGTAAGCCTCTACCGGACTAGCTCGTTGATCAAAGATGGCTATGGTTTCCTAGCCATGGACATGAGTTGTCATTTGATAACGGGATCACATCATTAGGAGAATGATGTGATGGACAAGACCCAAACTATGAACGTAGCATATGATTGTATCAAGTTTATTGCTATCATTTTTCTGCATGTCAAGTATATGTTCCTATGACCATGAGATCATGCAACTCACTGACACCGGAGGAGTGCCATGTGTGTACCAAACGTCACAACGTAACTGGGTGATTATCTCTGAGGGTGTCTATTGAGTTGGCATGGATCAAGACTGGGATTTGTCACTCCGTATGACGGAGAGGTATCTCAGGGCCCACTCGGTAATACAACATCACAATAAGCTTGCAAGCAATGTGACCAATGAGTTAGTAACGGGATCTTGTATTACAGAACGAGTAAAGAGACTTGCCAGTAACGAGATTGAACTAGGTATAGAGATACTGACGATCGAATCTCGGGCAAGTAACATACCGATAGACAAAGGGAACTGCATACGGGATTAGCTGAATCCTTGACATCGAGGTTTGACCGATAAGATCTTCGTAGAATATGTAGGAACCAATATGGGCATCCAGGTCCCGCTATTGGTTATTGACCGTAGAGGTGTCTCGGTCATGTCTGCATAGTTGTCGAACCCGCAGGGTCTACACACTTAACGTTTGTAGACGATATAAGTATAGTTGAGTCATTATGGTGGTTACCAAAGGTTGTTCGGAGTCCCAGATGAGATCCCGGTCATGACGAGGAACTCCGGAATGGTCCGGAGGTGAAGATTGATATATTGGACGAAGGGTATTGGTGTTCGGAATTGTTCCGAGGTTACCGGGTGATGACCAGCATGACCGAAAGGGGTTTCGGGGGGTCCCGGCAAGTGTTGGGGGGCCTCATGGGCCAAGGGGAGAGGGTAAACCAGCCCACTAAGGGGTTGAACGCCCCTCTCACCCCATCTCACGTTACCAGGGGAGGTGGGGCGCCTCATCTAGGGTTCCCTCCACCTGGCTGTGGGGGCAAGTCACCCTAGGGTTTCCCTAGGGGGACGCCCCCATCTGCCTTGGCCGCCACTCCTAGATTGGATCTAGGGCGCCCCCTCCTCCTTCCTTCCCCCTATATATAGAGAGGTAGAGAGAGGGCAGCCGCACCCCTGGAACACATCTCTACGCCACGGCGCTGCCTCTCCTCTCCCTCGCATCCCTTTTCCTTTCCGTAGCGCTTAGCGAAGCTCTGCTGAGATTCCGCCACCACCACCGCCACCACGCAATTGTGCTGCCGGAAGACTCGAGCTACTACTTCATGATCACTCACTGGATCGAGGAGGTGAAGGCGTCATCAAGCCGTACGTGTGTTGAACGTGGAGGTGCCGTCCGTTCGGCACTTGGATCGGAGTTCACGGGACGGATCGTGATTGGACCGCGAAGACGTTCGACTACATCAACCGCGTTTCTTAACGCTTCCGCTTAGCAATCTACAAGGGTATGTAGATCCAATCTCTCCTCTTGTAGATGGTCATCTCCTAGATTGGATCTTGGTGAGCGTAGGAATTTTTTTGTTTCCCATGCAACGTTCCCCAACACTCGCGCGGTCCCATCGCGAGCCACGCCAACCTTTGGAAGGTGGTGCTGGCATTCATCAGGCCAAAGGGCATGCGGGTGTAGTTGGTGGTGAGGCCCCTACCCGGGCCAATGCACGATGGCCAAAAGAGGTCCTGGGAGCAGGCCCTGTTGAGGCTCGTGAGGTCGATGCACATGCGCACCTTGCCATTCCTCTCGGGGATGGCAACTGGGTTGGTGGGCCGCGCGGGGTGTCGCTCGCCACGGATGGCCCGAGCTTCCTGCAACTTACAGGTCTCCTGAGCGATGAACTCCTGCTTCTCCGGTGCCTGGCACCGTGCTCCTTGCTTGATGGGGCGTGCATCAAGGAACACCTCGAAGTGGTGCCGGAGCACCTCCCTTGGCACACTGGTCAGGCCAGACGCTCTCTAGGCGACATCACCTGAGCCTTCCCGAAGGGAGGCGCCAGGCGCGTCTTCCTATACGGGAGGAGGGCAGGTGCTGGCAGCGAGGGCAGGGCCTGGGCCGCTACCATCGGCTGGTGCCTTCCTTGCCTCGGGGCAGTCCTGGGAGAGTAGCTGCTTCTTCCTCGTGGGGCAGCCTCAGGAGGCTTGGTGGCATCCTCGCCATCAGAATGCGCTGTTGTGGCGGCCCGGTAGGCGTGCTCGAGGGAGCAAACCGCGTCCTTCTCGTCACAGGCGATGGTGATGACACCGCTGCAGCCAGGCATCTTGAGGATGTTGTAGCCATGGTGGGTTGCCGTCATGAACTTGGCGAGTGCCGGGTACCCCAGGATGGCATTGTACGGGAGGCTGATGTGCGCCATGTCGACGTCGATGAGCTCAGTATGGTAGTTGTTGCGGGTGCCGAAGGTGCCAGGGAGGCACGCTTGCCCCAAGGGCATGGTAGACCCATCTGTCACCCCGGAGAAGGGCCTGGTCGACATCAGCTGGTCGTAGGGCACTTGGAGCGTCTTGAAGGTCTCGGTGGAGATCACGTTGAGGCTGGCGCCCTCGTCGATAAGGGTCTTGGTGACCCGCGACGTCCCTGATGGTGGGGGTGCACAGCATGGGGAGCGTGCATGTCGTGGCCGTGGACTTGAGATGGTCCCTGGAGTCGAAGGTGATGGCGTACTGCGACCACTTGAGGGGCCGCGCGGCTTCAGGCCTCGGGATGGCGGCGTTCACCTCGCGAGAGAACTGTTTAAGAGGCGGTTGGACACGGGAGCCTGGGCTCCCCCGAGCATCCAGGCTATCGCGCGAGGCTCCTGATAGCCCCCAGGCCCCTCGTCATTCTGATTGATGTCATTCGTTCTGGTCGGCGACAGTGGCGAAAGGGCGGCGTTAGCCTGAGGACGTGCCTCGCGAGGATTATCGCGCCAGCCTTGGCGGGGGTTGCCATTGCGGTTGTCCCATCAGCCGCCATTGTGGCCTCCTCCACGGGTGGTGCTGCAGTCGTTGTGGTCTTCCCGGCGGCCCAAGCGCTCGTCGCGGAGCGACTTGAGCTCCTGACAATCTTCGGTGTTGTGGGTGCGCATGTTGTGGTACACGCAGAATGGGCAATTGTCCTTCTCAGGCTGGTACCTGTCATGATCGCGCTTCTACTCTGGCTCTGCCATGAGCACTGCAAGGCCCTTGCGGTTGATGTCCTTGCCCTTGGCCTTGCTGTCGTCAGGCGCGACATCGGGGTCATTGTGGATGAAGAGGTAGCCCTCTTCAGCCTTGGCGCACTTGTCGGCGAGGTTGAACAGCTCGAGCACCGAGTCCAGCTCATCGTTGATGGCAAGCTTCTCCCACATCCTGATGTCCGTGATGCCAAGGGAAACACAGAGATGATGGCCGCGTTAGAGGCGCGTGGGACCTTGTGGCGCACCTGGCTAAAGTGCTGGATGTATTTGCGGAGGGTCTCGCCAGGGCGTTGCCGCACGTGACTAGTCGCAGAGCTTGCTCCACAAGGCGATCGATGCCTCAGGCAGGTTCATGAGTCAGGAGTGCGCACAATCCTTGAGGGCCATAGTGAACCAGTTCACCATGACCTTGTCATCGCCATTCGCCGCCTCGATGCACAGCGCATAGAGATGAAGGAACTCTGTGGGGTTGGGGATGCCATCATAGCGCGGGGGCAGCTCCATCTTGAACTTGGTGGGCCATACCACCCGACGCAGCTCGCGAGTGAAGGCTCGGCAGCCCACGCTGCTCGAAGGGACTCCATGTTGTAGGTTGAAACCCTAAGATGTATCTTTTCACACTTGGAGGGGGAAAAGGATGAACACCAAGAACACAAAGAGGAATTCACTCCAACAAATCCCAATCACACATCTACTAGAATAGCAAACACATAGATCCACATGAATACATGAACAATCAAAGGAAACAAGCACTAGGTAGAGTTCTTCCCACTCCTAAGAGATGAGGTCTTGCGGATGATAATCTTCTCCAAGAGGAGGTCTTGAAATCCACAAGTGGATCCTCTCCTAAAAGGCCTTGATCTCCAATGGAGTGGTAGAAGGAGCAAAGCTCACAAATATCTCATATATGTCTTTGCTAACACTAAACATAACCCAAGGTACAGAATATATAGGCTTGGGGTCGAAGTGGATGAAGTGGAGGTCCGAAACCGAATCTCAGCCGCCCATCCTGGAGGGCTCGTGCGCACGGGGTAAGTTGGGCCCGTGCGTATGGGGGTCCTGTGCGCACGGTACACGCCCGTGCGCACGGGGTGCTACAACCGTAGCTCGCTGTGTAGCCCGCAGGCATGGGGTCTCGGGGGCCCGTGTGCACGGGGTTGCCTGGGACTTTCTGTCCAATTTCTTCTGGACTCCTTCCTCCTTGGCGACTTGGGGTGCTTCTCCCTGGACTTGGTGGTGCTCCTCAGCTGCTTGGAAGGGTCCCTCTTCGTACCTAATAATGCATAGAGTATTTTGGTGAGGTAGCAACCAAGTCCCATTCGAGTTCATGTGCAAGTCAAGTAGGAAGGAGTTCACCTCGGTTTCCATTGCGTGGGCTCGAGCTCTTGTCATAGGTCCACGTGGGGCTTGATGCGTTGGTGTATAGTCCATGGGGATGGTGGAAGGATGCTCCGCATCATCTCCCCCCTTGGGAGAGATCCGTCCACGGATCGTGATCTTCATCACCATGGTACTTGGCCAAGTCTTTGACGTTGGAGATGTCGCTTACTTTGTACTTGTCACGTGGGACGTCTATCTTGTAAGCGTTGTCATTGTAGCGTGCTAGCACCTTGAAGGGTCCATCGGTGCGTGGTGGTAGCTTTGACCTGCGTTCGTTGGGGTAGCGGTCCTTGCGAAGATGAAGCCATACGAGATCGCCCAGTTGGAACACCATTGGTGTCTTGTTGATGTTGAGCTTGGTGGTGATGCAATTTACTTGACGCTCGATCGTTGCCCTTGTATCTTCATGCATCTTCTTGAGAAAGCTTGCCCTTGCACTTGCATCCATGTTTGTGCGTTCTTGGAGCGGGAGAGGTAGAATGTCCAATGGTGACAATGGGTTGAAGCCGTAGACAACTTCGAAGGGGGACTTGCCAGTAGTAGAGTGTCGAGCCCGATTGTAGGCGTACTCGGCGATGGGTAAGCACTCCTCCCACTCCTTGATGTTCTTCCTGATCAACACGCGTAGGAGAGTAGATAGCGTCCGGTTGGTAACTTCGGTTTGGCCATCGGTTTGTGGATGATATGCCATGGAGAATAGAAGCTTGATGCCGAGCTTGGCACATATCATCTTCCAAAAGTAGCTTAGGAACTTGACGTCGCGGTCCGACACAATGGTCCTTGGCACTCCATGTAGCCTCAAGATTTCTCTACAAAAAAGATTTGCAATATGTGCAGCATCGTCTATCTTATTGCATGGGATGAAATGAGCCATTTTTGAGAATCGGTCCACAACAACAAATACGGAATCCTTTCCATTTTGAGTCCTAGGCAAACCAAGCACAAAATCCATACTAATATCTTCCCATGGTTGATATGGAATTGGAAGTGGCATATGTAAACCATGAGATTGAGTTTTTGACTTAGCTTTGCGACATGTAGAGCATCGGTTGGTGAAGCGCGCGACGTCACGGAACATCTTTGGCCAAAAGTACTTGTTGGAGAGTGTGGCAAAGGTCTTGTCGCGTCCAAAATGTCCCATAAGTCCACCTCCGTGAGCCTCTTGCAAAAGTAACAAACGAAGAGAAGACTCGGGTATACAAAGTTTGTTAGCGCGCATAAGGTAGCCATTCTTGAGATAATATTTCTCTGAACAAGTGTGAGCAAGACATTTTGCATAAGGAATCGCAAAGGAAGGATCGTTGGTATAAAGATATTTAACATGCTCAAAGCCTATCACATTCAATTCAAGTTGAGTAACTAACATGCATTTACGGGAAAGAGCGTCCGCCACAACATTTTCTTTACCCTTAATGTACTTGATCACATAAGGGAAGGATTCAATAAATTACCTCCATTTAGCATGCTGTTTATTCAACTTGGTTTGACCTTTAAAGTACTTTAGTGTCTCATGATCGGTATGTATGACAAATTCATGTGGGCGAAGATAACGCTCCCAAACATGCAATACTCGCACTAAAGCATATAATTCTTTGTCATATATGGGATAGTTAAGTTGAGCACCGGAAAGTTTTTCACTAAAGTAGGCAATAGGTCGCTTTTCTTGCATCAAGACTCCACCAATTCCATTACCACTAGCATCATAATGAACTTCAAAAGTTTTGTTGAAATTAGGCAATGCAAGAATTGGGGCATGTGTAAGCAAAGATTTGAGCTCATCAAATGCGGTAGATTGAGATGGTCCCCAAACAAAGGGTGCATTCTTCTTACTCAAAGCAAGTAACGATGCCCTAATAGTGCTAAAGTCTTTCACAAAGTGACGATAAAAACCTGCTAGACCAAGGAAACTATGCACTTGTTGCAAATTAGTGGGTTGTGGCCAAGTTTTAATTGCTTCAATTTTAGACTCGTCTACATGAACACCCTTTGAAGACACAATGAAGCCCAAGAAAACAATCTTGTCAACGCCAAATGTGCATTTTTCCATATTAGCATAAAGTCGCTCATTTCTAAGAGTTTGCAAAATGGCTCTAAGATGATTTACATGCTCTTTGAGGGATTTGCTGAACACAAGGATGTCGTCAAAGTAAACCACAACAAACACACCAATGTAAGGACGAAGCACATAATGCATAACACGCATGAAAGTACTGGGTGCTTCGGATAACCCCATAGGCATAACTAACCACTCATACAAACCAAATTTTGTTTTGAAAGCGGTTTTCCATTCATCCCCTTCTTGTATGCGGATTTGATAATAACCACTTTTAAGATCAGCTTTTGAGAAAATAGTGGCACCGCTAAGCTCATCTAGCATATCATCAAGGCGTGGAATGGGATGCCTATATCGAACTGTGATAGCATTGATGGGTTTACAATCGGAACACTTGCGAAAGCTACCGTCTCGTTTTGGCACAAGAATGACCGGTACGGCACAAGGACTTAAACTTTCACGCTCATGTCCATGGTCTATGAGATGTTTGACTTGCCTTCGTATTTCTTTGGTTTCTTCGGGGTTGACGCGGTATGGTGCCTTGTTAGGAAGAGGTGCGCCGGGGATGAGGTCGATCCGATGTTCGATGCCATGTAGAGGAGGAAGACTGGGAGGTAGCTCATCGGGAAAGACATCCACGAATTCCTGCAACAAATCAGACAACACTAGAGGAAGAGGATTAGGAGTGTTAGTCTTTGCCACCTCATCTTTGCACACTAGGACATAGTGGATGACACTCAATGGTTTCTCACACACTTCTCTCATCTCTCTTTTTGTGGCTAGGAGGACCAAGTTTTTCTCTCTTGGTGAAGAGTCACTTAATTTGGGCTTGTGGCGCTCACTCTCTTTGTAGTGGTTCACTCTCTCACTAGTCTCTCCACGATGGGTGGATGCTTGCTTGTCGGCAAGGCTTGGTGACATAGGTCATAGCACGTACTGCGTTCCCTTCATCTTGAAGCTATAGTGGTTTGTTCTCCCGTTGTGGATGCCGCCGTGGTCAAATTGCCAAGGTCTTCCCAAGAGAAGATGCCACACGGACATAGGAACCATGTCACACTCAATGGTGTCCTCGTAGGCGCCGATCTTGAAAGAAACATGCACGGTGTGCTCCACTTGAATTGTGCCAGAGTCGCTAAGCCATTGGACCTTCTAGGGGCGAGGCTGCTTCTTCTTAACCAATTGCAGCTTGGAACATAGCTCGTCACTTGCCAAGTTGTGGCAACTTCCTTCGTCGATGATGAATTTGATGGAGCGTCCGTTGATGCCGGCCTTGGTGTGGAATATGTGACACCTTTGGTCTTCGTCTTGTTGGTGTTGAAGTGTCAAGACCTTTGAGACCACGAGAGCGGGACTTGAATCATTATCACAATAGACATGAGCATCTTCTTCTTCATTCACTTGATGGTGCATGGCGACGTGCTCGAGAGCTTCCATCTCATCTTCACTCATGGAGTTGTACGTGCCATCATCATTGGCGATCATGGTTCGCTTGTTGATGCATTGGAAAGACTTGTGTCCATGGCCACCACAGTGAAGCACTTGATAGAACTTGTCTTGATGGGATCGTCCGGTGGTGCCGATGAAGGAGACGTCTTGTTCTTGTAGTTGCTTGCCGGAGGACAAGTCGAGGAAGGCGTCGCTTTCTTGGAACTTGACTTGTAGCCGGTACTTGGTGATGCTCTAGTCGAGGTAGGAGGCGTCGAAGTAGAGGTAGGTTGTGTGTAGGAGCCGTAGGTCTTGGATGAATACTTGGCGTATTTGAAGTCTTCTTGCACTTGTCACTCCGCCTTGGACGCTTGGTGAACTAGCTCGAGTAGGTTGGAGTAGGGTTGGAAATTGGCAATCTTCCTTATTGGGTGGTTGAGGCCGTTCAAGAAGCGTGCCATTGTTCGCTCATCATCCTCTTTGACATTGGATCTTATCATGGCAATCTCCATTTCTTGATAGTATTCCTCCACTGTCTTCGTGCCTTGCTTGTGGAGTTTCAACTTCTTGAATAGATCTCGGGTGTAGTATGTAGGCATGAAGCGAGCGCGCATGACATCCTTCATTTGTGTCCAAGTCGCGATGGGTGGCTCGTCCTTCTTGCAGCGTCGCTCGATCACTTGCTCCCACCAAATGAGGACGTAGTCTTGAAGTTCGAGGGATGCCATGGCGATCTTATTTTCCTCGTCATAGTTGTGAAGACGGAATATCTTGTTGACTTTCAATGCCCATGAGAGGTACTCCTCGGGATCATTGCTTCCGGAGAACTTGGGCATGGTGAACTTGAGCTTGCCGTAGCAGAGTTCTTCATCATAGTGATAATGTTGATGCCGCTCTTGGCGTGGAGGAGGGTCTTCAAGCACTCGATCCGCTTGTTGTCGCTCTTGGCGTGGAGGAACGCGAGGCATATGTGCCCAGTTTCGCCTTTGTTGTTGTTCTTCACATCGGGCGGCTTCTTCTTGTCTTTCTTGGCAAAGTTCTTCTTCTTGCTCACGGACTTGATGGCTTCGTTGGGCAACGGCTCGAGTGGACTCTCGGAGTGCATCTTGAGCCGCTTGAGCTTGGGCTTCACGACTTTGTTGCTCTTGCCAGATTGCATCGCCATCTTGAGATGCTTGACGTGGACGTTGTGGCGGTAGATCGTGCTCCATAGCTTCTTGTTGTTGGCGTCTCACTTGCTCACGTGCTCGAACTCGGTCTTGTAGCCCATTGCCATGGAAGGGATTTTCTTGAGCTTGGCGATCTTGAGTAGGACGAGCTCGAGGAGGAGGACTTGCATCGGAAGAAGAGTATGACAATGAGTGGCGACTTGAGTGGCGCCGTCTTGGAGAAGAGGTTGAGGAAGACACGTGGCTCACGATCATGTTGCGAAATTCTTCCATCTATTTGGAGAGCTTGGCGTCGAGGTAGTCCCTTTGTCTGGCTTCTGATTGCCGAAGGTCGGTGGCGAGTTGCTCGATGCGATCACCCAAAGCTTCACTCTCTTGATGTAGAGCTCGTTGTGTGATGAAGAAGTGATTCTTGGTGATAAAGTCGCGTTCATCATCTTGATCCTCAAAGAGAGAGTTCGTCGAAGGAGAAGAAGGCCTATCCATCATGTGGAAGTAGTGGTGAGTATCTTTTCCGAAGCTACCTTTTCCGACGATTGTGGATGTATCAAGTATGATCCCACGTGGTGCTATAATAGGAGAATTGGTACCGGGTTTTGTTTCTCACACCTACAAGTAAATGGCTTATGGAGAAGCTCGATTAGGAAGTGGCACAAATAATTCAAGCAAATGTTAGTCAAGATGTTGAAAAAGTTGAAAAGATGCCCAAATTGCAAGTAAGACAAATAGATCAAACCCAAGGATATCACTAGGAACACACACACGGAAGATAGATGGGATCCGCACAACCAAGGAATGAGCTCAAGGAGGTGGAACCACGGGAATGCTCTTGTTGTACGGATACCAGAGAGACGCTATCTCGATTGCTCTAATGGGCTAGATACGCTAGTGCACCAACCTAATTGAGAAACAGGTCACCTTCTATCCCAATTATGCTTATGTATGTATGAACCAAGATGATGAATGAGGCCCGATGCTATTGCTTACAAGCTCTTTGCTTCCCTTTTCTTTCTTTTGCTTAAAAGCTTTTTTTACTATGCCACTATACTTGATATGTGAGCCACAATGCGAGGTAACAAGTAGTATATGCATGGGAGAGACGTATCACTAAAGGTGCACTATAAGCGTAGCCTGGCAATTCTCAACTTGCTAGTCTCAATGGGTAAGCTACGCAAAAGCGGCTCGAGGCTATCAAGGTAATGGCAAGGGTAATACAAGAGTGTCGTCGAGGTTACCGTCCTTGCTTATGGTTGGTATGAAGAATGAAGTGGTCGATGTCGACGTGGAGTCCGAGTCGATGACGAGTGGCGGTGATGATGAAGACAAATAGCGCCTAAGTAGCCGAAACACCTTAGGACACTTGTGAACCGCAAATCCAAAACTCAAACACTTACAAGAAGTATATGCAGAAGATCAAATGTGGTGGTGGAAAGGTAAAATGGAAGAAAATGGGGATGGCCGAACTGCTCTGTGTAGCTCGTGCGCACGGGGTAAGTGATGCCCGTGTGCACGGGGTCCCGATGTCCCGTGCGCACGGAGTGCTCTGCGAGTGGATGAACAGCTCCTGATCCGTGGGTGTCGGTGTAGTAAACAGGGGGGGTGTTCACTACCCCTGGACACGCACCGGCAAGTCGCAGCCTCCAGGCGGGAAGGGTATGGCAAGAGGAGGAATCCACTCAAGGAGTACATTCGAAGCCCGGTTCCCGGCAAGGTCTACTTGCCGGGAATGGGTCCACGCATCACCGGCAATGCAGAGCTGGCAAGACAAGACTCCAGGCGGGTCGACCAGAAGATCAAGTCTACTACTGCCGGCGAGATCAGGGCCGACAAGCTCAGGACTCGACAAGACTAAAGATAAGGCCCCGGCAAGGTTCTTGCCGGGATGACCAGCTCAACCCGGCAAGCCTTGCCGGGATGACCAGCTCAACCCGGCAAGCCTTGCCGGGGGACAGCTAGACTGAAGACAAGGCCCCGGCAAGGTTCTTGCCGGGATGACTAGCTCAACCCGGCAAGCCTTGCCGGGGGACAGCTAGACTGAAGACAAGGCCCCGGCAAGGTTCTTGCCGGGATGACCAGCTGAGCCCGGCAAGGTTCCTGCCCGGCAAGGTTATGCCACTATGCTACTACTCCAGTGTGGCCGCCAGCATGGCACTCTGGACCCTTCTCCAGGCATGCGTGGCAGAGCACTGTGCCAAGTGGTGCTGATGGGATGGCCCCTTTTCCCATCCCCAAGAAGCTAAGGGACACCTAGACAGAGCATTTAATGCGCTTGTCCTGACCCGTCAGTGATAAGCATGTAAATCCTGTAGCAGAGTACTTGCCGCGGCAAGGTACTTGCCCCGGCAAGTCATTGGCTGCAGCAAGGTATTGGCTGCGGCAAGATAGCAGCTGCGGCAAGGTACTTGCCCCGGCAAGTTACCTTGTGCGGCAAGCTATTGGTTGCGGCAAGCTGTCAAGTGCGGCAAGGTCTTGCCGCGGCAAGCGTTACTGTACCACTATGCTACTGTGCTGCTGCTCCAGTGCCTCTGCCAGCGTGGCGCTCTGGGTCCTTCCAAGCGTGCGTGGCAGGGCACTGTGTAGACGGTGGTGCTCTGTAGCTAGCGGTGCAGGAGCAGGTGGGATAGGCTTTTCCCACGTCCAAGACGTCCAGATACATGTATCTGGACAACTAAGGCATGGGCATTTAATGCCCTTGTCCCCTGCCATCAGTGGTAGGTAGGACATGTCATCCTAGTAATAATGGCCTTACTGTAGCAACTTTCCACCTCTACCTTTACTGTTTGCCACCTGTTGGTGACCCCTTTGTGCGTATAAAAGGAGGCCCATAGGCAACGTGGAGGGGGGTGAGGAACTCGGAGATTGAGAACTCCAGTATTGTACGCAGCTACTCTGTACTGTAGCGCTCCTGGAGCTAGAACAATCATCCAGATAATACACCAAAAAGCAGGAGTAGGGTTTTACGCATCCGTGCGGCCTGAACCTGGGTAAATCTCTCCCGTGCGCTGTCGTGTTCTTCGCTAGATCTGCTCTTCGTGCGACCGTCTCTCCCTGCCGAACGTAAAGGGGTCCTTCCCTGGGTCCCATAGGTGATCGCGGATTCGTCCCCGATAGTGGGGATTTCGTGAAATTCGGCCCAAATCATTGGATGAAAGGTGGTGGAAGGTGGTAGGGGGTAGATCAACTTGTCAAACACCCTATTCGTGGATCAAATCAACCAAATCTCACAAGAACCAACAAATTGCAAGAAAAAATTTGGGGCTATTTTTGGTGGGGATTTTCGAATTAGGACGTAAAACAACAAAAACAAGCTAGAAAGTGGGGGTAGGGACTCCAAGATGTGAATCAACCTTGCTCATGATACCAAGATGTTGTAGGGTGAAACACTAAGATGGATCTTTTCACACTTGGAGGGGGAAAAGGATGAACACCAAGAACACAAAGAGGTATTCACTCCAACAAAACCCAATCACACATCTACTAGAATAGCAAACACATAGATCCACATGAATACATGAACAATCAAAGGAAACAAGCACTAGGTAGAGTTCTTCCCACTCCTAAGAGATGAGGTCTTGAGGATGATAATCTTCTCCAAGAGGAGGTCTTGAAATCCACAAGTGAATCCTCTCCTAAGAGGCCTTGATCTCCAATGGAGTGTTAGAAGGAGCAAAGCTCACAAATATCTCATATATGTCTTTGCTAACCCTAAACATAACCCTAGGTACGGAATATATAGGTCGAAGTGGATGAAGTGGAGGTCCAAAACTCAATCTCAACCGCCCATCCTGGAGGGCCTCTGCGCACGGGGTAAGTTGGGCCCATGCACACGGGGGTCCCGTGCGCATGGTACACACCCGTGCGCACGGGGTGCTACAGCCGTAGCTCCCTGTGTAGCCCGTGGGCACGGGGTCTCGGGGGCCCGTGCGCACGGGGTTGCCTAGGACTTTCTGTCCAATTCCTTGTGGACTCCTTCTTCCTCCTTGGCGACTTGGGGTGCTTCTCCCTGGACTTGGTGGTGCTCCTCAGCTGTTTGGAAGGGTCCCTCTTCGTACCTAATAATGCATAGAGTATTTTGGTGAGGTAGCAACCAAGTCCCATTCGAGTTTGATAGAGGCAGAGGTGTCCCGTCTTTCGATGAGATGGTGGCTATCATTTTTGGTGGAGTAGACTTTGACGATCCGACTACGAACGTGCGAGGACGTCGCACCTTAGCAATCGCTAAACCAACTCCGACAGGTTATTGACCACGTCGGAGCACGATCAACCTGACCACGAGGGTCTATTTCCTGCAAGCAAACGAAGAACAAGCAAGAAACTAAGATTTGCAGTCTGGATATTGCGAATATAAGATGAAAGCTTTATTGATCAAGGTGGGGTTCTGTGACGTCTTGGTCTGGTCGTTGAACACAAACGAAGTACGCGAATTTGCAGCTATGGCGAACTTTTAATCTAAACAAAACCCCAAAGTCTAAACGGTGCCCTAAGGGCTGTATATATGGAGGAAGAGGGGGTGATTTCGTGGCCCTTGAAGGAGGGGTCCGAAACCAACCCTATCTCTTGTTTCCCCACACATACAGACTCTAAAAACAGTCTATACTCAAGTATTTCGAAATTACATGGGCCGGGCCCAATAATAAGGTGACGCAGCACCTATAATAGCCTCTGGACGAAATTTATGAAGTGGCATCTTGTATATTTTGTCCAAGGCTTCCTGCACTCATTATGGTGGCTTCAAAGTCCTGAAATCATCACTTGTAACTCCGTTCTTGTTCCCCTTGCGCATGCCATCATCTCCATGCTTGAACTTGCTCCAAGGTTCCTCTTTCTTGTCCAAGCTAGGCCCTTCATTTGTAAGCAAAACAAATGTATCCAATTTAGGCAGCATCATATTCTCATGAACATTAGAATCATTACCAAGAAACGAAAGTACCTGATAATTTAATTGGCGTGCGCGAGCTCTAGTAATTGGTCCAGTATGTATAGCAGCAGGGGCTGTGGGTGTAACAATGGTATTGATGTCCTCATCATCCTCCCCTTCTTGAAATGAAGTCGTCCTCGACGGAAGCTTATCTTCCTCACCCAAATAAGGCTTCAAATCTGCAATGTTAAAAGTGGGACTAACCCCAAAATCTGTAGGCAGCTCAAGTTTATATGCATTATCATTTATTTTCTCTAACACCTTAAAAGGACCATCAGCACGTGGCATTAGCTTTGATTTGCACAAATCAGGAAATCTATCCTTACGCAAATGTAACCAAACAAGATCTCCAGGTGCAAACACAACATGTTTTCTACCCTTATCTCCAGCAAGTTTATATTTAGCATTCATACGCTCAATGTTCTCCTTAGTTAACTCATGCATTTTTAAGATCAATTCAGCACGTTGTTTAGCATCAAAATTAACCTTCTCCGAAGATGGAAGAGGCAACAAATCAATAGGTGCACGAGGTAGGAAACCATATACAATTTCAAAAGGGCACATCTTAGTAGTAGAATGCAACGAATGATTATAAGCAAATTCAATATGAGGCAAGCATTCTTCCCACATTTTCTTGTTATTCTTCAAAACAGCCCTAAGCATAGTAGACAAAGTTCTATTGACTACTTCAGTTTGTCCATCAGTTTGGGGGTGACAAGTAGTACTAAAAAGCAGTTTAGTCCCCAACTTAGCCCATAAACATCTCCAAAAGTGGCTAAGAAATTTGGTATCAGGATCTGAAACAATAGTATTTGGCACACCATGCAAGCGAATAATTTCACGAAAGAACAAATCAGCAACATTAGCAGCATCATCGCTTTTATGACATGGTATAAAGTGTGCCATTTTCGAGAACCTATCCACGACAACAAATATGCTATCCCTCCCCTTCTTTGTTCGAACTCGGTCTTGTAGCCCATTGCCATGGAAGGGATTTTCTTGAGCTTGGCGATCTTGAGTAGGACGAGCTCGAGGAGGAGGACTTGCATCGGAAGAAGAGTATGACAATGAGTGGCGACTTGAGTGGCGCCGTCTTGGAGAAGAGGTTGAGGAAGACGCGCGGCTCACGATCATGTTGCGAAATTCTTCCATCTGTTTGGAGAGCTTGGCGTCGAGGTAGTCCCTTTGTCTGGCTTCTGATTGCCGAAGGTCGATGGCGAGTTGCTCGATGCGATCACCCAAAGCTTCACTCTCTTGATGTAGAGCTTGTTGTGCGATGAAGAAGTGATTCTTGGTGACAAAGTCGCGTTCATCATCTTGATCCTCAAAGAGAGAGTTCGTCGAAGAAGAAGAAGGCCTATCCATCATGTGGAAGTGGTGGTGAGTATCTTTTCCGAAGCTACCTTTTCCGACGATTGTGGATGTATCAAGTATGATCCCACGTGGTGCTATAATAGGAGAATTGGTACCGGGTTTTGTTTCTCACACCTACAAGTAAATGGCTTATGGAGAAGCTCGATTAGAAAGTGGCACAAATAATTCAAGCAAATGTTAGTCAAGATGTTGAAAAAGTTGAAAAGATCCACAAATTGCAAGTAAGACAAATAGATCAAACCCAAGGATATCACTAGGAACACACACACGGAAGATAGATGGGATCTGCACAACCAAGGAATGAGCTCTAGGAGGTGGAACCACGGGAATGCTCTTGTTGTACGGATACCAGAGAGACGCTATCTCGATTGCTCTAATGGGCTAGATACGCTAGTGCACCAACCTAATTGAGAAACAGGTCACCTTCTATCCCAATTATGCTTATGTATGTATGAACCAAGATGATGAATGAGGCCCGATGCTATTGCTTACAAGCTCTTTGCTTCCCTTTTCTTTCTTTTGCTTAAAAGCTTTTTTTACTATGCCACTTGTCGGGGCACGACACCTATGGGATCCCGAGAGACCCCTTTACGATTCGGCGGGGGGAGATGTATACGCAAAGAGCAGAACCAATGATCGACGCGGAAAGTTTTTACCCAGGTTCGGGCCGCTGATCAGCGTAAAACCCTACTCCTGCTTTGTGTTCTTATTGATGCTCTTGAGCCCAGCCTTCAGGAGCACTCGCAGTGAACAGTACGTTCAAAGAGCAGCTACGCATGCAGAATGGGCCAGAAGTTCTCCTCCTCTGTAGCAGTTGCCTTGGGCCTCCTTTTATATGCTCAAAGGGGTCTCCACAGTGGCAAAATGTACATACATTGAGGTGTAAAGTAGCTACAGGGTATCATACCTAACCCCTGACGGATTAGGACAAGCGCATTTAATGCACCGTGAGGTGTCCGTTTAGGTGTCCTCACTTTCTTGGGGATGGAAAAAGGGGCCATCCCATCAGCACCGCTTAAGCTCTCCTCCACTGGCGCGTTGCCACGCATCCAGAGAAGGACCCAGAATGTTAGGCTTTGTCGCTGTGCTGGAGCGGTGGCATAGTGGCAGAATCCCGCCAGGCGCCGAAACTTGCCAGGCGCCAAGCCTTGCCGGGCGCCAAGCCTTGCCGGGCGCCGATCTTTGCCGGGCTCCGTAGGCCACCCCGGCAAGATCTTGCCGGGGAAGCTGGCCTTCAGATTCCAGCTCTTCTCGTTTTCTGATTCGGACGCCTTCGTTGTTCTGTACCTTCCCCAGCTAACCCCCGGCAAGCCTTGCCGCGGGTGTGGAGGATATCTCGCCGGGAAATCCCGGCTTGCTTCCTGATATGTTTTTCTTGACCTTGCCGGGCCTGAGCTTGCCGGCGATGCGTAGACCTATTCCCGGCAAGTAAATCTTGCCGGAAACCGGCCCATGAGTGGATTCCTTCTCCGCCAAGCCCTTCCCGCCTGGAGGCTACGACTTGCCGGTGCGTGTCCAGGGGTAGTGAACACTCCCTGTTTACTGCACCGACAGGAGCCCCCGGGCCTGGGCCGGGCAGGCATGCACGGTGTTTGTCCGGGCTAGGCCCAAGAACACGCACCGGTTCACGCGCGGCGAGAATTACCCGGCGTTCATGACTTTTAACTGCGCGCCAATGAATGGCGCATGTGAGCTTGTGATTTTGCCGGGCCTGGGGCTTGCCGGCAGCATGTAGATCTGTTCCCTGCCGCTCCTCCCGCCTGGAGGTCGCAACTTGTCGAAAACCCCTCTAGCACGCGCTCAACGAAAGCGCTGCGCTCCTGAAGAGGCGCGCTTGTCGGAGTACTTTCAAAGGGTCTTGCCGGGTCTTGAATTTGCCGGTGGAGCGGGCATATAGAGTAGAATGACAATAGAGGTTGCGGGCTTAAAATGGAGCGCCGCGTTGTGCGATGAAGAGCCAGCCCCCAAGGCTTCCCCATAAAGGGTACTACAAGTGCAGTCCTCGATTCATACACTCATTCCTGTCATTGCCACCGTCTACTGTGAACGCCTTGCCGCGTGTCGCCGGGACTATAGTACTTTATTTTTATACCTATTGCTGCAATGGCACATATAAAGAAGCAATTTACCTTAATTAGGCCAAGCTGTATGGCGCAAGAGATATTTCATTATCCTAAATGAATGTAGGCTTCCCCCTTGATTAATTCAGTCCTTGCACATATTTTATGCCCTATGTTGTCTGGAAACCTTTGCCGGTGCGCACATTCGCCGCGAGCGCTAGATGCGGGTCTTTAGCAGCCTGCTGGAAATGCTGCAGCCGGCAAGGCGACTCGCCGGGTCAGAACGCAACTGCTAAGCTTGCCGAGCGGACTCGAGGCGAAACTAGAGCGCGGGCTAACCACGACGAGGTTCCTTTGCGTGCAGGTTAACGTACAAGAACGAAGAATCAATCAACGCGACCCACGCTTGCCGGAAAGCTTTCCGGTGTGCACGCTCCGGCCGGCAGCGCTTGAGGAACGGGTCCTAAGCAGCTTGCCGGGAACGCCGCCTCCCAAAAAGGTTTACCTCCTCGGTGCTTATGCAGCCACCCAAATTGTCGAGTGGACTCGAGACAACTAGGGGCGCAACTAGTCCCGAGAAGGCTCCTTCGCGTGTAGGTATAAGAAGCAAGTGAAGATAGCAAAATGAATGTAATAAATCTTTGCAACTTAGCTTTTCTTGCGAGGGCGCTGCCAGCCCCCGAGCTTATTTTTTGCTCAAAAGGTGGTTGTCGGGAAACTTTTGACTTTGGCGGAGAACTTTGATATTCTCGACGCTAGCTTCCGGCAAGGAGTTGCCGAGAAAGCTCATGACGGAGGACTTCGTCGTTCTCGACGCTGGCTTCCGGCAAGCTTGTTGCCAGGAAGGCTTATGGCAGAGAACTTCGTCGTTCTCGACTGCGTCTAAATACGACAAGTTAATTAGCATCTTAAAAAGCATCTTAACTTGTGCGTAACTTTATTTAGAGCTCTTCTCCACATGATCTTGTTTTTGCACAGTTGTCCCCTACGCTTGCCGGAATGCATCTCGGTCGCAAACATCCTAGTCAATGGCGCTTAGGAATGGATCCTTGTTAGCAGCCTATCGAGGACGCCGCCTCCTCGAGAGCTTCACACTCCAAGAACAAACGCGGCTGCACAGGTGTTGCTAGGCAGACCCGAACAACCCGGAGCGCAGAATGTCTCAAGAGTGCTCCTTTGCTCACAGGTTATGTGCAAAGAACATCATCATGGATAAAATCAAATCAACAAAAAGCATTAAAGTTTTAGAACTTAGCTTTCTGTATGTGGAGCGAAGTCGCCATGGACGATGAAGCTGACGCGCCGACCGCTGGATCAGGTTCGCACAACCTCGATCCCCCCACCTGGCGTGCCAAAGATGTCGGGGCACGACACCTATGGGATCCCGAGAGACCCCTTTACGATTTGGCGGGGGGAGAGGTATACGCAAAGAGCAGAACCAATGATCGACGCGGGAAGTTTTTACTCAGGTTCGGGCCGCTGATCAGCGTAAAACCCTACTCCTGCTTTGTGTTCTTATTGATGCTCTTGAGCCCAGCCTTCAGGAGCACTCGCAGTGAATAGTATGTTCAAAGAGCAGCTACGCATGCAGAATGGGCCAGAAGTTCTCCTCCTCTGTAGAAGTTGCCTTGGGCCTCCTTTTATATGCTCAAAGGGGTCTCCATAGTGGCAAAATGTACATACATTGAGGTGTAAAGTAGCTACAGGGTATCATACCTAACCCCTGACGGATTAGGACAAGCGCATTTAATGCACCGTGAGGTGTCCGTTTAGGTGTCCTCACTTTCTTGGGGATGGAAAAAGGGGCCATCCCATCAGCACCGCTTAAGCTCTCCTCCACTGGCGCGTTGCCACGCATCCAGAGAAGGACCCAGAATGTCAGGCTTTGTCGCTGTGCTGGAGCGGTGGCATAGTGGCAGAATCTCGCCAGGCGCCGAAACTTGCCGGGCGCCAAGCCTTGCCGGACACCAAGCCTTGCCGGGCGCCGATCTTTGCCGGGCTCCGCAGGCCACCCCGGCAAGATCTTGCCGGGGAAGCTGGCCTTCGGATTCCAGCTCTTCTCGTTTCCTGATTCGGACGCCTTCGCTGTTCTGTACCTTCCCCAGCTAACCCCCGGCAAGCCTTGCCGCGGGTGTGGAGGATATCTCGCCGGGAAATCCCGGCTTGCTTCCTGAGATGTTTTTCTTGACCTTGCCGGGCCTAAGCTTGCCGGCGATGCGTAGACCTATTCCCGGCAAGTAAATCTTGCCGGAAACCGGCCCATGAGTGGATTCCTTCTCCGCCAAGCCCTTCCCGCCTGGAGGCTACGACTTGCCGGTGCGTGTCCAGGGGTAGTGAACACTCCCTGTTTACTGCACCGACACCACTATACTTGATATGTGAGCCACAATGCGAGGTAACAAGTAGTATATGCACGGGAGAGACGTATCACTAAAGGTGCACTATAAGCGTAGCCCGGCAATTCTCAACTTGCTAGTCTCAATGGGTAAGCTACTCAAAAGAGGCTCGAGGCTATCAAGGTAATGGCAAGGGTAATACAAGAGTGTCATCGAGGTTACCGTCCTTGCTTACGGTTGGTATGAAGAATGAAGTGGTCGATGTCGATGTGGAGTCCAAGTCGATGACGAGTGGCGGTGATGATGAAGACAAATAGCGCCTAAGTAGCCGAAACACCTTAGGACACTTGTGAACCGCAACTCCAAAACTCAAACACTCACGAGAAGTATATGCGGAAGATCAAATGTGGTGGTGGAAAGGTAAAATGGAAGAAAATGGGGATGGCCGAACTGCTCTGTGTAGCTCGTGCGCACGGGGTAAGTGATGCCCGTGTGCACGGGGTCCCGATGTCCCATGCGCACGGAGTGCTCTGCGAGTGGATGAACAGCTCCTGATCCGTGGGGATTTCACGAAATTCGGCCCAAATCATTGGATGAAAGGTGGTGGAAGGTGGTAGGGCGTAGATCAACTTGTCAAACACCCAATTCGTGGATCAAATCAACCAAATCTCACAAGAACCAACAAATTGCAAGAAAAAATTTGGGGCTATTTTTGGTGGGGATTTTCGAATTAGGACGTAAAACAACAAAAACAAGCTAGAAAGTGGGGGGTAGGGACTCCAAGATGTGAATCAACCTTGCTCATGATACCAAGATGTTGTAGGGTGAAACACTAAGATGGATCTTTTCACACTTGGAGGGGGAAAAGGATGAACACCAAGAACACAAAGAGGTATTCACTCCAACAAAACCCAATCACACATCTACTAGAATAGCAAACACATAGATCCACATGAATACATGAACAATCAAAGGAAACAAGCACTAGGTAGAGTTCTTCCCACTCCTAAGAGATGAGGTCTTGAGGATGATAATCTTCTCCAAGAGGAGGTCTTGAAATCCACAAGTGAATCCTCTCCTAAGAGGCCTTGATCTCCAATGGAGTGTTAGAAGGAGCAAAGCTCACAAATATCTCATATATGTCTTTGCAAACCCTAAACATAACCCTAGGTACGGAATATATAGGCTTGGGGTCGAAGTGGATGAAGTGGAGGTCCAAAACCCAATCTCAACCGCCCATCCTGGAGGGCCTCTGCGCACGGGGTAAGTTGGGCCCGTGCACACGAGGGTCCCGTGCGCATGGTACACACCTGTGCGCACAGGGTGCTACAACCGTAGCTCCCTGTGTAGCCTGTGGGCACGGGGTCTCAGGGGCCCGTGCGCACGGGGTTGCCTAGGACTTTCTGTCCAATTCCTTGTGGACTCCTTCTTCCTCCTTGGCGACTTGGGGTGCTTCTCCCTGGACTTGGTGGTGCTCCTCAGCTGTTTGGAAGGGTCCCTCTTCATACCTAATAATGCATAGAGTATTTTGGTGAGGTAGCAACCAAGTCCCATTCGAGTTTGATAGAGGCAGAGGTGTCCCATCTTTCGATGAGATGGTGGCTATCATTTTTGGTGGAGTAGACTTTGACGATCCGACTACGAACGTGCGAGGACATCGCGCCTTAGCAATCGCTAAACCAACTCCGAGAGGTTATTGACCACGCCGGAGCACGATCAACCTGACCACGAGGGTCTATTTCCTGCAAGCAAATGAAGAACAAGCAAGAAACTAAGATTTGCAGTCTGGATATTGCGAATATAAGATGAAAGCTTTATTGATCAAGGTGGGGTTCTGTGACGTCTTGGTCTGGTCATTGAACACAAACAAAGTACACGAAGTTGCAGCTATGGCGAACTTTTAATCTAAACAAAACCCCAAAGTCTAAACGGTGCCCTAAGGGCTGTATATATGGAGGAAGAGGGGGGGATTTCGTGGCCCTTGAAGGAGGGGTCCGAAACCAACCCTATCTCTTGTTTCCCCACACATACGGACTCTAAAAACAGTCTATACTCAAGTATTTCGAAATTACATGGGCCTGGCCCAATAATAAGGTGATGCAGCACCTATAATAGCCTGTGGACGAAATTTATGAAGTGGCATCTTGTATATTTCGTCCAAGGCTTCCTGCACTCATTATGGTGGCTTCAAAGTCCTGAAATCATCACTTGTAACTCCGTTCTTGTTCCCCTTGCACATGCCATCATCTCCATGCTTGAACTTGCTCCAAGGTTCCTCTTTCTTGTCCAAGCTAGGCCCTTCATTTGTAAGCAAAACAAATGTATCCAATTTAGGCAGCATCATATTCTCATGAACATTAGAATCATTACCAAGAAATGAAAGTACCTGATAATTTAATTGGCGTGCGCGAGCTCTAGTAATTGGTCCAGTATGTATAGCAGCAGGGGCTGTGGGTGTAACAATGGTATTGATGTCCTCATCAGAGTTCATGTGCAAGTCAAGTAGGAAGGCGTTCACCTCGGTTTCCATTGCGCGTTCTCGAGCTCTTGTCATATGTCCACATGGGGCTTGATGCGTTGGTGTAGAGTCCATGGGGATGGTGGAAGGATGCTCCACATCACTCCACCTGCGAGGGCGGCACGATTCTGGCGCCCAGCCGCTGTGACCTCTTGGACGATCCGGTCTTGGCGTTGGCGCTGTTGCTCGAGGAGCTCGCGCGCATCAAGTGGCGCACGGTGGATGATCTGGCAGCTGGCCTCATCTCGGGCCAGTGGAGGCGCTCCGCAGGGCGGGTCACATGGACACGCGTCATGCTGGGGCTCACTGAGGTTGCTGCACAAGGGAGGTGGCATTGGCGTGCCGTGCGCCACGTCCCCAGCGCGGGACAGCAGAGGGCGGAGCAAGTGAGAGAGCGCCGGGGCGTCTTCGGTGGTGTTGACGAGCTCGGTGATGCGACCAAGCCAGGTGTCGTAGCCAGTGTGGGCCAGGCGGTAGCGGAGTAGCTTGCACGCCATGAGCAGCGTGGCCTATGTGTTCGGCGGCCCACGGTGGGCGAGGGAGGAAGAGGCCGTAGCGGTGCGGCCATCCGGCCACACGGACGGCTGCATGGAGGAGTACTACTGCTCTTGGGGAGCAGGGTAGGTGGTGGCGGCAACCGCGGCCTCGACAGAGTGGCGGCGATTGCCGCAGCTCATAGGCTCCGTCTGGGCGATGCGAGCCGCCCGGCGCTTGGCATGCACACGACGAGCGTCAGCCATGGAGCTTGGCGAAGCAGAAGGTGGAGCGAAGAGGAAGAACGGTGGCGAACCCCTACCTGGCATGCCAAATGTCGGAATTGGGGCTCTGTGGACCCAAGAGGTTCGAACTCTGGGGTGCGCTCGTTCCTACCGCCCAACTCTTTCCTACTACTAACCACGCCGAGGCTTCGCCGAGGGCGAGATAGCGGGAACGGGCCGGTGACATGGTGGTTACCCAGGTTCGGGTCACTTTGCGTTGTAAAACCCTACTCCTTCTTGGTTTTCGATTGCACTCGCAAGGGAGGGTGAGATTATGATACGTCCCCAACGTATCTATAATTTTTTATTGTTCCATGCTGTTATATTATCAATCTTGGATGTTTTATATACATTTACTAGCAATTTTATATCATCTTTTGGGACTAACCTATTAACTTAGTGCCCAATGCCAGTTGCTGTTTTTTGCTTGTTTTCTCCTTTGCAGAATATCAATACCAAATGAAGTCCAAATGCCACAAAACTTTTTGGAGATTTTTTTCTCGCAAGAAGAGACCCTGGAAGCTTCTGGAGGCCACGAGAAGAGGCCCGTGGGGCCCACTAGACACCAGGGCGCTCCAGAGGCCCCCGGCGCACCCTGGTGGGTAGTGGAGCCCTCGGGCACCGCCTTGACCTACCTCCACCTCTATAAATACTCTAAAATGCCAAAAACCCTAGGGGAGTCGATGAAATACTTTTTCCACCGCCGCAAGTTCCAGAATCACGAGATCCAATCTAGAGGCCTTTTCCGGCACTGTGCCGGAGGGGGCAATGATCACGGAGGGGTTCTTCATCATCCTTGCTGCCCCTTCGATGATGCGTGAGTAATTTACCATAGACCTGTGGGTCCATATTTAGTAGCTAGATGGTTTCTTCTCTCTTTTTGATCTTCAATACAATGTTCTCCTCGATGTTCTTGGAGATCTATTTGATGTAACTCTTTTCTTGCGATGTGTTTGTTGGGATCCAATGAATTGTTAGTTTATGATAAGATCTATCCATGAGCATTATTTGAGTCTTCTCTGAACTCTTTTATGCATGATTGTTATATCCTCATATTTCTTCTCTGATTTATTGGTTTGGTTTGGCCAACTAGATTGATTTATCTTGCGATGGGAAGAGTTGCTTTGTGATGGGTTCGATCTTGCGGTGCTCCATCTCGGTGATAAAAAGAGACATGACACACATGTATCATTTCTATTAAGGGTAACAAGATGGGGTTTATTCATACATGAGTTTATTTTGTCTACATCATGTCATCTTTCTTAATGCATTACTCCTTTTTTCCATGAACTTAATACACTAGATGCATGCTGGATAGCGGTCGATGTGTGGAGTAATAGTAGTAGATGCAGAATTGTATCGGTCTACTAATGTTGGACGTGATGCCTATATATATGATCATTTCCTTGGATATCGTCATAATTATTTGCTTTTCTATCAATTGCCCAACAGTAATTTGTTTACCCACCGTATGCTATTTTCTCGAGAGAAGCCTCTGGTGAAAATATGGCCCCCGGGCCTATTTTCTGCCATATATTAAAACCAAAAATACCTTGCTGCAATTTTCTTTTATTTACTTTATTTTGTATTTTTGTTAGACCTATTTATCAAAACCTATACTATTTAATCTATCTCAATACCGCTGAGGGATTGACAACCCCTTTACGCGTTGGGTTGCAAGTATTTGTTGTTTGTGTGCAGGTGCTGTTTACATAGTGTTGCTTGGTTCTCCTACTGGATTGATAACCTTCATTTCATAACTGAGTTAAATACTTACCTCTGCTGTGCTGCATCATCCTCTCCTCCTCGGGGAAATATCAACGCACAGATTACAAGTAGCAGGAAGAATTTCTGGCGCCGTTGCCGGGGAGACATCATCAACATCTATCAAGTACCTACGCATAAACTCTCATCTCCTTGCAGTTACTTTTTTGCCGTTTGCCTCTCATTTTCATCTTCCCACTTCTAAAAACTTTTTACAAAAATATTTTTTGTTTGCGTTTTTCTTGTTTGATCTTTTGTTTGCTTGTGATCTTGTTTTCGTAGTCACGATGTTTCAAGAAAATACCAAATTGTGTGATTTTTCCAATACTAATAATAATGATTTTATTAGTACTCCTATTGCTCCTCCTCCGCTAGTGCGAAGTCTTATGATATTAATGCCGCTTTGTTGAACTTTGTTATGAAAGAGCAATTTTCCAGTAATCCTAATGAGGATGCCGTGTCCCATCTAAACAATTCCGTAGAATTGTGTGATATGCAAAAGAAAAAAGATGTGGACAATGCTATTGTGAAATTAAAGTTATTCCCTTTCTCTTTGCGGGATCGTGCAAAAATTTGGTTTTCATCTTTGCCACGAAATAGTATTGATTCTTGGGATAAGTGCAAAGATGCTTTTATTACTAAGTATTTTCCTCCCACGAAAATTATTTCCCTTAGGAACCAAATTATGAATTTTAAGCAACTTGAGCACGAACATGTTGCGCAATCTTGGGAAAGAATGAAATTAATGCTTAGAAATTGTCCTACTCATGGTTTAAATCTATGGATGATTATACAAAAAAATTATACGGGATTGAATTTTGTTTCTAGAAATCTTTTAGATTCCGCCGTGGGTGGTACCTTTATGGATATTACTTTGGGTGAAGCCACTAAATTACTTGATAATATCATGGAAAATTATTCACAATGGCATACCGAAAGAGCACCTAGTAAAAAGGTTAATTATGTTGAAGAAATTAATACTTTGAGTGAAAAAGTTGATACACTTATGAAATTGGTTGCTAGTAAAAATGCTCCTATTGATCTTAATGATGTGCCTTTTTCTACTTTTGATTGAGCAAAATAGTGATCCCGTAGATGTGAATTTTGTCTCGCGAAACAATTTTAATAATAATGCTTATAGGGGTAATTTTAATCCTACGCCGTTTCCTGGAAATTCCTCTAATAATTATGGCGATTCCTATTGTAATTCTTATAATAATAATAATAATAATAATAATAATAATAATAATAATAATAATAATAATAATAGGATGCCCTCTGATCTTGAGAATAATATTAAAGAATTTATTAATGCTCAAAAAGTTTTCAATACTACGATAGAAGAAAAATTGAATAAGATTGTTGATATGTCTAGGAGCATTGATAGAATTACACATGATGTAGAAAAATCTCAAGATTAAATTTTTTCCACCCAAGGTTGATGTTAATGAATCAACTAAAGCTCTATATGTCCCCATGGATGAGAGTAAGAAGAGAACCGCCATGCAAAGAGCTAAAAGGAATTTTTTAGATAAAATGATTTCGCCCAATTTTTTTCCGTAGTAATGATGAAGATGTTAAAATGATTGGTGTTTCTTCTATTGATTCCTTGTTTAGTAATATTAAAATTGATGATAATAGTAATGAAGAAGAGTCAAATTTAGCTATAATGCGTCCTCCTAATTCGGAGGTTGAAAATCTTGTTGATTTTTTTTTATAAAAGTGGGTTTGGAGAGGTAAAAACTTTAACTAGTGATGTGCCCACTCTTTTGGATTACAAAGATTTTAATTATGATAGTTGTTCTTTGATTGAGTGTATTTCTTTGTTGCAATCCATGCTAAATTCACCCAATGCATATGACTAAAATAAAGCTTTTACTAAACATATTGTAGAAGCAGTGATGAAAGCTCTAGAAGAAAAGTTAGAATTAGAGATTTCAATTCCTAGAATATTATATGATGAACGAGAACCCACCATTAAAGTCAAGATATAAAATTATGAGTGCAATGCTTTATGTGATTTGGGTGCTAGTGTTTCCACAATTCTGAAATCTCTATGTGATGTGCTAAGTTTTACGAATATGGAGGAATGTTCTCTTAATTTGCAATTGGCAGATTCTGCTATTAAAAAGCCTTTGGGAAGAATTAATGATGTTCTTATTCTTGCAGATAAGAATTATGTGCCCATCAATTTTATTGTGCTTGATATTGATTGCAATTCGTCTTGTCCCATAATACTTGGTAGACCGTTTTTACGAACTATAGGTGCCGTGGTTGATATGAAAGAAGGGAATATTAAATTTCAGTTTCCCCTAAGAAAGGGTATGGAACACTTCATTAGAACTAGAATTGAACCACCACACGAATCAATCATGAGGGCAACCTAAGTTAGGCACCATCATATTCTCATGAACACTAGAAACATTACTAAGAAATGAAAGTACCTAATAATTTAACTGGCATATGCGAGCTCTAGCAATTGTTCCAAGAGGTAAAATAGCAGGGGATATGGGTGTAACTGTGGTAGCCATGTCCTCATCATCCTCTCCTTCTTGAAAACAAAGCCGTCCTCGGCGTTGCTTAATCTGAAATGTGGCTAACAAAAGAGACAAGGTGTACACATTGTATATGTATATGTCATCCATTTTTACTGATCTCAGTTGTGGCACATGTGACACCGTTATACAAGAGCACCCTTCAAAACTCGTGAAATATAAAGCCAATATATTATCACAAGAAGTCAAAGGCATGAAAATATTGCAACTCAGTTTGCACATATAAGTGAAGCTCTTATTCATATCAAAAGATTGACAATGCTCATCATTAAACAATCCCAAACTTGACGAACCATCACCAAGATTAGAGGTCATATCAAAATGATTAAACATTGGCACAATTATTTTCAAACATATTTGATCCAAATCTGATTTATTCCCTGATTCACATGGTTCTTTTGCATCAGTACTTAATTCAATGGGTTCACTCAAAATTGTTTGATCACATGGCAAAGTCAAATCATCAACACAGTCCTCTAAAATAGCTGGTGTGATCAAAGTAGTGGGTAGCTCATCGCGTGGTGCATTTAAATTGACAAGGCATTCATCATACTCATGTGGAGGTGGAAGATCAATACCTTTGTCATTACCTCTTATGATCAACTCAGATGATGTAGGCACTCTTGGAGGTGATGTGTCACATGGTGGAGGTGATGTTGTCCTCACAACAATGGATGTGGTTGTGATAGTACGTCTAGTACTTGAAGGAACAACTGTATCATCTCTTTGAATGTGCACCTTGCGCTTATTCTCCTTGTGGACAACACGTGTTTTTATTTCTTGTTCAGCATTGCAAGCAAGACGAAACAAACGGTCCATAGGATAACACTCTTCATGAATTAGTATCTCCTGAATATCACTGTTTAATCCTCCCCAAAATCTATCCATAAAATCATCTTCACTTTCCTCTAAAAAGGAGTACAACACGGTAGTTCGTAAATCATCATAATATTTTGTTACAGTGTCACTACCTTGTTTTAAATGTTGTTTTTTTTAATCATGCCACGAGTATAATAAACATAGACAAATTTATCTCTCATGACAAGTTTTAAATCATCCCAAGTAGTAGGTATATAATCAGGGTATAACCGACAATGTTCACTCCACCAAACAGTAGCAAAACCAGTGAATGTACCAACTGCGACCTTAACTTTTTTACTTTCAGAAAAGTTATGAGAAGCAAAAATAGCATTTATTTCAAACTCCCATTCAATATATAAATTAGGCTTAAAACGACCACTAAAAGGTGGCAGGGAAACAAGAAACTGATTGTCCACATTCTGATGTCTTTGCGCCGCTTGTGACGGTGGTTGTATTTTCGGACGTGGTGGCACGTCTCCCACGATCGATGAAGCCCATGAATTGACTCTGGATCCTGTCATGATTAGTAGAAACAAGAAGAAAAAAAATCCAAAAATAATGTTCCTATGAACTACTGGGATGTGGTGGTAAATCGCTCACAGTATAGCAAATATCAAAGTCTTCCAAGTTCTTACCATGCAGCAGGTGGTGATCGGCAACCAGCGGTGTCAAATAACTCCAAAAGTTGAGGAAAGTGATTGCCAGGTGAACGTATGTATGCACGGTGTAGAATTATGTGGAGCTGGGTTGGCTATATATATGTGGAAAAAAATGCTACAACCACGTTAGTTCATGCAAGCTGAAAATTCGCTCAAAGTGGTCGAGTGCTGGTCCTAGGCAAGACAATGCTAGAGACGCGAGCCTAAGACACAGACGAATTCACGGCCGGAACCAAAGTGAAAAACTGAGTGCTAAATCAAAAGAGGATATACAAACAAGTAGTGCTGGCACGCCACTTAACTATTTTTTCTCCTTTTTGCCTCACAACGATCCAAGTAGTAGCACTACTAGCCACGTGTTCTTTTTTTTTCTCAAAGTCCACTCTCCAACCGAACCAAAAATATCAGCACTTTATTCCCTTCCAAACACTTGTTCTTTTTTTTTCTATCCAAAGTCTAATGTGGCAGACTAGGAAAGAAACGAATAATATATTTGCCTTGGAAACCGAATCAAATAGTGCTCCAATCAGTGGGAAACAAATCTTTTTCTTTTTGCGGTCAAAAACCTTCACCACGAAAATTGATGCCTTTCCAAAATATGTGGCTGGACCCTTTAATTCCACCTCTCTTTTTTTTGGAGGACCTGTCTCAACGCGACCAACAACTAAAGGTAAGCAACATGCATGACATGGAAATCAATCCCCACCAAAATAACTTTCCTTTTTTTTCAAACAATCACCACGTAAGAGATAAGGCAACCTCAATCGGTGCACTTTTTTTTCACTCTTTCAAAAAAAATTCCAATCCGGATATAACTCCCTTTTCTTGTTTCCTTCTTTTAAACTGAGCGGAAAAAATCCCAGCCTATTATTTCGGGATTTCCATGATAGCTAATTTGTGACTTCTCTTTCCTTTTAAATCTCTTTCTTCCCTTAAACGGTTCGGAGACTTTCCAAGTAGGACTCAACTCACGTGAATTACTTCCTTCTAATATTTTTTTTCCTTCCAAATCTGCTTACGATTACCACGTGAAGCCTTTCCTTGGAAACAAAATCTTTTTTTACTCCAACGTTGGCTGCTCCTTATGTTCTTTGATTTTTTTTTTCAAATGAAACCTGCCAAACAAAATCTGCCACTAGTTGCCTTTTTTTAGCCGATCAAAACTTGCCTTTTAGAATCTTTTATTTGGCCAAACGGAACTTCCAAAGAAAAAAAACATCCAATGAAACCAACCAATGGATACTTTCATACTAGTAATTGTGTTCCGTGAAACCCTTTGGCAGCAAGGAAAAATTCCGAAATCAAAACCAATCTGCACTCTTTTTTTTATCTCTCCAAGATGAACAGTACACCTCTCTTTTACGTTGATCTCTTCCTTCGATACAAACTTCCTGATTTTTTTTCCTCACTCAAGCGACAAGATGAACTACCAGGTGATGGCGGTGTTGGACACTCTATGGCAGCGGAAAATGACAATGAAATTGAACGATGGTGTATGAAGATGTGGTGTGAACAAAACGTGACTAGAACTCGAAACTCTAAAAGTTTAGACACTAAAACCAGCGACTCGACACACGATGCAACTAAATATTCAACAATGCAAAAACTAAGTGGCAATGGCGAAAAGGCTCACACGGTCTGGGACACGGATGAACTAATCTAATTTTTTGTGGCTTTTTCTTGAACTCTAGGTATGAAGAACATATGCAATCTAGACTATGAAAAACTGGAAATCTCACCGAGCAACCTGAAAGCTGATACCACTTGATAGAGGCAAGGGTGTCCCGATCTTTCGATGAGATGATAACTATCGATTTGGTGGAATCGACTTTGACGATCCGACTACAAACGTGCACAACGTTGCACCTTAGCAATGGCTAAACCAACTCCAAGTGGTTATTGACCACGCCGGAGCACGATCAACCTGACCACGAAGGTCTATTCCTGCAAGCAATCGAAGAACAAGCAAGAATATGATAAAGCAATCTGAATATTGCGAATATAAATGAAGTGTTGATAAAAGTGGGGTTCTAAAAGCGGTCTTTGTCTGGTCGTTGGACACAAACGAAGTACACGAAGTTGCAGCGATGGCTAACTTTTAACTAAATAAAACCCAAGTCTAAACGGTGCCTTAAGGGCTATATTTATAGGAAAAAGAGAGGGGATTTCGTCCACCCTTGGCAAGGTGGGACTAAAACACCTCCGAAGTCGTTTCCCCTACGATACGGACTCTAAAAATAGATTACCTGGGCCTGGCCCAAAATAAGGTGGCGCAACACCAATAATAAGCTATGGACGAAATTTATGAAAGGCCATCTTGTATATTTCGTCCATCTTCTTGTATGTCATCATGGTGGCTTCAAAGTCCGGACATCTCCACTAGAACCTCTATTCTTGTTCTCTTCGCACGCACCTTCATCTCCGTACTTGATCATGCTCCAATGTTCATCCTTCTTGTCCGTGCTAGGCCCTTCAATTGCAAGCAACACAAATGTATCTAAGTTAGGCACCATCATATTCTCATGTACACTAGAAACATTACCAAGAAATGAAAGTACCTGATAATTTAACTGGCATATGCGAGCTCTAGCAATTGTTCCAAGAGGTAAAACAGCAGGGCATATGGGTGTAACTGTGGTAGCCATGTCCTCATCAAAGTGGCCTGACCTTTTCGTCATTTGGATCGAGGCAGCCTTCAGCTATGCAGTCATTCCAGGGTGGAGTGAAAGCGAACAATATTTGATATTTCCTTCGGACATTTTCATGATTGAACCACTTCTTCGCCCAATGGCGGCGAATCCTTTGCAACATGTTATTTCTTTCGGTTGCTGTTTCAACTCCAGGTGGAGTTTTGTAAGGCTCGGGATCAGACATCTCAGCCGTGGTGTTCCTTTCTCTATGCGGCCACCCTTCTTGGGATTTCCATCAGAGAACAGGGTCTTTGAATCGGTGATTTGTTCATCCTCAGGCTGACTATGAGCCGAGGGAATATCATCATCTTCTTCATCTTCTGACTCAGATTCAGATTTCTTCTTCGGAACCTTTGGCGGCTCAGATGCTTTTCTTTCACCAGCCAACTTTGCTCTTTCAGCCACATGCGGCAGCTGAGATATTTCTTCTTCAGACCCAGACTGCTCTTCCGAACTATGAGCCATGACCACTCCTGAGAGAAAAACAACAATGCGAGGGAAAATTGGAAGGGGTCATAAACATGCACAGAAGCATTTTTGACTGAAAATAACAAATTTTTTTGGAAGCAGCAAAGGAATCCATAGAATGTATGTATGCAAGATATCATCGACAGATCTGCAACATGCCCTAAGGCAAAGTGACAACCTATCTAATCTTTTGAATAAATACACATGAACCCTTGATCCAGGATAACTAGCACGAGGGAAAAACTACAAAATGCACTAGTTATAACTTAGAAAGGCCTAAAGATCTACCACAAGAAAAATAAATAATGAGAAATCGCGCCAGTAAGAACAACCCGAGAACAAAGGAATAGACAAGGCTAGCTCCAGATCTGTGCACCATAACTTAGCAGCAAAGATCGGCTACGGCAATGCGGAGAAGAAGTACCGCACTGGCGCGAATAACAACGGCGAGGCTTCACCGGAGTTGCACGGCGAGACGCAATGACGGCACTGCTTCAAGCTTGGGCTCGGGCGGAGAGCGAGAGGGGGTTTGAGGATGAACTGAGAAAGAACAAAGGAAGAAGTTGCCTGGAGGGGGGTTTATATAGCCCGAAGGCGAAACTACTTCCTCCGAAATCTACGGCTGAAAAACATGGGACGTTCCACATTCAACGAACAAGATCACGATCGTGAGATCGTGGGCATGTGTCAGCCATTTCCTGCGAAAATCTCGGTAACTGAATGGAAGGCCGAAGGGTTTGAAGAAGGGTAAGCGCCAAAACAGATAAATGTTCGAAGTTGATTTCATTCGCGACCAAGGTCGCCGGATTGAAATCTTCTTCAGATCAAGTTGCATGTTTATGATGAGAAACAAAGATTGGACAAGAGAGAGCAGGGTCCGAAACAAAAAAACTCAACCAAACGAAGGAAAGCACAAAACCAGAGAGCTCTGAGTGAGTTGACATACGGACAGAACCCAAACACAAATGAACAGAAAAATACGAAAGAAAACACAATGAACTAGCACCAACAAAGGATCTTAGGTTAATAGAAGGACGATGAAAATCCCTGAGATAACATCTGCAAGAAAGGGTTAGTTCTTTTCGCAACCCACACTTGCGTGGGCAACGAGGATTTCATTTTCTTCGTTTGAGCAGTAGCATTCTTTCGGCGAGATCTGTGAGACACTTGTGCACTTCGAGAGTAATAATATGAATAAGCATTGAAGTTATTTCCAGAGACATGAGTATAATAATTTGAATAGGTACGCATGCAGTCCTGTCGAAGGTTTGATCGATACCCATTCGAGAGTTTTCTTGAACCATTCTGCGAATGATAGTCATTGTCTCGAAGAGAATTACTCTGCATGTTCAAGTTGGCAGTGACAGACAGATTTTCAATGATGCATTTCTTCACCCAGATTTGCTTCTTGGGTGAGCCAGACCTGCAGTTAGTCCCAATATATCGGGCAAAAACCATACTATTCTGTTGTTTGAACAGTCTATAATTCTAGTCATCAAACTCATCAGAAATGGCAGGAATGGAAGAATCATATCCTGACAGAGTTGCAGATTCGAGTGTTTTTCTTGTAGCAAGAATCCAACTTGGTCGAGGATATTGCTCGGGAGTCCAGTAAGTTCCATCAATGTTGAGCTTCCTTTCGAAACCCAATCCTTCCTTTCAAGGATTTCTATGCAGTATTGACTTCTTGAGCACATCACATAGGGTTTGATGCCCTTTTAGGCTTCTTAGCATTCCTGTCTCAAGTAAGTCCTTTAGCTTGCAATTTTCGTCAGCAATAGCAGCATATTCCTCAAAGGAGGGGTTAGAGTTATCATTCGTAACTGCTGCAACATTCTTGTTGGCAGCCTTAGAGGTTTCAGCATGTCAATCAGCATTGCTACATTCTAGGCATTTTAAGCATTGAGGAACAAAGTCATAAGGAAGATGATTAGATTGCTCGGTGAAGAGAGAAGCTTTTTCTAACACTAGCTCGTTATGAGATTCTTTCAGTGACATGAGTTCTTGATTCCAGTTAAGGAGTTCATCTGATAAACTCTCGTAGTCAACTATAAGGGAATCATATCGATCGGTAAGATCATCAATAGTTGAAGAAAAAGCATCTAGCTCTTCGATCAACTTTTGATTCTTCTCCATCTCTTCGACCAGCAATCCTTCGGTTTTCCTAAGATTTCTCTCAAGCATTTCAAGTTCATCTTGTTGAGATTTAGCAATCTTAACGAGTTTAGCATAGGCAATGTATTCAGGAGAATATCCATTCATGGATTTTTTGTGTTTTGCTGATACCTGATCCTTAGATGATTTTGCCATGAGACAAAATGCGATTGGTTCATCATCACTTGAGGCATCACCATCGGAGTCTGAATCGAGTGAATCTTTTGACAATTCATAGGCAATGAAGGCATTGCTCCTCCCTATTCTTGTTTGAAATTCTTCATCATCTAATTCAGAGTCTGTTGTCTCATCTTCAGAATCCAGGGTTATATCAGAACATGCTCTATTCAGCCGTGATATTCTCTTCATATTTGATTCGATGGTTGCTCTTGCTTTTACGTCAGTGACTGGTCTCGTTGAAGAAGATGAGGATGGTTCCTTTTTCTTCGAGAGCTTAGTATGATGATCCATTCGTGTGAATCCACTGCAGTGAAGGTATTTCCATCTGTTGCTAGGTTTTCCTTCCCAGCAGGGACAATCTGCAATGAGATGACCGAGTTGTTTGCACTTGAATCACTTCATTTCTTTCGGAGGCAATCTTCTTCTTGACGATTCAAGCACTTCAAATTCGTCATCATTTGTGAGGCATAGATTTTTCCATCTAAGATCACTTAGCCTTTCTGTGAGCATTTCAAGTTCCCTTGTGATAGTGTGTTGATTTTCAATGTCTTCTTTTTCTTATGAACTGCCATAGTGTGAGAGGATTTCTCCTTCACCTTCTGAGGAAGAATCTTGATCTGCATTTTCAAGCTCCATCTTTTCTTCATGAATTGACAATAGCGTCATGTCCTCTACATAGTGAAGTTCTTCATAGTCTGGTCTTTGCTTGATTTCTGCTATGATGGAATTGAAAGATAGATCAAGAGCGCTCAGCAGCTTGTTGACAACATCTCTATCGGTGATATCAGTCACTCCTCGTTGATGAAGTTTATCGACAATGTTTGTCAAATGATCAGTGAGTTCCATAGCACTTTCCTTTCATAGACTTCTGAAACCAGCAAACATGGCACGAAGCATTTGAGTGTGCAGATCTAATATTGCAATGAATTCCTCGTGAACATTTTTAATGGCATCCCAGAGTTGCTTTGCAGTGTCAAGCTTTCGGAACCGAATAAAAACGTTCTTCGAGATACTTTCATAGATAATGGCTTTTGCTTGAGCATCCAACTACAGATTTGCTTTTTCATCGGAGGTTAGATCATTTAGTTGCTGAATGGTGTATCCATTTTCCACAATCTGACACAGATCAAAGTTGATTACTTGAATTCTCATTCTCATTCTTTCTTTCTAGTAGAGATAGTCATTTCCATCGAAGATAGGAAATCTTTCAGAGTGTGAGGATCTACTTGCATACGACATACTCAAAAGTCCAAGGACGTTAGACCTTTAATAAACAGAGACAGGGAGTACCTACTCTGATACCAATTGTTAGGACCGAGCGTATATCGACCAGAGGGGGGTAAATGGGAGATTCAAAATTTCTTTCGAAACTATTGAAACAGATCCCAATCGCAGCAGTGGAATAAAGTAAAGGAGTAAATAAGCTGAATCAATCTTCTTCGTCAGAAGCATATTCTTCGATGAACGAAGCAATAATAGTGTGGGTATGTGATACATCTCCAACATATCTATAATTTTTCCTTGTTCCAAGCTCTTATATTATCATTCTTGGATGTTTTACAATCATTTTATATATAGCAACTTTATATCATTTTTTGGGACTAACCTATTGACATAGTGCCTAGTGCCAATTGTTGTTTTTTGCTTGTTTTTTACTTCGTAGAATATCAGTACCAAACGGAGTCCAAACGCAGTGAAAGTTTTTGGAGAATTTTTTTGGACCAGAAGACACCATACAGACCAAAGATGTACCAGAGGGGAGGCCCGAGGTGGGCACAACCCACCAGGGCATGCCTGGCGGCCCAGGAGCACCCAGGGGGTTGTGCCCCCCTCGGTGACCTCCCGCACCGCCTCTTCGCCCGATAAATTGCCAAATATTCTAGAAACCCTAGGGGAGTCGACGAAACACAATTCCAGCCGCCGCAAGTTCTAGAACCACGAGATCCAATCTAGACACCATCACGGAGGGGTTCATCATCCTCATTGGTGCCTCTCCGATGATGCGTGAGTAGTTCATCATACACCTACAGGTCCGTAGGCAGTAGCTAGATGGCTTCCTCTCTCTCTTTTGATTCTCAATCCAATGGTCTCTTGGAGATCTATTTGATGTAACACTTTTTTGCGGAGTATTTGTTGGGATCTGATGAACTTTGAGTTTATGATCGGATTTATATCCATGAATATTATTTGAGTCTTCTTTTGATCTCTTATATGGATGATTATTTATAGCCTCGTATTTATTATTTGAATCTTTGGTTTAGTTAGGCCAACTAGATCGATTTTTCTTGCCATTGGAAGAGGTGCTTTATGATGGGTTCGATCGTGCGGTGTTCTTTCCCAGTGACAGAAGGGGCAGCAAGACACACATGTATCATTTCTATTAAGGATAACAAGATGGGGTCTAGATCATGTCATCATTCTTATTGCATTACTCCATTTCTCCATAAACTTAATACACTAGATGCATGCTGGATAGCGGTCGATGTGTGGAGTAATAGTAGTAGATGCACGCAGGAGTCGGTCTACTAATCTTGGACGTAATGCCTACATATTGATCATTGCCTTGGATATCGTCATAATTATTCGATCTTCTATCAATTGCCCAATAGTAATTTGTTTACCCACCATGTGCTATTTTCTTAAGAGAAGCCACAAGTGAAATCAATGGCCCCCGGGTCTATTCTTTATCATACTTGCTTTGAGATCTATTTTTATTCGCTTTTATTTTCAGATCTATTATTCCAAAAACCCAAAAATACCTTGCTACACTTTTTTGCTATTTATTTTATTTCGTGTTTTATTGAGATCTATTTATCCAATCTACACAAATTTTATCCCGTCAACTTGACAATTTCTGGTGCCGCTACCCGTATAGGGATTGACAACCCTCATAAGCATCAAGTTGCAAGTATTTGTTCTTTGTGTGCAGGTACCGTTTACATAGTGTTGCTTGGTTATCCTACTGGATTGATACCTTGGTTTCATAACTAAGGGAAATACCTACCGTAGCTGTGCTACATCATCCCTTCCTCTTTGGGGAAATGTAGACGTAGTTCAAGCGACATCAAAAGGAATTTCTGGCGCCATTGCCGGGGATACATCATCCCCATCTATCAGGTTTATAATCACAAATCTCATCTCCTTGCAATTTACATTATTTGCAATTTGCCTCTCATTTTCATCTCCCCCACTTCACAAAAAATTGCCGTTTTATTCGTCCTCTTTTTCGTTCGCCTTTATCTCGTTCGATCTTTTGTTTGCTTGTGTTGCCATGTGTCTTCTATTTGCTTGCATCTTCGCTTGCTAAAAATCTATTGATATGGATCCTATTCCTTTTGCTAATCTTTTCAAAAGATCCAATTATGATGAACCAATTGCTAGTGAATTGAGTTCACTAGATTATCTTTATGAAGTTTTGCTTGAGATTCACGAATCTGAAAATTGTGATGAAGTGTTAAAAGAAGATTTTATAAAGTGATTCATGATAGCTCCTTGAATGAAAAGCATGGTTGCAATGATGTTATTATAAATTCTATTAATGTCAATTGTGCTAATAATATGCAAAACCCCAAGCTTGGGGATGCTAATATTGCTACGTCCACTACTTATTGCAATGATCATGATTGGGGTGATAATGATTCTTATGATCTTGAAAATTTATTTAAACCTCATGATGAATATGCTTGTGATAATATTAAAAGTGGGTTTGGAAGAGTGTCAACTTTAGCTAAAAAAAATCCCACATATTTGGAGAGTGTTCAATCTTATGAAATTTTTGATGAAAGTGGGTTTGGAGAAGTCATGACTTTAGTTGGTGTTAATCCCACTATCTTGGAAGATTATAAAACTTTTATGCATGTGGATCATGGAAATAAAATTTTATATGATAGCTATATTGTTGAATTTGATTATGATCCTACATGTAATTATTATGAGAGAGGAAAATATGGTTGTAGAAATCTTCATGTTACTAAATTACCTCTCTTCATGTTGAGATTGTTATTGTTTATTTCTTCTTACTTGCATATGCATGATATTTCGTGTCTTGATAATTTGTTTTCTTATAAAATACCTATGCATAGGAAGAGAGTTAGACTTAGATGTGTTTGTGACATGTTTCATGATGCTCTCTTTGTGTTTCAATTATTATCTTTAATGTGAGCGTCAATAAAATCTTATACCTAGCTAGGGGCATAAAACGATAGCGCTTGTTGGGAGGCAACCCAATGAATAAAATTTATTTTTTCCTTTTTCTTTCTGTTATTGAGTGTTTACACAATTATGCCTCTGTTATTATTGTGTTTTTTATGTCTTAATTAGTATTTGTGCCAAGTAAAACCTTTGGGATAGCTTTGGTGATAGTTGATTTGATCCTGTAGAAAAACAGAAACTTTTGCGTCCAGTAACAGAATTGTTTAAATTCACAGAAGTGACAAAAAATTCTGAACTTTTTAAAAAAGATTCATATACAAATTTCCTCTGCTGTACTAATTTTCCAGAATTTTTGGAGATATAGATATATGAGAAAAATTCGCATCTTTACAGACTGTTCTGTTTTTGATAGATTCCATTTTCTTTGCATTGTGTGCTTATTTTGATGAATCTATGGATTGTATCGGGGGGTATAAGCCATGGCAAAGTTATAATACAGTATATATAATGCGATAACAAAATTTGAATGGGTTTTCTATAGTACTTAAAGTAAAGATTGGTTTTCTTATACTAATGGATCTCACGAAGGTTTTGTTATGTTTTGTGTGATTGAAGTTTTCAAGTTTTGGGTGAGATCGCGATGGATGAAGGAATAAGGAGTGAAAAGAGCCTAAGCTTGGGGATGCCCCATAGCACCCCAAGCTAATATTCAAGGAGAACCAAGCAACTAAGCTTGGGGATGCCCCGGATGGCATCCCCTCTTTCTTCTAACGACCATCGGTATTTTACTTGGAGCTATATTTTAATTCGTCACATATCATGAGTTTTGCTTGGAGCGTCTTGTATTATATGAGTCTTTGCTTTTTTTTCTTTCTATTTTATCACAAGTATCCTTGCTGGACACACCTATTTGGGAGATCCAAAATTATGCTATGATTTTTTAGAATTGCTCTATATGCTTGACTTCAATTTTGTGAGCTATGGAATTGCTCTAGTGCTTCACTTATATCTTTTTGAGCACGGTGTGCTTTAATATTTTTGAAGAAATGCTCTCATGCTTCACTTAGATTAATTTGAGAGTAAGTAAATTTTTGAAGAAATTCTCTCATGCTTCACTTATATTCTTTTGAGAGACGAAAAATTTTATGCTCATGTTCTTCACTTAAATTTGTTTGAGCTTGTCAAAAGCAATTGCAATATATGAAACTAGTCCCAAAGTGATAGATATTCAAGAGGGATATAATAAAAACTTTCATGAATATCATTGGACAAAATAAACCCGATTCTTTGTAATAGTTTTGAGATATGATGATAGTGATATGTGAGTCATGTTGGTGAGTAATTATGCTTTCGTAAGAATATTTGTGTTAACGTTTGTGATTCTCTATGCAAGCACGAAAGTCAATAGTTGTGTAATGAAATTACATCCTACTTGTGGTGCATTATTCGGTGTTAGTTATGCTTAATGCTCGCTTATGTGATTTTTCGTTTCTTGGTTGGTTGCTTCTCAATCTTTTTGCTAGCCTCCACTTGTACTAAGTAGAAATACTACTTGTGCATCCAAAATTCTTAAACCCAGTTTTGCCATATGAGTACACCATACCTACCTATATGCGGTATTTCCATGCCGTTCTAAGCAAATTTGTATGTATCATCTCTAATTTTCAAAATAAATTTCCTTTTTGTGTGCCCGTATCGCTCATGAAGCGGCAGGGGGGCCAATATTTGTAATGCTAGATGTGTTATTCTCAAGATGAGTGTTTATTCACTTGTCATTGCACGAGAGTACGGTGGTAATAGGGATGCCCAGTCCTGAAATGAAAAAAAAATTTACTTTATGTTGTCAAATAATAAATTCCTTGGAAAGTGTTGGTATGGACGGTACCCGTGGATACGGCTAGCCGTGGAATGTGAAAGAATGGTGGAAAAAGGAATAAACTTTATTTTCTGTTTGGAAACCGCCTATCTAGCATGGAAAGTGTTGGGAATTACTCGGTCGTTTTCGTTGACGGGAAAAGTATGCCTCTCAAAATTTGTATCTCTCAATTTAAGCTTTGAGCTCTGGCACCTCTACAAATCTCAACTTCCCTGTGCGAAGAACCTATCTATTTACTTTATGCAGTTTTATTTTTACTCGAGTCTCCATCTTCTCTTATTAAGCACCAACTAAGGGGCACTATGATCGTACTTGAGCATTGGATGTAGCTAATATGCAAGTGTGTTTCATGAATGGATCAATGATTGAGCATGATGGGCTAGGGATAACTTTCTTTAGTGTTGATATTTTGAAAGACATGGTTGCTTGTTGATATGCTTGAGTATTGAAATCTTCATGTCAAAACTAGACTATTGCTTTGAACCATATAAAAGTCCAAGTGTCCATGCTACAAAAGAAAAGAATACGTGATGAACATGTTAGGAAGCATTCCACATAAAAAATTCTGTTTTTATCATTTACCTACTCGAGGACGAGTAGGAATTAAGCTTGGGGATGTTGATACGTCTCCAACGTATCTATAATTTCTCGCTTGTTCCATGTTGTTATATTATCATTTTTGGGACTAATGTATTGACATAGTGCCTAGTGCTAGTTGTTGTTTTTTGCTTGTTTTTTACTTCGTAGAATATCAGTACCAAACGGAGTCCAAATGCAGCAAAACTTTTTGGAGAATTTTTTTGACCAGAAGACACCAGACGGGCCAAAGATGTACCAGAGGGGAGGCCCGAGGTGGGCACAACCCACCTGGGCGCGCCTGGGGGCCCAGGCGCGCCCAGGGGGGTTGTGCCCCCCTCGGTGACCTCCCGCACGCCTCTTCGCCCTATAAATTGCCAAATATTCCAGAAACCCTAGGGGAGTCGACGAAACACAATTCCAGCCGCCGCAAGTTCCAGAACCACGAGATCCAATCTAGACACCATCACGGAGGGGTTCATCATCCTCATTGGTGCCTCTCCAATGATGTGTGAGTAGTTCATCATAGACCTATGGGTCCGTAGGCAGTAGCTAGATGGCTTCCTCTCCCTCTTTTGATTCTCAATACAACGGTCTCTTGGAGATCTATTTGACGTAACTCTTTTTTGCGGTGTGTTTCTTGGGATCTGATGAACTTGGAGCTTATGATCAGATTTATATCCATGAATATTATTTGAGTCTTCTTTTGAACTCCTATATGCATGATTATTTATAGCCTCGTATTTCTTCTTCTAATCTTTGGTTTAGTTAGGCCAACTAGATCGATTTTTCTTGCCATGGGAAGAGATGCTTTGTGATGGGTTCGATCGTGCGGTGTTCTTTCCCAATGACAGAAGGGGCAGCAAGACACACATGTATCATTGCTATTAACGATAACAAGATGGGGGCTATTTCTACATGAATAGGTATCATCTACATCATGTCATCGTTCTTATTGCATTACTCCGTTTCTCCATGAACTTAATACACTAGATGCATGCTGGATAGCGGTCGATGTGTGGAGTAATAGTAGTAGATGCACGCAGGAGTCAGTTTACTAATCTTGGACGTGATGCCTATATATTGATCATTGCCTTGGATATCGTCATAATTATTCGATCTTCTATCAATTGCCCAACAGTAATTTGTTTACCCACCGTCTGCTATTTTCTTGAGAGAAGCCACTAGTGAAATCTACGGCCCCCGGGTCTATTCTTTATCATATTTGCTTTGAGATCTATTTTTATTCTCTTTTATTTTCAGATCTATTATTCCAAAAACCAAAAAATACCTTGCTGCACTTTTTTGCTATTTATTTTATTTCGCGTTTTATCGAGATCTATTTATCCAATCTACACAAATTTTATCCCGTCAACTTGACAATTTCTGGCGCTGTTACCCGTAGAGGGATTGATAACCCCTCATAAGCGTCGGGTTGCAAGTATTTGTTCTTTGTGTGCAGGTACCGTTTACATAGTGTTGCTTGGTTCTCCTACTGGATTGATACCTTGGCTTCATAACTGAGGGAAATACCTACCGAAGCTGTGCTGCATCATCCCTTCCTCTTTGGGGAAATACCGATGTAGTTCAAGCGACATCAGTATGGGAAATCACAGGTTTAACTACGATGAGAGTAATGCAACATGCAAACAGATGCAGTAGAATGAGATACAACATGATACGGGTGATGTACTATATACAAGAGGGTACACAAAGGTGAAATGAGAATGGCTAAACATGATGAAGAAAATACAATGAAATGAGATACGATGATAAACTCAAGTGAACAACTCAGATACAGATATGATAGAAAACTACAATGAGGGATAATGATCAGGAAATCTTTCGACACAGAGCACGAATGAAAACTGCTGAAGTAATTGCAGTAAAGTAGAATGAACCAGTGGTGCTCGATGGCGACAGAGAGATTTGGTAGACCAGTTCACCATTCTGCCAAAGGGCTACGTCTGGTTGGAGGGGTTGTTACTTAACATGGAAGATAAACTCTCTTCACCCTATTCTCCTTCAACTCAAAGCTGATCAGACTTCAGTTGATTTCACTCGTGGTAGATCCTTGTCGGCGATCTCCAAACCTTCGGTCGACCTTCGCGAACCACAATCACTCTTGGTTGCTGAAGATCTAGCTCGGTGAAGACAATGACTCTTCAACACTCGAGCGGAAACCTATCCGTCTAGAGAGTGCGCAACTCTCAAGAGTAATAGGTACAAGAACTCTGACTCATAACTACTGTGATGCTAAACCACTGTCTAAGTTTGGGCTCTTGATTTTCTCTCGGTGGATCTTAAACTCAAATCACTCGGAGAGGGGTTGCTCAAATCAATCTTCTAATAAATCTCAAGTGGAGCAGCCAACGGACAAGGTTGGAGCGGGGTGGCTATTTATAGCCTCAACCATCCCTGATGGGAAAAGACCAAATTGGACATCGAGAGCAGCCAATGGCCGAACGACACGAGTCCAACAGTCGAATTGGAGCACAATGGTAACATTACTTGTGGAGCAAGTAAAGCTAACTCCTCTGTCTGAGACAAATCTCTCGCAGCGAAGAGATCACAGTCTCTTGCTGGCAAGTATTTGCTCGGAATACAAAGAGATTTCTCTCGCAACTTTCATAGGTTTTAGGCTAAGCATCACAGCGGATCTAAGCTTCGAAAACCAATACCCCTCTTAATAGTACGGAGGTCCTATGACTCAAATAAATATAAGAAGGACAACGAAATGAATACTACGTCTTCACTTTGTCTTTGACTTCCATTCGCTGCAGTGAATTTCTTCGGAACACTAACGAAAAGGAGAAACAGAAAAGTATTATATTGCATTTAGCAATTTTTTCGACCATACGCAAGATGTCAAACTGCTGCGACATCCTCAGAACATAGAATCCACACTCATCTGGCCCCTGTTCTGGCGTGACCAGGAAAAAGGGCTTCTCCGACAATTTAACCCGATCAGGGTGCTTCTTCGAGTTATACAACTTTTCACCGTAAACCCTCTTCAACATTAGAGTCATCCTGGACATCTAGCAAAGGAAAAAAGGGAGCCACAATGCCAGAAACACACGTTACAGATCAACAAACAAAGGTAAAACAAAAATAGAGAAGTTATATTAATAAGTTATTTCTGTTCAGACGATGCAACTATATGTTCTCCACACGATCGGAACGGTCCTTCTTTTAATGCATGCGAGCTCATCTATAGAACGGTTTTATCACTCTTTTAGTCAGGTAGGTGGTGGGAGAAAATGCAGTTCTATGTCACAGATATTGTAGTACTCTCCACTAGCAAGTGCAGTGCTATAAGTAGTAACAAAATAGTCAGGATTGGTTTATCACTCTTTTAGCTAGGTTGGTGGTGCGAGAAATGTAGTTCTATACTACAGATTCTGCAGTCCAATGTAATAGCAAGTCCAGTGGTATGAGTAGTAACAATGTAGTCAGAATTGTCAAAACTTTGCCATACGAATTCAGTGCAGTCTGCGTGGTACTCAGACCTACGCCACTTTGTCACTTCATCAGCATTGCAAGTGTACCGCCTCGTGTCATGGATATCAATGGTCTCGCGATGGCGGTTCATCGTGTATAGGGAGTAATGTCCGTCCTTAAAGCGCGGCATCAAAATCTATCGCGGGGAGATACATACGGGAAGGGACAACAAAAACAAATCAATGAAGTTCATTCCACACATAGCACTAGGACCACTGCTGAAAATAACTATAAAGGAAATGCAACAAGGAAAAAGAAGAAATGATGGAAATAGTGGCCTTACTAGTTTTGCCTCGAGCAGGTTATCATCGCCAACAAAAAACCTGAACTGCTTAGCCGCATCATCTAAAAAAATGGGTTATGCACAACCGGCAACACAGGGTATCCTTCTTCATTTTTCTTCACAAGGGTTTCCATTTGAAAAACATACAACATAGAAAAAGAAAAAATGGGACATGAAAAAAAAGATGCATGCACGCATGGACATAAAAAATTCAGTACAAAAGAAAAAATGCACAAAGCAAAAAAAGATGACAGCAGACACATTTACCATGATGAATAAAGGTGTAACACTACTGTAGGATGCTGCTAACGCGACACTACAACCAGAGACCCTTCGACGAAACTATGTGCAATGCATTAATCACAAACGGTGATGTAAAGAAACGGTCAAAAATGAGATGAACTGTTTGCGATTGCACACACATCAAACATGATTCAGATTAGAGATGCATGTGCGATGAGTGGCATATAGTTAATCCATACGAACTTTTTGTGATGATCCAGAACAATAGAAACGGTCAGCCAGATGAGTGTGTGTGCGATTTACGTCATACCGTTCACTAGGATGAACTTTGTGTGATTAGGCAACACAATAGAAACGGTCGGCCAGATTAAGGTGTGTGTGATGGAGGGCATACAGTTCACTCGGATGAATTGTTTGCGATGAGACAAGACAACAAAAACAGTTCAACTGAAAAAGATGTGTGTGATACGCGGCAAACAAGTCCGTAATCAGAAATATGTGCGAAGACCAATAATAACACAGACGATTGCTGCTAATAAGCCATGTGATTTGGTATGTATACAGAAGAACAACATATATATAACTAAAATAAACATCCAAAGATCATTCGTACACACCTCAATAAACAATTGCATGCATTCTAAACTAGGAGAAACGATTGTCTAGTCATCTCCTTCTTGTGACGCTCCCGCCACTGCTCTGTGGCTCGATCCCTCGTCTGGGGCAGGACGAAGACACTTCCTCATGTCAACGATCCGCCTGTACATCTCGTAGCTTGTGTACGCGTCCTGGGCCGCGTACTTGACGTGGTCTTCATCCAGTCTCTGATGCCAGGCACTGTGCCAGGCGTTCTTGTCCTTCTTACTCTCATCCTTCATCTTCATGTAGTAGGGGTCGATGATGGCCAAGGCAAGGTCAACCAGGGAGTTCTGTTTGTTGTTGGTGCTACCCCAAACCTTGTAGTGGTCACGGATGTTGACTAGATTCTGGCACGTCATGCCCGAAACCTGGAGCGCTTTTAGATCGTTGGTGCTGTCCATCGTAGCGAAACTGTAGTCGAAGCTGTTGATAAACCTGGAGAAACGCTCGCAAGGCCTTGTGGCCAGGTGGTAGTGGTAGACGAGGACATCATGTCGCACGCACAACTGGGCGATTACAACCTTCTGATCTTGCCCGGCATGACCGCTAGTGAACTCGAGGTCGAAGCCGACCACTTGGTACTTGTCCTTAGCAAGCAACTGCTCCATAGTTTGGATGGAGCTCTCCACCGAGACTGGCTCGTTTGTGTACACCACCGAGAGGTCCTTCCACGTCACGTGGGTGTCCACTACATGATACGTGGTGAACTGCCCCCCGTTGTCATCGTCAGCCACCGGGAGCGCCATTGGAGCCACGGGGAGCGCCATTGGAACCGCTGGATGTCCTCTTTGTATGTGTCATCGTAGGTGTGCTTGATTATTGTGTCGTGGGGTGCGAGAGATGAAGGTAAATGGCCACGGGAATAAATGGGGGCCGGGTGGCCTGGATTCTCGGCACGTCCGCATGGCAGTTTTTGTAGCGGGTAACTGCATCGTGGCGTCGCGCCCGGCGCAACCGCATGTATAATGGCAGCACGAATGCGTATGTGATCGTGCGCCGGCCCCAAACACTGGCAATGCGCATGGAGGGACGAGGGCAGAGCGAGCGGAGGGACATGAGAGCAGAGCGCGCGCGGCGGGACTTGAGCAGAGCACGCCGCGGCCACCTCAACCGTGAGCAACCACACGCATAGAGCAGTTGAACACACAGGGAATGGTCGTCTACAAGCCAGCCGGCAGTTGCGACGATGCGTAGAGAGCGGCCATGTGCTACTACCTCCGTCTTGGTCTATTAGTCCCCTTTATATTCTATGCCATATTTTGACCTTAAATTTAACTAACAAAATGTTAATGCATGTTATAAAAATTATATAATTGGAAACTATGTTCAAATACGAATCCAACGATATAATCTTTGGCGACATGCATTCGTATTTTATTAATTAAATCTCTAGTCAAAATTTTGCACAAAAATACAAAGATGACTTATAAACCAGGACGGGGGTAGTAGCCTAGTAGGTAATTAAATCGCAAACATTTTTTATTAACCATATGTGTACATGTCCTTTCGTCCTCCTCTCGCATGTCTTGTTACCCTGCTGCCGCAGACGACTTCGAGCGCAAGCTTGAGCAGCGCGCGGGAGCGTTCTTTTGGCCAAACGGTGGCTCGAAGTGGCACTAATGAATCATCGGTGAGCCCGTTCCCGCGCAACCGCGCAGGTTCCCGCGCAAGCTTCCCGCCCGACTCGACGAAATCCCCCAAAATGCCAATGCTTACTGGCCTGCTATATAAACCCTCATGGCCGGCGAGTCCTGCGTCGCATTTTCCCCTCCCTCCCTGTAGCATATCCCATCTGCTTCTCCCACAATCGCCAATGGCACCGGTCCGTTGTCGTCGCTCAGCCACTCCGCTGTCATCAGAGGACAGCTCTAGCTGGGAGGCTACACCGCGGCAGCGGCGCAGTCCCCAGCATAGTATAGTGCGCGTGGTGTCCCTGTTGGTTTTGCGCGCAACACCCACCACACGCTCCACCGCCGCTACCCGTCGGCAGCTGTTGCCGGTCGCCGTTGCCGCCAACCCATCATCTGCCGCCGTGGCCGCCACACCACCGTCGAAATCCAGGGCCATCGTCCGGTCCGCCACCGCGGCCCGAAGGCGGGAGGTGGCCGTCGTGGCCGCCACCCCACTGTCGGCCACCGTGGCCATCACCCGCTCCGCCACAGTGGCCCGAAGGTGGGAGGTGGTGGTCGTGGCCGCCACCCGACCGTCGGCCGTCGTGGCCGCCAGCCCCCCGTCGACCGTCGGGGTCTTCACCCGCTCCGCCACCACCGCCCGAAGGCGGGAGGTGGAGGCCCGCACGTGCGTCCGCGACCTTGCGCGCTACATCGAGTTCCTGCGGGAGGAGGAGGAGCGCCTCGTCGAGCACGCAAAGAGCCTTACTGCCGCAGTGGCCGCAGCACACACCGCCGCAGAGGTGAGTAATGAGGAGATACGAGGAGTCCCGGCGCTTCAAGAGGGGTCATTTGGAGCGGCAGAGGGCGTTCGAGGTGAGCGTCGCTGAAGGTGCAATGGCGGCAGGTACCGTATTGCAGTTGTCCAGCTCGTAGGTAGGCTCCTCCTCCTCTGCCTCTTACTGAGCGCGCTCGACATAGGAGAGGCTGCTGGAAGTAGTACAAAGCCCCTCCGTAGTAGTAGTATTTAGGGGCTATTTTGTTCAATTCATTTGACTATAGATGTGGTTGAACTGTACACCGTACTTAAAATTAGCTAGTATATATAGTTGAACTAGCTATTTCAGTAAGTGGTTGTCAACAATTGGGCAAAAGTTTGGTCGGTTCAGCTGTCGAGTTGAACTGTTTGTATAAAGAACGACTGCTTAATCTATGAATGAAATCTATGCTTAATTACTGAATTTTAGTTGCAAAAATTAGATAGTGTTAGTGATTTTTAGTGGCAAATTTTGACTAATGGAAGTGTTACAAGGTTGACAAAGGGCAATGTTACTAGATCAACAAATGTCAATCTTTCCAGTTTGACAAATGGCAATATACCCAATATGACAGATGCAAATCTTACCAAATCGTCTGTACGTGGTTGCACACGGGTCATCCGAAAAAACCGTTTGCGTTGAAGGGATGTAAAAATCCTACGTGCCAGATTTTCTTCGGGCTTAGGGGCGAAGGAACCATAGCTCTCGCTTTGCATAACGTATACAATCTAAACTGTTTGCGATGAAGGGATGCACAAATCCTGCGCGGCAAATTTTTTCTTTGGCTTACTGGGGAAGACCGTAGATCTCGCTTTGCATAGGGGTGTTCTATCTAAAACGTTTGCGATGTAGAGCTGCACAAATCCTGCTCGGCACATTTTCTGTTGGCTTACTGGGGAATCTGGCAGTTTGCATACGGGTGTTCTATCTAAAGCGTTTGCGATGAGTGTTTCAAAATTTAAAAACCATTGACGTTCTTTAAAAAAAATATTTGATAAGTCTGTACATTCAGAGAGAAACACGCAAGTTTTCCCAAACCATATGTTTCATTCAGTCACACTATGAATTTATATTCATACGATCGAGATATAGTATTAAACCCAAAAAAAACTAATTCTGGCGGCGGCGTGCCGTGCCAGCGTTGTTGTTGTCGTCCTCTGGGACGCCGTTGTTGAAGTCTTCAAGGCAGCACAGAATGTTCTTCACTTGGAAATCAAACATCTTGTCGTCGCGCGATCGACGGGCGGGGTGCAGGAGGACGGCAACTCGCGGCGCTGCAAGGTAGCGGTCAACGGCGGCGTCCCATGACAATAAGGGGGGTGTGCGCACGGGCACGGGCATGGCAGTGCAAGCAAACGCACTGGGACCAGCGCCGTGGTGGGTGCAGGGGCGCACACGGGCATGTGCACGGTGGTGCAGTCAAACTCACGGGGACCGGCGCCGCGGTGGGTGCAGGGGCGCGCATGGGCATGGGCACGGGCGCTGCCGCTGGCATGTAGACGAGCTCGCGCGGGTCCGCGGGGACCTTACTGATGCCCGCGGCTTCCAGCTTTGCAATAGTGCTCGGCAACCAGCCCGTCAATGCTATGGGGATGGTCGCTGGCGCGGGCGAGGGGATGGGTGCTGGGACGGGCGCGGGGGCAGCAACCGCCGGGCCAGCTCGTTCAGGGCCATGTCCATGAAACCCCATTCCTCCTTATTTTCTACCTCGTCCGGCTCGGAGTCGACTTCACCAAACTAGAAGACTAGTGGCAGATGATCCTTCTGCGCCATGGCGTTGGTGGAGGCCCGTGGTAGGGGAATGGGAGGCGAATAGTAAGGCTGCCCGTATAAAACAGCGGCTCGGGCGCCATTAATGGAGAGGATGTGAGCAAGGCGGGTAGCCACGGAAGTCAAAGGGCTCGTTTCCCAGTGAGCCTGCACAACGTACAGCTCGCACGCTTCCGGTGAGCCTGCGCATTGGAGGACAGCTTGCACGCCTCTCGGCCAGCCTGCGCAGCGGACTGCGCTTGCACGCCTCCCGTCTACTCAAGCAGCTATCCGCACGGCACCTCCTAGCCATTAAAAGTGTGACGCGTGGCGTCACGTGAATGGTTAACAGAACGCACACGATTTCAATTATACAAACGTTTGAGATGTTAAAGTGGCAGCTACTTATTTCAAAATGCCTTTGTTGGCTGTTATTCGAGTGCGCCTTCTCTCAAAATGGACACGAAAAATACTACAACATGCCGGGTGCCATTCCATGATAGCATGCCAAGTTTCATGAATTTCAGACGAGTTTTTGATTTACTAGAATTTAAAACCACGGTATGTCAACGTTTTGCCGGCAAGCAACAGTGCCCTGGTGTTTGAAATTCATTCCCATTTCTTGCATGGGACCTAAGCATGCACCCAAGGACACACATTTGATTTATCAACCCATTTTTCTACACTAGAGCATGTGCATGTAGTTTTTTCTGCACTGGAGCATGTGCATGTAGTGCAAATTTGAATTATGCACAAAAAATGCCTAGCAAACTCAGTTAATGTATAAAAATGTCCAAACGAACCCCGAAATTCCAAATTTTAACACGACACTCCTATTGCTCTATGTTGCCACTAGGAAAAAAATTGAAAGCAAGAAGAGGCAACGAATATCATTTCATCCACGAAGGAGGCACATTCCCTAGCAGAACCATGAGGCTTGTTGTCAGAAGCTCTGGTATGTGAGAAGCTTATACCCAAACTAGCCCCAAATGGGACAATTTTTTTACCACAACATGTTGATGCCAATCCATGGTGGCATGCCAAGTTTCATGAATTTCAAACGAGTTTTCTATTTACTAGAATTTAAAAACCATGTATCTCAATGTTTGCAGCTGAGCGACGGTGGCAAGGTGTTTGACATTCATTCACATTTCTTGCATCGGACCTAAGCATGCAACCAAGGACACACATTTGATTTTTGAACCCATTTATATGCACTGGAGCATGTGCCTATAGTTCAAATTCGAATTATGCACATAAATGCATAACAAACTCAGTTAATGTATAAAATGTCCAAACGAACCCCGAAAAATCCCAAAATTTAACACAACACTCCTGTTGTTCTATGTTGACACTAGAAAAAATTTGAAAGCAAGAAGAGGCAACGGATATCGTTTCGTCCTCAAAGGTGTTCCCTACCGAAACCATGAGGCTTGTTGTGAGAAGCTCTGGTTTGTGAGAAGCTTATACCCAAACCTGCCCCAAATGGGACAATATTTTTACCACTGCATGTTGATGTCGTTCCATGATAGCATGTCAATTTTCATGAATTTCAGACGAGTTTTTGATTTACTATAATTTTAAAACCATGTATCTCAATGTTAGCGGCCGAGCGACGGTGGCAAGGTGTTCGCCATTCATTCTCATTTCTTGCGTGTGATCTAAGCATGCAACCAAGGACACACATTTGATTTTGAACCCATTTTTATGCACTGGAGCATGTGCCTGTAGTTCAAATTTGAAGACATAAATGCCTAGAAAACTCAGTTAAGGTATAAAAATGTCGAAATGAACCCCGAAAAATTCCAAAATTTAACACGACACTCCTGTTGTTCTATGTTGACACTAGAAAAAATTTGAAAGCAAGAAGAGGCAACGGATATCGTTTCGTCCACAAAGATGGCACGTTCCCTACCAAAACCATGAGGCTTGTTGTGAGAAGCTCTGGTTTGTGAGAAGCTTATACCCAAACCTGCCCCAAATGGGACAATATTTTTACCACGGCATGTTGATGCCGTTCTATGATAGCATGTCAAGTTTCATGAATTTCAGACGAGTTTTCAATTTAGTAGAATTTTAAAACCATGTATCTCAATGTTAGCAGCCGAGTGACGGTGGCAAGGTGTTTGACATTCATTCTCATTTCTTACATGTGACCTAAGCATGCAACCAAGGGCACATATTTGATTTTTAAACCCATTTTATGCACTGGAGCATGTGCCTGTAGTTCAAATTTGAATTATGCACATAAATGTCTAGAAAACTCAGTTAACGTATAAAAATGTCCAAATGAACCCTGAAAAATTCCAAAAATTTAACATGACACTCCTGTTGTTCTATGTTGACACCAGAAAAAAATTGAAAGCAAGAAGAGGCGATGAATATCATTTCGTCCACAAAGGTGACATGTTTCCCTACCGGAACCATGAGGCTTCTTCTGAGAAGCTTATACCAAAACCTGCCCCAAATGGGACCAAATTTTTTACCCCAGCATGTTGATGCCATTCCATGATAGCCTGCCAAGGGTCCTGAATTTCAGATGTGTCGGGGATATACTCCGCGGTGTAACCCGGCCAGAAGTATAACCCGGCTGGACTTGGCGACTCACTAAAGACCCGCCCTGATTGGATGACTCACTAAGTGATCCGCCCGAGCCTGACGACTCATGGGTGACCCGACAAAATGGGTCAGAAGAATGACAAGACCTGGTGGCCCAGAAGGCGGCTCATGAAAGGCCGGCTCATGGCATGGTGGGCCGCCTTAAGAGGAAAGGCATAAGAAATATTATCTTACAAAAGAAGCAAGACTATGATTCCACTTGTAATAGAATAGTCCTAATCCTACTAGGACTCCACATGTAACCCGCCCCTCCAACTTATATAAGGAGGGGCAGGGCACCCCAAGAGGGAGGAGTTTGACAAGTTGGGACAGACAAGTCAATAGCTCTCAAGAGAGAGGAAGCCAAAGAGCACCCTTGTAATCGTGAGCACCATGATAAATATCAATGAAGCAGTATGTAGGTTTTTACCTCCACCGTGAGGGGTCGAACCTGGGTAAAAACCTCGCGTCTCTCGTCCCACTCAACCCCTCTCAAGCTACTACATAGATGCGTTGGCCTCACGACTAAGTCCTTACACTAGGACATCTGCCGTGACAAAGCCACGACAGTTGGCACCGACCATGGAGGCTGCGCACGGTGGTGTTGAGTTCTTGGAGGGATCTTTCCCAGGGTTTCGAGAAGTTCGCAAATTTCTGGATGAAGAAAATTCTGTTGGCAAAATCATCAGAGATCAAAATCAATTCTCGATGCTCAAGTCCAGACGCGACCAGGCGTTGCAGCAAGTCATGAGGAGATTTAACCAATTGCAGCTGCTACTCATCTGAGGGGAACCAATGGTGACCTGTTACGATTACCGTCTTCAGATACCCCTGGTTGCAACAATCAAAGACGGCCAGCGCATGTACATGCAATCATCAACTCACCGTCCAATCGAGTACTACGCCACGTGAAATCCATCATCAACTATTCTTTTTGGGAAGAGGGCTAGTACTACTTGAATACTATTAGATCAGATGTGTTTTGCCCTTGATTACGACATCCATCCGAGTCGGAAGAGATCAAGTGCTGCTGCCAGATCATCATCAAGGCAATTTTTCAAAAAAAAGGGAAAAAGAAAAGGAAACAACAGCGATCTGGATGTGGATCGGTCAAATCGACCACAACCTAGACTTTGCTATCGCTGCTTGCGAAGCACCTGGCCTCCTGCGCCACCCCGTGTCGGCTCCGCATCGGATTGGCCAAGCCGCACGTGGTCCGCCGTCGAGCCGCCATCTCCATGGCCTCGCCTACAAGCTGCCTCTGTCGACTGACCTCGACCGCTGGATCGGGCCGTCGACCGCCGAGTTGCCTCCGCCTCTCGACTCCACGGCGCTCGCCGCCTCCGTCGACCGTTTCCAGAGCCGCCGGCGAGTCGCCTTCGAGTTGCCAGCTCGGATGGCTATGAACCATTGTGAACCGCCACTTCCGTTCTTCGTCGCCCGTGTACATGCGCGCCCGGCACTTTCCGCCTCACCGTGCTCCGCGTGCCGCAGTGGACCCTCTGCATCCGTGCTGCCGCGGACCCCCTCCGCAGTGTTGAAGGCAAATCAGGAGTTTGAGGAACAATTAGCGAGTCAGTACATACATGGGCAAATAGTTTCAGAAAGCAAACACGCATAAGATTCCCTCCTTTCTACATTTGAAGATAAATGACTGCAACCTAGATGGCAATACGAGAACTCCATGGAACCAGAGTACTACTAGCTACTGACAATGGCTACGCGTGGCAAAGTAAACCTGGCCAAAACCATTTGATCAAAAGAAATACAGAGAAGAAGAAATCAGCTGGGTTGGTTAAAGCAACTACGACCCGGAGAATGACGAGGACTCGACTCTGCCGCAGCCGCGGCCGTACATCGCCGGCGCATCTCCGCTGCCGCGCCTCACCATCCTGCTGCACTCCAAGCCGCCCGCCTTGAGCCCGCTGTGAGCCACCGCCGGAGAGTCGCTGGAGTCACCTGAGCTACCCGGTTGCCCGCCGGGCCGTCCCGTGTCAGAGCCACCGTAGGAGAGCCACCATCCGTCCCGGACCGCTGCACGCCCATGCATTAAGCCGCCCCGACGGCCTCATTCCGCTGGAGCGGCCATTGAGCGGCCGACTCAGGCTTGAGCCGCCGTCTCAAGGCTACAGCCGCGCTTGAGCCGACCCGTTTTGTCGCTTGCCTCCGGGCCTCCCCGCGTCGAGTCGCCGCGGAGAGCCGCCATAACCTCGCCTGGTTTCCGGCGCGAGCCGCCTCGGCTGTCGAGTGATTTCCGCCTTGAGCCGGCCACTACTACTCCACGTGAGGATAAGGCTACAGTCAAGATGTTGTCCATGTTCATCCGATGAAAGTATCAGGTGCTATCCTTTCTATGTATCTTATCAACACATATTAAATTGTTTGAGAACAATTACTTTGTCTGTGGTATTTTTTCGTAGGACCATTATTCGTTACAAAGGTGTTGCATAAGGGGCGCGCGCCAGCATCAGTTTTGCATTAGCGCTTGTCCGTACCGTGCTGCTGGACGGATACGTGCGCAAGTCGTCGCCGCCGCTACATCAACACACGCGACTGACTCGTCGTCCTCGCCCGCGGCCGACTCGCCCAGTCCGTCCCATTTCCAACGCTGCAGCCGACTCTCTCGTCCGCGCCGGCTTACAACACCGCGGCCGACTCTCCCATCCGCACCGGCTTACAACGCCGCGGCCGACCCATCTGTCTGCTCCCGCGGCCGACTCGCCCGTGATTGACTTTAGCTTCACCATAGTGATCATCAACTCCGCGGCGGATAATTTCCGGCCTAACATATCAGGAGAGATCCATCCAGTATATTTTTATATTACATATTAATTTCTTTAAAAGAGCAATTACTCTGGCTTGCAATTTTTTTAATGCAGGACAAGTTGTCTACTGCAAAAGGGACCGTTATGTCACTGAGTTGTTGAATGACTCATACCGGAAGTATGTAACAAGTATTGCAAGGATCATCAACTCGCTTCAAGCTTCTGGTTTAATAACTTTTAGTGTTCCGCTGTTCAACTATATGCCGGTTTATATCACGGTCAAGTATGAAGAATCTCAAGACAACTCCTCGAGTCGTCTTAAGACTCGGGGGCTACGATGACATGACTTAGCAAATTTTGCCAGATTCAAGAACCCCGGGTCATTGGAGGGAAAATAACCCGGTCCCGGAGGCTACTGCCATATTGATGAAAATTTAGAGGCCGTCAGAAAATTTCTGGCTTAAAAAGAAGGATTCCGGTTTTAAATCCGGCTCAAGGGAAATCTGTCTCTCGCAAAGTTGTGAGCTCTCAATATCCGGCTTAACATCCGGTTCAGGAGGAGGACATCTCTCGCAAGTTTGAGCTCTCAGAAAAATTAAAGGTCACTTGGGGCTTCCTGCTCAATGAGCAGAGCCTTGATTACCCTCTTGATCGGCTTCCTAGCCATCTTATTGGTCACTTGGGGGCTACCTGCGCAATGAGCAGAGCCTTGATTGCCCTCTTGATCGGCTTCCTAGCCATCTTATTGGTCACTTGGGGGCTTCCTGCTCAATGAGCATACCCTTGCATACCCTCTTGATCGGCTTCCTAGCCAGGTGGAAACACCAATTTACGAGTTAACCGGCCTATATGTCATTGTTACTCCGCCTAGGTAATCCTGGAATGACCCGTCGTACTCTTAACAGTCAATCGTTTAAATAAGACCCTGAACTTGTTAAAGTTCAAACGGCGGTTTGTCATGTGAGAACCGGCTTACGGGTGTGCTGGAATTTAACTCAGTGGCTGTGCGGCCCATGAAAGCACTTGATGTTTTAGGCTTGGCGGCCTATGAAAGCCTTGTTTTTCTGGATCACTGTTTTTTCTGAATTTTTTTGATTCATATCCTTCTTCCATATTGACATATGGTTTTCACAATTCCGGCCATGTAGCCTTGATTATATGACTCATAATTGAGCATATTGGGTTTGGTAACCCGCCCTGATAGCAGACTTTAAGTCGCCAGGATATTCTGCCTTGAGCAATCAAAATCATGATATTTCATGTCTACGGATTATCATTATCAAAGGAATTACCATGGTATCAATCTACAACATATTTTGGATCGTGCAATTGGAATCATGCGCTCATAAATCTTTGGGTTGTCACCCTCACTGGATATGACTATGTAAGCCGGCAGTATAAGTTAATTCTACAGGTATGTTTTCCTGGTTATATAAGTATGCGAGGTTTGATAACCCGCCCTAGCTTTGGACTTTAAGTCACCAGTATATTTTTGCTTGAATGGCCTTAATTCTAGTCTTTTCCATAATTGCATAAGACTATATTATGTTTGGGTTGTTACTCACCCTGGCTTTGACGTTAAGTCGCCAGGGTGTATATATTGTTTAAACTTTGTGCCAGACATGCAGAGCTATGGCTTACATAAATAATTAAGTTTAAGCCCATCATGAAAGATTAAAATTGGTGTTTTAAAAGGGTTATCAGTTTTTGATTTTTACAAAGGCTATAAGCTGACGGGTTACAAAAATCCCGGATTACAATGGATGCGCATTAAGTCGCCATCGACCAAGAGCCGCCGGTTATTTAACTCCGGATTTTCTTATCAACAGATAAGTATTACGATTGAGGTTTTGAAAAGCCGCTTCAGAGCAATGGCTATTATTTCTTCATCCAAGAGTACCGGTTCACAACAGAGAGCATGGTTCAATATTGATATGCAAAGGCTTTCAACAACATCATCCGGACAAAGAATATGGTTTTATTTAGTCCCGAGTCGCTGCAGGCATACGACCCGACACTTGGGGGCTACATTATTCAAGTCAAGATTACATCGAGTATGCAAGTCCCATGTCACTGCAAGCATGCACCATGGCACTTGGGGGCTAATGCAAAGTCATTTTAACTCGCCTCATTGAAGACCTGAGCCATCACATAGTGATGAGCCGGCCCTTGGGGGTTACTAATTGCCCCTATCAAAGGTAACCCGAAACTTGGGAGCTACATCATATGGTGTTATTTTTTGAAGTACAAGTAAAGTCCCAGCCCAGTATTATCTTATTGAGCCGGCCCTTGGGGGCTACACATTGCTGCTTAAAGTCTACATAATCACATCTACAAAGTCCCTGCTCATTATTTCATAATGACCCGGCACTTGGGGGCTACACATGTGAAGTACAAAATATTTAGTTTATGACTGGTGGCTTAGATGAACAACCTGGATTTCTCCAAAGTTGCAGCATTATATTAAAGCAAGTCTTAAGCTATCACTACGTTCTCTTCTTAAGACTTGGGGGCTACTGGTGATATGCATATCAGGGAGGAACATCTTTAAAAGTTCTTAGTTTTTCGAACGAACCAGGTATCATATTCTCAGCTTTGGCCTGGATAGCTCAGGAAAATCAATTACATGACCCGGTGTCAGCGACAATCATGACCCGGCATTATTAGTCATAACCCGGCAATTTCGAGGGTCATAGTTTGACAAGCTCTAGCATCATTAAGCCAGAGTATTTAAAAGCTGGTTCAGCTCCAAAAGGACATCTTAAGTCCAATATTTTTATTAAGGCAGAGCATTGAAGGTCGGCTCAAATGGATTCTTTCTTATAATATTTTTCTACAAGCAAATTGACTATGAAGCTGGTCTATTGACCCGGACTTTCCAGAATAAGGACATGACAAGGACTTAAGGATGATCAGGTATCGGCTCAGAAAAACTTTTTTGGAGCACAACCTGTCAAATTTGTTCTTGTGTTTATTTTGCAGGATTAGTTTAACATGGATAAATCCAAATGAAACTGGGGGCTAATGTCGGGGATATACCCCGCGGCGGAACCCGGCCAGAAGTATAACCCGACTGGACTTGGCGACTCACTAAAGACCCGCCCTGACTGGACGAATCACTAAGTGATCCGCCCGAGCCTGGCGACTCATGGGTGACCCGGCAAACAGGTCGGAAGAACGACAAGACCCGGTGGCCCAGAAGGCGGCTCATGGAAGGCCGGTTCATGGCATGGTGGGCCGGCTTAAGAGGAAAGGCATAAGAAATATTATCTTACAAAAGAAGCAAGACTAGGATTCCACTTGTAATAGAATAGTCCTAATCCTACTAGGACTCCACATGTAACCCGCCCCTCCAACTTATATAAGGAGGGGCAGGGCACCCCAAGAGGGAGTAGTTTGACAAGTTAGGATAGACAAGTCAATAGCTCTCAAGAGAGAGGAAGCCAAAGAGCACCCTTGTAATCGTGAGCACCATGATCAATATCAATGAAGCAGGATGTAGGTTTTTACCTCCACCGTGAGGGGCCGAACCTGGGTAAAAAACCTCGCGTCTCTCGTCCCACTCAACCCCTCTCAAGCTACTACATAGATGCGTTGGCCTCACAACTAAGTCCTTACACTAGGACATCTGCCGTGACAAATCCACGACAAGATGCGTTTTGGATTTACTAGAATTACAAAAGCAAGTATCTCAATGTTTGCCGGTGAGCCACGGTGCCGTGGTGTTTGAAATTCATCCCCATTTCTTGCATGGGACATAAGCATCAACCCATGGACACATATATGATTTTACAACCCATTTTGGTGCACCGGAGCATGTGCATGTAGTTTAATTTTGAATTGTGCAGCTGAAATGCCTAGAAAATGAAGTTAATGTATAAAAATGTCCAAACAAACCCTGAATAATTCCAATTTTTTGACGACACACCTGTAGTTGCATGCTCACTGCAGATAAAAGTTCTAGCAATTCAAACACCCTCCTTTGTCGCTGTGACCCCATTATGTATTTCAGATCAAGACCAAAAATCAAGTAGATCGCACACAGTTTATTATCACCAACCGTGTGAGATGCAGTACAAAATATCTTGGAGCACCGTCGGAGTATAGTACGTATATGGCTTACGCGAGAAGGTGCGTCGGCTATAGTCCATAGCCAGCGTGTCAAGCACACTAGCTCGCTCCCCAAATATCATTTCATTGTTCAATCGTTGGTGGTGAAATATGAGGACATGGACCCGCATCGTGAGGGCGACTTCGGTGGCCCACTCTGGTGAGAGCGCTGTCGCAGCTGCCATGCGCGTGCTAACAAGCTATGTGAGCGCGGCCGCAATCTGTGACCGGGCGGCCAAGGCAACCCAAACGGCCGATGTTGCTTCTCAGGTGGCGGCAGCAACATCTGCCTCTGGGATAGCAACTGGCGAGAGCAGCACAGCAGCTCTCCGTTCCGCAGCGGCGGCCTTAGTCCTGATGGAGGCCGCCCACGACCATGTCGAGGCCGCCCACACCTAGCTCCTGGCGGTCACCGCACAAATCGAACGAAGCTTCTCCGACAACGGTCGGCAACCCACGGCCGAAGAGTTGGCAATCGCCGAGAGCGTTCGAGCAGCCGTCCTGATGCGGAGCATCCTACGGACATCACCATGTCAAGAGTCCATTCGGCAAGCGACACGTGCGACATCTACTTCACATACATAATGGTGAATCATCTCCTTTACACATGCTCACTTGACCCCTTCAAGGATGGTGTACTACTTGACATTCCTCTCGTGTGCATGCATAGGTATTGCTGGAGCTTCACAGATGACGAGGAGGAGTGCAAGCACCAAGGAACAACTACACCATCCACGAGGGAAGCATGGAAGAGAAGACGGAAGAAGACGGAGCTGCAGCAAAGCTACAGCCACCGGACGTCCGACGGACGCTGGACGTCTGGCCACCCGTAGACCAGACGGCCATAAGAACTACAACCGACAAGAGCTACAGCGGCCGAACGACCGACGACCACCGGACGTCTGACAAGTACCAGTGACCGGACGACCGACACCGACCGGATGACCGGTGCCACCTGTCCAGAGAAGAAACGTCAGACTTCCGACGCGCGCCAGACGACCGGTCCCCCACGAGCCGTCGGACGTCCGACACCGACCGGACGTCCGGTACCTGCCTGTGCGCAGTCGCGGGCCTTTGGCCTTGTATCCCTCTCCCACTTACCCCTTCGTGGCTTAGACTATAAATAGAACTCCCCTTTCTCCTTTCTAGGGTTAGCAAAGTGATAGCTCATTTGTATGTGAGCTTTGCTCCTACCTTCTCCTCTTGATAGAGAGAGAGACTACTCCATTGGAGGCCAAGGCCTCTTCGGAGAAGATCCCGAGGGATATCAAGACCCCTTCGGGGAAGGATCTATCTAGATCATCAAGCCCCCATCTCCTTTGGATTTGGGATGAACTTTACCTTGTATCTTTCCTTTTGTTGTTCATGTACCCTTGTGGTTCTTGTGTGTTTGATTGTCTAGTGGATGTGTGATTGGACTTGTTCTTGAGTGTTTCTCTCATTTTCCCTCGTGTTTCCCCTCGTGTTCTTCGTGTTCTTCGCGGGATCCCCTCCATTTCGTGAAAGATCGGGCATCTAGGGTTCTACCCTACATCATCTTGGTATCATGAGCCACGTTGATCACGAATTTGGAGCCCCTACCCCTATTTTCTAGCCTTTTTTTGCTTGATTTCGTCCTAAATTTTAAAAATCCCCACCAAAAATAGCCCTAATTTTTTTTGTGATTTGTTGGTTTGATGATGTTTTGTTGATTTTATCCATGGATTTGCTTGGTTTCGAGTTGATCTAGCATTTCCCCAAGTTTCCCCACTTTCCATCCACGAAATCTCATCAATTTTGACCCCAAAATCCCCAATTTCCGCCCAAAATCGCATGCCGGATCTAAATCCCGAGTTGACCCAGACCCACCGGACGACCGACGTTTTCTCGGACGTCTGAGCCCCCGGAACCACCGGACGTCCGACACTTACCGGACGTCCGACACCCCCGATCCAGTACCAAAACCTCAGATTTCCGGTCTCTTCCGGACGCCCGTCCCGCGCTCCAGCCCTCGGACTTCCGACACTTCACGGACGTCCGACACTTGTAGATATCGACTTCGGCTGATTTTTGTTTCGCCCGTAACTAATTCATCCGAACTCCGATTTTGACGTTCTTTAGCTTGTTTTTAAGATATTGACATCCCCCATACCACAAATATACTTACAACATAATTTGACTTCATCAAATTTTTGGAACTTTGGCATCTTTGCCTAGGGCCTTCACCACATCATCCGCATAACCACCACCGACTTCCGCAACCTAACCCATTTTGTTCACCATAGCATTTGTGGTTGCTTGAGTAGTGATTCGAGTCTCCTAAGGTGTTTCGGCTACTTAGGCATGGTTACTTCTTCATCAACCACCACTATAACTTCCACATAACCTTGCCCACCATACATTTCCGCCACCCCAACTTAACCCAATTTTGTTTGAGCTTGTTTGAGTTGTGAGCTGTCTCTCCTAAGGTGTTTCGGCTACTTAGGGATGGTCACTTCAACCCCGACACCGTGTATAGTCCACCAACATAACCTCCACTTCCGCATTGCGTACTCCATCACCCATCATTGCATTTCCGCAATCCCTTTGAGCTTCCGCAAAACCACCACCGCATTCCACTACCACCATTTGACATTTCAGATTTTGAGTTCGCGGTTTTTCCGTTTCCTCAGGTGTTTCTGCTAATTAGGGACGGTTCTACATCATCTTGGTATCTACATCAAGAACACCGCCACTCATCATCGCCACAGACGGTAACCTCCATATCATCTTGGTATCGTGGTATCCCGTCATTGTACATTCTTGCCATTGCAATGTTAACCCCTAGCCCATTTTGCGTCACTTGCCTATCGAGACTAGCCATTTGAGTATTGCCGGCAATGTTACTTGTGCACATTAGTGATCATCGATCCGCCCTTCCATTGCATACATACCATATCATATTGGTATCATCTTGGTATCATATCATCCCTTGTGTCACAAGATTGTTCCCGCATATACACAATTCCAATCTTGGTTTGTGCACCGTGGCCATATCATAAAAAAAGAATAGGCTTTTAAGCAAAGAAAAAGAGTGAGCAAAGAAGCTTGTAAGCAAGAGCCATAGCATCTTATCATAGTGCATTACCATATATCATATGGTATCATACTTGATCATCTTGGATCATCGTGTGCGAAACACCGGGAAGCATACATACATAGCATACTTGGGATATAAAGTTGATACATTTTGCATCTTATAGGAGGTGCACAAGTGTCGTATCCGCCTATTGAGCAATCGTGCTAGCGTCTCTCTTGAGTTGTGCAACACAAGCATTTTCTGTGGATTCCACATTTTGTGCTCATTCCTTGGTTGCACGACCCCATTTATCTATCTGTGTATGTGTTTCCGTGTGCCACATATTGCTATTGGTCTACTTGTTTCACTTGCGAATTTGTGAATCTCTTTCAACATTATTGACTCTTGATAACATTTTACATCAAATTTTTTGTGCCACTATCCTCACCAAGATACTCCATAAGCTTTACTTGATAGGTGTGAGTGAACAAGTCCGGTACCAATTCCACTATTCTTTCATTTCACATTGAGTGAAACGGGATACATCCTCAACTTTGGGAAAAGGTAACTTGGTATTGTTTATCTCATTTCCTACTCACCTCTACTCGAGTCTTGTGATGGATAGGCAAAGCACACCCCCTCCGGTCTACAACAACAACGAGTTCGATGCCACGAACAACAACTTTGACGCCAAGATGCAAGCTCAAATGGAGGAGATCAAAGCCCTCATCAAGTCTTACAAGAGATCTTCCTCATCTTCGAGAAGACGCTCAAGTGCACATGTGATGCGGAGCATCCTATGGACATCACCATGTCAAGAGTCCGTTCGGCGAGTGACACGTGCGACATCTACTTCACATACACAAAGGTGAATCATCTCATTTACACATGCTCACTTGACCCCTTCGAGGATGGTATACTACTTGACACTCCACTCGTGTGCACGCATAGATATTGTCGGAACACTACGGACGAGGAGGAGGAGTGTGAACGCAAGTGTACAACTACACCATCCACGAGGGAAGCCTGGAAGCGACGACGGAAGAAGATGGAGCTGCTGAAGCTACAGCGGCCGGACATCCGGGCCAGAGGCCCGACATTCGACGCCTGGGCAGCCGCGCAGGAGCTGCCCAACAGACGGCCAAGAGCATCAGTGGCTGGACATCCGGCGGCCAGCCGGACATCCGGCGGCTCCCGACAGGCCGGACATCCGGCATCCCTCCCGGAAATCTGGCAAACACAACAGAACGCATCAGCAGTTTGGCCACCGCCAGGCCGGACATCCGGTGACTCGCGAAGCCCCGGACATCCGGCCCCTAGCCCGGATATCCGGCGCCTGCCTGCGTGCAGAGTCGGGCCAGAGGCCCATGTATCCCCTTTCACACTTACCCCTTCGTGGCTTAGACTATAAATACCCCTTCCCCTTCCTCTAGTTAGGGTAGCAAATGTGATAGCTCATTTAGAGATAGAGCTTTGCTCATCCACCCGGATCTACTCCACCAAGAGAGACCGCGGCCTCTACGGAGAAGATCCATCTTGGATTCAAGATCCCTCACGGGAAGATCCGTCTAGGATACCATCAAGACCTCCTCTTGGAGATGAACTTTACCTTGTATCTTTCCTTTTGTTGTTCATGTACCTTGTGGATCTTGTGTGTTTGATTGTCTAGTGGATGTGTGATTGGACTTGTTCTTGAGTGTTTCCACTTGTGATTTCTCTCCGTTCTTCCCCGTGTTCATCGTGTTCTTCGTGTTCTTCGAGGGAATCCACTCCAATCGTGAAAGATCGGCCTACACCGGCTTAGCCCCGTACCATATGGTATCATGAGGCACGTTGATCACGAATTTGGAGTCTTCCCCCTTCGTTTCTAGCCTTCTTTTGCTTGATTTCGTCCTAAATTCGAAAATCCCCACCAAAAATAGCCCCCTATTTTTTTTTGTGATTTGTTGGTTTGATGATGTTTTGTTGATTTTGATCCATGGATTTGCTTGGTTTCAAGTGGATCTAGCTTTCTCCCATCTTTCTCCCCATTTCCATCCACGAAATCCATCGAATTTTGCCCCGAAATCATCTATTTCCGCCCCAAATCGAGTTTCGAAGTTCAAATCCCGATCTGGAATCGTCGGGCCAGACATCCGGGCCATCGGGCCGGACATCCGGGCCCCAAGCCGGACATCCGGCTCCTGGAGCACAAAATATGCACGGTTCTGGACATCAGCCCCCGGATATCCGGCCCCCACCCCCGGATGTCTGACCCCTGGGATTTCAGCCTCCCGTGTTTTACCGTTTTGCCCATAACTTTCACATACGGAGTCCGATTTTCGCGTTCTTTAGCTCGTTGAGTAGCTATTGACATCCCCCATCCATCTAGATAGGTTTCAACACCATTTGACTCCATCAAATTTTTGGAATTTTGGCATCTTTGCCTAGGGCTTCCACCATATCATCCGCATAACCACCACCGACTTCCGCAACCTAACCAATTTTGTTTCCCATAGCATTTGTGGTTGTTTGAGTTGTGATTTGAGTCTCCTAAGGTGTTTTGGCTACTTAGGGATGATTGCTTCTTCATCAACCACCACCATAACTTCCGCATAGGCTTGTCTACCATACACTTCCGCCACCCCAACTTAACCCATATTTGTTCGTGTTGTGAGTTGTGTCTCCTAAGGTGTGTCGGCTACTTAGGGACGGTGACTTCAACTCCGACACCGTGTATAGTCCACCACCTTACCCTCCACTTCCGCATTGCGTACTCAAAACCCATCATTGCATTTCCGTAATCCGATTGAGCTTCCACAAAACCACCACCACATTCCCGCTACCACCATTTTGACATTTGACATTTGAGATTTTGAGTTAGCGGTTTTTCCGTTTCCTAAGGTGTTTCGGATAATTAGGAACGGTTCGACGTCGAGAACACCGCCACTCATCATCGCCACGAGGTCGTCATCGTACATACGGACGGTAACCTCAACGACATCATTGTATATTCCCATTGCAATTGCATTGATAACCCCTAGCCAATTTTGCGTCACTTGCCTATCGAGACTAGCCTTTGAGGATTGCCGACAACGTTACTTGTGCACATTAGTGATCTACACCATCCATTGCATACATACCATATCATATTGGTATCATATCATCCCTTGTGTCACAAGATTGTTCCCGTATATACACAATTGCTATCTTGGTTTGTGCATTTCGCATTGTGGCCATACAAAAAAAAAGAATAAGCTTTTAAGCAGAAGAGAAAGAGCAAATAAGTTTGTAAGCAATAACCATAGCATCCTACCATATTGCATATAAGATTGTCATATCCGATCATCTTGGATCATCGTGTGAGAACACCGGGAACCATACATACATAGAATACTTGGGATAGAAAGTTGATACATTTTGCATCTTATAGGTTGTGCACAAGTGTCGTATCTGCCTATGGAGCAATCGTGCTAGCTTCTCTCTTGAGTTGTGCAACACGAGCGTTTTCCGTGGACTCCACATTTTGTGCTCATTCCTTGTTTGCATGACCCCATTTATCTATCCGTGTGCCACATATTGCTATTGGTCTACTTGTTTCACTTGCGAATTTGTGAATCTTTTTCAAAATTATTGACTCTTGCTAACAGTTTGCATCAAATTTTTGTGCCACTATCCTCACCAAGCTACTCCATAAGCTTTACTTGATAGGTGTGAGTGAACAAGTCCGGTACCAATTCCACTATTCTTTCATTTTCACATCAAGTGAACGGGATACATCCTCAACTTTGGGAAAAGGTAACTTGGTATTGTTTATCTCATTTCCTACTCACGTCTACTCGAGTCTTGTGATGGATAGGCAAAGCACACCACCTTCGGTCTACAACAAAAATGACGAGTTCGGTGCCATGAAAAACAACTTGGACGCCAAGATGGATGCTCAAATGGAGGAGATCAAAGCCCTCATCAGGTCCTACAAGCGATCTTCCTCATCTTTGAGAATACGCTCAAGAGCACATGCCTCCGAGCTACCATCTCTGGCAAGATCACATCGGCATCGACACCACCACCGACAAGAACATGAAGGTCAAGAGCTCAACACCAACTACCGCTCAACGACTTCACCATCTCCCTTGGCATCTTCGCCAAGTGACTTCAAGGCATCTTCGCCTACGGACATACGGCATCTTCGCCTACAAGCACCTCAAGACTACCCTCAAGAGAAGCTCCCCAAGCTCAAGTCCGCGACTTCCACGAGCTACTACGACCTCGACACTGACCACAAGATTCCTTTATATGGGACTCAAGAACCTGAGGAGTATCTTGAGTGGGAGCGCCTCATGGACGACTACCTCAAGCTACATCAAGTTCCTCCCGAAGATCAAGTGAACTGCGCCACAACGAACTTCCATGGCTACGCATCGGCATGGTGGCTTCACACACCTTTGAAGAGCTACGACATGAGTTGGCCCAAGACAAAGAGAGCTTTGCGGCGAGAGTTCGTGCCTCCAACCTACACGGAACAACTTCTACGCCAATTGGAGAACACCATCCAAGGATCCAAGTCCATCGACGCGTACATCAAGGAGATGAAGATTGCCTTGCGATGAGCCGGCATGGACGACCCCATTTCGATGAAGTTCCACTTCATGATGGGTTTACATAACGACATCTCCAAGACTATCTGCCCCGAGAACTACAAGTCCCTCGACGACAACTACATTGGTGCTCTCAAGGCGGAACAAGAACTCATGAAGGCTAAGGCTTCTCCTCCCCAAGCACACTTCTCGAAGACCAAGCTCCAAGACGGCGAGCATGAGGCTAGTACCACCATGATGTCCAAGCCCGACGAGCTCCAAGATGATGCTCCCAAGTTTGACTTCACCGCCATCCCTCTTTGTGGCATTGATGATGCCGAGTCCTCCACGACTCTTTTTCAAGATGGTGCGGCGATGACTACGACTGCGGAGCCATTCGACGACCAAGCTTTGGAGGCGAACGACATGGTGACGTGCAATGATGATGCTTCCATCTTCGGCCTTCATCCACGACGACGGTGACGAGATGATCGAGCATGGGATTTTCCCCTCGGTCATGGAGGAGAGTGATGATGTGCCATCTTCGGCCTTCATCCATGGTGACGACGATGAGACAGTTGAGTATTTCACCTCGACCACGGCGACGTATGATGACTTGAGTGACTTGTGCCACCATAGAGTGAGAGTGACTACACCACTAGCCCCATATATGATGTGTTGCCACAATTCCCATGTGAGGAGAGCCACAACCCCCACCACTTGAGTGAGATGAGTGACTCCACCATATGTGAGTTCGAGTGCACCTACCTTGAGGGAGTGAATGAACCACCACATAGAGAGAATGAGGTAGTTGATAGGGCATGTGAGGCCACTTCGATTTCTAACGACTTAACCTCTACCTCTATTGTGTCTTCTCATTTGGTGCTAGGTCCCATATATGATGACGCGCCGATTCGCGACAACTTCGTCCTTTCTTTGGACAAGACGATGGCCATGGTGGAATATGATGCACCCCCACAGGGTTCCATCAAGATGATGATATTGACCACCATTTGGTCTTACCCACCTCACCTACACCACTTGAGTGGAATGACAAAGGTAACATAGGTGACCATGATGCTCTAGTCCCACTAGTGGACATTCATGACATTGATTGCTTGCATGATGTTGATCCCCCTATTGCCATGATTCATGCTAGTATGATTTCCCAATGTGATGATTTACCCATTTATGATGAGTTTGATGATTGCCTCACACATGATGAACAATTGCTCTTTCTATTGTGTTGAGTACCACACTATATTCACTACACCCCATGCACGTTATACTTGGATTGTCTTGCACTTGACCCATGTGTTTAGACACTTCATTTTATTTGGTGTTGTGAATGATTCCTATGCCTAACATAGACCTTTCATTGAGCAATTTGTGAATGCTTGCTATGACTTCGAGGTAGATGCTTATTCTCTTGACACACATATTTGCATCACTACCTCCCAATTCCATACTTGTCCACATGATATCTTTGCTTGTGCTCGATTGATATGCTTACATGCCATGTCACAATCCTTTGTCACACCCTATGCTATGCTTGATGACGACACTTGTTTGGTGAATCACCTCTTGAATGGTTGGTTTTGCACTAACGCTGACCACATTTGTTTTTCCAAGTGTTTGCTGTCCTTACTCCTTTTGAAGGAATCACTAGACGGTGCAACATTGGAGAGTGCCCATTTCGAGCTTCAAGATGATGAGTACTTGGTGAACGTCCACTTCTACACGATGAAGCCATCTCTTTCCCATGGTGATTTGGTTTTCGATCAGAGGTCGGATCTTTCCCAAGGGGGGATATGATGCGGAGCATCCTATGGACATCACCATGTCAAGAGTCTGTTCGGCGAGTGACACGTGTGACATCTACTTCACATACACAAAGGTGAATCATCTCCTTTACACGAGCTCACTTGACCCCTTCGAGGATGGTATACTACTTGACACTCCACTCGTGTGCATGCATAGGTATTGTCGGAACACTACAGACGACGAGGAGGAGTGCGAACACAAGTGTATAACTACACCATCCGCGAGGGAAGCCTGGAAGCGACGACGGAAGAAGACAGAGCTGCTGAAGCTACAGCGGCCGGACATCCGGCGCCTGGGCAGCCGCGCAGGAGCTGCCCAACAGACGGCCAAGAGCATCAGTGGCCGGACATCCGGCGGCTAGCCCGGACATCCAGCGCCTCTCGACAGGCCGGACATCCGGCATCCCTCCCGGAAATCCGACAGACACAACAGAATGCATCAGCAGTTCGGCCACCGCCAGGCCGGACATCCGGCGACTCGCGAAGCCCCGGACATCCGGCCACCAGCCCAGACATCCGGCGCCTGCCTGCGTGCAGAGTCGGGATAGAGGCCCATGTATCCCCTTTCCCACTTACCCCTTCGTGGCTTAGACTATAAATACCCCTTCCCCTTCCTCTAGTTAGGGTAGCAAATGTGATAGCTCATTTAGAGATAGAGCTTTGCTCATCCACCTGGATCTACTCCACCGAGAGAGACCGCGGCATCTACGGAGATGATCCATCTTGGATTCAAGACCCCTCACGGGAAGATCCGTCTAGGATACCATCAAGACCTCCTCTTGGAGATGAACTTTACCTTGTATCTTTCCTTTTGTTATTCATGTACCTTGTGGATCTTGTGTGTTTGGCTGTCTAGTGGATGTGTGATTGGACTTGTTCTTGACTGTTTCCACTTGTGATTTCTCTCCGTTCTTCCCCGTGTTCATTGTTTTCTTCATGTTCTTCGAGGGAATCCACTCCAATCGTGAAAGATCGGCCTACACCAGCTTAGCCCTGTACCAACATGCTTCCGAGCTACCATCTTCGGCAAGATCACATCAGCATCGATACCATCAATGACAAGAACGTGAAGGTCAAGAGCTCAACACGAACAACCGCTCAGCGACTTCACCATCTCCCTTGGCATCTTTGCCAAGTGACTTCAAGGCATCTTCACCTACGGACATACGGCATCTTCACCTACAAGCACCTCAAGACTACGCTCAAGAGAAGCTCCCCAAGCTCAAGTCCGAGACTTCCACGAGCTACTACGACCTCAACACCGACCACGCGATCCTTTTTATGGGAATCAAGAACTCGAGGAGTATCTCGAGTGGGAGCGCCTAATGGACGACTACCTCAAGCTACATCAAGTTCCTCCCGAAGATCAAGTGAAGTGCACCACACCAAACTTCCACGACTACTTATCGGCATGGTGGCTTCACACACCTTCGGAGAGCTATGACATGAGTTGGTCCAAGACGAAGAGAGCTTTGCGGCGAGAGTTCGTGCCTCCAACCTACACGGAACAACTTCTACGCCAATTGGAGAACACCATCCAAGGATCCAAGTCCATCGACGTGTACTTCAAGGAGATGAAGATTGCCTTGGGATGAGCCGGCGTGGACGACCCCATTTCGATGAAGTTCCACTTCATGATGGGATTGCACAATGACATCTCCAAGACTATCTTCCTCGAGAACTACAAGTCCCTCGACGACTACTACATTGGTGCTCTCAAGGCGGAACAAGAACTCATGAAGGACAAGGCTTCTCGACCCCAAGCACACTTCTCGATGACCAAGCTCTACGACAACGAGCATGAGGCTAGTACCACGACGATGTCCAAGCCCGACGAGCTCCAAGACGATGCTCCCAAGTTCGACTTCACCGCCATCCCTCTTTGTGGCATTGATGATGCCGAGTCTACTTCGACTCTTTTTCAATACAGTGCGGCGACGAGTACAACTATGGAGCCAATCAAGGAACATGCTTCGGAGGCGAGCGACACGTTGGCGAGCAAGGAGGATGCTTCCATCTTAGAAAGCGAGAGTGATGATGTGCCATCTTCGGCCTTCATCCACGGCGACGGTGACGAGACGATCGAGCATGGGATTTTCCCTTCGGTCATGGAGGAGAGTGATGATGTGCATCTTCGGCCTTCGTCCACGGCGACGACGATGAGATGGTTGAGTATTTCATCTCGACCACGGCGACGTATGATGACTTGAGTGACGTTTGCCACCATATTGAGAGTGAGAGTGACTTCACCACTAGCCCCATATATGATGTGTTGCCACAATTTCCATGTGAGGAGAGCCACAACCCCCACCACTTGAGTGAGATGAGTGACTCCACCATATGTCAGCTTGAGTGCACCTATTTTGAGGGAGTGAGTGAACCACCACATAGAGGGAGTGAGATAGTTCATAGGTCTTGTGAGGCCAATTTCAACACTAATGACTTGACCTCTACCTCTATTGTGTCTTCTCATTTGGTGCTAGGTCCCATATATGATGATGCGCCGATATACGATGACTTTGTCCTCCCTTTGGACAAGATGATGGCCATGGTGGAATATGATGCACCCCCCACATGGTTCCATCAAGATGATGATATTGACCACCATTTGGTCTTTCCCACCTCACCTACACCACTTGAGTGGAATGACAAAGGTAACATAGGTGAAGGTGATGCTCTAGTCCCACTAGTGGACTATCTTGACAATGATTGCTTGCATGACGTTGATCCACCTATTACCATGCTTCATGATAGTGCGACTTCCCCATGCAATGATTTACCCATTTATGATGAGTATGATGATTGCCATGTGGAGTCTATTAGTTGTGATGCTATGTTACATAGGATTTCTTGTGACAATTCTTTAGGTCACATCATGTTTGATAATCCGCTTGACTTGTTGTATGCTATGCATGAGATCAACAATATGTCCAATTTGCAATCTCATCGCAGTGACTATGCATATGCCATTAAAATAAACCCAATTTGCACATATGGCATAGATAACAAGCCCATGGTTATTGGCATTTGTTTTTATTGTAATAATATTGACATGCTACCTTTGCATCATTATCTCATATGCCATGCCATGACCACCTAGCTTCGGATATGCATTGTTTTGGATGTTGTCCATTTTCTCCATATGATGTTTCCGATATTGCTCATGAGGAGACCCCCATAGTTTCCTCATACATGTTAGGAGATTTTGATCACTCCCATCCATTGCATGATCCCAATAATTGCGTGCACCATATGCTCCCCATGAATAAACATGCTATTGATGTGCCATATACTTGCATTCTCAATTTGTGTCCCCATCGTGTCATACATTACAATTATTCTTTCATGATGGATGACATGTTTTTATACCATGCATCAAATTTCTTTGAGCGATGCTTATCTTGTGCTAACTCACACGTGCACATACACATCATGATGGATGATGTGTACATTTACCACGCACACAATTTCTTTGGTTTGTGTCTCTTTTGTGTAGGTACCCATGAATACTTGTCAACCTCGCAATCCCATGAGTTGACAAAACGATCTCCAGAGAGCAATGATGACTTGGGATCCCATGGATTGATTTTCCCACTGCTATCTTCGCACCAAGAATTCGCGCATTTCTTCTACATGGCCCTCACATGGTTATGTGTTATTGTCCATTACATATTCTATGCCCATCTTGCCATGTTCACTTCGCATGATATGCTCATTACTTTACCTTTGCCATGCATTTGTGACCATGATGATTGATTCTAGTACTTGTATGTGTATTTGCAAGCTTGGTGGAGATATTGCTTGTTATTGCAATGCTCCATTTGTGACCCATACCTATGATGATACTTTGACCATGATTTGCCTTCGTGCTTGTGATATGTCATGTGCATTGTCTATGCTTACTATTTGTTCACATGACATGATTGCCATGATTTCCTCTAGTGTGTTCCATCTTCGCTCCACTAGTTTGCACAACATGATTTCTATGCTTGATTATGTTGCATCACCAATGATTCATACTTGCTCACTTCATGCGGTTGATGACAACCATTACCATGCTTTGCACATGATTCATATTGCTTCTTGTCACATATCTCCATATGTTGCATCTCTCATGCTAGATGATTTGCCATGTATTGATAGCAACAATGATTATAGTCTTGCTCATGAGATTGCCCCCATAGCATTCTCGCATATATTTGGAGATTTTGACATATTTCTTGTGAAGCATGCTTGTCTAACCTCTTTGCACCATATACCTAGTGCCATGAATATTGCCATTATTGCATCATATTATTCATGCACTTGTGCTTCTAATGGTCATGTGCAAGAGAAGAGAACCATCATGATGGATGATGCGTTTATCTACCATGCACATACGTTCTTTCTTTTGTTGTGTGCATGTGTAGGATACTTGAACTTCGTGTCGACTTCCACTTCACATGAGTTGACCATTCGAGCTCTTGAGAGCGAACCACCTTCTACAATGATGATTCTACATCGCATTTGCTTGCGCTTCGGCATTGTGAAGAATGCACAAGGTCACGCCTTCAAGGTGACATCTTTCTTGAGCATGGATATTGCGGATCATACTACTTGTGTTGCTTGTACCATGAAACTTATTGGCCATCTTGGACTACTTGATTGCACACATGTTAGAGATCTTGCTTCGACTTGCCATTTTCACATTTCCATGCCTCATGAGATATATACCTTGTGTGTTGCATTCAATCCTTGGATTACTTGCTACTATCATATGGTTGGTTGCACCAATATCATTTCTTCACATATGCCATGTCCCATTGCTTGTCACATGATTGACTTGATTTCCTCACACATGATGAACAATTGCCCTTTCTATTGTGTTGAGTGCCCTAATATCTTCACTACACCCTATGCACGTTATGCTTGGATTGTCTTGCACTTGACCCATGTGTTTAGACACTTCATTTTATTTGGTGTTGTGAATATTTCCTATGCCTACCATAGACCTTTCATTGAGTGCTTGATGCATCATTGCTATGACCTCGAGGTAGATGCTTATTCTATTGACACACATATTTGCATCACTACCTCACAATTGCATACTTGTCCCCATGATATCTTTGCTTGTGCTCGGTTGATATGCTTACATGCCATGTCACAATCTTTTGTCACGCCATATGCTATGCTTGATAACAACACTTGTTGGGTGAATCACCTCTTGAATGCTTGGTTTTGCACTAACGCTAACCACATTTGTTTTTCCAAGTGTTTGTTGTCCTTGCTTCTTTTGAAGGAATCACTAGACGGTGCGACATTGGAGAGTGCCCATTTTGAGCTACTAGATGATGAGTACTTGGTGAACGTCCACCTCTACACGGCGAAGCCATCTCTTTCCCATGGTGATTTGGTTTTCGATCCGAGGTCGGATCTTTCCCAAGGGGGGGAGATGATGCGAAGCATCCTACGGACATCACCATGTCAATAGTCCGTTCGGCAAGTGACACGTGCGACATCTACTTCACATACATAAAGGTGAATCATTTCCTTTACACATGCTCACTTGACCCCTTTGAGGATGGTATACTACTTGACATTCCTCTCATGTGCATGCATAGGTATTGCCGGAGCTTCACGGACAACGAGGAGGAGTGCAAGCGCCAAGGAACAACTACACCATCCGCGAGGGAAGCATGGAAGAGAAGATGGAAGAAGACGGAGCTGCAGCAAAGCTACAGCCACCGGACGTCCGACAGACACCGGACGTCCAGCCACCTGCAGACCAGACGGCCAGAAGAACTACAACCGACAAGAGCTACAGCGGCCGGACGACCGATGACCACCGGACGTCTGACAAGTACCAGTGACCGGACGACTGACGCCGACCGGACGACCGGTGCCACCTGTCCAGAGAAGAAACATCGGACTTCCGACGCGGGCCGGACGACCGGTCCCCCATGAGACGTTGGATGTCCGACACCGATCGGACGTCCGGTACTTGCCTGTGCGCAGTCGCGGGCCTTTGGCCTTGTATCCCTCTCCCACTTACCCCTTCGTGGCTTAGACTATAAATAGAACTCCCCTTTCTCCTTTCTAGGGTTAGCAAAGTGATAGCTCATTTTTATGTGAGCTTGGCTCCTACCTTCTACTCTTGAGAGAGAGAGACTACTCCATTGGATGCCAAGGCCTCTTCGGCGAAGATCCTGAGGGATATCAAGACCCCTTCGGGGAAGGATCTATCTAGATCATCAAGCCCCCATCTCCTTTGGATTTGGGATGAACTTTACCTTGTATCTTTCCTTTTGTTGTTCATGTACCCTTGTGGATCTTGTGTGTTTGATTGTCTAGTGGATGTGTGACTGGACTTGTTCTTGAGTGTTCCTCTCATTTTCCCTCGTGTTTCCCCTTGTGTTCTTCGTGTTCTTCGTGGGATCCCCTCCATTTCGTGAAAGATCGGGCATGTTGGGTTCTACCCTACATCACGTCCATTCCTCCACGACATACCTTCCCACGACGGAGCCCGTCCAAGCCCAGATCGCGGCCGCCCACGCCTAGCTCGTGGCAGCCTTTTTCTAAGTGATGGCGGACACGGATGGCGAGATGCTTGCGGAGTATGGTGTGATGCCATGGAGCTCCTTCCCCATGAGATCGTCGGGCGCGAGCTGGACATGGAGTAGGCGGCGGAGATCGATGAGCGCCAGCCGTAGTAGTACTCTTTGTTTAATTAAGAGCGTCGGTCTTTAATTTGTTAGAGTAATGTTTAGGTCAGCTAGCTGTGTTTAATTGTTGTACTTGCTCGATTAAGAAGTGTGGGTGTGCTGTAGCCTCTTTTGTGTACCCAAACTATGCAATGACGTGGATGACCACTGTATCCAGGGAAATTTGGACCAAAATTTGCACGTTCAAACTCATCACACATGAGATAAGCTATATGAATCGTTTGTAATGTTCACATATCATACACAGTGCTGAATAAGGGACCAAGTCTGATGACAATTTGTGCACCAGTTTTTTCGATGCATCGATCCAAAATTTTTGGCTTCCGCGGAAATATCTACCTCCCCGCCCCCTCCCCCTTACCAAAAGCCACATTTCCCCTGTTTCTGCCTTCCTTTCCAAGTTCAAACCTTCACTCCTAGCTTGCAACGCCGCCTCCTCGCCGGCGACCCTCCTTCACGCTGCTCGGCCTCGTCGATCAAGGCAGGTAATCCACACCCAACCCCCATCCTCCTCCTCCTTCTACATCCCACATGCCCCGACCGCCGGCGCGAAACCTTCCACCCAAATCACCGACCCCTACCCTAAATAAGCACCGCCCTAAGCCATGGTGCACGCAGTATAGCCAGGAGCTTTTGGCAGCGGAGAAGCAAATCGCGGCCGCACGCGCCGATGAGGTCTCGATGGCTGCCATTCGTGCCGAACCCCAGATCTTGGAGGAGCACCTTGCCGTCGAGGCCACCGTCGACGCCTTGCGCGCCAACTCCACGATGCGGTTGGCTGCTTTAAACGACAATTCGTTGCGTTTCCTTGAGGCCACCGTCGGTGTCTTCGACGAATACTACGAGGTGTTTTCTCAGCGTGCCCGTGCTTACCTCAACTCGAGAGCCAGCTGGTCGGTGCCCGGAGCAGCTCAGGCAACTCACCACTACAAGAAGGGCATCCACGATGTGGAGGCCTCGCCCTCTTCCATGTCCAAGGAGCCAATCATCATCGATATCTCCAATGATGAGGACTGGCTTGTCTTATTAGCTCACTATAAGGACCTATGTTTAGTTAGCTAGCTATGCCGGTTAAGCATGCTCGGTTTACCCGTTGCATCTGCTGCTCCTGCCTTTCCTTAGCAAATTCTAGTGAATTGTCCTATCTACTTTTACCATACAATCTATTCCTCTAGTGTATATGTTCTATATGTCATGCAATGTGGTGCTCACTTATTAACTATTTGGTTAATTTGTTGTTGTGTTCAGTTAACTGTTTGGTTCAATTCTGCAATGTGATGTTCAATTCTTCTGGGTGGAATTTTGTATTATCTTCCATGTGCGAAATAAATTGAATTTGGCTGTATTTCCAAGTTGTCAATCATGCTTGGTTTGCTTAACTGTCTGATCTTCTAGTATGTTATATATTATGCAATGTGGTGCTTAGTTAATGTTTGGTTCATTTGTTGTGGAGTTTAGTTAATTGTTTGGTTCAATTCTGCAATGCGATGTTCAATTGTTGTGGGTGCATTTTGTTATTGTCTACCATGTGAGAAATAAATCGAATTTGGCTGTACTAAATACATGAGAAACAAATACAATTGCAATATTTCCAAGTTGTTAAGCATGCTTGGTTTGGTTAACTGTCTGATCTTCTATTAGGAGTATGTTATATTGTGCAATGTGGTGCTTAGTTAATATTTGGTTCATTTGTTGTGGTGTTTAGTTAACTTCTTGGTTCAATTCTGCAATGCGATGTCCAATTATTGTGGGTACAATTTTGTATTGTTATGTATGTGAGGAATAAATCGAATTTGGCTGCACTTAATACATGAGAAACATATACAATTGCTATATTTACTAGTTCTTAATCATGCTTGGTTTAGATAAATGGCTTTTTCATGTGGCTAGAATTATTCTGATGAATCTACAATGTGTTTATTTTTCAGCAACATATTTTACTGATAGCATGCCAACCCTCACTTAACTTGATCACTAACTACCTTATATGTGTTGCATGGAAACAATGGGAAGCACTGAGGTTTACAATCAAGGTTTGCACATGCATGGTCCTTTGTCTAGTAGCACATTTATTGTGCAATTGCAGGAACCATTCTAATATTTAGGTTTTTAATAATTTGGTCTTGCACATGTAGGTCCTGCTGTCAGAGGTTTTGACCCACTGTTCGACCCTTTCTGCATATGGGGAAATGAGTTGTCCATGAATATCAGTCAAGTCAAGAAACTCAGAAAGATTGTTAGGATAAAGAAATTAGCGACAAAAAACAACAAGATCTTTGTCTGCACAATGAAGACATCAGTTCACTACAGGATGGTACTAACTATTATACCTTGTCTTTCTTATTCCTTTGCGCCATTTCAAATCTAGATAAGATATTTATGCATATCCTTGTTTTCAGGCCTTTCCAAAGCAGTTCACTGATGATTACCTCTCAAACCACCTGTATGGCCAGGAGGCGAGGAAGGTATTCATACAGCACCCACGGTTCAATATTGAAGTCTTCCTGAAGAGGACAAAGGATGGACGGTCAATCATCCACATGCACTGGCATAAAGTTGCAAAGACCTTCAACATCAATGAAGGCTCAATATTCACCTTCTGCTTCAACAGTTTTCCAGATGAGATTCATCTTTCCATGTACCGTCTATGATGCTAATTTTGAAAGGTTGTAGATGTTGCATGTGAAACTTCGTGTTGGTGCAGTTGTGTAATGGGGTAGCTCGCTATATGCCTATATGGTGTAACTAGCTGAAGCTATATGATGTTGTACTCTGATGTATTACAATTATGAAATCCTGCTTCATTAATACGAAAATGAAATATATTGTGTGCTTAATATGAAATGTCAATTTGATTAATAAATGGATTATTAATAATAGGCCAATTAGCCTGCTAATTGCTGTGAATTGGGTTTTTCTATTGCAAACGGTTATTGAGAAAACACCGTGGGCGATGACCTCAGACAACGCACACAGTTTCTAGGAAGAAAACGTGTTGGATCAATGAACAATCACATATGACTTCCTCTTGAAAATTGTTTGCATTAGGCCACCTTGTGCAAACGTTTACCACATAAAAAGTGTGTGTGATGGGCAGCCTATGCCGCACAGTTTCTTCTACGCACCGTGTGTGATGCATTCAATAATGCAAACGATAAAATTGTTAATATCGTCTGCAATGGCAACACTATCACAAACAATTTAATGGGGAAAATTGTGTGTGATGTATGTCCGAACGGAAACGTTTTCCTCAGAGTGACTGTGTGGGATGTATATACGAACAGAAACGTACTTTTTGGATTGACTGTGTGGGATGTACATACTAACGGAAACATATTCCTTGGATTGACTATGTGGAATGTACATACGAACGGAAACGCTTGTTTGGGACTGACTGTGTGGGATGTACTTACGACCAGAAACGATTGTGCCTGTATAATTGTATTTTTTAACACACCTATATGTATAATCGTATTTGATCGCTCGCCCATCACACACGAGCTCATTTTGCCGAGCGTGTGTGACCGGATGGCCTATCCCCGACGGTTTCTGGGTCATGTGGGAAGGACCCCCCCTATTGCCCACACTCACTAGGCGACGATTCAAAATGTCGTCGCGGAAAGGGGTTAAAAACCATTTGTATAGCACCTCGCTGTACCAGTGTAAGTAGCACACGATCGCCAGACTGATAAACTAAACTCATCTATGGATCTTGCTTCCAGTACTTAATGACATAATCCATGAGATACAAGTCCACGAAAGCTCCTCTGCCAAATGTGTGAAACATTTAATCAACACCTGTTGATTCGATTTCATCAAAAGCACCTTTCACCATGAAGAGCGTGCTTCTACGGAAAAGATATCACAAGAGAATAATACACAGATGGGGTCAAAATAAAGTTCAAAACAAAAACTAAACACACAAAAGGATGAAGGACACACACATATAACTTACTCTTTGTATTTGGCCGTAAAATCTTGGCTGAGAACAAGGTCCTTTATTTGCCTCGCCTGATAAAGATGTCTGAACCTGGAAGGATTCAACTTCTCTATAGAGCATCTAAGCTTAACAAGCTTCTCTACATCCCTCTTGTTCAAAAATACAAGACCCTCACCACACATGGGAGGATTGATCGCTGCACTCTGAGTCCTCCTACTGATGGGTGGCAGCGGCGTCATGAAATCATCATCATCAAGATTAAATGCCTCACGTGAAGAGCCAGGTGGAGCTTCCTTTCCACCATCAGGTCAGATGCAACACTCGTGTTCACACCAACTCCAACCAAAGAACTAGATTTATCAGGAGAGATTTCAACAACACAATGCTCCATAGCTGCTTCAAAAACTTGGGTCTCAAACAGTGATGTACAATCTCCATGAAGGCCTCCATCAAAACCTAAAAAAAGACGGGAAACAACATGGGAACACTCAGCTAACTTGTCCAGCGATGACAAAATACCCAACTACAACACCCAGAAAGTCAAATGCAGCTGACTAATGCACATAACTGCAGTTCACTAAAGAACAGGATGCAGCTCACTCACGTAAAAGGAGTGCAGCTCACTTATGAGAAACAGTGCAGCTCACTTATCCAAAACAATGCAGCCCACTTATACAGAAACTGAAGCTCACTTATCTAGAAAATGAAGCTCACTAACATAACAATACGTAGCTCGCCACTCTAAAAAAACGCAGTTCACTGGCACACTAAAAACTAATGCATAAGAAGGGGAAGCAAGCAGTACACAAAATAAAGGAGGGGAATCAAGCAGTTCACTAAACACAACCTTTATCTTCACAAATTAAAAATGAGGATAGATCCAAGGAACACTTCGATGATGTGAGCCAGCTATAGAGCATGGCCTTCCTGATGTAGCCAATGTGCTCCCCCCCCCCAAACTGAGCAACTTGAATCCCATCCCATGTCTGCAAGAATTGGAACATTTAGAATCCATAATCACATCTGCAAAAGAACAAAGCCATTAGCTTCACATCATATAAAAAAACAGTAGAGGAATAGGAGGGGAGGAGGGGGGGGACTACAACAAACATGCCCATTTGGCTGAATTGGGACAATCACATGTTTCAATGTAAAGCCATCGTGTCTGAGGATTTAGTGGCTCATCAGAACTTGGGCTACCTTCTTTCCATGCACGCTTGATATTTCTAACCATCCTCCTGAAAACCCTGTTTGCTTCAGGGCTGCCAGGTGAATTGAGCGAGTCAAGAAATCCAAACCGACTTTCCTTTGGATTCAAGGCGACTACACAATAATGAGCAACAGTTTCGCCTTCCTTCGTGTTTGGAGGATCAAATGTTGCAAACAGGATCTGTTGGACACATAAAACATTACTTAGCATATCTTTTTTACCGACATGTTCCTCAGCTCTTGATGATAACATCAATTTCACCGCCCTGCCTACACTACCGCCATTCCAAATACTTGTCTGCCAAACAAATCAAAACAAAAAAGGTGGAAGAGCAAACAGGTCATCACACGAAAAAGGAAAAGAGAATAAAACAACAAACAAAAGTTCTGCATGCTTACACAAATATGATACAGGACATCCATCATCAAAGATCGCTTAAACTGATCTACCAGCAAAGAACCCCTAAATCTACGAGGCGGGTAGTGAGCATCCCTTTCGCCCAAAAATATTCACCAACTTTGCCAATGGGAATTTCGCCCAACTCAGTTTCAAAAGCAATCATGCCCCTGATTATTTTAAAAAACTACAACATAAGATACTACCAAAATAACAAGAATGAGAAAGGGCAAAGATTGCGATTAGAAAATACATATTAACAGAAAAATTTAACAATTCAAAAAATGCCATACTTCTTCTTTCTGTCCTTCCGATCCCTGATAACAGCAGTGTACAACTAGTTGTATCTTTTGAGAAGAGCTAGATCAATGATCGACGATGTCACAACAGCAAGTTCAGCATCTGCAAATAAAAAAATAAACAAGTAAAAAGACGAAGTTCGCTTATCAAAAATGAAAAAACCATAGAGAAGGCAACTTAAGAAAAAAGAATTAAAAAAATTGGTCGTCAACCCATGCATTTGCATGGGCTAGCATGTTTATTACGAAGACAAAAATAAACTTCTATTATCGGGCTCGTGGGACTGGGGGTACCCAGGCCCGTCTGCCTGCGGCCCAGTGCGTGGCGCCACCAGAAGGCCCAAGGATGGCCTGTCGCTAGGGCTTCACGAGCAGGACCCACATGGGGGCCTCACCTCGTGAGGTGCGCATCATCAGATGACGACAAGAGCATTGCGAGGCTCCCTCATGAGGCGGCTTCCCCAGGCTGCCTCCCGAGGCCCCTCGCGGAGGCGTACTAATCAAGGATCAAGTAGCGGAGCCGCGCGGCCCTGCGTCTTCACGTGGGTGACGCACGTGGTGACGAGCGGCGCCAGAAGGGCGCCGACAGGCGTGGATAAGGAAGATTTCCTCTTTCATGCTAAGGAAGCAAGGGCAGCGCGATGGTTCCCAAAGCAATCCCCAAAGGTTGCCATCTTGGTGCAAGAAGACCAGGATGGCGGGCTCGCCAGGACGAAGGTCACCAATGAGCCCACCGACGCGTCATGGCAGGAGGCTTTTGCATGCGAAGATCACCTTTAGTCAGGATAGGCTGCAACCTTGTCCCCCTTTGAATTGGCCGTTGTGGCAACCCTTCCCGCCTTGTGTTTTCAGGGGAAGAGGACCAAGGCGAGTATAAGTAGAAGCAGGGCACCACCATAGAGAGGGATCGATTCTTGTACTCTCCGGAGGCCGCTCACTTCCCTTGTAGTCTCATACTCATCCTCCCTAGCGAGGCAATGCAACCACAAAAGCAGGAGTAGGGTCTTACACCGCAAGCTGGCCCGAACCTGGGTAAACTGTCGTGTTCCTTGTTCATCTTTCCTCTCGCTCGAATACACCGGAGTATCGCCGTGGGTAGTGGGTGGCGAGACAGGGCTTAGTGAAGGTAGCGCGCGCACCCCACAGTTTGAACCTTTCTTGGGTCCCTGGAGCCCCGATTTTGACATTTGGTGCGCCAGGTAGGGGTGCGCCATAGTTCTTCCGCTTCACTCAGGTACCTGCTCCACCGACTCCATGGCCGACGCCCGCCGGGTTCGTGCCGAGCGCTGAGTGGCTCGCGTCGCTCAGACAGAGCCCATCGGACGCGACAGCAGCCGCCGCCCCGTCGAGCGCGCGGCCGTTACCATCGGCCCTGCCGCTTTCCTGAGCGCCACGGGTTGCCCGACCTTCACCGTCGAGCTGCGCCGCGTGGACTGGCCGGCGAGGTTCAGGCCGACGATGGTGCCACCGACCCCACAGAGTTTCTTTGGCTCTATACTCAGAGTATCTGGGCGGCGGGCGGCGACGACAAGGCCATGGCAAACTGGTTCCCCCTGGCCCTCGCGCCCGCCCCATGCTCTTGGCTCTTCAGCCTTCCGGGGGCTTTGGTCTCCTCCTGGGGCGAGCTCCGTGACCTTTTTGGTGCCCGCTTTGCGTTCCAAGGACCCCACGCAGTCGCGTGCATCCTCAGCGGGTCTCAGGCGCCTGCATCCAGCCTCAACTCCAAGCAGCTCTTTCGTGGAGCAAATGCCGCGCAGCCCAAGCTCGAGGCCTATGACAAGAGCTGGTTAGATGAGCTGCAGTCCGTGCTGTGGTCCATCTGCACCACCGCGACAAAGCCTACTGGAGAGACCCCCTTCTTCCTCATCTACGGGGCTGAGGCGGTCCTTCCTTCAGAGCTTAAGTAGTTCCCCACGAGTCCTGGCGTGCGACGAGGCACGCCAGAGCGGTTTGCAGGAGATCAATCTTTTGCTCCTCGAGGAGGCCTGCCACAAGGCCGCCCTTCGCGCCGCGAGATACCAGCAGGCCCTGCGGCGCTACCACAGCTGCAATGTCTGCCCTCGCACCCTCGAGGTCGGGGATCTCATCCTGTGTCAGATCCTCTCCAGGGAGGGCCTCCACAAGCTCTCACCCATGTGGGAAGGCCCTTTCAGGGTTTCCCATGTCTCCAGGCGAGGCGCTGCCCGCTTGGAGATGGAAGAGGGAGTTCCTATGCAGAACACCTGGAACATCCAGCACCTCCGCAAGTTCTACCCGTGACCCTCTCACATAAGAATGAGGTGGGGTTGTACATGCCCTGGAGCCTCCTGCCGCGCTGTCCCATGGCCTCATGGGAGCTCCCACCCACGCCCAAGTGGAAGCCCCATGCTCCGTGCTGCCGGAACGGTTGAATCTCGACCATGCCCACGCCCAAGTGGAAGCCCCATGTTCTGCGCTGGCGGAACGATCGAACTGCGATCATGCCCACACCCAAGTGGAAGCCCCATGCTCCGCACTGGCAGAACGATCGATGAGGGCACCGAACGCGGTTGCCGTTTTTCCTGGTGCTTGTAAACGAATTTGTTGGCGTCTCTAGTAAAAACTTTGGTTTTCGAGTCTTGCAGTGTTCTGCTAGATTTCTTTCTTTTTCATGAGCTATGCGCGCTCGGGGTCTCCCTTTTGAGCCTCACACGAGCGGGGGCTAGACACTGTGCCTACGCTTGGATCAGTCCCAGCTGCATTGAAAACCCAAGCAGCCGGGATCTGGCTCGCGAGCTTGCTCCCGTGTGCGTCACCCCACCAAGGCCCTTGGTGTCTAGCCTCCTTGTGTGATGCTCATAAGTGATCCAACAAGCGTGCGCCACTCCTCCAAGGCAGAATCCTTATACGAGGCTCATATATGCGTGGGCTATTTGCGATCAAAGAGTGGCCTCCCGAGTGTTTCGCTTCAGGAGCACTCGCTAGCCCCTAACGCTCTCACCTCATGGCCTTGCTCAAGCATCGCGACCTGGCATACCAGCGACGGTCGAGTCCCACAAGGGGGCTGTGTCCTAACGACATAGGGCGCAAAAGCATGCATAAAGGAGAAACGAACATCAAAGGAAGCACCACGGGAGCACAAGTGCCCATTACAACAGTAAAGGGTTTAAACAAGACTCGTTGGCTTCACACCCTTGCAGGGCCACGAATGAGCATTAGCAGGAAAGTAAAAAAGGCAACCTAAGGAGATGCGTCGCTTCCACCACCATCGTCGCCTTCGTGTTCCTAAGCTCCGCCCTGGTTCTCGCAATTGTCATGGGCAAACTACACGCTCAGCGCGCCCACATGGTCTTCCGCCGCTTCCTCCAGGGCACCGTGGATCACCTCGGGAACGAGGGCTCTCACGAGCTCAAAGTCGAAGAAGGGGTCGGTGCGAAGGAGATGGCTGAAGATGCGCGTCAATGCCTAGGTAAGAAGGTTGCGACATTCCTCCTCAACGATTGTGCCCACCTTCTTGACGCCCCCTTGGAGTCACTCCACGACCTTGGTGCAGAAGTCGAGGTAGCCGGTGCCGTTGGGCACGAGCTAGCTGGAGACGTCCTCCTTGTAGATGGACCCCAGAGCATGGCGAGCCGGCAGCTCAAGGTCCTAGATCATCTTGGAGTGTGTATGCTACAGCCCCGAGCCCGGTTCGCTTCGTCCGCCGCCCGTTCCATGAGGTACATAATGCTCCCCACCTGCTCTTGAAGCGATGCCAGCTCGGCCTCAGTGGTAGCTTGGGCTTCCAGCGTGGCCTTTCACCGCCCTTCCGCCTCGGTCAAAACTTCCATGAGGCCACCGATCTCAAGCTGCAGCTCCTTGCGCCATGCCTTGACGCGGTTCTCCTGCATCGTCAGCTTATCACTGTTATCTTTTGCGAGGGCCTTGTGGGTCCGCTCGATCTTGGAGTCAGTGTCCCCTGGATCTTCTTCTCCTTGGCTGCCAGGTTGGTTTTGACCTTTTCCATACGCCGCACATAAGAGGCCATGGCAGTGGTCACGTCGTGGTCCAACGCCTCCAACCGCTCGCGCACCAGGCTCTGCTCGGATGATATCAGAGCGAGCCCCTACTCGAGGGCCTAGAGATCCTCCTCGCGCATCGCCATCCCTTTGTCACAGGCGGAGATGGCATTTCTCCGTGCTTGAAGTTGCTGCTCTAGGAAGGCGTTCGAGGCCAGGAGCTCCTGCTCGCGGGCCTCTGCTGCCTCACGCCACCGGTCCGCTGTCTCAGCCTCCTGGAGGGCGCACTTGCATGCCTCCTTCGCCTCAGCGATGGACCTCTCGCCCTTCGAGCAGGCGGTCTCGTGCTGATGACGGCCTAGCTTGACGGTAGCCTCAAGTTGGTACCACCCGTGCGCCAAGCGCAGCCACCCCTTAGCGAAACGCGCTTCGACATCCTGGAGCTCCACCCCGGGCTGGCCCAGCATGCCCATTGTGTTCCGCAAGAGGTCGTGCCAGACCGCGGTCCGACAGTTCATGAGTGCCAGGGCCCAGTCTGGGTTGAGCACCTCGCCCGTGTCCGCCGTCGTCGGGGGGTTGGCCGACGCACGCTTCACCCCACCTGGGCACGACGATGCACCCCACGAGCTCAGGGCCCGTCCTGAGGTTCCTGAGCCCCAAGGCTGCTCCCAGCATTAGCTTGAACGGCCTCGGTGGCCGACGATTCCGCCCTCATTAGCTCGGTGTCCGCCTCGATCGAAGGCACTCCGGAGGCCGAAGAGGGGCCCCCTGAGGGCGCATCCAAAGGATTCACTAGTGCGTTCCCGCGCATGGGACCTCCCTCGATGGCATAGGTGTGAGCGATTATCCCGTGCCCCACGCTCCCGGTAGGCGGCGACGAAGCTGCCCCTTGCCCGGACACGGTTTTGACGCCCTGGCGAAACACGTCCTTCCCACATTCCTCGGCCATGGCGAGCATCGAGGGAGCATTCACCAGGCCCGAGGGATCCCTTATCTTTTTGCTTGAAGAGGACCTACAAGGAGGAAAGGATCAGACACCCCAACCGGGCTGAAACAAGTAGGGTCAGGGCACTATACTTAGTCATCCCTGGTGATCCATTTCCTCTTCTTCAGCGCCCTTGGTAGAGCACTGGCGCTGCCCCCTGGCCGAGGTTCCCCCTTGCGGCCGGCCCCGAGAGGAGGTCGCCCGGCCTCGGCATCAGCCCGTGTCTCCCTCGCGAGGGAGACCTGGGGTTCGCCCGTGGTGCCCTCCTCAGGGGCGCGTGGCCTGGAAATCATCATCTTGGGGCTCCTCGCGCCACTCGCCACACCGAGAATAGCGGCCTCGCCATCGGGTGCGGTGGAGCTGCCAGCGCGCATGTGCACAGGGGTGAGCTGGCGGCCGGCCCGCTGGGGCGAGTCGCTGGCGTCTTCCGCTGCTTCAGCTGAAGGCTCCCCGCCCCCGAAGCTCCCTAACTCGGGGATCGCCAGGAAGGGGTTGTTACGAGGCCCCTCGTGGCCCTCAGGGAGCAGCCCCCACTGATCGAAGCATGGCATTCTCCCGGCGAAGGCCTCCTTGCTTGTGCAGTAATACAGGGGGAGCCCCTTCATCGGGAGCTCGCTTGCCTCTTCATCGGTCAGGACTCGTAGTACCCCGCTTAACATGTCGGGAGGTAGGCAGCTTGTTTGGAGCCGCATTGCGTCTTCCAGGCCGGTGAAAGCCCACATGGGGCGGAAGATGCGTTGAAGGGGGGCAATTCACCGGTGGAGGAACTCTCTCACGACCATCGTCAATGTCACTCCCGCCGGCCTCAGGCCGTCCATTCTCTCCATCACCCGCGACAACCTCGGGTCGTTGAGCCTCTCGTGCCCCCAACCAGAGCTCGCCACCGTCGGGGATGACGGAGTCTGCAACAAGGGGCTGAACTGGGCCGCGTCTATGTACACCCATTGCCGCCTGAAGCCCTCCGCTTCTTGTTGATCTCCATGTCAATGCCTTCACCCGCCGTCGTGCCCACGGCGTGGAGAGACACGCACCCAGAGCGCTGGTTGGCTACGGTTAGCCGAAGGCAGAAGAAATGGCGAAGCAGCGCCATAGAGGGAGCCACGCCCTAGAAGGCCTCGCATAGGAAGGTGAAAGTTGAAAGGAGGAGAATGGATTGCGGATCGAAGTGCAACGCATGAACCTGATAGTGCGAGAGCATGGCATTGAAGAAGTCTGAGAATGGAGGCAGCAAGCCAGAGAAGAGCGCGGGAAGATGATGGCGATGGTGGTAGCATCCAGCTCGACGAGAGATCGCGAGGCGCGCCAAATCTTTGTCGCTCCCCACTCATTGGAGCCTGCAGCGATCATCGGGAGGAGCTTATCGAGCCCCTCGAGGTTGAGCACCGTGGACCGGCCCAGAGTAATCGAGGATCAAGCAATGGAGCCGCGCGGCCCTGCGTCTTCACATGGGTGATGCACGTGGCGACGAGCGGAGCCAGAAGGACGCCAGCGGGCGTGGATAAGGAAGCTTTCCTCTTTCGTGCTAAGGGAGCAAGGGCAGCGCGACTCTTCCCAAAGCAATCCCCAAAGGTTGCCATCTTGGTGCAAGAAGACTAGGACGGTGGGCTCGCCAGGACGGAGGTCACCACCGAGCCGACCGGTGCGTCATGGCAGGAGGCTTTTGCAGTTGAAGACCACCTTTAGTAAGGATAGGCTACAACCTTGTCCCCCTTTGAATTGGCCATTGTGGCAACCCTTCCGGCCTTGTGTTTTCGGGGGAAGAGGACCAAGGCCAGTAATAGTAGAGGCAGGGCACCACCGTAGAGAGGGATTGATTCTTGGACTCTCCGGAGGCTGCTCACTTCCCTTGTACTCTCATACTCATCCTCCCTCGCGAGGAAATCCAACCACAAAGTAGGAGTAGGGTCTTACACCGCAAGGTGGCCCGAACCTGGGTAAACTGTCGTGTTCCTTATTCATTTTCCTCTCGCTCAAACATGCCGGAGCATCGCCGTGGGGTAGTGGGTTGCGAGACAGGGCTTAGTGAAGGCAGCGCGTACCCCAGAGTTTGAACCTTTCTTGGGTCCCCGGAGCTCCGATTCCGACATCTACAAAGGCACAACATTATTATTGGTGTACATGCTTATGCGAGTACGCAGAGTAATGGATTTAGATCTATTGTAAAAGTAGATTGTTGATATCTTAATATTTTTAGTATCGGGTGTATGCCATGAAACACTTAAAATTTAGTGTATAATTTGAAATGAGAAATCTTTATGAAACTCTTTGGCGGATTACATATTCAACAATTAGATTTGGTTGATTCGCAAAAAATAATTAAATTTTGTTATTATTTATAATTGTTCTATGTTGAATCTTATGACTTGTGTAGTGAAATTGTAGAATATTCTTTTAATGTAATAGTTTATTTGTAGGGAGTGGTGACGTGCATTTGAAGAAAAATGTCATAAAGATAAATTGCAATTTTGATTTTTCGTTTAACATATTTTTGGTAGTAAGCCAAAATTGGTCCCCATATAATTATTTTCTTACATATATTAATTTAATATGAAACCAAATTTAATTTGGTAATAGTTTCGAAGATTGGATCATTTGCCCCACTTTACGTAGTATTAGATGATTTGCCCTCCTTTTCTTTTTTCCTTTGGATATTATGCATTCCCTTTTTAGTTACTGTAATCATTTTTGTTTTTTGCCCATATTTTCACCAGGCAAAATGACTCTACTGTCCCTATGGCAAATTTGCATTTCTTTCTTATCTTCTCTCATGTTGAACTGTTGGTCCTAGTTGTTAGATTGTATATTTACATACAGCTTCTGTATGTATATGTATATTGTATTTGTACACACGGTGTACCCCTATATATACAAAGAGCCACACCCGTATTAGGGTGTCGTGCAGTTTCCCACAATCACACATTTAACATGGTATCAGTTTAGGTCTTCGATCGATGACTTCCGCCCCTGCTTCGATCGTCCCGATCGCATCTGGCACCGCCGCCCCGGCCGCCGCCGCCCAAGCCACCGCCCTAGCCACCGCCGCCCAAGCCGCCACCGCCCAGGCCGCCTCTGCTCAGGCCGCCGTCGCATCTCCGTTTTTTATGCCGCGCCCCCTGGCATCCGTGGCCGGTGCATCCACGGCCGCCACCGCACCAGCCGTTGCTGCATCATCATCTCCCGCCCTCGGTGATGTCGCCACTCCACCACCCATCTACGCTGCCCCGCCGCCCATCCAAGATGCTTCGCCGCCACTTGGTTTTGCCCCGATGCCACCGCAGGGCTACATGCCACAGGCATACGGCGCCCAGCTGCCCTATGGGCCCCAGCAGCCTTGTGCCGCTCCATGGCGCCCAATAGCCGCCATCCCACGGCGTCCACGGTGCCCAGCAACTGCTGCCCCGTGGCATCCAGCCGTCATCGACACCCCATGGCGCTGCTTCCTATGGCATCTCGGCACCGCCGCCGTCCAACGGCATCGACGCGTCGACGCCGCCGCCGAACCCGTGGCTGCCTCAAGCTACCCTGCCGGCGCCCTATGGCCCCTCTGGCCCGTTGGCGTATGCCTAACCGACGGCCTCGGCGTCGTACAGTGGTCCATCGACGGAGTTGGTGGCTTCGTCCATGCCCAGGGCTTTTATGCGCGACCGCCATCTTCGGATCATGTTGTGCCTAATGCGCTGTTTTATTTTGCGCACCTGATTCCGGTGAAGCTCACGACGGATAACTACTTGTCGTGGCGTGCTCAAGTACTGCCGCTTCTTCGAAGTCGCTACTTCGAGGGTTATGTTGATGGTACACTATTGTGCCCTCCACTGTATCATCCAGCGTATAATGCTTGGGTGGCCCAGGATCAAGCCATCCTCTCTGCTATTCAGTCCTCTCTCATGGAGGGAGTCTCGTCGCTGGCCATCTTCGCCGCTACATCTCAGGACTTGTGGATGGCCCTTCATACCAGTTTTGCTTCGCAATCCTGGGCGCGTGCTCATGCTATTCCCACTGCCCTTGGGGAGGTGAAGCTTAATGAGCTCACCATCACCGACTACTTCAACAAGGTGACGGGTATGGCTGACACACTTGCCTCCATTGGCAAGGCTCTTGGTCCGGAGGAGTTTACCTCTTATATGCTTAACGGACTGGGTGACGATTATGATAATTTGGTGGAGAATATCAATGGTCACGACACTCCCATCCAACCGCGTGAGCTATACGTGCGTCTTCTTTCCACGGAACAGCGCGTCCAGGCTCGCCACTCTACGTCGAGTTTCCCTTCCGCCAACACTACAACGCGTGTCAAGGGCAAGCCCTACAAGCCATCTACCAGTGGCAAACCTGTCGGCCGCACCTAACCCATGGAACTCCACTACCTCTGTGGGCGGCCGAGTCCGTGCCTGCTGCCCCTCATGTGGTTCTCAGGTCCCCTGTCAGCTATGCGGTCTGGATGGCCATCTTGCTTCCCGTTGTCATCGTCGCTTCAAGTAGGATTTTTTGGGGATCGGGGACAATGGCAAGGGTAATGAGAAGCAGGCTGCTCTGGCCAGTCACGAGCAGGGACACACTCCTTCCTATGCGGTTGATGCATCATGGTACATGGATACGGGTGCTACCAATCACCTGACGAGTGAGATGGGCAAGCTTTCTACACAGGAGCCATACCGCGGACATGATTAGGTTCGCACTGCTAAAGGGGAAGGTATGCACATCTCACATATTGGTCAGGCATCACTTCTTACTCGTCACCCCAAACAATTACGTCTCCTTAATGTCCTTCGAGTTCCATCTGTTTAATGTAGTTTGTTGTCTGTTCCTAAACTTACTCGTGATAATGATGTTTTTGCTGAGTTTCACCCATTTCATTTTTTTGTTAAGGACTGGGACACGAGGGACGTACTTCTTAGAGGTCGACTACGCCATGGTCCTTATGCACTTGATGTGTCACCAGCTCCTTGTGCTTTTAGCGGTGTTCGTGTGTCCTCGTCGCATTGGTATGCATGCCTTGGTCATCCTACCACCCCCATTGTCAGCCATGCTCTTCATCGTCATGAGCTTCCAGTTGTGTCCAATAAAAATGTTGTTACAGTTTGTGATGCCTGTCAGCAAGGCAAGAGTCATCAGCTTCCTTTTTCTGAGTCGAGTTGTGTAGTGAACAAACCACTTGAACTTGTGTTTTCGGATGTATGGGGCCATGCCCAAACCTTTGTTAGTGGTCATAATTACTATGTCAGTTTTATTGATGCTTACAGTCGGTTCACTTGGCTTTATCTTCTCAAGCGCAAGTCTGATGTGTTTAATGTTTTCTTGCAATTCCAAGCTCATGTTGAGCGTATTCTTAGCCACAAAATCATTCATGTGCAATCCGATTGGGGGGGGGGGGGGTGAGTACCACAACCTCAATGCATTCTTTAGTAAGCTTGGAATTATGCATCATGTGTCTTGTCCTTATACACATCAGCAAAACGGTGTAGCTGAACGCAAGCATTGTCATATAGTTGAGATTGGTCTCACCTTGCTTGCTCATGCCTCCGTTCCTTTTCGGTTTTGGAGTGATGCTTTTTCCACCGCCTGTTACCTTATTAACAGGCTTCCTACACGACTCCATCAGGTAAAAACACCACTTAAACTCTTGCTGAATGAAATTCCTGATTATACGTTTCTCAAGGTTTTTGGGTGTGTGTTTTGGCCTCATCTTCGTCCATATAACAAATGCAAGTTCGAGTTTCGGTCTAAACAATGCATGTTTCTTGGTTATAGTTCTCTTCACAAAGGGTACAAGTGTCTTCATGTCCCCTCTAACCGTGTCTACATTTCTCGTGACGTGGTGTTTGATGAGAATGTTTTTCCCTTTTCCGCACTTCCGGTCTCTTCCACCACTCCCACTGCATCTGAGAAATCTGTTTTACCTTTACCTGGTCAATTTGTAGATGCTGCATATACCCCCTTGTTGCAACCTAACCATGGTGCAGGTACTGGGCGAGGAGCGCGCCTTGAGCTCCTAGACGATCCGCCACCGGTGGTCACTCGGGCGCTCGATGGTGGGTGTACAAGGGACGTTGCTCGGGTTCATGCCCCATGCACCCCTTCACCTCCTCCTAGCTCCTCCTCAGTTGGCCCGCTGCTGGCGTCGGCTCACCCAACTGCCATTGCTTCGGCTTCATGCGGGCCGCGCCCTGGCCTGGCACCCGAGCTGGCTGAGCTGGATGCTGCTGCTTTGGCCCCATGTGGGTCGCACCTGCCAGGCCGAACGCCTGGCCCGGCGTTGCCCTGCTCGCCTGTATCGCCTGCATCGGTCGCCTCTCCATCGACGCCTACGCGATCTCCTGCTCTGCATGATGCACCCGTGTCGCCGATGCATGTGGCCTCTGAGTCTGGTGATTCATCATCACCATCTTCCTCGACTGCGTCTCCGACACCACCTCTGCCATCTACCGCTACTCTGTGTGCTTGTACACGCAGTCAAAACAGTATTTTTTGCCCAAAGGAGCGCACTGATGACACGGTTGCATGGATTGCGGCGTGTGTGGTGCAGGCGGATGCAGACCCCACTGCCAAGCCTTGGCATTTTCAGGCGGCTCTTCGGATTCCGCACTGGCATACTGCCATGGAGCAGGAGTTTCAGGCACTCCAGAGGAATGATACTTGGCGCCTCGTTCCTCCTATGTCTGGTGTCAACATTATTGACTCCAAGTGGGTGTTCAAGGTCAAGAAGCATGCTGATGGTTCTATCGAGCGCTACAAGGCACGGCTTGTGGAGAAATGTTTTAAGCAACGGTATAATCTTGATTATGAGGATACCTTCAGTCTAGTTGTTAAACCTACCACTATTCATCTGCTTCTGTCCTTGGCCATTGCCAAAGGGTGGTCTCTGCGTCAGCTTGATGTTCAGAATGCTTTCCTTCATGGGGTCTTGGAGGAAGAAGTTTACATGCGACAACCTCCAGGTTTTGTTGATCCTGCTCATCCGCATCATTTGTGTCGTCTTATTAAGGCGCTCTATGGACTGAAGTAGGCTCCTCGTGCATGGCATGCTCGACTCGGCTCGGTTCTTCGTCATCATAGATTTGTTCCATCCACTGCTGATACATCTCTATTCTTGTTCCATCGTCCTGCGGTTACTATGTATCTGCTGGTTTATGTTGATGAAATTATTCTTATCATCTCCTCAGTGACTGTCGCTGATCGTCTGTTGTCTACTATGAGTAGTCACTTTGCCGTCAAGGATCTGGGTGCTCTGCATTATTTCCTTGATCTTGAGGTCTCGCGGTCTTCTGCTGGTCTGACTCTCACTCAGCATAAGTATACTCTGGACTTGCTGTGACATCCTGGTATGTTGCAATGCAAACATGATGTCACTCCTATGTCTGCGACTGATCGGTTATCGGCTCTGGATGGTGCTCTGCTTTCTTCAGATGATGCTACTGAGTATCGCAACATAGTTGGTGGTTTGCAGTATTTGACTATCACACGACCAGACATATCCTATGCTGTTAATCGTGTGTGCCTGTATCTTCATGCTCCTCGGGCTTCACACTGGTTAGCTGTGAAGCGTGTACTGCATTATCTCTCCCATACTGTCTTGTATGGCTTGCATCTTTGGTCTGCCTCGTCGAGTGCTCTCTCCGCATTTTCTGATGCGGATTGGGTTGGATGCCTGGATGACAGGCGATCAACGGGGGGCTATGCTGTCTTCTTTGGTCCTAACTTGATCACCTGAAGTGCGCGCGAGCAGGCCACTGTATCTCGGAGTAGCACTGAGGTAGAGTATAAGGTAGCTGCTAATGCCACAGCTAAGCTAATCTGGGTGCAGTCTGTATTGAGAGAGTTGGGAGTCTCTCAATTTCAGCCACCGGTCCTTTGGTGTGATAATATTGGTGCCACATATCTCTCGTCCAATCCAGTGTTTCATGCTCGGACCAAGCACATCAACGTTGACTATCACTTTGTGAAGGAACGTGTTGCGCAGAAGCTTCTTCATATCAAGTTTATCTTTTCCAAAGATCAACTTGCTGACATCTTCATGAAACCACTTCCACAGCCTCAGTTCGAAGGTTATAGACGCAATCTTAACTTGCTTTGTACTTCAGTTCACAGTTAAGATTGAGGGAGGATGTTAGACTGTATATTTACATAGAGCTTATGTACGTATCTATATATTGTATATGTACACACAGTGTACCCCTATATATACAAAGAGCACACCCGTATTAGGTTGTCATGTAGTTTGTGATGCCCCCGACTTAATCATGCACTAATCATACACGCAAACATGCACGATCAAGCACAGGGACTCACGGGAAGATATCAAAACACAACTCTAACACAAATAAACGGAGATCCACAATATTACAGACCAGGGATCCGGAGATCCGAATACATAAGTCAGTCATACAAATATTATCTGAGTACAGACATAGTTAGACAGGTTTTGCCTTAAGAAGGCTAGCACAAACAACGACTCTAGATTGAAAGGCGTTGGCCTCCTGCCTGGGAGCCACCGATCCTACTCCTGGTCGGCTGGCTTGATCCAGTAGTAAGTGCCGTCTGGACCCTCCTGGTAGTAAGCTCCGGCTGGGACATCTGGCTCCTGGACTCCATCGTGTTATGTATCAAGGTGGGGTATGGGGAAAATAGAAAGTAAAGCAACCGTGAGTACTCATCCGAAGTACTCAGCAAGCAAGGATCTATACTACATATGCAACATTATCAATGGGGAAAGGCTGAATATGTGGACTGGGCTACAGAAATGCCAGAATAGAGAGAAGGCCTAGTCCTATTGAAGACTAGCATCTTCAAACATCTTCACAAGTCATCATCGTGCAGCAATAGAAGAGAGTAGAATAGCATTTTATTTAGCAAACATGTTGAAGCAAGCCTAGAGATCCTTCCTTGACTCCCTGCGAGAAAGCAATCCCGAAGCTTCAATTAATTAAATAAGTATCCAGTTCAAGTAAAAGATCGGGATACACAAACTGAGCATCCTTTACCATAGGACCGGCTATCGATAGATCATTCATCCCTGCAGGGGTGCACTACTGTTACCCAACACACTCGATCACCTCTGGTTGGACACACTTGCTGGGTAATGCCCGGCCTCGGGAGATCAACATGAAGCAGCGCCCTACCTAGGCTCGGCAGAGAGGTCAGCACGCCGGACTAACCTATGCACCCAGAGGTCTTGGTCCATCGCCCTGGGCACCTTGCGCGTTGCGAGACTGGGCGGGGTGCAGGCGCGACACTGAACTCGTCAGTGAAGTATCCAGCCCAATCCCGACAATCAGCCCGCATGGTGAACCGTGATGTCTGAAGAGCTTTCGGGAGAAACGTACATCGCAGAGGGCCCCATAACCATTATCCCGCGTGGTGGTAGTGCGTATAGGGCACGTCGACCCACTCAGATCACACACCCAAATCCAATAGGCTCATTTAGTATCACCCGACATCATAGATCCCTAGCGGGTACCCACCAGGGCGGACCCGCCTGTAACAAAGGTCAAAGTAACCGTGTGGTCATAACATCAAGGGGGAAACCCGAGGAATCACCCTCTGTGGATTCCACTTGATGAAATCATCAGGATGAACGTATGAGGCATCACCCTCGAGGTTCACTCTGAGGGGTTGCATGACAGAGTCGTATCGGAAGTGGAGAAGGAGGAATCACCCTCGATGACCACGACCGAACAGCTACACTACAGAGTGTTCATCAGGAGTGCGTTACGAGGTATCACCCTCGGCACTCGATAGTTACTATGCAGAGTCATACAACTAAGGGGGGGGTGAAGTGATGTGTCGGTCTCTGGTCGACGATCACTTTGATCGAGTCGTCGATGATCAAGCAGGGGCAACAAGGGAGAGGTGGTGGGGTCACTTATGGTTCACTACCAACCTATACTAAGCAGTTTAATCATAGGCAGGTAAGGTAACAATAAACATGTTACAAAAGCAGGCTATGCATCAGAATAGGAGCAAATATTAACAGTAGCAAAATCTAATGCAAGCAGGAGAAATGGAATGGGCGATATCTGGATGCTCAAAAGGGGGGGGGGGCTTGCCTGGTTGCTCTGGCAAGAAAGAGGGGTCGTCAACGGGCTGCTCGTCTGTAGCGTAGTCGTACCCAGCTGCAGCGTCGTCGGTCTCGGCGTCTATCGAGAGAGAAGGAGGGGGAGATAAACAATAAATTCAGGGCAATAATGCAATCAATATGTATGACATGCCTAAATGATATGATGAGGTGTTCTACTGCCTAACTAAATGAGTTAGTTAATTTAGGAATTTATCCGATTATTTAATCAACGTTGGGCACTATTCATTTATCGACATCGGTCCAAAAGTTCAATGTTCATATAGCTACGGGCATCTGACACGAATACGGAGGACGTATTCGGGTTCGTATCGAAATTCTGAGCCAATTTCATGCATAAAGTATTTTCATCGGAGTTACGGATTATTTTATATGATTTTTCTAAAGTTTTTATTAATTTCTGGAATTTAATTAATTATTTAAATTTAACATTATCCAGAATAGTAATTGATGATGTCAGCATGACATCATGCTGATGTCAGCAGTCAACAGTGCAGTTGACTGGGTCAACCTGACACGTGGGTCCCACCTGTCATACTCTGTCTAGTTAATTAGGGATTAGCTAATTTAATTACTATTTAATTAAGCTAACTAATTGACTAGATTAGCTTAATCAGAGTTAATTAACTTAATTAATTAATTATTAATTTTATTAATTTCATTTTTATTTTCCTTTATTTTTTAAAAACGTTCTGGGTCGTGGGCCCGTTCGGCCAGTGGCACAGGGGCATTGGGCCCCACCTGGCAGTGGCCCAGGAGGCCACAGCGAGCGCGCGGGCGCGGCGTGACCAGGGGCGAGCGGGTGCTGCGCGCGGCTAGGCGCGTGCCCAGGCGCTGGCCGATAGTGAGGGGCGAGGCGAGCGGCGAGGCGGGCTGCGTGCGCGCGCGATCCAGACGAGCAGCGGCAGCGGGTGCTGGGGGGGTGCGAGCGCGCGGGGCGCAGCGGCGGTGCACGTGGGGAAGGAGGCCGCGGCGAGCGCGAGCTGAGCCCGAGGCAATGGCGGCCTCGCACGGCAGCGAGAGGGGCGAGGCGCAGCGAGGCGGGGCTCGTGCAAGCGTGTTGGCGTGCGCATGCGGCAGCAGCTAGCCGCAGCACGGGCGGCAGTGGTGAGCGGCGAGCGAGGCGGGCGCAGGCGCGGGCGCGGTGAGCGGGCGGCAGTGGAGGGAGGCGGGGCCAGTGGCACGAGCTGGAGCGCGGTCGAAGCCGCGTGGGCGCGCACGCGGGGACAGGGGAAAGTGGGAAGGGCGCGGTCGGCGCGGTAGCTCACCGGCGTTGTAGGGGAGAGGGGGCGGCGAGGCTCGGTGGAACTGTGTTGTTACGTGTGTTTGTGCTTATTTCTCCCATGATACATAATGGCATTGCAAAATTCATAAATGCTAGCTGTTTTTCCCAAATATGAAACTTGAGTGACATCCTTCCCTACATTTGATAATTCGCAGCCATTATTATCCTTTTTTGTCCTTAATCGTATGATTTTCCTTTTTGGTTGGAGTATCTCTTTCCTTTTACGAGTAGCTTCCTTCCTTACTCCTCTAATGATGTCTGATTAACTATCATCGTATTCTAGTGTAGCAAGTTGAGAGGTTCCTTGCTCAGCTATTTGGATTGTTTGATCACCCTACATATTGCTGCATTAGATTTCAGTATCATTTGAAAATCCAAGTAAATTAAGGGGTATATCATTATTTTTTGGTTTTGGGGTTATGAATACCTTATGTTGTTTCTACTTGGTCCATTGTTAGTTCGATGCAAGTTCACAGCAACTAGTAAAGTCTTAAATGAGGGAAAAAATTGTAATGTTGTCTCAGAACAACAACATGCCAATAGAATTAAGTATATGAAAGTTGACAATATTTCCTTTCTGGTACCAAAGATCTGGCATGTACCCCGTGTGATCTTTTTCACTAGATATTTAATCTTGAATATGCAGAAATTAACATATATTCCTCATTGGGGACATCACAAAAAAAATTATATACATCCTAGTGAGGACATATTATATGCACATGATTCCTTTTATGTTGGCGTATCTCTTTTCTTTTTAGTGCAACATCCTTATTGCTGCCCTAATGATGTCTGGTTGACTATCATTAGATTTTAATGTTGCAGGTTTGGAGGTTGCTTGGTCAGGTCTTTGGATTGTTTGATAACCCGACATATTGGTGCATTAGATTTTGGTACAATTTAAATAATTCAGGTAAATTAATGGGTATATAATTGATTTTTTATATTGTGATAATGAATTCTTTTTGTTGTTTTGGTCAGGCCCATTAGTTCAATGCATGTTGGCTGCAGCTATTGAATCCTGAAACAAATGAGGGGAAAACTATAACATTTTATCTATGAACAACTACACAGTATCAAGTATTTCAAAGTTAACAGTATCTCCTTTCCTTTCTGGAGCCAAATATCTGGCTTGTAGCCTTATGTTTTTCTCACTGGATATTTAATCTTGACTGTAGAAATTAACATCTATTCCTCATCAGAGGTAGCACAAATTTTTTAGGTCAATGCTTGTGAGGACATCTTCTAAATTGTTGATGATAAATGTAATGTACACATGTCAGGTACCACATTGTTCGTAAGGTTGTTGAAGGATGTATGGATCAATCAGTTTCCTAAAAATATTCTTGTTCTACTATTGATACTATTCCAACAAAAGAAATTTAAATTCCTGTACATATGTTAGTACATTTTAAGAAGAGAATGTATATGATTTGTAATTGGTGAATTAATTTGAAGTTTGATCGTTGATTTCTCTCTGTAATTACAATTAATAGATCTATAATTACAATTAACAGAGTTTCTGCATGTAATCATGGAAGTAGATAATGAACATTACTTGCAAGTACTGGCACACAACATGTCCGCTCCTTGCTGCTTGTCGTGCCATGATTAATTAACCACATGTACATGATCAAGGATGAGATTTGATGGACACGGATTGTGATCTGTTTTTCATGTGGGGAGGAAGAGAGTTTGAGAGAGGGAGAGAGAGATGTGATAGATTTAGAGAGACATGTGAGAGGGAGAGAGACGTGAGAGATTGAGACATGTGTTTTTCACTTGGAGAAGAAGAGATGGAGGAAGTAGATATATTACGGGTATCTCTTTTACTCCCTCTGTCCCATAATATAACAACATATTTTTACACTACACTAGTCTAGTGTAAAAAAATGCTCTTATATTATGGGATAGAGGGAGTGGCTTTCAACCGAACGAAGCTGGCAGAAAGTTTTATGTGTCTTCCGAGAAAACTTCAACCTTATTATTCAATGACAAATAATACGGGTTAATCTACACCGTAATAACTCAGTCCCACCAGATGTATGGCTCGTATTTTTTTATTAACGTGATTATTTTTTGGGAGTTTCTAATTAGTATAGGTATATAGATATGAAGTTCACTTGTAAGAAAAGGAAAATGTGCTAGATAGCAACTACTTTGAAAGCAGTAACAAAGAAGAAGTTCACTTATCATAAAACATGTGATATGTAGCTACCATAGTAATTAAAAATGACTGAGAAAAACATGAAGTTCACTTTTCGAAACAAAATACTTGCCTTCAGTGTCAGACTCTTCGTGTTGTTGCTCTTCAGAGGAGACCAAAATAGTTCCATAAGTAGGTTGCACTGAAAGCACCGTAGCCTCACTGGACTGGCCTACTGCGTCAACATTAGCGTTGTCTGGATTTTGAATGGTCCGGACAACCGCAACATTGTTGGGGTACGATGATCTATGGGACCAGCGAGGCCCCTTTGCAGTTCGGCTGGGGAGATCAACAAGCACGGAGAGCAAATCCAGAGGTTAACACGCCAGATTTTTCTAGGTTCGGGCCGCCGTGGGGGCGTAAAAGCCTACTCCTGTCTTTTGGTGGATTGACTTGCGGCTCAAGTTACAAATTAGCGCAGCTTATTGGCAAGGTGCTTGGAAGGTGCAGCTACTATGTAAGTGTGAGCAAAGTGTCGACCCATGCCTAGGTAGCCTTGGGTCTCCTTTTATAGACGAAAAGGGGTCAGCATAGTGTTAACATCGTCATTACATGTATGGAATAGTAGCTTCGACGTTATCCAACCTAATCCCGCCGGACTAGGACAAGGGCATTTAATGCACTATGAGCTGACAACGATCCTTGGCAAAAAGGCGTCTCTCCTTCTGTGCCGTTGGTCCGGGCGAGCCTATCGTCTTGACACGTCCACTAGACGGGTGTCAATAAAGTTAACCTTTGTGCAACGTGCTGACACACGTCGTGATGATCCTCCCTAAGCCACCTACCCGCTCGACAGACAAGCCATCAACTGGTCCATGAGGTGGAGCAGCCAAAAAGCGGGACGGAGAACTTCCCGACAAGGAGCTTGCCGGGTCTTGGCTTGCCGGTGCGGAGCTTGCCGGTAACTAGAGTCTTGACCTTCAGTACTAATTTAGTACTTCTCAATGACCTGTCGGGAGGTCTTCTTCATGGTCTTGTGAATTGAATCTTGAGTCTTGTATGCAGTTGTCTTCCGGCAAGCCCTGCCGGCGGGAAGGCTACAACTTCTTATGCACAAGTGAGGGTACTAAAGCACCCATATCTTAGTGCACCGATAGGAGCTCCCGGGCCTGGGCCACACACACATGCGAGGCATCCTTGGGCTAGGCCCAAACAGTGCACAAGCACGTGTGGCAGAGGATAATTGGGTTGCGAATTGTTGGAGAAACCAACCAAGGCAAACACCCGACCATAGTGGTGCGGTTTGGGTGGTCCTTGGTGGCGAAAATGGTGGGCATGCCAGACCACTTGAGTGGCTTCTATGCCTCTACTGCTGGTTCGGCCGCATTGATCTCGGGTGCCCACTGTTTGAGCTAGCGGTGAGAGGAGTGCAAAGATGCACCTCCATCAACGCACATGGCCTAGACATCCTTTTGGAATTCATGTCCCTCAGATTCCTGATCATCGTCATCACCATCATCCTCGCCCTCCTTCTTCTCGTGGCCACGAGCAAGCTTCTCCTTCTGCTGCTGGCCCTTGGCGCGACGACCCCCACGGCCACCGCGGTTCTTGGTGCCAGACCCACGAGCGCCATCTTGGCCTTTCTCCTTGTCATGCTTCTCGTACTCTTGCCTTTGCTTTTCGGCAATATATTACACTTGCCGGCAATCCTGGAGGTCATGGCCTTTGGTACGGTGGATCTTGTAGTATTGCTTGCCAGAGCCCTGTGTCTTCTCACTTGCCGCGGCCTCCTGATAATGAGCGCATATGGCAACCACCTTGCTGGAGCTCTCGGTCTTCGGCTTCTTGGCGGCATTGGAGTCGCCGGAACCCTCGACGGCCATCACTGACTTGCCTTTGTGCCTGCGGTTGCACTTTGGGGTGGATGCATCGTCATCCTCAAAATCAACCTCGGCTCTGGCATCCTCCCCTCCTCAGCATGTGCACACTAGTACGCCAAGGCATACAAGTCATTGACGGTCTTCAACTGCTCGATGTTCAACTCAGCTCGCATCCTACGATTGCGAACATTCGTGTGGAATTAAGCAATCACAGTAGCAGGATGCACATCGGGGATGTTGTGACGCACACATATAAACCTCTGGACGTACTTTCGAAGGGATTCACCATCCCTCTATGGAATCAAGTGGAGGTCGCTGGGCTTCCTCGGAGGATCATGGCCGCCGATGTAGGTCCTAACTAACTCATGACACAAGTCCAACCAAGAAGAAATGGAGCCCTCTGGCAAGTTCATCAGCCAAAATCTCATGTTGGGCTTGAGCCCCAACAGAAAATAGTTGGCAAGAATCTTGTCATCTGTGTCACCAGCAGCTTGCACCGTGATGGTGTAAATTCCGAGAAACTCGAACGAATTGAGCTTGCCGTCATACTTCTTCGGCAAGTCAGGCTTGAAACTTCACGAAGAGGGCCACTGAACTTGCCGGAACTCGCGGGTAAACGCTGGGCAGCCCACATCGTAGGGTAGGCACCCAGGGAACCTCGGCACAGGCACGTTCACAACTGGTCCTTCTCACGCATCTGACTGACGGCACACTTCTCGGTGCCGCTCGATGGTAGTTCGAGCATCCTCAGCATGCTGTTCGTTGATGACCTGGCGTTGACCTTGGTAGCTATTCTGGCGGCTTGTCGGATTAGACGACGCCATGAACACATTGTCACGGCTGTCGATTCGCGGGCTCTGCCGTACTTGCCGGGGAGGGGACTACACCGTGGGTGCACCACCACTGGTTCACCCAACAGCCCCTCGTACTGGCGCTGTTGGCTGCCATTGGGAGGGCCCCGCCAGCCGTGCCTCATCATTATTGGTGAAGCCCACGAGGCTCTGGATGGTGGCATGCCACTCATCCATCTTCTCCGGAGCTGGAGGAAAGTTCAGCAGTAGCTTCCCTTGCGCCAGCACCTCCGCCGACGACGTGGGCATGACTGGACGCAAGGACTAAGAGGTGCCTCAACTTCTGTGTGAGCCAGAAGGCGCTCCATCTCAATTCTGTAGCTACAGTCGATGCTCGCCAGTAGTTTGACGTAGCAGCCGGCCATGCGCACCATGAGAGTGGTGCACATGCTCCTTGCGTAGACACCGGCCAGGGCCGACGTCGTTGCGGGGAAGTGCGCCTCGCCGTTCCATCAGTCTTGGATCCCATGGCGTCGTCCTTGGACGTAGCCGCAACAACCTTGTGAGCCGCAGCGCCACATTTCGATGTAGCGACGCCCAAGTTTTGGCTCCCGGCAGAGCGACGACTCTTATCACCAGAACAACATGGAGAATACTCGCCGCCACCCCCACCCATCGAAGGTGTCTGGGTCGGCAGCTTAGAGGCATACGGTGCACCCACCATCACACTCTTCTTCTTGGGCTCCATGGATGAAGAAGATGGCGAAATTTGCATGAAAAATGTTGGAGTAGATCCGCACAAGCAACACCCCTGCCTGGCGCGCCAAAGATGTCGGGGTACGATGATCTATGGGACCAACGAGCCCCTTTGTAGTTCGGCAGGGGAGATCGACGAGCACGGAGAGCAAATCCAGAGATTAACTGTAACACCCCAATTTTGGCCCTTTCTTTTTCTTTTGGTTTCTTTGTTTTTTTGCTCTGACTTTTCTTTGGGAGCATTTATGTGGACTTGAAACCTGGGAAGATCTCATTACTTCTTCTCTCAAGTGGTTCATCATTTTCAAATCTCTCCCAAGATCATGTCATTCTAGCACAACCCCCATTCTTTTTCTTGGGAATATTCCTTTTCTATTGAAGGAATAATCTTGTTTGCCCTAGGTTGTGAAGCAAGCTATATTCTGTCATTCCAAAAATCCCCAAAAAATTCTCATAAATTCTTAGGATCATATATGCCCCTAATATGTCCAAGCCTTCCTTGGCAAGTTCAAAAATAATTCAGGAATATTCATTTTTCCTATTCTGTCCAGAATGGTACTTGGAGAAGGAAGTGCTATTTATCTTTTCTTGATTACCCTCAATTTTTTTGATAATTCTTTCCTATCCAAATAATTTCCACATGGAAAAATTCAACTCTATTTGCCTAGCTAATCTTTCTCAGCAAATTTCCAAAGTTTTTGTCCAGAGAGAAGCTTTGTGAAGGAAGTACTAGCTAGGGTAATCCAAATGAGTTTAAAATTTTCCATATCCTTCATATGCTCAAATAATTACTCTCCACCAAATTTCAGCTCCATCCAACAATCTATGTGAGCACACCTTCAAATATTTGTTTCTTGTAATATTTTCAGTTTGTGAAGCAACTATATTTTATATTGCTCAACAATTGTTGAAAATGTACCAGAGCATGATCTTACCTATATAACTTATGTCCACAAAATTTGGGCTCATTTTATCAATCCAACATCTCTCCATGATTTTCTCAAGTTTCTATCCAGAGAAGACCACTATGAAGGATGCACCTTTTTCGCATGACCAAATGGTATGAAAATTTTACAGTATCTTCTTTTGTCTAAATCATCATCATCTACCAAGTTTCAGCCCAACTCAATACTCTATGTGAGTGCATCATCCAATTCCATTTTCTAGACCAATTTGTCAGTTGTGAGGTAACTATGTTAAACTGTGGTCCAAATCATTTCAAACTTCACAGGACTTGTTGGCCCTTTGCCCAAGTATTTTGACCACAACTTCAAGCCCAAGTTTGCTAAAACAAACTTTATCTGAGCTATCACATCAACCCATAGTTACCTTTGTTGATATATCACTTCAGATAGGTCCCATTTGGGTTGGACTATGTCGGAATCGGGGCTTCGGGGACCCAAAGTAAGGTGCAAACTCTGGGGTGTGCGCGGAGAACTCCACTAAACTATGACCTGCTGCCCACTGCCTCACGGTGATGCTCCGGCGTGCTCGAGCTCAAGGGAAGAAAGGGCAGAACACGATGATTTACCCAGGTTCGAGCCACCTTGCGATGTAAGACCCTACTCATGCTTTGTGGTGGATTGCCTCGCGAGGGAGGATGAGTATGAACAAGTACAAGGATGTTGTGCCTTGGGAGGGCTCAAGACTCGACCCTCTCTATAGTGGAGACTAGCCTATACTTATACTAGCCCTGGTCCTCTTCCCCCAAAAACTCTAGGCGGGAAGGGATGCTACAACGACCAATTTTCAAGGGGGACAAGAGTACATTTTATCGTGGCAAAAGGTGGTCTTCGCGTGCAAAGCTTCTGGGCATGACGCGTCGATGGCCTCGGCGATGACCTCTGTCATGCCGAGCCGGTGTATTGGTCTTGTTGCACCAAAGAGGCAACCCTTGGGGCCGCCTTGAGAACCCACACGCTCACCTTGTTCTCTTAGCACCAAAGAGGAAAGCCTCACCATCCGCGCCCGCTAGCACCGGTCCTGGCGACGCTCATCGTGGCTTGTGTCACCCACGTGCATCGTGAGGCGGGGTGGCGAGCCTAAATATGTCCGCCTCGCGAGGGGCCTCGGGAGGCAGCCTCGCGAGGGGCCTCGAGAGGCCGCCCCTCACGGAGCCCTCGGGGCACCTGACGATGCTTGTAGATGATTGCCTCACGAGGCGGGGGCCCTCCCGAGGGTCTTGCTCGTGAAGTCTCAACGCTGGGCCACGTCGGGCCCTTTGACGATGCCGCGCGATGGGCCGCAGGCAGACGGGCCTGGGTACCCCTAGTCCCACGGGCCCGACAGTGGCCCCCAGGCCCGTGGCGCGCACGACCTTGGTGGGAGGTGGAGGCGAAGAGGAGAGGGGCGAAGCGATACGGGCCCCAACCGCCTATGGGCCAAGCTCAACGCGTGGCGCACAATGGGGCAAGGGACGCCCCCACTTCCCCACGTCACCTCGGCAACTGCCCAGGCTGACATAAAGCTAGTTGTGTGGGTCATGCGGCCGTCAGTACCTCGCTGCGTGCCCGTCTCCTGGTCCTTCCTTCTCGTAGGTCCTGTCCATGCGGGGCCACAAGGGCTCCCCAAGCCTAGCGACCGCCTTCCCGTCGCTCGCCACGACCGCAAGGCACGACGAGGGCATGACTCTCAAGGGTGCCGTGATCATGCCCGGGCGAAAGGCGCCTTCCCCACAGCTTACTGAAGCTGCGGGGCGGGGGCGGCCACGCGCCCTTTGGTCCTCACGGCCAGCCATGCATGTGCGGGGCCGGTCGGGGCTCTTCTGAGGCGGCCTCTTGCAAGCTGCTTTCCTGCTTCCCTGGGACCACCGTTTGTCATGCCTGCCTTCGTCGGTGGCTGAGGCAACCGCGGGCCAACAGCCTCCTGCCTTCGTCGGTGGCCGAGGCAACCGCGGGCCAACAGCCTCCGGAGGAAGGGTGTCGAGCCCGAGGAAGGCAGCGCCCCGATCGGGGGGAACAGAAGGGGAGCCGGCCAGCCCCCAGCCCCTGGAGGGAGCGGATGACCCTCCTCATGCCTCGGCAAAAAGCGAGGGCGTGGGGCTTGGCTCCGAACGGGCCTTGGCACTCACTAGCAGCCGGAGCGCTGTCAAGCATGACCTTCTTTGGGATGCGAAGGGCGCGCTGAGTCGGCTCGAGGCCGAGCTTCATGGTGTCGACACGAGCCTTGAGGACGAGCACCTGCACCTAGCGCACGGGTGGCATCGGCTCGAGGTTGCCGTCAAGCTCAGCAAGCTGCAGCATGAGTCCGCCTATTCAAAGGATGAGAAGTCCACTGACGCAGCGAAGGAAGCTCACGAGCATGCTTTCGAAGAAGACGAGGCTGCGGACTGGCGGCGCGAAGTGGCGGAGGCCCACGAGCGGGAGCTCCTAGCCTTGAACGCCTCCCTGGAGCAGCAAATCCAGGTGCATAGGACTTCCCTCTCCGCCTCCGTGGGAGGGCCCTCGACACGGGAGGCAACTCTCTGGGCTCTCGAGGAAGAGCTGGCGCTGGTGTCGTCGGAGCAGAGCCTGGAGCACGATCGGCTGGAAGTGCTGGAGTGCCAAGTGGTAACCGCCGAAGTTTCACTAGCCCAGCATGAGGAGATGGCCAATGCTTCCATGGCCTCCCAGGAGGCGAGAATCCAGGCGAAGGCCCGCAAGAAGATCGCGAAGGCCCGCTGCGCGCTCATCAAGGACCACTGCAAGAAGCTGAAATTTTAGGAGACCCGTTTCTGCGCCCGGCGCGGAGAGCTAAAGGGCGAGATCAACGACCTCAAGAAGAAACTGGCTGAGGCGGACGAACGATGGCAGGCCGCACTGGACGCCCAAGCTATAGCCAAGGCCGACCTGGCATCACTCTACCAGTAGGTGGTGATGTCACCTCTCTCGTAGAGCGGCCGGCGGACGAGGCAAACTAGGCTCGAGGGCTATAGCACATGCGCTCCCAAATGTTCCATGACCTCGAAGGAAGGGCTCGCCGCGCTCTGGGCTCCATCTGCAAGGAGAGTGTTTCTAGCCCGCTTGTGCCCGACGACACCGGCTACCTCGCCTTCTTTACCAGGGTTGTGGAGTGGCTTAAAGAGGGCGCGGAGAAGGTGGGCAAGCTCATCAAAGAAGAAAGCCGTGACCTCCGCGCCCAGGCGTCAACACGTTTCTTCAGCCATCTCCTTCGCTCCGACCCCGACATCGATTTTGAGGCCGTGATAGCCCCCGTCCCAGCGGTGATCCGCGATGCCCTTGTGGAATGGGTGGAAGATGACGTGGATGCGTTGAGCGCACGGTTCGCTCCTGACGTCCTCAGGGGCCGACGCGAGGCCGAGGAACATGAAGATGCCGATGGCGAGGGTAGCGATGTCGAGTCTCCTTAGGTTGCCCCTCTCTTCTTTCCCGCCGATACCTGGTCATGACCCCGTGAGGGCACGAGGAATATTTTGCTAGAGCACTTAATGATGAATCAAATAGCATTTATGTTCTCATGGCGCTTGTTTCTATGCTTTGCGTCGTTCAACGCAGCCCCCGAGCGGGGGTCGACCGGCGCTGGTATGCCGGGTCACGATGACCAGGCAAGGCCAGGAGGTAAAACGCTCCTGGGGCGAAACATATTGGGAGTGATGTGTGCCCGTGGGCTCGCTCATGAGCGTCGCGCGAGGACTTAAGCACCAAGGCCTTGGTGGGGCAGGGCACGCGGGGGTAGGCTCGCGGCCCGGGGTCCCTATCCCATGGGCCCTTAAGGCCGCTGTGCCTGATCCGAGCGTAAGCACCATGCCCAGCCCCCGCTCGCGCGAGGCTCATGACGGAGGCGCGAGGTGCGCGTGGTTGCCGAAAAAATGAAGTCCAACAAAACACGGCACCAAAAACACCATTCCCTTCCTCGGCGAAGATGCAAAAACTCTAACTCTTTATTCAAAGAAATTCGCAAATTTGTTTACAAAAAAGAAGAAAGTCACCACGTATGGCACCTTCCTTAGTCTTCCTACCAGCATGGAGCATGGGGCCTCCACTTGGGCATGGGCATGATCATTGTTCGATCATTGCGCCAGCGTGGAGCATGGGGCTTTCACTTCGGCGTGGGTGGGAGCTCCCGCGGGGCCGTGGGGCGGCCCACCGGGAGACTCCAGGGCATGTACAGCCCCACTCATTCTTACGTGAGTGTCACTGGTAGAACTTGCAGAGGTGCTGGATGTTCCATGCATTCTGCATGGGAACCCTGTCCTCCATCTCCAGGCGTGCGGAGCCTGGCCTGGAGATGTGGGCGACCATGAACGGGCCTTCCCACATGGGCGAGAGCTTGTGGAGGCCCTCCCTGGAGAGGACCCGCCTCAGGACGAGGTCTTCAACCTCAAGAGTCCGGGGCTGGATGTTGTGGCTGTGGTAGCGCTGCAAGGCCTGCTGGTACCTCACGTCACGGAGGGAGGCCTAGCAGCGGGCCTCCTCAAGGAGCACCAGGTCGGCCCCTCGTGAGTCGCCCTGGCATGCTTTGTCGAACGCCAGCACTCGCGGGGAACCGTGCTTGGGCTCGAACGGAAGGACCGCCTCGGCCCCGTAGATGAGGAAGAAGGGGGTCTCGCCAGTGGGCTTCGTCACGGTGGTGCGGATGGACCACAGCACGGACCCAAGCTCATCGAGCCAGCCCTTGCCGCAAGCCTCAAGCTTCTTCTTGAAGCTCCTGGTCTTGAGGCCCCTAAGGACTTCTGCGTTGGTGCGCTCGGCCTGGCCATTGCTCTGCGGGTGCGCCACCGAAGCGTAGCATATCTGTGTTCCAAGGTTGGCACTATAGGACTTGAAGAGGACCCTCGTGAGCTGGGAGCCATTATCAGTGATGATATGGTTGGGGACGCCAAATCGTCTCATGGGGCCTCTGTGAACTTGATGGCCCAGCGCGCCGGGATGGTGCATACCGGCTGCACCTCCGCCCACTTGGTGAACTTGTCGATGGTGACGTAGAGGTAGGGGTAACCGCGTCCTGCGTGAGGAAAAGGGCCCAGTATGTCCAGCCCCCATACCACGAATGGCTATGACAGTGGGATCGTGTGAAGTCCTTGCGCGGGCTGGTGGATCTGCTTTGCTCGGACCTGGCAAGCCTCCCAGGATCGGACCAGCTCAGTGGCGTCGTGGAGCACGGTAGGCCAGTAGAACCCACTGTGGAACACCTTCCTCATGAGAGTACATGACGAAGAATGGTGCCCGCAATCTCCCTCGTGAATGTCAGCTAGCAGCTCTCATCCTTGTTCTTCTGAAATGCACCGCAGCGAGACGTCGTTGGGGCGCATGCGGTACAGTTTGTCGTCTTGTAGGAAATATGCCGTGGCCTGCCTAGTCACACGCTCCGCCTTGACATCTTCTTCTGGCAAGGTACCATGGAGTAAGTAGGCCTTGAACTCCGCGACCCAACAGTCTGCCTGAGGCTCCAACGCTAGCAGCAGACAGGCTTCGGAGGACAGGCCGCAGTCTGGCGCGCCCATGGGCGGTGCAGGCGGAATCTCCTCGCAGAGCCGCATTGCACCGACGGTGGGGGCGGCCGATGGCACAAAGAGCCTTTCTTCGAAGACACCAGGGTCTTGGGGTTCACGGCGGGATGCCCGCTTAGCGTTGTCGTCGGCCTCTTTGTTGCCGCCGCGGGGGATATGCTGCAACTCTAAACCCAGAAAACGTTTCTCGAGTTTACGTACCTCCTCCAGGTATGCCGCCATGTGCTTATCCTTGGGCTAGTATTTCTTGTTGGAGAAGTTGACCAAGAGCTGAGAATCGCCCTTGATGGTGAGGCGCCTGACCCCCAGGGCAGAAGCGGCCTTGAGACCGGTGATTAGGCCTTCGTACTCCGTGATGTTGTTGGAGAGTTTCTCACCATGCTGAAAGCGCAGTTGGACGGCGTAACGAAGCCTGTCATCGGCTAGTGACACGACCATGACCCCAGCCCCCGCGCCCTGCCTGGAGAAGGCATCGTCGAATTGCATGGCCCATCCGTCCGGCACCTCGTCCCCTGGCAGGAGGGACTTGTCCTCATAGCGCTCCTCCTGGTTGGTGTCTGTCCACTCCGCCACGAAGTCGGCGAGGGCCACCCCCTTGATGACCCTGGTGGTCCAGAATTCCAACTAAAATGCTTGCAACTCGATGCTCCACTCAGCGACTCGGCCTATGGCGTTAGGGCTGGGCAGCACTTTCTCCAGGGGGTACGCGAAGACGACCTTGAGGGGGTGCCTTTGAAAGTAGTGGCGCAATTTCCGGGAAGCGACCAAAAGTGCCAGGAGGAGCTTCTGCTGCATTGCATAGCACGCATGCGCGTCCCTCAGGACCGTGCTAACAAAGTACACTAGGTGCTCGACGAGGCACACGCCCTCTGCGAGCTCCTACTCCCGCGGGGGTTCGCAGGCCCCAGAAGCTTCATGGGGGCGTCGTGGGCGTGGTTGGCTCGAGGTCATCAGCCTAGGGCGCTGGAAGCTCGAGGAGCCCGACCAGCCCACAAGGCCCCGGGGTCTTTGGGGGGCCGGAAAGCGTGCGGTGCTTGGGGAGCTTTTCCCTGGTCCTCATGCGTTCTTCCCGCACCGCCACAAGTGTCGCACTGGCCGTCTATGGTGTAGCCTCCACATATAGGACCAAGGGCTCGCGGAATCGCGGTGCCACCCTTATGGGCGGGCTCGTGAGGTACCTCTTGAGATCTTCAAAGGCGACGTCTGCCTCCGGGGTCCACTCAAATGAGCCAGTTCTCTTCATGAGCTAGAAGAATGGCAAGGCATGCTCGCTTAGCTTGGAGATGAAGTGCCCCAGGGAAGCGACGCACCTAGCCACCCATTGCATTTCCTTGAGGGTCTTGGGAGGGCGCATCTTCTCAATGGCCTTAACCTTCTCAGGGTTGGCCTCAATCCCTCGATGGGAGATGAGAAAGCCAAGGAGCTTGACAGACGGGTCACCAAAAATGCATTTGTTGGGGTTGAGCTTCAAGCTAACCATGCGTAGGTTGGCGAACGTTTCTTCCAGGTCTTCGACTAGCATCCTTGCTTCACGCGATTTAACCACAATGTCATCCACGTAAGCCTCCGCATTTCTTCCCAACTGTGGCCCTAGCATGATGCACATCACACTAGTGCAGAAAATCCTAGCTATGGCGTGCAAAAAAGTGCCTTGCTGGTGTAGGAGCCCAACGCCACCAATATGGCGCCAGTGCTAAAATATAGCGGTGGCGTTGGTTCCTACGCCAGTAGAGTTTCTGGTCTCTATGGCGTTGGATAAAGTGGCACGACGGTAATGTCAAATATACCTATGACGTAGGTGCATCTCCATGCGTCATAAATATGGAGAAACATTAGAGGCGTTGCATATACTTCCGATGCCATTACTTAGTTTGAAGGCATAATAGGAAAAACGCTACCACGTCAGCCGAAAAACGGTGTTGTGGCAGCGTTTTTTAAGATCAAAAATATTTATAGCTAGGTAAATTAAAATACATCCACGATAATTATGTGCATTAAGATAGCTAGGCAAAGTTTTGAAGTACGATAAGACAACAGAATGACATGTGTAGCTGATCGAGTAGTTTACAGAACCACAACAACATAGCTAGCTGTCACTATCCTACTACATCAATAATAAGGATCATCAATGTGTTTCTTCGTCGGATCCGCAAGAGACACCGGTCCGTCAGTATCGCGACCCTGCTTATTAAGACGAGTTTTTATCTCCTCCGAGCTAGCAGGTGTGCCGCCGGTTGAAACCCCGGCATGGTGGATGACATCCTTGTTGAGGATGGTAGCAAACTTGACCTGGACGCGTCTGAACTCATCTCTAGTATCTCCCGGGCTAATTTCCTCCATTTTCTTCCCCCATGCTATCATGTCAGAGTTCTTTTTAAGGTGTTGTCCCTGCTGTATGTAGTCCTCCATGTGGTGGACGACGTAGTAGCCGTCTGTATCACTGTTTTCCGGCTGCTGCATGCAACAAAAGTCAGTTTTGTGGGCGAAGCGTACCGCTTTAAATTTGTCGAACTTGCGACACCCATCTCTGATCACTCCTTCCTGGCTAGTATAATCGACCAATACTTCATCGAGAACCTTCTTGATGCCTCTGTAGTCTTTCTTCACTTTCCCCGTCGAATCCAAGAAATAAGTTTCGACGAACTTCGGGGAAATAACGATGAGGGCACAATGTTCTCTGCATAAAAAGTAGAGAAAACCCAATTATGCTCGAGTATATAATGTTTTGACATGGAAGCAGAATGAGATTGTATGAAAGAATAGTGTGTACCGAGTACCGAATGACTTACTTCGGATAGTAGGGCACCTGAAGGCAATCTTTTTCCATGTTGGCAAGCATGAAGTCTGTCAGGTAGTTCCTCATAGCTTGACGGCAATCAGGGAGGTTGACGTTGCTCTCGTGCATGAGGTAGGGGTCTGCTACAGCGACAACCTTGTTCAGCTCACATATGGCAGTGTTGGTGGTATTGATTGCCCATAGGCGTATTAAGGAAGGACCAAGCTTGTATAGGTGGAAAAGGTTGAAGATGTCTTCGAATGGCACATAGAAATTCTTCGCGACGAAACTGTCGCAGAAACTAATATTAGATGGCACCATCACTGTGAAAACGGGGCGATGTCCACCTGCATGAGTAAATGCGTACTTCTCCCTACAGAGAACTGCGTCATGCAGAAGTCTCAATTCTGTTTGCACAAGATCGGAGAGCTCCTTCGGAAGGATGGGTTCACCCGGGGAATGGTAAGTCTACCATGCAACACAACAAACTACTTCTTTATTATTCTGAACCGGCTGGCTGGCAGCGGCAGTGCCCTTCTTAGCATTTCCTGGGCGCCTCCTCTTCTTGCATGACATGTTAGGCTAGCTGGCTGCACCGCCCATCAGTGCATTTGCTAGCATCGCATTGAGTGTGTTTGGACTCAGCAATGCTCCCCTGGATGGTGGCACTTGTGTGTCTGGTGGCGTGAAGTCCCGGTTGAACAGTAGACTCTTCTGTCAAGGAACAACACGGTGATCAGCTTGGACAGCAGGAGGCACAGAGATTGCTTGGACGGGATCAGCGGTCATAGGTCCATCAAGATCAGCAGCTGAGTTTTGATATTCTTCAACCAAGAAGTATCGATTGACAAGTAAGTCATCATTATCTACTTGGTCCTCAATGAAATCCACATTGTTTGTATGCAATTCAGGTTGACTCTGACCCAAAGGAGATGGTCCTTGACACGACGTCTTTCCATTGTTCATTTGCTTCGAGCTTGTTGGAATTTGGACGTCTCCTAGCCAAATTTGACTCTTCGGCCACATCATTGGCCAACATAAGCACTATCCAATGGTAAGCTGGCTATCCACACCAGGAGGTTGTATCGGAGGAGCAATATCTTCGTAACCATTTAAGACAACATACAACTCATCTTTGAAGACCCCCTCAGGCATATGCACTCTGTGGATGATTGTATCTTTGGGGCGAATGATCGAGCCGATTGCAACTTTAATCAGCTCACCATTCACTTGGGCTAAGAGACTGCACGGAGTGTCTTCCATAAGAGAACCAAGAGCAGCCATTGGCGACGGGTTGCCAATGAAAGAGACAGAAGGGATGCTATCCTTGGGCGATGCGTCGATGACAATGTTTCCTAGTTCATCGTTTTTTATCCATTGCTTGACGCTCTCGATTATTGAAGGCGACATGGCTTGGGAATGGGCTTGGCTTTGCATGTTGATGCGTGCTTCAATGTCGGCAGTTGCTACAGCTATGGCTGTGGCTATGGCTGCAATTATTTTTTGTTCGATGGTCTGCTTGTTGGATCTCCTTCTCTATTGTCGCTGCTCGCGGTCTTCGACATAATGATCGTCCCATTTGGCTCCGCATCCGGCGTCATTCGCACGGCCACCCGCCGGCGGATGCAACGGGTCCTTGCCGAGGGTCACATTGATCGACCGGTTAAGTGGAGTGTTGCACCTAGTCGTGGATCCTTGAGAGCTCTGAGGTTCCGCATGCTGCCTTGCCAGTTCTTCTTCAAGTTTTCTACTTTGGTGATCGGCGGAAAATTCCCGTGACTTATAATCATAATGGTACCGGCCCCTGACATAGTTATATTTGAGGGGGTCTTTGAATTGCTCGAAGTAGTTTGGGATGCCCTTTGCTGCAAGTATAGAGTCGTGCTTGTCACACACAGGTTTCTTCCCAACAAAACCACGGCTTCTGAGGGTGTGGTTACTTAATGTCTTTGATTGCATATCCTTCCCCCATGTCGACTGGCTCTGCACCACAGGGTTCTGCATATTTTGCATCTTGAAAATGTTCCAGTCATCTGCACTAATGGTAGGCCACTTCTCCTTGATCACGGAGTAATCTTTGTGAACCTCTTTTCTTTGCGGCTGATTTCCAAGAACTCAAATTCTTTGAGAACTTATGGATTGCCTGGTTGTTGACCTGATTCTTTGTGTACGATAGGTTGTCGTACTCATCAGGAAACTTAAATCTAGCGTGCACCCTTCTTATGAGGAGTTCTCGCAGATTTTGTTTGCCTGGATCCCTTATATTGGACTCGTTGATGGAGCAGACTTCTCGAAGGATGACACCTAGGGCGTTGCCATAGTGAGACGCGGCCTTCCGTGGACTAACGGGCTCACCAGTGGAGTTGACTCGAGTGACCATAATCCTGTCGGTACCGATAGCATTTCGGCTCCTAGGTTTCTGCTGCTTCTAGGTTTTTGGAGCATCCTCCTCCTCATCCTCAGCACAATACTCATCCATATCATCTTCATCAGTAGCAGCGTCCTTATTAGGATTACTATCCTCACCAGGAACATCTTGGTAGCCACTGCCTTTGATGTAGCACTCATCCGGATTTATATCCCCCGGCCCCTGAAGATCTTCTTCATAGTCATCATCGTTTCCCTACGCGTCCATAATACATCTTCGCCATTAGCCAAATGTGTCAAAGAAGAGCCCATGTCAGACATCTACAAACAAATACGACATATACTTAATTCGTATACAAAATTCAAAAATTCGGCACGACCTTTGCTAAAAATAAGACATATTGGTTTCCAGAAATTTGACGAAACGGAATTTAATCAACATTTCAACAAAACATTGGCAACTCTATACAGTCCCTGCAAACAAATCACCACCTACAATACATGATTTCAACCACATTTCCTCAAAAATTCGACAAATCCATGTCCATGAACAATTAAATCTTTGTGATTTCAGCCAAATTTCCTCAAATTCATGTCCAATACAACTCACAATATTACAAATACAACTAATTTACGCTAAATATAGATGTGTACCAATTGTAACAAATATATCTATGAACTTCAAGAAAATGGAGAGATCTCACTTACCGGCGGAATCACGGTCTCCGCACGTGGGCAAAGCGACGCCGGATGCTTTGCAACCCGAGATGACGGAGGCGAGGTCGAGGTGGTTGCCGCCGGCAAGGGAGGAGGGCGGGGGGCGAGCGGTGGGGGAGGGTGCGGGGGCCGAGCAAGCGGTGGGGGAGGGGGGCACGGCGAGGTCGACGAGGGCGTCAACGGTAGATGATGCGGCGGCGGGCAACAACGAGGGTGGCGACGGAGGCCCGAGATAACTGGAGTGTGGGTTTAGCGTGAAACGAAATCTGCCCCAAATCGGCTAAGGGAATGGTGAAAAATAGCTATGGCATTGGTGATGTCACCAACACCATATATATTTAGCTATGGCATTGGCTATGTCGCCAACGCCGTAGCTATGTTCCACCAATCCCTTAGCTGCTTTGGGGGCAAATCTTCACCCGCCAAATTCCATTTAGCGCTATTTTGCACGTAGCTCTTTTACATCCAAAAATACGTGATAATATTCATTTTATTAAGATTGAAAGACATACAGTCGATACACACTACAGTGATGCTTAATAATAAAAGATATATATAAAATTAAGTGCAGCGTCGTTTCTGAATTCTCTCGGCAGAACTTTCTACACCCAACAACGTGTTTCGGCTTCTTTTCATACACTTTGTTTTGAGCTGGACTTCACTTTCTTCTTGATAGATGCCAGATTGTTTATCATCAGCATGCTCATCTAGATCTTCCTTCTTGGACAAGTCTTTATCGCTATGTTCTTTCTGTCTTATGTACAAAAGACTTCTCACTTCCTGAACCTCTGCACGGACTTCATGTCTGTTCGGCTGATTTTCATGTCCGACCTCTTTCTTCATGCCTCCTTCTGGCTTATCATCATGTATTGTCGCCCCTTCTTCGACTCCGGTATCCTCCTCATCCTCACCATGACTTGTCCATCGTGTGTAACCAGGCATGAAACTATGTTTCAACAACTGCATCTTCACACGACCAGTGGAAGGGTCAATCAAAACTCCGTTTTCGCACTTCTTACATGGACATAATATCTCTTTTTTGCCTCTGCGATTCATATCTTCCAACGCCACCTTGAAGAACTCATGTATAGTTCGATCCATATAAATATATATGTAAGAATCTTTTCATACCATTTCCTACAAAAAAAGGTCTTTCGACACGACAATATATATATATACCTTTTGCTAAAAAGTGAAGATGAAAAATTGAGAATATTACCTAGATTAGATCGATATAGTCATCGATAGATGATATCGGTCCAGGGCAGCAGACGGTCGGGTGTATTACTTAGGATGTGCAGAGAGAAACAAGTAGGATAATGTTCACACAACATGAGCTAGATACGCACATCAATCGATCTATATATAGAGAGCTGCGATGCCAGCACAATATCTATTAACTGATATTGGGCCCCACTTAAGCACTAATGGCATTGCCACAACGTCCTATGACACAAGTATCAGACACAGTGCTGGCTTAGGTGTTTTCCCCATGCCAGCAGTACACCACAGAAGGGGAGGATGACCAAGCCCACATACTAATGGCGTACACTTGAATTCCTACGCCAGCGCTATGGACCTACTAATGTCATTTCAAATAAGACGACGCCACCACTATTTGATAAAAGTAGTGCTGGCGTTGGCTGGAAATGGCGCGCTACCAATGAGAGTTGTAGCTAGCACTTTTTCCACTAGTGTCAACCGCTGAAAGGTGGCACCTGCGCTTCTCAAGCCGAAAGGCATGCAGGTGAAGCAGAACACACCGCACGAGAAGATGAAGGCCGTCTTCTCGACATCCCCCATCACCATCTTGATCTGATGGTAGCCAAAGAATGCATCCAAGAAGCACAGCAGATCGCACTCGGCGGTGGAGTCCACGATTTGGTTGATGCGCGGGAGCAGAAAAGGATCCTGGGGGCAAGCCTTGTTGAGGCTCGTGAAGTCGACGCACATGCGCTCCTTTCCACCTTTCTTAGGAACGATGACCGGGTTGGCGAGCCACTCAGCGTGGTGCACCTCGCGGATGACCCCAGCTTCCTGCAGCTTGCGCACCTCATGGATGGTGAATGCCTGGTTCTCTTGCGCTTGGCGCTGCGCCTTCTGCTTGATGGGACGAGCATTAGGGCACACCGCCAAATGGTGCTCGATTATTTGCCTCAGGACGCCGGTCAGATCCGACGCTTTCCAGGCGAACACGTCCTTGTTTGCTTGGAGGAAAGCAATGAGAGCACTCTCCTCCTCTGGAGGTAGGTCGGCGCCGATGGTGAAGGTAGGGCCAGTGCTGCTGCCATCAACCGACACCTTCTTCATTTCAGCGCGGTCTTGAGAGAACAGCTGCTTCTTTCTCGCCGGAGCGACCTCCGGAGGCTCGTCCCCATCTTCGGGGCCTAGGAGCGAGGCCGCCAGAGCCCCGTAGGCACGCTTGAGGGCTCGAACCACATCCTCCTTGTCTCTAGAGACCGTGATGAAGCCACCGCTGCCCGGCATCTTGATGACGTTGTAGCTAGGGTGAGTCGCCGCCATGAACTTGGCAAGGGCAGGGTACCCCAGGATGGCGTTGTACGGGAGGCTAATGCGGGCCATGTCGAAGTCGATGAGCTCGGTGCGTTAGTTGTCACGGGTGCCAAAGTTGACTGGGAAGCGCACCTGCCCTAGGGGATTGGTGGAGCTGTCAGTCACCCCAGAGAACGGCCTGGTGGGTGCAAGATGGTCAAAGGGCACTTGCAGCGTCTCGAACGTTTCGGCGGATAGAACGTTGAGGCCGGCGCCACCGTCAATGAGGGTCTTGGTGACCGAGAAGTTGCTGATGGTGGGCATGCATAACATGGGGAGCGTGCCGGCGGCCACCGCGGACTTGGGGTGGTCTCGAGAGTCAAAGGTGATGGCACTCTCAGGCCACGTGCGGGGCCGCGAAGCCTCATACCGGGGCCGCACGGCGTTCGCCCCACGAAGGAAATGCTTGGAGTGGCGGTCGGACGCCGGCGCCCTGGACCCGCCGAGGATACACGTGACTGCGGGGGGCCCAGGGAGCACGAAACACGTGGCGAACTGATCACGGAGCTCGCTCCAAGAGGAGGTTGAGGCCTCAGGGAGGCCGAGGAGCCAAGAACGCGGGGCGACCACAATGGCCAGAGGAAACCAGTTCGCCATGGCCTTGCTGTCGCCGCCCGCAGCAAGGATGCCCTGGGCGTGGAGCCAGAGAAATTCCTCGGGGCCAGTGGCGCCGTCATAGCGTGGGGGCAGGACCGACCTGAACCTCCCTGGCCAGTTCACCAGACGTAGGCTGGGGGTGAAGGCCGGGCAGCCCACCACGTTTGACAGAGCCGCGGGGCCGAGGGCACTGGCCGCAGTTAAGGAAGAGCGGGGGCGGACGCCATGGCCCGTGGGCTCTGCCTGGGCGGCGCGAGCTGTGCAGCGCTCGGTGTGAACACGGCGGACGTCGGCCATGGGGACGGTGGAGCTCCGGCACACCCCTACCTGGCGCGCCAAATGTCGGAATCGGGGCTCCGGGGACCCAAAGTAAGGTTCGAACTCTAGGGTGTGCGCGGAGAACTCCACTAAGCTACGTCCTGCTGCCCACTGCCTCACGGTGATGCTCCGGCGTGCTCGAGCGAGAGGGGAGAAAGGGCAGAACACAATGATTTACCCAGGTTCGGGCCACCTTGTGGTGTAAGACCGTACTCCTGCTTTGTGGTGGATTGCCTCACGAGGGAGAATGAGTATGAACGAGTACAAGGATGTGGTGCCTCGGGAGGGCTCAAGACTCGACCCTCTCTATGGTGAGACTAGCCTATACTTATACTTGCCGTGGTCCTCTTCCCCCGAAAACTCTAGGCAGGAACAGATGCCACAACGGCCAATTTTGAAGGGGGAGAAGAGTACATCTTATCCTGGAAAAAGGTGGTCTTCGCCTGCAAAGCTTCTGGGCATGACGCGTCGGTGGGCTTGGCGATGACCTCCGTCCTTTGAGCTGGTGTCCTGGTCTTGTTGCACTAAAGAGGCAACCCTTGGGTCTGCCTCGGGAACCCACGCGCTGGCCTTGTTCCCTTAGCACCAAAGAGGAAAGCCTCACCATGCGCGCCCGCTGCCACCGGTCCTGGCGACGCTCGTCATGGCCCGCGTCACCCACGTGCACCACGAGGTGGGGTGGCGAGCTCGAGATGTTCGCCCCGCGAGGGGCCTCGGGAGGCAGCCTTGGGAGGACGCCCCTCACGGAGCCCTTGGGGCACCTGACGACGCTTGCAGATGCTCGCATCGCGAGGCGGGGGCCCTCGCGTGGGTCTTGCTCATGAAGTCTCGAAGCTGGGCCACGCCGGGCCCTTTGACGATGCCGCGCGATGGGCCGTAGGCAGACGGGCCTGGGTACCCCCAGTCCCGTGGGCCCGACAGACTACACATTGGACACGGTTGGCCACGCTTAGTCACCATGCACACGTCAGTGCACGCGTTGATCGCGCGGTCTGGCTAGCCATGCACGTGCTCTGATCACAGTGGCCCCGTCCCGGACGTCATTTTGCTTTTGGCCTTTTCCCCTGCCTGTTCACTCGCATCCTTTGTGCCGTCCAACTCACTCCTCCTCCCACGTAGCCCTCTAGACCCCACGCTCCCTCCAGAAGCCTCCTCGCCGACGCCAGGCATGGCGACTGCGGGTGCACTAAGTGCCGCGTGGACTGTCGCCCCTGCTCTCACCCCGTCCACACCCACACGTCCTTGGCATCGCATGTGCATCCCCTCTGATCTCTCCCGTCGCCTCAAGGGGTCCCGCAGTGCACCACGCCCTGCCAGAGCATCCCTGCTCATCCATGGCGTCTTCCGGCTCGGGCATCTTACCCCGCCTATTTAAGTCATCCTCGACCCCGTCTCTCTTCACCACTTGACCTCCCCCTCTCTCAATCGACCACCAACGCAAATTTTGGGAGCCTGTGAGTCCATCTTCTTCCTTACGGCCGAAGCTCTGCTGCTCAGCCTCCACCTCGACCAACCACCTCCGGTGCACCTCCACCCAAGTAGGCACCACCATCGAGCTCCTGGAAGCCTCATGACCCTCCCTTGCCTCCATCCTGAGCCATTGGTCGCCGGAGTCGTCGACCTCGCCGACGCCCGAAGGCTGCTGCCGCTGCAGACAAAGGGGGCGTCGCCATCCAACCACCATTTGGTGAGCCACAGGTACAAGCGTGTTCTCCGTCGAGCGCCCGTTCCATCTCCGCCGACGAACGGTCGCCGTTGAGCCCGCCGTTCCCCTGTTCTCTCTGTGTGTGTGTGTGTGTGTGTGTGTGTGTAAATCTGACTGAAGGGCCCCACCAGTCAACCTCTCACCACCCCGCTGAACCATTTTTAAATAAAGGTGTATTCTGTCTTTACGCCTTCGATGTCACCCCCTGGAGGTTTTCCAGAAAATCATTTAAATTCAATTTTAATCCAGATTTGACCCAAACTTTGACCAGGGATATCTCCTAAACTACAAGTCCAAATGAACTGATTCTTTTTGCACTATGTTTCTTTTAAGATCCTTTATTTTCTTGTAGAGTTTTGTATTTTTTTTCTCTTCTGTTTAGAATTTCCGGACATAAGAATATGCATTATGTGTTGTTTGCAAATGCTTTCAAAATGTTTTTCCAGAGTGTTTGGTTGTGTGATGAAGACCAAGAGTAGATGCAACACTCTTTTCGAGCAAGGCAAGCGATACCCTCCATTTGCATGATTGCAATGCAATGCCATGGTTTATTGAAATTAATTTGCTTAAAATTTGCATTATTTAATATGATTGATTCATGGCATTTCTTGGAGTAATATTGCTCTTCATACTGCCATGTTGATGCTGGGATTTCTAGGACTAATGCTTTGTAAGTTTGTGGATGCCATGTCTCCTTTGGATTATTAGGAGCAATAATTATTTTCATCCTGATAAATTAGATATTATGCATTGGAGTATTATTTGGATTTTATGCTATCATATTGATCTACGGTTAATAATCTCTATATTGCTATTGGATCAGTAGAATCATTTGCTTTGGATTCAATAGGTTCATATTTAATCTTGTACCTACGGAGATAATAATGATATTACTATATTATTCATTGGATATTGCTATGATTTGGATTACAGGTTGTTATATGGTATTGGAGTATCAGTTATCAGATATACCTTGGGGACAAATTCTGTCATTTCGTTGGTCAGGTGCCACCGAACCGAGATCACCAGTGCAGCCACACTTGCCTGGATGGGGAGGCCCTAATTCAGTCTATTGTCATGCCTCTCGCCGGTCCCTCCAAGTAGGGAAGGTTATATGCGCATGTTTCCCTAGCCCGGTAGGTGGCAATAACCTTGTGTGCACAAGTTGTGTTGTACCCGGGTGTCCCCGTTTGGGACGAGTTTGTTTTGTTTTGCCACGACGATGGCCGGCCACGAAGGTGGCGGATGTCACTAGTTGGCATCGTGGCCACCCATGACATAGCCCCAAATGGGAGTTTGTCAGAGTGGCCGGGAGAGTGTCATCCAATAGATTTGTTTTGTTGGAATGTCGTTGGTCCACCCGAATGGAATCACAAGGCCATGAGTTCTGTGGTGTGAGTACAGTGTACTAACCTCTGCAGAGTGTATAAACCATCGATAGCCGCGTCCTCGGTCATGGACATACTTCGTACTAGGTCACACCGTTCCATCAACACTCACGATGAAGGAATGACTTATTAGATGACTTATATTTATATGTGAGCAAGTAACAGTTTGGCAGGATGTCGTTGATGATATTGGGATGATCTTGAGGATGATCATCGGATTGCGATGTGATCACGCGGTGATCACGAGGATGTATTGATCACAAGGTGATCAAGATGATATGTTGCTTGGATGGATAGCCAAGAGTGAAATGGTTCATGTGACCCGAGATGGTGGTTCATCAGTAATTCTAGCAATACCATATTATCATGATTAATAGTTTCTTCCACAACATAGTAGTTGTTCATAACTTAATCTGTTAATGCTATGTTGTTGTCTTGCCTTGATGATTTTGGTTGTTGTGAGCTTACGAGTACATTCAAAGTACTCACCTGGCGTGTCATGCCAGATTGCAGGTGATGTCGTGATTGATTGCTTGACAAGGATACCAAGCGTGCGAGCTAGACCGTGTCCCCCCAGAGTCCCTACGGAGTGGAGTTCATTACCGTCATCGTTGTTTCGCTACTAGAAGTTATTCCGCTGCTAGCATAGAGCTACTTTAGTAGGCGTAGTGTCGTCGTGCCGATGCAATCTTTGTAACCTGAGGAACCTTCTACCTTTATCATTTGTAATGAGAGCTGATTTGTTCTATGCCAAACAGTGCCGTATTCCAGAAGACTTGATCTCTGGGCTGGAATACGGGGTGTTCCGGTTCCTCTGAGCAGGGGTGCCACATTAACACGCCAGGTTTTTCTAGGTTCGGGCCGCCGTGGGGGCGTAAAACCCTACGCCTACCTTTTGGTGGATTGACTTGGGGATCATGCTACGAACAAGCGCAGCTTGCCGGCAAGGTGCGTGCAAGGTGCAGCTACTGTGTAAGTGTGAGCCAAGTGTCGACCCGTGCCTACGTAGCCATGGGCCTCCTTTTATAGACGAAAAGGGGTCACCATAGTGGCAACATGGTCATTACATGTATGGAATAGGTGCTTCGACGTTATCCAACCTAATCCCGCTAGACTAGGACAAGGGCATTTAATGCACCGTGAGCTGATAATGATCCTTGGCAAAAAGGCGTCTCCCCTTCTATGTTATTGGTCCTGGCGAGCCTATCTTCTTGACACGTCCACTAGATGGGTGTCAATAAATTTAACCTCTGTGCAACATGCTGAGACACATCCTGATGATTGTCCCTAAGCCGCCTGCCCGCTCGAGACCTAATCTTGACAAGCCATCAGTCGGTCGATGAGGTGGACCAGCCAAAAACCGGGAGGGGGAACTTCCCGGCAAGGAGCATGTCGGGTCTTGGCTTGCCGGTGTGGAGCTTGCCAGCAACTGGAGTCTTGACCTTCAGTACTAACTTAGTACTTCTCAATGACCTACCGGCAGGTCTTCTTGACGGTCTTGTGAATTGAATCTTGAGTCTTGCATGCAGTAGTCTTCCGGCAAGCCTTGCCGGCGGGAGGGCTACAACTGCCTGTGCACAAGTCAAGGTACTAAGGCACCCATATCTTAGTGCACCGACAAACCTCCTCGGATAATTCATCGACATGAGGCTCCACACTGAAAACACCAAGAACATCATCGGCGCCCAGAAAAACAGGAGAACCAGCAACACTGTCAACTGAAATGACATTCTCCTGCTGCTTTCAATACCAACATTAACATCTTCATGCGGACTAGGGCAATAGTTGGATCAGATTCTTGAGAAACAGAAGCTTCTGCGCTCTCACCAGATGCTAATACAGAAACCCTTACACTGTCACCACCAGCAACAGAACAACCCTCCTGGTTAACATCAACACGAACAACACCAACCGATCCATGAACTTCTGCATTTCCCTCTCTAGACTGCAAAAGGTCAAAAAAAGCCACGAGAACACAAATGAGCGAGAGATGAATCAGCACGACAACATGCAGCTCACTTATGTAAAACAATGCAGTTCATCGACAGAACAACATGCAACCCACTTATGTCAAGAAACTGCAGCTCACTTATGTAAAACAAATGCAGTTCACAAACAGAACAACATGCAGCCCACTTATGTCAAAGAATGTAGCTCACTTATGTCAAAACTACAGTTCACTAACTGAACAACATGCATCTCACTTACGTCAAAGAATGCAGCTCACTTATGCCAAAGACTGCAGCTGACTTATGTAAAACAATGCAGTTCATTAACTGAACCACATGCAACTCACTAATGCCAACGACTGCAGCTCACATACATGACAAAAACATACAACTCGCTTATGTAAAACAAATGTATTTGAGTAAACAGAACAACATGCATCTATCTTCTACCAACAAGATACATAGATTACAAAACACTAGTGCAAAAAGTCATTCCACTAAACCTTCTCAGATACAACATTCGGAGGGGGAGACGCATCAGCCAAGTGATCGTCCTTCTCAAAGCCATCATAGGGATCCTGGAGCGAACCACAACCTGGAACAAAACAACACAAAAAATATGATGGTAACGAACATAAAAACAAACAAAACTTCAATTATGCATAAGTAGTCCACATGTTACAATCATGACATACAAGAAAAAATAAAGCAAAAAATATAAGTTTGAGAAGAGAAAACATAGCGGACTAGACATAAGTGATGGGAGAAGAACTTATTCCTGATCAATCCCATCGCCCTGAGATGCATGAACATCAGAAGGTTCTACTCCAGCCTACAACAGAAAACATCGTAGCCACATGATAAGAAAATATATAACTAGCGGAAAACTACAGATTGATGAGCAGTCCACATAATACACTAATGAGGTACATTATCAGCGTCAGCACCAGCGTCCTGTCGGTCTCAAAATATGCTCAGCATCCTTCTCAAACCGAGCGTACTTTTCATCCTATGTCTGCTTCAACTGAGCATACGAAGAGCGAATATTCGTCACCGCAATCTTGAAGCCTTCAACCACACCACGATCAAAGTTGTGTGTAGCCACAATTTCTTCTTCACAGGGACCGTGGCCAATAGGGTAAAAACCAGCAACTGTCCTCAACCTATCACCAGAGGTTGGCAAATCTTCTGATAACTTGATAACCTTGTGAAGAAGCTCATCAATCTCCTCATGTTTTTTTCCACCAACAAACGTCTGACAAGAAGTGCTTCTAGTATTGGAGATACGACCAGCCGTGAAACCCCAGCTAGGCGGCGGCTGATCATGGCAGCTAGCAAGCCGGCTACAGATCGACTCATGGAACCTAGCAGGACTGCTAGGCCCTGCACTAGAGCTACCACATAAAAGTGTAACTAGACGATTATAGAAAATATCTCCTGAGGCCTTCAACTGCAAAAAAGGAAAAAAGGGAAAGAACTCCACATGTGAATACTAGAAGGTTCAGATTTCTAATCACTGCAAAAAATAGAAAGACGCTATTCCTAAAACGAGGATAAGAGAAAAAACAATTAAAAACGGATGCACTAACCAGCAGCTTCCCAAATCAGTAAGTTTCCAGAAAAATATTTCCCTTGGTAATTATATCTTGGTTGTATACCTTCATCAGTTCTTTACTGTTGAGGTATGACACGCGTGGCGTCAACGTGTGCATAACTGAAAATTTGTGAAGGTTCAAGCAATCCAGATACATAATCAGGGGGACAATGGCACAACCCTCTACGCAATTCTTCTTGCTACCATCTGTCTGCCACTTTACCACAGCTAACTGGAACTCATCAATAACAACCTGACAAAAGTCCAAATGCGCCATAACAGCATAATCCATGTTCTGAACCATGGTAGCAACCCTGCCCAAGCGAGCTACAGGCCCGGGGCATAGCAAATTCTGATAAAGTATCAGGAAGGAAACCTTGATAGCAAGATCAGCCGTCACAGTGTCCTCACCCTGAACCAACACTGCTAGCATTTCAATCAATTCCTTAACACCTATACTTTGTGAATGGTCAAAGCCAAGCTCATCCTTGAGAGCAGACAACAAACCATCATGGCCACTGGTAGCAGGCACATGTGCAGTGTGAGAACCCATGCGAAAAGCAAATATGTGAGGAACAACAGCATGAGTGATACGAAGAACCCTGTCTGGCTCCAAGATGATTTTCATCGCGCCAGGGTCAATAATTCCCATCATATAGCACATAAGAACACGGGAAACATTCTTCTTTATTTCCAAGTTAAATACAACACCAAAACCAGCGTCCCGAACACGAGATAGTGTGGTTCTTTCAATAAATCAACAGCTTTCCACACAGTTGGGAGTGACAAACATACGGTCTTGTTAAACCGAACATCATCTTCCTCGTCGTCATCATCAGTTCTCTTCCTCTTACTAGTCTTCTTCTTTTGTGTAAAGGAAAATGTTGTCCACATTAGTAAATTAGGCACAGAAGAGACAAAAAAAGATAAATACAATAACAATTCAAGAAACAAAGGCAACACTTCAACAAACCTTTGGAACAATATCCGCCTCCCCATCTGAGTCAGTATCCGCATCTTTGCGAGCATCAAGACGCGACCGCTTATGTTCACTCTTTCATGGACCAGAATCTTTCTCTCTCCCAGACTGAGCATTCCTCACAAAATCACCAAGCACAAAGTCATCGTTGTCAGGCTCGGGCTCATCATTGACATGCGCTCGCTTCCGTTGCATATCCTCTACACCAACTTCAACAGCTATCTTACCGAGGTTCTTCTCCATGCAAATGACACGAGGACTGCGTCGAGGAGTACCACCTTCCTCAGCAACAGAACTCTGTCTCTTCTTCTGCAAAACACGATGCTTGACATTACCAAATTGGCTAATCTTGGCAGCATCTGCAGCCCTCCTCTGCTTCTCTTTCTCTTGAAACTACTTTGTATTACTTTCAAACCTCAATAGCTTCTTGCGTCTCTTCGATTCATAAGCATGGATCTGTGCCGGAACCATCCACTCCTGCGTAACTTGCTCTGTACCATCAACAGATTGTGACTGTGTTTCAGGCAACACGGGACGCCTAAAGCACTGGTCAGAGCTCACACCAACGACACCCTCTGCGAAATAATGGTCAATCAAATGAGTAACATCCTCAAACCCAGGTACCCCAGCAGAAAAATCAGTCGTTGTGTCGAAATGAAGTTTAACTATGGTCAGTAAGAAGTGCGCGAATCAACAAATGCAGTTCACCTATCCATATAATGCAGTGTTGCATACAAAAAATATCCTTGAAAACTACATTAAGTCCATGTTTATTCCCAAAAAATTGGCTGACTAACTTCAGAAAGGCATTAGCAGTTTGTACAACATCAAATAAGCAACATATACAATAAACAAAAGCATGCACATCAAGAATAGCAAGTATATAAATGAATACTAATGCATTTCACAATTCACACAAATGATTATTCTGAAGTTTGCACAACATCAAATAAGCAGCATATACAATAAACAAAAGAATGCACATAAAAAATAGCAAGTATATAAATGAACAATAATGCAGCTCACAATTCAAACACATGAATGCAGTTTACAAGAAACACAACGATACAAACAAGTTGGCAAAACTAAAATACGGAAAAGAACAAAAACATACCACAAGGAGGGCCACACTTATAGGGGAGGTTTCAATTGGTGATTTCACTTCAGGGCTTGCCTAACCACGATGATCCTTACCACTAGGACAACGCGAGGTAATTGGTGAATCATAAACAACATAATTAGGGACAGTGCCAACAAAATTACCTAGTGGATTCAAAAAAGTAGAAACAAAATTAATAAAATTAAAACGACAAAAAAGTCAGGAATGCTGTGTATTAACACAGCAAAAATGAATCTACATGATGAGCAAGACAACTAGATAAAAAAGACACAAAATAAACAAGGGGAAGCAAGCAGTCCACATACCGAAGACATGGTGTTTGCGTGGCGAGCAAGGACGGCATGACGAATACCCGCAACAAAAACCGAGGAAATCCGATGAAACCCTAGAGACACCTTGCTCTGCCCATGGAACCCACGCGAGTACCGCCTTCAAATCGACAAGAAATCGCGTGCTTGCGAAAATGAACAACATCAGCAAAAAAAGCAGCCGCTACAAGAATCAAACAACTAGATGGGGGACCACAATCGAGGGGATGAGCGGTGGCGGTGGGGGGCAGGGGGGAGCGGAGGGGGCGCAGAATAGAGGAATCTGCAGCAACGTACCCATAAAAGGGATCACCGGCATGGACATATGCTTTGGAGGATGGCGGTTGTTGGGAGCGACAATGGTTGCTGCGTGCGATGGCAGTTTCCACTAGGTGGGGAGTTGCTCCGGGCGCTACTGGAAGAGAGGGGAGGGCGGAGCAGTGGGAGCGCGTGGGAGGGACGTGTGAGAGGGGCAGGTGGGAAGAACTGCACAAACGGGCTGGCCCATAATGGCCCGGCTAAATTAGAAAGAGTCATACCAGTCCATCAACAAAAGCTGGGTAACAGCACACACGAGGGCCGAAATGACAGGTCAGGCCAAAGTCATTGAAGATAACCTGTATGGAACTAGCAGTCCACCTGTATACAAAGAAAAACACTTGCAGTAAACCTTTATTTCCAGTTAAAACTTTATAATATCACGTAGTGTTGTGTCAAAAAACAAAATACGATTTCCCTGGAATATCCACTCAGAGCTCACATAAAAATTTTAGGTAAAAAATGGATGAAACTAGATGCAGTTCGATCTGGACGTCAATGAAGCTCGGACAAACACAAAATGAAGTACACATAGTTCATAAATTCAGTTCCGTCGATAAAAACAATCCATGTGTGGAGATAGCTTGTCCGAAAAAGACTTTCTTTAAGTGAATATCCACAACAACAAAAAATATGGGTTGGGACCCCCAACCCCCACCCCCCAGCCAGGAACTGCAGTTCATTCACATAAAAGATGAAGTCTGCAGAATTCAATAATGCTGTGCAGCGTGTTCTACAAAGAAGTGCGGTTACATCTAAAATGCAGTTCACAACTAAATCAATTTCTTTCTACCGCCTTCCACGTACTAAAACAATGCACATCTGGAGATACAGGTTAACAATATTAATGATGAAAATAAAAAAACCATGAAAAAAACACACGATCACAGATGACCCCCACTCCGAGCGGCTGCATTGCTAAAAAGCCACGATCAGAGACGCAACCCAACCCACGATCTGCACAACTGCATCGTTAGGTAGATCGTGTAGTTCATCCTTTGCCGCCATCACGCCCTTAAATTCAGACCTCCGCCTAGGCTTTCTCATCCACAACAACCGAAAATAGCCATTGCCATGCCACCACTTCACTCCCACTCATCGATCTCCACAAAAGACTAAGTTCATGGAGGAAGAAGTTCTCCAGGCGATGGGGTTCATCAAGGAGTTCAAGGAGGTGCAGGCCCACGGCAACACCAAGTTGCACGTGATCCACACCAACGACTTGCAGCAGGCAGCGACCACCATCAAGCAGTATGAGCGCCACCTCCAGTTCCAGCGCCACAAGATCGCCGGAGTTGATGTGGAGTACACCAACGAGGATGACGCGACACAAAAAGCGACCTTCGTCCAGCTCTCTGTCGGCAAGAATCATTCGATGCTGCTCTTCCAACTGAGCGTCGCTGACGATAACTACACCAAGTTCGATAACTTATTCGCCGACCCCAGGTACACGTTCGCTGGCTTCTCCATCGACGGTGACATAGAGAAGCTCGGGCGCATCGGGCTGGAGATCGCTCACTTCATCGACATCCAGAAGGAATGGTGGGTGCCTATAGTGACCAAGCCGATGGACTCCCTTGTAGATGTCTCAGGCATCGTAGTCGATGACTACAACAACAACATGAAGAAGAAGCTTATCGACGCAGAACACAGGCACTGGGAGTGCATGCTCCTGACCATGAGGCACATCGAGTACATGTCAAAGGATGCTTACGCCGCGTTCAAGATATGGAGCCGCCTCACCATCACCCAGGAAGGGCTCCGCCGGGCAAAGCTCGAGAAGGAGCAGTCCAGGAAGCGCGCCCAGACCTGGGGTGACTACGACTACTAAAGAAGGAGGTGGTGCCGGCCAAGAAAATATCTAGAAGATTGCTCGTGCCATTTTAGATTTCTCATCAGATTTGCTCTATGTCAAGTTTGTAATTTCCTTGTGGTAAATTTAGGTTTGCTTGTGATACAGTTTGCTTTGTAATCATGCAGATTGCTTTGTAATCATGCAGTTTCTTATGTTATGAACAAGTTTATTTCCAGTACAATGTTGCAGTTCTCTGTTAGAATATACTAAAGTGCACTAAAAATATAAACATAGGACAAATAGTATGTGATTCGGGTACCGCTCAAAGTACTGAACAAATGAAGAACCATGCAAAGCACAACCGTCATGTACATGCAGTGTGGAAACATAGGGACATGCAGTACAGAATGTTCATAAAAGCAGTTCACAATGTTTTAACAAAGCAGTGCACACACTATATTAAGAAAATCACACATATGGAACATACTAAAAATAAAAAAGGTGACCACCCAGCTGCAACCTGGCCCCAGCCAGTCTCGCACTAAAACTGCGCCAACAGAGATACATAGGTGAGTCCATTCTGAACCATGATGCATGGGGCTAGGCACATAAGGGCCCACAGTTCAGAGTGATGGGGCAGCGAGCGTTGTGTGTAAGCGCCCAATTAGTGTCACAAGGAGTTCGTAAGCGTTGCCTCGCCAGGGCTTATAAACCGGTCGTGCGCACCCTCGACAGGCAAGGTGGGACTAAATTTTAGCGCATACCCACAGCGCACAGCAAAGCAGCCGTGCCGGCAGGCCTACTTGGGCCAGATATGACTTACTACCCAACAGGTAGAACACACTCTCACATTCGACGGCCCGCTAAAGAAAACAAAGACTCGAAAAATAAAAAGGAGAGGCATTACAATGCATTATCACCAACATCAAAAATAAAAAATAAAAATAAAACCATAACCACAACAAAAAAATGTGGGGGGTTTTAGCGCATACCCACGGTGCACACCCAAGCAGCCATGTCGGTAGGCCTACTTGGGACAGATATGACTTACTACCCAACATGCCCAACACACTCTCATATCCCACGGCCCATTAAAGAAAACAAAGACTCAAAATATAAATAACGGAGGCATTACAATGTGTTATCACCAACAACAAAAACAAAAAATAAAAATAAATACATAACCACAACAAAAAAATGTGGGGGGGGGGGACCTCCCATCCCCCCAACTGCAGTTCATTCACATAAAAAATGCAGGCTGCCAGAAATCACAACAGAAATGAAGTCTGCCAACTTGAATAATGCAGTCTCTTAAGTTCAACGAAGTAGTGCTTTTGCTAATACAATGCAGTATGGTATCTTGATCAGATTACATCTACCGCCTATCACCTACCACACCATTTATTACTTTTATTTTTATTGACTGATCAGCCAGTCATACTCGCTCCATAAAACCTATCCATCTGGGCTCCGAACTTACAGAACCCATCCGTCTCCTTCCTATCTCCAAAGCCCAGATCTAGGGTTCCGCCCATTCTCCTTCTCCTATTTTCGGCTGCTTGGCAAGAATGGTGCCGATAGCGGAGGCATGCGTGTACCATGAAGGTGTGGAGCTCACGGAGACTCAATGGCACAGCTAGCTCTCGTGCCTGCTGACCACCAACCACGGGTTTCGGGCACCATTTCTATATTGCCTCACACCTATAAACCTCGAGGAGTCATGTGTATGTGTTCTCCCACCTAGCCATTTTTACTTTGTAGTTCCAAATCCACATCTGAATGTATGTTTTCATCGGTTACGTTAGTCTTATCAATACCCAGATCAGCATTTTTGTTTATACTGCTCACTAATTAATCAGTAGATGGTTCTATGTATACTTATTCAGTCTTTGTCAGGTTTCAAACTACTTTGATCGAATCTGAACAAACAATCAACAACACCCAAATCAAGAAAAGTAGTTTCCCTAACCCCAGCATTGCAGTGCTCTTGGTTTCAAAAAGCAGTGCACTACTGTTGACCTTGAAGTATGGAAGTGTTAGCACAATAGTATATATTATGCAAAAGTTAGTAATCAGGTCCCTATATATTTAAGTTCATGTACTGAACCTGTTGTTTAACTAGTAGTCATATATCCATACATATTTCAGTTCATGTATACAGATTATATTCAGATATAGAAAATTGTAAGGTGTTTACTTTTCGTTCTCCATGCATGCCAAATTGCAGAAAGTGCCATCCACAATAAGGTTTGCTTCTGCAAGTTCAGGGAAGATTTTTCTGGAGATAGTGCACAAGAATGGCTATGACTACCTACAAGCTGAGTACCACATTGACTCAGATAGCTACATTAACATAACTCATGGCTGGAAGAAGTTTGTCTCTGAGAATGGCTTCGAGGCCGGAGAAGTGGTAATGGTGATGCTCTACAAGGAAGAAGGTTCTCTGCTGTTTAGAATTTTTGCACTGTTGGTTGCCTCATTTCAAGCAAAGCCACATGTGGCATCTATGCAATGTTTGCTTATGTTGTATGTTTTTTAAATTATGTGTACCACACACTGCAACCCTATGTTCTTCAGACTGTCTGAAAGGTCCCTTCTTAGTACATGTGAGCTCATCTACATAATTTTACCACAATGCTATAAGTTGCCAGAGAAAATGCAGTTTCTACATTACATATATTGTAGTGCACTATATCAAGAATTGCAGCTCTCTTAGTGATATCAATGCGTTGCGAATGGTCCAAACTTTTCAATAACCATCCGAAACAAACAAAGGTCGTAAACTTGACATCTATGCATTTCTCTTATAAACAATAATGCAGTACCCGGCTCAATAATTTGCAGTTCACTACACACCAGAATGCAGTTTCAAAGATGGAAATATAAGAAGCTATCTTGTCAACTACAGTGCAGTTCCACAGGTGTAGTCCGCTATCTTCAAACATGCAGTACGCTTCAAAAATCCTAAGATCTGGAAAAATTAAAACACAACGGATAATAAAATATACGGGCAATCAATCATGCTTGACACATTAAGTCGCAGCTCGATCGCACACAAAAAAAAGAAGTGCAATTTCTTGATTTCAAAAACAGAGGGCACAACCAACACATTCAAGCATTACGGGCACAAAACACGCCATTCTATAAATTAATAGTAAAAAATTATATTCAAAGGCAAAACTATAGAATCCAAACAGAAGAAAGAAACTAACTCGTAGCTTCAAACTGCATCAATGCGCAAGATCAAAAAACAAAAAAATACAGAGGAGCGCACAAAGCTCATCCCGACAGCCAAATCGATCTGGGTAAAATTGACGCTGAATAGATTGCAAGGGCACATATTCAAGCAAATTAGAAGCAATCACACAAACACAAGATACGAATTCCTACGTGCAAAAACGAATCAGAGCAAAGAACAACCACATCAGAGACGAACACGAATGAACAAAGGAAGCTCATCCCTCCAAATCGCTCGATTTCTGTAGATTCAAACGTGGATTACCATAAATGTCATATAATAAAGGTCCAATGTCATAAAAAACACCTAAAAACGACCCACAACACCCAATTACATCTAGAACGCTCGAACGGGCCACCATCGAAAAAGCAGTACACTCGGCTAGTAGTGCAGTGCACCTAGTTTTTCACTGAAGTGCACTTGCATGGAGCACGCAGTTCAGAAGTGTGTGCAAAATAACTATTCTGCTAATATTAGCATAATAGACCAGCTGTATATATAGTGGAGTGGTTTTCTGTTTCTCTCCACAACAATCGTTTTAAATTGTGTATGAAATGAAACTCTTTAATTAACGTACCAGTGAGCTTAAAAAAGGTACCAGTGAAGAAACTCATTACGGGCAATTAACACTCCACGCCTCCCGGTCGAACTTTCTATTGTTCACGTGTGGTACATGGCCCTCCATTAAGTGAACAACCACACATGGGTCAAATTATCGGAAAGGTGGGCTGCACCATCCACACACAACACCTGCACATCTTTCACCTCTTCTCTTCTTGTACGTACTCCGTTTATCTCACTTCTTGTGGTTTCCCACTCCAATGATATTCCTATCCTATGAACCACTAGTTGAAGGAACTTGCTGTGCACGTGGTGTCTTGTGTTAAACTATAAATAAGTTCTTCTTACCCTTGAGTAACTCCAAAAAGTGGCCTTCGAAGATCTTGAATGTATTTGTTTTTTATCACCAACACGTGGAGGTGAAAAGATGTGCAAGTGAAGTGTGTGGATAACTACAGAAAGATCCTCTCAACCTAGTTTTGGCGCGTGACTGCGGGGAGCAAATTCCACAAACTATAGCCATTGGATCAATTGAGTTTTACTATTATAAGCGGTAGCGATTCACTTTGTGGTAACAATCAAAGGCTGCACGTACACTGCATGGGCGAGGGAGAGCGTTCAATAGTCAAAAGCTTCTCCTTCTCTTGCGACCATCGTGCGTGGGAGAGGGAGAGGGCTCCTCGTTCTGCGAGTTGACGGGACACAACAGAGAAGTAGTGGGAGTACTGCTAGTCCATAATGCCTCCTTTCCGGTTAATATGGCTTAATTTGAAATGAGATAAATACATTGGCGGTCACTGTATTTGTAAAAATATGGTCACTGGACTTCATAATACGCTCATTACGGTCAATATATATATATATATGTTTTGTGGTGTTTATACGGTCACTACCACATCATAGAGCACCTTATTGCTCTCTGTTGACAGGCCAAATAGTCTATGTGACACTTTGTTGACTAGTTAAATTGGCAGTTGGTTTGTGGGTCCCACCTATCAGTTGGCATAGGAAAGAAATAGGTTAAACAAAACTTTACATAAGAGCGACAGGAGTCCAAGCCTTGCGAGTAGTAGTGAGGCCGTAGAGTAAGTGTGTGTGTGTGTGTGCTACATCTTGAGCTTGTGTTGGTTTTTCCCTTGAAGAGGAAAGGGTGATGCAGCAAAGTAGAGATAAGTATTTCCCTCAGTGTGAGAACCAAGGTATCAATCCAGTAGGAAACAACGCACAAATCACCGAATACCTGCACAAACAATCAAACAACCTGCACCCAACACGATAAAGGGGTTATCAATCCCTTCACGGTTATTTGCAAAAGTGAGATCCGATAGAGATAGATAAACGATAAAGTAAATATTTTTGGTATTTTTGTTTTATAGATCGGAAATTAAAATATTGCCAAATACTAGATCAGAAACTAATATGATGGAAAATAGACCCGGGGGCCATAGGTTTCACTAGAGGCTTCTCTCAAGATAGAAAATAATACGGTGGGTGAACAAATTACTGCCGAGCAATTGATAGAAAAGCGCAAAGTTATGACGATATCTAAGGCAATGATCATGAATATAGGCATCACGTCCGTGTGAAGTAGACCAAAACGATTCTGCATCTACTACTATTACTCCACACATCGACCGCTATCCAGCATGCATCTAGAGTATTAAGTTCATAAAGAATGGAGTAACGCATTAAGCAAGATGACCTGATGTAGAGGAATTAACTCAAGCAATATGATGAAAACCCCATCTTTTTATCCTCGATGGCAACAATACAATACGTGCCTTGCTGCCCCTACTGTCACTGGGAAAGGACACCGCAAGATTGAACCCAAAGCTAAGCACTTCTCCTATTGCAAGAAAAACCAATATAGTTGGCCAAACCAAACCGATAGTTCGAAGAGAATTACAAACATATCAAATCATGCATATAAGAATTCAGAGCAGATTTAAATAATATTCATAGATAAGCTGATCATAAATCCACAATTCATCGGATCTCGGCAAACACACCACAAAAAAGTATTACATCGAATAGATCTCCAAGAACATCAAGGAGAACATGGTATTGAGAATCAAAGAGAGAGAAGAAGCCATCTAGCTACTAGCTATGGACCCGTAGGTCTGTGGTAAACTACTCACGCTTCATCGAAAGGGCAATGGTGTTGATGTAGAAGCCCTCCGTGATCGAATCCCCCTCCGGCAGGGTGCCAGAAAAGGTCCCTAGATGGGATCTCACGGGTACAAAAGGTTGTGGTGGTGGAAAAGTCTTTTCGTGGATGCCTCTGTTGGTTTGGGGATATTTGGGAATATATAGGCGAAAGAAGTAGGTCAGGAAGTGCACGAGGGCCCACAAGGGTGGGGGGCGCGCCCTACCCCCCTGGGCGCGCCCTCCATCCTTGTGGCCGCCTCATGGCTCCTCCGACTTCATCTCCAAGTCTCCTGGTTTCCTTCTGGTCCAAGAAAAATCATCGCGAAAGTTTTATTCCGTTTGGTATTCCTTTTCTGTGAAACTCAAAAACAAGGAAAAAAATAGAAACTGGGTGCACCCCCTGGGTTGTGTTATGTGCCAAAAATTCTTAAATATTGTGGAAAAAATCATACTAAATTTTCAGGGCATTCTGAGAATTTTATTTTCGGGTCATTTTTTATTGCATGGAAAATTCATAAAACAGGATAATCATGGCATTTCGACTTTATTAACTTGAAATATGAGAGAGCAAATAATAGGTACAGTAGGTCGTACTTACTAAATTCATCGAGCACATGCCCCTTAAAAAGAATCCATTAATAAGGTTGATCAAGTCTTATTAACAAACCATTTTGTAGTGACATGAAACCGAAGAATCTTCATATAACACCAGTTACCTTAACGGGGATATGCATCTCCCCAATAATAAGAGTTTCATATTTCTTTTGACTCGAGGAAGAGGAAATTTGAAACCTCCAATAGTGATTGTCGCAGTTTTTTGAATAATGTTGATACTATTCACTTGGAATTGTTTCTTTGGCAAATAAACCGTATGCTCATTATCATTGACATGAAAGGTAACCTTGCTCTTGTTGCAATCAATAACATCCCCTGCAGTATTCAAAAAGGGTCTACAAAGGATAATCGACATGTTGTCGTCCTCGGGCATACCAAGTATAACAAAGTCCGTCAAGATAGTAACATTTGCAACAACAACGGGCACATCCTTGCAAATTCTAATAGGTATAGCAGTAGATTTATCGGCCATTTGCAAAGATACTTTAGTAGGTGTGAGCTTATTCAAATCAAGTCTTCTATATAAAGAGAAAAGCATAACACTAACACCGGCTCCTAAATCACATAAAGCAGTTTTAAAATAACTTCTTTTAATGGAGCAAGGTATAATCGGTATTCCTAGATCTCCTAACTTCTTAGGTACTCCACCCTTAAAAGAATAGTTTCCAAGCATGGTGGAAATTTTAGCTTCAGGTACTTTATTTTATTAGTGACAATATCTTTCATGTATGTAGCATTTGGAGGCATTTTCAATATATCAGTCAAACGAGTACGCAAGAAAACAAGTCTAAGCATTTCAACAAAGCGTTCTAATTGTTCCTCATCCTTATTCTTAGGTGGTTTATGTCGGTGTATAAAACATGGGTATTTTATACCCTGACCTATGCATAGAGAAGTAGCAGCTCCCCTGCCAACTAAAATTTTAATAAAGATTCCCAAGACAAGGGAGCTACTCTTTGAGAGATCAAGGAGTGCAACAAGAAGACCAAGAGTCAAGACTCCATTGATAGATCCCAATTGGGGATAAGAACAAGACAGATCATCAAGGCTAATACCGAAGGCAAAAACCTTTACCGATAAAGCCGACCTAGCAAGAGCGAAGGCCCGGCAAGCACCCGCCAACCGCCAGCGCTCCACCTAATCCAGCAGCTAGTCACTAATACATGAGGTGTCAAGCCCGCAAGTGGTTTGGTGGATTTTGTCTCGTACGTGGCAGCATGCTGGAAGAAAGATTACCTTTAATGACACCAGCCCTATGGGCGTGTCCAGATAATAGGAGGAGGCTGGGCAAGCGGTGCAGCAGCCTTGCCGGGGCTCCTCCTCCACATGACACCTAACTGAGCATTAAATGTTTTTGTGCTAGTCCAGCAGAGTAAATTATGATAGCACTATTTTCTGTATAATCGACATGTAATTACCATTTTTTCCACTATGGTTACCCCTTAAGCTATAAAAGGAGGGTCAGGGCAACGTTGACAAGGATCGACCCTTTGCACAACTACACGCGTAGGTGCTCCCTCTCGCAACTTGACGGGATAGCGCTCCTTGTACTTGTGTTCAACACATACACCCAATATAGCAAGCAGGAGTAGAGTTTTACAACTCTCGGTGGCCCAAACCTGGGTAAAGAGCCCTGCGTCCTCCATTGGTTTTGCTCTTTGTGTCTTATGCATCTCCCTAGCTGAACCACAAGGGGCTTGATGGCCCCATAGATGGTCGTCCACACCGACATCTTTGGTGCGCCAGGTAGGGGGATCACTAGCATGAACCTAAATTAGCAGACGGCGCGCTGATTTCATCAAGTTTCATCACCATTTTCATCATCAATGGTGCCCAAGAAGAAGGGCACCATGATGATGAAGCCTTCTGCCTCCAGAGTTCCTTCACACGCATCCACAGGGAGCACAAGCGGCGCCATCGTTGCGGATGGTGCAAACGCCGTGGCTGGCACGACTGGCATGGGAAGCGCGGTCGACGTTCCCACCACTGTAGGAACAGTAGGTGGAGGCGCCGGAGGCGATCATCTTCCTCGACCCTCTGGCGAGAACAACCACGACGGCACGGGCAGTGCGAAAAAACAGAATCAGCCTCCCCGACACACCGGCAAGCGTAGCCACCGAAGTAACACTGCATGGACGAGCGCGGGCAAGACCTTCCTACTGCGACGACGCAGAGCGGCACCGCCGGACACAGAGAGCTGCACCCGCATGACAAAACACCTGTTGATCAAGTCCAAGATCCTCATGCACCGCTCCAGCCACATCAACCTACTGTTGTGCATGAGCCGCGGTGGCAAGATCGCAATGGAGCTCCTGTTGGCTCCGCCAGGAGTCGAGTGACATCGCGTTCTTCGCCCCAGGCCATGCCCAAAACAACAGTGGAAGCAATGGCGTGAGCCCAGGTGCTGTTGAACTTCCCTCCGACAGCAGACAAGATGGATGAGTGGAGGGCCACTATCTAGAGCTTGATTGGATTTGCTGAGTCGAACAAGTCACAACAGGCGGAGCCCTCGCGGTGCCCGCGAACAGAACTAGTAGGTTAAACTGACGGCTGCATTGTAGGTGGTGCACCAACCATACGGTCACCTCCATGGCAACAACTTCAACAACAACAGCAATACCAGCATCCCCGATGGACCCCGTGGACTGCGGAGCCCGATGAAATATCGATGGCCTCTTCAGGTCTAGAGAAGCGGCGAGATCAACGCCAAGTGCTGCAACATAGGTGGGTAGAAGATGCCCGCACCACCATTGAACGGCACTGAGAAGCGCGTCGTCAATCCAATGAGCACAACGGACCAGTCGGTTATGAGCTTGCGCCCGTTGTTGGCGGGTATCTACCTTACGAGGTTGGGTGCCCTGCTTTCACATGTGAGCTGCGGCAAGTCCGCTAGCCGTCTGTTCAGGAGTTCAAGCCCAAAGTACCAGAGAAGTACGACGGCAACCTTTACCTGGCAGAGTTCTTGGGCATCTACATGATTGCCGTGCAAGTTGCCGGGGGAGGGATGAAAAGATTCTCGCCAACTACTTTCCATTAGTGCTCAAGCCTAATGTAAGGACTTGGTTGATGAATTTGACAGAAAATGATATCTCCACGTGGTGGGATTTGTGCAACGAGTTCGTTGGCGCCTTTACTGGATGCCAGAAAGGCCCGGGATGGCCCAACGACTTGCAAGCGATCCCACAAAGAGAAGGTGAAAATCTGCATAGATATATACAAAGGTTCAGCCGGGTGCAGTGCAGCATAACTGATGTTCACGCGGCAGCTTTGATTGCCGCGTTTCACACGAACGTGTGCAATCGTAAGATGAGGGAAAAGATGAACATACGGTTGCCAAAGATCATCAATGAGCTCTACACGTTGGCAGACAAATGCGCACTGGCTGAAGAGGGGAGAAGACTTCCCAGGGAGGATGCTGGTGCTAAAGTTGATTCTAAGAATGACTACACTGCCACCCTGAAGAAGAAAGGTCGGAAGTGCAAGAGAAATCACAAGGGCAAGGTAGTTATGGTCTTGGAAGGATCCAATAATTCCAGTCCTACCAAGAAAACCAAAAAAGAGAGCTCCGGCATGGAAGCTGCTGCATGTGTTGATTGCCAGGTAGCCGCGGCGGGCGAGAAGGCCGGCAAGTCTGACAGGCCATACTGCAAGATTCACCGTACCAAGGGTCACGACCTCCAGGAGTGCCAGCAAGTCGAACAACTAGTCGAAAAGCAGAAGGCTGAGTATGAGAAACGCAACAAGGAGAAGGGCTAGGATGGTACTGGTGGATCCGACAAGAAAGGCCGCAGTGGCTGAGGAGGACGCCACGGTAAGGCCAGTCAGCAGAAGGAGTAAGCTGCTAGAGGCCATGAAAAGAAAGAAGAAGATGACGAGAGTGAAGAGGAAGACGATGATGAGTATAGTGAGCAGGAATTTCATAAGGCAACAGAAGCCATGTGCATTGACGGGGGTGCATATTTGCATTCCTCTTACCGTCAGCTCAAATACTGGGGGTGTGAGGTCAACGCAGCGGAACCAGTAGAAGATGCCCAAAAACCCCTCAAGTGGTCACACACGCCTATCATTCTCGATGTCGAGGACCATCCTGATCACGCAACTACGGTCGGATGTTTGCTGTTGTTGGTTTCACCAACAATTCGCAACCTCAAGGTCACGAAAGTGCTAGTTGATGGTGGGGCGGGTTTGAACTTGATCTCTCCAGAAGTAATTGAAAGATTACAGATTTCTGATGGAGAGCTTCAGAAAATCGGGATGTTTCAAGGAATCGACTCAGGGAGAAGCCAGCCCAAGGGGAAGATCACGCTGCCGGTGATGTTTGGCAGGGAACTAAACTATAGAATAGAGAAAATAGTGTTTGACATTGTTAAGATCCCCTTGCCGTTTAATGGAATTCTTGGCCGCCCATCTCTGGCCAAGTTAATGGTGGCATCTCATTATGCCTATAATACGTTGAAGATGCCAGGGCTGATGGGTGTCATTTCCATCAACTCTGATAAGAAGGATGCATTCATATGCATTGATAAGCTTTACAAGGATGCCGTTACAGCAGAAGCCACCAAGGCGGCAACTCCTGCTAACAAAAGAAGAGCAATAAGCCCGGCAAGACATCTAGCAAGAATTCCGGGAAGCGCACCTCATCGGAGTGTTGCGCACCTATCGAAAACTTGCCGGAGAGCTCTGCCGGCAAGAGATCCAAAGCCACTCCTCCTGCAACGAAGAAGGTGCCAGTGAAGGAGGACAGCACTGGCGGTACTTTCACCGTCAGCGTCACCCTTGATAGTAAATAGGAAAGCGTGCTCATTACCTTCCTGTGGGCGAATGTCGATGTGTTTGCATGGCAACCATCTGATATCCCCCGTTCCCTGGGAGGTAATTGAGCACCACCTTGCTGTTTGTCCCCATGCTCGGCCCATCAAGCAGAAGGTCAGAAAGCAAGCTTTGGAACGACAATAGTTTATAGCAGAGGAAATCAAGAAAGTTGAAGCAGCTGGTTTGGTCAGAGGAGTGTTACATCCAACTTGGTTGGCGAACACAATGGTAGTGCGCAAGGCAAATGAGAAGTGGAGACTTTGTATTGACTACACTTATCTCAATAAAGCATCTCCATAGGATCATTTCCCCTTGCCGTGCATTGATCAAATTGTAGATTCCACCGCTGGGTGTGAGTTACTCTCATTCCTTGATGCATATTCTGGATACCATCAGATATTCATGGCTAAGGAAGATGAGGACAAAGCCGCATTCATTACTCCATGTGGCACATACTGCTTCGTGCATATGCCTTTCGGACTAAAGAGTGCTGGTTAAATGTTTGCAAGAGCGGTGCAGATTGGTTTTGAACTGCAGCTGCATAGGAATGTGAAAGCCTATATGGATGATATAGTGGTCAAGACCAAGGACAAATCAACCCTCATTCAAGATTTGGAAGAAACATTTTCAAACTTATAGAAAATTAGCAAGAAGCTCAACCCTGAGAAGTACATGTTTGGTGTTCCATTCGGTAAACTCCTCGGGTTCTTTGTGTCTCAGCGTGGCATAGAAGCAAACCCCGACAAGATCAAAGCCATTGAGCAGATTCAAGCACCTAAAACCATCAAGGATGTGCGGCGCCTTGCCGGCTGTGTTGCTACTTTGAGTAGGTTCATGCCAAGATCCGCTGAGTGCGCCCTGCCATTTTTCAAGATATTGAAAAAGGCAGGTCCAGTAAAATGGACTCCAGAAGCGGAGGCCGCGCTGCAAGACCTAAAAATGTACCTGTCCTTTGTGCCAATACTAGTTGTGCCTAAGCCACAAGAGCCGTTGTTGCTATACCTGTCAGCAATGAACCAGGTGGTCTGTACCACACTAGTGGCATAGAGAGAAGCTCATGATGAAGGAGCAACAGCGACAAGCCCTTCCCACGACGAGCCTGAATCCTCTTCGGCAAGATCTGATGTCAATAGATCAGAAACAGAGCAAGCAAATGAAGGCAATCAACAGATAGTGACAAAGAAGAAGATGGTGCAGCGACCATTATACTTCATCAGCGCCCTTCTACAAGGGGCTACATCAAGGTACTCTGGGGTGCAGAAACCGCTTTCCGGCCTCCTCATGGCCTCGAGAAAGCTGCGCCACTACTTCCAAGCATATCAGATAACCGTTGTCACTCGCTTTCTGTTGCAACGTATTTTGAGAAATCCAGAAGCAACTGGCAGGATAATGGAGTGGGCATTAGAATTGTCAAGTTTTGCAGTCAAGTTTGAGAGCACTTCAACTATTCAGAGCAAAGCATTGGCAGAATTCATCACGGAATGGACGCCAACGCAAGATGAAGAAATTCAGGAATCAGCTCTCCCCAGCAAAGAAACTGAGAAAGATTGGATCATGTACTTTGACGGTTCCTTCTCGCTACAAGGCGCCGGTGCTGGAGTGGTACTTGTCGCACCCACCAGAGAGCACCTCAAGTATGTGGTTTAAATGCACTTTCCCAGGGAGAAAGCAACCAACAACACTATAGAGTATGAAGGGCTCCTTGCCGGCCTCAGGATTGCGGTAGAATTGGGATTCAGAAAGTTGATCATTCGTGGAGATTCGCAGCTTGTTGTTAAGCAAGTGAATAAAGATTCTCAAAGCCCTTTGAAGGAAGCGTACGTGGAAGAAGTGAGGAAATTGGAGGAACACTTTGATGGATTACAAATAAAGCCTATCACCCGTGCGGAGAACAGTATTACTGATCATCTGTCGAAGTGTGCTGCTCAAAAGCTACCCGTGGAACCAGGGACTTTTGTACTCCATTGGAATCAACCATCAGTCGCCCCATCAACACAAGTTAATAAGAGAAGAAAGTTAAATACCGACAAGTATTTTCCGGCAGAGCTCCCAGAAGCCACTGGTAAGAATATTGCCAGGAACAATGACGCAACTGCTGGTGAGAAGTGGCCTCATGCAGAACCCGCAGGTTCTTGGCGCGGAGGTCAGCACTCCCGCAGCCAAAGAGATCCCTTTAGTCCTTGCCATCGAGACGCAAGCTCCAGCATGGGCACAACAAATAGTCCAGTTCCTTCAAAAGGAGAACTTCCTGATGAGCAGGATGAAGCTTAGAAAGTAGCCCATCAGTCGAGTATGTATCAGTTTGTGGATAACATTCAGCATCTGCCGGGAGGACGACCTAAGGTTGTTGGCAGAGATATATGGAGGCATATGTGGCTCTCACATAGGATCAAGAGCCCTTGTCGGCAAAGTTTTTTGGCAAGGTCTTTATTGGCACACTGCTCTCCAGGATGCAACTGAGCTAGTAACCAAGTTCCATTCAAAGAATATACATCAACCAGCACAAGCTCTCCAAACAATCCCTCTCTCCTGGCCTTTTTTGGTGTGTGGGCTCAACATCTTGGGCCCCTTTCCCCATGCTACCGGGAGCTTTGAGTTCTTGTATGTTGCCATCAACAAGTTCACAAAGGGGCCTGAAGTGGAGCCAGTGAGAAAGGTGACAACACAGTCAGCCGTTAAGTTCTTCAAAGGGTTGGTTTTCCGTTTTGGGGTTCGTAACAGAATAATCACCAACAACGGCACGCAGTTCAAGAGCCGCACCTTCATGCAATACATCCGAAACCTTGGGAGCAAGGTGTGCTTCGCCTCCATTGCTCACCCGAGAAGCAATGAGCAAGCAGAACGGATAAATGCTGAAGTGTTGCACGGTCTCAAGACAAGAACCTTTGATAGGTTGCACAAGTGCGAAAGGCGTTGGATTGATGAGTTACCGATTTCTTTGGTCACTAAGAACGACACCAAATTTAGCTACTGGCCAAACACCCTTCTCCCTAGTCTATGGTGCAGAAGTGGTGCTCCCCACAGAACTCACATACGGGTCACCTCGAGTGCTTTCCTATGATGAGACAGAGCAAGAGCAGTTGTGGCAAGATGACGCAACGCTCCTTGAGGAACATATTCTTCGGGAAGCAGTGCGAGTTGCATGCTACTAGCAAGCTTTGCGCCGCTACCATAGCCGCAAGGTTCATGCTCGAAGCTTTGAGGAAGGCGACCTTGTTCTTCGGCGTGTCCAGTCCGCAAGGATCAAACAAGTTGACGCCAAAGTGGGAGGGACCTTATTGGGTAGTACAAGTCACCAGACCTGGCGCAGTCCGTCTAGAGACCGAAGGTGGTATCCAAGTGCAGAACTCGTGGAATATCGAGCATCTTCGCAACTTCTACCCATGAGGCGCAGTTGGCGGGCCTTGTTGCCGGCAACCCATTTTGTAACAAGCTTTGTCTATAAGACTTGTAAACCTTGTACAAAGCCACGCGTAGACCCCATATGTGAATAAAGCTAAGTGTTTCACAACCTTTTGTGCAAATTTGCTTATGTATCAGTACATGCAATGTTGTGATTACATTTCGGCTGGTACGAAAACTGCTGATGGACCGCCAAGGTTCACAAACTACTATTTTACTTTCTTTCTTTTTTAAAAGGAAGAGGGATTCCTCGCGTGCAAGTTTCTGGGGGAGAGTGGTGGAAGGAATGCCGCTCAAATAGCATTGGCAAGTGTCAGCATCAGTGTTCATTTCAAGTACAGCAAAGAAAGTCGTATGAAGTACAGTAAAGGAAGTCGTATGAAGTACAACAAAGAAAGCTAAGTTGAAAAACTTTCGACTAAAAATCTTTGTTACACTTTGCGATTCCCCTTGCACCGTTCTGTGTTTGTATGAAAAACCTACACGCGGAGGAATCTTGTTGTGGCCATTTGCACTCTATTCTCGCCTCGAGTGCGCTCAGCAAGGTTCTTGTAGCTGCGTTGAGATTGGTAAGACATCTTGCTGGTGATGGCATTGCCAGTAGGCTGCTAAGGACCTGTTCCTTGAAGCGCTAGCGGAAAGGGCACGCGTTGGCAAGTGTCTAGGCCACGTAGGGTGAGGGATTGGAATCATACAAAGGCACAAACAAGCAAAGGGGACAACAAGCGTTCGTCTGAGCATTATAAATAGCAAATATTTATTAAGGGATGCTCAATCACATTTTTCTTAGCCCTTTTCCCAAGTTTACATCGAGTGCAATGCAGGGCAAAAGGGGCGCCTAGGCAAGGCCCTGCTCGCTCCTGGCAAGCCAGATGATGGTACTGCCGGCGCTCAGCTGGAGTCGGAGCCATCGTCCTTGGTCTTAATGGTCGGGGACTCGCTGTCGTCGTCTTCACCATGGTCCTCCTCATCGCTTTCGCTCGAGGAGGCGGTTTTGCTGCTACTCGAGCTCTCTACACAGCACTCCATGTGAGCTCTTGATGCACCGAAGAACTTCCTGGCAAGCATGTCGGATTCAACCAACTTGTGGAGAAGGTGCCCCTGCCCTAGATAACGGGCACAGACGAAGGGTTTCCACCCGCGCATGAAGTACATGAGGCCGTTGGCGGAAAACTCAACGTTCACCCAGACGAAGCCATTGCCGCAGCCATCTACACACAGCCACAAGCCAAGCGGTTGGTTGACCTCCATCACCCTAGCAAAAGGACGAGGGATCCGCAGCGAGCTTCGCGGCTGGTCACGCATCTCCATGATGAACTCGAGCGTCGTATCTTCCGTATGGCCCTCTGCTGGAGGCAGAACGACTGGGGGCAAGACAACAAGAGCTCCGCTGCGGCCGCCCCAGCCCCGAGCGTTGCGCCTTCCACAACCTCAGGCTACAGCCCCTCCTCGAGCACTGGATCCAGTTTCTACAACTACGATCGAGGCGGAGGCATGATGCCGAGAAGAAGCGCTCGTGGCAGGAACGGATGCATGGGCTCGACTTCTCCCCCTCGCCATGATGGAGACAGATGCAAGGGGTGATGGAAGAAGAAGAAGATAGCATATACTGAAAGATTGGGACGAGGAGAAGTGAATGAGCATCGCCCTCCGCAGCCCCCTCTTTATAGGGGGAGGCACGGGTGCTAGTCTTCAGCATCTTAGGACAACCATCCCATTCCACCAATTCCGTGTCCTGCATTTCTGGCCGGCGCGTTACTCCATCAACTTCCTGGCCTCGCCAATTTGGCATCCTGACTCCCCTCCTCAGAGCACTACCTCCACGACTGCCCCTCTTCGCCAAGCCCATGTTATGCATGCAACCCGTGTCATGGGGGGCTGCAGTAAAAGGAGTGATGACAAAAATGGCAGCTATCCTAAGTCGCGCATGATAGTGGGCCTACCCAGGCCGAGCCTAGTGGCAACCCATGTGCGCACGCGCCCCTGGTTTCTAACATAAGAAGTTAGTGCCCGCCCAGGTAACAAGCTTGCCAGACGAAGGCTGGGGGCTAACTCTAGTTGAAAGTAATGAAGAAGCAAAGAAGATCTCAGAAGACGGATGCCGACCAAGGCAAGATTTCACGTTAGTATTTGACGCATGTCTGTGCATTGCTTGGGCCTAGCCCAACGATGCTCGGCAGCACGTGTGTCCTTTGCCCGGGGGCTCCTATCGGTGAATAAAACATGGGTATTTTATACACTAACCTATGCACAGACAAGTAGCAGCTCCCCTGCCAACTAAAGTTTTAATAAGGATTCCCAAGCCAAGGGAGCCGCTCTTTGAGAGATCAAGGAGTGCATCAAGAACACCAAGATTCAAGACTCCATTGATAGATCCTTACTGGGGAGAAGAACAAGACAGATCATCAAGGCTAATACCGAAGGCAACCTTTGCCGGCAAAGCCGAGCTGGCAAGAGTGAAGGCCCGGCAAGCTCCGTGGCCAGCAAGCACCCGCCAACCGCCAGCGCTCCACCTCCTCGTGCAGCTAGTCACTAATCGATGAGGTGTTGAGCCGGCAGGTGGTTTGGTGGATTTCGTCGGGTACGTGGCAGCATGCTGGAAGAAAGATTACCTTTAATGACACTCGTCCAATGGGCGTGTCAAGATAATAGGAGGCAGCTGGGCAAGCGGTGCGGCAACCTTGCTGGGGCTCCTCCTCCACATGACACCTAACAGAGCATTAAATGTTTTTGTCCTGGTACGGCAGAGTTAGGTATGATAGCAGTGTTTGCTGTCTAATCGATATGTAATTACCATTTTGCCACTATTGTTACCCCTTAAGCTATAAAAGGAGAGTCAGGGTAACATTTACAAGGATCGACCCTTTGCACAACTACACGCGTAGCTACTCCCTCTCGCACCTTGCCGGGGTAGCGCTCCTTGTACTTGTATTCAACACATACACCCAATATAGCAAGCAAGAGTAGGGCCTTACACCTCTCGGTGGCCCGAACCTCGGTAAAGATCCCTGCATCCTGTATTGATTTTGCTCTTTGCGTCTTGTGCATCTCCCTAGCCGAACCACAAGGGGCTTGATGGTCCCATAGATGGTCGTCCACGCCTACAGTTTAGTTGGAAAAGGCATAGGTTTTGAACCCATGGCTCTCTTTCCTTACCATGATTTCTAGCAATGAAATCTCCTTTATCATATCATTTATTCTTAGGAGGTGGGTTATCAAGATCAACAACAGGTTCTATTTTACATCATTATCAGGTTCTTCATCCTTATCTGGTTGAGCATCATTGTAATTATCACTAGGTGTATGTTCATCACCATATTGTGTCTCAGCATCAGAAATAGAAATATCATTACTATTCTTAAAAAGATTTTCTACCTCAGGTTCACTAGAAGCATGCAAAGTTCTATCATTTTTCTTTTTCTTTTTCTCCTTAGATGGACAAGACACATCATTATTAATTCTTTGAGAATCTTGCTCAACTCTTTTAGGATGACCTTCAGGATATAGAGGTTCCTGAGTCATTCTACCTCCTCTAGTCATAACTCTAACAGCATGATCATTCATAGTATTATTCATCTCATTGAGCAAATCATTTTGTGACTTAGCAACTTGTTCTAGTTGAGTTTGAACCATGGATGAATGTTTACCTAGACCCTTAACATCATTAGCAATTCTAAACATCAAGTCACTCAAACGATCAATCATGAAAGCATTGCATTTCAATTGTTTCTTAACGTACGCAATGAAATATTCTGGCTTAACAATGTACTTATCAAACTCATCCAAGCATGGACTATCAGGTAAGGAATATCACCTTCGTCAAATATTATAAGAGAATTTACCTTTACTACCTGTGTCGGGGTATCGAGCCAATGTATTTCTTCAATATGTTGTAAATTCTTAACATCTTCAGCCTTAATACCTTTTTCTTTCATAGACTTCTTTGCCTCTTGCATATCTTCAGGACTGAGGAATAGAATACCTCTCTTCTTTGGTGTTGGTTTAGGTGGTGGTTCAGGAAGGGTCCAATCATTAACATTTCTCAATATATTATTCAATAGTTTTTCAGCCTGTTCAATAGTTCGTTCCCTGAAAATACAACCAGCACAACTATCTAGGTAGTCCCTAGAAGCATCATTTAGTCCATTATAAAAGGTATCAAGTATTACATTTTTCTTAAGAGGATGATCAGGCAAAGCATTAAGTAACTGGATAAGCCTCCTCCAAACTTGAGGGAGAATCTCTTCTTCAATTTGCACAAACTTAAATATTTCCTGTAAGACAGATTGGTTCTTATGAACATGAAAATATTTTTCAGAGAAGTAATATATCATATCCTGGGGACTACGCACACAACCAGGAGCAAGAGCATTAAACCATTTGTTAGCATCACCCTTTAATGAGAAAGGAAATAACTTAAGGATATAGTAGTAGCGAATCTTTTCCTCATGAGCAAATAGGGTGGCTATATCATTTAATTTAGTAAGATGTGCCACAACCGTTTTTGTTTCATAACCATGGAAAGGATCAGATTCAACCAAAGTAAATAACTCAGGATCGATAGAGAATTCATAATCCTTATTAGTAACAAAGATGGGAGAAGTAGCAAACATAGGATCATATTTCATTTTCTCCATCATAGTTTTTTCTTTTAGCTTACATAGCAGTTTCTTAACATCTTCTCTATCATTACAAGCAAGACATTTTCTAGCTATCACCCCATCCATAACATAACCCTTAGGTAGGCATTCCAATTTTAGGAGAGCTAGGCCTAATAGGTGAATCATAAATGTCATCAGTTTTAGCATTTTCAATTTCTTTAGCTTTAGCAAGTTATTCATCAAGAAATTCACCTAGTGGCACAGTTTCATTAATCAGAGTACTAGCATCATCATAAGCATCATTCATAGCAGAAGTAGCATCATCAATTACTTGCGACATATCAGAATTAATAGCAGGTGGTGGTGCAGCAAGCCTACTTAAAACAGAAGGTGAATCAAGTGCAGAGCTAGATGGCAGTTCCTTACCTCCCCTCGTCTTAGAGGGAACGATCTTGGTTCTACCATCTTTCAGATTCTTCATACTAATCAATAGATATAAATCCCAAGTGACTCAGCAAATATGGCTATGCTCCCCAGCAACGGCGCCTGAAAAAGGTCTTGATAACCTACAAGTATAGGGGATCGCAACAGTTTCTGAGGGTAGAGTATTCAACCTAAATTTATTTATTCGACACCAGGGGAGCCAACGAATATTTGCAAGTATTAGGAGTTGAGTTGTCAATTCAACCACACTTGGAGAACTAATTATCTACAACAAAGTGATCAGTAGCACAATAGTATGATAGTTTGATAGCAGTGGTAACAGTAGCAATAGTAAGAGTAATAGTAGTAGTAGTAGTAGCAGCAGCAGCAGCAGCAGTTTTATAGTGATTGTAACAGCAGCAACAACAAAAGTAACTTAGCAACCAATATGAGAAAGTCGTAGGCATTGGATCTATGATGGATAATTGTGTTGGATAACATTCATCATGTAATAGTCATAGCCTAGAGCGACACAGAACTAGCTCCAATTCATCAATGTAACGTAGGCATGTATTCCGAATATAGTCGTACGTGCTTATAATAAGAACTTGCATGACATCTTTTGTCCTACCCTCCCGTGGCAGCGGGGTCCATAAGGAAATCTAAGGGATATTAAGGCCTCTATTTAATAGAGAACCGGAACAAAGCATTAGCACACAGTGAATACATGAACTCCTCAAACTACGGTAATCACCGAAAAGAATCCTAATTATTGTCACCTTGGGGTATGCGGATCATACCATGTAATAGGTGCATACAACTTGCAAGATAGGATCAAGTACACAAATATATTCATGAAACATAAAGGGTTCATATTTGAAATCATGGCACTCGGGCCCTAGTGACAAGCATTAAGCATAGCAAAGTCATAGCAACATCAATCTCAGGACATAGTGGATACTACGGATCAATCCCTAACAAACCTAATTCGATTACACGATAAATCTCATCCAATCCATCGTCGTCCATCAAGCCTACGAAGGAATTACTCACTTCTGGTGGTGAGCAGCATGAAATTGGTGATGGAGGAAGGTTGATGATGACGACGGCGTCGAATCCCCCTCTCCGGAGCCCCGAACAGACTCCAGATTAGCCCTCCCGATGAAGAACAGGAGGTGGCGGCGGCTTCATATCATCAAACGCGATGATTCCTTCTCTCTGATTTTTTTCTGGACGAATAGGTACTTATGGAGTTGGAGTTAGGGTTGCGGGAGCTGCAAGGGGCCCACAAGTCTGCGAGGCGCGCCCTGGTGGGTGGCGCGCCCCCTGGGCTTGTGGCGCCCTGGTGGCCCCTCTGGTATTTCTCTTTGTCAGTATTTTTTATATATTCTGAAAATATTCTTCGTAAATTTTCATCCCAATCCGAGAACTTTTATTTCTGCACAAAAACAACACCATGGCAATTCTGTTGAAAACAGCGTCAGTCCGGGTCAGTTCCATTCAAATCATGCAAATTAGAGTCCAAAACAAGAGCGTATGTGTTTGGAAAAGTAGATACGTTTGGGAAGTATCACATGGCATGAAGTGGTCAGTTCATTGCATGCAATGATATTAATTAGCAAAAAAACATTAAGTTCTCTCGTTTTCCCCTCCGCCTTGGTCACGGTGCACAATGTAAGATGACTTAGGCTGGTCATAGTGGAGATTTACTATCATAGTTGTCTTCATTTATAACCTTATAGACTCACTTCTCTTCGGAAGCCCTATGTTACATTAACATATTATGTTACTCTAAACACCATGTTACAGTAACAATTTGCCTTGGACTACACTATGTTACGAGCTAGGTTACTCCCACTATGCACCGGTACAGAGGGAGTAGCACGTCTCATTTTCGGACATATGGACAATTGCTACGCCCTTTCCTGACCGCCATGGCCCACCCAAACCCCCTCCATCGCCCCTGCGCGCTTCCCGCCCGAAACGGTTAGCACCGCTCAATAGCGTCAGTGCCGCATTCATGCCTGGCCAGAGCGGACATGACCTCTCACTCGAGGCGGCCGAGAGAGCGCCGCCCGCGCCGCTTTGTGGAGCACGCGACTAATCCGCGTTCAAACAACACCATTCGCTCGCTATAGGAACTGCACGCCGGCCATAGCCACATTCATCCTCCTCCGATCCCTTTCTCCTCTCCCCACCACTCCAACGATGGCCTCCTCGCACTCCATAGCTCTCTGGGATGGACTCTCATTGGAGCAGAAAAAGATGGCTGCCATTGTAGCCGGCTCCATGGAGGTCACGCCCCGCCGCCATGACCACGAAGCGGGCACGTCCGCGGGGCGCTACCTGCTGTGAGGAAGAGTAGTGCATGGTAGGTGTCAGGCCATTGGGAACCAGGGTACCATGGGCCACCTGCCTACAGCCCAGGAAGGGCCCCTTGGCCCAACTCATGACGCAGCCCACCAGCGGGCACCGCGAAGCCAGCAGCCTCGCGGGGTCCTTGCCCCGCGAGGGGCTTCACCTATGAAGGACTTCATCAAGACTAGCATCATAGCAAGCGGCCTCGTGAGGTGCCCTCCCGTGAGGCCACCCGAGGAGCCACATGGCGTCGGCGCTGCCCATCACATGGGTGAGGTCGTCAAGGTTGGCGCCAGCCTGCGCGGCCAAAGACAGTCTCCCCTTCAGTGCTAAGGGAGCAGCTGCGCCTACCTGCACCCAAAGCAAGTCCTAAATCTTTCCCCTTTGGTGAAAGAAGACCAAAACGGTGGCGTGGCCGGACGGAGGTCATCGTGAAGCCCCTGGCGCGTCATGGATAAGCACTTTGGCAGGCAAAGACCACCTTTTTTTGGAGAAGCACCGACGCCTATCCCCTTTCGAATTGCCGCCCTTTGGTAGCCCTTTCCCACACATATTTTCAGTGAAGAAGCCCAAGGCACCTATAATGGGACAGAGCGGCCACCGCAGCAAGGGATGGACTCTTGATCAAACCCTAGCACCATTGCTAACCCACAAAGTGCTCTGGCTCATGTTTTAGCTCCAAGAGAACTGTCCACAAGCAATACAACCAATTAGGAGTAGGGTTTTACACCGCACGGTGGCCCGAACTTGGGTAGCTCGCTATGTCCCCGTCGCGCCTAGCTCGTAGCCTCGTAGACATAAAGCCAGGCCCCCAGAGCTCGAACCCGTGTTTTGGAGGATTTCCTGTGGCTCAGAATCAAACCCCCGACATTTGGCGTGCCAGGTAGGGGGCTTGGTTTTGGCGCCTCAAGCTTCAGCTCTACCATGGCCGACGCTCGACGCGCCCGTGCCCAGCATCGGGCCAACCGCGTCCAGACAGAGCCCATCGTCATCCCCCGCATCTGCCGGGCTCACACAACCAACATGGGCGCAGAGGCAGAGGCGGAGGCCTCCTTCAAACACTCGTCGGTCGGGAGCACCAGCAGCAGCCACTGCCGGCGTGCACAGCCAGGGCGACCTCGCTCGCCCGCCGTGACCCGCCGGCTCCGCAGGCTATGCTCCTCATGGTGCAAGAGCTACTATGCTACAGCCCCACCGATAACGGCTATGACGCCTGGCTCGCTCGCATCACCGAGCTCATCAACATCGCCGGCGACGCCCCGATGCTATCTCGCTCCCTGCCGCCTCCGCCGCCGTGCGACGCGCGGAGGGGCGTGACGCTCTACCTCCACCTCCTCCATGCAATGACGGCGCAGCGCGTCACCATCGCGAGCGCTTGCCTGAGCCCTCCCACGTCTCCTCCCGGCCCCACGACGACAACCGGAGCCGCCAGATCATCCCACGCACGCGATCGAACGCGTGGGTGCTCATCGTAAGGCAGCACGAGCGTCAGAATCACACCATCCAGGAGGTTGCGGCCGGCGGGCACCAGAACTGCACCACCCTCGCAGGTGGCATCGTCTCTACCGTCGGGGGCTGCCTGGCCTTCACGCCTGAGCTTCGCCGTGTGGTTTAGCCCGCGAAAGTTCAAGCCACAGCTGCCTCCCCGCTACGATGGCACCGTCAACCGCGTGGAGTTCCTGTCGCTCTACTCCTTTAGCATCCACGCTGCCGAGGGCGATGACAAGGTCATGGTGAACTAGTTCACCATGGCCCTCAAGGATGCAGCGCGCTCGTGGCTGATGAACCTTCCTGAGGGCTCCATCTTCTCATGGGCCGAGGTATGCTGGCAATTCGTTGCCAACTTCAAGGGCACGTCCGACCGCCCCCTCGCACTCAGCAGCCTACGCGCCATCCGCCAGCGCCCCGACGAGCCCCTCCGCAAATACATCTAGTGCTTCACCCAGGTGCGCAACAAGATCCCGCGCGCCTCCGACGCCACGGTTATCATGGCATTCTCCTCAGGCGTCACAGACGTCAAGATGCATGAGAAGCTCGCCGTCCACGACAAGCTCGACACCGTGGTGGAGCTGTTCGACCTCTCCGACAAGTGCGCCAAGGACGAGGAGGGCCGTCTCTTCACCCACAACGACCCTGACGTCGACCTCGACAATGCCAAGCCTAAGGGCAGGGAAACCAAGTGTAAGGACCCCACCGTGCTTTCAGTGGAGTCTGAGTGGAAGTGCGGTCGCGAGCTCGACGAGGCCAAGAAGGACGATCACCCCTTCTGCGCCTACCACAACATGCACTCCCACACCAGTGAAGACTGCCACGAGCTCAAGCTGCTTCGTGATGAGCGGGAGGAGAAGCGCGGCGACCGCAAGGACCGTAGCTCAGGCTGCATCGGCAGCCGCAAGGGTGGACGCTGGAAGGATCGCGACAAGGACAACAACAACTCCCACCAGGGTTGGCAGAACCAGCCTCGGCAGGCCAACCCTTAGCAGGCCAACATGGCCCTGCCGCGCCTCAATAGGAACAACGATAACCTACTTGAGGAGGACACCGGGGGCTACCAAGAGCCTCGCGTAGTGGCCTACATCCTTGACGGAGCTCAGGCTCCCCAATCCAGCGGCCACTTCAAGCAGTTCTCCCATGAGGTGAACGTGGCAGTCACCAAGACACTCATCAGCAGCGGTGCTGGCCTCAACGTGATGTCCGTGGAAACCTTCGAGCTCCTCCAGGTACCCTACGGGAGCTTGATGCCCACAAGGCCCTTCTCGGGAGTGACCGACCGCTCCACGGTGCCCCTCGGGCAAGTGCCACTTCCTTTCACCTTTGGCTCCCACAAGTACTACCACACTAAGCTCATCGACTTCGACGTGGTGCACATTGGCCTGCCCTACAACACCATCTTGGGCTACCCGACACTCGCCAATTTCATGGTAGTGACCCACCACGCCTACAACACCATCAAGATGCCGGGCTGCAGTGGGACCATCACCGTCTGCTGCGACGAGAAGGATGCCATGCACACCCTCGAGCACACCTGCAAGGCTACCGCCACCGCGTAACCAGCAGACGAAGACGAAGCAGGGCCTTCCGAGGCCGCCCCCGTGAAGAAGAAGCCGCAGTTCTCGCAGGTTCGTGTGGAGACGAAGAAAGTGTCGCTGGACGTCAGCAGCTCGCCCTCCCACCATCGGGGCCAGTCTCTCGCCAAAATAGGAAGACACACTTGTCGCCTTCCTCCGGGCAAATGTTGATATGTTCGCTTGGACAGCATCAGACATGTCGGGTGTACCGAGGGAGGTGATCGAGCACCACTTAGCCATGTGCCCCAACGCACGGCCCATGAAGCAAAAGGTACGATGCTAGGCGCCTGACAAGCAAGAGTTCATCATACAGGAGGTCAAGAAGCTACAAGACGTAGGAATATCCGCGAAGTGCGACACCCCAAGTGGATCGCCAACCCTGTCGTCGGCCCCAAGGCAAATGGCACCAAGTGCATGTGTGTCAACTTCACCAACCTCAACAAGGTTTCTCCCAAGGACCCCTTCCCCCATCCAAGGATCGACTAGATCATGGACTCCACCATTGGGTGTGATCTGTTGTGCTTCTTAGACGCCTTCTCAGGATATCACCAATTAAAGATGGCAAAGGGGAACGAGGAAAAGACTGCCTTCATCACCCCCTTCGGAATGTTCTGCTACATCTGCATGCCCTTCGGCCTGAAGAGTTAGGGAGCCACCTTCACGAGGCTGATGCACATTGTCCTGGGGTCCCAGATGGGAAGGAATGCGGAGGCCCACGTTGATGACATTGTCTTCAAGACTCGCGAGGCCAACTCACGCATCGCAAAGCTGGAGAAAACATTCGCCAACCTACGCAAGATCAACCTCAAGCTCAACCCTACCAAGTTCGTCTTCGGAGTCGCTTCGGGTAAGCTGCTTGGCTTCCTGGTCTCCCACCACGGCATCGAGGCAAACCCTGAGAAGATCAAGGCCATCGAGGTGATGTGCCCACCCTGTAACCTCAAGGAGATGCAGCGCTTGGCGGGATGCATGGTGTCGCTTGGGCATTTCATCTCCAAGTTCGGCGAGAAGGCCTTGCCCTTCTTAAAGCTCATGAAGAGGCCGGGCCCCTTCAAGTGGATTCAGAAGCTGACTCGGCTTTCGAGGGCCTCAAGAAGTACCTCACGAGCCCTCCCGTCATGGTTGCCCCACGCCCTCATGAGCCTCTGCTCTTGTACTTGGCGGCCACCCCCCCCCCAGATAGTCAGAGCGGCCCTGGTCGTGGAGCAAGAGGAGCAAGCCAACACAAAGAAGAAGACTGCAATGCCTGCACCTCCCGAGGTCAGGCCCGAGCCTATCGAGGCTGCTTTGTTGCATGCCAAGGGCCCCCCTTCGGAGGCCCCTCCTCCGGAGGCCCCTAGATAGCCGCCTCGCGAGCCTCGAGAGCTTCACGCTAAGGACCCGACATCAACATTCCTCATCAAGCACCCTGTCTACTTTGTCAGCACCGTGTTGCGAGATGCCCGCGAGCGCTACCCTATGCAGAAGAAGCTTCTGCTCTCCCTCCTCCTCGCCTCCAGGAAGCTGTGCCACTACTTACAGGGTCACCCCGTCAAGGTGATCACGTCTTCCAACTAGAGCAAGTACTGCGCAGTCCCAATGCCACCGGCCGCATCGCTGAATGGAACATCGAGTTGCAGCCCTTCGAGCTGGACTTCCACACCACAAGGACAATCAAGGGCGCAGCCCTAGCTCACTTCGCGGCGGAGTGGACGGACCCACACCAGGAGGAGCCTCACGAGGAAGTGTCCACGTTGCCTGGAGATGGCGCTCCCGCAAGCTGGACTCTGCACTTCAACGACGCGTTCTCCCGCCAGGGCGCGGGGGCTGGCATCATGCTGACCTCGCCAACAAGAGACAAGCTGTACTACATGGTGCATCTCTGCTTCAAGCCCAGCAACAAGGTCTCCAACAACATTGCCAAGTACGAGGGCCTCATCGCCGGCCTCAAGGCGGCCAATGCCCTCGGCATCAAGCGCATCACCATCAAGGGAGACTCGCAGCTCCTTGTCAACTTCTACAACAAGAGATACAAGCCGAAGGACGAGGACATGGCCGCCTAACTCGAGGAGGTGCACAATCTCAAGAAGCGCTTCCTGGGCATGGAGCTCCAGCACATCCCACACGCAGACAACAAGGACGCGGACGACATCGCCAAGCGGGCGCCACAGAGATCAAGGCCTACCTGGAGAGCGGTGCCCTCCCTGAGGACAACATGGAGGTAGAGCGCATAGCACGCTAGGCTGGGCCCTACTGCTTGAAGGAAGGCGACCTCTACCGTTAGTGCCCCAATGGAGTCGCGCTGCGCTGCATCCCAGCAGAGCAAGGGTGAGAACTGCTTGCTGACATACACAGAGGGGGCTCCGGCCACCACTCTTCATCGCGCACACTCGCCAGCAAGGTCTTCCTCAGTGGCTTCACTCCAAAAAAAAGACATATCTGTGACATTTTGGCCCGAACGAAATTTTTTTCTGTCATGTTTATGACACTTCTATGACGATAATTGTGACAAAACCACGTATTATCATAGATGTGGTGGGCTCCTACTTCTATGACAAAAAATCATGACAGAAAATGGGCTTTTCATCCTGGGCAGGCCGGGGACGCACCTGCATGACATTCTTTGGGCCGTCCATGACGGAAAAAATCATGGTAGAAGCGAGCGCGAGGAAAATTTCGGGGAGTTCCCGGTTATGATGGGTGGTCGGGGCCAAGCGATGGACGGAGGTTTACGCGTTTCTCTTGTACACGTACGCGCGTGTGTGTGCGAGGCGTTGGGCTCTAACTGAACCCAAGCGAGGCATTCGCTTACTGAACCCGAGCGATTGCACTAGCTACGCTACTGAACTCGAGCGAGCGATCCGTTGGCTGTTAACTGAACCCGAGCGATTCCTTCGCTGCTGCTGCTACCTGAACCTGAGCGATCGATTGCTGCTGCTACTTACTGAAGCCGATCGAGTCCGGCCCCATGCGAGAAGTAGCTAGCCAGTGTGTTGGGTTGCCTCTGGATGAACAGTGACCGTTGCTACCGCGCGCGCGATATGTAGAACGAGTCGAGACATGGTGAGTCGAGGCTGTGGATGAACAGTTCCCGGTGGGGGTTGGATGAACAGGACCCCATTGTAGTAGGCGGTTGCCGCAGGATGAACAGGACCCCGAGGAGGCCGCCGCACCCCAGCTGGTTGGGGGTGGATGAACAGGACCCTGTGGAGGCTCCATGAACAGTAGCCGGTGGAGGCTGGATGAACAGTAGCCGGTGGATGAACTCCCTGGTGGAGGTTGGAGGAAGTCGACAGTGGATGAACAGTAGCCCGTGGAGGCTAGAGCGAGGCAGTAGATGGTGGATCAACCGGACCCTGTTTCGACCGTAGGCTCTCGAACAGAAGTCTGTTTCCTCCGTTTTGCGGTACGCCACACCCCTCCCGATCAACAGGACCCTGTTTTGACCGTAAGTGCTCAAACAAAAGTCCATTTCCTCCGTTTTGCGGTACGCCAGACCCCTCTCGATGAACAGGATCCCGTTTCGACCGTACGCGGTCGAGCATAAGGTTGTTTCTCTGTTCTGCGGTACGCCAGACCTTGTTTCGGCTATTCCGTCCAAGCCGGTTGGCTCCCGATGAACAGGACGTATTCCGACCCAGTTGGTTGCCTCCCGATGAACACGACGCTGTTTCCTCCGTTCCGACCCAGCCGGTTGGCTGCCGACGAACAGGACGCTTTCACTGTATGTGTTCGAGACCCCGTCTGTATGTACGTATGTAGCTGTATTTACTTTCTTCCAGTGTGGTTGTACGTACGTGTACACGATATAGATAGGACTGCATGACATGCTACATTGGCGGTGTACTACGACACCTGCTGCTCCTTACTCGGCAACAGGTCATCGCTGCAGAGAGACCGATCGACCGCTATGTACATACATGTTCGCGACCAGACAAATAACTCTATGTACGCTTTGACCTGGTGAGTCCCAGCTGCCAGGGGGTAAGGAGGGACTTCCTTGCGTGCGAAGATAAAACCGGTGTGTCCCAGCTGTCAGGGGGGACATCTTTTTCGCGAAATATAGAGGCCCTTCCAGTGGGTCTGAGCTGTCAGGTGGAGGAATCATTATTTTGCGCACAATAAGGAGGCACTTCCTTGCGTGCGGCCATGAACCCAGATGTCAGCCTCCCCATGTACAATCCTCTTCTGATGGATGTCGTTCGTTGACCGCGTTGATGACACCGTACCGTCCGAGAGCACCAAGGTAGTGGACGATGGCGCGACCTCGGAAGGGAACGACCCAGACCCGGGGAATACGCAGCAGTGGATGCCCACGCAGAGGGGAGTATCAGGGTTGACTGGTTCAGCTGCGGTTTGAGGCTGCCATCGCTGGAGAATAACATGGGGTGTGGGTGAGTAGAGGGAAGGCCTGGCCAGTGGTGGGAGTAGGGTGGGGCGGTGAGGCCTACGCGACAGCATAGCCGGCCACTGGAGGCAGGAGCAGGCGGTCCCGCCGGCGCTGGTTTGTGCGGCTGATAGAGGCAAAGGTGTCCCGTCTTTCGATGAGATAGTGGCTATCATTTTTGGTGGAGTAGACTTTGATGATCCGACTACGAACGTGCGAGGACGTCGCGCCTTAGCAATCGCTAAACCAACTCAGAGAGGTTATTGACCACGCCGGAGCACGATCAACCTGACCACGAAGGTCTATTTCCTACAAGCAAACGAAGAACAAGCAAGAAACTGAAATTGCAATCTGGATATTGCGAATAAAAGATGAAAGCTTTATTGATCAAGTTGGGGTTCTATGACGGCTTGGTCTGGTCGTTGAACACAAACGAAGTACGCGAAGTTGCAGCTATGGCAAACTTTTAATCTAAACAAAACCCAAAGTCTAAACGACGCCCTAAGTGTTGTATATATGGAGGAGTAGGGGGGAATTTCATGGCCCCTTGTAGGAGGGGTCCGAAACCAACCCTAACTTTGTTTCCCCACACATACAGACTCTAAAAAACAACCTATACTTAAATATTTCGAAATTACATGGGCCTGGCCCAAAAATAAGATGGCGCAGCACCTAAAATAAGCTATGGACGAAATTTATGAAGGGGCATCTTGTATATTTTGTCCATGTCCTTGTAGGTCATCACGGAGGCTTCAAAGTGCTCAAATATGCACTAGAAACGCCATTCTGGACCCCTTCGCACGCTCCTTCATCTCCATGCTTGATCCTGCTCCAGTGTTCATCCCTCTTGTCCATGCTAGGCCCTTCATTTGTAATCAACACAAATGTATCCAATTTAGCCAGCATCATATTCTCATGAACATTAGAATTGTCACCAAGAAACGAAAGTACCTGGTAATTCAATTGGCGTGAGCGAGCTCTAGTAATTGTTCCAGTATGTATAGCAGCAGGGGCTGTGGGTGTAACGATGGTATTGATGTCCTCATCATCCTCCCCTTCTTGAAATGAAGTCGTCCTCGACGGAAGCTCATCTTCCTCACCCAAATAAGGCTTCAAATCTGCAATGTTAAAAGTGGGACTAACCCCAAAATCTGGAGGCAGCTCAAGTTTGTATGCATTATCATTTATTTTCTCTAACACCTTAAAAGGACCATCAGCACGTGGCATTAGCTTTGATTTGCGCAAATCAGTAAACCTATCCTTACGCAAATGTAACCAAACAAGATCTCCAGGTGCAAAGACAACATGTTTTCTACCTTTATCTCCAGCAAGTTTATATTGAGCATTCATACGCTCAATGTTTTCCTTAGTTAACTCATGCATTTTTAAGATCAATTCACCACGTTGTTTAGCATCAAAATTAACCTTCTTCGAAGATGGAAGAGGCAATAAATCAATAGGTGCACGAGGTAGAAAACCGTACACAATCTCAAAAGGGCACATCTTAGTAGTAGAATGCAATGAACGATTATAAGCAAATTCAATATGAGGCAAGCATTCTTCCCAAATTTTCTTATTATTCTTCAAAATAGCCCTAAGCATAGTAGACAAAGTTCTAATGACTACTTCAGTTTACCCAGGTCCGGGCCCTCTTGATGGAGGTAAAACCCTACATCGTACTCTTTTTTTATATTAATGGAGATGTATCAAGTACAGAGTTGATCTACCTCTAGATCGTCTGATGTGTTCTAACTCTAGGGCTATGTGAAAGAGGTTGCGTTGATGTCCCCTCTACGAGCTAAACCCTTTGGCTTATATACACGTTAGGAAGGGTATCTAGGGTTACAAGGTCGGTATCTTGGCGTGGAGGCGGCAGGAGAAGTCTTGGAGTATACGACCGGTAGATGCAGCCTCGATCATGCTTTTAGCGTGTAGCTTCTGGAGTCCATCTTGAGAAGAACGAGGTCCCATCAGCCCAACCCGAGGAGCATGGGCCGACTACGTTATTACCCCATAGTCCAGGACACCATCAGTAGCCCCTAAACTAGTCTTCGACACCGAGGGCGATGTTCTTGGACTTCGGTTCTAGAGCCTTTGGCTCGATAGGCGAGTTCCTGTGAATGATTCCTCTAGCTCGGTTTCAGAAAGTCTTCGGCTAGGTTAGCGACCCTGCCAGGTGGGTCTGGCCCGGTCGCACGTGGCGTCTAATCTCTGGCCTTGGTAACTAATACGTCTCCAACGTATCTATAATTTTTGCATGTTCCATGCTGTTATATTATCATTCTTGGATGTTTTACAATCATTTTATAGCAACTTTATATCTTTTTTTGGGACAAACCTATTGACATAGTGCCTAGTGCCAGTTGCTAATTTTTTGCTTGTTTTTTACTTCGCAGAATATCAGTACCAAATGGAGTCCAAACACAGCGAAACTTTTTGGAGAATTTTTCTGGACCGGAAGACACCTGTTGGGCCAAAGAAGTACCAGAGGGGGGCTCCGAGGGGAGCACAACCCACCTGGGCGCGCCCTGGTGGGTTGTGCCCACCGCGGCCGCCTCACACGCCGCCTCTTTGCTCTATAAATACCCCGAAAATCCAAAAACCCTCGGGAGTCAATGAAACACAATTCCAGCCACCGCAAGTTCCAGAACCACCAGATCCAATCTAGACACCATCACAGAGGGGTTCATCATCCTCATTGGTGCCTCTCGAATGATGCGTGAGTAGTTCATTGTAGAGCTACGGGTCCGTAGTTAGTAGCTAGATGGCTTCCTCTCTTTTTTTGATTCTCAATACAATGGTCTCTTGGAGATCTATTTGATGTAACTCCTTTTGCGGTGTGTTTGTTGGGATCCGATGAACTTTGAGTTTATGATCAGATCTATTTATCCGTGAAAGTTATTTGAGTTTCTTTGATCTATTATATGCATGATTACTTATAGCCTCGTATTTCTTCTTTGAATCTTTGGTTTAGTTAGGCCAACTAGATCGATTTTTCTTGCCATGGGAAGAGTTGCTTGGTTCTCCTACTAGTTCGATAACCTTGGTTTCATACTGAGGGAAATACCTACCGTAGTTGTGCTGCATCATCCCTTCCTCTTCGGGGAAATACTGACGCGAACACGAGCCATCAGTAACCACATCTTCTAGGGAATTGGACCGCTTTATGGCGAAACGTTCAAGCGTCGGTTTTCCCCCTTTTTATTTGCAAGCCGGGCGTGCAGATTTACCATGCACCCCCAACTCCTCTTTCCAAGCAAATCGCGTAAGCGCTCCCCTCCTCCCAAGCCCAACCTCGAGAGCTTCTCATGGCGAGTGACGCGGGATCTTTGAGGCACCCTCACGGGCCTGTCAGAGGCGACTGGGGCAGTTGCGCTGTCTCGCGCATCCAACTGAAGCACCTGGCTAATAAAGGGTATTTGCCAGATTCATATCTGACGGCGACCCACTCAGGATTGACATCCATGAACGGGCAAGTGCATGCAGAGAATCATCCTTCTTCTCAAGAGGGCGAAAGGGTATGCTTCATCTCCTTCTTACTACGTGGCCTAGGGTTTCCCATTCACCCCTTCCTCCGGAGCCTGTTGGAGTTCTATGGGCTACAGCTTCACCACTTCACCCCCAATTTGATTTTACATATCGCGGGGTACGTCGCCCTCTGCGAGATGCACCTCAGGTGCGAGGCGCACTTTGGGCTATGGAGGAAGTATTTCTGCGTAGTGTCGTGCTCTCCTGCCGCGAAGTTATATGAGGTTGGGGCAGTCAAAGTCCGCCAAATTGAGGGAACCGAATACCCATCAAGCACACCTCGAGAGGATACCGATGTCTGGCCAACCGAGTGATTTTATATAGATGATGTTCCCCTCCTTGACCCAGTTCGGCCCGGACTGCCCTCATTCTACATGGAACCCCAGAAGAGGCATTATATTTGGAGGCCGCAGGGCCCTGCCCAAGAGGAAAGTGCCAAAGTAACCAAATTGGCAGATCGGGTGAAGCAACTAACGAGCACCGGCCTTACTATAATAGATGTAATGGCCATGGCGATGAAGCCAAAGAGTCCAGCCACTTCGGCAGCACCCTCATCTGTTGTGCGGGTTCAATGGAACCGAAGATTCTTCGCGAACAAATCAGAGAGCTTCTTCGACCAGACAACCTTTGGGACAGCACTGGCTGGCATTTATCAGGGGGCGGCGGAGGATTTTGCCAAGCGGCAATTTCGAGACTGGCTGTCCTACTACAACCCCGCCGACATAGTAAGTTCTTCCTGATTTTCTCGTCCATCCGAGATGTTTAATAATCAATTCATCTGATTGGCCGTTTGCTGGTTCTTGGACAGAGATAGAGGAGTTGGGTTGAGGCCATAAGCAGCCCGATGATGACCCACAAGTATAGGGGGTCAATCGTAGTCCTTTCGATAAGTAAGAGTGTCGAACCCAACAAGGAGCAGAAGGAAATGACAAGTGGTTTTCAGCAAGGTATTTTCTATACGCACTGCAATTATCGGTAACAAATATTTTTGTAGTAAGATAATTCGTAACGGGTAAGAAGTAACAAGTGTAGAAAAGGTGCAACAAGGTGGCCCAATCCTTTTTATAGCAAAGGATAAGCCTAGACGAACTCTTATATAAAGCAAGGCGCTCTCGAGGACACATGGGAATTATTGTCAAGCTAGTTTTCATCATGCTCATATGATTCGCATTCGTTACTTTGATATTTTGATATGTGGGTGGACTGGTGCTTGGGTGTTGTCCTTACTTGGACAAGCCTCCCAATTATGATTAACCCCTCTCGCAAGCATCCGCAACTATGAAAGAAGAATTAAGATAAATCTAACCATAGCATGAAACATGTGGATCCAAATCGGCCCCTTACGAAGCAACACATAAACTAGGGTTTAAGCTTCTATCACTCTAGCAACCCATCATCTACTTATTACTTCCCAATGCCTTCCCCTAGGCCCAAATCATGGTGAAGTGTCATGTAGTCGACATTCACATAACACCACTAGAGGAAAGACATCATACATCTCATCAAAATATCGAACGAATACCAAATTCACATGATTACTTATAACAAGACTTCTCCCATGTCCTCAGGAACAAACGTAACTACTCAAAAAGCATATTCATGTTCAAGATCAAAGGGGTATTGAATATCATTAAGGATCTGAACATATGATCTTCCACCAAATAAACCAACTAGCATGAACTACAAAGAGTAATCAACACTACTAGCAACCCACAGGTACCAATCTGAGGTTTTGAGGCAAAGATTGAATACAAGAGATGAACTAGGATTTGAGAGGAGATGGTGCTGATGAAGATGTTGATGAAGATTAACCCTCCCACGATGAGAGGATCGTTGGTGATGACGATGGCTTCGATATCCCCCTCCCGGAGGGAAGTGTCCCCGGCAGAATCGCTCTGCCGGAGCCCTAGATTGCTTCTACCCAGGTTCCGCCTCGAGACGGCGGCGCTTCATCCCGAAAGGCTCCTTCTGATATTTTTTCTAGGTTAAAACCCTCCATATAGCAGAAGATGGACACCGGGGGCTAGCCAGTGGGCCCACAAGCTCGGGAGGCGCGCCCTGGGGGGTAGGGCGCGCCCCCAGGCTTGTGGCCACCTGGTGGGTCCTCTTTTGTTGTTTCTTCGCCTAATATTTTTTATATATTCCAAAACAATTCTCCGTAAAGTTTCAGGACATTTGGAGTTGTGCAGAATATGTATCTCAAATTTGCTCCTTTTCGGTCCAGAATTCTAGCTACCGACATTCTCACCCTTCATGTAAATCTTGTAAAATAAGAGAGAAAAGGCATGAGAATTGTATCATAAAGTGTAATAACAACACATAATGTAATAAATATCAACATAAAAACATGATGCAAAATGGACGTATCAACTCCCCCAAGCTTAGACCTCACTTGTCCTCAAGCGAAAGCCGAAATCGATAATAATGACCACATGTTTAGAGATAGAGGTGTCGATAAAATTAAAATACGGACATGAGGGCATCATGATCATCTTTAGAACAGCAGTATATATTGTCATATAACTTCTTATGCTAAAGTGATAGTTCGTTCACAAGGTAAAGTATGAACCAAAAACTTTATTGAAAACTAAGAAACTATGATCTCGGTCATTGAACCAATTGCAATTTGTCATAATATCTGAAAGAGTCAATGTAAGAGCTTTTAATTTGCAAGTTCACATACTCAACCATCATTTAATCTTTCATAATTGCTAACACTCACGCGATACGTATGAGATCAAAGCTTCAATCAGACACATAGAAATATATGGCCTTATAGTTTCGCCTCCCAACCATTAACCTCAAGGGTAATGTCAACAATAATAATTTATGATCACCTACATCCGAGTGGATATGTATGTCTGGATCTTTCCCCAACACATAGTGCTTGCCAAAAAGAGAAAATATAAAAGGAAGGGTGAAGATCACAATGACTCTTGCATAAAGGTAGAAAGTAAAAATAAAAGATAGGCCCTTCACAGAGGGAAGCAGAGGTTGTCATGCGCTTTTTATGTGGATGCATGAAATCTTAATGTGAAAGAGCGTCACTTTATATTGCCGCTTGTGATAGAGAACTTTATTATGCAGTCCGTCGATTTTATTTCTTCCCCATCACAAGTTCGTATAAAGCTTATTTTCCCCGCACTAAAAGATCATACATATTTAGAGAGCAATTTTTATTGCTTGCACCGATGACAACTTACTTGAAGGATCTTACTCAATCCATAGGTAGATATAGTGGACTCTCATGGCAAAACTGGGTTAAAGGTTTTTGGATGCACAAGTAGTATCTCTACTTAGTGCAGAATTTTTGGCTAGCATAGGATGAGAAGCAAGCTCAACATGTTGGAGGATCCATGACAATATAACTTCTATTCGGATATAAGGGAACATAACACATTATGTTGTCTTCCTTGTCTAACATCAACTTATAAGCATATAATATTTTAATGAGTGCTCACATTCACAAAAGATGTCCAAGATAGTATATTTATATGTGAAACCTCTCTTTCTTTATTACTTCCTATTAATTGCAACAATGACCAATACTATGTTTGTCAACCCTCAACAAATTTCATGCATCATACTTCTTATATGTGAAGTCATCACTCTCCATAAGATTATTATATAATCTTTTTATTTCTTTTATTCTTTTTCTTTTCCAAGATCAAAGCAAGAAAGCAAAACTCTCAACTCAAAACTAATATTTATTATATAACTCTCACACTCGATTACATAGATAGATCACAAGAAAAAACTTTTATTCCACTAGATCTAGATTTAACCAAAAGGATTGAACTAAGATAAACGATAAAGATAAAGATGTGATGGTGATACGATACCGGGACACCTCCCCCAAGCTTGGCATAAGCCAAGGGGAGTGCCCATACCCATGTACTCATGTCTCCTTCTTCGGAGGTGGTGGTGCAATATTTTTGGTAATGATGCCCCTCAAAATGCGATTTTCCTCCTCGAGCTTATTGATTTGCTATTTGAGATCCATAATTTCCTTACATAGCTTTTCGGTGACAGTTAAAGCACCGTCCACCCATGGATGCATCCTTACTGCAGAGGAAGAAGCAACACTCTTTTTCAAGTTATTGTAAGATATAAATTTGGCATTGGGAGGTTTTACCGAATTTGGGAGGCTCGAGTCATCGAGTTCCATATGCATGGCTCCAGGTTGACGGAGAGAAGTGACTTCTTGATCCTCTTCCATGGCGTACACTCTTTTCAGATCGTCTTCTATCTCTTCCTCTGTTGACCACCCAAAGGGATTAGCTTCGCTGTATGCTCTTGGATCCGGTGTTGGGTGAGAGACGTGACTCTCTCCGACCATCTCTTGCAAAGACATATTGTTCTAAATCTGCTGCAGAAATAGCTTGAAACAAGAAAGGAGGATTTTGTCGTAATACGGTGGTCAAAACCTTCTGGAGATTATATAATGAATTTTTACCGTGCAAAACAAGTAATATGAAGAAAAAACGGAGTCCGGAGGGCACACGAGGTGGCCAAAAGCTCGGGAGGCGCGCCCGGGGGTGCAGGGCGTGCCCCCAGGCTTGTCGCCTGCTCATGCGCTATTCGGACTACTTATTATGTTCCTAATTTTTTAAATATTCCAAAACAGAGTAAAATTGCTTTTGGAGACCTTTTGGAGTCGGTTTACTTACCATATCACATACCTATTCCTTTTCAGGGTTCTGGAGCGTTCTGGAAAATTTCCTTTATGTACTCCTCCGGTGTTATGGAATGAATAATGTTGGTTTCAACATTTATGGGCGTACCTGAGATATAATATTTGATTCTTTGCCCATTCACCACCTTTGGATTATTGCCTTCGGCGTTGTTTATCTTGATAGCACAGGAATGGTAAACTTCTTCGATAATGTAAGGCCCTTCCCATTTGGAGAGAAGTTTTCCTGCAAAAAATCTTAAACAAGAATTGTATAGCAAGACATGGTCACCTACATTAAATTCCCACTTTTGTATTCTTTTGTCATGCCATCTTTTAACCTTTTCTTTAAACAGTTTGGCATTCTCATAAGCTTGGGTTCTCCATTCATCAAGTGAGCTAATGTCAAATAACCTCTTTTCACCGGCAAGTTTGAAATCATAGTTGAGTTCTTTGATTGCCCAATAAGCTTTATGTTCTAATTCAAGAGGTAAGTGACATGCTTTTCCATAAAGCATTTTATATGGAGACATACCCATAGGATTTTTATAAGCAGTTCTATAAACCCATAATGCATCATCAAGTTTCATAGACCAATTCTTACTAGATCTATTAATAGTATTTTACAAGATAAATTTTATTTCTCTATTACTTAATTCTACTTGACCACTAGACTGAGGATGATATGGAAATGCAATTCTATAGTTAACATCATACTTAGCAAGCAATTTACGGAAAGCGCCATGAATAAAATGTGAACCACCATCCGTCATTAAATATCTGGGGACTCCAAACCTCGGGAAAATAACTTTATTAAGCATTTTAATGGAAGTTTTATGATCAGCACTACTAGTTGGAATAGCTTCTACCCACATAGTAACATAATCAACAGCAACCAAAATATGTGTATACCCATTAGAGGAAGGGATAGGTCCCATATAATCAAATCCGCAAACATCAAATGGTTCAATAACAAGTGAATAATTCATAGGAATTTCCTCATGTCTACTAATGTTACCAATTCTTTGACATTCATCACAAGACAAGACAAACTTACAAGCATCTTTGAAAAGAGTAGGCCAATAAAAACCAGATTGTAATACCTTGTGTCCAGTTCTGTCTCGAACATGGTGTCCTCCATAAGCCTCGGAGTGACACTTTCTTAGGATTTGTTCCTGTTCATGCTCAGGTATACAATGTCTAATAATACCATCTTCTTCTCCTTCTTTATAAAGGTGTGGGTCATCCCAGAAGTAATGTCTTAAATCATAGATTTTTTTTTCTTTTGTTGGTATGTAAAGCTAGGTGGTAAAAATTTAGTAACAATATAGTTAGCATAGTCTGCATACCAAGGAGTGCTACGAGAAGCATTTATGATAGCCAGTTGTTCATCAGGAAAGCTATCATCAATAGGTAGTGGGTCATCAAGAATATTTTCTAACCTAGACAAGTTGTCTGCTACGGGGTTCTCAACTCCTTTCCTATCAGTAATATATAAATCAAATTCTTGTAGCAAGAGAACCCACCTAATGAGTCTAGGTTTAGCATCTTTCTTTTTCCATAAGGTATTTAATAGCAGCATGATCAGTGTGAACAATTACTTTAGAATCAACTATGTAAGATCTGAATTTGTCACAAGCGAACACAACTGCTAAAAATTCTTTTTCAGCAGTATCATAATTTCTTTGACCACTATCTAGAGTTTTGCTAGCATAATTTATAACATTTAATTTCTTATCAAATCTTTGTCCTAGAACAGCACCAACAGCATAATCACTAGCATCACACATAATTTCAAAGGGTAGATTCCAATCAGGTGGTTGAACAATAGGTGCAGAGATTAAGGCTTTCTTAAGTATTTCAAAAGCTTCTACACAATCATCATAAAAAACAAATGGAACATCTTTTTGCAAAAGATTAGTAAGAGGCCTAGAAATTTTAGAGAAGTCTTTAATAAATCTCCTGTAGAAACCAGCATGACCCAGGAAACTTCTTATACCTTTGATATCTTTAGGACAAGGCATTTTTTCAATTGCATCAACTTTAGCTTTATCAACTTCAATACCTCGTTCGGAGATTTTATGCCCCAAGACAATACCTTCATTAACCATAAAGTGGCACTTCTCCCAATTCTAGACAAGATTAATTTCTTCACATCTTTGCAAAACTTGATCAAGGTTGCTTAAGCAATCATCAAAAGAAGTTCCGTATACAGAAAATTCATCCATGAAAACCTCAACAATCTTTTCACAAAAATCAGAGAATATAGCAGTACATCTTTGAAAGGTAGCAGGTGCATTGCATAAACCAAAAGGCATACGTCCATTAGTAAAAGTACCACAAGGGCATGTAAAAGTAGATTTTTCTTGATCCTCTTGTGACACAGGTATTTACGAAAAACCAGAGTATCCATCTAGAAAACAGAAATGTGTATGTTTTGATAGTCTTTCTAGCATTTGATTAATGAAAGGTAGAGGATAATGATCTTTCCTAGTAGCTTTGTTTAATTTTGTGAAGCCAATTACCATTCGATAACCTGTGATAATTCTTTGTGGAATAAGTTCATTTTTATCATTAGGAACAATGGTAATACCTCCCTTCCTAGGGACACAATGAACAGGACTTACCCATCTACTATCAGCTATAGGATAGATTATACCTGCTTCCAGAAGCTTTAATATTTCATTTCTTACCACTTCTTTCATCTTTGGATTTAACCGTCGCTGGTGATCAACAACTGGTTTAGCATCAGGTTCCATATTAATTTTATGCTGACATAGAGTGGGACTAAGGCCCTTAAGATCATCAAGAGTATATCCAATGGCGGTACGGTGCTTCCTCAGAGTTTTTAATAATCTCTTTTCTTCATGCTCTGAAAGGTTAGCACTAATAATAACAGGATATATCTTCTTTTCATCAAGATAAACATATTTCAATGTATCAGGTAATTGTTTAAGCTCAAACACAGGATCGCTTTTGGGTGGGAGAGGATCTCCAAGAGTCTCAACAGGCAAATTGTGATTCAAAACAGGCATTTATTTAAAGAATATCTCATCTATTTCATTTCTTTCATTCATATACATATCATTTTCATGGTCTAGCAAATATTGTTCTAGCGGATCAATAGGAGGCACGACAATAGAAGCATGACCAATAATTTCATCCATACTAGGTAATTCTTTATCACGGGGTTGTCTACGGAATTTGGAGAAATTAAACTCATGAGACAGATCACCAAAATTTACACTAAGAGTTTCTTTAGTGCAATCTATCTTAGCATTCACCGTATTCAGGAAAGGTCTACCAAATATTATGGGACAAAAATCATATTGTGGGGAACCAATAACTAGAAAATTAGTAGGGTATTTTATTTTCCCACACAAGACTTCAACATCTCTAACAATCCCAAGTGGTGTAATAGTATGTCTATTAGCAAGCTTAATAGTAACATCAATATCTTCTATCTTAGGAGGTGCAATATCATTCATAATTTCGTGATATAAAGTAAACAGGATAGCACTCACGCTAGCACCTAAATCACATAAGCCATGACAACAATGATCTCCTATTTTAACTGATACAGCAGGCATGCCAACAAAAGGTTTATTTTTATCTTTTTCATCGGCTTTAGCAATTCTAGTAGCTTCATCACAGAAATAAATAGCATGCCCATCAATATTTTCAACCAAGAGATCTTTAACCATAGCAACATTAGGTTCAACTTTAATTTGTTCAGAGGGTGTAGGTGTTCTCGTATAACTTTTGTGAACCATAGCTGAAGCTTTAGCATGTTCCTTTATCGTAACAAAAAAAGGTGGTTTCTCAATGTAAGCAGTAGGAATAACTGGATCAATATTATAAGTAGTAGTTTCTTCTCTAGCTTCAATGGGTTATACTATTTTTACTTCAATGGGAGGATGATATTTAAACCACTTCTCCTTAGGGAGATCAACATGAGTAGCAAATGATTCACAGAAAGAAGCTACTATCTCAGAGTCAAGTCCATATTTAGTGCTAAAATTATAAAAGTTTTAACACAATCAAATTCAAGCTTAATACCTCACTCCTTACCTTCGTCGATCTCCCAATCTTCATAGTTGTGTTTAATTATTTCCAAAAGATCCCATCTGAATTACAATAGTCTTCTTCATAAAAGAACCAATACAAGAAGTATCGAGCATGGATTGATCATTACGAGAAAGCCGAGCATAAAAATTCTGAATAATAATTTCTCTTGCAAGCTCATGTTTGGGGCATGAATATATCATTGACTTAAGCCTCCCCAAGTTTGATCGATACCTTCTCCTTCACAAGGCCAAAAATTATATATGTAATTCCGATCACGATGAACCAGATGCATAGGACAAAACTTCTGATGAAATTTCAATCGGTTGTAATTCCAAGCTCCAATATCATCACATAGCCTATACCATGTCAATGCCTTTCCCTTCAAAGATAAAAGGAAGACCTTCTTCTTGACTTCATCTCCAGGTAAACCTGCAAGATTAAATAATCCACAAACTTCATCCACATAGATTAGATGCATATCAGGATGTAGTGTTCCATCTCCTGCATAAGGATTAGCTAGTAGTTTCTGTATCATACCCGAAGGAATTTCATAATAAATATTTTTAGTAGGTGCAGTAGGTTGAGGAGAAACTCTTTGTTCTTCCGGTCGGGGTGAAGATACCCTGAACAAGCCCCTCAAAGGATGGGTTTCCATAGTGACAAGTAGCAGTACATTTTAGCACGTAATATAAATGTTTCGTTACCAAATTCCACTCACCAAAGACACTTCACTCCCCGGAAACGGCGCCATAAAAGAGTCTCGATGACCCACAAGTATAGGGGATCAATTGTAGTCCTTTTGATAAGTAAGAGTGTCGAACCCAATGAGGAGTAGAAGGAAATGACAAGCGGTTTTCAGCAAGGAATTTTCTGCACGCATTGAAATTATCGGTAACAGATAGTTTGTTAGTAAGATAATTCCTAACGGATAACAAGTAACAAGTGTAGCAAAGGTGCAGCAAGGTGGCCAAATCCTTTTTATAGTAAAGGATAAGCCTGGAAGAACTCTTATATAAAGGAAAGCGCTCCCGAGGACACATAGGAATTATTGTCAAGCTAGTTTTCATCATGCTCATATGATTCACGTTCGTTACTTTGATAATTTGATATGTGGGTGGTCCAGTGCTTGGGTGTTTTCCTTAATTGCACAAGCCTCCCACTTATTATTAACCCCTCTCGCAAGCATCCGCAACTATGAAAGAAGAATTAAGATAAATCTAACCATAGCATGAAACACGTGGATCCAAATCAGCCCCTTACGAAGCAACACATAAACTAGGGTTTAAGATTCTGTCACTCTAGCAACCCATCATCTATTTATTACTTCCCAATGCCTTCCCCTAGGCCCAAATCATGGTGAAGTGTCATGTAGTCGACGTTCACATAACACCACTAGAGGAAAGGCAACATACATCTCATCAGAATATCGAACGAATACCAAATTCACATGCTTACTTATAACAAGACTTCTCCCATGTCCTGAGGAACAAACGTAACTACTCACAAAGCATATTCATGTTCAAGATCAGAGGGGTATTGAATATCATTAAGGATCTGAACATATGATCTTCCACCAAATAAACCGACTAGCATCAACTACAGAGAGTAATCAACACTGCTAGCAACCCACAGGTACCAATCTGTGGTTTTAAGGCAAAGATTGAATACAAGCGATGAACTAGGGTTTGAGAGGAGATGGTGCTGATGAAGATGTTGATGAAGATTGACCCTCCCATGTTGAGAGGATCGTCGGTGATGACGATGGCTTCGATTTCCCCCTCCCGAAGGGAAGTGTCCCCAGCAGAATCGCTCTGCCGGAGCCCTAGATTGCTTCTGCCCAGGTTCTGCCTCGAGACGGTGGCGCTTTGTCCCGAAAGGCTCCTTTTGATCTTTTTCTAGGTCAAAACCCTCCATATAGCAGAAGATGGACACCGGGGGCTGGCCAGGGGGCCCTCAAGCTCGGGAGGCGCACCCTGGGGGTGTAGGGTGCGCCCCCCAGGCTTGTGGCCACCTGGTGGGTCCCCTTCTATTGTTTCTTTGCCCAATATTTTTTATATATTCCAAAACAATTCTCTGTAAAGTTTCAGGACATTTGGAGTTGTGCAGAATAGGTATCTCAGATTTGCTCCTTTCTGGTCCAGAATTCCAGCTGCCAGCATTCTCCCTCTTCATGCAAATCTTGTAAAATAAGAGATAAAAGGCATGAGAATTGTATCATAAAGTGTAATAACAGCCCATAATGCAATAAATATCAACATAAAAATATGATGCAAAATGGACGTATCACCCGGCACCCAAGCCGGAGTCGCACCACCGAGCAGGGGACCCCCTCTTTAACGAGGATGAGGATTTAGCCCTTATCTATGAATGGTGAATTATTTTTCTGGAGAGCCTTGACGGCTCAAGGGTGGCCATTGCGGCCAATGTACCGGGGACGCGGCCAACTTCATCGGTAACGCCCCCTTCCTCTAATCGAAAGCGAGCTCCTCGCAGTTCATCCCCTAGTCGCCTGACTTCTCCTCCAAAGGGACGACGTTCTAAACATCCACATGGATAAGTGGCTCTACAAGGGGGTCCCTGCAAGAGGCGCAAGACGTGCAGGCCTAGGTCATGGGGGCACACAAAAGTGCCCCCTCGATTACCAGGTAACTCCTTAATCGCTGCATTTGAGTTGGTGCCTTCTTAGGCCCTGACGCTTTTGATCATTCACAGGCCGCCCTTGTCTTCCTCCATGGTAGCAAGGATGAGGGCCGAGGGGATGGCGGCTTCGCACAGGGAAGCGGAAGCACGCCCTGCCTCGGGAATTACTCCCGAGGTTCCCAGCCTGAGAACTCTGAGACCAGCTCGGCTACTCCTTTTGAGATCCAATGTGCCGTGAATTACTGGCGGCGAAATACTTCCCTAAGGAATCCGGCTTTCTCAGATCGAGAGTTCAATGCCCTCAGCACGGTGGATGCATAACTTGGGGCAACCCATGGTGCTTTTGATCAGTCATTAGACGTCTTGTCACAAGGTTTACGGGTAAGGATTCACCCAAGTTCATATTGCTTTAGGGTTTTATGCATTTCTGTATTTGTTCGAAGGCAAACAAGATTGCCAATTATGGTAGTAGCCCCTAAGGCTTGGTATGGGCGAATGCGACCGTAGCAAGGCTTGAATACTAACAGTGCATGCCGTCCTTGACAGGAAGCTCGGGCAAAGAATGATCAACTGACCGAGGCACTTGCCCAGACAAAGGGGAAGTTAGATGCCGCCTTGGCTGAGGTGGAGCAGGTGAAAAAGTTCACCATGGAGGCGCACGGTAAGTGCTTGTCTGGCATGTATCATCGGTGCTATGGAGATTATGATATGGCCTGATAACATAATCCAATGTAGCAGCAGAAGCCCTAGGTCATCTTGAAAGAGATCTTAAGCAGGCCAGTGAGGATTTGCTGTATGCGGAGTCGCAGCGCCAGGCAAACCAACATGTGGTGACCCAAAGGGTGGATGGCATTAATGCGGTAAGGGCTAAAAACACCCGACATGACAAAGAAATTGAGAGCTTGAAAGCTTAACTGGCTGCTGCTGAATTAAAGAATCGTCGAACGGATGATATGATTTTTGGTATGTTCTGATTTTCGAAAATCGCTCCTGAGGATTATCCAAGGTGATTAGCCGGCTTACTCATTGTTCTTGGCACCTTCTCTGTCTGACCTACACCTTGACGCACGAGGTCCGGTGCTCGAAGACATGGAGGCTCATCTATCTGTGGTGCACAAGAGTGCGTGAAAATCGATGAAGGACATTTTCAAGGTTTTATGGCCTGAAGTGGTGCAGGTGCCCGAAGACATGGCCGTCTTAGCCGAACAGCTGAAAAGAGCTCGGCACCGGATCCAGGCTTGGAAGGTGTCCGCATGTCAGGAAGGGGCGACGGAGGCGTGGGCCATGGTTAAGACCTACTATATAGGTCTTAATACGACAGATTTAGCTGAGGTAGGACCTATGGGGCCGGACGGGGAAGAAATACCCACTAGTCATGTATACGAGAGTGTTATGCCTGCTGCTCAGTTTTCGCAGAAGGACTACGCTCTAGACACCTTAATAGATGGACTAGACCGGGTGTAATTAATTATTCATGTATGACTCTATGTATGAAAGTACTTTAGGTCAATATTTAGACCGCGGTTCCAAACTCTGTCAACCAGCCATCGGCTTCCACCTCCTCGGCCAGTGATCGAGGAGTGTCCCATACTACTGGTCGAAGTAATCAGACCAGATGCTTTAGGTGACAAGGCAATCCGGCTTATATGGTTCGAATGACAATAGGGAGGCGAAGAGTTATGTTATATTACTTTTTAACGTAAGAAACATCTTCCGAGGAAAATAGTTCTTCCAACAGTTCCTTTCCTTGGGTGGTTGTGTCGAGCACGTGGGTCTGAAGACGAGTGACCTCGGGGTCAAAGCCCCTGGTCGGGGTTTGAAAGACCCCCTCCACTTTATTCCTATGTCATGGCCGACCGATTTGTATGTTAAGAGTACTAGCTTTTGGCTTTATCGGTCTGAGGTACTGCGCTGGCTGACCCGGGAGTAACAATCACAACGGTGCTCCCTTTACCATGTTAGCCGTATGATCGGGAACATAAGGGGCAAGCACAGGAGCAGGGCAACCCAGCTTGGCCAAATCTTAAGTCAAATCGATGCATATTTTTGCCTGAAAGACAATAGTATGTAAGAGGTGGAACGACGCATGTTTTGAAAAGAACATGCTATATTATCTCTCAAAATTATTCAAAAAGATGCTCCGAGGTGTAGACTACATAAAAAGGGTAAGTTATATACATGAGCAGTGTTCGGTGGGTCAACCGTGGAAACGTCGGAGCAACACCACGTTCCAGGGGTTGGGCTCTAGACGGCCGTCCTATGGATCCCGAATTCAGTAGGCGCCTCCGATTAGTACCTGGTCAATAATGAATGGGCCATCCCATTTAGGGGGAGTTTGTGTTTCTGCTTCTCTGGATGGAGCCTCATTGTAGGGGAACGCGACAGAAAACAAAAAATTTCGATATAGCGAGCACGCCCAGGACCACTATGGAGACTGCATACAAGGTTTGATCTGATCCGTACCGACTCGAAGCGCAGCGGAAGAAGAGTCGGTGGAGATCGTTGGTGCAGATCCCCGCAGCTAGGATTTACAACCTCCCAACCGCGAGGATGTACTCCCTCGCCGGACAGCCCTTCGGGAGGCGGTCGGACAGTCCCCCGGACGATGTCGCAGACAGCCCTTCGGGAGGACCCTCGAAACTCGAACGGAGACTCGGACAGCACTTCGGGAGGACACTCGAACAGCCCCTCAGGCAAAAGACCGAAACTACGACCTCTCTATGGGGTTGCACACATACGGTGTCAGCTATCCGGCAGGGCTTCGCCGTCCAGAACTAGTTCCTGCCGGAACCCAGACAGCCTTTCGGCTCTACGAAACTCTTTTCGTGGGAGGGAGAGAAGAAGCCAGATAATGCATGGCATGTGTATGAGAGCAAGGGATGAGGTTTGTGGGCAGCCCACTCTCCTCTATTTATAGGAAAACCAAGGGGTAAAGTTGGCATTCACAAATACCAAAAGTACCCCCACTTTATGTCATTTACATAAAGAATAAAGCAAAAAGGAGTGCCATGTGGAGCTCCATGGAGCTCCACCCTTCATGGCCGGCCACCCCTTGGGGGGGGGGCCCCCAAGGGGGCTTCCTTAGTGCCCAAGGCTTCTAGAAGCCTTTTGGGAAAATTCCCAAAAGGTGCTTTCCATAAAAATTCCCAAAAAGCACTTTCACTATTCACGATGACATTTTTCAGCGTCCGTACGAACTAAAAATATTTATGTGGGCTTAGAACATTTCTAGTACCCACTAAAATAATTTTCAACGCGTTCTGGAACAATTCCAGATTAGTGATTTCATCTGCGAAAAAGCATCTGAAGCGGTTCCGGCAGCTCCGAAACATTTCCGGTTTTTATCCCCGAAAATTCCAGAAAGTTTCCAGAATAATTCTGGCACCCTCCAAGAATTATCAGGGGCATCCCGAAACCAATTTGACTTAATGGAATACCCCAAAACAACTTTTCAGTTTCACCGAAACTCATCCGGTGTTCTCTCTGCGGAACTTTTCCGCTGTCCGAAACTTTTTTGGTGTCCGAAACTTTTTCGGTGATTTTCTCTCAGACTCCCTGTCTAGTATTCAGCAGATAGATGACCCTTAAGCGTGTGACCCTATAGGTTCGGTGAAGTATAGACATGACCCGGAACCCCTTCCGATCAATGATCAACATCGGAGCCGTGGACACCCATATTAACCCCTATACCCACACGAATGATTATTCGAGTGAACCTCCAGTTGCTGTGTGCTATTCCTGTTGCTTCGCAATATGTCACAAACACCCGAGGTGAGATTTATTGCATCCCCGTGGATCAACAAATTTGTCCACTATGCAAGTTACCTCGTTACCGGTTTTGTTCTCTTTTCTCGTTTCTGTGTTTTCGGCATCCCAATGATCAAATCACAAGGTGTCTGGCCAGACGATGATGGATACCGTAACACCAAGAGGGCCCGAGAATATCTCTCCATCGTCGTAGGAGCAAATCCCAATCTTGAGCTATCTCGTTACTTGCCATACTTTTCCGTGAACCCGTAAGCCGCCGTAATAGCCACCCAGTTACGGATGACGTTTAACAAACCCCAAAGTTCACAAAGCAAGTACGAAGGAACTCAATACTCTCATGGTCTAAGGAATTATGCAAACATTAACTATCTCTATGTTAAGAACCATAAACTTGTAACGATAGAAACTCATAGCATAACATCAATCTGGGTCGATTCAACACAAGTGTTCTATCAACATCGTGCCCTCAAAATTGCTGGCATAGCCATGCCCATGATCAGGAAAACAGGATCATCATGCAATACTTGAGCCAGTCTTAGAGGCAAGACTAGGAATACATTTTACCGTTTATTATACCACACGTGCACATGAGTTTCCCTCCGAGCCTCGTGTTATTGCAGACTCGAGAATCATAGCAGTTATAGCATGGAACATAAACATTCATTACAAACTTGGAGATACAAAATAACGGTTGTTACTGCCTCTAGGGCATATCTCCTACACTCATGACTAGGTTTCCGATGTTGAAGTCCTTTGCATGGACGACCCTGTTGTCGTAGCGCCGAGCCTGTTGTTGATAGATAGTCGATCGTGCTCGAGCGACATTGCGCTCCTTTCAAGAGCGTCCAGGGCGTCAAGCTCGGCCTCCCGCTCTTCATACATGCGTACCTGTGGTGCGCCATGTATGATGTTGCAAGGGAGTACTGCCTCGGTGTTGTACACCATGAATAATGGGGTGTACCCGGTTGATCTGTTCGGAGTGGTGCGCAAGCCCCATATCGAGTTCCTCTACCCATTTGCAGTCGGCTTTTTAAGGGAGCGTACTAGCCTAGGCTTTATGCCACCGAGGATTAGTCTGTTTGCCTGCTCCACTTTCCCGTTTGACTGTGGGTGGAATATAGATGCGTAGTTGAGCTTGATGCCCATTCTTGGACACCATGCTTTGACCTCTTTGGCTGTGAAGTTTGTCCTGTTGTCTGTGATCAGACTGTGTGGGATACCGTAATGGTGTACTACCCCAGAAATGAACTCAATTACTTGGATAGCTTTCGCCGAGGTGACTGGTTTTGCTTCGATCCACTTAGTGAATTTGTCAACCATGACAAGTAGATATTTATTTTTTCATGATCCGCCCTTGAGTGGGCCAACCATATCTAGACCCCAGACCGCGAAAGGCTAAGTTATAGGGATAGTGCGGAGGATCGCAGGGGGGCATGCGGCTTTGTTTGGCGAATACTTGACATCATGGGCAACGTTGTACCAATGCCGAGGCGTCGGCGCCCGTGGTTGGCCAATAAAAACCAACTCGGAAGGCCTTGCTGGCCAAGGTCCGAGCAGCGGCATGATGTCCGATCATGCCGGAGTGCATCTCTTGAAGTAAGAGTCTTCCTTCCTCCCCGGATATGCATCGCTGGAGGACGCGCATAGTGATTATCTTTTGGAGTTCTCCTTCATGAACCTTATAGGCTTTAGATTGCCTTACGATCCGACGTGCGTCGGTTTGTTCGTCGGGGAGCTCTTTATGGATCAGGTATGAGAGGAGCGACTCGTTCCATGGTGCAATGACTGCCATGACTTCATGTGCGGAAGCTGTTTCCGGAATAGCTTAGTCGCCCATTATACCTTGTTCTTCATCATCTTTGGGTGGGGCAAGTTACCCGACGTCGCTTGACTCCAACGCCTTTGTCATCTTGCCAGACTACGGATGGCTTGAAAAGCCATTTGAGGAAGGTATTGTCCAGGATTTTATCCCGCTTTGTGCCCATTCGGGCAAGTATATCTGCGGCCTGATTACTATCTCGGGGTATGTGATGAAATTCTAGCCCCTCGATCCTAGCCGAGATTTTTAAGACAACATTCTGGTAAGTTGTCATCTTCAAATCTTTGCATCAAATTCACCGTTGACTTGTGAGATGGTGAGGTTGGAATCACCTAGGACCTCCAAGCATTTGACACCCTTGGAGACTGCTATCCAGAGTCCGTGTGATAGGGCTACATATTCGGCCGTGTTATTGGAGTTCGTGTACATAATTTGTAACACATATCGAATATTGTCTCCCATAGGTGATGTGAGCACGATGCCAGCCCCTAGGCCAACAAGCATTTTGTAGACGTCAAAATACATGGTCCAATGTGAATAGGTGTTGTATTCTCGAGGGAGTTCGGCCTCCGTCCACTCGGTCACGAAGTTGGCCAGCACCTGAGATTTAATAGCTCAACGTGGTCGGTAGGTGATTTCAAAAGGTAGGAGCTCTATGGCCCATTTGTCTATATGCCCTGTTGCATCCCTGCTATTGATTATGCCATTTAATGGGACATCGGTTGCCACGGTCACTGAGCACTCTTGAAATTAGTGCCGAAGTTTCCGTGATGCCATAAAGATGGTGTAGGCTATCTTTTGATAGTGAGGCCTCTTCCAATGCAAAGGTGCTTAGATAAGGCGCTAAGTTCATTAAATAGCTTAGCAACTCAAATCCTCAATGCATAGGTGCTTAACTTGTTGTTGCTAAGCCAACTTTATTTAATGAGTTAGCACCTAAACTCTTTCATTTAAGTGTTTTGTCTAGGTTCACATGCTTGGCATTGGTTCTTCCTGGGGTCACCAAAGTGCTCTCTCTCCTCCTTAATTGTTGCGCCATGTCATTCTTTCACTTATGTGGCATGCTTAGCACATGTACACTATGGAGCACTGGGAAGGGCCTGAGGGTAGCGTGTCTTGCATGGGGTTAAGACCTCGGAGACATAGTAAACCGGCCTTTGGACCTGGAACTTGTGTCCCTCCATATCTCGTTCAACCACGAGTACTGCATTGACCACCTGGTTTGTGGCCAAGATGTATAACATCATCGGCTCGCAAATACCTAGTGCTGCTAAGATAGGGTTAGTGGCGAGGAGGGCCTCCTCGGTCCATTTGAACGTCTTTGTTTGCTTTAACAACCTCTACAGAGGCAAGGCCTTCTTCCGGAGTCTTGATATGAAGTGACTTAATGCCGCCACGCAACCTGTTAGTTTTTGTACGTGCTTTAGCTTCGTTGGTACCTCTAAGCGGTCTAGGGCTTGTATCTTTGCCGGGTTGGCTTTGATTCCTCGGCTAGATACAATGAATCCGAGGAGTTTTCCGGCTGGAACTCCGAAGACACAATTATCTGGATTGAGTTTAATTTGGTACTCCCGCAGGCTAGCAAAGGCGTCACAGAGGTTTTCTACCAACTGTTCGATGTGTTTGGTTTTGACAACCACATCGTCTACGTAGGCCTCGACGGTTTTCCCAATGTGTTTCTCTAAGCATGTTTGGATCATGCGCTGATAAGTCGCGCCGGCGTTCTTTAGTCCGAAGGGCATCGTGTTAAAACAGAACGGCCGGTAAGGTGTGATGAATGTTGTTGTTGCCTGGTCATATTTTTTCATCTTTATTTGATGATATCCTGAATAGGCATCCAGAAAGCACAATGAATCATGCCCGGCTATGGCGTCCACGATCTGGTCAATCCGTGGTAGGGGAAGGGGTCCTTGGGGCAGGCCTTGTTGAGGTCATGGAAATCAATGCACAGGCGCCAGGACCTATGCTTCTTCGGTACCATGACCAAATTGGCAAGTTAGTTGGGGTGTTTTATGTCTCGGATGAACCCGGCTTCCTGTAGTTTGGCCAGTTCCTCACCCATTGCTTGACGCTTAGGTTCGGAGAAAAGTCGAAGTGCTTGTTTGATGGGCTTGTAGCCTTTTAGTATGTTCAGGCTGTGCTCTGCAAGCCTGCGGGGTATCCCTGGCATGTATGAAGGGTGTCAGGCGAATATATCCCAATTTTCCCTAAGGAAGTTGCGAAGCGCCTCATCAATCTCGGGATCCAAGTTTGCCCCTGTGGACGCTGTTTTAGTAGGGTCCGTGGGGTGTACTTGGATTTTAACTATTTCATCAGCCGTCTTGAACGAGGTAGACTTCGGCCATTTGTCGAGGATTACATCACCTCGATCAACATCGGCTCGTAGTTTGGTTAGCTCCTCGGCCGCGAGGGCTTCGGATAGAGATTCGAGGGCGAGCGACGCTATTTTGTTTTTGGCTTTAAGTGCTTTCTAAGGGTCGCTTGAGATGGTAATGATCCCGTTTGGGCCTGGAATTTTGAGCTTCATGTAGTCGTAATGTGGTACTGCTTGGAATTTAGAGAAGGCGTCCCGTCCCAGGAGGGCGTCATATCCACTCTTAAAGGGGCGATATGGAACGTAACCTCTTCGGAGCGGTAATTGTCCGGCGTTCCGAAGACCACACCCAGGGTTATTTTACTGCTACAGCGTGCCTCTCGCCTGGGTATTATACCTTTAAAGGTAGTGCCACTCTATTCTACGCACGATTTATCGATGTGCATTTTGTCCAGAGCATTTGCATATATCGGATTTAAGCTGATGCCTCTGTCCATGAGCACCTTCCGAAGTCGACAGCTGGCCACAATTGGCTTGAGGACCAGCACGGCGGGCCACCTGTTCGGGGTCGACCTCGGCTGATCTTAATGATCAAAGGTGATCAGCATGTCTATCCACGCGCACCGAGTTGGCACCTGTCGGATAGAATTGATTTCCCGCAGGGCTCGTTTGCGCTGGTTGTTGGACGTGAAGGTCTCATAAATCATCATGACCTCGTCTTCGTCCGAGGGCTGTTTTGCGTGGCTGGGGTGCCCGCCAGGAGGATGGGTCCTTCTTTAGCCACCTGCCTCACCACGCAACAGTCACAAAGGTTGTGAGTCGGGTAGGAATTGAGCAGAATAGCATGTATTGGGCATGGTCTATCTAGGAGGCCATCGACGGTAGTCTCGGGGTGGCCGGAGGTTTTCTTCTTCTTCCATGGTCTCTCAATCGGTATGTTCCGCTTGCGGGACTCGCGCCGAGGTGCGGGTCTATCGTGTTTCGAATTATGTTCAAAGAGTGAATTTGTGCTTTCCCCGGCTATCCAAGCATCTTCGATGGTGCAAAATCTGGACACCAGATCGGACAATTCCGGGAGTGTTTGGACACAGCGGTGAGCGAGGGCATTCAAAACGCCTTTATCCTTGCATCCGTGCTGGAAGGCTGTTATTATATCTGAGTCCAGGTAGTTTGGTATCTTGTTTTTGACAGACAAGAACCTAGCCAGAACTGTCTGATTGATTCATCAGGAAGTTGTTGCAGATAGGCAAGGTCCCAGACATCTGGTTGGCCAAAGTTATCAGGGCGATACTCGATGTGGGAGGTGGGTGGGTGACTTTCGATCTCTAGGGATCGTGGTCCCGAAGCCCTAGCATACTCATCCCGTGTCAGATCTGTGGTCGTCGGATCGGCCGGACTGATTCGAAGATCAGTTTCATCGGCTGCCTCTAGCCGGCCGCTGTGTTAGTCACTTTCCAAAAAGTACCTCAGCCCTTCATACCAGAAAGAGAGTTCGGCAGGGGCCGGAGAGGAGTCCTGGGTCACTTCAAGCTCGTGACGGAGGAAAGGCGTTTTCGTGACAGAAGTTCCAGGCATGGGAATCATGCCCGTGAGTTTGGAGTCGTTAACCGATGATCCCATCGATCCTTCTGTCAATCTCACAGCGGAACTCTCAATGAAAGCACCAGTGACGGTGTGAAAACCGGCAGACCTCGAGGTAGGGGGTCCCGAGCTATGTATCTTGGACATATTGATGGAAATATGCCCTAGAGGCAATAATAAAATGGTTATTATTATATTTCCTTAATCATGATAAAGGTTTATTATTCATGCTGGAATTGTATTGATCAGAAACATAAATACATGTGTGGATACATAAACAAATATCGTGTCCCTAGTGAGCCTCTACTAGACTAGCTCGTTGATCAAAAGATGGTTAATGTTTCCTAACCATAGACATGAGTTGTCATTTGATAGCGGAATCACATCATTAGGAGAATGATGTGATGGACAAGACCCATCAGTTAGCTTAGCATATGATCGTTCAGTTTATTGCTACTGCTTTCTTAATGTCAAATACATATTCCTTCGACCCTGAGATCATGCAACTCCCGGATACCGGAGGAATACCTTGTGTGCTATCAAACGTCACAACATAACTGGGTGATCATAAAGATGCTCTACAGGTATCTCTAAAGGTGTCTGTTGAGTTGGCGTGAATCAAGATTGGGATTTGTCACTCCGTGTATCGGAGAGGTATCTCTGGGCCCTCTTGGTAATACACATCATAAGAAGCTTGCAAGCAAAGTGACTAAGGAGTTAGTTACGAGATGATTTATGTAACACCCCCAGTGGTTAACTACAGTAACCACCCTTTTGATTATGCCATGTCGCCCGCTACCCGCTCGCCTGTCGCCCGTCGCCCGCTAGCCCTTATGGGCCACTGACGGATGGGCCCCGCCCCATTGTGTCAATGACACAGGGGCCCCACTGCCCAAAACAGTTTTAAAAAAAAGAGAAAATTTAAAAAAGAAAATAAAAACGAAATTAATAAAATTATTAATTAATTAAATAATTAATTAGTGAATTAATTAGTTTAAATAATCATGTTTAAGTTAATCTAAATTAATTAGTTAGTTCAATTAAATTGTAATTAGGTTAATTAACCCTAATTAACCTAAACAGAGAATGACAGGTGGGACCCACGTGTCAGATGACTGCTGACGTCAGCATGAGGTCATGCTGACGTCACCAACACTGTTTCGGATAATGTTTATTTTATATAATTAAATAAATTCCAGAAATTAATAAAAACTTTAGAAAATCATATTAAATAATCCGTAACTCCGATGGAAAAACTTTGTACATGAAAGTTGCTCAGAATGACGAGACGAATTCGGATACGCGGTCCGTTCGTCCGTCACGCGTCCCTATCTATCCGAACATGGAACCTTCCCCCTCCGGATCGTTTGTCCGATAATTCCAAAGACCCGGGAAATATCGTCAGATATTCTCCCGCTCCGTCTGATACGTGTAGTACTGCGTTAGACTACCCCTAGCACCGTGTATCGTATTTGTCTTGCTTATGTTTGCTCTATATTTATACTGTTTCCTCCCCCTCTTCTCTCTTGTTAGACCCCGACGTCGTCCCCGAGACCGACGCAGCTCCAGAGACCGAAGACACCATTGACGACCTTGCCCTTGCCGCCGAGCAACCAGGCAAGCCCCCCCCCCCTTTTGATCATCCCGATATCGCCCATTCTATTTCTCATGCTTGCATTAGAATTGCTGCTGCTGCTTTACCTATTCTGATGCATAGCCTGTTTATTGTAACCTGCTGTTGATAATTACCTGCATATCCTAAACTGCTTAGTATAGGCTGGGTAGAGACCTATTAGTGTCCCCACTTATCCCGACCGCCCCGCTAGATTATCCGAAGACCCGATCAACGGGATTGAAGACCAGGCCCCAGCACCGCACATCACCCCCCCCCCTTAGTTGTAATGACACTGCAGCGTTACTATCGAGTGTCGAGGGTGATACCTCGTGCAGCACTTCTGATGTTAACTCTGTAGAGTAGCTATTCGGTCGTGGTCATCGAGGGTGATTCCTCCTTCACCGCTTCCGACAATGACGCCGTCGTACAACACCTCAAGTGTGAACCCAGCGAGGGTGATTCCTCCGAGTTCACCTTGACGGAGACATCGATTAGGAATCCAACGAGGGTGATACCTCGGATTCCCCTGATGTTATGGACACCCGAATACTTGGACTTTACACTGTTACTTGGATAGGCGGGTCGACCCTGAGGGGTACCCGCGTGCGCCTGAGAGGCCAGTGTTGTGAAGAAGGGTGCCTGTATGGTGCCCGAGTGCTGAATACGAGGCGCGGCCGGGCATTCTTAACCCTTGCAGCAAGTCCTCGAGACGGAGCGATGGGGTCACATCTTTCGTGAGTCTCTGCTCGTTACCGCAAGCCCTAGTCTACTAACGATTTGGATATTTGACCCAAGTAGGCCTCTGGCCTGATAGCACTAACCATCACGTGGGCATAGTATGGGCGTTCTGCATCGTAGCATCAGCCAAAAGCTTTGTCAGACGTCCAGTTCAGCATTGTGGCACGGTCGGATCATACCGACCCTTCGGGGCGGTGCTGGTATCCACCCTGCACACAACGACCCGGAGTGCACAAGGTGATGGCCCAAGACCCCTGAGTGCTTAGGATGTAGACCGGCGGGGACCTCTCTGCTGAGCTTTAGGTATGGCTGCGGTGTATCGTTTGGCCGAGGCCGGGCCTCACCCAGGAAAGTGTGTCCGGCCGGAGTTAATCGAGCGTGTTGGGTAAGTTGGTGCACCCCTGCAGGGAAGAAAACTTCTATCGATAGCCTGTCCTACGGTAACGGACACTCGGGGTTGTATCCTGATTGATACAATTTAGAACTGGATACTTGGATACTATGGCTCTGGGATTGCTTCTCGCAGGGAGTCGAGAAGGGATCTCAGGACGAGGTTGATGACTGTATGGCTCTGGGATTGCTTTCTCGCAGGGAGTCGAGAAAGGATCTCTGGGTGAGGATGAGACTTAATGATACTGCTACTTTATATTGATCTGTTCTGCTCCCTTCTATTGCTGCAAGACCGATGAAGATGCTAGTCTTCGATAGGACTAGGCCCTCTCTCTATTCTGGCATTTCTGCAGCCCAGTCCACATATACAGCCATTCCTTGATAATGTTGCATATGTAGTGTAGATCCTTGCTTGCTGAGTACTTCTGAGTACTCACGGTTGCTTTGTTTTCCTTTTCTCCCCATATCAGCTTGTCGTGACTAGATGACGGAGCCCCCTGAGACAGATGCCCCGTCGATCGACTACTACTACTACCCCGAGGATGGATACTACGACGAGTTGGATGACGACCAGGAGTAGGATCGGAGGGTCCCAGGCAGGAGGCCTACGCCTTTCGATCGTAGTGTTTTATTTTGCCCCGCCTTTCTAAAGGCCTTTCTATTTCTGTTTCATATCTGTACTCAGATATCTGATGCTTCCGCTGACGCTTGTATGCAAGCTTATGTATTCGAGCCCTCGAGGCCCCTGGCTTGTAATATAAAGCTTGTATGACTTTATTTATGTTTTAGAGTTGTGTTGTGATATCTTCCCGTGAGTCCTTAGGCTTGATCGTGTGCATTTGCGTGTATGATTAGTGCACGATTGAGCCGGGGGCGTCACAATTTATTACGGAACGAGTAAAGAGACGTGCCAGTAACGAGATTGAACTAGGTATGAAGATACCGACGATCGAATCTCGGGCAAGTAACATACCGACAAACAAAGGGAATTACGTATGTTGTCATACAGGTTCGATCGATAAAGATCTTCGTAGAATATGTAGGAACCAATATGGGCATCCAGGTCCCACTATTGGTTATGGACCGAAGAGGCGTCTCATTCATGTCTACATCATTCTCGAACCCGTAGGGTCCGCACTCTTAACGTTCGTTGACGATATAGTATTATATGAGTTATGTGAGTTGATGACCGAATGTTGTTCGGAGTCCCGGATGAAATCACAGACATGACGAGGAGCTCCGGAATGGTCCGGGGGTAAAGATTGATATATAGGACGATAGTATTTGGTCAACGGAAAGGTTTCGGAAGTACCGGGTATTTATCGGATCACCGGAAGGGGTTCCGGGAGACCTACGGGGAGTTATTGGGCTTATTGGGCCAACGAGGGAGAGCACACCAGCCCACATGGGGCTGGTGCGGCCCACCTCATGGCGCCAGCCCTAGGGAAGGAAGGGAAGAGGGCTAGCCCCCTCTTACATTATGTCCTACTTGAGAAAAAGGAAAGGGGGGCGCCTCCCCTCCTGCCTTCTCCCCTGCACCATAAGAAGGAAAGGGGGGCGCACCTAGGGCAGGAGCCCAAGGCTGGCCGCCGGCCCCCTTGGGGGTGCCCTAGGGCAGCCCCTCCACCCCCCCTACCTATATCTATATGAGAGGAGGGAGAGGGGCAATACACACCACGATCCCCAAGCCGTGTGCGGCGCCCCTCTCCCTCTAGTTCATCCTCGGTCATATTTCCGAAGTGCTCGGCGAAGCCCTGCGGAGATAGTCACATCACCACTGTCACAACACCACCGTGCTGCCGGAACTCATCTACTACTTCGCCCGTCTTGCTGGATCAAGAAGGCGAGGACGTCATCGAGCTGAACGTGTGCTGAACGCGGAGATGTCGTATGTTCGGTACTTGATCGGTTGGATCGCGAAGGTGTTCGACTACATCAACCGCGTTGATAAATGCTTCTTCTTTACGGTCTAGGAGGGTACGTAGACACACTCTCCCCTCTTGTAGCTATGCATCTCCATGGATAGATCTTGCATGTGCGTAGAATTTTTTTGTTATCCATGCAACGTTCCCCAACAGTGGCATCATGAGCCAGGTCTATGCGTAGATGATATGCACAAGTAGAACAGAAAGAAGTCGTGGGCGGTGATAGTCATACTGCTTACCACCAACGTCTTATTTTGATTTGGCGGTATTGTGGGATGAAGCGGCCCGGACCAACCTTACTTGTCCACGCACATGAGACCGGTTCCACCGACTGACATGCAACTTGTTTTGCATAAAGGTGGCTGGTGGGTGTCGGTTTCTCCTACTTTAGTTGAATCGAATTTCACTACGGCCGGTCCTTGAAGAAGGTTAAAACAGAAAACTTGATAAATCACCGTAGTGGTTTTTGCGTAGGTAAGAACGGTTCTTGCTAGAAGCCCGCAGGAGCCACGTAAAACTTGCAACAACAAAATAAAGGGCATCTAACTTGTTTTTGCAGGGTATGTTGTGATGTGATATGCTCAAGACATGATGTGATATACGTTGTTGTATGAGATGATCATGTCTTGTAATATCGACAACCGGCAGGAGCCTTAGGGTTGTCTCTTAATTGTTATATGAATTGCAAGAGCCATGTAATTTCTTTACTTTATCGCTATGCGTTAGCAATGGTTGTAGAAGCAATAGTTGGCGAGATGACCCCTATGCAATGATGGAGATCAAGGTGTTGAGCCGGTGATGATGGAGATCATGACGATGCTTTGGAGATGGAGATCAAACGCACAAGATGATGATGGCCATATCATGTCACATATTTTGATTGCATGTGATGTTTATCCTTTATGCATCTTATTTTGCTTAGAACGGCGGTAGCATTATAAGATGTTCCCTTCACTAAATTTCAAGATAAAAGTGTTATCCCTGAGTATGCACCATTGCCAAAGTTCATCGTTTCGAAGCACCTCGTGATGATCGGGTGTGATAGACTCTACGTTCACATACAACTGGTGTAAGACAGTTTTGCACATGCAGAATAATTGGGTTAAACTTGAAGAGCCTAGCATGTACAGACATGTTCTCGGAACACTGGAGACCGAAAGGTCGAACGTGAGTCATATAGTAGATATGATCAACATAGAGATGTTCACCATTGATGACTACCCCATCTCACGTGATGATCGGACATGGGTAAGTTGATTTGGATCATGTATCACTTAGATAACTTGAGGGTTGTTAATTTAAGTGGGAGTTCATTAGTAATTTGATTAATTGAACTTAATTTATCATGAACTTAGTCTTAATAGTTTTTGCATATCTATGTTGTAGATCAATGGCCCATGCTACCGTTCCCCTGAATTTTAATGCGTTCCTAGAGAAAGCTAAGTTGAAAGATGATGGTAGTAACTACACGGACTGGGTCCGTAACTTGAGGATTATCCTCATTGCTGCACAGAAGAATTATGTCCTTGATGCACTGCTAGGTGACAGACCTGCTGCAGGAGCTACTGCAGATGTTATGAACATCTAGCAGGCTCGATCTGATGACTACTCAATAGTTCAGTGTGCCATGCTTTACGGCTTAGAACCGGGGCTCCAGAGACGTTTTGAACTCCATGGAACATATGAGATGTTCCAAGAACTGAAATTTGTATTTCAAGCTCATGCTCGTGTTGAGAGGTATGAGACCTCTAACAAGTACTTTGCCTACAAGATGGAGGAGAATAGCTCAGCCAGTGAGCATGTGCTCAGAATGTCTGGGTACTACAATCACTTGAATCAAGTGGGAGTTAATCTTCCAGATAAGATAGTGATTGACAGAGTTCTCCAGTCACTATCACCAAGCTACTAGAGTTTCGTGATGAACTATAATATGCAAGGGATGACGAAAACGATTCCCAAGCTCTCCGTGATGCTGAAATCGGCGGAGGTAGAAATCAAGAAGGAGCATCAAGTGTTGATGGTTAACAAGACCACTAGCTTCAAGAAAAAGGGCAAGGGAAAGAAACGGAACTTCAAGAAGAATGGCAAGCAAGTTGCCGCTCCCGTGAAGAAGCCCAAAGCTGGACCCAAGCCTGAAACTGAGTGCTTCTACTGCAAAGGGAATGGTCACTGGAAGCGGAACTGCCCCAAGTATTTGGCAGATAAGAAGGATGGCAAAGTAAACAAAGGTATATTTGAGATACATGTTATTGATGTGTACCTTACTGGTGCTCGTAGTAGCCCCTGGGTATTTGATACTGGTTCAGTTGCTATGATTAGAAACTCGAAACAGGAGTTGCAGAATAAACGGAGACTAGTTAAGGGCGAGGTGACGATGTGTGTTGGAAGTGTTTCCAAGATTGATATGATTACCATCGCACACTCCCTCTACCTTAGGGATTAGTGTTGAGCCTAAATAAACATTATTTGGTGTTTGCGTTGAGCATGAACATGATTACATTGTGTTTATTGCAATACAATTATTCATCTAAGCCAGAGAATAATTGTTGTTCTATTTACATGAATAAAACCTTCTATGGTCATACACCCAATGTGAATGGTTTATTGAATCTCGATCGTAGTGATACACATATTCATAATATTGATGCCAAAAGATGCAAAGTTGATAATGGTAGTGCAACATACTTGTGGCACTGCCGTTTAGGTCATATTGGTATAAAGCGCATGAAGAAACTCCATGCAGATGGACTTTTGAAATCACTTGATTGTGAATCATTTGATACTTGCGAACCATGCCTCATGGGCAAGATGACTAAAACTCCGTTCTCCGGAACAATGGAGCGAGCTAATGACTTATTGGAAATAATACATACCGATGTATGAGGTCCGATGAGTGTTGAGGCACGCGGCGGGTATCGTTATTTTCTGACCTTCACAGATGATTTGAGTAGGTATGGGTATATCTACTTGATGAAACACATGTCTAAAACATTTGAAAAGTTCAAAGAATTTCAGAGTGAAGTGGAGAATCATCGTAACAAGAAAATAAAGTTTCTATGATCTGATCGCGGAGGCGAATATTTTAGTTATGAGTTTGGCCTTCATTTAAAACAATGTGGAATTGTTTCACAACTCACGCCACCTGGAACACCACAACGTAATGGTGTGTCCGAACGTTGTAACCATACTTTATTAGATATGGTCCATTCTATGATGTCTCTTACCGAATTGCCTTTAACATTTTGGGGTTATGCATTAGAGACAGCCGCATTCACGTTAAATAGGGCACCGTCTAAATCTGTTGAGATGACACCGTATAACTATGGTTTGGAAAGAAACCTAAGCTGTCGTTTTTTGAAGTTTGGGAATGCGATGCTTATGTCAAAAGGCTTCAGCCTGATAAGCTCGAACCCATATCGGAGAAGTGCGTCTTCATAGGATACCCTAAAGAAACTATTGGGTACACCTTCTACCACAGATCCGAAGGCAAGATCATTGTTGCCAAAAATGGGTCCTTTCTAGGGAAGGAGTTTCTCTCAAAAGAAGTGAGTGGGAGGAAAGTAGAACTGGATGAGGTAATTGTACCTACTCTCGAATTGGAATGTAGCACGTCGGAGAAAACCGTTCCCGTGATGCCTACACCGACTAGAGAGGAAGCTAATGATAATGATCATGAAACTTCGGATCAAGTTACTACTGAACTTTGTAGGTCGACCAGAACACGTTCTGCACCAGAGTGGTACGATAATCCTGTCCTGGAAGTCATGTTGTTAGACAACGGCGAAACTACGAACTATGAAGAAGCTATGATGAGCCCAGATTCTGAAAAATGGCTTGAGGCCATGAAATCTGAATAGGATCCATGTATGAGAACAAAGTATGGACTTTGGTGGACTTGCCCGATGATCGGCAGGCCATTGAGGATAAATGGATCTTCAAGAAGAAGACGGGCGCTGATGGTAATGTCACTGTCTATAAAGCTCGACTTGTTGTGAAAGGTTTTCGACAAGTTCAAAGGGTTGACTATGATGATACTTTCTCACCCATAGCAATGCTTAAGTCTGTCCGAATCATGTTAGCAATTGTCGCATTTTATTATTATGAAATCTGGCAAATGGACGTCAAAACTGCATTCCTTAGCGGATTTCTTAAATAACAGTTGTATATGATACAACCAGAAGGTTTTGGCGATCCTAAAGGTGCTAACAAAGTATGCAAGCTCCAGCGATCCATCTATGGACTGGTGCAAGCATCTTGGAGTTGGAATATACGCTTTGATGAGGTGATCAAAGCATATGGTTTTATACAGACTCATGGTAAAGCCTGTATTTACAAGAAAGTGAGTGGGAGCTCTGTAGCATTTCTGATATTATATGTGGATGACATATTGCTGATTGGAAATGATATAGAATTTCTGGATAGCATAAAAGGATACTTGAATAAGAGTTTTTCAATGAAAGACCTCGGTGAAGCTACTTACATATTGGGATCAAGATCTATAGGGATAGATCGAGACACTTAATAGGACTTTCACAAAGCACATACCTTGGCAAAGTTTTGAAGAAGTTCAAAATGGATCAGTCAAAGAAAGGGTTCTTGCCTGTGTTGCAAGGTGTGAAGTTGAGTAAGACTCAAAGCCCGACCACGGCAGAATATGGAGAGAGAATGAAAGTCATTCCCTATGCCTCAGCCATAGGCTCTATAAAGTATGACATGCTATGTACCAGACCTGTTGTGTGCCTTGCCATGACTTTGGCAATAGTGATCCAGGAGTGGATTACTAGACAACGGTCAAAATTATCCTTAGGTACCTAAAGAGGACTAAGGAAATGTTTCTCGGTTATGCAGGTGATAAAAAGTTTGTTGTAAAAGGTTACATCGATGCAAGCTTTGACACCAATCTAGATGGCTCTAAGTCTCAATCTGGATACGTATTGAATGTGGGAGCAATTAGCTAGAGTAGCTCCATGCAGAGCATTATAGACATAGAAATTTGCAAAATACATACGGATCAGAATGTGGCAGACCCATTGACTAAACCTCTCTCACAAGCAAAACATGATCACACCTTAGTACTCTTTGGGTATTAATCACATGGCGATGTGAACTAGATTATTGACTCTAGTACTCTTTGGGTATTAGTCACATGGCGATGTGAACTATGGGTGTTAATCACATGGCGATGTAAACTGGATTATTGACTCTAGTGCAAGTGGGAGACTGATGGAAATATGCCCTAGAGGCAATAATAAAATGGTTATTATTATATTTACTTAATCATGATAAAGGTTTATTATTCATGCTGGAATTGTATTGATTGAAAACTTAAATACATGGGTGGATACATAAATAAATACCGTGTCCCTAGTGAGCCTCTACTAGACTAGCTTGTTGATCAAAAGATGGTTAAGGTTTCCTAACCATAGACATAAGTTGTCATTTGATAACGGGATCACATCATTAGGAGAATGATGTGATGGACAAGACCCATCCGTTAGCTTAGCATATGATCGTTCAGTTTATTGCTACTGCTTTCTTAATGTCAAATACATATTCCTTCGACCATGAGATCATGCAACTCCCGGATACCGGAGGAATACCTTGTGTGCTATCAAACATCACAACATAACTGGGTGATCATAAAGATGCTCTACAGGTATCTCCGAAGGTGTCTGTTGAGTTGGCGTGAATCGAGATTGGGATTTGTCACTCCGTGTATCGGAGAGGTATCTCTGGGCCCTCTCGGTAATACACATCATAAGAAGCTTGCAAGCAAAGTGACTAAGGAGTTAGTTACGAGATGATGTATTACGAAACGAGTAAAGAGACTTGCCAGTAATGAGATTGAACTAGGTATGAAGATACCGACGATCGAATCTCGGGCAAGTAACATACCGACAGACAAAGGGAATTACGTATGTTGTCATAAAGGTTTGACCGATAAAGATCTTCGTAGAATATGTAGGAACCAATATGGGCATCCAGGTCCCGCTATTGGTTATTGACCGGAGAGGCGTCTCGGTCATGTCTACATCATTCTCGAACCCGTAGGGTCCGCACGCTTAACGTTCGTTGACGATATAGTATTATATGAGTTATGTGAGTTGATGATCGAATGTTGTTCGGAGTCCCGGATGAAATCACAGACATGACAAGGAGCTTTGGAATGGTTTGGAGGTAAAGATTGATATATAGGATGATAGTATTTGGTCACGGATGAAATCACGGACATGACGAGGAGCTCCGGAACGGTCCGGAGGTAAAGATTGATATATAGGACGATAGTATTTGGTCACCGGAAAGGTTTCGGAAGTACCGGGTATTTATCGAATCACCGGAAGGGGTTCCGAGAGACCTACGGTGATCCACTGGCCTGATAGGCACGGCGCGCCACACCTTCCCCGGAGCGTGCTGTCAGAGGACGCAAATCCTCTGGTGGCCACTCCGATCAACTGTACGCTCAATTTTCAAACCCCTATGACCAGTCGCACGCTTGATTCCTCCCTAGGCTCAGGTTTCCTCTCTGTTCAACTTATCGTTGGGTTGGGGCAAGCACCACCATCTCTCTCGTTTTCCCAATTCTCGGGTGAAAACCCGAAAATCTGGAAGAGGATGTGCGAGCAGTACTTTGCAATGTTTCAAATCCATGATTCTTATTTTGTACCTATGTCCACTCTGCATTTCACTGGTCTGGCGGCTATTTGGTTACAATCTTTGCAAAGTAAGATAGGAAACATGGATTGGGAGGCCTTCTGCATGTACTCAATTCAATCGAGATCGACATCAATTGTTAATTCGTCAGTTCTATGCTCTTAGGCAGTCATCTTCTGTTTCTGAATATATCGAGTAATTAGAAACACTGATGAACCATCTCATTTCGTATTCTAATGCTATGCATCCTTTGTATTTCTTAACGAGATTTGTGGAGGGACTCCGCAATGATATCTGAGCTGTGGTCATGGTACAACGGCCGAGTGATCTCGATACAGCTTGTGCCCTGGCAATTCTTCAAGAAGAAGTAGCAAAGGGGCAGCATCAACAGTATCGTCGGAAGGATGCAGATTTCACACCATATATAGTCAGAACTAGACCAGCAGTCCCAATGGCATTGCCCGCACCACCAATTCGTGCAACTGGCCTATCTTCAGCAACTGACGATCGTAGGGGCACAGAGAGCGCTCGCGCAACAGGCGATGCAGCAAAGGTAACCCCCCTCGGGAAATATCGCCATGCCAAATGCTTGTGTTTCTAGTGCAGTGAAAGATGGGGCCATGATCACACCTGTCCACCTACTGTTAAACTGCATGTGATTGAGGAATTTTTCAAATTATTCAACCTGGATGTTGCTACATCTGCTGATGAAGAAGGAGCTGTGCAAACTGAAACAACTCTTCCGATCAAGTGTGGCACCTATCAGTCCACACAACATCCGTTATAGAAGCTCCAAACCATTTGCAAATCCATGGCTGGTTGAAAGGACGAGAAGTGATCATGCTTGTGGATTCGGGAAGCTCAGCATCGTTTGTTTCACAACAGCTGTTGCCACATCTTCAAGGGGTGCAGGATTTGCATAAATCTGTCAAGGTGTCAGTACTCAGTAGCCAATGGAGCAGAGATGCAATGCACAAAAGAGGTCCCTGGTTGTTCTTGGTACCCACAAGGCCACACTTTCTCCATAGCATTCAAGGTGCTGCCATTGGGAGCCTACGACATCATTTTAGGTATGGATTGGTTGGAATACCACAGCCCCATGCTCATTGACTGGCCACGACGGTGATTGCAGATCCAAGACGGTGGCTGCACAATAGTTCTGCAAGGGATTGCAACCCAATAACAGTCATGTGACGTGCTGTTGAGTGTTCAGCTGGACAGTATTCAGAAGAATGCAGTTGTTGCTTTTGCAGTCCAATTGTGTTTCACAGGAGAGGCTGAGCCGGAGATTACTTTGCAAGCTTAAGAACTCCACCCGGACCTGATTCAATTGTTGAGGGAATTTGAAGATATATTCAGTGAACCCACGAAGCTACCACCTCGTCGCGAGTGTGACCACAAGATACCCCTAATACCGGGGGCACAACCAGTAAACATCAAGCAGTACAGGCACAAGTCGGAATTGAAAGATGAAATAGATCGCCAAATCAAGGAATTGCTTGAGGCCGGGATTATACAGAAAAGTAGCAGTCCCATTTCATCGCCAATCATCTTGGTCAAGAAAAAAGATGGGACATGGCGAATGTGCATTGACTATCACCGTCTTAATGCTCTAACGGTCGTCAACAAGTATCCAGTGCCGATCATTGAGGAGATTCTAGATGAGCTGGCAAGTGCGCGGTGGTTCTCAAAGCTTGACCTGCACGCAGGGTACCACCAGATCCGTTTGGCCCCGGGGGAAGAACATAAAACAGCATTCCAGAGCCATTCAGGACACTTTGAGTATAAGGTTGTCCCCTATGGGTTGGCCAGAGCTCCACCTACATTCCTTGGAATAATGAACACAACATTACATCCGGTACTTCGAGTGTGCACCATGGTTTTCTTCGACGATATAGTCATATTTAGCTCTTCCTTTGGTCAACATCTGCAACATCTGTGTGAGGTCTTTGCACTCTTGAGGAAAGATTAGTGGTGTGTTAAAAGATCCAAGTGCATGTTTGCACAACAAGAACTCAACTATCTGGGTCACACCATCTCAGCAGAAGGAGTGTCCACCGACAGGAGTAAAATACAGTAGGTGGCAACTTGGCCGACACCCACATCAGTGAAAGAAGTACGATCGTTCCTGGGTTTGGCAGGGTACTACTAACAGTTTGTGCGTTAGTTTGGCACAATTGCATGACCTCTGACACAGCTGTTGCGTAAGAATGTTCCCTTCCAATGGGCGACAACAACATGAACAACTTTTGAAGCATTAAAAGAAGCGCTGATTTCAGCACCAACATTGGCACTGCCGGATTTCACTAAAATGTTCGTGGTGGAAACAGATGCCTGCGATTATGGCGTCGATGCAGTCTTACAGCAAGAGGGCCACCCAATAGCCTACATGAGCAAAGCACTTGGCCCAAAGACGAGGGGCCTATCCACCTATGAGACGGAATATATGGCCATGGTTCTTGTAGTAGACCGATGGAGAGCCTACCTGAAGTTTTCTGAATTTACTATCCGGACAAACCAGAAGAGTTTGGTCCATTTGGAGGAACAAAGACTTCACACTCCATGGCAACAAAAGGCGTTCACTAAGTTGTTGGGGCTCCAATATCGAATATGCTATCGTAAAGGCACGGAAAATAGTGCAACGGATGCTCTTTCTCGGCGAACGATTTCCAACACTCAGCAAGTGCACGCAGTGTTAGTATGTCAACCGGCCTGGCTGCAAGAAGTGACTCAGGGATATGCAAAGGATCCCAAAGCTCAACAGTTGATTACACAGTTGGCTCTCGCTCCAGTGGCAGGAGGCAAGTTAACATTTCAATAGGGGGTCATCAGATTCAGAGGAAGAGTATGGCTATGCAACAACGCTAAGTTACAAGGTCAGATCATGTGGGCACTTCATGACAGTGCCCTTGGCGGCCACTCCGGTTTCCCGGCGACATACAGCCAGATCAGAAAACTATTTGCGTGGCCAGGTATGAAAAAGTAGATCAAAACACACGTTCAAACATGTTAAATCTGCCAACAGGCCAAGCCGGACAGGTCGCCTTATCCAAGATTGCTACACCCTCTGCCCGTGCCCAAGAGATGTTGGGACTTGGTCTCTCTAGACTTTGTGGAAGGATTACCAATGTCAGGCAAAGCAAACTGCATACTGGTGGTTGTAGACACATTCTCCAAGTATGCACATTTCCTCCCGGTATCCCACCCCTACATAGCATAGCAAATTGCCCAAATGTACATCGATCACATCTATAAGTTGCATGGGATGCCAGAAGCACTGATCTCGGATCGAGATGTTGTGTTTACAAGCAAGGTCTGGCAAGACATATTCAGTCTACAAGGCATTGAACTGAAGATGAGTTCGTCTCACCACTCGCAGACCGATGGACAAACAGAGCGTTTCAATCAATGTCTGGAGACGTACCTTTGTTGTTTCGTCCATAGTACACCCAAGACCTGGAGCAAGTGGCTGACCCTGGCAAAATGTTGGTACACTTTAGCATTCCACTCCACCATTGGTAAAACACCATTCATGGTAGTCTACATCCAAGAACTGAGACAGCTGGGAATTACACCAGATCATGCTATGCTGATGCCGGCACTCAACGAGTGGCTCGAAGAAAGGCAGCAAATGCAGGATGTCTTGCATCAGCACTTAGTAAGAGCGAAGCAGATCATGAAGGATCAAGCTGATAAGCGCAGAAGCTGGCATGAATTCCAGGTGGGGGAGCAGGCATTCTTGAATCTGCGACCTTATATTCAATCCTCAGTCACACGCCAAGCAAATAATAAACTGAGTTCCAAATTCTTTGGGCCATTCCAAGTGATCAGGCGGATCAGCGAGGTGACCTATGAGCTACCACTACCAGCATGCTCATCCATTTTCCCAGTGTTCCATGTGTCACAGTTGCGGCGTGCTCTACTCCCAAGTACGAGCGCATCTCCCCATTTAGCTGCAGCTACGAGTATCCACAACACACCAGTGAAGATCCTCGATCGTCGCTGGCGCCACGACGCACGCAAGATCCACGAACAGGAGCTTGTCCGCTGGCGGGATGACGCGGCAACACAAGACACATGGGAGGACATCGACCACCTCAAGCGCAGATTCCCTCAAGCCCCGACTTGGGGGCAAGTCGGTTCTGAAGATGGAGGGGGTGTCAGCGACCCTACGCTGACGGCCAGCCTCAGCAGATTGGCAGGAGCGCTGGAAGGGAAGAGGGCCAAGCCCAACAAGCCACGACGCGAGTGAACGGCCCAACCACAGGTTCACAGGCCCCCAATGGATCTTCGACATGTTCGAGTCATCGGTAGACGAGGGCCACAATACTAAGAGGGACGAAAGTAGGTGAGGAGGAGCATCCTGGCTGGGATCAGAACTGGAGGCGGCGGCAACCTGTATCTCCTTTCCCCTAGCTACCTCATCTTCTTCCTGAGAGGTTGTAACCATTCCTTTGTAATTGATTGAAGATACTCAAGAGATCTCGAGAGAGTATCTGACAGCCCTAGACAAACCCACGACTCTCAAAATTCGGCGAAAATCTTCCCAGCAGAAATCTCTACTTCGGTGGCCGGTGCCAATGATCTCCCGCTAACAACTTCGAGCCAGCAGCGTGGGGTACCACGTGTTAGAAGGGAGAGAAGGATTGATGGAATCGTTGTTGTATTGCTTGAGCCTCGTGGGCATATATATAGCAGTACATGGTCATCTTGGAGTACAAGTGAAGGCATGAACAAATTCTACGCTATCCTATGTTTCCTAAATAAACATTATACTCAACATCTCCCTGCAGTCACAACGGTAGTGATGAAGACGGTGAGACTGGAGAAGAATTCGAAGGCAAGCCGACGGACACCCCCCCTCCTCCCACAGTCGTAACGGTCGGTGCATCGCGGAAGTCGTGGCTGGAGTGGAAATCGACAAGGTTGCTCAAGCAAGGCGGTAGCCCTTTGTGCCGTTTGTCGATGTAGCCAAGAGCGTAAGGTGGTGTAACCGTGGTCGAGGTAGCCGTGCGAAGAATACTGTGGTCGATGTCGAGTCGGGGTGGCCGATGTCGAGGAAGTCGTCGTGGAGCCACGGCCGCAAGAAGGCGCCGAGTTAGTCATGGGCGCAGTGGTGTCGAAGTAGTGGTGCACCGAGAAGAAGATGTTGTTGACGACGCGTCGCGCCGGGTTTGCCAAGCCCGGGGACACATCGTGGACGAAGGCCCGCATCGGTGTTGCCAGCACCAGGCATGCGTAGACGGAAGAAGACAAAGTTAACAAAGCACCGCACCAGGCTTGCCAGGCTCGGGGACACGTCGTGGACGAAGGCACGCATCGGTGTTGCCAGAACCGGCATGCGTAGACGAGGGACCTGCACGAGCTGTACGCCATGTCGAGGAGTCGGAGGGGCCAGCAGAGAAGAACTCAACGACGGTTGCGGCGCCAAGTAGAGCGGGGCCGATGTTGCCGACGTTGGTTGGAGTAGACGAAGTGGTCGGGGAAAATGATAGAGAGGCTGGCGACGAGTTGGTGCTGGACGAAGACGAAGGGGGTGGACTGGCGGCGCGACTCGGTTGAGCGAGCTGCAGCGATGCCGAAGAAGAGCGGCGGCGGCGGCCTGACAGCGATGGCGGCCGCTTGATTAAGAGCGCAGCGGCGGTGCTCGAAGTAGGCGAGGAACCCGACAGCGTGACGAAGACCGGCGCGGACGGTGGCGTTCCCGCGCCAGGGGAGGCGGCGCGGCTCATACCACGGGAGTCGACGCGCGGGGACGGCGAAGTGGACCGCGGGCCGTGGCGCACGGCCCGAAGGAGCGACGCAGCGGCGGCGGGCAGATCGGGGCGACGTTGGGAAGACCTCGGGGCGGCAACGCAGCGGTCCGAAGGGACGACGCGAAGGCAACCTGTGGCTCGATCGGCGGAGGGACGCGATGTACTCGGGACAATCTTCACGGGACCTGCGCAGGCGCGCGCAACCGACGGGCCAGTTTGGTCACACGGCGTAGATCAGGCGGATCGCGGCGGCGGGCGGGTGATCAATTCGATCCCGCGCGAGGTTGGGGACGCCACTCGGTGGAGGCGGGGTGGTGGCGGAGTCCAAGATGAAGCCGGCGACGACGGTCGGCAGGGCGGCCGTACAGGCGCGGCGTAGATTGACGGGTGGGCCGGCGCGCAAACGGCGGCTTTGATGGGCCGCCGCATGGCGCAAGGCCACCGGGTCGGGGCGATGCAGGAGTCTCGGTCGGAGCAGGGCGGTGATGGCCGGCGTAGATCGACGGGCGGGCCGGTGCGCGTACGGCGGCTGTGAAGGGCCGCCGCATGGCGCGAGGCCGCTGGGTCGGGGAGGAGGTCGGGTGGCCGCGCAAGTGTCGGAGTGGAGGCGCGTGGGTGTCGATGGCGGCGATGGGCGATGCAAACCGATCTTAGATCGGAAAACCAAAAAGAAACCACCGATCAAGATGACCGGCGGGAGAGAGAAAAACCCGGAGCAAGGGCTCGGGAAAAAGACTGTCTAGGGCAGCCGGTCAACAGGACCGGCGGACGAACCCTAGGTACGGGCGGCTCGGCCCTCGGCGGCGGTCATGGAGGTCGACCGCCCCGGGTGCGACGCAGTGCAGAAGCGACGGGCGGCGGCTAGGGTTGCATCGGTTAGGCTGATACCATGTTAGAAGGGAGAGAAGGATTGATGGAATCGTTGTTGTATTGCTTGAGTCTCGTGGACATATATATAGGAGTACATGATCATCCTAAAGTAGGCATGAACAAATTCTACGCTATCCTGTGTTTCCTAAATAAACATTATACTCTATTCATCCCAAAATAAGTATCTTAATTTTGTACTAGCTCTAGTATAAATTTGTACTAAGCTCTAGACACTTATTTTGAGATGAAAGGAATACTCAACACCACGTATAGGTACAGCTGCTCCGAGCGACGTGCCGGAGGGAGCTCAGACCCGTCGATAAGCAGCGGATCGACCCCTCGTCTACGACATCAACAACGCTACAGATCGATCTATTATGGGCGGCGGCACGGTGCCCTCCTCAATCAGGCCACGCGCACAGGCGTGGACGCCACCACGAGCTCGAGCAGACCGTGGGCTACAATGCCCACATACACGGCGTAGCCTCCCAAGATGTGGGACGTGAAGAAACCTACAGGCCAGGTACGTGCATGCATCAATATGAGCTTGCACGTACACGTCTACAGACTCACCGGCGGCTTCGATCGCGATCGATCATCTCCCGTCGTCAGCTGTGCCTCCAGTCGCTACATCGACTTCTTCTATTTCGGGACTAGGCCAACAGAGATCGGCACCGCGCCGACAAACTACACCGAGCGATAGAACCATCTGCACCGCGCCGGCAAACTGCACCGAGCGATAGAACCATCTGCACCGAGCCCAAAAACTACAATCTGCATCGACTACCCTGCACGCGCATCGACGCGATCTCCACCAGGCCGACTCCATCGAGCTCCTGCTGCATCGACACGACCAGGTGCGCCATACTCTACGAACCGACTACATCAAGCCTGCGACGACAAACTGCACCAGCCGATCTGCACCTACACCGACATCTTCCTAGCCACGCCATGACATCATGATGTATATCTACATCACGCCCAAGAAAATAAAATCTTCGTCGAGAACATCTACGAGAAGCGACATCAACATGCATCATAATTCATCCACACGCCAGGCCAGTGTGGAAAGCGATCCATTCTTCATCGACTTCTCTGGCACGACACGACATCGACACTTCGTCGACACAGAGACGCCTTCAAGCGACGCATCATCGTCGACACGCCGCAGTAACGCCATCGCCGACACTTCATCGTCAAGATCTTCATCAGCGTGGTCTTCATCAATATCATCGTCAACACACCGCCGCCACCTCTACAACCTCATCCACAAGATGGACACCTAGCGTCCTCTGATAGACTTTTCTGCAAGACGCGACCACGACGGCACGACTGCATCGACACGGCATCACCATAGTGACGACCCCTACACGGCCACACGGTTTTGGCAAAACCGATGTGTGCTCGATGGGTTTCCTTTGGTCTTGACAAAACCAGTGGACTCATCGCCGATGGCACCCTCTGACATCCGCAAGTTGCATGGTCCATGATTGCAGCTCCGTCATCTACAACATAGCGCAATTTTTTTGCGCCTCCGGCTTTGTGCGGCTTCATCATCCACGGCGACTACATCATCGACCACGACTACCTCGACCACGGCTACATCATGATCGGCTACCTCGATATCGACATACAGGGCTACCTCTACAGTTACTCATCGGCGACAACTCCAGTCAACAGCGTCCGCGTCGTTACTAGCGTCCACGCCACTCCCGCTGTGACTGCGGGAGGGAACAGAGGAGAGACGAGGAAGACACTAGAAGGAGACGCAGTTTCCGCACTAGGTGCCGACCCATCAGAGACGCAGTTGACGATCGCACAACGGAGAAGAGGGCAGATGGGCAAGACTTCAAATTTAGTCGTAATTGTCCACTTCACTCCCGCTACGACTGAGGGGGATGTTAGAAGTATAAACGCAGAGATAAAGAGAGATAGAGATAGACTTAGTTTAAACACATAATATATTGCCTTGTACTGCAAGCCTTTTCTATGTTGTACTCTATATATACTCTGCGAGGGTCATAATAACACAACACAAACATTATCCATCCCACAATTTTCTACAACCGAGGCTCACACGAAATGCTGTCATCACCGGCCAATGCATTTCTGCTCAAACCAAAACCTCCATCCAGACGAGAAGAAAAATCAAGAATTATGCAAAACAGGGTAGAAAGAATGACGAACCTGAATCTCCCGAGACTCGAGGGGATGAACGAGGAATCACAGGAACAACATGATAGTACTGGTCTACTGGATAGCACCAAAAGGATTGAATGGATATGGATGAGGCGCTGATACTTCCTGTAGGAGAATATTCAAGGGGTGGAAATTTCGGATCGGCGATCGCGATGCTCTGACTGCGCGCGCCGGCACCTTGCCGGCCGCCGAGTCACGGCCCTCCTTCCCGGTAAGTCTTCACGTTCCTTCTCCAACCAACGATGTCTCAGGCTGATCGGCTTTCGCATGGGCGGACCGTGCCGCCGGGCGCATTTCTGCACGTTGGGCGGCTAGTTTCCACGCTGATCTGCAAACGGCGAAAGTCAGAGTCCATCAACGTGAGGCAATGGAGGACCTGATTTTATTTGTGAATTCAGAGCATGGGAAGCGGAGGAACTGAACTGTTGGACTATGGCGACCAGCAAGAATAAGCAAAGGATTGATGTACAGCGCTTGACTCATGCCTCTCTTTTTTTTGGTGCCAACCGAACTGCTCTTGGCAACAGACTGATTCTTCTGTCTACTTCCCAGGCTATGCCTTCGACACAGGTCCAAGTTCAGGTTCAGCATAAGGTACCTTTGGCACCACCAGCTTTTCTCTACAGGCTTACTACCAAGGAAATCATTGACTTAAAAGGTCTTGCTCTATTCCAAGCATGATCTAGACTCAGTTCTGCAGTTCTTCAAGGATAATTATCCACGCTCATCTTTGGACTGTCTTGATCAATCTGAATTAGCAGACCTGAAGCAGTTGGTCCAATCTTGTTCTACTTCTGGTCAGACTACTAAGCATGCACGTGCAACGCACATCTTGACTAATATAAATGATAACAGCCACACAAATTTATAAACTATATTGGATGATGTACAATTTAGCCATAACTTCAAATATCGTGTCAACTAAAATTGATTTCCATTCATTGTTTAGATCATATACATAGTATTGTGAAAATTTCACTGATCACATAAATAATAATAGGTATACTCATTTCACAATACAATGCAACTTGTGTTAAAAGGACAAAAAAGGGAAAACATGTACCATAAAAAGATAATCTAAAAAACTTGTGGAACAGTCACAAAATCAAGAAAATAATGAATGAATAGGTCCTTTGATTCAGGCTCCAGGCAATGTGGAGGTAACTCCAGTAATACTTGTTCGGCTTCAGCTGCACCCAACTCTTCTTGTTTCTCCTCTTAACTGGCTACAAACTATACTCAACCACATTAGTGATGCGTCATCACCACGACAACCAGCACCAACACCTTTACGCTCTCCTTCATCCTTTCCGCACTGGCGAGAACCTGTACCCTGTCCAACCACGCACCGCCCTTGGCTTGCAGAGCCACACCATGGTGGGATGTTTACAATATTGATTCAGGCGTGACCAAACAGGCGAGCAAAGTGCCAATGCTACAATTAGGGGCACTTTAAAACTGGCATATATACACGTAACAATATGTAAATTACCAAAGAACAATAGCCAAACTACCAGATTAGAAATGCAGCAGCACTAAGCATCTGTATGGTGGCTAACTTACGAGTACAAGAATAAGCGAAACTACGCATAACGGTCGCAACTAGTAATGATCAAGAAGTGATCCTAAACTACTAATTACGAATCAAACATAACCTCACCGTGTTCTCTTCTCAAACTCACCCGAAAAGATACGGTCACGGTTACACACGCGGTTGGTGTATTTTATTTCGGGTCTGATGTCAAGTTCTCTACAACCGGATATTAAAAATTCCAATCTGCTACATAACCGTGGGCACGACTTCCAGAAAGATTAAACCCTGCAGGGGTGTCCCAAATTAGTCCATAACAAACTCTCACGATCCGCGGAGACAAATCTTCATCTCGGGACAACCCGATCAAACTCGGAATCCCGGTGCACAAGACATTTCGACAATGGCAAAACAAGACCAACAAGACCGCCCGATGTACCGACAATCCTGATAGGAGACGCACGTATCTCGTTTTCAGGGCACACCGGATAGGCCAGACGTCGGGTTGGCCGGACATCTCCCAGTTTGGACCAACACTCATGAGGAGCACTGGCCCGGGGTTATTGATTAATTTCCTCGGGTACCGGTAAGTCCCTATGTAAGTTTTAGTTTTTATTAGGCAAATGGTAAAACCAAAGTTGGGCCTTGCTGGAAGAGTTTTATTCAAAGCGAACTGTCAAGGGGGGCCCATAAACCCCGACCGTGTTAGGAACGCAAAATCAAGGAACATAACACCGGTATGACAGAAACTAGGGCGGCAAGAGTGGAACAAAACACCAGGAAAAAAGCCGAGCCTTCCCACCTTTACCAAGTATATAGATGCATTAATTAAATAAGAGATATTGTGATATCCCATGAAATCCATGTTTCAACATGGAACAACCTGCAACTGCACCTGCAACTAGAAACGCTATAAAAAGGGCTGAGCAAAGCGGTAACATAGCCAAACAACGGTTTGCTGGGATGATGGAAAGATTAGAGGCTGATCATGGCAATTTGATAGGCTTGATAAAAAAGTGGTAGGTAGCGCGATATAGCGATAGCATCGAGACAACTAGCAAAGCAAAGATAATAGGGATATCCAGGTTAACGGTCATCTTGCCTGAAATCCCGCTCGAAAGAAGATCAAGTCCATGAAGTAGACGAACCAACGTAGTCGAACGAATCCTCACAATCGCAACGATACTGGGAACTATCGAGAAGAAGCATAACCGGAAGGAAGCAAACAACATAGTAAACAAATAACACATGGACAAGGCATGATGCACAACCAAGTATGATGCATGACAAGGTTAAATGTTGTTACTCATGGCAAGGGATAATGCATGAAAGAACCCCACATCAAAGCAACTTTAAATGAGGCCGGAAACAACACATAACAATCCCGGAAAGTCCCCATATGCAAATTTCGAATTTGGTATTGTTCTGCCCTAAACCATATTTTAGAGTTGTTAAATAGCAATAGAAAGTGCACCACGATGATCTACACGTTTTTCTAATCAAGTTACATATATAGATCATTTAATTCGGAGCTACGGTCTAGAAGATATGAGCTAAACAAGTTTAACATGGCATTGATGCAAATGCAAGCATGGCATTGATGCAAATACAAGCAAAACACAATCATAAACACTTCAAAACATTGATTCAACAAGATATTATGAAACTATATGCAATTCTAAGCAAGTTTCATATAGGACATGATCAAAACGGAGCAACGGTTCAACACATACACACAAGACAAGTTTAAATAAGAATCTGCCCAAAACAACAACTAGGCATATTGCAAGCATCAAAACAACATGCTATAGGAACCATATGGACTCAAACTTGATATGCACTTAAAATAGAGATAACATACTTCAATTCATCTTTAGATTTCAGGTTCATAAGCATCATGGTTAATTTACTATGATCCATGCAAAATGCAAAGTTCTGAAAAACTAGACATATACATGAGCAGAGTTAATATGATGGCATGTTGGAGGCATGAAACAAATATGCTAAAGTGCTAGAACATGGCATCAAAAGGCATAGCATGCTAGTACATATCATGGAGCTCAAATCATACAACATGGCATATACATAGAAGTAACAAGTTCATGGGAACCATCAAAACAATATGCAACCGTTAATTCAAAAATCTGAGAACACAAGCATTAACATCATGATGCTGACTTGGGATGCATATAACAGCAAGCATAGCAATTTTAATATTTATGAAAAAGACAGCAAGCATAGCAATTTTAATATTTATGAAAAAAAAATTGCATGTAGTAGATATGGCATACTCCAACTTACTCCATGGGCACAACTTCATAGGATGCATAGATTAATTACTATGATTTTTACAAAATGAAACATGTTGTTAACAGATTGACAGATTTAGCATGATAACAACTTTAGAGCAAGAATAAATCATGCTACAGCAACCGTACATGGCAAACAAGGGCATGACATCAAAGTACAGATAACATAGAGCAAATAACACGAAGGAACCATATGCATATGACTTATGGATTAGTGGGAACCATCATGACAAGTTTGAAAGTTATAACAGTTTTTAGCAGCAACATCAGGAGGCACTTTTGCAATGAAGATTAACACATGTAGATGATCCCTAACATGCATGCAACAGCCACTATCATGAAGAGCACAAGGAGTAGATGATTTTACATATATAAATCATGTTCATAGGATGAACAGGTTGTTAGATACAACCACCACAAGAATGCAATATGATATGAATGATAGAAATGGCTTGGGCGTTTTTAACAGAAAAACTGAGCGAGCGACGAATAGCTAAATAGAGCGCGAGCGAGGGATAGGCGGTGGTGCTCACATCAGGCCCATCGGGCCGGCTTGGTGGCGGAAAAACCGGGCAGGGCGGTTCACGGGGCGGTCGGCGCGGACCGGGCCGGTTCAGCTGAACTGGCCGGTCCCACTGGTTCGCGCGCACCAGAGGCGGGGCGGAGACGACGCCGGCTTCGGCGAGGTTAGCGCGACGGCGCGGCAACAGGGGGCCTCCGGCGGGGCTTGGAAGGCCGGGGATGGATAGATCGACGGCGAGGCAACCGGATCCGGCAGTCGGGGTTGAGGATCCGGTGGCGGACGTCGTTCTCCAGCGGCGCGGGCGCCATCGACGGCGGGGAAGGCGAGGTCAACGGCGAGGGGCTCTGCAGGGGGCCCTCGGGCACGGGCAGCGCGGCGGCGGCGTCCTGCTAGTGTCCGGCGTCGGCGGCGAGGTCGGAGGCGCGAGGCCGCGCGGCGAGGCGGCGGGGTCGGGTCGCGGCGAGATCCGGGCGGCGAGCTCGTGGAGGAGCGGGGCGACGCTCGAGGGCGACCCGCAGTTGCGGGCGACGACGCGCGCTCGAGCCCAGATGTGCTCGAGCGGGCCTCGGCTGGGCCTGCAGGGCCGCGGCGCGGTGGCTGGCTGCTGAGGCGCGATGTGGTGGCTTGCCACTGGCTACGGGCGTCGGTTGCGGCGGCGCAGCCCGTGGGACGGTGCCAAGTGGCAGGGAGGCTGTGGCCAGGCGCGGATTTCGAGAAGAATGTTGGAGGTGGCGGCTGGGACAGAGGTAGGGGAAGGCTAGGGATAGGTTTGGCCCAAATTTGGAAGGGTGTGGGTCTATATATAGGGAAGGTTAGGGTTTAGGGGGTGTTTCGGAGCCCTCCGATCACGATCCGATGGCTCCAGTCGAAGGGGGTGCTAGGTGGGCTATGTAGATGGGTTGCGCTAAGAGGAGAGAAGAGAAGAGCGGCCCCGCACAAGCTTTCGGATACCGAAAACGTCCGATGAATATACTGGCTATAGTTATCCGTTGGGGCATCAAACGGACTCCGAATGTGACGAAATTTAGCACGCGGTCTACTGACAATATAACAAGACCGCACGCCAACTTTCAACCCATTCCGAGAACATTTTTATCCCACTTATAAAATAATATTTCCGAGGTGCCGCGGGCGCGTGCGAGTGTAGCTGGACTCAGAACAGACAACGGATAGGACGGGAGAGGAGCGGCCACTATGAACGGATGCAAGTTTTGAAAAACATGCGGATGAAATGCATGATGACATGGCAAGGTGCAACACGCAAGCGAATGACATGGCAATGGCGGCGAATAAACGGAAGACATCTGGCGCATCGGTCTCGGGGTGTCACAAGGCGTGACCAAACACGCGAGCAGAGTGCCAATGCTACAATTAGGGGCACTTTAAAACTGGTATATATACACATAACAATATGTAAATTACCAAAGAACAATAGCCAAACTACCAGATCAGAAATGTATTTGCCGAAGTCTAGGATACCCATCAGTTCAAGAAAGATACATGGGTGTTCAATGCGCTTTGAGGAAAAATGATTAAATATATAATTCAATTAGATTCGGTCGCAATGGTACATTGTTCCTGGAGTGAGGCATACCGTGCCACTAAAATATTGATGTTAAGAAGACAATTAAAATGATTCTATGAGCAAATATAATTTTGCATATTCCTTCCAAATAGTACATCAAGGCAATGTTATTGTGCATGTCAAGGCATAGTACATCTATGAGCAGCGTTATTATGCAAGTGAAGGCAGAGTATGACAACTTAGAAAATGCATGCCAGAGAATCTTCCATTTCAAAAATACCCTATTTTACTTTTCAAGTGTGTAGAATTTTCCATCAAATAATTTGAAATTTCCGACATTATTCATGGTCAGAGAACTGGATTGTTTTATATCGCTCATAAGCAGACTACTTTAATTTAAAGAAACAACTATTCTAGATCTATATGATTAATTTTAAGGAAGTGTAAAAAGAATTACACTGCAAGAAACATGACTTACGGGTTGAGGTGTCATCTAAATAAAATTAATAAATTATTAGCATTAAGGGTATTCTAGTTCGGAAGAGCACAACAAATAAAGCTATTGGCTATGATAATAGTCAATGTCTTTACTCATTTTCCATTCAAAGTTGTCTCTTTAAGCAGCAAAATAAATGATGATGTTCTGCTAAAGAAGTGTATGGAAAGCAAGAGCTAGATAGCCGAATACGATATATGAATTGAAGAGCATAAAAGGGAAAGATCAATTCTAGCAATCCATGATACATAACATAAGTATTAGCACCTTTGAGTAACCAAAGTTACAAATTTTTACTGGAATGTTGGACTCTCATCATGTTAAGATCACGGTGACAGATTTCCTGCATTTCTAGCATCAGTTCATGGGCAATTTTTTCTGCATCGGTTTCCCTTGATAATTTTCAAAAGCAAAGCGTACCATGAAATGGCAGTAGCAGACCTCCGAAAGTAGTTGCTGGAAGAAGTACCTTGCCTGTTGACAAGAGAAAGCATACAAGTTACATGATTACATCATTAGAGAATAAATAGAAGCATCTCCGATTAAATTTAGTCTTCTTTACTAATAATGTAAGTGTTGTACATCACACAGGCTGCAAAGCAATTCTCAACATTCAATTCAACTGGAATCACCAATAACATCGAAAGAGAGGTAACATGTTACGAAAATTAATTTTGTTACATCTACTTTTTATCTGATTCCTTTTATTGGAAGGTAACATGCTACAAATTTAGCATGTACATGTGCAGGTGCAGTTAGTGGCAAACTCAAAAAGCAATCTAGTCCAGCTTCAAAATATTGATGTGAACTATATGATTCAGAAATTAGAACACAGGACATGTTCTCTAATCAATATATGCCTTTAAATCATTTAGTCAAGCAACTACCATGCCAATTGTCATGCAGAGAAAAATCTGATGCATAATGCTTATCATTCTGAAATGTTGGTAGTCCAGGAACACGGCATGAAATAGTACAGGTACATTACTCATGCAGAAATCAAGGTTATTCCTCGCCATGCTGTAAGCTTCATCTAAAGTTTACATTGGTGCACCGTGCACGTCGGCCTTATCCACCGCAGTAGCTCTTACAGACAAACATAGTAGAGAAATGCAAGAACTATCATTAGCGCACACGAATAAAATCATATTAACAACTTCATTCACACCCAATCGGCGGTTCCCCAGGTTGACTTATCAAATCAAATTAGTAAGTAGGCACAGCCAACAACAAACTGCTGAAACATCCAACCTTTGATGTAGAAGTCGTGGTAACTCATCTTCTAGTTATTCTAGAGAGATGGATGAAAACTGTGAGCCGCAGAAACTTGGCGAGAATCCATCCATCTCTTTTCTGGTCTTCACGGTCGCCGCAAGCATGTGCCTGATGCTCCTTCTGCTACGCTCCTCCTATTCCGGTGACGTTGCCCAAGATTGGAGAACCACAAGAATTTGAATCAGAAATTTCCTCCAAATAGAACGCTAAGAAACCATTAAAAAAATCCTATGAATTCAAATCCTACAAATCAATCGACCCGCAGAGCACTAAGCCACCTTAATTAGTAGCATCTTCATGGGTGCAGACGATGAGGAGCGGCGGGCGGTGGCCGTGTTGTCTGTTCAGCGGCAACGTACCTGGGGTAGCAGAGGAGGAGCGGCGGCGCGGCGACCTGCTCTCAGATCCGTTGGAGGAAGAGTGGTGGGGCGGCGGTCTGCTCTCACATCCATTGGAGGAGGAGCGGCAGGGGCATCGGCCTGCACCCGCGTCCATCGGAAGAGGATCGGCGGCCTACATGTGACAGCAGAGGAGGAGCGGCGGGGGCAGCGTCCTGCTCTCGCCTCTATCGGAGGAGCGGCGAGGACGGCGGCCTGCTCTCGCGACCGTCAGAAGTGGATCGGCCGGGGCGACTACCTGCTCTCAGATACACACGAAGCCAGGACGTGTTGTTTCCTGTTAGGATTCCGCCTTTTTTTCCTCCTAGATACTAGATAGATATCTGCTGGCGTGGGAAGAGGTGGGGGTTTGGCAGAGTAATCGTCCACTCTCTTTTTCTAAAACAAAACATCTCCTTTATTCATTGGAAATAACGGTTACATCATCAATCATCAATAAGAAGAGTTACAATATGATCCATAGGTTCCTCAAAAAAGTCCATTCTCACAGAAAATTTAGCTAATCTAGCAAGTTCATGAGCAACTTTATTTGCTTCCCTATTACAATGTTCAAAACTAACAAGTGGAAAATCGCCCGCCAAAAAATAACAATCATCAAAAACTACTGTCACCGCTCCCGCTGAATGTCCTCCATTCTTCATTGTGTCAATTACTTCCATATTGTCGGAGTTTACAACAAGACGATTGCATCCCGCCTTCTGTGTGTAAGTAAAAGCCAAATCTTAGAGCCAAAGCTTCTGCTGTTAAGACATCTGCACACCAATCCATCCTCCAGTTCCCTTCAACAATGAACCTTCCTTTGTCATCTCTAAGGACAGCTCCCACTGTGCCTCTAAGCATGTCCTGATCAAAAGAAGCATCTACATTCAATTTCACAGAACCCATGGGAGGTCTTATCCATCCCCCTATTCTATTTTTTGCCCTCGGGGACTGAGCTTTAACATAATTTGCCGCTATAGCACGGGCTATAGCACGGGCTCCCATCGAAGTTTGGTATGCATCCTAGGACTTTCCCTGATGAACAAGCGTCCGTCTATCCCACCATAAATACCAAGATGTTATAGCAATCAATTCGCATGCATTCTGGGTACCCACTATAGATAGCTCTTGCTCTGGCATAAGAAGTAAAAACTCAAGAACTGTCTCTCCCGCATGATCGGTAGCACAAGCTTTACTAATGGCCTCATGCAATCCCAGTTTCTCCCAAACCTCTTTCGCCTTCTGATAGAGAAACAACTTGTGTTTTGTATCTTCTGGTCCATTCGCACATGATGGGCAGATGGGCGAAACTTTCATATGTCTATTTGCAAGTGTAACACGACACGGGAGAGTTCCGTGCAAAGTACACCAAATGAAAATCTTCACCTTTGCTGGACAAGAAAGTTTCCAAATCTTACTCCAAATAGGATTGACATTTGTTCTACCCATACCATTTGTGTAATTCAATTTCCTCCCATGTTGTTTTTTCCATTCCTCCAAATAAGCTGAACGAACCGTGAAACAACCATTCTTTGTATGGTTCCAAGCAATGAAATCCGTTATATTATGCATAGGGAGGGGGATCGCAAGCATCAATTGGCCACAATGTTTGTCTTACCAAAACTTCGTCCCAAAAATTGGTGATTGGCTCGATAAGATCAATAACTTTTGATAGAAGGTGCCCTCTACTAGGAGTAATAATTTTCCTATTTGCACAGTTCGGGATCCATGCATCTCTCCAAATATCAATATTTTGTCCATTTCCAACTCTCCAAATATAACCGTTCTATAAAGAATCAACTCCCGCCATAATACTTTGCCAAGTAAAAGAAGAACCCTTTTTTAGATTTGCATTCATTAGGTCGCCATCCGAAAAATATTTAGTTCTCAAGACCGTGGCACATAGGGAATCAGGGTTGTCAAGCAGGCACCACGCTTGATTGAAACAGTGTATATCATGAAAACCCATTCCTCCTTGGTTTTTTGGAACACACATCTCCCACCAAGCCATCCAATGCATTCTCTTCTGATTGTCTTCGTCACCCCACCAAAAATGCGACATCGCGTCAATGATGCCTTTGCAAAAAAAATTAGGAATTTTAAAGACGGCCATGGCATAGGTTGGGATAGCTTGTACAACTGATTTGAGTAAGATTTCCTTTCCTCCTGCTGACAACAGTTTTTCTTTCCATCCACTTATTTTCATAATAATTCGATCAATAAAAAATTGAAAACAGTCACTCTTGTCCATACCCACATTTGCCGGCAAACCAAAAATTTGTCATTAAGGGCTTCAGTCATAATATTCAGAATAGTACAAATTTGCGCCTTGTCTTCCACTTTTGTGTTGGGACTAAAAAATATACTAGACTTTTGAACGCTCACCATTTGCCCCGAGGCCGCACAGTAAGCATCCAAACCTGATTTCAGCGCCTCCGCGCTCATCAAATTAGCTTGCATAAGGAACAAAGAGTCGTCCGCAAAGAGGAGATTTGAAATTGATGGTGCATCTCTGCTAACCTTAATTCCGGAAATACTACCATTCTCCTCCGCATTAGCTAAGAGGGCAGTCAAGCCCTCCGTACATAACAAAAATAAGTACGGGGAGAGGGGGTCTCCCTGCCTTAATCCTCTAGAAGGTTTGAAACTCTCAGTTTCTTCCGTATTAAAACAAACCCGGTATTCCACAGAGGAAACACACTGCATAATTAAACTCACCCAGTCATGTTGAAACCCCAGTCTCAGCATGATTTCCTTAAAAAAAGGCCACTCCACTCAGTCATATGCTTTGTGCATGTCCAATTTGATTGCACACAAGCCTTTTTTACCGGTCCTTTTTTTCTTTATTTTATGGAAACATTTGTAAGCCACTAAGATATTATCTGTAATCATTCTTCCAGGCACAAAAGCAATTTGGGTAGGGCTGATAATATCTGATAGGATTATCTTCAGTCGGGTAGCAATCATTTTTGAAATAATCTTATACACCACATTGCATAAACTAATCGGTCTAAATTCAGTCACCTTTTCTGGAGAGTTAACTTTTGGGATCATTACAATTGCAGTATTGTTCCAACCTTCGGGTATAGAGTAGGTATTCACTGCCCAGAGAACCTCTTCAGTTAGGTCATCCCCCAACATAGACCAGAATCTTTTATAAAAAATGGCGTGTAGGCCATCAGGACCCGGCGCCTTTAAATCACCAATATCAAATAGGGCCTTCCGAACCTCCTCTGCCGTGTAGGGGGTGAGAAGAACACTATTCATTTCATCTGTTACTTCCCTTTTGACAAGAGAGAGAGAACCTCCTGGTTCGGTTGAGTAACTTCTGAGGTAAAAAGGTTAGAAAAGTACCCCATAATGTGATTCTTCGTCTCCGTGTCTTTTAGCCAAACACCATTATCATCAAGCACTTTTTTTATCTGATTTCTTTTCTTTCTAGCCGTTGCCGCATTATGGAAAAAAGAGGTATTGCGGTCACCATGCAATAGCCAGTTTGCTCGACCCCGCTGTAACCAGTATATCTCCTCTTGTTCCAACAGATTTTCAATAAGGACAAGAGTCTCTTTTTGACGCGCAAGGGAGTCCGCATTTATAGGTCCCCTCCATGGTTTTTCTAAATCTTTTTTTAGTTTATTAATTCTTTTTTTGGACCCTTCAGAATTTCACGATCCCACGTATGTAAATCCGCATGCACCGCTCTTGTACGGTCAGCGAGAGACGGTCTGATGCAGAACATCTTCGCTTTGTCCCATGCTGTACGTACAATTTCCATAACCGTTTCTTCTTTGAGCCATCGAGGTTCAAATTGTTTCACTCGACTCTTTGGGCGATTGAAAATATTACTCCCTCCATTTTTATATACAAGGCCACAAACTTAGATTACAGGTACCAATGTAAAATTTAATGCCTGTTTTGCAAGTCAGCTTTTCTTTTCGTTTACTGGGATCATTAATACGCCGCATGCATGCAAAGAAACTGAGTGGAAGAAGTACCTGACTGTCATTATGGCTGTATGCATGCAAGTATTAAACAGGTTGTTAGTACGAGAAAATATCATTAATTTTGCATCGATTACTGTTTGTGGCCTTGTATAGATGCAAAATGTATATTCCATAGTGGCCTTGTATAAGTAAATGGAGGGAGTATCATCAAAATATCCCGTGTCTAAAATGAGTGGACGATGATCCGAGTGTACATGTTTTTCATTTATGACCGCAGCCCGAGGAAATTAATTTGCCCAATCCACATTACAAACCGCTAAACGCACTCTTGGCTTACGGTCAGTGTAATCTGGACGGCGAGATCAAATTAAGTATCTCTAATCGTGAGGCTGTAATTGGTTGAGGTTGTTATGTGTAGATTAGACCTAGTGCGTTTAGCGATGAATATGTTTGCTTGTTTAATAGTAGTAGAGATTGATTCGGTTTTTGAATTATGCCAGCAGAGGTCGGTTCCAGCAACCTCCGTGTTTACTCGCATTCAGAGCTCCATGAGCAACCGTCAGACTGCTAAGGTCGACGCGGGGCTTACTGGTATTTCAAACCTACAGTCAAGGGGTACCTCTTAGTCAGATGAGCCCATGGATCACTTTTGGACATCGGTGTTTGACAGGTTAGAGCCGCGCCTGGGAAACAATCTAAAGGCCCGGCCCATTAGAACTTCTGTGTTTGACAGAATTGACTGGGGTCCTACTATGGAGAGGTGTACGAACGAAGTATGTCCACCAGAGGGGGGTGAATGGGAGTTTTAAAATTTCTTCGGAAATCTCAAAACTCTCAGAACCCAGCAGCAGAACGAATGAAAAACAAACTACAGCGAGATAAAACTAAGTATTGAATGGAAACTAAACATGCATCGAGACAAAACACATGAAAGAAAACATGTCGAATATAAACATGGGTAGAAGATATAACTAGTAGTGCTCGATGGCGACAGGATATTTGTTCGACCAGTTCGTCCTTCTGCACAAGGACTACGTCTGGTTGGAGGGGCTGTGACTTAACATGGAAGATAAACTCTCTTCACCCTATTCTCCTCGACAATTGGTTCATCAACCAATGTCGATTACTCGTGGTAGATACTTGAGGTGATCTTCAAACCTTCATAGACTTCTTCTTCGAGAACCACAATCACTCTTGGTCTCTGAAGAAATTGACACCAAACCATCTAGAGAGTTTGCAGCTCTCAAGAGTAATAGGCGAAGCGTACTGGACTTAGATTCGAGTGATGCTGAACCACTATCTAATTCTTCGGCTCTAGGGGTTTTCTCTCGGTGGATTTTAAACTCAAATCACTCAAAGAGTGGGTTGCTCAACAATCTTCTTAGAATCAAACGGAGCAGCCACCGGACAAAGCCGGCGCGGGGTGGCTATTTATAGCCACAACCTCCCCTGATGGGAAATGACCATTTTGGACACGCGGTCCAGCCAATGGCCAACCGACACATTTCACAGCGGTCGGATTTGGAGCAATGGTAACATTACTTGAGGAACAAGTAATGCTAACTCCTCGGTCCGAGACAAATCTCTCGCAGTGAAGAAGATCACAGTCTCTTGCTGGCAAGTATTTGCTCGGAATACAAAGTGATTTCTCTCACAACTTTCATAGGATTTAGGTTTAGCATCAGAGAATCAAAGTTTCAAACGCTACACCCCTCTTAATAGTACGGTGGTCCTATGACTCAATAAAGAGAAGAAGAACAATGAAACAAATACTATGTCTTCACTCCATCTTCAATCTCCTCGGACGCAGTCATTTTCCCCGGACAGACACCGAACCAATTGCTTCACTTCAGCAATTTTTAGGGGTCACTCTTGTTAACATCATCTTCGGTGATAACCTTCGCTGCACCGCAGGGAGATTATCTTCGTCATTTGCATCAAACTCCTCGTGATCTCAGGGACCTGTTATTCTGTGTGCACTAGCAAACACATAGGTCGCATATTGTTTATGTCAACAAACTCCAAAACATAAGGGGCCTATCATTGCACCAACAAGAGGCCCACTACAGCTAATATGCCAAATCCATTTGACAAGGCTAAGTCCAAGTCGGAATTCTGTTTCGCTGCCTGGCTAATGGTCATTCCCGTCAACAGTGTTCTAATAAAATTCGCTGTCATCACTGCAAACTTTTGGTCCATATCCGCCGAGATTGTGATTTCTATAACCCTGCCTCTAAACCTTCAGCTTTTTGGGTGCCAAAGACCTCATGTCCTCAGCAATCAACAAATCCTCCAGAAAAAGTAACTGTAGATCACCTGAATCCTTCGATTTTGGCAGGTACAGATTTGTCTCTGAATTTATCTTTGGGAAATTGCTTTGAGAAAATACCGGCAAATGGTACTGGCCTTGATCTCAATCACAAACTAGAGGGAGCTGCTAATGAAACTTTGGTAGGTTTCTTGAATAACAATTCAATGCCCAATTTCATAAAGATGCCCCAAGATAATGATCGCCTGTGCAAGGAAAGGATGGATTTGACAGCAGCTGATACGAGTAAAAAATCTCCCTTCCTTGCACAACGAACGGGAGAATTAATATTGGAGCAGAGCGCCCTGCCCTTGGCCTCTTCGCCTTCTGCCTTGCTACCACCCGCTCCGCCACCTTCACTGCCATGCATTTCCCCTCCAAGAAGTGCCGGACAAGTCGCGCCGCCGCCTGTTCCCACCATGGCCAACTTCCCGGTGGACGCTCTAGCCTTCCTCCCAGGGCGATATGTGGAGGTTGCAGTCCCTGGAAGGCCTCAGTAGTGTCTCTATCATGTCAGCGACATGGTACTGATGAGGCAAGAGGATCTAGCCATTACAACCGTCACGCCTGCTACTCCTCCTGGTACTTGATACGTCTCCAACGTATCTATAATTTTTTATTGTTCCATGCTATTATGTTATCTATTTTGGATGTTTTATATGCATTAATATGCTATTTTATATTATTTTTGGGACTAACCTATTAACCTAGAGCCCAGTGACAGTTTCTGTTTTTTCCTTGTTTTTGAGTTTTACAGAAAAGGAATATCAAACGGAGTCCAAACGGAATAAAACTTTACATGATTTTTCTTGGACCAGAAGACATCCACGGAGCTTGGAGAGGGGACCAGAAGATGGCCGAGGAGGCCACAAGCCTGCCAGGCATGCCCCTAGGGGGCGCCCTGAGGGCTTGTGGGCCCCTCATGGGTCTCCTAACCCTAATTCTTGCACTATAAAATCCCAAATATTCCCCCAACACGAGAAGCGTCCACCAAAATACTTTTCCGCCGCCGCAAGCTTCTGTTCCCGTGAGATCCCATCTTGGGGCCTTTTCCGGCGATCTGCCAGAGGGGGATTCGATCACGGAGGGCCTCTACATCAACCTTGCTACCCTTCCGATGATGCGTGAGTAGTTTACCACAGACCTACGGGTCCATAGCTAGTAGCTAGATGGCTTCTTTTCTCTCTTTGATCTTCAATACAATGTTCTCCTCAATGTTCTTGAAGATCTATTCGATGTAGTACTTTTTTGCGGTGTGTTTGTTGAGATCCGATGAATTGTGGATTTATGATTAGATTATCTATGAATATTATTTGAGTCTTCTCTGAACTCTTTTATGCATGATTAAGATATCTTTGTACTTCTCTTCGAACTATCGTTTTGGTTTAGCCAACTAGATTGGTTTTTCTTGTAATGGGAGAGGTGCTTAGTTTTGGGTTCAATCTTGCGGTGTCCTCAACCAGTGACAGAAGGGGTAGCGAGGCACGTATTATATTGTTGCCATCAAGGACAAAAAGATGGGGTTTTCATCATATTGCTTGAGTTTATCCCTCTACATCATGTCATCTTACTTAAAGCGTTGCTCTGTTCTTATGAACTGAATACTCTAGATGCAGGCAGGAGTCGGTCGATGTGTGGAGTAATAGTAGTAGATGCAGAATCATTTTGGTCTACTTGTCACGGACGTGATGCCTATATTCATGATCATTGCCTTAGATATTGTCATAACTTTACGCTTTTCTATCAATTGCTCAACAGTAATTTGTTCACCCACCGTATGCTATCTTCAAGAGAGAAGCCTCTAGTGAAACCTATGGCCCCCAGGTCTATTTTCCATCATATATTTTCAGATCTATAAACCAATAAACCCAAAAATACCTTGCTGCAATTTATTTGTTTTTACTTTGTTTTATTTTTTAGTAATCTTTTATACCTATCTCTATTAGATCTCACTTTTGTTCGAGACCGTGAAGGGATTGACAACCCCTTTTTCGCGTTGAGTGCAAGTATTTGTTAGTTTGTGTAGGTGCATAGATTGGATACTTGCTTGTGCCTCCTACTGGATTGATACCTTGGTTCTTAACTGAGGGAAATACTTATCTCTACTTTGCTGCATCACCCTTTCCTCTTCAAGGGAAAAATCAACACAATCTCAAGAAGTAGCAGGAAGAATTTCTGGCGCCATTGCCGGGGAGGTTCTACATAAAGCCTACCAAGTACCCATCATAAACTCTCATCTCTTGCATTACATTACTTGCCATTTGCCTCTCATTTTCCTCTCCCCCACTTCTAAAATGTTTTCAGAAAAACACAAAAAGATTTGCCTTTTTATTCGCCCTTCTTTCGTTCATCTTTTTCGTTTGCTTTTTGTTCGCTCGTGTGCTAGATCGCTCGATTTTCTATCATGACTAGTCTTCCTACCATTGCTAGTACCCCTGAAAGTGAGGTTCTCAACTTTAAACAAAGGGAGGGAGAAAATTTAAAAAGATGCTTGGTATAGAATTTGCAATGCTCAAAATAGATCTACTTCTAAGCAATCTACTATCGTTCTCCTCCATAATTTTAATGTGGGTGTTACTACTTGGTATGGATATGTTCTAGATACCATTACTGGAGGTAATTTCTTAGGGAGCCATACCTTGGATGCGTATAATGCTATGATAGATTTGGTAGGCTCACCACCACTCATGGTTAATGAAACGGTTTTAACTTTGGAACATGTGATGCAAAGGCTTGATATTATTGAGAATAAAATTGCTACCATAGATCTTATGAAAACTTGGATAAGAAGATTCATAATCATATTACTCAATTTGGATCAAAGGTAGGAATCACTTTAAAGAATCTAAAGGAAAACAAGCTCATAGTTAATCAGAAGATAGATCAAGATTCTACTAGAATTGGTAAGCTAGAAGATATTATTACTAACTTGGGTTCCGCTTTTGCCTGTGTTAAAACAACTCCAAAATTTTCTCCTACTAAAGCTACTAAGTTTATTTATGTTCCTAAAAATAAGGGTGAATCTTCTAGTAAAGGAAACAAAGATCTTAAGATGATAAGGGTTCATCCTAACTTTATCAATATTATTAAGGAACCAATTGCTAAGAGTGAATTTCTTGATTTCTTACCTAGGAGTGTGATCATTAATAAAACCCAAGAATCTCCTAGGGGTTATAAGTGTGCAATTGAAGAATTACATACCAAAGATGACAATATCTAGATCTATGTTTTATGCCTAGCTAGGGGCGTTAAACAATAGTGCATGTTGGGAGGCAACCCAATTTTATTTTTATGTTTTTTTATTTTGGTTCTGTTTTTTCAATAAATACACATTATTACCTCTGTAGTAATTCTGTTTTGGTGTTTTAATTAGTGTTTGAGCCAAGCAAGACCTTTGGGATGGTCTACGGTGATAATTGATTTGATCTTGCTGAAAAACAGAAACTTTTGCGCTCATTGTCAGAAATTCAAAAAATCACAGAAACGTGCTATTGATCTGAATTTTTTACACAAGATTGATATACAAATTGCCTAAATTTTCTTAATTTTTCAGAATTGTTGGAGTTACAGAAGTATACAAAATTTCCAGATTACTACAGACTGTTCTGTTTTTGACAGATTCTGTTTTCTTTGTGTTGTTTGCTTATTTTGATGAATCTATGGGTAGTATCGGGGGGTATGAACCATGGAGAAGTTGGAATACATCAGATATTACACAAATATAAATAAAGAATGAGTTCACAATAGTACCTAAAGTGGTGATTTATTTTATTATACTAACGGATCTTATGAGTTTTCTGTTGTGAAGTTTTCAAGTTTTGGGTAAAGATTTGATGGACAATGGAATAAGGAGTGGCAAGAGCCTAAGCTTGGTGAGGGAGTCATGGACTAAGGGGTCCTCGGGGAGACAACCCATTGTACATGGGCCGGACTGGTGGAGCCGTATAGTGACAGGAGATCTATGAAGCCGTGGTGTGCTCTCCAAGTCAAGAAGGCACATGATCTCTTTAAACCCTTATTGTAATCTATCTTCGGTAACCCTAACCCTATCGGTGTCTATATAAACCGAGGGTTTTTAGTCTTAGGGCTATAGCTACATTCATCACCTCATCGCCTTAGGGTTTAGCTCATACGGATCTCGAGGTAGATCTACTTTGTAAACCACATCATACATTCAATACAATCAAGCAGGACGTAGGGTATTACCTCTTCGAGAGGGCCTGAACCTGGGTAAACACTGTGTTCGTCGTCCCTTGTTCCCCATCGACCCTAGATCCACAACTCGAGACCCCCTACCCCAAGGTCTGCCGGTTTTGACACCGACATTGGTGCTTTCATTGAGAGTTCTACTGTAGGGTCGCCCAAAGGATCGATGGCTTGCCTGATCATAGGAGAGGGCATCGGATCCGGGGACTTCTTCATCCCCGGACAACTCTTCATGTTTGGAAGCATTGTGCTGCACGCAGACCCGACTAGTCGTCTGGGTCAGGTCGACGCCTTCACCCCCGGACACTGGATTCGATTCGGTGGTCTGGAATATGTTGTGAACACAGGGGGCGATCTGGTTTTCACCAGATTCACTTCACCCTCCCGCACCCTCGCCACGCCCGCTCAGGAGTTCCCTTCCGATCCAATTGGCAGATTGGCCTCAATGGCTTTGAGCCAGGGGCCAGACTCCGCCTCCGTCCGGACACGTCATGACTGCGGAAGACCTATCCTCGACCTTCGAGGTAGAATCAGGAGGCAGAGGCCAAAAGTCAATCTCGGCCGAACCTTCCTTTCACAACGCTCGCCCGACTTTGAGCCCTCACCACAAAGTGACAGCCAACGGCCAGGGGTCACCCCCAGCCCAAAGCAGCTTGATCTCGAACCCCAACGGAGAAGCCACAAGCAAGGACCAAAGCCTGCCCCTGACCTCCAGTGACGGCCCGGACCCCTTCAAGGATCCGGCTCTGCATATCGAGCTCAGCACGGCTAGCGGAAACCAAGGACCGGCCAGGGCATTGATCGCCCCCCACTCCATTACACCGGAACTTGGCCGAGAACCTTAGAGTTCAGCGACCCTCGCAATGATAAATGAGGCGCTGGACTAAATTTAGAACATGACCATCAAGGAGGACCTGCCCTCCGCATTCAATCATCAACCCTTCAAGGCATACCATAGGGAATTTTGCGTCCCACCCTGATACGTCTCCATCGTATCTACTTTTCCTAATGCTTTTCCTCTTGTTTTGGACTCTAATTTGCATGATTTGAATGAAACTAACCCAGACTGACGCTGTTTTCAGCAGAATTACCATGGTGTTGTTTTTTGTGCAGAAATAAAAGTTCTCGGATTGGGACGAAACTTTGCAAGGATTTTTTTATATAATAAAAGAGAATTTCTGGAGCCAAGAACCACCGGAGGGGGGCACCTGGGTGGGCACAACCCACCAGGGCGCGCCCCCCTCCTGGCGCGCCCAGGTGGGTTCTCCCGATCTGGTGGCCCCGCAGACCTCAACCCTGACACTATAAATTCACATTTTCGGAGAAAAAAATAAGGGGGAAAGAATTATCGCGTTTCGCAAGACGGAGCCGCCGCCGCCACCTCATGTTCTATATTGGGAGGCCAGATTTGGAGTCCGTTTGGGGCTCCGAAGAGGGGGGTCTTCGATCTTCGTCATCACCAACCCTTCTCCATCGCCAATTCCATGATGCTCCCCACCAGGAGTGAGTAATTCCATCGTAGGCTCGCTGGTCGGTGAGGAGTTGGATGAGATTCATCATGTAATCGAGTTAGTTTTGTTAGGGCTTGATCCCTAGTATCCATTATGTTCTGAGATTGATGTTGCTATGACTTTGCCATGCTTAATGCTTGTCACTTTGGGCCCGGGTGCCATGATTTCAGATCTGAACCATTTATGTTATCACCATTATATCTATGTTCTAGATCCGATCTTGCAAGTTATAGTCACCTACTACGTGTTATGATCCGGCAACCCCAGAGTGACAGAAGTCGGGACACTTCCCGGTGATGACCGTAGTTTGAGGAGTTCATGTATTCATTATGTGTTAATGCTTTGTTCCGGTTCTCTATTAAAAGGAGGCCTTAATATCCCTTAGTTTCCATATGGACCCCGCTGCCACGGGAGGGCAGGACAAAAGATGTCATGCAAGTTCTTTCCATAAGCACGTATGACTATTTACGGAATACATGCCTACATTATATTTATGAACTGGAGCTAGTGCCGTATCGCCCCAGGTTATGACTGTTATATGATGAATATCATCCAACGAATTCACCGATCCAATGCCTATGAATTTCTCTCATATTGTTGTTGCTAAGTTACTACTGCTACCATTACTGTTACACTTGCTACAAAATCATTGCTATCACTGTTACTGTTACTATTGTTGTTGCTACTACTGTCAAAACTATCATATTACTTTGCTACTGATCACTTTGCCGCAGATAATTAATCTCCAGGTGTGGTTGAATTGACAACTCAACTGCTAATACTTGCAAATATTCTTTGGCTCCCCTTGTGTCGAATCAATAAATTTGGGTTGAATACTCTACCCTCGAAAACTGTTGCGATCCCCTATACTTGTGGGTTATCAAGACCTTTTTCGGGCGCCGTTGCCAGGGAGCATAGCTATATTTGTTGAGTCACTTGGGATTATTGTCGAAGTATCACTATGAAGAATCTGCAGGATGCTAAGACTAATATTTTTCCCTCTAAGACAAGGGGAGGTAAGGAACTGCCATCCAGCTCCGCTTTAGATTCACCTTCTGTTATAAGTAGACTTGCAACACCACCACATGCTATTAATTCTGATATGTCACAAGTTATTGATGATGCTACTTTTTCTATGAATGTTACTCATGATGATGCTAGTACCTTGCTTGATGATAATGTGCCACTAGGTGAATTTCTTGATGAACAACTTGCTAGAACTAAAGCTCTTGAGAATGCTGAAACTGATGAAATTGTTGAAACTGATGAAGAGCTTGAAACTAAAAATCTTGAAACACCTATTAGGTCTAGTTCTCCTAGATATAAATTGCCTGAGATACCGGAAGGTTATGTTATGGATGAGGAGACAACTAGAGACTTTCTTGCTTGCAATGATAGGGATGATCTTAAGAAATTATTATGCAAACTGAAGGAGAAATCTTTGAATGCTAGAATGAAATGTGATCCTGAGTTTGCTACTTCGCCTATCTTTGTTGATGATAAGGATTATGAATTCTCTGTCGACCCAGAGTTAATTACTTTGGTTGAGTCTGATCCTTTTTATGGTTATGAAACTGAAACTGTTGTGGCACACCTTACTAAGTTGAATGACATAGCCATACTTTTTGCTCATGATGAGAAGATTCGCTATTATTATATTCTCAAATTATTTCCGTTCTCATTAAAGGGTGATGCTAAGGTTTGGTATAATACTCTTGCTCCTGGTTTTGTGCGTAGTCCCCAGGATATGATTTACTACTTCTCTGAAAAATATTTTCCTGCTCATAAGAAACAAGCTGCTTTACAGGAAATATTTAACTTTGTGCAAATTGAAGAAGAGAGTCTCCCACAAGCTTGGGGGAGGCTTCTCCAATTGCTTAATGGTTTGCCTGATCATCCGCTTAAGAAAAATGAAATACTTGATATCTTCTATAATGGACTAACCGATGCTTCTAGGGACTTCCTAGATAGTTGTGCTGGTTGTGTTTTCAGGGAACGAACTATTGGACAAGCTAAAGAATTATTGAATAACATATTGATAAATTATGATGATTGGATCCTTCCTGAACCACCACTTAAACCTACTCCGAAGAAGAGGGGCATTTTATATCTCAGTCCTGAAGATATGCAAGAGGCAAAGAAATCTATGAAGGAAAAAGGTATTAAAGCAGAGGATGTTAAAAATTTACCACCTATCGAAGAAATACATGGGCTTGAAAAACCACCACCACCCAAGGTGGTAGAGGTAAATTCTTTATTGAAGTTCGATGAAGGTGATATCCCTTATAATAAACATCCTAGTCAATGCTTATATGAGTTTGATAATTACATTAGAAAGCAAGATCACTTCAATGCAACTGTTATGAAATAATTGAAATATAATTCTGATATGATTGCTCACTTGAGTGACTTGTTATTTAGAATCTCAAATGATGTCAGAGGTGTAGGAAAGCATGCCTCTATGGTTCAAACTCAATTAGAACAAGTTGCTAAATCTCAAAGAGAGTTGCTTGATGAAATGAATAACAATATCAATGATCATGCTGTTAGAGTAATGACTAGAGGAGGTAGAATGACTTAGGAACCACTTTATCCTGAGGGGCACCCTAAAAGAATTGAACAATACTCTCAAAGAGTTAACACTGATGCACCTAGTCCTTCTAAAAAGAAAAGAAAAAGAAAAATGGTAGGACTTTGCATGCCTCTAGTGAACCTGAAGTAGAAAAACCTCCTGATAATGATAATGAAGTCTCTATTTCTGATGCTGAAACTCAGTCTGGTAATGAACACTCACCTTCTGATAATGAAAAAGATAATGATGAGGTTCATGAAGATACTCAAACAAATAATAAAGAACCAAACAATGATGTTGAAATAGAACCAGTTGTTGATCTTGATAACCCACAATTCAAGAATAAGAGGTATGATAAAAGAGACTTTGTTGATAGAAAACATGGTAAGGAAAGAGAACCATGGGTTCGAAAACCTATGCCCTTTCCACCTAAATTAACTAAGAAGAAAGATGATGAAGAATTTGAACGCTTTGTTGAAATGCTTAGGCTAGTCTTTTTGCGTACCCGCTTGACTGATATCCTGAAAATGCCTCCTTATGCAAAATACATGAAAGACATCATCAGCAACAAGAGAAAAATACCGGAAGCTGAAATCTCCACCATGCTTGCTAATTATACTTTTAAGGATGGAGTACCTAAAAACTTGGAGATCCAGGAATACCAACTATACCCTGCTCCATCAAAAGAAATTATGTGAAAACTGCTTTGTGTGATTTAGGAGCTGGTGTTAGTGTTATGCCTTTCTCTCTATATAAAAGACTTAACTTGAATAAACTCACACCTACTGAAATATCTTTGCAAATGGCCGACAAATCAACTGCCATACCTATCGGTATTTGTGAGGATGTGTCCATTGTTGTTGCTAATGTTACTATCTCAACTGACTTTGTTATTCTTGAGATGCCGGTGATGACAACATGTCGATTATCCTTGGTAGACCCTTCTTGAATACTGCAGGGGCTGTTATTGATTGCAATAAAAGCAAGGTCACTTTTCATATCAATTGTAATGAGCATACGGTGCACTTTCCGAAGAAATAATTCCAAGTGAATGGTATTAATGTTATTGGAAAATCTCCGACAATCACTATTGGAAGTTTTCAACTACCTCTACCTACTGTCAAAAAGAAATATGAAATGCTTATTGTTGGAGACATTCATATCCCCGTGGAGGTAACTTAGTGTTTTACGAAAGTTCTTCGGTTTCATGCTAACCGAAGGTGGTTGTTAATAAGACTTGATCAACCTTATTAATGAATCCTTTTTGGGAAGTATGAAGTTGATGAATTTAGTGAGCACTGCTTTCTGTCCTTTACTTTTATTTTCTGTTTTTCTTAGTTAAATAAAATAAAATGCCACGCTTAGTCTGTTTTCTGAATTTTTCATGCAATAAAAAAATGACCCGAAAATAAAAGATCTCAGACTACTCTGAAAATTTAATATGTTTTTTTTTCTGTTTATTTAAGAATTTTTGGTGCAAATAACATCAGAGGGGGGTGCACCAGGTGGGCACAACCCACCCAGGCGCGCCCTGGTGGGTTGTGGTCCCCACGTGGCCCCCTCACTTATCTTTTTAGCCCATGTCATCACCTACCTCCAAAAAAATCACCATTGCTCTCTCTTTCATGTTCTTGCTCCCAGGCCCGCGGAATTTGATGGTTTCTACCGCACTCTGTCAGTGGGAGATGAGAGAGGGGTGTCGAGTGTCACCGCCACTAGCTTGTAGTTTCCTTCTGTGCATTATTTTGCTCTATTTATTACGAAGTGTTTACTTGCTAGAGAGATGGTTGGCGCACTTAGTGCCCCTGATTTCGCTGTTTTACGTCGTGCACTATACGGCGATGACACTTATAGCTTGGGAGCTATTGTGGCACGTCGCCTTCACCTTAACATGTCCAAGGGTAAAATTCATGGCGGTATTTATGCTACTCGCCTAGCAAGTCACTTTAACATCCAGATACGCCAGCATGACTATCCCTTGCTCAAGGTTTATTTAGATCGCCAGGCTATGGCACATCATCACTTTATTGATGGCGAGAACATCACTATAGATATTCCCTACAACCTGGTTTTCAGCGAGAACACCCGTGGTATTATTCCGTTGCCTGCACCTGCTTTGTTTGATTCTATTGCCAGGGGCGGATACAGGATCATGCTAGATGACATCATTGCCTACCGAAACAACCAGGCCGCAGCAGAGGAGGAGCCTCAGGAGTGGGACCCTCAGGTGCCTGCTCCACAGCACTTCGAGGTGGGACCCGACGGTTACTACGTGTGGTGTTTACCAAGTTAGGCCAAAAGCTTGGGGGAGTACGTATGCCCACCAACATTACATTCATGTTTACACATTTCATTCCTGTTGTCGGTGTTCACACTTTTTCATTGTATTATCCATGCTAAATTTATTTTCTCGCCTTCTTCTTGTGTGTTTGAAAAAACTTCGAGAAAACAAAAAAAAATGTTTCTTCTTTCTTTTCGGTTTTTCTTTCTAGTGTAGTTAGTTGTAGTATTAAAAGAAAACCCAAAAAGATTTCCTTGTTCTTCTTTTGCTTGTTGGGAGCTCTCCCTTGTAAATAGTTTTTCTCGTTTTTGTTTTTCCTTGTCTTTAATTTTCTTTCTTCAAGAAAAAACTAAAAACTCCAAAAATATTTCATTATGTTTCTCTGAATTTCTTTTCCTTTTATTGAGTCACACTGAGGAGAAAGCCACGATGAAAATGTTGAGTGGCTCTCATATGCATTACTGATAATCTAACAAAGAGCTCAAATTGCCTTGTCTTCTCCTCTTGAATAAAATGTTTGCAGATCTCAGCTTAGTCCATGGCATTCTTACACTATTATCATTTTCATATCGTTCGGTCATGCAAGTGAAAGGCAATAATGATGATATTTGGTGAACCGGCTGTGGCAGAGAGAAATGGGTATGAACTCGACTTGTTCTGTTTTTGTAAATATGTTTAACCTAGTATCCATGATTCAGCCTATTATGATCAACCATGTTTGCAATGACAATTAGAGGTTATAGTTTCTCCTGCCATGCTTAAGTAGCTAGGAGTGGATAATGATTTATCTTGGATGTCAACATTGTGTTAAAATGATTGTGATGTAGTATGATGATATGGTATCCTCCTCTAAATGTTTGAGTGGCTTGACTTGGCACATGTTCATGCATGTAGTTTATGTTCATGGTGTTCATATCCTACTCATGCTAGTATCCAATGTTACTTATGCATAATGCATGTTCATGACCGTTTTCGCTCTCTAGCTGGCCGCTTCTCAACCTATTTGCTAGCCTTCGCTTGTACTAAGCGGGAATACTGCTTGTGCATCAAAATCCTAAAACCCAAGTTATTCCAGATGAGTCCACCATACCTACCTATATGCGGTATTACCCTGCCGTCCTAAGTAAATTTGCATGTGCCACCTCTAAAAACTTCAAATAAATATCCTTTTTGTGTGCCTGGATTGTTCATAGAGCGACATGAGGTAGTCAGTATCTTCCATGCTAAGCGGGTTATTCTCATGATGAGTGTTTATTCACTCATCCTTGCACGAGAGGGGCGATAATAGGGATTCCCAGTCCCGAAATCAAATTGCAAATAATTAAACAAAACTCCCCCAGGACTGTTGTTGGCATGGACGGTACCCGTTATTTCGGATCAGCCATGGAGTGTGATTGTTGGTGGAGGGGGAGTGAACCTTTACTTTTATTGCTTGGGAACCGCCACTAATGTGTTTAGCATGGAAGATACCGATAACTAATGGTCGTTAAGCAAACAAGAAGGGTGCATTTCTCAAAATTTCATTTACCTCTATTTTAAAAACTTGAGCTCTGGCACCGCTGCAAATCACTGCTTCCCTCTGCGAAGGGACTATCTATTTACTTTTATGCTGTGTCATCACCTTCTCAAATAAGCGCCAGATCCTGAGAGCACTATTGTCATCCTCATGCATTGTGTGTAGCTAATGTTGGTTGCATCATGACTGGATCTTTTCTACCATGAATTACAATGTTTAGTCGCTGCTTGAACTTTGGGGGTGTTCTGCATTTATGTTTTGCGGTCTCAGAAAGGGCTAGCGAGATACCACTATTGTCATATTATATCATGGTTGCTTTGACAAAGTGTTGTCATTTGAGATATCTTATTATTGCTCGCTAGTTGATTATGCCATTGATATGAGTTAATATAATTTTTAAGAGTTATTATCAACATGGTTAGTCATGATCTTGGCTGAAAACCTGGGTGCTACTTAAGCTTATTTATGTAAACAAGAGCAAAAGAGTTCGTAAAAGTTTTTCTTTTCCACTTTCAGTTTATCAACTGAATTGCTTGAGGACAAGCAAAGGTTTAAGCTTGGGGGAGTTGATACGTCTCCGTCATATCTACTTTTCCTAATGCTTTTCCTCTTGTTTTGGACTCTAATTTGCATGATTTGAATGAAACTAACCCAGACTGACGCTGTTTTCAGCAGAACTACCATGGTGTTGTTTTTTGTGCAGAAATAAAAGTTCTCGGATTGGGATGAAACTTTGCGAGGATTTTTTATATAGTAAAAGAGAATTTCTGGAGCCAAGAAGCACCGGAGGGGGGCACCTGGGTGGGCACAACCCACCAGGGCGCGCCCCCCTCCTGGCGCGCCCAGGTGGGTTGTCCCCACCTGGTGGCCTCGCAGACCTCAACCCTGACACTATAAATTCACATTTTTGGAGAAAAAAATAAGGGAGAAAGAATTATCGCGTTTCGCGAGATGGAGCCGCCGCCACCTCCTGTTCTTCATCAGGAGGCCAGATCTGGAGTCCGTTTGGGGCTCCGGAAAGGGGGATCTTCGATCTTCGTCATCACCAACCCTTCTCCATCGCCAATTCCATGATGCTCCCCACCGAGAGTGAGTAATTCCTTCATAAGCTTGCTGGTCGGTGAGGAGTTGGATGAGATTCATCATGTAATCGAGTTAGTTTTGTTAGGGCTTGATCCCTAGTATCCATTATGTTCTGAGATTGATGTTGCTATGACTTTGCCATGCTTAATGCTTGTCACTTTGGGCCCGGGTGCCATGATTTCAGATCTGAACCATTTATGTTATCACCATTATATCTATGTTCTAGATCCGATCTTGCAAGTTATAGTCACCTACTACATGTTATGATCCGGCAACCCCGGAGTGACAGAAGTCGGGACACTTCCTGGTGATGACCGTAGTTTGAGGAGTTCATGTATTCATTATGTGTTAATGCTTTGTTCCGGTTCTCTATTAAAAGGAGGCCTTAATATCCCTTAGTTTCGATATGGACCCCGCTGCCACGGGAGGGTAGGACAAAAGATGTCATGCAAGTTCTTTCCATAAGCACGTATGACTATTTACGGAATACAGGCCTACATTATATTTATGAACTGGAGCTAGTGCCATATCGCCCTAGGTTATGACTATTATATGATGAATATCATCCAACAAATTCACCGATCCAATGCCTACGAATTTCTCTCATATTGTTCTTGCTAAGTTACTACTGCTACCATTACTGTTACACTTGCTACAAAATCATTGCTATCACTGTTACTGTTACTATTGCTGTTGCTACTACTATCAAAACTATCATATTACTTTGCTACTGATCACTTTGCCGCAGATAATTAATCTCCAGGTTTGGTTGAATTGACAACTCAACTGCTAATACTTGCAAATATTCTTTGGCTCCCCTTGTGTCGAATCAATAAATTTGGGTTGAATACTCTACCCTCGAAAACTGTTGCGATCCCCTATACTTGTGGGTTATCACACCCACCACCCACTTGGTAGCCACTATCGATGACTTAACCGATATGCTAGACTATAATTCGGAGAATGACGAATACATGGACGAGGAGGACGGAGCCACGGCCGATGCCAATGTTGCCCCCCCCCCCCCCCCGTCACCGACCGCTGGTCAGCCACATCCACCTACGACATTTACATGGTGGACACCCCCAAGGACGGCGACGTCACTCCTAATCAGGACTGACGCAAGCCCAGAGATGAGCCGCCCAAACACCGAAAACAACATCGTCGATCAAAGCCATGTCGAAGCCATACGAGCAACATGGACTCTGCGGAGAATGGCACCGTAAATAATACGGATGACCTTGCCGGAGACGCAGCCTTTGAACATCATCAGAATGACCCCGCGGGGCAGGAGGACCCGCTCAATTCAGAAAACCCCGACGACTCCGAGGATAGCAACTACATCCCACTCTTTGAAGAGGAGGCCAGTCTTGGGGAGGACGACTTCATCGTCCCCGAAGACCCTCTAGAGCAGGAACGGTTCAAGCGGAGGCTTTTAGCCACCACCCACAGCCTAAAGAAACAAAAACGCAAAATCAAAGCCGAACAGAACACCCTCAACAATCGATGACTAAAGTCCTAGCTGCCGAAGAGGGGTATGGCCGCGAACAGCCAAACAGGAGTTATCCCAAGTGAAGGCTATTGTCCCAGTTCGACGACGAGGCCGTAGAGCCAACACGCCCGACATATACAAACGCCGAACAGGCGGACCGCCCCCCTAGAGGGCGGGACAGGGAAGCTGACGAGGCCTGATGTCTACTATGCAACTTTATTCTTGTAGACTCGTGTTGGGCCTCCAAGAGCAGAGTTTTGTAGGACAGTAGCAATTTTCCCTCAAGTGGATGACCTAAGGTTTATCAATCCGTGGGAGGCGTAGGATGAAGATGGTCTCTCTCAAACAACCCTGCAACCAAATACAAGAAATCTCTTGTGTCCCCAACACACCCAATACGATGGCAAATTGTATAGGTGCACTAGTTCGGCGAAGAGATGGTGATAAAAGTGTAATATGGATGGTAGAAATATATTTTTATAATCTGAATATATAAAAACAGCAAGGTAGCAAGTGACAAAAGTGAGCACAAACGGTATTGCAATGCTTGAAAACAAGGCCTAGGGTCCATACTTTTGCTAGTGCAATCTCTCAACAATGCTAATATAATTGGATCATAAAACCATCCCTCAACGTGCGATGAAGAATCACTCCAAAGTTCCTATCTAGCGGAGAACATAAGAATAAATTGTTTGTAGGGTAGGAAACCACCTCAAAGCTATTCTTTTCGATCGATCTATCCAAGAGTTCATACTAAAATAACACCAAATCAAATTCAGATTCGTAATGCTCAATCCAACACAAAGAACCTCAAAGAGTGCCCCAAGATTTCTACCAGAGAAACAAAGACAAGAACGTGCATCAACCCCTATGCATAGATTACCCCAATGTCACCTCGGGAATCCGCGAGTTGAGTGCCAAAACATATATCAAGTGAATCAATATAATACCCCATTGTCACCATGGGTATTCGTATGCAAGACATATATCAAGTGCTCTCAAATCCATAAAAGTATTCAATCCGATAAAAGAAAATCTCAAAGGGAAAACTCAATTCATCACAACAAGATAGAGAGGGGAAAACACCATATGATCCGACTATATTAACAAAGCTCGCGATACATCAAGATTGTGCATGTCAAGAACACGAGAGAGAGAGAGAGATTAAACACATAGCTACTGGTACAAACCCTCAGCCCCGAGGGTGGACTACTCCCTCCTCATCGTGGTGGTCACCGGAATGATGAAGATGGCCACCGGTGATGATCTCCCCCTCCGGCAGGGTGCCGGAATGGGGTCTAGATTGGATCTCGTGGATACAGAGGCCTTGCGGCGGCGGAACTTCTGATCTAGGGTCTCCGTGAGGGTTTTTGGAATATTTGGCAATTTATAGGGTGAAGAGGCAGTGCGGGAGGCCACCGGGATGGGCACAACCCATCGGGGTGCGCCTGGGGGCCCAGGCGCGCCCTGGTGGGTTGTGCCCCCCTCGGGGCACCCCCCAGGTGCTGCTCTGGCCCATTGGATGTCTTCTGGTCCACAAAAAATTTCGCTGCGTTTGGACTCCGTTTGGTATTTATTTTCTGCGATGTAAAAAACAAGCAAAAAACAGCAACTGGCACTGGGCACTATGTCAATAAGTTAGTCCCAAAAAAATGATATAAAGTTGCTATAAAATGATTGTAAAACATCCAAGAATGATAATATAGCAGCATGAATACTTCATAAATTATAGATACGTTGGAGACGTATCAAGGCCGAACACCCAACCGCCCCACCTCGCCGTCACGGCAAGGATCAAGTGCTGCCCACTTACGAGTACGACCTCCGCCATGACCTAGACGCTCGAGGAGGCCCTACCAGGTCCATCTACGGACCCAGAGAAGACCCGCCCACTTACCAGGAAGGATACTACGATCGGCTAAACCGAAACGATAGAATCCGGGAGCAGCAGCAGGCTCGGAGGGCCAAAGACCTCCGACGCGATGTAGCCCGAATTCGGGGCGCCGCACACCCCCTGTGTTTTACAGAGAGGGTGATGCAACACCAATTCCCAGAAGGCTTCAAGCCTGTGAACATCGAATCATACGACGGAGCCATAAATCTAGCCGCATGGATAGAGGATTTCCTCCACATCCACATGGCGCGAGGAGATGACCTCCACGCCATTAAATATCTGCCGCTAAAGCTTAAAGGTCCAGCTCGACACTGGTTGAATAGCCTTCCCGAAGACTCTATAGGCTGCTGGGAAGAGCTTGAAGACGCTTTTCGAGCAAACTTTCAGGGCACCTATGTCCGGCCTCCGGATGCTGACGACCTAAATCGCATCACTCGACAACCCGGAGAGTCTGCTCGACAATTTTGGAATCGATTCCTGACCAAGAAAAACCAGATCGTCGACTGTCCGGATGCCGAAGCCTTGGCCGCCTTCAAGCATAGTGTCAAGGACGAATGGCTCGTCCGACAGCTCGGCCAGGACAAACCAAGAACTATGGCAGCCCTCACCTCTCTCATGACCCGCTTTTGCGCAGGCGAAGACAATTGGCTTGCTCACAAAAACAACAACCCAGACACACCCGGTACCTCCGAGGTCCAGGACGGAAATGGAAAGCCCCGATGCAGCAAGAACAAACGTCGCCACAATGACGGCGAGGGCGAGGATACGGCGGTAAATGCCGGATTCCGAAACCAGAAGTCCGGACCCAGAAAGAAAGCCCCTAAAGGCTACAATGACTGCCCATCCAGACTAGACACAATTCTGGACAGGCGTTGTCAGATTCACAGCACATCAGAGAAGCCCACCAACCACTCCAACCAAAACTGTTGGGTGATCAAACAGGCCGACAAACTCACAGGCGAAGACTCGGGCAAGAGCCCATGAAGCGGGGACGATGATGAGCCCCACAGGCCGAATAGTGGAGGCCAGAAACCCTTCCCTTCCGAGGTCAAGACGGTAAACATGATTTACGCAACCCATATACCGAAGAAGGAGAGGAAGTGAGCACTACGAGACGTATAATCCGTCGATCTAGTAGCGCCGAAGTTCAATCCATGGTCAGCTTGCCCGATCACATTCGATCGCAGGGATCATCCCACCAGCATATGCCATGGAGGGTCCACAGCCCTAGTGCTAGACCCCATCATCGATGGATTCCACCTCACTAGAGTCCTAATGGACGGAGGTAGCAGCCTCAATCTGATATACGAAGATACAGTGAGGAAAATGGGGATCGATCCATCAAGGATTAAACCCAGTAACTCCACCTTCAAGGGGGTCATTCCGGGAGTGGAGGCTCGCTGCACGGGCACCGTGACGGTTGAAGTAGTGTTCGGATCTCCGGATAACTTCGGAAGCGAGGACTTGATCTTCGATATTGCACCTTTTCGCAGTGGCTATCACGCCCTCCTTGGCCGAACAATGTTTGCCAAATTCAATGTTGTTCCACATTACGCGTACCTCAAGTTTAAGATGCCTGGTCCCTCGGGCGTCATAACTATCAACGGCAACACAGAACGCTCACTTCGAACCGAAGAGCACACTGCGGCCCTAGCGGCCGAAGACCACAGTGGCCCATATAGGCCCGGATGCCGACTCGCCGTGAAGGCCGGCGACAATAGTAAACGGGTTCGAACCCGTTCCCCATCATGGGAACCCGCATGCATTCACCGCAAATAGGGATACGCGCCCCACGGCACGCCCACATTCTTCACGCTCCATGTGCCTCGTCAGCACAACTTCGCACTCAAAATACCATGGGCAGCCGTGAAGCATATATTAATAAATCCGAAGTGCATGTTCGGTTAAACCGAACTTTGGAATTACTTCGTCTTCGGACGACCCGGGGACCAATTCCGGATACCCAAGCACAAACCATCATCGGCAGGGTCCTCGCCCATCAAGGTCTCATCAAAGGTCCGAACCCCCACCTATCAGAAGCAAAGGCGCAAACGTGCAGCAGGGTAGAGTGAAGGCTTCAACTCACGCATCAAGGCCCTGCGTCAACCTTTACTCTGTAAACTTTCCTTTTTCTTTCACAAGTACTGCCTTCACAGTTTGAATTGTACGGATAGACGTCCTGAGCTTATGAGAAATAATAAAAATATCCTTTATGGTGTTCGGATATCCGCATCCCACGACTTGTCTATTCCCTTTCCGATTCTCTCCTCGCTCTTCGAACAGCCCGGCATGAAAACATATTAACTAGTCAAGAGTTCAATTTATATATCAGCTCAATATCTTCAAGTCCGGCACTGCTTTCTGCTAGGTGTTCGGCGTCTTGGATATTGCACTATATGCATCTGTTCTGAACTATGTCTTGGGTCAATAGTTGGGTTGCCCGGCTCCTGTGTTTGCCTCTTATGTTCCACACGTTCGGCCAAGAGAGCAAAGGGAGAACCCTTGCGATTGTACTTCTGGTTGGCCCAGTGAAGTGCCTCAGGAGGAAAAAGCCGAAAACTGACCGTCATAGTAAGCGTGAACTGGTCTGCGATCCGATGACGAGGTTTGACTCTAAAAATCGTTGGCGATTTCACCGTGTCACATGAAGGGTTCGTCTTAACACAAACCATGTGATCGGAAAGGGCAGGTTTTGATCCCCAAGTACATCACAATACACCGGGGGCTAGTCCCTAGTCCCCACCGTCAAGCTCCTACGGCTAAGTGAAAGCAATAAAACCGAATAGCCCGATTGCCTGGTTTCGCTCCCGCACTACTGCCTCCGGGCACCAAGACATTGGCTAAGGGTAACAGTGTGGAGACGAAACACCCCTCATGATATTCACTTGGGGGCTGAAGCCGACGACTGGTAGCTTTCAGAATAAACATACGGCCACATAGGAGTCAAAATTAAATCATGACAATATAAAACAAGTCAGGCAGATGCATAATAAAGCATAAGGTCCACTTGGTACACACTTAATACAATCATTCAAATATTACATCTTTCGAACACTAGCCCTCTATCGCCCGCGCGCCATTCATCAACTGCGCAAAGTACTGCTCAGGGCGGCGATGCTCCTTCCCCTTGGGCGGAGGACCAGTGGCCATCTCCATTGGATTAATCCTCGGCCAATGCACCATGGTCTTCGTGAATGCAAGCCTCGCCCCCTCAAGGCATGCTGACCGCTTGACGGCGTCAATCCGTAGCGGCGCCTCCTGCAGCTTCTGCACAAGGCCGAAGTAGGTGTCCGAAAGGGGCTCGGTAGGCCACAGACTGACACAGAGGTCCTTCACAGCTAGCTCTGACATCCGATGCATCTCCATCAGCTGCTTCATTTGATCGCTTAGAAGGGGAGGGCGCTCGGAGTCCAGAAACTGTGACCAGAAAAGCCGTTGGGTGGAGTCCTCTTCAAGAGTGGCATAGAGCTTCACCGCGGCCGCCACATTCTTTGGAAGCTCGGCGAAGACGCCTGCGGAGCGCCAGACCCGCGTCAGCAGGGCGAACATGTTGGCTCCGAACACACTCTGCAGTAAGTATTTCTTACCATTTGCAATTTGTGCGGCTTGGCGGAGCTCCTCCTGGACACCTCGCGCGTCAGTCCTCGCCTGCTAGAGCTCCTTCTCTGCCTTGGATAGCCGGGAGGATTGCCCCTCCTGCTCCTTCTCAAGGGCCTCCAGCTTCTTGGCGGCATCCTGGAGCCCCACTTGGACTTCGGTCACTCGAGCCTCGTGCTACTCAGCAGCAAGTTTGGCCTTCTCAAGCTCGGCCACCACCTTCTCAGCGGCCGTCTTCTTCGCGGCCACCTCGGCCTCGGCTTTCTTTAGGGCCTTCTTCAAGCCCTCGACCTCGGCGGTAGCAGCTGCAGGATCATCAAGATAAAAAGATTAGCATACAGTCCGGATCGTCAATATCCAGCATCAAGCAAAGTACACATCTTCTCACAGGGCTTACCTTGCGCCTCGTCAAGCCGTTTGTTGACAAGGTCAAGCTCTTTATCGGAAAGCTTGAGCTTCCGATCCATCTCCTTTAGTGCCACGGCATTAGCAGCCGCGGCCACGGAAGATGCTTGCATTAGCAAAATAAATGTCGACATCATTAATCGGCCTACCGAATTTGATCCTCTACAGTTTTCTTCGAAGTCCTTGCAGAGTCTCGGGGGCTGTTATGTATACGGCCTACCCGAACTATAAATTGCAACCACATTATGAGGAAAGAACACTACTTGACTTACCTCAAAGCCTGTTAGAAGGCCTTGGACAACATCATTTAGTCCAGACTGGACGGACCGAACACCTTGCATGACCGCTCTCATAAGAGTGCAGTGCCCATCAACAATGACGGAGTTGTTCACCAACTCCTCCAATGCATCTGGCCAGCCAGCCGCCGCTCTGTGGAGGTGTCCGGCGCTGGCATTGGCTCCCCGACCCCTTCGCTACCGGAAGGGGGAGCCTGTGCCATCGATGGCCTTGGGGGCTCAAGAGCAAGCGGCTGAGGGGGTCCAGATGGTCCGGACTCCCTCCCCGTATTGGCCGGGGGGGAATCATCCCCTGGTCTTCAATGATCGATGCGTCGGCCTCGGCCATGGTAGCATCGACCTCCTCCCTCGAGTTCGGGGAGGAGGGGTCTTCCGCGACACCACCTCCCCAACTTCTTCGGGGATTGGAGGGGGTGCCGAGTGTGAGCCACTGTCCGCCAGTTCAGCGGGCAGAGACGTCCCCGAAGAGGTCTCCTCGACGGGGTGGCCACATGGAGGGCTGCACAATTAGAAAAACAATCAATCTACATTCTATCAGGGACTACTGAAAGCATAAAGCAATTGAAAACATCGCGGCGCGTACCTGGCCGCTGGGGGCTTGACCCTGGGATCCTTCTCCGGAACCTTCTCAGACGCTTCGGACTCCTTGTCGGAGTCCGAACCGTCGGACAGAACCAGCTTGGGCCGGCACCGTCTCTTCCGGGCTTGAGGAGGTTGAACCTCCTCGACGTCGCTGGACGCCGCCCTCTTCTTCGGGTGCGAGGAGGCGCTTTCCTCCTCATCCTCATCTCCCTCCTGCACGGATGAGGCTGCAGCGTCTCTCGACCGGTTGCCCGAACGAACCTTGCGGCGGAGGCCCTCCCTGGCCTCCGACACTTCTTTCTTGCCCTTCTTAACGGGCACCTTATAAGGCACCATGACCAGTAGCTTTTCCAGCTGCCCTGATCGGGGCTCTTCCGGCAGTGGTGCCGGGCCGTTGATCTTCTTAGCCTTGGCGAGCCAGCCCTACAAAATCCGCATAACAAGGTCAGGCCGAACCAAACATGGTATGAATATTCGGACACTCCTCGCAGAAGAATGTCACTCACCTCCTTTTGGGGGTTCGCGGCATCGAGGCCAATGTCCTTCCCCTCGACCGGCCACTCCTTGTGGGGCTGAAATAGTTGGCCCCATATTTTGTCAGGAGTCATGCCGTAGAGGTGTCGCACGATGGCCGGATCCTCGGGCTCATGCTCCCACATAGGCTTGGCCCTCTCCTGGCAAGGGAGGAGCCAGCGGTGGAGCATGATCTAGACCACGTCGACCAGCTTCGCGCCGGTCTCTAGTATGTTGTCGATGCGTTTCTGCAACGCCTTCGTGTGAGTGACACACCCCTAGTCCGGGCTCTTGGTGGTCCATGAGGCCAATCTGGTAGGGGGTCTGGACCTGAATGTGGGGACCGCTCCCCATGCGGCCTCCCTCGGCTCGGTGATGTAGAACCACTCCTTTTGCCACATCCGGACGGTGTCGACAAAGTGGCCGTCCGGCCACTGGACCCACGTCAGTTTACTAATCATGGCCCCTCCACAGTCCGCATGCTCACCGCCAACCACCTTGGGCTTGACGTTGAACACCTTCAGCCATAAACCAAAGTGCGGCTGAACTCGAAGGAGCGCTTCACAGAAGACGATGAAGGTCGAGATGTGGAGGAGGGAATTGGGGGCTAGATCATGAAAATCTATCCCGTAAAAGAACATCAACCCCCTTACAAAGGGATGCAGAGGAAATCCGAGCCCCCTAAGAAAATGGGGAGGAACACGACCCTTTCGCCCAGCTGGGGCGTGGGGATGATCTAGCCCTCCTCGGGGGCCCGATGGGCGATGTTGGCCGACAAATAGCCGGCTTCCTTCAGCTTCAAGATGTCCCCCTCGGTGACGCTGGAGGCTTCCCACTTCCCATTGGCTCCAAATCCAGCCATGGTCGAAGAAGGCAAAGAGGGATTCGTTGTGGAAGCAGAGGAAAGGGGGCGCTGCAGCTCTGAAGATCTGCGTGAGCGGGAGGTGGAAGAAGACGTGGGTTGCTGACTATGATAGCTCTCCCTTTATAGACTGTTGACAGGCCTGGGATTTCCTTTTTCCACGCCGTTGGCTTCTCCACTTCCTGATATGCCCGTGACGTTATGTGCGGGGAGGGGAATCGGAATCATTAACCATATCCCCCGAAAAGCGGGACACAATCTCCACCTCGAGGGGACGTGCCAGATGTGGCGTCGGCCTCGAGCCACGCTTCGAGAAACAGTAACTGCTTGGCATTATGGCCGGAAGCGACTCTTCGTTGGAGGAGAAAAAGTTGTCAGATGAAGACATCATTTACACTTGAACGGTATTTGTTTACTATTGCCTTCGGTGTTAAGTAAAACTGCCGTTTTAGATCCCGAACATCACTTGGTTCCGAACATAGGTAAAACATACTGAAGAACTCGCCTCGCAAGCCGAATACTGGTCGGGTGAGCGGATGCTGGATACAAGCCTTGGCGTTGGAGGCAAGTTTGGGGGCTACTAAGGGAGTCATGGACTAAGGGGTCCTCGGGGCGACGGCCCATTGTACATGGGCCGGACTGGTGGAGCCGTATAGTGACAGGAGATCTATGAAGCTGTGGTGTGCTCTCCAAGTCAAGAAGGCGCGGGATCTCTTTAAACCCTTATTGTAATCTATCTTCGGTAACCCTAACCATATCGATGTCTATATAAACCGAGGGTTTTTAGTCTTAGGGCTAGAGCTACATTCATCACCTCATTGCCTTAGGGTTTAGCTCATACGGATCTCGAGGTAGATCTACTCTGTAAACCACATCATACATTCAATACAATCAAGCAGGACGTAGGGTATTGCCTCTTCGAGAGGGCCTAAACCTGGGTAAACACTGTGTTCATCGTCCCTTGTTCCCCATCGACCCTAGATCCACAGCTCAGGACCCCCTACCATGAGGTCTGCCGGTTTTGACACCGACACTTGGGGATGCCCTAGGCACCCCAAGGTAATACTCAGGGACAACCAAGCATCTAAGGTTGGGGATGCCCCGGATAGCATCCCCTCTTTTGTCTTCAATCCATCGGTAAATTTACTTGAGGCTATATTTTTATTCACCACATGATATGTGTTTTTCTTGGAGCGTCTTGTATGATATGAGTCTTTTCTTTTTAGTTTGCCACAATCATCCTTGTTGTACACACCTTTTGAGAGGGACACACATTAATCGTGAATTTATTAGAATGCTCTATGTGCTTCACTTATATCTTTTGAGCTAGGCAATTTGCTCTAGTGCTTCACTTATATCTTTTTAGAGCATGGTGGTGGATTTATTTTATAGAAATTGTTGAACTCTCATGCTTCACTTATATTATTTTGAGAGTCTTTGAACAGCATGGTAATTTGCTTAGGTTATGAATTTAGTCCTAATATGATGGGCATCCAAGAGGGATATAATAAAAACTTTCATATAAAGAGCGTTGAATAAGATGAGAAGTTTGATTCCTTGCATTTGTTTTGAGATATGAAGATGGTGATATTAGAGTCATGCTAGTGAGTAATTGTGTATTGGTCGAAATACTTGCATTAAAGTTTGTGATTCCCGTAGCATGCACGTATGGTGAACCGTTATGTGATGAAGTCGGAGCATGATTTATTTTTTGATTGTCTTCCTTATGAGTGGCGGTCGGGGACGAGCGATGGTCTTTTCCTACCAATCTATCCCCCTTGGAGCATGCGTGTAGTACTTTGTTTCGATAGCTAATAAACTTTTGCAATAAGTATGTGAGTTCTTTATGACTAATGTTGAGTTCATGGATTATACGCACTCTCACCCTTCCACCATTGCTAGCCCCGCTAGTACCGCGCAACTTTCGCCGGTGCATTAAACCCACCATATATTTTCCTCAAAACAGCCACCATACCTACCTATTATGGCATTTCCATAGCCATTCCGAGATATATTGCCATGCAACTTCCATCGTTCCGTTTATTATGACACGCACCATCATTGTCATATTGCTTTGCATGATCATGTAGTTGGCATAGTATTTGTGGCAAGGCCATCGTTCATATTTTTTATACATGTCACTCTTGATCATAGCACATCCCGGTACACCACCGGAGGCATTCATATAGAGTCATATCTTGTTCTAAGTATCGAGCTGTAATTTTTGAGTTGTAAGTAAATAAAAGTGTGATGATCATCATTATCAGAGCATTGTCCCATGTGAGGAAAGGATGATGGAAGCTATGATTCCCTCACAAGTTGGGATGAGTCTCCGGACTTTATAAAAATAAAAGAGGCCAAAGAAGCCCAAACAAAAAAAAGGAAAAAAATGAGAGAAAAGAGAGAAGGGACAATGTTACTATCCTTTTTCCACACTTGTGCTTCAAAGTAGCACCATGTTCTTCATAATAGAGAGTCTCCTATTTTGTCACTTTCATATACTAGTGGGAATTATTCGTTATAGAACTTGGCTTGTAAATTCCAATGATGGGCTTCCTCAAATTGCCCTAGGTCTTCGTGAGCAAGCAAGTTGGATGCACACCCACTTAGTTTCTTTTTGTGCTTTCATACACTTATAGCTCTACTGCATCTGTTGCATGGCAATCCCTACTCACTTGCATCGATATCGACAAATGGGCATCTCCATAGCCCATTAATATGCCTAGTTGATGTGAGACTTTCTCCTTCTTTTTGTCTTCTCCACAACCACCATATTCTATTCCACCTATAGTGCTATATCCATGGCTCACGCTCATGTATTGCGTGAAAGTTGAAAAAGTTTGAGAACACCAAAAGTATGAAACAATTGCTTGGCTTGTCATCGGGGTTGTGCATGATGAAATACTTTGTGTGACGAAGATGGAGCATAGCCAGACTATATGATTTTGTAGGGATAACTTTCTTTGGCAATGTTATTTTGAGAAGACACGATTACTTTATTAGTATGCTTGAAGTATTATTGTTTTTATGTCAATATTAAACTTTTGTTTTGAATATTAGGGATCTGAATATTCATGCACAATAAAGAAGATTACATTGATAAATATGTTAGGTAGCATTCCACATCAAAAATTCTGTTTTTATCATTTACCTACTCAAGGACGAGCAGGAATTAAGCTTGGGGATGCTTGATACGTCTCCAACATATCTATAATTTTTGGTTGTTCCATGCTATTATATTATCTATTTTGGATGTTTTATATGCATTAATATGCGATTTTATATTATTTTTGGGACTAACCTATTAACCTAGAGCCCAGTGCCAGTTTCTGTTTTTTCCTTGTTTTTGAGTTTTACAGAAAAGGAATATCAAACAGACTCCAAACGGAATAAAACTTTACGATGATTTTTCTTGGACCAGAAGACATCCACGAAGCTTGGAGAGGGGGGGCAGAAGATAGCCGAGTAGGCCACAAGCCTGCCAAGCGCGCCCCTGGGGGCGCCCTGAGGGCTTGTGGCCCCCTCGGGGGTCTCCTAACCCTAATTCTAGCACTATAAATTCCCAAATATTTCCCCAACACCAGAAGTGTCCACCAAAATACTTTTCCGCCGCCGCAAGCCTCCGTTCCCATGAGATCCCATGTTGGGGCCTTTTCCGGCGATCTGCCGGAGGGGGATTCGATCATGGAGGGCCTCTACATCAACCTTGCTGCCCTTCCGATGATGTGTGAGTACTTTACCATAGACCTACGGGTCCATAGCTAGTAGCTAGATGGCTTCTTCTCTCTCTTTGATCTTCAATACAATGTTCTCCTCGATGTTCTTAGAGATTTATTCGATGTAATACTTTTTTTGCGGTGTGTTTGTTAAGATCCGATGAATTGTGGATTTATGAACAGATTATCTATGAATATTATTTGAGTCTTCTCTTAACTCTTTTATGCATGATTAATATATCTTTGTATTTCTCTTCAAACTATCGTTTTGGTTTGGCCAACTAGATTGGTTTTCTTGCAATGGGAGAGGTGCTTAGTTTTGGGTTCAATCTTGTGGTGTCCTCACCCAGTGATAGAAGGGGTAGCGAGGCAGATATTGTATTATTTCCATCAAGGATAAAAAGATGGGGTTTTCATCATATTGCTTGAGTTTATCCCTCTACATCATGTCATCTTACTTAAGGCGTTGCTCTGTTCTTATGAACTTAATACTCTAGATGCAGGCAGGAGTCGGTCGATGTGTGGAGTAATTGTAGTAGATGCAGAATCGTTTCGGTCTACCTGTCATGGACGTGATGCCTATATTCATGATCATTGCCTTAGATATCATCATAACTTTGCGCTTTTCTATCCATTGCTCAATAGTAATTTGTTCACCCACCGTATGCTATCTTCAAGAGAGAAGCCTCTAGTGAAACCTCTGGCCCCCGGGTCTATTTTCCATCATATATTTTCAGATCTATAAACCAAAAAACCCAAAAATACCTTGCTGCAATTTATTTGTTTTTACTTTGTTTTATGTTTTAGTAATCTTTTATACCTATCTCTATTAGATCTCATTCTTGTTCGAGACCGTGAAGTGATTAACAACCCCTTTTTCGCGTTGAGTGCTAGTGCTTGTTAGTTTGGGCAGGTGCATAGATTGGAGACTTGCTTGTGCCTCCTACTGGATTGATACCTTGGTTCTTAACTTAGGGAAATACTTATCTCTACTTTGCTACATCACCCTTTCCTCTTCAAGGGAAAAATCAACACAAGCTCAAGAAGTAGCAGTACTATGTTCGTTCAGGTTCGAGCTTTCTTGAGAGATTTCATCAAAGATCACCTGCACTTAAGTTTAGAGATGTCTAAAAAATGCCCTCTGGGTGATGCATTCGTTCTAGTAGACTACTCGATTGGTAGTGATTGGCTTGTTGACCACAGCCCCCATATGTTCTTAGACCATCAAATTTCATGGGTTAAGCACAATGAAGGCATTAATCACAGGAGTTTCACTTAGAATCAAATGTGCTGGTTAGCTTTGCTCGCCTTTCATGTTGATCTTTGGGATCTCAAACACATCAAGGGTGTTGTGGAGGATTTTGCTTATCTGATCCACTGGGACAAGGTTGCCAGTGATAATTCCAGAATGGTTGTTAAGGTCATGGTTGCTGATATAGCTCTTATTCCTAGAAGCTGTGTGGTCTCTGCTAGCAACAAACATCAGGGTGAGTCCTGGTCTGTTCCCATTGTTATCCTGGGCCACAATTTGCTTGGTGCAGTTCCTACTGATGAGGATTTGCCACCCCCAATGGTGGAGACCCTCACCCAATGCCTGCTATTTTGCCTCAAGCTCCAGTTCAGGGTAATAATAACAATTGGCCTGCATGGGGTTATTAGGAAGACCACTTAGGAGATTTGCCACATGCTCATCAAGGTTTCCATGTTGGACAAAACATACAGTTCATTTCTGGCAATAATCTGCGCCAGGGTCACCACCAGCAGCACATGGATCTTGGGCCTCAAGGGGACTTCTTGGAGTTGAATGATCTTAACCAAGAGGATGCCCAACTAAACCAAGCAGATTTGAAGAGCTGCAACAACTTTTGAATCTAGTGGTACAGAACCAACCTATTATACCAGCTCAGTCCTTTGATTTCAATCTGCCAATTGCTGATGCCCAGAGTGAACTCACTGTAACTTTTAGTTTAGACTCTGAGCGCACTTCGGATGCTTCTGTGTAGGCCTTAGTTGCCGATATGCATCCTCTTGTGGATCTCAATATGTTGAATGTGCCAGTAGGTCTTGCTGATAACATACAACATGGCCCCCAGACTTGCAGGTACAGCTTGATGCTCTAGTCCAAACTGCTGTGCAGCCCAACATGGATCCAGTCCAGCACCTGCCCAACATGAACCCAGCCCAGCATCAGGGACTTCCCATTTTCCAGAACCTGCACATTGGCATGGTGCTCATACAACCACATATAGTCCATGATGATATGCTCAGGGCCCAAGCTGCACCTAATAACAATCCTGAAACTACAGACACTGCCACAAATATTATTTCAGTTCCTGAGTGTTTGCAGCAAGATGAAACTTCCCATGGATGTGCACATCAGCAGTCAGAATCACTGGCACATGTGCTCCAGGACAGAGTTGACTGCAATTATCAGTCACCTCCAGACATGTCTGATGAAGGCCAAGTGGGACACAATATGTTGCTGCAATAGAATCCACTTCACATTGACAATATGGCTATCATTCCTATTCTCTCGCAGGAAGGTGAGAAGGCCTGGCAGCAGTTCTTTTGCCCTTTAAGTGATACAGTGCCTTACATAACAGTTCCAACTGCCTGGGCTGATTTCTTCACTGCAAAGCTGCTGTCCCTTGCAGATTTTGACTGGGCCAAAACTATTTTGAATTCTCAGTTATGGGATCACTTTCAAGAAGGTTGTCTTGAGGATGCTCCAGAAAGTTCGTAGTGCCCGCCAAATGCCTTGTTTCCTCTCCACCTTCATGCCAGCTCTCGGCGGCTTCATAGGCAATCAGTCAAGGCTTCTCTACTCCACAGGCCCCCAAGAACCCTCAACCTAATGGTAAAATCTTGGATTTGTTCAGCACCACTATCCTCCATGTCAGAAAGAGGCAGAAAAAACTCCCATAGTCATCTCTGAAGTTAGGAGGAGTGAGAGGATTAAACTTGTTAATCAAGGTCATAAGGGTAAAACATGTTTTGACAAGAATTGTTTAGCTTGCACAGCACAAGCCCCTCCTCTCAATAAGAAGGTGGTCAGAAGCCTAGCTAGTAAGTTTGAGATACCTGATGATCAGTCTGTCCCCCTGCCTTGGGTAAGCCTGAAGCCAAGAAAAAAAATCCAAAGATGCAGCTCAGTTTAAGAAGCAATCCAAGAAGAAGTGAGGAGCAAGACCTTTCCAGTCAGGAAGATTCGGGCTATCTTCAGGAGTTTATTTTTATGTTGATCTTTTGTGATGTTTCTGGGCTATTTATATTTTACTGTTATGACATCAGACTTTACACCCTTATCATTGGTGCCAGTCATGTTAGAACTATCCGTTATATCAGTATGAGACTTTCTTATTGTAGTGTCTGCCTGATCCTCTCCAGGTTTTGGTATTGTGCACCATGTGATATTGTAACTGTCCATTCCAATTCTGCATTGGTCACCCCTACACAGGAGCCTAGTGCTCTCTGTCAACATGTTCAGGCAATCACACATTTCTTATGGTTGCACAAAACTGGAAAGTTTTAAATTGGAACATTAGGGGCATGAACTTACCTCCCAAATGGCTGCACATTAGAAACAAAATCAATGAAAGTGGTTGTCATGTGGTCTGTTTCCAGGAAACAAAGAAGGAGAACATTGACCAGACCTTTTGATGCGGAGCATCCTACGGACATCACCATGTCAAGAGTACGTTTGGCGGGTGACACGTGCGACATCTACTTCACATACACAAAGGTGAATCATCTCCTTTACACATGTTCACTTGACACCTTCGAGGATGGTATACTACTTGACACTCCTCTCGTGTGCATGCATAGGTATCATCGGAGCACCACAGATGACGAGGAGGAGTGCAAGCACAAGTGTATGCCTAGACCGTCCATGAGGGAAGCTTGGAAGCGACAACGGAAGAAGACGATGCAACGGACAAAACGGTGCAAAATTTGCACTACCGGACTGTCCAGTCGCCCAACCGGATTGTCCGGTACACCAAGAGAGCAGTTTTGGTCTGTGCAGAAATTGCATTACCGGACAGTCCGGTCCCCCAAGCGGACGGTCTGGTAGTACAATTTCTAGATGCCCAAAAGTTTATGTTTCCACTGGACTGTCCGGTCCCCCGTACCGGACAGTCCGGTTGTGCATCTGCGGGCAAGATTTGGGCAAGGCCCATGTAACTTTACTCTTTCGCCCTCACTTACCCCTTCCTTGCCTTGGATCTATATATATCCCTCCTTCTCCTCCATTTTTGGGTTAGCTAAGAATAGATCTGGACATTAGAGCTTAGCTCATGTATCTCCCCGTGTGGGATTCCTCTTGAGAGAGAGAGAAGACTCCATTGGAGTTCAAGGCCTCCATTGTAGAAGATCCTTAGGGATTCAAGACCTCATCTCCTTCATAGGATCTGGGATGAACTTTGCCATGTATCTTGTTTCCCTTTGATTCTTCTTGTACCTTGTGAATATCATGTGTTTGTTGGTCTAGTGGATGTGTGATTGGACTTGTTCTTTAGTGTTCCTCTTACGATTCCCCTCTTGTTCTTCGTATTCTTCGCGTTCTTCATGGATCGCCCTCCAATTCATGAAAGATCTATACTTAGGGTCCACCCTACAACATTTTGGTATCAGAGCCAGGTTGATCATGAATTTGGAGTCTTCCCCACCGTTAGCATAATTTTGAGTATTTTTGGCCAATTTCAAAAATTCCCCACAAAAAGAGCCATACCAATTTTTTTGTGATTTGTTGTTCCTAGTGCATTTTTGTTGATTTTGATTCGTGGATCTAGTGTTTGGTAAGTGGATCTACCTACCTTGGCATTCTCTAGCCCCAATTTTTCTTTTTCCTCATCAATTTCCAGCTTGAAATCATCAATTTCCGCCCAAAAATTTCAAGTTCGTGACTTCCCAGCCCGCACCGGACTGTCGAGACCCCCATACCGGACTGTCCGCTCACATTAGGAGCAAATCGGTAACGGACCAGACTGTTTTCTCTCCCATACCGAATTGTCCGCTCACATCAGGGGCAAATTGCTCACGGACTTGACTGTCCGCTCCGTAGGACCGGACTGTCCGCTAGCTCAAAAACTGCTTCGACTGATTACTTGTTTTGGCCATATCTCCCACTCCCGAACTTCGATTTGGGTGTTCTTTGGCTTGTTGGAAATCTAGCGATGTGCCCGAGCTGCTCATATTAGTTTTACCACCATTTGACTCCATAAAATTTTGTGCATTTTGGCATCTTTGCCTAGGCCCTCCGCCATCACTTCTGCACCACCACATAAAACTTCCGCAAACTAACCCATTTTGGTTCTTATTGAATTTGTGGTTCTTTGAGTTGTGATTTGAGTCTCTTAAGGTGTTTCGGCTACTTAACGATGATTACATCTTCATCCACCACCAGACACATGTATCGTGCCATCGACTACATCCACCACGACATTCCGCATCGACAACGACCATCCATCCTTTGAGACCATCTTCAACCAGAAGCAAGGCCGGTTACCCCCGACTTCATGAAAGGTTATGTGTGACGAAGGTATCCATTATGTTATAAAATTTTCCTTCGTTTCCATTGCATCTTGATAGCGCCACCATCTTTGCACATACCTTCATACCCATTGAGCTCTTCGAGTATTGTCGGGCTTCGCGAAAACTTGTGCACCTTAGTGATACGATATCATATTGTTGCATCATTTGATATATCATATAGTGCAATTGCTTGCTCCCATGCATATCTTGTGACACTTGTCTTGCATAATTGGCTGAGGCTCAATAAGCATAGTGGAACGGAAGAGAAGAGCAAAAAAAAAGACAAGAAAAAGCTTTTAAGCAAGAAAGAAAGATCGAAAGCTTATAAGCAAAAGAGAGTTGAGCATGAAAAGAGATACTTGTGCATGAGGATACATGGAACATGAACCATTTTGCTTGCATGCATATAGGTTGGTGCCAAGTGGTGAATCGTGCCCAAGTGTGCAATCAAGCTAGTGCTCTCCTAGTGTTTGTGCAACACGAGCTTAGTCTTCGTTAGGCAATTTTGTATTGCTCATCCCTATAGTTGCACAAGCCCCATTATCCCGTCGTGTGTGTTTCTTTATTTCCCTCCTCTATATTTGTGATCACTTGCTTTGCATTTTGAGTCCTTTGGATTTATATCAACATTTACAATATCTTGGACTTCAATTTTTATGAATTTGTGCCACTTGTCCTAACCAAGACACTCGATAAGCTTTACTTTGTAGGTGTGAGTTAACAAGTCCGGTACCAATTCCACTATTCTTTCATTTCACATTGAGTGATACGGGATACATCCTCAACTTTGGGAAAAGGTAACTTGATATTGTTTATCTCATTTCCTACTCACCTTTGCTCGGATCTTGTGATGGATAGGCAAAGCACATCATCTCCGGTCTACAACCACGACTACGAGTTTGATGCCATGAAGAACTTCATCGACGCCAAGATGGACAAGCACATGGAGGAGCTCAAGGTCCTCATCAACAACCGCAAGCGGTCTTCCTCATATTTGAGAAGACGCTCAAGTGCAAAGACTCCCGAACTATCATCTTCAGCAAGTAAACACCGGCATCGACTCCGACAAGACCATGAAGAGCACACTTCTCGACGAGAGTTGGCTTCTCTACCACCCCCGTGCACACGGGCCTTCGACCCTCGTGCACATGGCCTCCTACACCCCCGTGCACACGGGCCATACAGGACAGTGACATCGACCCCAAGGCTGCGGCTTATTCAACAACATTGGCATCTTCGCCAAGTGACTTCAAGGCATCTTCACCTTCGGACGTACAACATCTTTGCCTACTCCATGAGATCAAGTCCACTACTTCCACGAGCTACTTCGACTTCATCAACACCGATGAGATTCCTTTCTTTGGGACTCATGACCCCGAAGAGTACCTCAAGTGGGAACACAAGATGGATGACTACCTCAAGCTACATCAAGTCCCCTCCAAAGACCAAGTGAAGTGCGCCACGAGTACCTTCCATGACTACACATTGACATGGTGGTTTTACACACCTTCAAGAAACTTCGACATGAGTTGGCCCAAGACGAAGAAAGTGATGCGGCGAGAATTTGTGTGTTCCCCCTACACGGAACATCTTTTTCGCCAATTGGAGAACACCTTACAAGGATCCATGTCCCTCGACGAGTACTTCATGAACATGAAGGAAGCCTTGCGACGAGCTGGTGTGGACGACCCCATTTGGATGAAGTTCTACTTCACGTTGGGATTGAACAACAACATCGCCAAGACTCTCTTCACCAACAACTACGAGTCCCTCGACGACATGTACCTTGGTGCTCTTAAGGCGGAGCAAGAACTCAAGAAGGCCAAGTCTACTCGACCCCAAGCACACTTCATGATGACCATGCTCCAAGACGGCGAGCATGAGGCTAGTACCACCAAGATGTCCAAGCCTGACGAGCTCCAAGATGACGTTCCCAACTTCGACTTCATTGCCATCCCTCTTTGTGGCATAAACAATGCCGAGTCTACTATGACTCTTTTTGAAGACGATGCGGCGACGAGTATGACTACAGAGAAACTCAATGATCAAGATTTGGAGGCGAGCGGCATGGTGGAGAGCAAGGATGATGCTTCCATCTTTGGAGGCGAGAGTGATGATGTGCCATCTTCGGCCTTCATCCACGGCGACGACTATGAGATGGTTGAGTATAGGGTTTTCCCTTCGACCGAGGAGGTGTATGGTGATGAGTTGAGTGACATATGCCACCATATTGAGAGTGAGAGTGACTTCACCACTAGCCCCATATATGATGAGCTGCGCCAATTCCCATGTGAGGAGAGCCACCACCACCACTTAAGTGATTTGAGTGACTCCACCATATGTGACATTGAGTGCACCTATTTTGAGGGAGTGAGTGAGCCACCACCACATAGAGAGAGTGAGGTAGTTGATAGGGCATGTGAGGCCATTTCGATTTCTAACAACTTAACCTCCACCTCTATCGTGTCTTCTCATTTGGTGCCAGGTCCCATATATGATGACGCGCCGATCCTCGATGACTTCGTCCTTCCTTTGGACAAGACGATGGCCATGGTGGACTATGATACACTCCCACATGGTTCCATCACGATGATGACGTTGACCACGATTTGGCCCTTGCCACCTCACCTACACCACATGAGTGGAAGAAAGGTAACACAGGTGAAGGTGATGCTCTCACTAAAAAAACCACTTTCGTGATGATACGTGTTTGTCACAGTAGGTCATGTTTTCTATCATACATGTACATCCATGACGATTTTAAGGTAGAATCAAGATAGTCATACCTATGCTGTCATAGAAGTGTTCCATGACAATACCAAAATTATCATCACGGAAGTGTCCACTTCCATGACGATAAATGGCGCGTCATGGAAGTGTTTTCGTCAGGGGTAACCGACACGTGGCATCCACCGTAGCGGGTCGCCGTTAAGCTATCAGGTTCCGGTTTGGATCCGATAACCCGTTAACAGCCCTGACCAATGGGGGATTTTCCATGTTTAAAATTCTCATTCGCCGGAGGATCCATGTGTCAGCTCCTCGTTGGGACAGATGTCAATCGTCCACTGGACAGGAGTCGCCAATGAAACGTTGACACGTGGGACGGCCCAATAGAGGCCCATATAGGTTTAAAAGCCGGCCCAGGAAAAGGCCCACAAGATTTCGTCAGATCTAATGAGCCGGCCCATTCATTTTCTAGACCAAATTATGGCCCATATCAGATACGGCCCGTTAAAAGCCTGCAATATTCTTGGCCAGTTTATGGCCCATATCAGATCCGACCCGTTAACAGCCTGCAATAGTTTGGGACAAATTACGGTCCATATCTGATCCGGTCCGTTAACTGACTTTCATATCTTGGGCCAAATTACGGCCCATAACAGATATGACCCTTCAACGGCTACTGTGCCTTTGGGACAATTGGGGGCCTGCTTTGCTCTTCGGCTTGTTAATGGCCCATTTAACAGTTCGGCCCGATATTAGTTTTGGCCTGTCAGCGGCCCTGTGTACATATGGGCCTCTTTCGACCCGGTTTCACTTTCGGCCATTTAAAGGACCGAGCTGCATCTGGGCCTAATTCTGGTCCGTAGTGACTTTCGGCCTCTTAACGGCCCATAGTCTTCGTGGATACATTTTAGCCCAAACTGCCTATCGGCCCGTAAAAGGCCATTGAGAGTGTTGGGCCTAATTTCGGCCCGCTATGCATTCGGCCTACTTCCAGCCCATCCTGAAATTGGGCCCACCAAGGCCCAACAACATTTTGGCCTGTTAATGGCCCGTCATATCACTGGGCTAATATTGGGCCGATGTATATTCCAGCCTGCTGTCGGCCCGTGATTTGTTCGACACAATTCAGGCTCAATCTACATCTCAGCCTGTTAAAAGCCCATTTTATTTTCTGGCCCAATTAAGGCAAGTGGTTTACTCGGCCTTTTAAAGCCCGGAATTAATAGAGGGCCAGATTAAGTCTAGGCCTACTAAAGGCCCAAGATGATTGTAGGCCCACGGTTCGGCCCATTCATAGTGATTGGCCGCCGGCCAGTTTTAGTACTGATTTTTTTATATAAACCTAATGTATTGGCCAATTGCGCTTCGATCAAAGATTACGACCTTTTCTCAGAGCGACTACAGCATATACAACAAATAAATTAGAACATCGTGATGAAGAATAAACCTAAACTATACAACAAAGAAATTACATCATATTACATCCCCTGGGCATCAAAGTTCGCCGCCAGTGATAACAAAGGGCAACCAGACAGTAGATTCCATACACTGGGCAGGTCGCCACTAGTGGAAGTAAACATGCTGACAAAATAATAGACAAAACCAACATCACTTGAACACAGTTCAAGAAAGGTAGCCTTGCCCAGGAGCTGCAGCGCAAGCAGCTTAGCAACCTGATGAGACTACGCTTGTTTGACGCTTATATCCACCAACTCAAGCTGCATAGCATCAATAGACGTCCTATACTTATGATTAATCTTGCATAGAGATTGGAGTTCCAGTCGGATTTGAGCGAAAGCATGTCTTTCTGCTTGAATTTCAGACTGAAGAAGTCGAACAGATTCAGGCGGCGACTTCATCGACCTTGTGTCACTGCTATTAGCGAGTAAGTTCGACACTACATCAAGACATGACTTTGGGGTTGTATCGCTATCCTCAAGATGTGTTGCCTTCTTCTCCGGAATATATGTTGGAGGGACAAGCAATGGGTTCGTCTCACTATCATTATGGCAGTTCTTCCTAGCATCAGTGATGTCACCCTGAAAGAGAAACAAGTAGGTAGATAACAGGTTTTGCATGTATTAGCATCAGTGTTGTCAATTCATCTCATTTCTTAGTCAGAAATAAAGAGACACTGTTTAAAATAGCATTAACATAATAGGCATTGTTCATAGTTAAGACGGCAGGAAATGGCATTGTGCAGGAGCGGCCAGCTTCACCACACCACTGGATTACAGATCAAGAACACAAGCATACATGTAGTGCTAAACAACGTATAAGCATGTATGGTGAGTGTACTGTCAATTTATACCATTTCAGATTGGTAAATAAAGAGACGTGATTTAAATAACATTAACATAATATGGCATTGTTCATAGTTAAGACATAGCAGGATATGACATTGTGCTGGAGTTGGTAGTTTCACCACACCACTGGATTACAGATCAAGAACACAAGCATACATGCAGTGCTAAAGAAGATAACTTGCTATGTTTAGTTTAATTTACATGGTATGAATAAGGAACTAGGTTGTGCAACTAAAAACTGAAATTGAGAAGGACAAACTTATGTTTATGTACTTCTTCGTAATAAACTTTGAACATGCAATTTGATGCAAACGACAAAAATAAACAACATTTGCAGTCGTAGCTATCCAAATATACACAACAAAGTTTGAAGGCTCGAGGAGGACAAACTTACGTTAGTAGTGAAGACCGGCTCTATAAAGCCCTTTGTCCATATTGATGGGGGGGGGGGGGCAATTCAAGAACTTTACCACAGACTCTTCTTCAAGAGCATTGCCTTTATTCTACATTTTGTTAAGAGTAAAGATAGATGTGATAATATAGGAACAAATGGCAATTATTAAAGCTAAGATGCAGACAATAAATGTAAGTACATCATACATGCAAAAGGCACTGACAAGAGCATTGCAGAGCTAAACTTCTTCAGTAGCATTGGTTTTATTCAATATTTTAACAATAGTAAATATAGATGTGATGTGTAGAAAATGGAGGGCAAGGGAATAAGCTGCAAAGTGTACATGAACAACTAGCTGACAATATAAGTACAGTGATGAAGGACAACAGATACTTACAAGAATAATGCAGAGCAAAACTTCTTCATAAGCATTGGGTTTATTCTACATTAATGTAAGCATTAATATAGATCTGATAATTTGGAGCGAACAGTGGATAAGCAAGCTATAATGCACAATGATGTCACATAATCCACCAGGTATGAATGTAAGTACAACGATAGGACAATAGGTACTAACAAGAGCAAAGCAGCGAGCAGCATAGTTGCGATATCCTAGGTTTGGCGGCGCTGGTTCTATCACCAATATAAGTGGTGTGCTATCTGATTTCTCTGGTACCACCACCTTTTTCAAGGACTTTGCTTGTACTCCCTCAGGTTCTGCAATCACCCTCTTCCTTTTGGATGTCTGAAACACAAGAACAATATTTGAATGGAAAAGCATGGTACTCCCTCCGTCCGAAAAAGCTTGTCCCAAGCTTGTGCATTGAATGAATGTATCTAGCACTAACTTGGTGCTAGATACATCCATTTGAGGGACAAGCTTTTTCGGCAGAGGGAGTATGACGACAAATGGAATAGGTATTGATAATGGATGGGCATGGCATCTTCACATATATCATGAGTGAACTAAGCAGATGGTGGTGCAACGAAACAGAAGAAATGCAAGACACCTTATGCAAGATACGTGCAACCAATAAAACCTTGCCGAATTAGAACATGCACCTTATTGGGTGAACATGATAGGCCATATTCCTTTGACTCCTTGAGCTTAGAATAGTCCTTAGGATCATATGCTGAATACGAATCTGTAGGTCGGGAGCCTGTGGGTTTCATTGCATCCAGAATGGACCTCAATCCCTTGATGCCAAGTTTGTTACCCATTGAACTGTTCCGCAATATTCTTCAGATGTGCGCATTCTTATATTCATTGTGATTACATACAATATCTGAGAAGCATGAAAACATAAATAGTAGTGAGATTATCTTTGTAATGCAGAGGATATTCTAATATAATAGGGGCTCCTATAAACCCTTGTGTGCTATCAGTGGATTCTGATGAGAGAGCCCATGTGTGCTGTAATATGGTGCGTAGATTAATATAAGCTGGCACAACTACACAAAAAATAGGCTCCCTCTTGGGAGCTCCAGATGTAAGGATAGTTGGCAGATGATAGGTTCATAATATATTATAGAGAAAGTTTATTGCCAAACCATGATAACGAGAGTGCACCGCCACTAGGTAGATCGTAGTGTAGATAAAAGGGGTACACCATAACAATCATAAATAAATCGGGGAAGCGGAACTGGCTGGAAAATACGGGGTTGTATTACCGCTACTAATATAAAGCCTATCGATCACCTACAGGCCAGCTCTATTCATCTGAAGGCGCACTGTTGTTACTATCAGTCTAGTCTATCAAAGACCGCACAGCTCCCACCATTTCCTGGATATTATGGCAGACCAACTCGAAGTGATGAAATCATGTAGCACAAGCGGCCCAATAGAGCTGTCGACTGTAGATGTCCCTGCTCCCCTTCCTGACAAGGAACATATTGTACTTACTAAAGAAGAACAGAAGAGGAACATGTTAAAGAATAGAAGGGGAAGCATGTTATTGAGATTCCGCTTCTTTCTCTACAATGTTGGTTGCCCACCCATGATGAATCAGAGCGCCCAAATAAATGCCATTCCATGATGTCTCTCTATATGTGGCCACATGCATTTGGAAACTCAAGTGGGAGCATTAGCTGACAAATTAAATGTGTGTCTATTAACTAATGTCAGTATCATATCACATTTGTATTTGAAGAAGTAAGCTTTGGACGTATGATTGGTGTGTTGTTTAGCTTCAAGAGTGGACTGCTTCTAGTATGACACAAAGCACCTACACATATCAAAGTGTAGATATAATGGAAAAACCATAAGCATCACAAGTAAAATCAGGAAAGTGAAACTTGCTGGAAAATATGTGCTAGTATTGTTGGAACGGCTAGAAAGGCTTCAGATACCAGCTCTCTACAACTGAAGGCGCAATACTGTTACTATCAGTCTAACTCTCAAAGGCGACACATCTCCCAGCATTTACTGGAAATTAAGGCAGACCAACACGAAGAGTTGAAAGCGTCCATGACAAGCGACCGAATAGACCTATACACTGCAAATGTCTCTGCTCCTCTTCACTACAAGGAACATGTTGTACTACTATTATACTCCCTCTGTTCCTAAATACAAGTCTTTGTAGAGATTCCACTATGGATCACATACGGATGTATGTAGATACATTTTAGAGTGTAGATTCACTCATTTTGCTCCGTATGTAGTCCATGGAGGAGTCTCTACAAAGACTTATATTTAGGAACGGAGGGAGTACTTATTAAAGAAGAACAGAGGAGGAGCATGCTAAAGAAGAGCAAGCAGATTTTGGATAATAAAATGTTTGTTGTCCACACATGATGAACCAGAGCGCATAAAGAATGCAACTCCCTGTTGTCCCTCGATATGTGGCGCACGTGCTTTTCGAAAGTAAAGTAGGACCATTAGCTGACCAATTAAACATTCTCTGTTTTGGTACAACATGTCAGCATCATATCAGATTCGTATTTGAGCAACTAAGTTTGGAATTATGAGTGGCATGTTGTTCAGCATGATGGGTTGAGGAGCATTGCTTGCACGTCTCGAAGCACCTACGATGATGGTACTGAATATATGGGAATGTCTTGATGCAGGTCGCCTGACTTTCGTCATTTGGGTCAGCCAACCATTTCAGGCGGTTGGATGAAGATCCTACTGAAAGTGCGCTATATCGACTAAAGGGGGGGGGGGTGAATAGGCGATTTTTACAAATTCGTCACTGAGGAAATACTACTTGAGGAATTTGCTAACTGACGAACTACAAGCAGCAGAATAAGTACTCAGGTGCAAGCATAACATGGCAGTAACACAGTCATCATGATGATATGAAACAAGCACAGAGCACGGGTAGCGTGTAAACAGGATAAGCAGGCAAAAGACTAGATGACTGAAGAATTAGGATTGAGGAAATTGAGAAAGTCTTCAATCAAAGTCTTCAAACAGTAACGATCAATTTCATCAACACATGAATGAGGAAATGAAAGGGTTGAGGAAATAGAACAAGTAGCTCGGTGAAGACAATGATTTGATAGACCAGTTCCAACTGCTGTGACAGTTGTACGTCTGGTTGGAGCGGCTAGGTATTTAAACCTGAGGACACACAGCCCTCACCGTATTCTCCTTGAGCTAAGGTTACACAGACCTCACCCAATCACCCGTGGTAAGTCTTCACAGGTGACTTCCAAACCTTCACAGACTTGGTCACTCGGCGATCCACAATTCCTCTTGGATGCTCTAGACCATGACGCCTAACCATCTGGAGGATGCACAGTCCTCAAAGTTAACAAGCATCTATTCCACACAGGAACAATCTCTTCAGTGATGCTCAATCACTTTGGGTTTTAGGTGTTTGGTTTGGGTTTTTCCTCACTTATGATTTTCTCTCAAAGTCCTCGGAGGATGGGATGCTCTAAATGACAAGTGTCAGTTTCTCTCGGAGCAGCCAACCAGCTAGTGGTTGTAGGGGGCGGCTACTTATAGCCGGGGAGCAGCCTGACATGATAAGACATAAATGCCCTTCAATGATATGACTGTTAGGTGGATAGGATATTTTGGACAGCTGGCGCATAGCACAGCAACGGTCGGAAATTTGAGCTCTCAAATTCCTCAGGGCTATCATGTTCCTCACTTGTAGGCAATCCGCACTGGCAAATTCCTAACTCCTCAGTCAGAACAAATTCCTCAGAGAACAAAAGATCTTCGTCTCTGTCACTGAAGAAATTGACTGAACTGTATGAGATTTCTAATGGCTTCACTCGAAAGGATTGGGTAGATGTAGGGTTTGAGATGAGCATCACTTGGAAATTTTTCTTTAGTTTTACCTCGACCCCCTTTGACAGTACGGTGTTTCCTATGACTCAGGAAGGAGAAAACAAAACTACGAAAACAAAAATCTTCACGCTTCATAATCCTCGCATCAATATCAAAGTCTTCAAGGTCACACCAATTCCCTCACTTTCAAAGTCTTCAAGAAAACCAAAGTCTTCAACTGAAGACATTCATTTTTAGGGGTCGACTTTATTCGTAAATATCAAACTCCTCATAGACTTATAGACCTGTGTACACTCATAAACACATTAGTCCCTTAACCTATAAGTCTTCAATACACCAAAATCACTAAGGGGCACTAGATGCACTTACAATCTCCCCCTTTTTTGTGATTGATGACAAATAGGTTAAGTTTTCAACGGGGATAAAACATATGAAGTGTAAATACTGCATTTGAGGTATTGATTGCAAGATATAGAAGAACTCCCCCTGAAGATGTGCATATGAAGAATTTGCTTTGGATTGCAAATGCACATTGTAGAGTAATATCATGGAGATCTCCCCCTATATCTTGTAATCCATACACGCATTTAACATATGATATGAAGAATTTGAAATGCATGATGAAATATGGTGTCTGACGAAATTCAGCATGTGTGCATTAAGGTACTTGAGGAAATAAGCATGCAGAAAGCAGTTAAAAAGTATCAGACCACCATAGGACTTAAGTTTACAACTCATCAGAGCAAACACCTCAGAAGAGCAAGAGTTGTAACGTAACAGAAAAACAGCCCATATATAAGACCCGCTTGAAGACTAACTCAAATTTCTCCCCCTTTGTCATCGAATGACCAAAAGGGACGAAAAATGAGGACTAACGCCCCTGAAGAATATCATCATGATGTCGATGGAGGAGCACCAGTGTTGTTGGGGTCGTCCGTTGAGGTAGGGCCTGCCGCAGTGTCGTTCAGATCTTCAGCTTCATCCGTCTCACGCGATGAAGAATATGAACTTGTGACCAGCTGAGGAACTTTGACTTTCTTGAATTTCTTCGAAGGTGGCTGAGACCAGTCAAAGTCCAATTGAAATCCCATTTGCTTGAGATCTTCATCACCATATAGGTGAGATAATATGGCCCAAGTGCGATCGAAGATTTCATGCGCATAGTAGTGATTCTTATTCACAGTGTTTTGCGTGACAGTCATATTATGAAGAATTGAGCCAAATTGACGCTTGACCCAGTTGTGATTACGATCGACCTTCTGATGAAGACTTAGAAGAAGCTCACGATCAGTCATCACTCGTGGAGCAGTGGCTTCAGGAGTTGGCTTTGAAGCTTTTGCAGCAGAATCTTGGGTTGCAGAGTCATCATTGGTGGAGTAAGATGCAGCTTTGCGAAACTGACCATCCAATGGATGAGTGCCCTCATCAATGATAGCAGCTTTACCTTTCCCATCAACTGAAGAAATAGACCGCTTGAGGACTTCAATAGGAGGCAAATAGCTGAGATGATTCTGACAATCTGCCTGGTAGTGAATTGAAGACCTGGTTCTGATGAACTTCATGATCCATGGAGCATAAGGCTTCAACTCAAACGGTGACAGTGCAACATTCGCCAAAGTCCTCATGAAGAAATCATGGTAGTTAATGGGAATACCATGTATCATGTTGAACAGCAGATTCTTCATGATGCCAACAACCTCCTCTTCTTCAGAGTTGTGGCCTTTAATCGGACTGAGGGTTTTGGTCAGAATGCAGTAGATTGTCCTAGGCACATAAAGCAAATCCTTCACTAGGAAGGTAGATCTTGGAGCTTGGCCTACCTTCAAAGGCTTCATCAACACTTGCATCATATGATTTGGAAGCTTAGATTCTTCATACATGAGCCTGGTGCCTTTAGTAGGAGGACTGACTGGTACGGCATGAAGTAATTCAGAGGCCGGGGCTTTGTAATGAGTGTTCTCAGTCATCCAGTCAAGCACCCATGAGTTCACATTAGCCACATTTCCAGTGAGGTGCAGTGTGGCATAGAATTGAAGAATTAGCTCTTCATTCCAATCGCAGATGTCAGTGCAGAAACTCAGAAGCCCAGCTTCATGAAGAACATTTAAGACTGGTTGGAAGCAAGGAATAGACTCCATGTCAACATGAGGAATTTGACGGTGCTCAAATACCTTATCCTTGTCAAACAAGAGTGATGAACAGAAGTTCATCTGACTCGCAGTCCAGAACCGCTTGCATCGAAGTCTTGCTGAGTCATATGGATTGAAATCCATGAAGGAATGGTGCTCAGCGAAGACATCGTCAGCCTTGTGTTTTGGCCTTTTAGCTTGAGGGTTTTGCTGCTTGGGCTGAAGACTAACAGTTGATGTTTTCACAGCCTCTTGGATCAGAATCTCTGGAGCTGCTGACTGTGGAATTGAGAGTTCAGGTTCTTCAGCAGCGGTTTGTGTCTCCATTTCTTCAGCTGTAGTAGCTGGAATTTCCTTAGGAATGGAAAGGAGAGATGTTTGACGTTCTTCAGATCCCGTGTGAATTTCTTCATGTTTGTACAAGGGACTGAGGAATTGGATGCAGAGGTGTGGTCAATGGTGAATTGGGGTGAAGTCTGTCCCAATAATCATCATTAAGCACAGGAGTTGTAGAACCGATATCCACGTCTTCTTCTTCCATTTCCTCAACGCCTGCCTCTTCAGCTGTGAACTGAGGCATGGGCGATGATACCAGTGGGGTTGAAGGGATATCTTCCACTTCAATTTCTTCATCCAACTCCTCTGAAGAAGTAGCAGAAGGATTCTCTTCATCGATGTCATCTGGAATGACATAATCCTCATCATAAGGAATGAGCTCCTTGGACGGTGCAACAGAGATTGGAACAACTTCAATTGGGTTAGTGAAGGAACTTGTCAAAGTCCTCACTTTCTTGGGAGCTGAAGATTCTGCAGTCGTTGATGCTTTCCTCTTTTTCACAGCTGCCTTCTCAGCAGCCTTGGTTTTCTTCACTTCTGATGCAGAAGGAAGGTTGATTTTCTTCACTGTTGAAGATTTAGCAGGAGGAGCAGATGGAGCCAGTTCAGTTTCTTCAGGCACAACTAATGCAGTTGCCCTGGCATGTTCAGTTTCTTTAGGCGCAGCAAATGCTTCGGCTGGCCTGGGTTGTTCTTCAGGCACAACATTAGTGGTTGCCCTGGCAATTTCTTCAGGAGCTGGAATTACTTCAGCAACCCTGGTATCCACAGTTTCATTAGCAGCCTGATTTTCATCAGCTGCACTTTCATTTTCTTCAACAGACTGAGTAGAAGTATCAGCCTGAGGATTTTGTTGTTGCGATGGTGCTGCAACGTTAGGCTTGAGGGTCTTGGCAAGCTTGACAAATCTGACTTTGGCACCTAGCCAATCAGCATAGTATCTGTCAAATTCATTATTGAGACCTTTAATTTCTTTCTGTAGAGCTACAAGTTCTTCAGGAGACATGCTCCAAACATTTTTCTTCAGAAAACGCTCCTTCTTGTACTGAGCCTTCTTGACTTGCCTTCCCTTTTCAAATTTCCATTTTTCTTCATTGATGAATGCCGTCAACATGTGACTTTGACCAGGAGTGAGGTTCAATTCAAGCAGTGGAGTGTTTGGATCTTTGTGCCAGAGATCGATGAAATTGAGGATCTTCTTCGGATCCAACATGAGAGGCACAGAACTCCCTTTGAATCTAGTGGCCCTTTCTTGCATGTCCCTGATGATTTCAGCAAGTTCTTCATCATCAGCTTCATCATCATGAGGCAAAACATGGAACGCCACTTGCTTCTTATGAGGACTTGGCCTCATTCCACGTCCAGCAGTGGCCTTTTTCTTCAGCAAAGTTGGACCAGTTGAGGACCGTGGTGGAGCTGAGGAACTTGCAGATGCTCTAGAAGCAATTGAAAAACCTGCAGTCCGTTGGCATGTTGCAAGATGCACTAGTGTTGAGGACTTAGCAGCAGTAACTGAGGATTTTGTGGCAACAGAGGGAATTGGCACAACCCTTGAAGAAGTTGCCTAAGGAATTTGCTTTGAGGGCTTTAAGGAACTTGGCCGTGAGGGCATTGTTGTTGAGGAACTCGGCTTCACAGCTGATTTCTTCGGCATGGCCTTTTTAGGCTTACTGGCAGAGGCCTCAGTAGTAGCAGTAGCAGAATCTTCATTGAATTTCTTCACCGCTTCTTTTGCCACTTTAGCCAATTTTGCTTGACGCTTGGCCCATTCTTTGGGAAATTCCTCACCGCGCCTGATGCTTGAGGGATCAGCTTCTTGGCCAGGTGCCAATGGAGGTCTTGGACATGGAGGGTTTACATCGAATTTCTTCATGTACTTTGGAGGATGTATCGGTATTCCCTCCATTCCTTAGCCCATCTCCTTTCAATCCTTTGTATGCACACTTTGCGCTGATTCCTGTTCTCTTTGCCATGAGTTGCTTCATCAGGTGTGCAATATTCATCATATATGTCTTCAGGGATCTCAAAAGCAGTGTTTGTTTCAGGCCTCTTGCCTCCCTTTTGAGGTCTCTTCCCATCTGCCATTTTCCTCACTTGAGGATTTTGAACAATGGATGTTTCTGAGGAAGTATGCAAATTATGTTCGAGGAATGCTGCAAATGAATTAAGTTGATGAGAACCTAGTGATTCAACAGCGGACATTTTGTACCTGTGAACAGAGTATAGGTGCGAAGAATTTGGAGAGGTCATATGCGTTCTCAGATTTTTTTTCAAAAAGTATCAAGTTTGAGGAATTTGACCATAGGTGTCTTGACGAATTTCACTAAGCGTTCTTGACTTAGGTTCCGGAGTTGTATAGATTTTGAAAATCCACACAATTGAGGAATCTTGAAGAAAAACATAGCTTAGAGAAACAAATCAAGATACAGAAGCATTCGGGTGTTTATGGAATGGGAAGTTGAAGAATAAACACCTTTTGAAGATTTTGTGGAAATCATAAGAATCAAAGCAGGGCAGTAAAATTAGATTTTATTTACCCTGGACGAAGGACACGACGAACTGGGAGTGGAGTTGGAAAAGTTCGTCCATTCAGATCTCTCACGCCCTAACTTGGCAGCGAGAGACAACTACGGCGGCGGTGGAGTGAAGATTTCCGCGGCCGGCACGAGTACGACGGCGACGAGGTCGAGGTAGTGAAGCTCTTCCTCACCGGTGACGATGGAGAGTAGTGATGGCGCTAGGTCTGAGAGCTCGAGCGAGATGGTGGTCGAGCGGGGTAAATGAGGACAGAGGAAGGGGGGGTATTTATAGCCACGTTGAATAACTGCCCGTCCGAAATTTTTGGACGAACATATCCCTGACCCTTACTCTTCTAACGACATGTGTCACCCACGTACAGAGTGGTGGAGATCATGGGCGATCGTGGGTGAATATTTTAATCCATCGTGGGATGCGAAACGGTTTGAGCGGCAAAAGCCGAAAATTCAGATATGAAAATTTTAAAGTTTCATTCACAAATTCTCCAGCTGTCAAGGATACAGTGAAGACTTTGAACGGGTTTCAAATACAACGCACATGAAGAATTTGTGAATAGACTGGGTTGAGTTTAGCATAGAGGGGGAATGGGTCCGATCACATTCACTTAGAGGAAAAATCAACTTGAAGAATTAGCAATAAGTGAATGTTGTTGAGGACATGAAAAACTCAAATATATATATATATAGTCAATGAAGAACACCAGTTGAATTTTTTTGAAGACTTTGCAAGTTGAAGAATTTGCAAAGGGAAGAAAAACTTAATTTTGAAGATTTTCAACTTTTGTTGGTGGCGTGACCCACCGTATAAGAATGATGATTTCAGACATTGCGTACAATTGTCGTAGGGCTCTGAGAATCAAATTCTTCATTAATTTCTTCACACTTAGCGTGTTAGTCTTCATTGATTAAAGAAAAACATTGCTTCGTGTGTTGCACATCTAAGTCATCAATTTTGCATAAGTGTTAGGATGTGTGTCCTTTCAAAGAACATTCGAAGATTCTAAGATATTTAGCTCACACCGCAACTTGCTAAATCACTTCTCATCCAAGGGCTTGGTGAAGATATCCGCTAGCTATTCTTCAGTCTTCACGTGATCAATAGAGATGTCGCCCTTCAACACATGATCTCGAAGAAAATGATGACGAATCTGGATGTGCTTTGTCTTTGAGTGTTGAACTGGGTTATGAGGAATCTTGATGGCACTCTTGTTGTCGTAGTAGAGTGGCACAATCTTCATGTTGATGGCGTAGTCCTTGAGGGTTTGCTTCATCCACAGCAATTGAGCACAGCAAGAACCAGCAGCAATGTACTTAGCTTCAGAAGTGGAGAGTGATACGCAGTTCTGCTTCTTCGAGGACCAACATACTAAAGATCGTCCAAGGAAATGGCACGTGCCTGATGTTGACTTGCGATCCACTTGATCACCAGCATAGTTAGAGTCAGAATATCCAATGAGATCAAAAGCCGAGCCCTTGGGATACCATAATCCAAGTGTTGGAGTGTGAGCTAGATATCAAAGAATATGTTTCACAGCCTTATGGTGTGATTCCTTCGGTGTAGCTTGAAAACGGGCACACATGCAAACACTAAGCATAATATCTGGCCTAGATGCACATAGATACAATAAAGAGCCAATCATGGAGCGGTATACCTTTTGATCGAAGTCTATACCATTTTCATTGGTGCATAGATGGCCATTTGTGGGCATAGGGATTTTGACGCCTTTGCAATCTTGCATACCGAATTTCCTCAGAACGTCCTTGAGGTATTTCTCTTGAGAAATGAAGATGCCATTGCGTTGTTGATGAATTTGAAGACCTAAGAAGAATTTCAATTCTCCCATCATAGACATTTGATATTCCTCACTCATCATATAGGCAAATTCGTCACTGTAACGTTGGTTAGTACAACCAAAGATAATATCATCAACATAAATTTGGCACATGAATAATTCATCATCATATGTTTTGGTGAAAAGAGTTGGGTCGAGTGAACTGGGTTTGAAGCCTTTCTTCATGAGGAATTCCTTCAGTGTATCATACCACGCCCGAGGGGCCTGCTTGAGGCCATAGAGGGCCTTATTGAGTCTGAAGACTTTGTCAGGATGCTTAGGATCTTCAAAACCTGGGGGTTGAGCAACATATACTTCTTCCTCAAGCTTTCCATTAAGGAATGCACTTTTCACATCCATTTGATATAAGATGATATTATGATGGTTAGCATAAGCAAGCAATATGCGAATAGCCTCAAGTCTAGCAACAGGTGCAAAAGTTTCATCGAAATCAATTCCTTCAACCTGTGTGTAGCCTTGAGCTACAAGATGAGCCTTGTTCCTCACCACTAGGCCATTTTCATCTTGCTTGTTGCGGTAGATCCATTTGGTACCGATGATATTGTGCTTGCGTGAGTCTGGTCGCTTGACAAGCTCCCACATATTGTTCAGCTCGAATTGATGTAATTCCTCTTGCATCGCTTGAATCCACTCAGGCTCCAGAAATGCCTCATCAACTTTGGTGGGCTCTGTGATAGAGATGAAAGCAAAATGCCCACAAAGGTTAGACAAATGTGAAGCTTTTGAGCGTGTGAGAGGACCTGGTGCGTTGATGTCGTTGATGATTCTCTCAATCTGTACTTCATTTGCAACGCGAGGATGAGCAGGTTGACGACTTTGATTTGGTTCAGCATTTTCTTCACAGCCATTTTCTTCAGATGCACCAGCATGATTTTCTTCATGATCTGGAATGACTTCTTCAGCAGATTCTTCAGTAGGTATGACATCCTCATTAGCCTTTAGCTTGATGGATTCCTCAGGAGTCATTTCATCTAGCACAGGAGGTAGGTGCTCTCTTTGCGAGCCATTAGTTTCATCGAACCGCACATCTATAGTTTCAACAACCTTGTGGTGATAGGTGTTGAAGACTCTGTAGGTGTGCGAGTCCTTTCCGTAACCAAGCATAAAACCCTCATGTGCTTTCGGTGCAAATTTAGAATTGTGATGGGGATCTCTAATCCAACATTTAGCACCGAAGACTTTGAAATAACTCACATTGGGTTTCTTGTCAGTGAGGAGTTCATACGAGGTCTTCTTGAATAATTTGTGAAGATATGCCCTGTTGATGATGTGGCATGCAGTATCAATTGCCTCAGGCCAGAAGCGACGAGGTGTCTTCTATTCATCAAGCATAGAGCAAGCCATCTCAACAAGAGTCCTATTCTTGCGCCCCACAATGCCATTCTGCTGAGGAGTGTATGGGGCAGATAGCTCATGAGTAATACCAAGTTCATCAAGATAGTCATCAAGACCAGTATTCTTGAACTCGGTCCCATTGTCACTACATATATGCTTGATCTTCACACCGAAATTCGTCGAAGCCCTTGAGGAAAATCGTCTGAAGGCTTCCTGCACTTCAGTTTTGTAAGTAACGACATGCACCCATGTGTAACGAGAATAATCATCAACAATGACAAAGCCATATAGAGATGCTGCATTTGTTAGTGTGGCATAATGAGTAGGGCCAAAGAGATCCATATAAAGCAATTCAAAAGGACGAGAGGTAGTTATGATAGTCTTCAAGGGGTGCTTGGCTCTGGTCATCTTTCCAGCCTCACAAGCCCCACAAAGATGATCTTTGAGGAATTTGACACCCTCAATGCCAATGACATTCTTCTTCTTCACAAGCATGTGTAAGTTCCTCATGCCAGCATGACCAGTCGTCGATGCCATAGCCAGCCTTCTGAAGCTTTTGCAAGTAGACATGTGGCAGGTTGAGGTCCTGCAGAGAAATCAACAATATACAAGTCTCCTCTCCTAAAGCCTTCGAATACTTTGGAATTGTCAGATTCCATGAGCACTAAGCAGCGATATTTGCCAAAGGCAACAACCATATCAAGATCACAAAGCATTGAGACAGACATGAGGTTGAATCCGAGGGACTCGACAAGCATGACTTTGTGCATGTGTCGATCCTTTCAGATTGCAACCCTACCTAGACCCAATTCCTTGCTTTTGCCTTTGTCAGCGTAGGTGATATGCTTCAAATGTGATGGAGATAAAGGAGAGTCCATCAGTAAGCTCTTGTCACCGGTCATGTGATTTGTACATCCACTGTCGAGGACCCACTCAGTAGCTTTGGGTAAATCATCCCGCAGATGAATTAGTGCTTCTTACGAACTCATATACTTCAGAGTGAAGAATATGACATCAAATTCATCAAACAGAATTTCATCAATTAATGCAACATATGTATATATAGCAGTATGAGGACGTGAGAAATGAATGAATCATTTCTTCATGATTAGCTTGTGTCCTTTCAAGCATTTCAGTTCTTTAGACGATTTTGTTCGTCTGGAGACCTGACCCTGCATAAGAGATTAGTTCTTTTTCTTCACCACCCACATCTAGAGGGGTGGCAAAGAGTTCATCATTCTGTGAGCTCCATAAGAGAAAGGTGGCACTAAAGCCAAAGCGCTTCGTTTCACATGAGAGGGATTAGTATAGGCATATGAGTTAGCAGAGAAATTCTTCGAGGACTTATGAACATAATGATTTGAAGAATAATGCACATAACCAGAACTCTTAGATTTTCCCTGCGAAACAGAAGCGTTAGCATGATGATGATCATATGAGGACTTGGATCCACGTGAAGAATTTGATCCATAAGAGGACTTGGATCCATATGAAGACTTTGGTCCATATGAAGAATTTGATCTGGGGTTCCTATTCTTCACTGGTGGTGTCATGAGGACATTCACCTGAAGACTTTCAAGGCACCTTTTGGGAACCCAGATTTTCTTCATAGGGGGACCATTCCTGCAGTTAGTTCCAACGTATCTAGCAAATACTTTGCCGTTCTGATTTTTGAACAGTTTATAGTTGGAGTCAAATGACTCATCAGATGAATATGAGGATTCACAAGTAAAGCCAGATAAAGTGGATGGATCTACGGGAGGTCCCTTTGCAGCAACCCATGAGCTTTTGGGATACTGCTAAGGTTTCCAGTAGGTTCCATCAGCATTGAGTTTCCTCTCAAAGGCAATACCCTCTTTCCTAGGGTTCCTGTTCAAGATCTGCTTTTTGAGCACATCACAAAGAGTCTAATGCCCTTTGAAGCTTTTGTACATGCCTGTCACATACAATTCCTTAAACCCTGCATTTTCGTCAGTGATACTAGTGGTATCCTCAGATGAGGAATTTGTGACCACAGAGATAGTTGAAGAATTTGCAGCAATAGAAGCATTTGAACTTTCAGGTGAAGAATAGCAGTTTCACGTTCAATGCATTTCAAGCATGGTGGAATAAATTCTTCCTGAGCGGAACTGATCTGTTGAGCAAGTAATGAATCGTTTTCCTTCTGAAGATCTTCATGACTCACCCTTAGCTTCTCAAGATCTTGCTTTCTTTGAAGAAATTCATAAGAGAGCTTCTCATGATCGGCTAAGAGAGTTTCATGACGACTTTCAAGGTTGTCAAACTTAGACTGTATTTGCTGAAGATTATCAACCAGTGTTTGAGTTCGATCCATTTCCTCACCTAACAGGTCATCGCTTTTGTCTAGCATATTTTGAACCTTTTCCAAAACCTTTTGTTGTTTAACAGCAATATTAGCAAGTTTGGAATAGCTGGGTTTGAGGTTATCATCAGATTCATCCTCACTTGATTCAGAGGAGGGATATTCGAATACCTTGGCACCTTTTGCCATGAAGCAATAGGTGGGAGCATAGTCATCGTTGCCGACATCAGTAGTGTTGGGGAAGCCATTTTCCTCAGTGTTGAACATGGACTTGCTATCGTAAGCAGTAGCGAGGGCTAGGCTCGCCACACCAGAGTCTGACTCCTCAAATGCCTCCTCTTCCTCATGTTCCTCAGATTCAGCTTCAGAGTCCATTTCCTTACCAATGAATGCCCGAGCCTTCTTGGAACTGCTCTTCTTGTGAGATGAAGACTTTGAAGATTTTGATGATAAGGACTTTGAAGATTTCTTCTTCTTCTTTGAGTCATCTGAACTATCATCCTTGTATTTCTTCTTCTTTGATTCCTTTGCCCACTGAGGACAATCAGTTATGTAGTGACCAGGTTTCTTGCATTTGTGGCAAGTTCTCTTCTTGTAATCACGGGATGAGGAATCAGATCTTGGGTCATCACCTTTTGAAGATTTTACAAAGCGACCATGCCTTGAGAACTTCAGGAATTTCTTCACAAGCATTGCTAGCTCCTAGCTTAGTTCTTCAGGGTCACCAAGGCTGCTATCAGAATCTTCTCCTTCAGATGAGGAAACTGCCTTGGCCATCAGTGCGCTTGATCTTCCGTAGCTTGGCCCGTAGAGATCTCTCTTTTCAGCTTGTTGGAATTCATGAGTGTTCAGCCTCTCAAGGATATCAGCAGGATCTAGTGACTTGTAGTCTCCACGTTCTTTAATCATCAGTGCCAGTGTATCGAATGAAGAATCGAGTGACCTCAGCAATTTCTTCACCACCTCATGGTCAGTGATGTCAGTGGCATCCAGTGCTTGAAGCTCATTTGAAATGTCAGTGAGGTGATCAAAGGTTTGCTGGACATTCTCATTGTCGAGTCTTTTGAAGCGGTTGAAGAGATTGCGACGAACGTCAACTCGAGAATCACGTTGAGTTGAGATTCCTTCGTTGACCTTGGACAGCCTGTCCCAGATAAGCTTTGCAAACTCCAAAGCACTCACTCTGCCATACTGTCCTTTGCTCAGATGGCCACATATGATATTCTTCGCTTGAGAGTCGAGTTGCTTGAATCTCTTCACATCAGTAGTTTTCACGGAAGGAGTGGCAGAGGGAACGCCATTTTCCACAACGTACCAGAGATCGTTGTCAATTGCCTCAAGGTGCATGCGCATCTTATTATTCCAGTAGGGGTAGTCCGTCCCATCAAAGGTAGGACACCCAGCCGAGACCTTGATCATGCATGCAGTCGACATAACTAAAACTCCAGGTGGTTAAACCAAAATCACACAGAACAAGGGAGTACCTTGCTCTGATACCAATTGAAAGTGCGTTATATCGATTAGAGGGGGGGTGAATAGGCGATTTTTATGAATTCGTCGCTGAGGAAATACTACTTGAGGAATTTCCTAAGCAACAAACTACAAGCACCAGAATAAGTACTCAGGTACATGCATAATAAAGCAGTAGCATAGTCATCATGATGAAATGAAACAAGACAGAGCACAGGTAGCGTGTAAACAGGATAAGCAGGCTGAAGACAGAGTGGCTGAAGAAATAGGGATGAGGAAATTGAGAAAGTCTTCAGTCAATGTCTTCAAACAGTAACGATCAAGTACACAACAAGTATGCGAGGAAATGAAAGGGTTGAGGAAATAGAACCAGTAGCTTGGTGAAGACAGTGATTTGGTAGACCAGTTCCAACTGCTGTGACAGTTGTACGCCTGGTTGGAGCGGCTAGGTATTTAAACCTGAGGACACACAGTCCTCACAATATTCTCCTTGAGCTAAGGTCACACAGACCTCGCCCAATCACTCGTGGTAAGTCTTCACAGGTGACTTCCAAACCTTCACAGACTTGGTCACTCGGTGATCCACAATTCCTCTTGGATGCTCTATACCATGACGCCTAATCGTCTGGAGGATGCACAGGCCTCAAAGGTAACAAGCGTCGGTTCCACACAGGAACAATCTCTTCAGTGATGCTCAATCACTTTGGGTTTTAGGTGTTGGGTTTGGGTTTTTCCTCACTTGATGATTTTCACTCAAAGTCCTCGGAGGATGGGATGCTCTAAATGACAAGTGTCAGTTTCTCTAGGAGCAGCCAACCAACTAGTGGTTGTAGGGGGCGGCTATTTATAGTCGGGGAGCAGCCCGACATGATAAGACATAAATGCCCTTCAATGATATGGCTATTAGGTGGATAGGATATTTTGGACAGCTGGCGCATAGCACAGCAACGGGCGGAAAATTGAGCTCTCAAATTCCTCAGGGCTATCATGTTCCTCACTTGTAGGCAATCCGCACTGGCGAATTCCTAACTCCTTAGTCAGAACAAATTCCTCAGAGAACAGAAGATCTTCGTCTCTGTCACTGAAGAACTTGACTGAACTGTATGAGATTTCCAATGGCTTCACTCGAAAGGATTGGGTATGTGTAGGCTTTGAGTTGTGCATCACTTGGAAACTTTTCCTGAGTTTTACCTCGACCCCCTTTAACAGTACGGTGTTTCGTATGATTCAAGAAAGGGAAAAAAAAACTACGAAAACAAAAGTCTTCACGCTTCATAATCCTCGCATCAATATCAAAGTCTTCAAGGTCACACCAATTTCCTCATTTTCAAAGTATTCAAGAAAACCAAAGTCTTCAACTGAAGACATTCATTTTTAGGGTCGACTTTCTTCATAAATATCAAACTCCTCATAGACTTATAGAACCTGTGTACACTCACAAGCACATTAGTCCCTTAACCTATAAGTCTTCAATACACAAAAATCACTAAGGGGCACTAGAGGCACTTACACGAGGCCCTTGACGAACTTGACGGCAGAGCCTGCAGGGATGGTGCACACAGGGTCCACCTCCGCCCACTTGGTGAACTTGTCGATGGCGACGTAGAGGTAGCGATAGCCGCCGGCCGCCCGAGGGAACGGGCCTAGTATGTCCAGCCCCCAGACCGCAAAGGGCCATGAGAGTGGGATCGTCTGGAGCCTCTGCATCGGCTAGTGGATCTACTTGGCATGAAACTGGCAGGCCTCACAGGACCGGGCCAGCTTGGTGGCATCGTGGAGCGCCGTAGGCCAAAAGAACCCGCTGCGGAACACCTTGCCCACAAGCGTACGTGATGAAGAATGATGCCCGCAGTCTCCTCCGTGGATGTCGGCCAACAGTTCCCGCCCTTGATCCTCCGATATGCACTTTAGCGGGATGTCGTTAGGGGCCCTTCGGTGTAGCTCGCCATCCCTCAGGCAATAAGCAGTGGCCTATCGAGCCATGCACTCTTCTTCCGCGTCCTTTTCTAGTAAGGTGCTGTGGAGCAGATAGGCCTTGAGCTCCTAGACCCAGCTGCCCGCCTGAGATTCCAGCGCCAGAAGCAGACGGGCTCCTGAGGTCGGGCCGCAAGCTGGGGTGCCCATGGTTTGTGCAAGCGGTAGGTCCTCCAAAGGCAGCATTGTACCAGCTGTCGGGTGTGCAGCTGACGGCTTGAAGAGCCTCTCTTCGAAGACGCCAGGGTTTTGGGGCTCGTGGTGAGATGTCAGCTTGGCGATGTCGTCCGCTTCCTTGTTTGCGCCTCGCGGGACATGCTGCAACTCCAAGCCCAAGAAGCGTTTTTCAATTTTACGCACCTCCTCTAGGTATGCCGCCATGTGCTTGTCCTTCGGCTTGCACTCCTTGTTGGAGAAGTTGATGAGGAGCTGGGAATCGCCCTTGATGGTGAGGCGCTTGACCCCTAGAGCGGCCACGGCCTTGAGCCCAGCGATCAAGCCCTCTTACTCCGCAATGTTGTTGGAGACATTCTCGCCGTGCTGGATGGTGTAGTAGAGCTTGTCCTTGGTCGGGGAAACTAGCATGACCCCACATCCCGCGCCTTGCCACGCAAAGGTGCCATCGAAGTGCATGACCCAACCATCATGCTCCTCGTCACCAGGCACGAGGGACTGGTCCTTGATCAGCCCTTGGTCGTCGGTATTCGTCCACTTCGCCACAAAGTCAGCGAGCGCCACTCCCTTGATGATCCTGGTCGTACTGAATTCTAGCTAGAAGGCTTGTAGCTCGATGTTCCACTCGGTGACTCTTCCAGCAGCGTTGCGGACACGCAGCACCTTCTCCAGGGGGTATGCGGAGACAACCTTGATGGGGTGGCCTTGGAAATGATGGTGTAGATTCCTTGAAGCGACGAGGAGGAGTTTCTGCTGCATAGGGTAGTGCGCGTGCATCCTGTAGCACCATGCTGACGAAGTACACTGGATGCTCGACGAGGCATGGTGCGTCGGTGGCGGCTTGCCTCATGAGGGGCACGTGGGGTCCGGGCCCCTCATCGGGCGACAGAGGGGCAGGGGCCCTAGGGGCGCCGTCCTGCTTTGATGAGGGCTCGAGGGACACCATGACATCACGCGGGCCATCTGGCCCCACTCTGGCGTTAGCGCACTCCTCCCGGACTGCTACGAGTGCCCTACCATAGAGCACCAAGGGCTCGTGGGAGCGGGGCACCTATCGGCGTTTTGGGATCGGGGGCACCCAGATCTGCCTGCCTGCGACCCAGCGCGTGGGCCCATCGACGGCCTTGTACGGCCCAGCTACAATGACTCCAAGGCAAGACCCTCACGAGGGCCCCCAGCCTCGCGACGCGGATAGCATCAAGACCTCCAGAGGAGTGGCCTCCCCAGGTTGCCTCCTGAGGGGCAGAGATTTCTATGCAGGTACCCGGCCTCATGAGGCTATGATGACGTGAGCCATGACGACCAAGGCCAGGCGGGCGTAGTGGAGGTAGTTTCCCCTTCGGTGCTAAGGGAGCAAGGACAGACGCGGGTTCCCAAGGAATGCCACCAAAGGTTTCTGTTTTGGTGCAACGAGGCCAAGACCACGAGCTCGGTAGGCCGGATGTCATCACCGAGCCCACCGCTGCGTCACAACCAGAAGCTTTGCAGGCAAAGACCACCTTTCGTCAGTATTAGATGTACTTCTTGTCCCCTTTCAAATGGGCCGTTGTGGGATCCCTTCCCGCCTAAGTTTTCAGGGAAGAGGACCAAGGCCACTATAAATATAGGTTAGCCACCACAAAGCAGGAGTAGGGTTTTACACCGCAAGGTGGCCCAAACCTGGGTAAACTGTTGTGTTCATCATCTTCCTAGCTCATGTGAGCTCGACGAGGCTAGGCTGTAGGGTGTTGAGCTTGAGACTTGGGTTGGTTGATATCTTCGCACACGCCACAGAGTTCAAACCTTATTGGGTCTGCGGAGCCCTGAATCCGACATTTGGCATGGCATGTAGGGGCCTGTCGAAGCTCCGCCTCTTCACCGACCATGCTCTGCCCTCGCCTCGCCGTTTCCGTGGCAGACGCTGTCCCACCGGTCTGGCTGCCCGAAGCCTACGGGAGCGCGGCGGCTGCCCGGCCTTCACTCCCGGCTTGCGCCGGGTGAGGTGGCCCATGAAGTTCAGGCCAGCGCTGCCTCGGTGGTATGATGGTGCTGCGGACCCCGAGGAGTTCCTCCAGCTGTACGCGCAGGCCATCCAAGCGGCTGGTGGCGATGACAAGGCCATGGCAAACTGGCTCCCCCTGGCCCTCACGGAGGCCCCTCGATCTTGGCTTCGCATCCTCCTAGACGCCTCTATCTCTTCTTAGGAGGAGCTCAGCGGCCAGTTCGTCGCGCGCTTCGTGGCTTCGGCGCCCCATGCGGTCACATGCATCATCGACGGGTCGCAGGCGCCTGCCTCCAGCCGCCACATCAAGCAGTTGTTCCATCGGCCGGGCGCTACTCAGCCCCAGCATGAGGCTCCTCGGGGGCCCGCTGGGCCTGAGGTCGACATCACCTTCGACTTCAAGGATCACCCCAAGACTGCGGTCGCTGCGGGCGCACTCCCCATGCTATGCACGCCCACCATCAGCAACGTCGCGGTCACCAAGACCCTCATCGATGGTGGCGCCGGTCTTAACGTCCTCTCTGTGGAGACCTTCGACCTGCTCCAGGTGCCCTATGACCAGCTCGCACCCACCAACCCCTTCTCGTGGGTGGTCAAGGGCTCAACCACCCCCTGGGGCAGGTACGCCTCCCCGGCACCTTCGGCAAGCGCGAAAATTACCACACTGAGCTCATCGACTTCGATGTCGCCCACATCGGCCTCCCATACAACGCCATCCTGCGGTATCCGGCCCTTGCTAAGTTCATGGCGGGAACTCATCCGGGCTACAACGTCATCAAGATGCCGGGCAGCGGCGGCATCATCACGGTGGCCGGGGATATAGAGGACGTGGTCCGAGCTCTCAAGCTCGCCTACGGGGCCACGATGGCCTCTTGACCAGGCGCGGTGGACGCCCCGGTGGCCCTCGGGACCGCACCCACGAAGAAGAAGCAGCTGTTCTGTCAGGACCGGGCTGAGATGAAGCAAGTGCCCATTGATGACGAGAGCCCAGGCCCACCTTCACCATAGGAGTCGGCCTTCCCCCGGAGCAGGAGGAGGTATTGATTGGCTTCCTCCGGGCGAACAAGGACGTGTTCGCTTGGGAGGCGTTAGACATGGTCGGCGTCCCGAGGGAGGTGATCGATCACCACCTGAGGGTATGCCGCGGGGTGCGCCCCGTGAAGTAAAAGGCGTGACTTCAAGCATAAGAGAAGCAAGCATTGATCGTCCAATACGTCCATAAGCTACAAGAGGCCGGCGTTATTCGGGAAGTGCGGCACCCGGATTGGCTGGCCAACCCAGTGATTGTCCCCAAAAAGGGTGGGGGAGGAGCGTATGTGTCTTGACTTCACGATCCTCAACAAGGCCTGCCCTCAGGACCCCTTTCCGCTTCCGCGCATTGACCAGATCATGGACTCCACCACCGAGTGCGATCTGTTGTGCTTTTTGAATGCCTTCTCAGGATATCATCAGATCAAGATGGCAACGGAGGACGTTGAGAAGACGGCCTTCATCTCCCCATGTGGCGTGTATTGCTACACCTGCATGCCCTTCGGGCTGCGGAACACCGGTGCAACCTTCCAGCGGCTGATGCACATCGCGCTGGGGCTGCAGCTGGGGCGGAATGCGGAGGCATACATCGACGGCATTGTGGTCAAGTCGCGGGAAGCAAGGACCCTCATCGAGGACATCGAGGAGACGTTTGCCAACCTGCGCAAGGTGAACCTAAGGTTAAATCCGGAGAAATGCGTGTTCGGGGTTCCGTCCGGCAAGCTGCTGGGTTTCTTGGTGTCACACAGGGGGATTGAGGCTAACCTCGAGAAGATCCAGGCAATAGAAAGGATCAGCCCGCCTCAGACCCTCAAGGAGATGCAGAAGCTCGCGGGTTGCGTGACCTCCTTGGGGCGCTTCATCTCCAAGCTTGGCGAGCGCGCCCTCCCTTTCTTCAAGTTGATGAAGAGGAAGGGCCCTTTCGAGTGGACCCCAGAGGCTGAAACGGCCTTCAAAGACCTCAAGAGATACGTCACGAGCCCACCCGTCATGGTGGCGCCTTGTCCTCGCGAGCCCCTGATGCTCTACCTAGCGGCTACCCCCACTCAGCTAGCTCAGCACTCATGGCGATCCGAGAGGAGCACGGCGGCACGAGCACAAAGCAGGGCGACCCGCGACAACCTTCGCCGCCTCAGGACAGCGCTCCTCAGGATCTCATCGCTCCTGCAGCCTGTGGGGCTCCTGAGTCCCTCGCACCCCGCTCGGAGCAAGGCGCTGTCGATGCCTCGTGCCTCATCGAGCACCCGGTGTACTTTGTCAGCACAGTGCTGCGGGATGTGCGCGCGCTACCCCATGCAACAGAATCTCCTGCTCGCGCTCCTCATCGCCTCAAGAAAGTTGTGTCATTATTTTCAGAGCCACCCCATCAAGGTCGTCTCTGCGTACCCCCTGGAGAAGGTACTCTGCAGCCCCAACTCTGCTGGGAGGGTTGCAGAGTGGATCATCGAGCTGCAGGCCTTCCAGCTGGAGTTCAGCACCACCAGGGTCATCAAGGGTGCAGCCCTCGCTGATTTCGTGGCTGAGTGGACGGATGCTCCTGACCGTGGGCTGGATGAGGGCCAATCCCTCACACCCAGCGACGAGGCACCTGGCGGCTGGGTCATGCACTTCGATGGTGCCTTCGCGCGGCGGGGCGCAGGGGCTGGAGCCATACTCATCTCACCGACCAAGGACAAGCTCTACTATGCCGTGCAGCTCTACCATGTGAGGAATTTGATCCATATGAGGAATTTGGTCCATATGAGGACTTGGGTCAATTTGAAGCCTTTGGTCCATATGAAGAATTTGATCTAGGGTTCCTATTCTTCACAGGTGGTGTCATGATGACATTCACCTGAAGACTTTCAAGGCACCTTTTGGGAACCCAGATTTTCTTCATAGGAGGACCGTTCCTGTAGTTAGTTCCAACATATCTAGCAAATTCTTCACCATTCTGATTTTTGAATAGTTTATAGTTGGAGTCAAATGACTCATCAGATGAATATGAGGATTCACAAGTAAAGCCAGATAAACTGGATGGATCTACGGGCGGTCCCTTCGTAGCAACCCATGAGGTTTTGGGATACTGCTCAGGTTTCCAGTAGGTTCCATCAGCATTGAGTTTCCTCTCAAAGGCAATACCCGCTTTCCTAGGGTTCCTGTTCAAGATATGCTTTTTGAGCACATCATAAAGAGTCCGATGCCCTTTGAGGCTTTTGTACATGCCTGTCACATACAATTCCTTCAACCCTGCATTTTCGTCAGTGACACTAGTGGTATCCTCAGATGAGGAATTTGTGACCACAGAGATAGTTGAAGAATTTGCAGCAATAGAAGCATTTGAACTTTCAGGTGAAGAATTAGCATTTTCACGTTCAATGCATTTCAAACATGGTGGAATAAATTCTTCCTGAGCAGAACTGATCTGTTGAGCAAGTAATGAATCATTTTCCTTCTGAAGATCTTCATGACTCACCCTTAGCTTCTCAAGATCTTGCTTTCTTTGAAGAAATTCATAAGAAAGCTTCTCATGATCGGCTAAGAGAGTTTCATGATGACCTTAAAGGTTGTCAAACTTAGACTATAGTTGCTGAAGATTATCAGTCAGAGTTTGAGTTCGATCCATTTCCTCACCTAACAGGTCATCGCTTTTGTCTAGCATATTTTGAACCTTTTCCAAAGCCTTTTCTTGTTTAACAGCAATATTAGCAAGTTTGGAATAGCTGGGTTTGAGGTTTTCATCAGATTCATCCTCACTTGATTCAGAGGAGGGATATTTGAATACCTTGGCACCTTTTGCCATGAAGCAATAGGTGGGAGCATAGTCATCGTTGCTGTCATTAGCAGTGTTGGGGAAGCCATTTTCCTCAGTGTTGAAGATGGACTTGCTGACGAAAGCAGTAGTGAGGGCTAGGCTCGCCACACCAGAGTCTAACTCCTCAGATGCCTCCTCTTCCTCGTGTTCCTCAGATTCAGCTTCAGAGTCCATTTCCTTGCCAATGAATGCCCGAGCCTTCTTGGAACTGCTCTACTTGTGAGATGAAGACTTTGAAGATTTTGATGATGAGGACTTTGAAGATTTCTTCTTCTTCTTTGAGTCATCTGAACTATCATCCTCGTATTTCTTCTTCTTTGATTCCTTTGCCCACTGAGGACAATCAGTTATGTAGTGACCAGGTTTCTTGCATTTGTGGCAAGTCCTCTTTTTGTAATCACGGGATGAGGAATCTGATCTCATGTCATCACCTTTTGAAGATTTTACAAAGCGACCACGCCTTGAGAACTTCTGGAATTTCCTCACGAGTATTGCTAGCTCCTGGATTAGTTCTTCAGGGTCACCAAGGCTGCTATCAGAATCTTCTCCTTCAGATGAGGAAACTGCCTTGGCCTTCAGTGCGCGTGATCTTCCAGGGGTTGGCCCGTAGAGATCTCTCTTTTCAGCTTGTTGGAATTCATGAGTGTTCAGCCTCTCAAGGATATCAGCAAAATCTAGTGACTTGTAGTCTCCACGTTCTTGAATCATCAGTGCCAGTGTATCGAATGAAGAATCGAGCGACCTCAGCAATTTCTTCACCACCTCATGGTCGGTGATGTCAGTGGCACCAAGTGCTTGAAGCTTGTTTGAAATGTCAGTGAGGCGATCAAAGGTTTGCTGGACATTCTCATTGTCAAGTCTTTTGAAGCGGTTGAAGAGATTGCGAAGAACGTCAACTCGAGAATCACGTTGAGTTGAGATTCCTTCGTTGACCTTGGATAGCCTGTCCCAGATAAGCTTTGCAAACTCCAAAGCACTCACTCTGTCGTACTGTCCTTTGCTCAGATGGCCACATATGATATTCTTCGCTTCAGAGTCGAGTTGCTTGAATCTCTTCACATCAACAGCGTTCACGGAAGGAGTGACAGAGGGAACGCCATTTTCCACAACGTACCAGAGATCGTTGTCAATTGCCTCAAGATGCATGCGCATCTTATTCTTCCAGTAGGGGTAGTCCGTCCCATCAAAGGTAGGACACCCAGCCGAGACCTTGATCATGCCTGCAGTCGAAATAACTAAAACTCCAGGTGGTTAAACCAAAATCACATAGAATAAGGGAGTACCTCGCTCTAATACCAATTGAAAGTGCGTTATATCGACTAAAGGGGGGGTGAATAGGCAATTTTTACAAATTCGTCACTGAGGAAATACTACTTGAGGAATTTGCTAAGTGACAAACTACGAGCAGCGGAATAAGTACTCAGGTGCAAGCATAACATGGCAGTAACACAGTCATCATGATGATATGAAACAAGCACAGAGCACAGGTAGCGTGTAAACAGGATAAGCAGGCAAAAGACTAGATGACTGAAGAATAAGGATTGAGGAAATTGAGAAAGTCTTCAGTCAAAGTCTTCAAATAGTAATGATCAATTTCATCAACACATAAATGAGGAAATGAAAGGGTTGAGGAAATAGAACCAGTAGCTCGGTGAAGACAATGATTTGGTAGACCAGTTCCTACTGTTGTGACAGTTGTACGTCTGATTGGAGCGGCTAGGTATTTAAACCTAAGGACACACAGTCCCGGACACACAGTCCTCACCGTATTCTCCTTGAGCTAAGGTCACACAGACCTCACCCAATCACTCGTGGTAAGTCTTCACAGGTGACTTCCAAACCTTCACAGACTTGGTCACTCGGCGATCCACAACTCCTCTTGGATGCTCTAGACCATGACGCCTAATCGTCTGGAGGATGTACAGTCCTCAAAGGTAACAAGCGTCGGTTCCACACAGGAACAATCTCTTCAGTGATGCTCAATCACTTTGGGTTTTAGGTGTTGGGTTAGGGTTTTTCCTCACTAATGATTTTCTCTCAAAGTCCTCGGAGGATGGGATGCTCTAAATGACAAGTGTCAGTTTCTCTCGGAGCAGCCAACCAGCTAGTGGTTGTAGGGGGCGGCTATTTATAGCCGGGGAGCAGCCCGACATGATAAGACATAAATGCCCTTCAATGATATGACCGTTAGGTGGATAGGATATTTTGGACAGCTGGCGCATAGCACAGCAACGGGCGGAAATTTGAGCTCTCAAATTCCTCAGGGCTATCATGTTCCTCACTTGTAGGCAATCCGTACTGGCAAATTCCTAACTCCTCAGTCAGAACAAATTCCTCAGAGAACAAAAGATCTTCGTCTCTGTCACTGAAGAAATTGACTGAACTGTATGAGATTTCCAATGGCTTCACTCGAAAGGATTGGGTAGGTGTAGGATTTGAGATGAGCATCACATGGAAATTTTTCCTTAGTTTTACCTCGACCCCCTTTAACAGTACGGTGTTTCCTATGACTCAAGAAGGAGAAACCAAAACTACGAAAACAAAAGTCTTCACGCTTCATAATCCTCGCATCAATATCAAAGTCTTCAAGGTCACACCAATTTCCTCACTTTCAAAGTCTTCAAGAAAACCAAAGTCTTCAACTAAAGACATTCATTTTTAGGGATCGACTTTCTTCGTAAATATCAAACTCGTCGTAGACTTACAGACCTGTGTACACTCATAAACACATTAGTCCCTTAACCTATAAGTCTTCAATACTCCAAAATCACTAAGGGGCTCTAGATGAACTTACACCTATGCCTCCTAACCCTTCTTCTTCCTTGCCTCTTATTCTTCCCCTACAGACCACCGCACAGCCCGCTGGGCGAAGCACCAGCCCCCGCCCTCCCCTGAACCGCCCACCACCTCCGGTCTTCTTGCGCCCCCGACCATCCCTCTAGCCAACCCACCCCCTACCCGGCCACCCGCGTCGACTTTTGCCTCCGGCGAGGCCCCACCATAGCCTGACGACCGCCCCCACAACCACTGTCCCCACCCGAAACCCTAAGATAGATAATGGGGCAGCCCTCCGGCGAGCCCCTTCCTTCCCTCTGGCGAACTTCGACGAACTCCCAAAAATGGACTGACCCCAAATTGAAATTCATTCAACTGTCATTTAAGCTAATGCGGAATATAAAAGGGGAAAACCATAAGCATTGCGAGTTTAGTGGTGAGCGTGCCATGGCGGATCTGAAGGTGTAAACCGGACAGAGGCAACTTCGCAACCAATGTTTGGTTTCAATTAACAAGTAAGATTCTAAGTGATGGACAAGAAATCACAGTAAAGCAGTGGCGATCTATTTTCTTGCTGAGATAAGTAACTTGAGCAGATATGAAAGAGTACCACCTCTAGTGAGGAAACGTGTACGCATCTGCTGAGACGTCGAGGGTGCTGCGGTAGCGATGGTTGTCGGCGGCGTGGAAGCAGATCTAGGAGGGCAGACGATGGCGGCGAGGGAAATATCCCAGCACGGTGGACGAGATAGTCGTACGAGCAACCTCGGCAAGGTGGACGACGGCGCGGATGAAGCGAGAGGACGCGATGCAAGGATCCTAGTCCGAAGCCATGGATGAGAGAGGTCGATCTCTTGTAATGGACGACAGCGTCGGGGTATCAGCTCCGACATGGTGGAGGAAGACGGTGGTGGATGCGGTGGCGGACGGAGGAAACTGGGGGTGGAGAGGGTGTTTTGGCGCCCACGGAGTACGAATGGGGAAATGGAGGGAGAGAGGTAGGGGGAACCATTAAGGACGTGCTTGTCTCAAATGCGAGGAAATTTACAAACTTAGCCCCCGTTTATATTTCACTACATCACAGCAATATTGGTCACTTGGGGATAGGACGGTAATCTCGCATACACCGAATATTTGCCGACGGAGATTTCGGCCAAGGAGAGTTTGTTTTGGCGCCCACCCTATATGAATCCGGGGGAGGTGAGAGGCGATTTCGGCAGAGGAGAAACTGTGTTTTGTCGCCCGCTGTGTATGAATCCGGGTGAGAGGCGGTTATGTCATGTTTGTGTGAAATTACAAGCCTGCCCCTATCGAAACCTATAGAAATCGAGCAGACTGGTTTTGCATGTCAGGGACAGGCAGTAATTTCCATCTCCCCGATTTTGGTTTCGGGTGGTTACTGCGAGTTACGCCGCTTCGTTCAATTTTTTGGAGAAAAAGGTTGCACATTTACCATGCAAACTCAATTTGAATCCATTTTGTATTCTTTTTTTCGGGTAGGATCCATTTTGTATTCCAATACAAATCTATATACATCATTTTTTTATATATACTTTCAAAAGCACAACACCCTTTATATATAAATATGGTTTACAAATGGCATGATCTCAGATTCATAAGGCTGAATCCATCTTAATTTGACTTTTAAAATATTTGAAACCACTTTATGTTGAAATCCAATGTATGCATTCCTCGCTAATTGTCTCCAATTAATGTGTGTTTCATGCAGTTTTTTTTACTTCTCAAACACGTATAATGTGTTTGACACACGCAACATATATATAGTGTAATACCATTTAGACATTAATTGCATATAAACCATGCATTGTTTCTAATTAAAAAAAATCTACGGATCACTAATATTGATAAACTAAATAACAGTACACGTGTCCCCAAATTCAATTGAATATGCATGTTTGATAGACCAATTTTCGTTATGATATTTATCGATGTCCTGATCTCTAGTTTAAATATTTGAATCCCCTTTAATCTAGATATTCGTCTCATATAGCTATCACTCATGCTTATATATCTCTCTAGACCTATACGCCTTCACCGTCTCATGGGTATCTCTCGTGCTACTTGTATGTCAACAACAGTCTTTTATCTTCATAACACACTAACGGTACTCTCTCCCTCGACCTTCACTCTATCTCTCTGGAAGTATATCTCGCTCACTACTATGTGTCTCTAACTATGATTCTCCCTGTGAAATCTCTTTCTCTCACACAAACACAAACTTCGTCTCCCGGGGTCTCATTTCTCTCTACTATTCCCATGTATGCCGCTCACACACACCCTCTCACACATAGATGTCTCGCGCTCCCTATGTCTCAGTAGCTACGACTCTCCCTTTTAAATATCTCTCTCTCGCACACAAACACAAACTCCGTCTCGCAGGGTCTCATATCTCTCCACCATTCCCTTTGTATGCTGCTCACACACCCTCTCTCCCTAGGGATATCTCGCGTTCCCTGATATGTCTCTCTAGCTACGACTCTCCTTGTGAAATATCTTTCTCTCTCGCAAACACAAAACTCCATCTCTCGGGATCTCATTTCTCTCTGATTCATTTGTATGTCACTCACATGCACCCTCTCTCTATCTCTCTCCCACCCACACACATAACTCAGCCTTCTGGTCCACTTGACTCTTATCTCTAACACACACACACTAGCCGATCTCCCTCTAGCTAGCATCTCTATCTTTCTATTTCTCTATTTCTCCACCAACCTTCTTTCTCGCCCGCACTCTTGCTTCCTATCACGCACACTATATCTGTTTCTCTCTACATGCATTCATGCACCCTCTTTTTATCTTTCTCTCTCACACACATAACTCACCCCTCTGAACCACTCGACTGTTATCTCTAACACACAAACTAGTCGATGTCCCTCTAGATAGCATATCTATCTCTCTATCTATCTGTTTCTCCATCAACCTTTCTTTCTCGCACGCACTCTTGCTTCCTATCACGCACACTATATGTGTTTCTCTATACATGCATCTATAGGTCGATCTCTTTTGCACACACGTTGTGTCTCGCTCTCTCTCCTTGCCATAGATGCATGCTCCAGCCCATGCCACTCTCTCTTAAAGAAAAAAACACACATGCTGAATCATCGAGCCTTCTTCCCTCCACTCTCACATGCATGCATACTGTCATACTCATACCGATCCATCTCTCCCATCCCGTTGATCTCATGACTTATGTCTCCTTTCTGTTATCTCAATCATGCGCGCACATACACGCACACACACATCCCATGTATGTATACCTCTCGCACATGCACGTTCAAAGGTCTCATATGTCTCCATAAGTAGTTAATTACCCTCATCCCTCACCCCACATCAAATCATTCTCTTCTTGTGTGCACATGAATTCCGTCTGGATGGGTCTCTTCTCTAAAACACACACTCACACTTAACTATCTCCTTCTAGCTACCCCCCTCTCCCACTCCTTCCCTCTATCCTAGAAACCAATAAGACTATCCCTTTGTTTAATTCCCGCCTACATGCACCATCGATAGAAGTCTTCCTCGGTGTCTCTCGAACAAACACGTTATCTCGATGTCCATTCCTCTCACGCGTACACTCCTTCTTTTCCCTCTTTATGGGCCTCTTCTCTCTCATACCCCCCTCGTTGGAGGCCTCTGCCATACACATCACCTCTCTACGATGAAGCCACACACACTTAATTACTTTCCCTACCAAAGGCTCAGTTTCACACACACACTATAAGACTCCATTTCACACACACATACTCTAGGTGGAGCATTTGCTCCTACCACCCTTCGTCCAACCTTACCCGTATGATAATCAATCACCTTAATTTACTTATATAACATGGACAAAATCCACTTTATTTTAGTAGTTAGCAAACTTCTCATAATTATATAACGCAAATCACGAGCAGCAAGCGACTTTTTTTACACAACCACATTAATATGGCCATGTAAATCACAAGCTAAAGTGTAGTAACCATTATACTTATATCCCGATGCAAAAGGTGGAGTACATGTCTGAAGATTAGAGGTGCACACACACCCTCTCTGTTTCTCAGAATCTCACACACGTACTAGTTACGTGATGCCCCCTAAACAGACCCGTATGTGTACAATTTGTGCACGCGTGGGTACACGTGATGGAGCACATTTATTTAAACCGGACGGCGAACCCAAACAGTAGCCGCATTTATTCTCCTCCCGCCGCCTCTTCTCTAGTCGCCATCGCGATAGCCATGGCCTGGTCGAAGGTAACTACATACGCCATGCCCCTGCCGAAGCGACGCTTTGATCTGCTTCTGGAGATCTGGAGGCGGTGCGAAGCCCAGATCATAGCCGCCCTGCCTCCGGAATCCCGACTAGTTGGACCCGGAGGAGGAGGTGGTGGAAGCGGAGCAGCACATGAAGCCGGAGGTGGAGAACGACGACGAGGGCGACGCGAAGCCGGAACAGGAGGACGACAACGCGGGCGAAGCGGAGCCGGAGGAGGAGGATGACAACGCGGGCGAGGCGGAGCCGGAGGAGGACGACGACACGGGGGCGGTGGAACAACAGGCCATCCTCGAGTCCATCCAGTCAGAGGCCGAGGTGGAGGCCAACCGCCGCTTCCACCGCCAGCGGGAGTGGGGGATCAACGAGATGTTCGCCAAACTGGAGGAGGAGCACGAGGAGCTGGAGTTGCAGCATGCGGCCGCCTACCCATCTCCAACGACGAGTAGTGTGGTCTAGCTTAGGTTATGTACTTAGTACTAGTTCTACTATTGCATGGTATGTACGGATTCGAGATATCTAGTACTACTCCTCAATGTAAACTGCTTTTAAGATGAATGAATGAAAGCTTGGCGAGCGCCTTTTCTTTGTTAAAAAAACATAATTCTAATACTTCTCCTTTCTTGTATATAGGGCTCATCTAAAAAAATAGATTTCCATTATACTCAGACTTAAAGGGCTCTGAGTCTCACGCTACAATTATTTCATAGAGATAAGAGAAAAAAAAATTTAGTGGTCGACACTACTGGAATCTGGTAATTTGCCGTCTGCAACCTCTTTGCCGTCCGCCAGCTGACAGCAAAGAGCCTCTTAGCCGTCCGCTTCCACAAAGCGGACGGCAAAGAAAGTGCAGATGGCAAAAAGTCTATTTACCGTCCGCTGTTTCTTTGCCGTCAGCCAGCTGACGGCAAAGAGCTAGAAGGCAGACGGCAAAGGGCCAGGTGGGCCCCACAGGGCACGACGTGGCTAGGTCAGGTTCTTTGCCGTCCGCCAGCGGACGACAAAGAGGAGACGTGGGCTAGCCCTAAACGGCCGCCCTCTTTGCCGTCTGCTAGCAGACGGCAAAGAAGGCCCACTTAACGGGCCGAGCCGTCTCTCCTCTCTATCTCTTTCTCTGTTTCCCTCCCGCGCGCCCGCCTCTCTCCTCACCCGCCGCTCTGCCGCCGCCACCCGCCAGCCCCGCCCCCCGGACCCAGCCCCCACCGCCGTCCAGCCCTCCCCCCCCCCCCCTCGCCCCCGTCGCCCCGCCGGCCCGCCGCGCCCCGTCGCCGGAGAGTGCCTGCACCGGGCCGCCCCGGTGCCGGACCCGTCCCGCGGCCCTCCCACCGCCCCGCCCCGTGCCGCACTCCTACCCCGCGGCCCATTGCGCTGCCCGCCCCACCGGAGACCTCGCCTCACACGGCGATTCCTGCAGGTTTGTTCTTCCCCCCTTTTTTTAGTTTGTTTTTTTAGTTTCTTCTAGTTAGTTTTGTTTTTAGTTTTAGTTTTAGTTTTAGTTTATTTTAGTTTAGTTTATTTTAGATTAGTTTTAGTTTTAGTTTAGAAGAAGAAGAGGAGTAGAAGGAGGAGAAGAAGAAGAAGAAGAAGAAGAAGAAGAAGAAGAAGAAGAAGAAGAAGAAGAAGAAGAAGAAGAAGAAGAAGAAGAAGAAGAAGAAGAAGAAGAAGAAGAAGAAGGAGAAGAAGAAGAAGAAGAAGAAGAAGAAGAAGAAGAGAAGAAGGAAAGGAAAAAAGAGGGCGCCCGAGGACGAGTGGGTTAGGGGTTCCTCGGTGTCGATGGAACCCTAAATAGCAAGTATCGTCGGTGCGAGATACATGTGGCCGTCGGTGTTGAACACTACATCCATGTCCCACAAGTGACGCCGATGTCCGGCGTCCCAAAGCAACTGTTCTCGGCGTCGATGGCGGTCAAACACCATCGCGAATTTGCCTGGCAGCCTCTGCGATGACGATTAAAAGGCAAGTGTTGAAACTTGAAACACCCAAACTGACTCAAGTCGGTTTGGTTGTTTGAAATTTCAAAACTTGGCTTTAATCCTCACCGCAGAGGCTGTGAGACAAATTCGCGATGGTGTTCGACCGTCATCGGCCACCAGAACTATTGTTGCGGGACGCCGGGCGCCGGCTTCACTTGTGGAATGTGGATCTAGTGTTCAACGCCGAGCGCCACATGTATCTCGCACCGATGATACTTGCTATTTAGGGTTCCATCGACGCCAAGGACCCCCTAACCCGCTCTGTTCCGGTCTTCATGCCGATGTGTGTCCAGTAGGTAGTCAATATGAGTGATCGTGCATGGATGTACACCGGTTACACTTGTCAGAAAGTTTGGACCGAGGAATGGTTAACAAAAACCAAGGGGTTTGTTAGAGCCGCATTTGCAAATGGCCAGGAATTTAGCTGGTGCCCCTGTGCCCGTTGCGACAACTATAACAAGAGGGACGAGCTTGAAATGAGTAAAGACCTGCAGAAGTTTGGTTTTACGCCTGGTTACACGGTCTGGACATTACATGAGGAGGAGGGAGGAAGAGGAGGAGAAGAAGAAGAAGAAGAAAAGAAGAAGAAGAGGAAAAAGGAGAAGAGGAAGAAGAAGAAGAAGAAGAAGAAGAAGAAGAAGAAGAAGAAGAAGAAGAAGAAGAAGATATTGAATCTGCAAATATTGCTGCACTGGTTGAAAGTTGTGAAAGTTTTGTGAAACTTCCACATAGCATTGTCAGGCTTCAAGGGCACCATAGAACATGTCACCATAGAAAGAACATATCACCATAAAACCTCCCCCCGCCAATTCTTTAGATATAGTTTTAGATAATAAATAGTTTTAGATAGTTTACATATTAGAAAAGAAGAAGGAAAAAAAGGAAAAAGGAAAAAGGAAAAGAAGGAAAACGGAAGAAGAGGGAAAGGGAAAGGAAGAGAGGAAGAGGAGGAGAAAAGAATAAGAAAAAGAAGAAGAAAGAAGAAGGAAGAATAAGAAGGAAGAAGAAGAAGAAGACAGAAGAAAAAGAAGAAGAAGAAGAAGAAGAAGACAGAAAGAAGAAAAAGAAAAAAGCAAAAAGAAAAAAGAAAAAAGGAAGAACAAGAAGAAAAAGAAGAAGAAGAAGAAGAAGAAGAAGAAGAAGAAGAAGAAGAAGAAGAAGAAGAAGAAGAGGAAAAAAGAAGAAGAGGGGAAGAGGAGGAAAAAAGAAGAAGAGGGGAAGAAGAAGAAAAAGACACGTTTTTATACTTTCTTATTTAGGGTTCCGCCATGTTTTGCAGTTTCTTTCTTTTCTTTAGTTGAATGTTTTTATACTGCTAGCTAGTTGCCTAGTTTGCTGACCCAAAGAAGTTAAAATAGTTATTATATGAAATTCAACTAAAGTCAACATTTTTGACGACTAGTGCTACTAATAAATTCAACTAGAGCCATCATATGTCCACAAGTGCATTGTTTTTTGAATGAGAAATGATAACTTGGTGTAGTTGATTATCTTCTGCTGCTTATCAGAGATGGGGGGAAGCCGCCACCGCAGACTCCGCTCTGCCACATCGGAGTATGAGTTGGATGCTTTCGAGTTCTTCAGCATCATACTTGGGACTTCAGTATCATCCACGAGGCAGGTATATAAAAGGAGAGATCGCCCCTTCACCCATCTCATTATGATAACTCTGTTGTTTGCTACATCACTCATTGTCCCAAACTGCAGAGGCTGCCTGACACTTTTATGAACATGCTGGGTGAAGATCCGCCAAATAATGTGAAGCTGCGACAGGCCGGCAGCGGGTTTCGCAGGCTGTGGGACGTGGAGTTGGTGATCAAGGAGGGCCACATGTACCTGTGTTGTGGCTGGGAGAAGTTCTACCGTGCCTACGACCTGCGGCAGGGGTACTTCCTTCTCTTCAGGTACGACGACGACGCCACCATGCTCATCGTGAAGGTGTTCAACGCAACTATGTGTCGCATGCGCTACGCTGACAACGATGATGCCAGTATGTTCTGCCTCTTCTTATTCCTCTACATTTGGCTTTGTCTCGCATCGATTCTTAACGATCATTGTTGCATTTGGGCAGGCAATGGGAGCAGCAGCAGCGACACTGGCTACAGCCAAAGCAGCAGCGATTCTGGCTGTAGCAAAAGCAATAGCGATTCTGGCTATAGCAAAAGCAACAGTAAGGAGGATGATCCGGACTGGAGTGGGGAAGAAGAGGAGCAGAGTGGGCATCAGGCTGAGGATGACCTAGCGATGGTGGTGGCTGAGGATGACCTAGCGATGGTGGTGGCTGAGGATGACCTAGCGATGGTAGTGCCTGTCCTGCCTGAAGATGGCCTCGCGATGGTGGTGGTTCCTGACAATGACCTCGCGCCGGTGGTGGCGCCGATGATCCCACAGCTGGGCGACATGACCACGCCAATTGTGGTAGAAGACTACATCCCACTGCCTTCACCGCCTCGCCGCTCTTGGCGCATCAGGCTGAGGAAGGAGAAGGAGAAGAACAATGATAACTGAACTATGTCAGGTATGTTTGATCTCCAAAATGATCTATATATACTTAGCTTTGTTTCCTCCGAAATGACATAAGTTAGCTCTAAGTTAGCTCTAATATGCTTAGTTACCTATGTTAGCTCTAATATGCTTAGTTACCTATGTTAGCTCTAATATGCTAAGTTATTATCTCTACTATGCTTACTTTCCTATAGGTTAACTCCAAAATTGCTTATGTTAGCACAAAATGACCAAGTTTACATAATAAGCTTATAGTCTTCTTCTTCTTCTTATTCTTCTAGTCTTCTTCTAGTATTCTTCTAGTCTTCTTCTTCTTCTTCTTCTTCTTCTTCTTCTTCTTCTTCTTCTTCTTCATTTTCTTCTAGGTTAGCTCCATTTTACTTAAGTATGCTTACTTCTTATAGTCTTGTTCTTCTTCTTCATTTTATTCTTCTTCTTCTAACATCTTGTTTATCATTTTGCAGATTTGATTTAATTCACGGAAGCTTGCATGGATGGAGTGCTTCTTTTCCATTTGTGCTTTTATTTTGTATCAATGAACTTGCATGGTTGGAACTTGTTATATGGATGGATGGATAACGGTGTTGGATGAACAATGTGAAACTTTTGTAATATGTAAGGATGGAACTATATATGTGTTGGTTATGTATGTATATATGATGAAACTAGTGTGTTGGATATGCTTGTTGTGTATATATGTATATCTGCGAATTGCTGTCAAATTGAATGAATTAAATTAAAAACAGAGCTGTACAGGCTCTTTGCCGTCAGCTAGCTGACGGAAAACATGCCACGTGGCAGCTACCTGTGATTCCTGGGAGTGGCATGTTTGAGCACTTTGCCGTCTGCCAGCGGACGGCAAAGACGTTAGCCTCTTTGTCGTTCGCTAGCTGACGGCAAAGCACGCCGTTAACCCCTAACGGCCCTCACCCCACCTCACTGCCGTCCACGATCTTTGCCGTCTGCTGGCCACCAGAGGCGGACGGCACAATCCTTTGCCGTCCGTTTCCAGGAAGCGGACGGCAAAGAAGGCCTTTGCTGGCACGTGTTCATCCGGACATTTTGCCGTCTGCTGGTGGACGACAAAGAGGTTTGCCGTCCGTGATCTATGCCTTTGCCGTCCGCCGTGGCGGACGGCAAAGAAGCTGATTCTAGTAGTGTCATGCATGCATCTTTTGTGCTACTCAGTAGTACTACTATATTAGGGTTGACCGATCGCTTCCCACGGACGTGCCCGGGTGGTGGAAGAGGAAGGAGAAGGGAAGCGGGCTGTGGAGTAGTACGCCAGTTGCAGCACGAGCTCCAAGGAATGTTCGTGCCAAACAATGCATAGTAGACCAGCGGAGTGACATGGCTAGAACATGCAGGCCGTAGTTCAACAGCCTACCGCTCCACCTAGCACGGTGTTTGGTCACACAAGATTTGCATGCACGCATGTCACGCACGTAGTTGTCGAAGTCATGCTCAAAAAAGGGCGACGAGGTCCGCTAGTCCGCGTTGGTCCATGCGCCCAGAAAACAAACTAATCCCAGTCGCTGTAAATGTCGTGCGTGCTTTAATTCCGGGCTAGTGGATGGACGCGAATGTGCCGTACAACAAACTGCCCTCCAGCTCCCTAATCTCAAATATAAACTACACTAGTGCGTGCCCGCAGAACATCCTTTCCGAAGGGATGAAGCCCTGCAGTTACAATCTCCTCTCGTGTAAACCAGCTCCCCAAGGGACATGGCAGTTCGTTGCCATTGCCATGGATTTGCAAGGCGGTGGTGCTTCTCGTCCTCGTCGAGGTTTGGAGACCTTGGACGATGATCCTTTGGGAGAAATCGTAAGTCGCACTGACTTCCTCACATCCGCAAGACTCAGCGGTACTTGCACCAAATATTTTAAGAGGGTGGGTAAATATGCGTGGGAGAAGGCCATGCTAGTTGGTCTGCCATGCATCCTTGAGGACGAGGATGTTTCCTGGGGGGTCTCTCCAGTGCGGCGTGGCCGTAGTTGCAAGTTGACGCCCCTTGAGATGCCGACGTTGAAGGGCACTCGGATTTTTTCTGATGAGCAGGTAAGTGATGAGTTTGATCAATTAGTAAATGCATTATAAAGACTACTTCCATGTACATTTCATAATTCCCCCGCTGCCCACTATTTTACAGGTTAGACTTGGTGCCAATGGAGATTGGCTTGCATATGTACGGGAGGGTACCAACATCAATCTGCACAACATCTACAACGCTGACACCGTTCCCGTAGAACCTTTGTCCAACATTGGGATTGGCCATACAATGGGCCATCGCCTGAATTGGTACGATGGAACCATGGTGACATTGAAGAAGATAGCAATCCTGGAAGCCCCGATAAGGTCAAGCGCCAACCAAAATTACACTCTCATCGCGGTGTTCGACATCGCGATTGCTTTCACGAACCCTGCACATGGCAGTCAAAGGTGGACCATGCTGTCTGCAGCCGATTTGTTACTGTACGAGTACGAAGACGTTGTGCTCCTTTCTAATCGCATCTTCGCGGTGACAAACCAGGGGACTTGTTTCGTATGGGACACATCCTATGATACCCTCCCTCTCATCCAGTTTATTTGTTTTGTTTTTCCGTTTTATAAGTTTCAAATTCAAATTTAGAGCTCATCATCACATGTTGAGATTACAATGTGCATTAAATCATTGCATGCATGTACTAGTACTTTTTGATTGGTCATTTATATTGTTCACACATGCATGCATTTCAATAACGTTTTTAAACACATTTTTTTAGGAAACTGAGTGCAATTTTTTAACCACAATTGCATGCATTTCAATTAAATCGTTGCATGCATGTAGTAGTTTTTATTGGTCATTTATATTGCTCTACCATGGCTCACAGGATGCATAATCCCGGACAGAGGTAGTACTATGCATGAAACGGTACAAAATCCTACCACCACCACTCCCACGTCTGACCGCCCTGGCCCACCCAAACCCCCTCCCTTGCCGGCGCGTTCTTCTCGCCTGAAATGGTCAGTGCTGCCCCATAGCGTTAGTTCCGCATTAATGCCCGGCCAGAGCGGAGCCAACCTCTCATTGGCGCCGGCTTTGAAGCAGCGCGACGGCCGAGAGAGCGCCGCTTCCCGGTGCACACGATTGCTTCGTGTTGAAACAACACCACGGCCAGCCGTTCATCCGTGCGCCGCCCACATTAATGACACGTAGTTGCCGAGGAACCTACTCCGGCGTCACCCGTCCGTCCACCTGCCACCGCTCATCGCCATTCGCAGGCAGAGAGGAAGAGTAGTGCATGGCAGGTCACCACCGCTCGGGTCCCAAGAAGGCCAACGCTTCTTCCCTCCCGTCAAATCTAAAGCTTGTTGGCTGGACATGGGGGACTGACGTCGGCTATCATTTAGAATATGTTTAGAGTAGGTTTTACTCCGGTTTGTATGAAAACTGTAATGTATTTCGTCCGGTTTATATGAAATGTTTTTGAATGATTTTTGTCCGGTTTATATGAATTCCGCCTTGTTTGCACGATTTTGCACGGCAAAGTCATCCCCCGATCAAAATCAGATTGCCGATCGTGGATGTGCATGGGGCATTTGGTCTAACTTGGAACCTTGTAGCAGACGACACCCAGTTGGAACGTACTATTTTAGCCGTCGTTACCCATGGTACCATTGAAGGGAAACAAGGTTCCACGATCTATCACGATCGTACCCTGATCATGTACCCAGGTAATCCATTCTCTCCGATCTAAGAGTAGTAGAGCCAGGAGCTATCATATATCTTATTGCCATGTCATCTTATAACATTTCAGTACATGTCGAGTAGGGCGTACTCCAGGAGGAGGAGTAGTTCTTTCCTTTTTTATTGATTGGGATAGTCATCCACGCAACTTTATAATACCAGTTGTAATAAACTATATAGGACTTAACAATTTTTTCAATTCCGTGTAGTACTAGGTAGAATCCCATCAAAAAAAAACTACTCCTACTTTAATTAATGTACATGGCCCATGTAACACTCTCGAATTGTTTGTCGTAGCCCATGCCGCAGCTGGTCTATACATTGCTTCCCTTCCCTCTCATCGAAATAAGCAATATGAAGCATTTTTTTTAATCTGTATCCTTTGCTTACGTCACCTTATTATACTGCATGGACCTTAAACATGCACATCAACATGTATCCAGGTTTGAGATGCCAGGTGTACCAGATGGACGGCGATGTGTTCTACCCCCGTGATGCTACCTGGGTGCGAATGAACACACTTGGAGAGTACTCGGTTTTCATTGGGGACAGCTACCCCATAGTGAAAATGATGCCACCTTCCGTGCACGATGCCGACGGCCTGCCGTTCATGAAGAACAGGTGCGTTTTCATTGCGCACCGATGGATTCATATCTTGAACGCCCCTATCCCTGATCTATGCTGCTTCAGTTTGGATGAGTCTCCATCGTGGAGAGCCACACCAAGAAGCTGCGACGATATCGACTCCCGTTGCCCACCGTTATGGATTGTGCCATCTATGAAGAACACGTGGGACTGGAACTTCGAGATGGACATGTACGCAGGGATGTACAAACCTGAGTAATGTAGCGCAGTAAGTGAAGTAGACAGGCACAAATAGTATGAACCTGCATGGCATATAGGCATTTGTCTTACTACTACTAAATGTTACGTGCAATGCATGTTGATATTATGATGTACGTGCTTAAGTACTCTACTATATTAATTGCAGGCACATATTAGGTTGGATATTTGTTTGCGTGTATGGTCCGATACCTTCCAACTAGATGCGTCTGTCTCTCCGGGTCGCACTTTGTATCGTTATATACTAGTACTACGTGTGGCCTCAAGTGGAAGAAGTGGAGACACTCTACCACGCTGTTCATGTCCCATTCCTTTCGCTGACGTGTGGGACATCCAACACGTGTCGTGTTTCGCACTCCTCCGGTCGTAAGAGTTGAAACGCTAGCTTTCATCAAAAATAAAAAATAAACATAAATCAGCAGTAACACTATACCACGCGGTTTCCTTGCTCCTCCTCGATATCGGAAAGAATACTTTTGTTCGCCGACATGTGGGACGTCGACCATCCTAGTCCACTTGCCATGCAACAAAATTACTCTAGAGTGCATCACGCAGAACTCTAGGGGAGAGTCACACCGATCATCGTGCCGCAGTAATAATGACTAATGAGCCATCAAATCACAGGCCCAACCTTTCCCACTGTAAGTTGCTCGGACGAAGGAGCCATCATGGCTTCGTTGAATCCCGCTTGTTTAAGAAAACCGCTGTACGTACCAGCAATACTGCAACCACACGCATAGACTGAACAACACTGTAGCAGGTCATATCACTCGACGCGCTTCCGCACGACATATCACTGACATGTGGGAACGTTCGTGCCACACAGTGCGTAGTACTACTACAGTACTATACTCCAGCAGAGTATGAAGGTACAGTCAGCTGGCTATAAGGATTAAACTATTATATTTGTGCTGAGTTTGATGAGAGAGAAGGGAAGCGGGCTGCAGCACAGACTCAAAGAAACATTGTGAGAGTGTATGGTGGGCCATGCATTTGTACAACACTCTTAGGTTGACTATATACGTGTTGGCTATTAGGTTCACTATATGTGACATGGCACCTCTATATAGCCCATTCTTGGTTGTACTTAACGATGCTACAACATGGCTACAACATACAGGCTATAGTTCGACAGCCTACCGCTCCGCCTCGCATGGTTTGGCCATGCAAGATTTGCATGCAGGCATGTCACGCACGTAGTTGTCGATGTCGAGCTCAAAAATGGGCGATGCGATCCGCTAGTCCGGGTTGTTCCTTGCGCCCATAAAACAAACTAATCCTAGTTGCGGTAAATGTCTTGCGTGCTTAAATTCCGAGGGGGGTCTCTCCAGCACGGCGCGCCCGTAGTTGCAAGTTGACGCCCCTTGAGATGCCGACATTGAGGGGCACTCGGGTGGCTGTGGGTGCGCCGCTATGACCCGGTTGGTCAATTTTTTTCCCGGGCGGACGTTGCCGAGTGGATTTAGGGCCGGGGTCTGGCTCTAAAACTTTAGTGAACACATGTTAAGCAACGCTCAAAGGCCTAAAAGTATGCTGCTTATCGACATTGTACACCAACTTAAATTCCTATATAATACTATATTAGAAACTAGTACTGGTAGATGCTCGTAATTAATTAAACAAATGTACAGGCGACACAGACACACACACTTAACTACTACTACTAGTACTTGTCACATGCTGGCTAGACGTAAACGTTCTCATTGTCGTTCTTGTCGGCGGCACCGCACCGTGCTTGGATCTCTGCCCAGCTCTCCTCAGCGTCTCAGTAGCTACCGTCGCGATCCTGGCAGGTGGAGGCATCAGGGCATGTTGGCCAGACGCCGTCGTTCTCCTTCCTGGCCTTGCGGATGACACCCCATCGTGCTTGGATCTCCACTGAGCTCTCCTCCGCAGCGCGTGCGTCCTCTTCTTTCTTGCGGCGGCGGGACTCTCTTTTCTTGAGTGCTTTCTGCCTTTTCCGCTCCCTCTGTGCGGCTTTGGCCGCCTCTTGCTCTACCGCCCATTCGGCCTTGGTAGCTTCAAAGTCCGCCCACGTAGGTGTGAGGTCGCGAGCGGCGATGAACTCAGCATGGTGGGATGCCATCGCTTCCGTACCATTTTGTGTCCGGTCGTGGGCAGCAAGGAACTCGGCGCGGCGGGATGCCATCGCTTCCTTACCGGTTAGTGTGCGGCGCGATGGCATGAATGACGCTTGGAGAGAGCTCTCACGCGGAGTGGCCGGACAACCGTATAGTGCATTGGTTTGTCAAGAGCTCAAGGACAGACGACGAAGGAAATTTGGATTCCCTTTAAATCCTGGACATTTATTACCGCACACGGTTAATTTCCGTAGCCTCTGGAGACTGTGTGCGCTGACCCTATTGTGGTTTGCTTTCTGATAGGCCGCCACCCTTGCCACGCAGATCACGCGTGTGCACTGTGATTGAACGGCATTCCACGTCCCTATCATCACACCCGTGTAGCTGTAGCTGGGATTTGATGTTTCTGCGCTACTACCTCCGTCCTGGTTTACATTTTGTGCTAAATTTTGACTTTAGATTTATCTAACAAAATGTTGATGCATGTAACTACAAATAATATCACTAGAAACTATGTTTAAATACGAATCCAATGATATATTTTTTGGTGACATGCATTATTATTTTCTTAGTTCAATCTATGGTCAAAATTTGGCACAAAATACTAAGGGGGCCAATAAATAAGGTGATGGTAGTAAATTCCTACAAAATGCGCATAATGTCCTAAATATGCTAAATGAACCGGGAAAAGTGCCAAAATCTTCAAGTCATCAAGTCAAGAAACAAAAATCTTCAAGTCATCAAGTCAAGTTAACAAAATCTTCAAGTCATCGGACTAAGGAACCATCATGACTTCGTTGAATCCGCTTCTTCAAGAAAACTTACTGTACCAGCAATACTTCTACCACACGCGAAGACTGGACGGCACTGTAGCAAGTCATATCACTCAAACCCACTAGGCCAACTAGCCCGCCTAACGCGCAAGAAAGCCCCGCCCTCGTCATTTTTGTTTTGGATTTCTATCGATCGATCGCACGAAGACGCGAAAGAAAAGAGTAGAAAATGTTACACTTTGCAAGTTGAAAAGGAAAAGGCGGCACACTTAGGCCTTGTACAATGCTAGATGCTTAGGGAGTTGCTTAGAAAAATAAAACGGGTTTTCTGAAGCACCAGTGCCTATTTCTATATGAGAGATGCCTAGTTAAGCGTCTACCCTGTACAAATAAGCACCGGTGCTTAAGAAAAGTTTGGTTTATTTCTCCAAGCACCTTTCTTAAGAACCTTGCCTTGTACAAGGCCTTAAAGCACGCCTGTCGTGTTCGCGTCGCACCCCCGACAGTCGGTCTGGCACGCCGCTCACCAAAGGGGATAAGCGTTGTCTTGCATTTTCACTCACATGTGGGACTGCAATTGAATAAACCGAAGATAGCCGAAATCTGATCGCCCGCCGGGAGGTTCAACAGTTCGTACTCATATGAACCTTGCACTTGGCTCTTCGCCTCTTCGAAAGGTCCAACAATGATGATACTACAGTACAATATGCTTCTGGCAATCTAACACTAAATGAACTGTTGCACGTCCACCGCGAGGGCGAAGGTGAGGGAGAGGGAGAGGGCGCTGTAGTCAAAACCCTCTCCTCGTACTGCAATCCACCGCGCACGTGGGCGACGGAAAGGGCGTATGCATACGTAGTAAGCAAGCTCCTCCTCGTCCTGTGAGCCACTGCGCGTGGGCGGGGGAGAGGGCGTTGTAAGCAAGCTTCTCCTTGTTCTGCAAGTTGACGGGACACACCAAAGTAGTGCTAGTCCATACTGCGTCCTTTCCGGTTAATATGGCTTAATTTGAAACGAGAAAAATACACTGGCGATCAACGTATGTAACAATACGCTCATTACGGTCACTATTTAGTTTTGCGGTGATTATACGGTCACTAGCTCACGTAGAGCACCGTATTGCACCCTGCTGACCGGCCACATAGTCGACGTGGCACTTTGTTGACTGGTTAAATTGACACCTGGTTTTTGGGTCCCACCTGTCAGTTGGCAGAGCAAAGAAATCAGTTAAACAAAACTTTACGTAGGCGCGACAGGAGTCCAACCCTTGCGCGCGAACCACCCTGGCTGTCTATGTTAGTGCATGCACGTGTACTCCCTCGGTCCATGAAAAACTGTGCATCTAGCATTAGAAAATTTTCCAACAAAGAGTGTACATCTACACTTCCAATGCACTTAGCCTTTAATCTAATCGGTATTGATTGACTAATGCATCAACTTGTGCTCTAGCTATAGGCTGCATGTCTATCCTTAGTTACAGCATGCAACAACCTTCATTTAATATTCTTCTCTCAATGGTCGCATGCACACATAAGTCTGCTACTTTTGGGCATTAATTATGCCATGGAGTTCCGGTTCCTCTTGGTCATTGTGTAAATCTCTATATGTACAGTCTTTCACGGACGGAGGGAGTTGTGCACATGGAGGCCAAGTTCACTGGGCTGCCGTGTTTCACACTCCTCCTCAATAGTGGAGACAATATCTTTCATCAAAAATAAACAAATGAATAGTATAAAAGAGCACTGACATTATACCACCCGGTTTCCTTGCTCGTCCATGATATCGGAAAGAATACTTTCATTCGCCGACATGTGGGACGTCGACCATCCTGGTCCACTTGCCATGCACCAAAATTAGAGTGCATCACACAGTAATGCAGGGGACACTCACCCCGGTCGTAGTGCCTCAGTAATAAATGACTAATGAGCCGTCAAATTGCATGCCCAACCTTTCCCACTATAAGTTGCTCGGACGAAGGAACCATCATGACTTCGTTGAATCTGCTTCTTCAAGAAAACTTACTGTACCAGCAATACTGCTACCACACGCGAAGACTGGGCGCCACTGTAGCACGTCATATCACTCAAACCCACTAGGCCAAACTAGCCCGCCTAAATCTAGGATTTGTACGTCTCTGTACTGCTATGATTGTGTAGATGACTAGAAAGAAATGGAGGGCCTTTCTCTCTATCTCTCTAGATCTCTCTCCATCCCACAACCCCTTTCTAGCACACGCACACACTCTCTGTAGCCACTCCGAAAGTATGACGTCACTACACATTCATGCGTCCAGGAAAAAAATTACACATTCACGCATGTTACAAATACGTGCCAATTTTGTTCCGAATGCTGGCTATTAATGTGAATGTATGCGTGCACCAACTCTTTGAGTTTCATGTGAATTAATGTATAAGTGTGGACTATTGTCTGATAGAATTTTAGGAGCTTGGGCTATTGGCTGATCGATGACCAGACCTATAAGCATACCACGAGCTCATCAGCCCCAACGTTTCTCTTCGGTGAGTGTTTGCAAGTACTATAGCTCGCAGAGTACCTAGCCTACTAACACAACGCGGAATCAACCGAGGTTTGACACCAAGAATCATCAAACCATTTTTTCATCAAACAAGTCCTACGTATATGATAAAAAGTTCAAACTTACGTCTAACCACTCATGCCATATATTACATCAAAAGTTGGGGAGGATACATCTGTTTCCATAACTCGGAGTGGGTTCGCATGATTCACTATCAAACAAAAGTAGCAAGTACCGCCAACACAAGACAGTGCACTAGCCCTAAGATGGTTTGATACCACGTATTGTTCTGGCAATTAAACACAATGCAAACTACGTTGTAAGATTAGCGTGACCAACTATTTCTTGTCATCGATCTCTGGGGCAATGTCCATAGGACGGAGAGCGGCATGGGAATCGATCTCTGGGGCGATGTCCACAGGACGGACATCGGCATGGGAATCGATCTCTGAGGCGATGTCCACAGAACGGACTGCGATATCGGCATCATCAAGGACGTCCACCGGCACCTGCACAACCCTAACATATTAGCAAGCACATTGCAAATAATCAGAAACCACAACTATGGTAAGCCATTTTTACCTTGTGTAGCTCACCGGGGGATCCCATCCCTCCGGGGGCCATCTCCTCGAAGGGGGCCATCGCCTTGCCAGGGAAATACTGCCTCTCAACGGCGACTATCTCCTCAAACCCGGCCTTGAGCCTCTCATAGGTGGCCATTAGGGTTTCTGGGGTAGGCACGGTGGGGCCCTTACTATTCTTCCACTTTCTTTGTTCAGGAGTTCGTCCGCCAACGTCGTCAACTCTTTGGCTAGTGCCTATTTCTTGGAGTTCTTCGTCTCCATGGGTTCGCCCGCCAACATCGCCAACTCGTTGGCTGGTGCTCGATTCCTGGAGATCTCTCTCTCGAGTGGGTTATCTACCGGCAAGTCATTGCCTAGTGCTCCAGGATCCATCGATAAACTGACAAACAAAAAGCAATCGAAGGAAACCACAATCGCAATGAAAATGGGAAAAGAATAGGCAGTGAGAATCGATCGGTGCTTCGCAAAAAGAAGATTCTTGGAATGAAAATAGAGTAGCATCACTGATTCGCCCACCGTTCCTTCGTCGGTACAGAAGAAAAATGGCAGAAGTGAGTAGCCTGGAGAGAGGTTTTCTTCAAGATAGGGGAGAAAGGGCTTCAACGAGCGTTCTAGTGAAATGATGGTTGCTTCATCCCGTCCAAATTCGAGGCCACTTTACCACTGCTGGTAAAGGTGTGGGTTTTGTGATATGACGGGTCATGACGGCCACACCGGGGTGACTGGTGAGTCTCGACTGCAGCACTTCGCTGTGATTTGGTGGATGACACGAGGGCCCGGATGCTTGATGTCCCGCAGGTCCGTGAAACAATGTAAGAGCTAGTATAATAGAGCCTAGTCAGCTGGCTATAAGCCATTCCACATCATCAAAATCCCATCTGGAAGAGAGAGAAGGGTGGAGAGAGACTGAAGCCGGCGCTTCACTTATTGCCGGGCTGTAGCACGCATCACGAGAGAAAAAGAGCTGCATGCAGTCCTTTAAAAGCAAATGCTGCCTTCTCCCTCCAATCAGGTGCGCTCCCCTCCTTCCCCATGCATGTAAATATTGATTACTAATATAGTCAGCTTAGAGCTCCTCTACAGCCTGCCTTATTTTTGTGTGAAGACTACAAGTGACATGGCACCAGTATAGAGCCATGGGCTTGTTTGCAAATTTTACAAGCCGGTGGTTGTTCACTTAATTGAGGGTCTATTACCAGAAATGAACGATACAAAGTGTGATGTGGCACACCGTTAGGGCTGGACCAAAAGCTCATAGCTCGCGAGCTTAATGAGCCCTCGATAATTCGGCTTGTTATGCTCGTGGGTCGCTTCTTAATGAACAAAGCCAATCATCAGTTTCTTAACGAGCTTAACGAACGAGCTAACAAGTCTCACGCTAAGTTTGTTAGTAACAACACAACACATGTTTCATCTTACATGACAAAATTGTTAACGAGCGCTCACGGGCTTAACGAGCTTGAAACGAACCGAGACGAGCAGGTTTTTTTGCTCGTTAATCTTTCCGAGCTTAACGAGCCGAGCCTTAACAAGCACGAGCTTAATGAGCTGAGGAGCTCGTTAATCAACCCCTGCACACCTTTTGGAATAAGTGGGTAGCTACCTCAAAAAACAATCAACAAGTCAAAAAAACGGCGACCTGGCACGTACACAATTTTAAACGATTGTTTTGATGGAGTGAAAAAAGAAAACTACCCCACTATACGTGTATATATATAGGCAGGAGCCTCCATGCTTGCTTGCTAGCGTTGCTCTATTCACACACTCTCATCCTCTCCAGATCTAAATAAGATAGTGGTGGTAACACTGTCTTTCTATCCTCACCGCTGGTTACAGATCCGGACGTATCCCCTCCGCCGGTGAAGGGAAGGAGGGGCAGTGTTTAGGCCATCGTCGACGGCGAGGTAGGAGACCCACTGGCGGCCGCACCGTTATCTTTGGCCGAGCGCCAGCGCGGGAGATCCTCCGATCCCTTCGTTGCTCCCCTAGTGTTGGAGGATCCGGCCTCTCGCCGCCCACCTATCCACACCTCGAAGACCTTCAGGTATATCTTCCTTCGAAACCGCCCTAGATCTACTTCCCCAGCTTGCTACGTCACTGCATGTGCATCATTTTCTACCTCTCAGCCCCCTCGTAGCTATGCTCGATCGGATGGTCCAACGCCACCAAAAAAAATTCTATTGTTAGAGGTAAAGCTACTTCATGGAGTCGAATCTTGTACTTGGTTCAAATAGGAAATAAAGGGGGGAAAGTTAGTATGTACATCGGACTTGGTAAAAACAAGAAAGAAAGGGGGTGAAAGTAGTACAGACTGGCCATCCAACCGGTCTCTTGGTCAAAAAGGAAAATATAGGGGAAACACTATACACAGTGGTATGACCAGGACTAGATTTGCTATCCACACAACGAATAGGTGGCTAAAGTGAACAAAAATGGGACCAACCCAGATATGTTGCTTGGATGTTTGTTTCTCGGGGCAACAAACTCTGAATCACCACTTTATGCCCCGGTTTAGGTACATGGTGCTGGACTACTGGTGTACCCACTGTCCCATGCCCTTATAGCAAATATTTAGCTGTTCTTAATCTAATGCCCCTGGTAAAATGAAGCCATGCCACTGTTATAAGTCATGCAAGTTTAACCAATTGTTTTTGCCAGTAATTGTTTGAGACTCTCACTGTTTCCTCTATAGCTTTTTGTGCAAATAGGGATATCCATTTCACCTCGTTACTATTGCGACCTTTTGGTGCACTTCACAAAACACTTCTTAAAAGAAGTGATTTTTGTGCAGTTTAACTGGAATGTCACACCGGAACCGTTGGTTCATTTCGGTGGAACTGCACAAAGGGAGATCTGTGTTCCAGTCTTCATCCTCCATATTGGCGCCATATCTTTCCTTTAGGTAAGAATGATATTTAATGCATGTGTTCACCTCTATTTTGCAACTGCCAAGAGAAAATAATGCTATTGTTTACTAGTACACTTGTACCCCCGCACTGACAAAACCAGATCTGAAATAGAAGGCAATCATGTACTTGGTTTGACCAATTGGTGAGGAGAAAGAGAAACAGAGCAAGAAGAGGAAGACGAAGAAGAAGAAGAAGAAGAAGAAGAAGAAGAAGAAGAAGAAGAAGAAGAAGAAGAAGAAGAAGAAGAAGAAGAAGAAGAAGAAGAAGAAGAAGAAGAAGAAGAAGAAGAAGAAGAAGAAGGAAATGAAGAAGATCACATGATGTTACCGTCCTATGTTATCCTGACATCTTGCTAGTGGTATTGTACTGCTGTGTTGCTACTAATATTAATTTACTTGAAGAATGCACTTGTAGTACGTAGCAGAGTAGTACTTGGCTTGACGACACATCATACTAATTAACTGGATTCTGGATGCATGTATGACACAGCTCTACTCGATCAACAGTGCCAAGGTGTAGGATCAAAAGTAGGTCTAGAGGGAGGGTTATTAGACTACTTGACCAAAAAAAATCTAGCCTTTTCCCAATTTTAGTTGTTGGCAGATTTTAGCAACTAGCACAAGTCAAGCAATCAACCTACACATGCAATTCTAAGAGTGTAGCAGTGGAAAGTAAAACAATGCATATGAAGGTAAAGGGAAGGGTTTGGAGAAGGCAAACGCAATGATGACACAGAGATTTTTGGTGTGGTTCCGCTAGGTGGTGCTATCGTACATCCATGTTGATGGAGACTTCAATCCACGAAGGGTAACGGTTGCGCGAGCCCACAGAGGGCTCCACCCACGAAGGGTCCACGAAGAAGCAACCTTGTCTATCCCACCATGGCCATCGCCCACGAAGGACTTGCCTCGCTCGGGTAGATCTTCACGAAGTAGGCGATCTCCTTGCCCTTACAAACTTCTTGGTTCAACTCCACAATCTTGTCGGAGGCTCCCAAGTGACACCTAACCAATCTAGGAGACACCACTCTCCAAAAGGTAATAGATGGTGTGTTGATGATGAACTCCTTGCTCTTGTGCTTCAAATGATAGTCTCCCGAACACTCAACTATCTCTCACAAATTTGGATATGGTGAAAAGATGATTTGAGTGGAAAGCAACTTGGGGAAGGCTAGAGATCAAGATTCTTGTGGTAGGATTGGTATATATTGGTCTCAACACATGATTAGGTGGTTCTCTCTCAAAAAATGAGTAGTGGAAGTGTAGGCACGTTCTGATGGCTCTCTCACATATGGAGAAGGGGGTGGAGGGGTATATATAGCCTCCACACAAAATCCAACCGTTACACACATTTGACCCAACTCGGTCAGACCGAATAGAAGAACTCGGTGAGACCGATTCAGTTCAAAATGTGAACATTAGGAATCTCGGTGGGACCGACTAGAACAACTCGGTGGGACCGATGTGCTAGGGCTAGGGAAAAACCTCATCTCGGTGTAGCTGATTGCATGAACTCGGTGAGACCAATTTCAGCAAAGAGCAAATAGAGAGTTGATCAAGCAAACTCGGTGGAACTGATTGCTCATTTCGGTGAGACTGAAATGTTACAAAGGGAAACAGAGAGTTTGCAGGGCCATCTCGGTGAGACTGAGATCCGTATCAGTGTGACCGAGGAGTTAGGGTTTCTGGCAGTGGCTATGTCAAATGAACTCGGTGGCGCCGGATAAATCATTTCGGTGGGGCCGAGTTTGACTTTGGGTTTTGGACATATTTGGAAGTGAGAAAATGGTTGAGGGTTTTGGAGCAATATCACCAAGCATTTTCAGCAAGTAGATCATTAAGCAACACCTCATCCCTTTTTAATAGTATTGGCTTTCCTATGGACTCAATGTGATCTTGGATCACTAAAATATAAATGAAGAGTCTTGAGCTTTTGCCAATATGTGTCCTTAGCATTTTGAGGGGTCCACATCTCTAGTCCATGCCATGCCAATCATTGAACTTTCTGAAATATTTAACTTGAATGGATGGTAGTTCAATGAGCTATAAGTTGTTATGAATTACCAAAACCACCCGGGGATTAGTTACACTTTCAATCACCCCCTTTTTGGTAATTGATTACAACATATAGATCAAAGCTTCGACAAATGATAATATGAATGAAGTACATCGTCGCTTTGAGAAGTATGTGATAAGCAAGAGCTCCCCCTAAATTTGTGCATTATTTAAAATTTGCGTTTGAATGCAAATGCACAATCGATTAGGATCATGAGCCACTCTTCCATGTCACATACATCTTGGTGGAGCGGTCAAAATGATAAGAGTTAAATAACATGCACTCATCACCAAGAATACAAGTGATTGATCATACACAAACATAACATAGATAAAACCATGCAAGCACACATTAAGCATAGTATGATCAAACACATGATCACATAAGTATCTCACGAGCATAACACAAATTGTAGCATAGGAATCAAACAACCAAACGACTAAAGTAGCAAGAGTGGGCAAATGAAACCAACAAAAAACAAGAGGCACTCTCTCTCTCGAAGCCTATGATCTATACACTTTCTACATATTTGGCAACAAGTTACCAAAAAGTTCGAAAATGTACAGTGCTATACGGCACTCTAGGCATGATCTCCGGGAGCTCCTGAAGGGATCTTCTGGCTTGTTGCTCCGGTGTGCGTAGACGGCGTGGAGAGGAGGGCATCTGCAAATGCTTCGGCAGAAGTTTGTGGAGCTGGAGGGGTTGACACTGGAGGTACAACCGTGGCAGTTGTTGCAGGTGCTGAAGTGGTAGTCCTGAAGTCTCTGACAACTGGCGCAGCTGATGACCTTTGTGCCTTGGGCACTCTCTAGAAAGTATCTGTAGTGGGTCTATCATCCCTGTCCTCAGCATCCTAGTGGAGCTTCTCCACAATTGTTTGAATCTCAGTGACCTTCACATCTTGGTCATGGAATTTAGTCTCAATGATCCTCTCAAGACTTTACTGATTTTGAGTCAAAGTGGCCAAGCTCTTCTCAATTCTCACGGTGGCCTCAAGAAGATAACTGAGTTGATCTTGCTTGGTCTTGATATTTGCAACTGAAGCATCTGGGGCACTTGCTGCCTTTGCTGCTTTTGCAGCCTTTACCTTCTCTATCTTCTCCTGGGCATCTGCACAAGTAGGATGGGAAGCATCCATGACAACCTCGTTGTCCTCAAAGTCTGGCCTCAGGGGAAGATGCTCTCTGTCTAGTAGATATGTCCCAGTTCCCATCTTGGAGTTGATCAAAGTCTGAATGTGAGGGGCATATCCACAAGATCTCTTCTTGTCTGCAGCTGTTCTCTTCACAGTCTCTACTATCAAGCTCATCACCTTGAATTTCTATGGAACATCAAACAAGTGAAGCAAGTTGATGGAGTGACCACGAATCATCCTATGATCTCCTGACTTGGGCAAAAGAGTGTGCCTCAAGATAGTGTTTATTGTGGTCAAGTCAGCGAGCAGATAGTATATAGAGCCAAACTTGTGAGTCTCCAAGGCTTCATCAGGAATTGGCTTGTACATGTTAGCCATGGAGTTGTGATCCTTCCTAGGCTTGCCATATACATCAAGATCATTCTCTTCTTCCTTGGGGGCATTGATTAACTTGGCCCATTCTGAGATTGTTGACTGATATCTGGTGCCTTCTGTCATCCACACAATCTTTCCATCAGGATAGAAGTGGGCTGTGGAGTAGAATTGCATGATCATCTCATCATTCCATTTTGTCAACTTCTGACCAACAAATGTATCTACTCCATTCATTCTGAAGCTCTCATGCACACTTGGAAAGTAGTCTTCATTGTCATCAATGTATTTCCAGTCAACCCATTTCACGTCACAAACAATGGGCTTCTTGTCCAAAAGGATAGTCTCATAGAAATCTTGGTGTTCCTTGGTGTGAAAGCGATAGTCCACAGCAGTTCTTCTCCTAGTGGCATAGGGATCTGTCTGTCTCCATAGTCTCAGACCGGCATCCTTCCTCAATTTCATGTTCTTTGCCACAGGATGATCATCATTATGATCTGGGATCTTGGGCTTGAGCTTTCTGAGCACTAGTGGCTCTTCTTCTTCTTGAGCTTCAGGCACTGGGGCCTTGTTCTTTTTAGTAGCAGAAATATTCCTTGTTGATCTCTTTGGTACAGTTGTCTTGGGAACTTGAGCTTGAGCTGAAGGCTTAGGGGCAGACTTGGGCTTAGAAGGTGTAGCCCCAGTCCTGATGGCATCCCCCATCAGCTTCTGAGTCTTGGCAGGAGGTGCAGCAGGCTCTTCCTCCTCCTCATCATCACATCTCCTCATGGAAGGGTGTCCACGCACTCTGGCAGTGGTGGTTCTAGCTTTCTTATTCTTCTTTCCATCTCCAACTGCCTCATCATCATCTGACTGCTCAATTGTAAACTGCATAGTCTCTTGAGTTGGAACTTTCCTGGGTTTAGACATAGGAGCTCTCCTAGGTGGAGCTTTCTTCTGCATTCCAGGTTTTGTAGCAGCAGCATACTCTTTCTTGAGCACCTTCTTATTGGAGGTCACTTCCTCCTCAACAACAAAATCTTCATCCTCAAATTCAGATGCTCTTTTCTTCCTTTGCCTAGTAGCTGCCTTAGGCAAATTGCTGGGAGTACTTCTGCTCCCCTCATCATAGCTGCTAGAGGGACTAGTGCCCTCACTGAGGTTGAGCTACTCTTCAGACTTGTTTTGACTGTCACTGCCCTCTAACATAGCTGCAACTGACCCTGTGAATAGTTGGGTGTAGATAGAGTAGATGAGCATCATAAAGTACAACATATTTTGCAAAATATTGAGACAAAAACTGAACTTTAGTTTTCTACAGAAAGCATTTCGGAGCTACCGATTTCACAAACTCGGTGACACCGAAGCACACACAGAGTCTAAACACATAGTTTCGGTCAGACCAAAATGCAGTTCGATGACTCCGAGATGCTAGGGTTTCACAGAGAAAGTGATTTCGGTCTCACCGATCAGTACACTTCGGTCAGACCGAGTTGTACTTGTGCAATGGCCAGGGCCAATCGGTGTGACCAAGATCCTCAGATCAGTCGGTCTGAGTTGGGTTCGGCGGCACCCTAACCCTAAGTTTTTGCATCAAATCTATTCTAAGGAATTCGTTTGGTGGATAGATTGATCTCATATGTGGGAAGAACAATGGCATTATACTTTGTGCAAGAATCGGAGCATTGGAAAGCACAAAGGGTCAAATATGTACCCTAACTTGGTGACGGACTTGCTACGGCGGCAACGGCGGTGAGGATTCCATTGACGGTGGCGGAGACCAGCGGCAGAAGATCACTGGCGATGACGGCGATGATCCGGAGACCAAGAGGCGGCAGTGCTGGGGAGGCGCGGGTGAGTGTGTTTGAAGGAATTTCCAAACTTTGAGCCGCGGTATATATACCCAGTCGGTGTGACCAAGTGGAACGACTCGGTGGCACCAAGATGCAAAACTACTTGCAGTTGCTGCAACTTGGTGTGACCGAATAGTTCTAATCAGTTGCACCGAGATAAAACCTAGATCAACTTAATGATTTCGGTGAGACCGAGTAGGAATGAGTTGGTCTGACCAAAAGGAATTAAGAGGTTTTGGAAGTTAAGCCCTTGACGGATCGGTGGCTCCGAGTGCTCCTCACCCGGAGGGTCCGAAAGACTTGTTCAAACTTTGTGATGTAGCATGAATAGAGTTTGAGACAAGAAAAAGCATAGATAGCTAGAGGGAGTACTTAGGCATTCTTGTCCATCCATTTGGCCAAAGAGAAAACCAAACAAGCAAAACTACAAATGGATGTCCTCGAATGGGGAAAATTATGCAACCAACATGCTCACACAATAAGATAACAAATAAAACATGTGGCAAAGCATGCACATACATTCTAGCATCTATCAAGCAATTGGCGATGACTAGGTCATCTCTATATGAGTATATTGACTTAGGAGTCAAATGAGAACATTTGATCATAGGTCATACTCATCGTTTAAGCACAAGTGGGGTTACCACTTTTACATAAAGCATTGTTATTTTCACACCATTAGAGTTGCTTTTGCTCAATTTTTTTAGAGCAAAGTTCCCCCTAGATGTGATATCCCCACTTAGAGGGATGAACTAACCTTGGGTTTTGTCGATGACGACTTCATGTAGATAATGAAGATGTGGATGCTCAATGTTGATGTAGATCATTTGGAGCAATCCATTGGAGTGAGTTGCACTTTCAATACCTACATGGGTTAGTCCCACAAGGAACATGCAAGAGTATCCATAGACATAGAGTGAAACTCAAATGTGACGATGTCCATGAAAGCATTATGTTACCTTGTCCCTTGTCTTACCAACAAGAGGGTTTGTGACTCCATGAACTAGCGCAAGATATGAAAGTTGATTGCACTTGTCCTTGCCAAAAGGAATATGAGTGAAGTATGTTGGCGGAGTCACCCTCAAGAACTCTCTAGTTCTTCTTCTTTGGGATCCACATCAACTTGATGGGAATCCTTGGAGTTGTAGTCGTACTTGATGTAGTGGAACTTGATGTAGTCTTGGGAACCCACTTGACCATGACCTTAGGAGCTTCTTCAAATAAATCAATCTCTTCTTGAAGCTTGTCCTTGCCTTTTAGCTTGTGGTCTTGTGGTGGAAGATCATCTTGAGCTTGTGTTCCTTTGAAAGAAGTGGGATCATACTTCTCTTGTTGAGGAACAAACTTTGTCTTGGGATATTGATCTTCTTCCCACTCAACTCCATTGGCATTGAACTTTTGTTCAAAACCAACACCTTGATTCTTCCAGTGCCTTCCTTGCTTGAGTACAATTTCCTCAAATTGCTTATTTCCGGCAAGGCTCTTGTAAACATCTTTCTCTATAATTCCCTTCAATAAGCTATTTTCTTGCTCAAGTGTAACTTGGCTAAGAGAATCATTAGTGGAATCAAGAGAACTACTAGAAGCAACAATATTGGATTTAACACGATTATTGTTACTACTAGAGGAAGAATCCTTCTTGTTCTTGTTGCTAGATTTTACTTGAGGCATATAAGTAGACAAGAGTAAACGCTTGCGATGTAAGAAGAACTCTTCTTTTGAAGATCATCATTGATTGCTTTTAGGAACCCATGCTCTTGCTCTAAATTTAGCTTCTCAAAGCGTAGCTTCTCATGAGTTCTTAGGAGCTCTCTATGATCCTCTAGAGTTGTTTCATGAGCTAACTTCAGAGTGTTTAGTTCTTTAGTTAGACGCTCAATCTCCTTCTTATCATTGTCATTCGTTTCATCCTGATTAGCATGATTAATAGCAATTTCATCATAGTTTTCATCACTAGTGTTGTCAACAAGTAAATCATCATCACCTAGCAAATCATCTTCATCACTATTGAAATCAACATACTCAGGGTGTGATACCTTGGGGCCTTTAGCCATGAAGCATCTTCCAATTCCTTCATTTGGTGAGTCAAATATGTCGTAGGAGTTGGATGACACAAGTGCAAGACCGGTAACACCTTCATCTTGAGTATATTCGGAGTCGGAGTGATAACTTCTCTCGGAGTAGTTGTCGGAGTCGGAACTAGATACCCATTCACCAACGTGAGCTTGATGTCTTCGTCTTGTGTAGCTCTTTGATGACTTGTCCTTCCTTTCCGAATCCTTGCTTCTACTAGAGGGTCTTCGTTCATAACGATCATCTCTACTCCTTCTCTCTCTTGGTGGTGATTCATCTCTTTTACTCCTCCTTTTTGGTGAATCTTCTCTTTTCTTGTAGGGAATCGTACACTCATTGGAGTAGTGTCCGGGTCTTCCACAATTGTAGCAATTACGATCACGACTAGAAGATCTTTTGTCATTGTAGGATCTTGACTTGGAACCTCTTTCTTTGCTTCTATTCTTGTAGAATTTGTTGAAGTTCTTCACCATTAAGCTCAATTCTTCATTGAATACTTGTTTCTCACTTGATGTTGTAGGGGCATCACATGAAGCTTTATAAGCACCACTAGACTTGTTGTGGAGCTCTTCTTTATCCTTGAGTGACATCTCAAGAGCAACAATTCTACCAAAGACTTCCCTTGGCTTGAGATCTTTGTAGTTGGGCATCATTTAGATCAAGGTGCACATGGTATCATATTTTCCATCCAAGGCTCTTAGGATCTTCTTGATGATGAATTTGTCGGTCATCTCTTCACTTCCTAAGCCGACAATCTCATTTGTGATGAGAGCAAGCCTAGAGTACATTTCAGCGACTCCTTCACCATCCTTCATTTTGAACTTGTCAAGTTGACTTCGAAGCACATCCAATTTGGATTCCTTGACGGACTCGGTACCTCCGTGCATATCAACCAAAGTATCCCAAATTTCCTTTGCATTCTCAAGGCGGCTGATTTTGTTGAATTCTTCGAGGTACAATCCGTTGAAGAGAATACCGCAAGCTTGATCATTGTATTGCAACATCTTCAATTCTTCCGTTGTCGCTTCACGATCCGGTTCTCTTCCATCCTCGAAGTATTCACCTTGCAAGCCAATGCGCACAATAGCCCAAATGGCAGGGTTATGACCAAGAATATGCATTTTCAACTTATGCTTCCAACTAGCAAAAATTAGTACCATCAAAGTAAGGACCTCTACGGTGGTAATTTCCCTCGCTAGACGCCATATTCTCCTAGGTTGTGAAACCAAGGCTATGATCACCAAAGCTATGGAAATCAAGGCAAATGGAGACCAAAGCTCTGATACCACCTGTAGGATCGAAAGTAGGTCTAGATGGGGGGTGATCAGACTACTTGACCAAATAAAAATCTAGACTTTTCACAATTTTAGTTGTTGGCAGATTTTAGCAACTAGCACAAGTCAAGCAATCAACCTACACGTGCAATTTTAAGAGTGTAGCAGTGGAAAGTAAAACATTGCATATGAAGGTAAAGGGAAGGGTTTAGAGAAGGCAAACGCAATGATGACACGGAGATTTTTAGCGTGGTTCCAATAGGTGGGGCTATCGTACATCCACGTTGATGGAGACTTCAACCCACGAAGGGTAACGGTTGCGCGAGTCCACGGAGGGCTCCACCCACGAAGAGTCCACGAAGAAGCAACCTTGTCTATCCCACCATGGCCATCGCCCATGAAGGACTTGCCTCACTCGGGTAGATCTTCACGAAGTAGGCGATCTCCTTGTCCTTACAAACTTCTTGGTTCAACTCCACAATCTTGTCGGAGGCTCCCAAGCGACACCTAACCAATCTAGGAGACACCACTCTCCAAAAGGTAATAGATGGTGTGTTGATGATGAACTCCTTGATCTTGTGCTTCAAATGATAGTCTCCCCAACACTCAACTCTCTCTCACAGATTTGGATATGGTGAAAAGATGATTTGAGTGGAAAGCAACTTGGGGAAGGCTAGAGATCAAGATTCTTGTGGTAAGATTGGTATATCTTGGTCTCAACACATGAGTAGGTGGTTCTCTCTTAGAAAATGAGTAGTGGAAGTGTAGGCACATTATGATGGCTCTCTCACATATGGAGAAGGGGGTGGAGGGGTATATATATCCTCCACACAAAATCCAACCGTTACACACATTTGACCCAACTCGGTCAGACCAAATAGAAGAACTCGGTAAGATCGATTCAGTTCAAAATGTGAATGTTAGGAATCTCGGTGGGACCGACTGGAACAACTCAGTGGGACCGATGTGCTAGGGCTAGGGCAAAACCTCATCTCGGTGTAGCCGATTGCGTGAACTCGGTGAGACCGATTTCAGCAAAGAGCAAATAGAGAGTTGGTCAAGCAAACTCGGTGGAACCGATTGCTCATTTCGGTGAGACCGAAATGTTACAAAGGGAAACAGAGAGTTTGCAGGGCCATCTCGATGAGACCGAGATCCGTATCGGTGTGACCGGGGAGTTAGGGTTTCTGGCAGTGGCTATGTCAAATGAACTCGGTAGCGCCGGATAAATCATTTCGGTGGGGCCGAGTTTGACTTTGGGTTTTGGACATATTTGGAAGTGAGAAAGTGGTTGATGGTTTTGGAGCAATATCACTAAGCATTTTGAGCAAGTAGATCATTAAGCAACACCTCATCCCCTTTTAATAGTATTGGCTTTCCTATGGACTCAATGTGATCTTGGATCACTAAAATATAAATGAAGAGTCTTGAGCTTTTGCCAATATGTGTCCTTAGCATTTTGAGGGGTCCACATCTCTATTCCATGCCATGCCAATCATTGAACTTTCTGAAATATTTAACTTGAATGGATGTTAGTTCAATGAGCTATATGTTGTTATGAATTACCAAGACCACCCGGGGATTAGTTGCACTTTCACAAGGTGATCTTCCTGAAGCCGAGGCCTCAGTCGTGGCCATTCAAGGGCTCCGACAACATCTCCCTTACATGTGAGATGATCCTCCAGGAGCCCTTCCACTTCTGTTGTCTCTCCTGCAAGGTCACTTAATCAATTAGGAGTACTTAAGCAGCACTAATTAATCACTGCCTAATTTTCCTGTCGGAGTTAAACAAATCTTTACTAGCACCCTATGCTGAATCATGTACGTGTGTATGTGTATCTATGGAGGTGGACCATATGGTGGAGCAGGGAGGGGATCTTGGTAGTGTCATGAGATAATAATGCTATTGTTTTGCATGTCTACTTATTGCCACTGGTTCAATGAGGCAATGTTTTGCTACTGTATTGCCATCATGAATTTGATGCTACTGTTAAAGTAATATGCTAATGTCTTTCTATCCTTTCTCACTAAGCTAATGAATGTTTCACCTTGCTCCTACTTGTGCAAACATGGATCATGTTGTGCCAATCGTACATTTTAGTGGAACTGCACAAGAGAATACAATGAACTGTATCCCAGCCAGTGCTTTAACTTTGCTGGAAGTTCTTGATAATCTTTCGATATAATCTCACCACTGGTAAACAAGAGTGATGTCAACCATACATTTGAAGTGCACAAAAATATATACTATTGAATGATTCCAGTAAGTGATTTATCATCTCTTCTGGGACTACTTGAATAAGCTTCTTGCTCAGGTTGGTACCGGCCTAAGGCCTTCATCCATGTTAGTTTGCCATCATCTCTATTTGTATCATGCTACTGTGTTGCTACTGTCATGAGAAACTGCTTTATCTTTGCACGTTAATTTTTTGCAACCTATGATACATGGCAATGCTTTGAGTGTTGAGCTAATTAGCACTGATTAAATAAACTAATACCTCTCTTTAAGCAAGACAACTATGTTGCTAAGTTTACCCATCATGATAATGAGCGTGCTTCTATTTGTTAGTGTATGTTTCATCAACTAGTCCCACTATTACAGTAATCTCACTCTCAATATATGTGCCAACAGGGATGCTCGATTTTGGTGGAACTGCACAAAAACTTTGGGTGTTCATTGCCTCGACTGCATCCTTCCTTTCCTGTCAGTCGCTTATCTCAGCTTCTAGTCAAAGGAAATACTAATTGATATGCTTCCTCACACAGGTTGGTACCAGTCTTTATCCTGATTATTGTGCTTGTCATATGTATTGGTAATTTGGTATTGTGCTACTGTTGGCCGATTTCATAAAGGAGTAACTTGGAGCCTGAACTCATAGGCAAATCATTACATTGGGCGATTTCAGTAGAACTGCACAAAAAGATCAGATGGACAGTTACTTATGCTGCTGCTATGTACTCCAAAGTTCACTCATACAAGCATCGATATTGACAAGAAGAAGTGCCAGAGTGAACCGCCAACAATATTTCTTGGCACATAGCCCAGAAAAACGCAGTCCAGTCTTTGGTCCCAACTTGTGCCTTTTGGTTATCGCCACATATGCTGGTAGCGAACTGTATGGCATGGAGTCTAAAGATTCTAGACAAGTTGGTTGACGCGTATATTTATCTGGCACTTAATCAGTCTGCACGCCAGGGATGCTCCATTTCAGTTGAACTGCACAAAAAATTTGGGTGGTTCATTTTATCGACCGCCTCCTTTCTTGTCTGCAATGTAGAATTTTGGCGAGCTACATGACCAAGATGAGCCAGTAAATTAGTTGGATGAAAGTAGTGGCCAAGTTGCTCAAACCTCCCTCAGCATCGAGGCCACTATCTCAATGATAAACCTACAAGCAAATTTCAGATTGTCTGTGCTGCCTCTTATGTACTTAAAAGTTTGCTCGTACAAGCATTAATTTTAGCAAGAAGTACCACCGAGTGAACACCATTTACTAGACTGTACCCTAGGTAATTAAAGTTTGTCCATGGATGATATTGGCTGTGATCTCTCAATCATTTGGATGCATAAACATGCTGAATATATCTGAATCTTTTTGTGAATGTTAGCTATGAATATTGTCTTGTGATCTATCAATCATTTGGATGCATAGACATGCTGAACTTGTGTATATATGAATCTTTTGAGTTGTTGATTGTGAATGTTGGCTATGAATATGAACGTGTCCTGTGAACTTGAGTTTGATATGAATGTTTACCTTTTCTGTTGTACTTGTGTGTGAACTTGTTAGAATGTCTACTGTGGGATTGTGATGTGTGAGTGTCAACGGCACACCTTCTTCCCAAGAGGAATTGCACCTGCTTGTTAGGGTAGCAATGGCGCATCAGCTCTTTTTTTATCTTTTTGCTCTGTCTTCCCCCTCCCCCGCTCAACCCCTGTCGTAATGTTTTCGGCCTCAAAACAAACATAGTACTGCGTTGTTTTTGGGCCTTGATGAAAAATCAAGTGCTGCTTTTTATAGGTTGGCCCACCCAGCAAATGGGTTGCTGGTCCACCACAGACTAAGAGGCTAAAAATACAAGTTGTATGGTGCAGAGGCAAGTAAAAAATTTCCATCGAGGGCCATCCACTTAAAAAAACCGCGTCTGATGTGCTTCTTCAGTCACGCCGTCGGCCCCCTCTTTAATCTAGTTCGCTCCATTCCCCAGCCGCCAGCACGGGACAGAAGTTTATTTCCCCCTCGCGCTGCCGGGGGATTGAAGAAGCGCGGCATCGAATCCAACACCGGCGATGGCTGCTTGTCCAAGTGATTTTCAGATAAGAAACTGCATGTTTCAGAGGTAGAGCATTTAAATCAACACACACTTTTCAAACATGGATAACAGAATGTTGGAAAAAAAATCATGGTAAAAAATGGAACTAACAAGTTAACATCATGCTGATCAACATTCATGTATAGCACATCTTCATATGATGCAAAGTCAAAAAGATATGCTATTATCAAAATGCTAAGACAATGTTGAGTGTGCGAAAAACTGGGTAAACTAGGGACGAAATTTTGGCAACTGTTAGATATTTTTGAACTGCACCAGTTGGAATCGAACCCGGGCAGTACAAATTTTGGGTGAGAGGGCTGCAGCCACCGGGCTACTGCGGTATGTTCGAAAGAATGAAGGCGTCTTCCCCAGCTCTGGTTCTTTTTCGTCCATGTGTGCTTGCCGCGGCGCCGCCGTATGCCGTTGTCAACATGCTCAACAAATGAGAGGAATCCGGAGAGGACTGTACGCTGAGAGGCTGACAGTGGGGACCCACCAGGTCCAAGGCCGTACGCAAGCAAGTGCCCCATTGGAAAAAAAGCTTCCTCCTAATTGTATACTGACGTTGGCGCACACGGGTTTGTCAACCTAGTCAATAAACAAAATAAATTTTCAACGATGACTGTCATCGGGGAGCTTTTTTTAGGGGTATTGGGGATCTAGCTGGTTTCATTTTTTCAGAGGGCGAACAAGTATCAGCTAGGCCTAGGTTTTGTTTTTTAACATGCGTAGCCCATGACATACCGGCACAGTGGTTTCAACTTATTTTTTTGAGGTCCATCATGTACGTACCGGCCTATGGGCCTCCAGCGTAGGTTTTACTTTTTCTTAAACATCGGCAGCCCAATGTATTTTTTTTAATAAAACGCAGATCTCTGTTCTATTTATCTATATATAAGAATAATAATGCAGTGTCCAATTTATGTTTTCCCTTCTAACCACATTATATATATATTTATATTATTACTATTATCGTATATTTAATAGAAACTTATATATACATTATAAAAACATCCCACGTCTTATTAACTTATAAAAATAAATGTTCAACAGAAATTGGCAAGGAAAATCTTGGTTGTTTTTTACTCTCGGGCAAGGAAAATCCTGGTGATTGCATACAAAAGCTTGCGAAGATTTGAAGGACCAATGTAATAATAACACGCTCATTTTCTTTTGAGCAATAACTCGCTAATTTGTTAATTTTATATATAATAAAATGTGTAGCTCCGGTTTATTTTTTGATATTAATTGCTCCTTCTAACCTAACATTAAATATAGAACAAGCCCAGCCAATTCATGTATTTCAAGAAAGTGTAAATGGGCTGTGATTTCTTAAAAAAATTAAATGGGCCGCATTGACGCTAAATTATTTGTTCACCCAGCCCAGCAAATGGACTGTAAATTCTAGAAAACATGGGTTAAATATATGCCACAATTTTGCAGGCTGACATGTGGGCCAATAGGTCGAAGCCTACGCAAGGCATTGTCAACTTAGTCAACAAATGATTCTGACATCCACAGCCATTGGATTTATATCCAACGGCCGGCATGCACCTTCAATCTCTCGTCTTCTTCCTCCAGCGTCGCTGGGACCGCCTGCTCCTGTCGGCGTTCTGGGAACCAGGGTACCCAGACTTGCCTGCCTGCGGCCCCATGGCGTGGCTTCATCGATGGCCTGGTACGGCCCACCTCGAAGACTACCAAGACAAGACCCTCGCGAGGGGCCAAGCCTCGCGAGGCAGACGACGCCAAGACCTCCCGAGGGAGCGGCCTCCCCAGGCTGTCTCGTGAGGAGCGGAGATTCCTATGTAGGTGCCCAAACCTCATGAGGTTGCGGTGACGCAAGCCATGACGACCAAGGCCAGGCGGGCGCCAGCAGGCGCAGAGGAGCAGGTTTCCTCTTTGGTGCTAAGGAGGCAAGCACAGGCGTGGGTTCCCAAGGAGCCTGGCAAAGGTTTCCATTCCAGTGCTACAAGACCAAGACCGCTAGGATGGCAGGACGGATGTCATCGTCGAGCCCACCGCTGCGTCACGACCAGAAGCTTTGCAGGCGAAGACCACCTTTCGTCAGGATAAGATGTACTACTGGTCCCCTTTCAAATTGGCCACTGTGGGATCCCTTCCCGCCTACGATTTGAGGGAAGAGGACCGAGGCCACTATAAATATAGGTTAGCCACCACCATAGAAGGGGACGGAGACAAACCCCCTAGGGGATCGGATCCTTTCCACCCTCACCAGAGCAGACCTCGCGAGGTTATTCATCCCCTGTACTTGTTCATCCTCAGCCCCTCGTGAGGCAAATCCACCACAAAACAGGAGTAGGGTTTTACACCGCAAGGTGGCCCGAACCTGGGTAAACTGTCGTTTCCATCTCCTTCCTTGATCCATCAAGCTAGGCCGTGGGGCGACGGGTTGATTGGTTGGATAGGTTGAGTTCTTCGCACACGCCCCAGAGTTCAAACCTTTCTTGGGTTTGCGGAGCCCTGAATCCGACATTTGGCGCGCCAGGTAGGGGAGTGTCGAAGCCTCTCTTCCACCGTTCACTCCGCCGCCGTTCCGTCATTCCTATGGCCGACGCTCGCCGTGTCCGTGCCGAGAGTCGGACCGCTCGCGTCGCCCAGACGACTCCCACAGGCAACGGCACTCCTCGCTGCTCTGCCTCCCCGGTGGCTAAGGCCGCCACCGACCCTGCTGCTCGCGAACAGCGGGACTCGTCGCTGCCACCATCTGTGCGGCGCGATGGCCGCACCACGACCCCATCACCAACTCCGGCCACGGCATCGTCTTCTCACGTTCGTCGCGGGCCGGCGAACGCGCAGGCTGCGGCGCTCATGGCGCGTGAGCTTCTGCGCTATCATCCGGCTAATGACCTCTACGACGACTGGCTCGCCCGCATTGCCGAGCTCGTCAACACCGCCGGTGAGGCCCCTGCACCGTCCCGTTCGCCTCGTCCTCCGCCGTCCCTGGCGGGCGACGTGGCTCTTGGTGCGCCTCCCCCTCCTCCTCTGCACGGCGCGGACCCCGAGCCTAGGCGTGAGGCACCCCAGCACGACCCGCCGCGCAGAGCGCCGACGCGCGATGAAGAAAGCTGCCAGGTGGTGCAGCGGCCCCAAGGAGAGGCGTGCGCGCTCCCAGCGCCGCCGCGTCAAGACCGCGTGCCGCCAGAGGTGGTGGTACGCGGGCGCCAAGACCAAGCTCCTCCCATGTGACCGTCCCCTGTGAGTGCGGCAGGCTGCCGTGCTTTCACCCCGTAGCTACGTCGTGTCATCTGGCCCGGCAAGTTCAAGCCGGATCTGCCTCCACGCTACGACGGCACCCCCGACCCCGCTGAGTTCCTCCAACTCTACGAGCTGAGCATTGAGGCGGCAAACGGCAATGACAAGGTCATGGCGAACTGGTTCCCCATGGCCCTCAATGATGGCGCGCGTTCTTGGCTCCTGAACCTCCCACTGGGGTCGATCTCCTCCTGGGACGAGCTACGCGAGCGCTCCATCGCCAACTTCCAGGGCACTCGACGGCGGTCGAGAACTCAGATGGCGAGGGTGCCATCCCGCCTCCTGAGGCCATCCCCAAGAAGAAGAAGCAGCTCCTCCCAAAGGGCCGTCAGGAGGCTGGGGCACCCGACGGTCGTTCCTCAGGCCCCGAGCCCTCTGCTGGGGCATCTTTCCTCACTCGCATAGGAAGGCGCGCCCGATGCCCCTATCGGGACGGGCTCGGGGGTTCTCGTCTGGAGGGCCTCTGACCTGACCAGCGTCACGAGGGAGGCGTTCGGGCACCACGTGGGGGCGTGCTTCGACGCGCGCCTTCGTGAGCAAGGCACAAGGCGCGGGGCGCCAGGCGCTCAGGAGTTCATCACCAAGGCAATCGAGGAGCTTCGGGAGGCGTGAGCCATGCGTGGCGAGCGTCGCCCCGCGGCATCCAGTGCAGCTGCCGCCCATGACATGGGTGGCGAACTACGTGTCTGCGTCAACATCCCAGGCCTCAACAGGGCTGCTTCGCAGGACCTCTTCTGGCCATCCCGCATTAGCCGGAGCGGGGGCTACCCCTGCAGCTATGTCCGCATGCCGTTCGGCGTGTTGAACGTGGCCGCCTCGTACCAGCGCCTCATGCAGGGAGCCTTGGCGGCTCATGAGGCCAGGCGCCAGGCGGTCCTGACCGAGGAGGTGACGGACCCTCGCGAGCCCCCCGGACCTCCGGAGCCTCCCGGGGCTCAGGAGCCAGTCGGCTCGTGAGGAGTGATCTCTACAGTACGCGTCTTCAGCTACTTCAACGCTTCTACAACTATGGTGCCAGGTGACTTTTTGGTTTGTTCAACTGAGGGTGCCCCTCAGGCTGCATCACCTTTAGGCAGAACTGGCTTTGCCTTCATGAGTTTCCTAAGTATCTCAACTGCCTATCCGGTGCTTCGTCACTATGATGTCGCTGCGCCCTCGCGAATCCGCCCGCGACCGCCTCATGATTAAGGACTGGCATGGCGTCTGTGCTCGGGTTCGTCCCTGCAGCGTCGACAAACCCAAGAGACCGAGCTCTGTCCCACGGGCCAGCTCCCGTGGTCCTTGGTGCCTTGTTCTCGCATGAGCTAATCGCGTGTGGGCAAGTACAGGCGCATGGCCCGGTTCATACAACCGCAGTTCGGGGCTTCGCCGCAGCGGGAGCCGTGCGCCGGCTGTTTTTCTGTGGGATCGTTGCATGAGAAGACTTGGCATGGCGTCTGTGCTCGGGTCCGTCCCTGCAGCGTCGATAAAAGTAATGGTTGAGCTCTATCTGGCGGGCCGGCCCCGTTCACGTCACCTCCTGGGGTCATTGGTGTCCGGCCTTCTCATGCGATAACCTCTGGAGGGGCATTCGGCATAGGACCCCCCATCGCCCCGCAAGTTTCTTACGCGCGCCCCGCGCTGCAAAAATCAGGCGCAACCCGCCTTGAGGTAGGGCCTAGTGAGTTCCTGCTGGCTCATGAGTGCCCAAATACACCTCCTCCAGTTCTGCCGTGCTAGCCACGCGTACGAATGGGGCTGTACACGCCCCGGAGTCTCCCCCAGTGGGAACTCCCACCCACGTACCAGTGGAAGCCCCATGCTCCACGCTGGCGGATGACACGGTCGAGGAGCGGCTATGCCCACGCCAAGTGGAAGCACCATGCTCCGCGCTGGTGAATAAACAACTGAGGGCGCCCTCGCGGCCGCACCAACCTCAGGATAGCCTCTCGACTCTATGATCGGCAACCCCCCACAGCTTCCCCCTCGGGAGGATAGCGTGAGGGGGCTGGACACGGGGGCATGCTCAGGCCCTGCCTGGCACACGCTACCCTACCAGGTCCGGGTACCTGGTCTTCTCGTGTTCCCCCAGGTAAAAGCTAGTGGTCAAAGGTATGAGGGCTGCTCGCATGTCAAGGGGGACCTCCTGAGCATCGCGACTTAGGGGCCTCACTAGTCACGTAGCCCCTCGCCCCTTGGTGTCGTCCTGGTGATCCGGATGCCCCAACGGCGGTCGAGGTATGCGCGGGGCTGGGCCCTGACGACGCAGAGCGCGAAGTCCTACACACCGACGTCCACGTTTCCTTCATGAGGTCTGCTCGCATGTCAAGGGGGACCTCCTGAGCATCGCGACCCAGGGGCCTCACTAGTCATGTAGCCCCTTGCCCCTTGGTGTCATCCTGGTGATCCGGACGCCCCAACGGCGGTCGAGGTATGCGCGGGGCTGGGCCCTGCCGACGCAGAGCACAAAAGCAAGCATGAAGGAAACTTGGCGCAATAAGGAAACCACGGGGTCCTAATAATTATTACAAGCACATATTGTTCCGCAAGCTTAAACAGAAGTCTTACGCCTCCACGAGGCACTGTAAATATTGCAGGGTAAAACTAAAAAGGAACGCCACTACCGCCACCTGCCACGCTCATTGGAAGCCCCTTGTCGACAACACTGCCACCGTCCTCACCGCTTTCGACTTCTGCTACTGGAGCCTCAGAGATGGGAACCTCCGGAGGCAGGATCATGAGCAGCTTCGCCAACACCTCGCCACCACGAAAGGATACCGCGCTACGTGTCATGGGGCGCAACCCCTCCTAGGTACCCCCTCGGAGCCAGCCACTCTTTTCTCGCGCAAGTCGCTTGCACGTTAAAGGGGGGCCCTTGAGCACCGCACCTCAGGGGATCCTACCGGCCCTCGAGCCCTCACCCCCTGGCCTTGACCACGGCATCGTGACTTGGCATACCAGTGGCGGCAGAGCCTCGCTCAAGAGCCGGGTCCTGAGGACATAGAGCACCCTGACGAGCGGGAGAGATGGAGTCGGTAGGAGCCCTGCGGGGGGGGCGCCATCAGAAGAAGGGCATGGCCTAACGTCGCACGAGAAGCTCGTCCACGCAGCAAAGGAACCACCGCAGGCTAGTCAAGATAAGTCACCTCACACGCGCAGGCGTGAACCTCATGACCAGCGTTATGTTCCTCACGATCTCGCTCGGGCAAGGAAACTTCCCTTTTAGTTCTTCGGGGGCCACTTGCGCACCAAAGGGGACCTCCTGAGTATCGCAACTCAGGGGCTCTTACCGGACCTCGGGCCGCTCACCTCCTGGCCTTGACCACGGCATCGCGACCTGACATACCAGCGACAACCGAAGCTTGCCTGGGGACTGGGTCCTGTCGGCGTAGAGAACTAAGCTACCGCGAGAATAAAAAGGGGGGACCGTGCCGAAGCGGGAGACGCAAACACAACATAAGTTGGGGACGCTAACATTAAGGCAAAAGTGTCACGATCTTTACACGCCCCCGTGGGGCCCTTCATGACTTTTGCGCAGGAATGAAACAAAAGGAAAGGACCTCCTGAGGATCGTAACCCAAGCGGTGTCGCCCATGACGCCTGGCCGGCGCCATTCCTCCCTCAAGCCCGAGCGCCGCGGCGCGGCTGCTCATAGCTTTCGTCGTCCCTTAAGCTTGGTTCAGAGGAGGCGTCGCTGCTACTGGAGGAATCACGGACAAGGCCAACGGCAAGTTCACCGGGAGGGGCCTCGCCGATTTGCCGGCCTGTGAGGGGGTCGCTGCCTCGATCGCCTCCCCTGGGGCAGCACTCTAGACGTTGGTCATCCTCTCCGAAGACCTTGAAGAAGAGCGTCAACGTCCCATCAAGTGCCACGTGTCAGCCTGGTCTGCAGGCGATTGGGGCCCGCGGCGCTTCGCCCTTGCCCTTTGGCTTCGCCTCGAAGCCAAGTCGGAGCACGCCTTGGGCCCGGGGGCTACTGTCGGCGTTCTGGGAACCAGGATACCCAGACTTGCCTGCCTACGGCCCATGGCGTGGCTTCATCGATGGCCTGGTATGGCCCACCTCCAAGACTACCAAGACAAGACCCTCGCGAGGGGCCAAGCCTCGCAAGGCTGACAACGCCAAGACCTCCTGAGGGAGTGGCCTCCCCGGGCTGCCTCCTGAGGAGCGGAGATTCCTATGCAGGTGCCCAAACCTCATGAGGTTGCGGTGACGCAAGCCATGAGGACCAAGGCCAGGCGGGCGCCAGCAGGCGCAGAGGAGCAGGTTTCCTCTTTGGTGCTAAGGAGGTAAGCGCAGGCGTGGGTTCCCAAGGAGCCTGGCAAAGGTTTCCGTTCCAGTGCTACAAGATCAAGACCGCCAGGACGGCAGGACGGATGTCATCGTCGAGCCCACCGCTGCGTCACGACGAGAAGCTTTGCAGGCGAAGACCACCTTTCGTCAGGATAAGATGTACTACTTGTCCCCTTTCAAATTGGCCACTGTGGGATCCCTTCCTGCCTACGATTTGGGGGAAGAGGACTGAGGCCACTATAAATATAGGTTAGCCACCACCATAGAAGGGGACGGAGACCGGACGGAGACGAACCCCCCCCCCCCCCCCCGAGATCGGATCCTTTCCACCCTCACCAGAGCAGACCTCACGAGGTTGTTCATCCCTTGTATTTGTTCATCCTCAGGCCCCCGTGAGGCAAATCCACCACAAAGCAGGAGTAGGGTCTTACACCGCAAGGTGGCCCGAACCTGGGTAAACTGCCGAGTCCATCTCCTTCCTTGATCCATCGAGCTAGGCCGTGGGGCGACGGGTTGGTTGGTTGGATAGGTTGAGTTCTTCGCACACGCCCTAGAGTTCGAACCTTTCTTGGGTCTGCGGAGCCCTGAATCCGACAGCTCCGGCTTCGGCGGCTAGCAGCTCTGCTTAGCACGCATCAATGCGAAGCACTACCCCACCGCCGGCCAGGCTATCCCTCCACCCCTACACACCTCCTGTTATTCTCCACTGACCGCAGCCCCACGCCGCACCAGAACCAGTTATAACCCTCGTACTCCTCTCCGTCTGCGACTCCATTGCCGTGTCTTCCCATCTCCGAGTCTTTCCCTTCCTGGGCCTCGCCGTCGTCCACTGCGTTGGTGCTCTCGGTGCTGCGTGGTCAACATGGTCAACAAACGGCAGCCATCAGAAGAGGGATGTAAGTGGAGAGGCTAATAGTAGGGACCCACACAAGCAAGTGCCTCCTTATTACGCGAAAAAAATGATAGCTCCTGCTGACAGCTGGGACCCACCGGCTAAATCTTCGCACGGAAGGAAATGCCTCCTTATTATGCGAAAAAAACGATTCCTCCCGATGACAGCTGGGACCCGGCAGATTTAGTGGCGGACTTCTGGGCCTACTAAGCTCACGCGTTCGCAGGGCTTTGTCAACATAGTCAACAAATGATTCTAGAAGCTAGACCATTCGATGTTAATCCAACAGCCGCGTTGCTTCTTCAACCTCTGATCTTCTTGCTCCAGCCGCCCAAACGAGCGCCGGCGGGACCGCCTGCTCCTGCCTCTCATGGGTGGCAATGCTGCCGCACCGGCCTCATCGCCCCACCCTAACCCCACCGCCGACCAGGCCTTCCCTCTACTCACTCACACCCCGTGTTATTCTCCGGCGACGGCAGCCTCACACCGCAGTGGAACCAGTGAACCCTCGTACTCCCCTCCGCGTGTGCATCCACTGCCTCGTCTTCCTCGGCTCCGCATCGTTCCCTTAGCAAGCCTCGTCGTCGTCCACCGCCTTGGTGCTCTCGGCGCAGCATGGTCAACTTTGTCAACGAACGACAGCCATCGGAAGACGACTGTACACGGTGAGGCTGACAGCTGGACCCACCAGCTACATCTTCGCACACAAGGAAGTGCCTCCTTATTACACGCAAAAAAATGTTTCCTCCCCCTGATAGCTGGGACCCATCACATATATCTTCGCATGCAAGGGAGTGCCTCCTTATCCTCCCTAACAGCTGGGACCCACCCAGTCGAACCGTATGTAGGGTTGTCTGTCTGGTCATGAATGTGTACGTATATACTGGTTGATCGGTCTCTCTGCAAGGATGAATCATGGCCGACTAAGTAGCGGCACGTGTCGTAGTAGAGCCCCCGATGTAGCAGTTCTGGCAGTCCCGGCTAAATCGTGCATGCGTACCTACAGCCACATGGCAAAAAATACGGCCACGTATGTACATACGGGCGGGGTCTCAAACACGTACAGCAACTACGTCCTATTCATTGGCATCCAACCTGCTGGGTCAGAACGGACAAACAGCGCCGTGTTCATCGGGAGGCAACCGACTGGGTCGGAACCCGTCCTATTCTTCAATCGAGAGGCAACCGACTGGGTCGGAACGCGTCCTGTTCATTGATCGGGAGCCAACCGGCTTGGACGGAACAACCGAAATGGGGTCCTGCTCATCGGGAGGGGTGTGGCATATCGCAAAACAGAGGAAATGGCCTTCTGTTCGAGTGCCTACGGTCGAAACGGGGTGCTGTTGATCGGGAGGGGTGTGGCGTACCGCAAAATGGAGGAAATAGACTTGTGTTGGAGCGCCTACGGTCGAAACGGGGTCCTGTTCATCAGGAGGGGTGCGGCGTACCGCAAAACGGGACTCCACGGGCTAATGTTCATCCACCGTCTACTACCTCGCTCCAGCCTCCATGGGCTACTGTTCATCCACCGTCGGCTTCCTCCAGCCTCCACCTGTTACTGTTCATCCACCGTCGGCATCCTCCAGCCTCCACCAGCTACTGTTCATCCATGGGATACTGTTCATCCAACCTCCACCGGCTACTGTTCAACCAGCCCTCCACGGGGGTCCTGTTCATCCACCCCCAACCGGCTCGGGTGTGGCGGCCTCCTCGATCGGGGTCCTGTTCATCCAGCGGCAACGGCCTACTACTACCACGGGGTCCTGTTCATCCAACCCCCACAGCGAACTATTCATCCAACCCCCAACAACGGTCACTGTTCATCAAGAGGCAGCTGGTTTGATCGGCTTCAGTTAGCAGCAGTAGCGAAGGAATCGCTCGGGTTTAGTTAACAGCCAAGGGATCGATCAATCGGCCACTTCAGTAACGTAGTTAGTGGAATCGCTCGGGTTCAGTAAGCGAACGCCTCGCTCGGTTCAGTTAGAGCCCAACGCCTCAAACACACGCGCGTACGTGTACGAGAGAAACGCGCAAACCTCCGTGCATCGCTCGGCCCCGACCAGCCACCATAACCGGGAACTCCCCGAAATTTTCCTCGCCCTCACTTCTACCACGATTTTTTCCGTCATGGACGGCCCAAAGAATGTCATGCAGGTGCGTCCTCGGCCCGCCCAAGACGAAAAGCCCATTTTTTGTCATCTCTACTCCTAATGTCTGAGTTGGTAGAATAGCCTCCACGGTTTTTTTTGTCCCACCACTTTCAACCTTTTTTTTTCATTAGCTTTTTTTGTCCCTTCCCCCACCCCACCGGTTTAGTTTCACGTCACCCTCTCACACAGAAAAAAATCTGAACAAATCAGAACTTTCCATGATGGCGCAAGTTATTTAGTAATGTCTTTATGTGAAAGAATCAATCACGATCAATCTCTAAAGATCAAATCTAAATTAATTAGTCTTATCTTAAATCGCTCAATCACATTAATTAGGAAACAAATAACCGATTTTAAGAAAATTAATGTGTAAATCTCTACTACCTAAAACAAATGTAACGTTCCCTCTCCCCTCTCACGTCGCCCGAATCGTCCATCCCCCCAACCACCCGTCCACGTTCTCCTCCACGTTGATTCTTCACTGGAAAAAAAACTAAACCTGAGCCCCGCGATCTCGCTCTCCCTCGCTCCCGAATGAACCCACGTCATCAATTCCCCTGCCGCTCCCCCTCCCAATCTGGTCGCTGCCACAATCTCACCACCGAATCCGGCATCGCCCACACCCTTCTCTTCCAATCTTGTGAGCTGCAGGGAAGACCGGCCTCCAAATCCGCCGCCATCGATGTCCTCTCTGTTCCCGTCTGCAACCTGCCACTTGGGACAGACGAGGCTGCCAAAGCGGGCGACCAAAGGATTTGAAGCAGCCACCCGGAGTTACCTCACCCTCTACGTTGAGGAGGGCTTGGGCCTGAGCTCCTGGTCTCGTAGGGGCCGCTGCTGCTGGGCTCGTATCTTCAGGCCGATGTGGCACCGATCCAGTCACCGGCCACGCCCAATCCTCTCTCTCTCAGTTCATGCTCCCCCTACTTCATCTTCCCCCATTTTTCTTCTGCATGTTCTTGAGTCAGGTGTAGGCATGCGGCAACTCACGACTAGGAGAAGAGCTTTGGCGGTAAAGACTATACAACTTTTTCTATTGATCATGTCCTCCAGGTTCGTCTACACATCCACATAAAAAGTCCATGGTTGAGAAGGGAATACACAAGATCTATTTATTTTCATGGGTAGGAAAGTAATAATCAATCTCTAAAAGCAAAGTAATGATCAATTCCTCAAAGTGCAGGCCGAGGAAGGGAGCTTGTACATGGGTTCCTGCAGTCCATACTAAAGAAGAAGATGACCAAGCCGTGGATTGCTGCAACGGGGCGGCAGGGCACATTGGAGTCAGCCAGCTTGACGGCTGTCAAGGCAATGGTAACCTTCTATAGTCTCCTGCCAGCAAGCACGTCGTTACTGGAGCTGCATGGAGGCCACACACCTGCTAGCGTGTTTCCTCTGGTCTCCAGAACCGTGGCATGTCTTCAGGAGCACAAAGCTGCTTGGCGTCGATGAACAATTGGCCGTCCATCGTATGATTTGCATTACCACATTCATCGTTTCCCGTACATCTCCACAAGGTACTATACATGTAGTTCCACCCTATATTGCTTAATTGAATCCTGAAGCAATTCGTTTATAGTGTATTACCTACAGATTGCAATTCATGATTGGAATGGAACATACGTAAGAAGATGAACCATGGATTGGTCTTTTTTTCTTTCACTATGATTGAATTTCTACAGTGTTTTGCATATTGTGCAACACATGAGTTCAAATGTTTCTTATTTTAATGTGGTATAGAATAAGAAGGATGGTGTTTTATGACTCGATTGAACTGAAACTATCCTTAGGAATACAACAATTCTTGCTCCATTGTATGTGCTTCCCATCACTCATATAGAAGGAGTATTTTCAAAATCATTTACATACTCGAATATGTACAGAGGCTTGGCTCATTAAAAAACACACTTGTACTATTGTAAGCCATAACATTGCTCCAACATGAACTGCAATTAATAAACACCTTGTGTTCGAAAAAAAATCATTTGTTCTTCTCTGTTTGTGAGCAGTATATCATGGATTTGGTTCAGTTGGAGGGCCTTCTGTGGCTGCAATATAAGAAATAGCACACATATAGCCATCCAGGATCCAACATTCAACAAAAGTCTAAGATTAGATGCGCTACATCTTTCTTTGATTTAATTATGAGCGGTGAACAGTTGTGCTCTTCACTTCTTTCTCAAAACTATATAGTAATTAACTGCAGGTAATAGTTGGAGCTATACTATGTCATGATATATGAATTGCAGAAGAAATTGCAAATTGATAGCATGATATGGTGACTACAAAATACACTGAACCGTATGTACCTTACTGTATTTTTTTTGAACCATACGTGTTATTGTTCTTTGGATGTGGCCGGCCATAGCTAGCATGCATACATACATTCAGCCACATCTATGTGATAGGGTGAGTATTATATCTATCTCAAGAGTAGTGCCTCATGCAATCAATTCGTAAATGCCATGTGTGCACACGTTTGATCAGTACACTGTCATAATACCAGAAAACTGCTGAACCAGAGGTACACCTTCCTCACAAATATAACACCGATTATTCAGTACCTTTTTTCAAGCATTTAGTTTTTGACTAAATAGAATAGTGTACAGATGAATGAATGTTTCAGGAACAGCTCACTGAAGGAGGTCAATTATGATATTACCAACAGTTAGAGAAACTTGCTTATTCTGAATTGATAGAAGTTTCATTGTTTGTCAATTTTATACACGACTTTCGTGTATTTATAGACAATTCTTTTCAATACTATGATTGTCACTATCACTATGCCTAATTGCATTGTGAGTATTATCCTCTTTGACTGTCTATCTATCCTCTTTTCAATACTATGAAGTATTGACTCTCTATCTAAATGGACAAGAAGTCGTGTGATCATAATGCACTACTGCTTCTGTCTATCTATCTAAATGGATAAAAAAGCCATGTGATCATAATACCATGTTACATGCTTATATGGGATAATGGATTAGTTAAAGAGGACAATAAATACCATTTTAATTTGAAGTGGTACAGTCATTGAGGGAAAACTTTTGGATATAGAACTCCAATTTATGCATGGAATGACCACACTATGGGAACTTTTTAGTCAAGCTATTAAGTATGATGGAAATTGCCTATGATTTATTGATTTATGATTCCTACGAGTATAGCTGTATCATAGGAAAAATAATTTGAAACAGAGAGTTATGGTGAATTTAACTTGGCTATTATGGTGTTTATTGTCCTTTATTCATGCTTGCTTTGACACTGCTATGTAAAAGTGTTGCTTATGTATCTTAATGTTTCTCAAAACATCATGTTTGTAAGATCGGTAGATATTCCGATGATCTCAGAACACCATGTTATTACATGATACTCTTGTCGTGTTGAAAATTGTTTAGTTCATGTAGCAACGCACGGGCAATCTGCATTTTAGAATTTTAGAATGGGTTATGCATTTTAGAATATTGATGCAGCTCAAGCTCAAGCACGAGCATACATTTTGTTGGGATCAAATTTTACGTTGGGTGAGCCTTCACACGTGGATGGTTTTAATGTGTTTCAAATAGGGTGTTAGACAGAGATAGTGGATGAAGGAAGATATAGGGTAGACACAATTGACTTGAAAGCACTAGCATATATATGCCCCGTTGGAACGCACGGGCAATTTCCTATCATAACAAAGAAATCTCTACTATCTCTACTCCTAATGGAGCAGTTGGTAGTCTCCGTTCCGGATTTTTTTTCATCACACCTCCCACCTTCGTCTGGTTTTTCTCGTCGCTCCTCCCACCACCCTCTTTCCACGGGTTTTTAACGTCAAGTCCACCTCCCACTGATTTTTTTTCTCTCCTCTCCATTTTTTTCCTGTTGGCAGAGCACCTCTCTCATGAGTCACGATCTCACCTCTCCCCCGCACGAGCGAACGAAGCCCTAGATGCCGCCGCCGCCAACGGTGCCTCCACCTCCTCCTCCTTGCCTCCACCTCCCATGCCTTGCCCCTATCTCCAAGCTTGAGCTACTCCGCTCCATCATCGTCCCGCCGGCCATGGCGTCCCATATCTGCCTCCACCTTGCTGGGCCACCACCCCTACACAACCACCAGCAACTCTATCGCCTCCGCCTCCCCCGACCACCCAAACCGCCCCTCAATCTCCCATAGCCATGTCCCAGGTGTTCTCACCGCATCCCTATGACTCCTCTGCCCTGGCTCGGGCGAGGGTTAGTGGCGCCGAGGCGGACTCGGACGGCAAGGGTGAGGGGCACGGAACCAACAGCTGGTGTCCTGGGCCTACTTCATGGTTCTCTACGGGAGGGTGAGGGCGACGGCAAGGGTATGGATTTCTGGCTCTTATGTTTCTCAGCCCGCAGGGAGTATTACTTGATTGAGAGGATTGACTGAGGAGGAAAGAAAAGTTATGCCGGGATCCCTACAGATTTTTGCAAGTTACTTCCTCCGATCTTTCTCGTCGTTGGAGCTCTCCTCCGCGCTGCTCACTCAAACCTTCATGCTGAAATCCTGAAGAGCTACTACCTTGGATCTCAATCCATGTCTGAAGGTGCTCGGTGTAGGTGTTTGATTACTGTCGCTGTACTACAAGGTTTGTAGCAGGTACTTGCGATGGGTTAATTTTCATGGATATACAGTTTATTTTGGTGTAGATATTTTAGTTATGGCCTCTTAACCCAGTGTTTAGCAGCTGCTTTTGATGTCGTTTTATCAAGTGTGCAGATGATTTTTTGACTATAGTATGAGTATAGCACATGGTTCAGAGAGGTTCGGTCAGATACTAAAGCATGCTTAGTCTCAAAGTCATAAGCTATTCCTTTTCAACATTGCATATATCCAGGCCTTCATTTAGGAGATGATTTGGAAACTTAACATACAAAATTATTTAATCTAATGCAGATTACATATTAAACTTTTTGGAAGCAAGTACGCAAGAATATTTGGTGATCTCTCCACAAGTAAAGTTATATGGCAGTTTTGTTGACTTGAAGGAATATTTGTAGGATTTCAACCTTTAGGAAGTTTGAGGGCATCAACTTGGCAAAATAGATGTTGCTAACATCAATAATTAATCGACTTTTTTATCAGCCTTGCATATATGTCTGGTCAAAAAGCATACGGTTTATTCACCACAGGTGACACAAAGCCCGTACGTGTCCTCTGATTATGGATATGTACTTGTGTTTTGTATATGCCAACCATACTTTCGCCAAAATCTCATGTTAGCTGTTTTGTGACGGGAACAGTTCATGATCTAACTAAAACATGTGATCACACTTGTGGTTAGACCTACATTAAGCCGACGACACATTTAATTAATGAAAACTACGAGCTTAGAACATATAGGACCTTTGTTTGGTTTAGATATTTTCATACAAAATTTGATATACTTCTCATGGATATCTTCTTACACAAGAGTTTATTTTGAAGATCATAAAAATTTATGCATTAGAGTTAATGCATAGTATCTGGCCGTCAATCTCCAGTTCGAAGAAGATTTTAGAGCTGCACTATACAAGCAAAGCTAAAATTGGTCCAGCCACTTAATTTCTTTTCTATAAAAGAATTGATGAATGAGGGGATATTTTGGGAGATCCATCTATGCTATGTGCAATGTTGATTTGATAATTTTGCGCATGTCTCATGCACGATGCCAGCGCCTTCATCGGCCTCCAATTGAGCATGCCAATCTGTGACGCATGTGCCTGTGGTGCTGGGCCATGCTCTGCTACAGCTGTGCACGCCGCCACTACCAGACGGCACCCCCGTCGAGGAATACACTCGAGCTAAGATTTTCCATATCATCTCTGTTAAGGCACTATCATCGCAAGAGGTTCAGGTAAGATTATCCCTATTTTCCTTGCTATATTAAGTTTCTTTTCTAATGACCTCCTAGCCTGGAGCATGTTCAACTACCAAATCTTTGCTACTACATTTCTTAGCTAATGTCTTCCTTGCATGGATCATGTTCATCTGGTTAACAAAGGCTTGGCCATCTTAATATAGTAGCTGGTGAAGTGGATATATATACTACTTCAATTTGCATGAGAACAACCACTTATAACGCTTTGTGCTTGGACGGGGTTAGAAATTTGATGGTTCAGATGTGTAATAGAGGGGCCAAAAGTGTTATTCTTTTCATTGTTTGCTTGCATGTTTAGGTTCTAATGTTGATGTAGCCATGTAGGCAGCACGCTGCTGACCATCGATGGCAGGGAGTCGGCGTTGCTGGCGGCGGAAGGGGTGCATGTGGAAGCAGGTGGAATAGGTGGCAGCGGTGGGGATTCATTCTTCTCCGGTGCTGGTGGGCTCGATGCCAAGCTCGATGGGGCTAGCGGGCGCTGCGGGTTTGTCAAGCAGGTAAAGATCATCAACCTGTGTTCTTTGATTAGTTCTTTATACTCCACTCTTGTCCAGTTTCATACTTTTCCACTGCTGGATAATGGTTTCGTGTCGTGCGTGGTGTACACTGGATGTATTTGTATGTTCATGAGGATTTTTTTGGTACTGTGTGTTATCTATCAAATATGTGTTTGATTTGTTCACTATTACTTCCTGCTTGCGGAGGGTGGCCGTAAATTTGTTCTTTTTTGCGTGAAAATAAGGCTGCTAGGTTAGTAGTCTAATTGAGCTAGATGAGCAAGCATGATAAGAATCCGGGTGAAAAGTTTGAAGGTTCATATGTCAGACATGTATCTGTTCAGTTGTTCTGTCACAAAGTAAGCAAGTGATTTATTTGGACTTAATCTCAGAGATGTTTCTTCTTATCAGTTTCAAGTTACTGGGTCATTGTTGTTTCTTAAAATTCTATAGTGTTAATTGATGTATCATTACATTGATCATTCAACTTTAATGTTAATGCAATGTCATGAAACTGCAGTTCACAAGTTCAACCCCTTCCACAAGGCAAATCTCTTTCTTTGACCTCAAATCACAAAACCCGTTGCTTGTTGTAGCGAAACATACATTGTTTTTGTGTTCAAACCAGTATCTTGAGCTGATGGTTGATCTCTTATAACTTCTAAGCAATGAATTTTGACATATATATGAACTAAGTTATTTGGTTCTATTTAAGTGTAGGTACCCACCAACATCTAAGTGCAGACTAATCGCCCATCATTGCACAACATTGTTTGTAGCCTAGCTGTCGGACATTACATATCAACTTACTTCTTTGGTGTTTTAGACTTGGTGAAGAGATTGTCTGTAGCCTAGCCGTCGGACATGATTCATCCAACCATTTGCGAGATAAAGTGGCAGACCTTGCCCATTGGACGAGGGTGCACCAGCAGTGCTACTGTAAATATACATGTTTTTCTTTCATTTTTAGCCTTTCTCCTATGGCATAAAAGTTGTTTCCAAATCTCAGGGTGGGCCAAGGTCCAACCTAGCTACCCTTTACCTCCGCCACTGGCGAGATAGCTATTGTTCTGAGTGCACCAGACCAGGTTATCTTCTGAATTTAACCATGGGTACAATTTACCATGATTTGATGTGTTTGATTCCAGCAAGTCTCCTATGCATCTGTGCGCCCACAAAACTGAACGCTAATTCATACAAGATGTGCAAGATCATGCAACCAGCAATGGGACAGATCATACTGATGAAAGAATGCCAAAGTTGGCATGAAGTTCTTTTCTTCTTCTTAAGAGGAGCCTTATTCCTTTCATCCTGGGTTTTCTAGCCGAACAACTTTCTGCTTTCTATGTAAGTTAAAATAATTATCAAATTCCCTCGAAACATGGGCTAGCAACATATCAAAGTTAGTAGAAGCACCAACATGTTTTAGTCATGGTTTTGTGTATAGACCAAAGGGTTTGATCAGCACGTGGCAGATTGGTTAATTGTTTTCGAGAAGGCAAGCAGATAAGTTGCTCGGCAAAACAAATTTGGTTGTGTAGATATTGTTATACTAGAGATCCATTCCTATATTGATATGCATGCTTGAATAGCACTCCCCCCGTAAAGAAATATAAGAGCGTTTAGATCACTACTTTAGTGATCTAAACGCTCTTATATTTCTTTACAGAGGGAGTAGTACTTATGTTACATGAGGAGTAATGTAAAATGAAGTGAAACATGGTGGACATGGCTTCATGACGGAGCTAGCGGAAAGATGTTGAGGCCGGCAGCGGAAGAAATGGCCAAATGGTGTTCCTCAGCGCTAGCTAGGAGGCTGATTGGTTCCGTCGAGCAATGCAATGTTGCATCAACAATGTATTGAGTTCCATTTACAGGTGGAGAAAAACTAATGAACGGCATATGCGTCATTCATTTGTTCATTCATTTCATCCTTCCTTATCTCACTCGACTCAGATTCATTCACTTTTGCACATACCCCATGGTTTGATGGATCGAGAAATTTAGTGACATTAATTCAATGAGGAATATCATATATCAATAAATCTAAAAAAACTTTAGTAGAACATATGATCATGATGAACCAGTAAGGTTTTTGAAGTGCGCGTGGCAACGCACGGGCATTCTACTAGTAGAAGTAGGAGCCCACCACATCTATGATGATACGTGGTTTTGTCATAATTATCATCATAGAAGTGTCATAAGCATGACAAAAAAAATTGTTCGGGCCAAAATGTCACGGATATGTCTTTTTTTTGTAGTGTCTAGTCCCACTAGTGGACATTCTTGATATTGATTGCTTGCATGATGTTGATCCACCTATTACCATGCTTCATGCTAGTGCGACTTCCTCATGTGATGATTTATTACCCATTTATGATGAGTATGATGATTCTCATGTGGAGTCTGTTAGTTGTGATGCCATGTTGCATAGGATTTCTTGTGATAATTCTCTCGGTCACATCATGTTTGACAATCCGCTTGACTTGTCATATGCTATGCATGAGATCAACAATATGTCTTATTTGCAATCTCATCGTAGTAACTATGCATATGCCATTAAAATAAACCCAATTTGCACATATGGCATCGATGACAAGCCCATGGTTATTGGCATTTGTTTTTCTTGTGATGATATTGATATGCTCCCTTTGCATCATTTCTCTAATATACCATGCCATGACCACTTAGCTTCGGACATGCATTGTTTGCCATGTTGTCAATTTTCTCCATATTATGCTTCCGCTATTACACATGAGAAGACCCCCATAGTTTCCTCATACCTATTAGGAGATTTTGATCCATCCTATAAATTGCATGATTCCCATGATTGTGTGCACCATTTGCTTCCCATGAGTAAAAATGCTTTTGTTGTGCCACACACTTGCTATAAATTGCATCCCAATCATGATGAACTTAACAACTTTTCTTTCATGATGGATGACATGTTCTTATACCATGCCTCAAATTTCTTTGAGCATTGTTTATCTTGTGCTAATTCACACATGAACATACAGATCATGATGGATGATGTGTACATTTACCACGCACACACTTTGTTTCGTTTGTCTCCTTGTTGTGTAGGTACACACACTTACTCGTCAACCTCACAAGAGCATGAGTTGAACAAATGAGCTCTAGAGAACAATGATGATTTGGGATCCCATGGATTTTCATTCCCACCACTCCCTTCGTGCAAAGACTTCGCGCATTTCTTATACATGGCCCTCACAGGGTTATGGGTTATTGTCCATTATGTATCATTTGCCCATATTGCCATGTTCACTATGCTTGCTATGATCATTCATATGCCTTTGTCATGCATTTGTGACCCATGCTTTGCATTACACACGTTCCATGATTCAACTACTTGAATGTGTATTTGCAAGCTTGGTGGAGATATTGCTTGTTATTGCCATGTTTCCTTTGTTACCCATACCTATGATGATAGTTTGATGATGTTTCATTTTCGTGCTTAAGGTATGACATGTGCATTGCCCATATCTACTATTTGCTCACATGACATGATTGTCATGATTTCCTCTAGTGTGTTGCATCTTCGCTCCACTAGTTTACATGATATGATTGCTATGCTTGCCTATGTTGCATCACCGATGATTCATACTTGCTCCTATCATATGCTTGGTTGCAACAATGCCATTACTTCACATATGCCATGTCCCATTGCTTGTGACATGTTTGCCTTGATTGCCTCACACATGATGAGCAATTGCTCTTTCTATTGTGTTGAGTGCCACAATATTTTCGCTACACCCTATGCATATTATGCTTGGATTATCTCGCACTTTGGATTGCCCCATGTGTTTAGATGTCTCATCTTATTTGGTGATGTGAATGATTCATATGCATACCATAGACCATTCATTGAGCGCTTTTTGCATGATTGCTATGATCTTGAGGTAGATGCTTCTTCTCTTGTCACACATATTTGCATCACTACCTCACATTTACATGCTTGTTTTCATTATGACCTTGATTTTGCTCAATTTATGTGCTTACATGCCATGACACAATCCTTTGTCACACCTTATGCTATGCATGATGACGACACTTGTTCGGTGAATCACCACTTGAATGCTTGGTTTTGCACTAACACTAACCACATTTGTTTTTCCAAGTGTTTGTTGTCCTTGCTCCTTTTGAAGGAACACCATGACGGTGCGACATTGGTGAGTGACCACTATGAGCTTCAAGATGGTGACTACTTGGTGAACGTCCACTTCTACATGGCGACACCATCTCTTTCCCATGGTGATTTAGTTTTCGATCCGAGGTCGGATCTTTTCCAAGGGGGAGGGTACGATGCAGAGCATCCTACGGACATCACCATGTCAAGAGTCCGTTTGGCGGGTGACACGTGCGGCATCTACTTCACATACACAAAGGTGAACCATCTCCTTTACACGTGTTCACTTGACCCCTTCGAGGATGGTATACTACTTCACACTCCTCTCGTGTGCATGCGTAGGTATCATCGGAGCACCATGGATGATGAGGAGGAGTGCAAACGCAAGTGTACGCCTGCACCGTCCGCGAGGGAAGCTTGGAAGCGACGATGAAAGAAGACGATGCAACGGACAAAACGGTGCAAAATTTGCACTATCGGACTGTCCGGTCGCCCAACCGGACTATCCGGTACACCCAGAGAGCAGTTTTGGTCTGTGCAGAAATTGCACTACCGGACAGTCCAGTCCCCCAAGCGGATAGTCCAGTAGTAAAATTTCTGGACGCCCAAAAGTTTCTGTTTCCACCGGACTATCCGGTAGTGCATCTGCGGGCAAGATTTGGGCAAGGCCCATGTAAGTTTACCCTTTCGCCCTCACTTACTGACTGCTTGTATCTGCGTTGGTATTTCCCCGAAGAGGAGAGGATGATGCAGCACAACAATGGTAAGTATTTCCCTCAGTTATGAAACCAAGGTTATCAATCCAGTAGGAGAACCAAGCAACATTATGTAAGCGGTACCTGCACACAAATAACAAATACTTGCAACCCAACGCATAAGAGCGGTTGTCAGTCCCTCCTCGGTATTGAGATAGATTAAATTGTATGAGATTGGATAAATAGATCTAACGAAAACACAAAATAAAATAAAGAAAGAAAAAGTGCAGCAAGGTATTTTTGGGTTTTTGGAATAATAGATCTGAAAACAATATGGGGGTCGTAGATTTCACTAGTGGCTTCTCTCGAGAAAATAGCATACGGTGGGTAAACAAATTACTGTTGGGCAATTGATAGAAGAGCAAATAATTATGATGATATCCAAGGCAATGATCATGTATATATGCATCACGTAAAAGATTAGTAGACCGACTCCTGCATGCATCTACTACTATTACTCCACAATCTGCTATCTAGCATGCATCTAGTGTAATAAGATCATGGAGAAATAAAGTAATGCAATAAGAACGATGACATGATGTAGACAAGATCTATTCATGTAGGAATAGACCCCATCTTTTTATCCTTAATAGCAACTATACATGCATGCCTCGCTACCCCTTCTGTCACTGGGTGAGGACACCGCAAGATCGAACCCATCACAAAGCACCTCTTCCCATTCCAAGAAAAATCAATCTAGTTGGCCAAACCAAACCAAAGTTCCAGAGAAGAAATACGAGGCTATAACAATCATGCATATAAGAGATCAAAGAAGACTCAAATAATATTCATGGATAGGACTGATCATAAACTCACAATTCATCGGATCCCAACAAACACACCGCAAAAAGTAATTACATCAAATAGATCTCCAAGAACATCGAGGAGAACATTGTATTGAGAATCAAAAAGAGAGAAGAAGCCATCTAGCTACTGCCTAGGGACCTATAGGTCAGTGGTAAACTACTCACGCATCATCGGGGGAGCACCAATGAGGATGATGAGCCCCTCCGTGATTGTGTTCCCCTCCAGCAAGGTGCCGAAATGGGGCTCTAGATTTTATCTCATGGTTCTGGAACTTGCAGCGGCTGGAATTGTGTTTCGTCGACTCCCCTAGGGTTTCTAGAATATTTGGGTGTTTATAGAGCTGAGAGGCGGTGGAAAGGACTCCCATGGGCCCCACTACCCACCTGGGCACGCCAAGGGCCTCTGGCATGCCCTGGTGTCTTGTGGGCCCCACAGGCCTCCCCTCATGCACTTCCTTGGCTCCCAAGTTGTCTTCTGGGCAGAAAAAATCTCCAAAAAGTTTCGATGCGTTTGCACTCCGTTTGATATGGATATTCTGTGAAGTAAAAAACAAGCAAAAAAACAACAACTGGCACTGGGCACTATGTCAATAGGTTAGTCCCAAAAAATGATATAAAGTTGCTATAAAATGAATATAAAACATCCAAGAATGATAATATAACAGCATGGAACAATCAAAAATTATAGATACATTGGAGACGTATCAGCATCCCCAAGCTTAATTCCTGCTCGTCCTCGAGTAGGTAAATGATAAAAACAGAATTTTTGATGTGGAATGCTGCCTAACATGTTCGTCACATATTCTTTTCTTTTGTAGCATGGACATTTGGACTTTTAGATGATTCAAAGCAATAGTCTACATTTGACATGAAGATTTCAATACTCAAGCATATCGACAAGCAACCATGTCTTTCAAAATATCAACACTAAAGAAAGTTATCCCTACCCCATCAAGCTCAATCAATGATCCATTCATGAAACACACTCGAATATTAGCTACATCCAATGCACTAGTATGATCATAGTGCTCCCTGGTCGGTGCTTTATAAGAGAAGATGGAGACTCAAATAAAAATAAAAATTGCATAAAGTAAATAGATAGGCCCTTCGCAGAGGGAAGCAGAGATTTGTAGAGGTGCCAGAGCTCAAAGCTTATATTGAGAGATAAAATATTTTCAGAGGCATGCTTTTCCTGTCAATGAAAACGACCGAGAATTCCCAATACTTTGCATGCTAGATGCATCATAGGCGGTTCCCAAACATAAAATAAAGTTTATTCCTTTTTCCACCATTCTTTCACAATCCATGGCTAGCCGTATCCACGGGTGCCTTCCATACCAACACTTTCCAAGGAATTTATTATTTGACAACATAAAGTAAATTTCTTTTTCACTTCGGGACTGGGCATCCCTATTACCGCCACACTCTCGTGCAATGAAAAGTGAATAAACACTCATCTTGAGAATAACACATCTAGCATGGAAAAATATTGGCCACCCCTGCCGCTTCATGAGCAGTACGGGCACACAAAAAGGAAATTCATTTTGAAAATTAGAGTTGGCACATACAAATTTACTTGGAACGGCAAGGAAATGCCGCATATAGGTAGGTATGGTGGACTCATATGGCACAACTTGGTTTAAGGATTTTGGATGCACAACTAGTATTCCCACTTAGTACAAGGAAAGGCTAGCAAATAGATTGAGAAGCAACCAACCAAAAAGCAAAAATTCTCATAAACAAGCATTAAGCATAACTAGCACCGAATAATGCACCACAAGTAGGATGTAATTTCATTGCACAACTATTGACTTTCATGCTTGCATAGGGAATCACAAACCTTAACACCAATATTCTTACTAAAGCATAATTACTCACCAACATGACTCACATATTACTATCATCATATCTCAAAACTATTACAAAGAATCAAGTTTATTTTGTCCAATGATCTTTCATGAAAGTTTTTATTATATCCCCCTTGGATATCTATCACTTTGGGACTAGATTAATATATTACCGTTGCTTTTAACAAACTCTCAAATAAATTTAAGTGAAGAACATGAGCATAAAAATGTTCATCTCTCAAAATAATATAAGTGAAGCATGAGAGAATTTCTTCAAAAATTTACTAACTCTCAAATTAATCTAAGTGAAGCATGAGAGTATTTCTTCAAAAATTAAAGCACCACCGTGCTCAAAAAGATATCAGTGAAGCACTAAAGCAATTCGATAGCTCAAAAAATTTAAGTGAAGCACATATAGCAATTCTAACAAATCTTAGCATCATTATGGCTCTCTCAAATAGGTGTGTCCAACAAGGATGATTGCGACAAACTAAAAAGCAAAACAAGAAAAGACTCATATAGTACAAGATGCTCCAAGCAAAACTCATGATATGTGGCGAATAAAAATATAGTGCTACTTCTTGAGCTTGCGTTGATATTTCCCTTGAAGAGGAAAGGGTGATGCAGCAAAGTAGAGATAAGTATTTCCCTCAGTTAAGAACCAAGGTATCAATCCAGTAGGAGGCACAAGCAAGTCTCCAATATATGCACCTGCACAAACTAACAAACACTTGCACACAACGTGAAAAAGGGGTTGTCAATCTCTTCACGGCCACAAACAAGAGTGAGATCTAATAGAGATAGGTATAAAAGATAAGTAAAAGAGTAAAATAAAGTAAATATAAATAAATTACAACAAGGTATTTTTGGGTTTTTTGTTTTATAGATCTGAAAATATATAATGGAAAATAGACCCGGGGGCCATAGGTTTCACTACAGGCTTCTCTCTTGAAGAAAACATACGGTGGGTAAACAAATTACTGTTGAACAATTGATAGAAAAGCGCATAATTATGAAGACATCTAAGGCAATGATCATGAATATAGGCATCACGTCCATGACAAGTAGACCAAAACGATTCTGCATCTACTACTATTACTCCACACATCGACCGACTCATGCCTGCATCTAGAGTATTAAGTTCATAAGAACAGAGTAACGCCTTAAGCAAGATGACATGATGTAGAGGGATAAACTGAAGCAATATGATATAAACCCCATCTTTTTATCCTTAATGGCAACAATACAGTATGTGCCTCGCTACCCCTTTTGTCACTGGGTGAGAACACCGCAAGATTGAACCCATCACAAAGCACCTCTCCCATTGCAAGAAAAACCAATCTAGTAGGCCAAACCAAATTGACAGATCGGAGAGAAATACAAAGCTATCTCAATCATGCATAAAAGAGTTCAGAGAAGACTCAAATAATATTCATAGATAATCTGATCATTAATCCACAATTCATCGGATCTCAACAAACACACCGCAAAAGAAGATAACATCTAATAGACCTCCAAGAACATCAAGGAGAACAATGTATTGCAGATCAAAGAGAGAGAAGAAGCCATCTAGCTACTAGCTATGAACCCGTAGGTCTGTGGTAAACTACTCAAACATCATCGGAAGGGCAGCAAGGTTGGTGTAGAGGCCCTCCATGATCGAATCCCCCTCCGGCGGAGTGCCGGAAAAGGCCCCAAGATGGGATCTCACGGGAACAGAAGCTTGCGGTGACGGAAAAGTATTTTTGGTGTGCTCTCTGGCGTAGGGGGAATATTTGAGAATATATAGTGGTGGAATTAGGGTTGGAAGGTCCCCGAGGGGCCCACAAGCCCTGCAGGCGCGCCCCCCTGGGTGCGCCCCAACGGCTTGTGGCCGCCTCATAGGTCTTCTGGCCTCCTCTCCAAGTCTCGTGGGTTTCTTCTGGTCCAAGAAAAATCATCGTAAAGTTTTATTCGTTTAGACTCCGTTTGGTATTGATTTTCTATAGAAGACAAAAACAAGGGAAAACAAAATTTGGCACTAGGTTAATAAGTTAGTCCCAAAAATAATATAAAATAGCATATTAATGCATATAAAACATCCAAAACAGATAATATAATAGCATGGAACAATAAAAAATATAGATACGTTGGAGACGTATCAAGCATCCCCAAAGCTTAATTCCTGCTCGTCCTCAAGTAGGTAAATGATAAAAACAGAATTTTTGATGTGAAATGCTACCTAACATATTTATCAATGCAATTTTCCTTATTGTGGCATAAATGTTCAGATCCATAAGATTCAAAACAAAAGTTTAATATTGACATCAAAACAATAATACTTCAAGCATACTAATAAAGCAATCATGTCTTCTCAAAATATCATGGCTAAAGAAAGTTATCCCTACAAAATCATATAGTCTAGCTATGCTCTATCTTCATCACACAAAATATTTCATCATGCACAACCCCGATGACAAGCCAAGCAATTGTTTCATACTTTTAATATTCTTAAGCTTTTTCAACTTTCACGCAATACATGAGCATGAGCCATGGATATAGCACTATAGGTGGAATAGAGTATGGTGGAGGTTGTGAGGAGAAGACAAAAAGGGAGAAAGTCTCACATCAACTCGGCAAATTAATGGGCTATGCAGATGCCCATCAATTGATATTGATGCAAGTGAGTAGGGATTGCCATACAATGGATGCACTAGAGCTATAAGTGTATGAAAGCCCAAAAAGAAAACTAAGTGGGTGTGCATCCAACTTGCTTGCTCACGAAGACCTAGGGCAATTTGAGGAAGCCCATCATTGGAATATACAAGCCAAGTTCTATAATGAAAAATTACCGCTAGTATATGAAAGTGATAAAATAGGAGACTCTCTATCATGAAGAACATGGTGCTAGTTTGAAACACAAGTGTGGAAAAAGGATAGTAACATTGTCCCTTCTCTCTTTTTCTATCATTTTTTGGGCTTTTTGGCCTCTTTTTTAATTTTAAGTCCGGAATCTCATCCCGACTTGTGAGGGAATCATAGTCTCCATCATCCTTTCCTCACATGGGACAATGCTCTAGCAATGATGACCATCACACTTTTATTTACTTACAACTCAAGAATTACAACTCGATACTAGAACAAAATATGACTCTATATGAATGCCTCCGGCGGTGTACCAGGATGTACAATGATCTAGAGTGACATGTATAAAAAATATGAATGGTGGCCAAGCCACAAATACTATGCCAACTACATGATCATGCAAAGCAATATGACAATGATGGTATGTGTTATAATAAACGGAACGGTGGAAGTTGCATGGCAATATATCTCGGAATGGCTATGGAAATGCCATAATAGGTAGGTATGGTGGCTGTTTTGAGGAAGGGTATATGGTGGATTTAATGCACCGGTGAAAGTTGCGCGGTACTAGAGAGGCTAGCAATGGTGGAAGGGTGAGAGTGCGTATAATCCATGGACTCAACATTAGTCATAAACAACTCACATACTTATTGCAAAAATTTATTATCCATCAAAGCAAAATACTAATACGCATGCTCCTAGAGGGATAGATTGGTAGGAAAAGACCATCGCTCGTCCCCGACCGCCACTCATAAGGAAGACAATCAAAAAATAAATCATGCTCCGACTTCATCACATATTGGTTCACCATACGTGCATGCTTCGGGAATCACAAACTTTAACACAAGTATTTCTACCAATCCACAATTACTCACTAGCATGACTCTAATATCACCATCTTTATATCTCAAAACAAATGCAAGGAATCAAACTTCTCATATATTCAATGCTCTTATATGAAAGTTTTTACTATATCTCTCTTGGATGCCCATCATATTAGGACCAAATTCATAACCTAAGCAAATTACCATACTGTTTTTAAGACTCTTAAAATAATATAAGTGAAGCATGAGAGTTCATCAATTTCTATAAAATAAAACCACTGCCGTGCTCTAAAAAGATATAAGTGAAGCACTAGAGCAACTACCTAGCTCAAAAGATATAAGTGAAGCACATAGAGTATTATAATAAATTCATGATTAATGTGTGTCCCTCTCAAAAGGTGTGTACAGCAAGGATGACTGTGGTAAACTAAAAATCAAATACTCATATCATACAAGACGCTCCAAGCAAAACATATATCGTCTGGTGAATAAAAATATAGCCTCAAGTAAATTTACCGATGGATTGAAGACAAAAGAGGGGATGCCATCCGGGGCATCCCCAAGCTTAGATGCTTGGTTGTCCTTGAATATTACCTTGGGGTGCCTTGGGCATCCCCAAGATTAGGCTCTTGCCACACCTTATTCTGTGGTCCATCAAAACTTTACCCAAAACATGAAAACTTCACAACACAAAACTCAACAGAAAACTTGTAAAATCCGTTAGTATAATAAAATAAATCACCACTTTAGGTACTGTTCTGAACTCATTCTAAATTTATATTGGTTTATATCTACTGTATTCCAACTTCTCCATGGTTCATACCCCCTGATACTACCCATAGATTCATCAAAATAAGCAAACAACACAAAGAAAACAGAATCTGTAAAAAACAGAATAGTCTGTAGTAATCTGGAAATTTCTTATACTTCTGTAACTCCAAAAAATCTGAAAAATTAGGACAACCTAGGCAATTTGTATATCAATCTTTTGTAAAAAATTCAGATCAAAATCAGGTTTCTGTGATTTTTTAAATTCCTGACAATGAGCGCAAAAGTTTCTGTTTTTCAGCAAGATCAAATCAACTATCACCATAGACCATCCCAAAGGTCTTACTTGGCTAAAACACTAATTAAAACACTAAAATACAATTACTACAGAGGTAATATTGTGTATTATCATAAAATTAGAAAATAAAAAATATTGGGTTGTTTCCCAACAAGCGCTTTTCTTTAAAGCCTTTTAGCTAGGCGTTGATAATTTTAATGATGCTCACATGAAAGACGAAAATTTGAAGCACAAAGAGAGCATCATATAGCATATGAAAAACAAGTTTAAGTCTAACATACTTCCTATGCATAGGAATTGTATAGGGAAAAGATTTACCAAGACAAGCAAAAACTAGCATATGCAAGGAAGAAGAAAGAAACAATAGCAATCTCAACATACCGAGAGGTAATTTAGTAACACGAAAATTTCTACAACCATATTTCCCTCTCTCATAATAATTACATGTGGGATCATATTCAAATTCAATAATATATCTATCACATAACATATTCTCTACATGATCCACATGCATGCAAAGTTGACACTATTCCAAAATAGTGGGATTATCATCAAATAAAGTCATGACCTCTTCAAACCCACTTTTATCAAAAAAATCATAAGATTGAACACTCTCCAAATATGTGGGATTATTTTTACCTACAGTTGACACTCTTCCAAACCCACTTTCAATATTATCGCAAACATATTCATCATGAGGCTTAAATAAATTTTCAAGATCATAAGAAGCATTATCACCCAATCATGATCATTGCAAAACTAGCATCTCCAAGCTTAGGGTTTTACATATTATTAGCACAATTGACATTAATAGAATTTATAATAACATCATTGCAATCATGCTTTTCTTTCAAGGAGCTATCGTGAATCACTTCATAAATTTCTTCTTTTAACACTTCATCACAATTTTCAGATTCACGAATTTCAAGCAAAACTTCATAAAGATAATCTAGTGCACTCAACTCACTAGCAATTGGTTCATCATAATTGGATATTTTAAAAAGATTAGCAAGTGGATGAGGATCCATAATTTTTTTTTTTGATTTTCAACAAACACACAATTATACCAAGCGAACAAGCAAACAAATCAAATAAGACATAAAGGCAAACGGAAAGGCAAACAGAAAAAGGAAAATATTTTTGTGTTTTTCTGAAAACATTTTAGAAGTGGGGGAGAGGAAAACGAGAGGCAAATGGAAAATAATGTAAGTGCAAGAGACGAGAGTTTATGATAGGTACTTGGTAGGCTTGATGTAGAACCTCCCCGACAATGGCGCCAGAAATTCTTCCTGCTACTTCTTGAGGTTGCATTGATTTTTCCCTTGAAGAGGAAAGGGTGATGCAGCAAAGTAGAGATAAGTATTTCCCTTAGTTAAGAACCAAGGTATCAATCTAGTAGGAGGCACAAGCAAGTCTCCAATATATGCACCTGCACAAACTAACAAACACTTGCACACAACGCGAAAAAGGGGTTGTCAATCCCTTCGCGGTCAGGAACAAGAGTGAGATCTAATAGAGACAGGTAAGTAAAAGAGTAAAATAAAGTAAATATAAATAAATTGCAGCAAGGTATTTTTGGGTTTTTGGTTTTATAGATCTAAAAAGATATAATGGAAATAGACCTGGGGGCCATAGGTTTCACTAGAGGCTTCTCTCTTGAAGAAAACATACGGTGGGTAAACAAATTACTGTTGAGCAATTGATAGAAAAGCACATAATTATGAAGACATCTAAGGCAATGATCATGAATATAGGCATCATGTTCGTGACAAGTAGACCAAAACGATTCTGCATCTACTACTGTTACTCCACACATCGACCGACTCCTGCCTGCATCTAGAGTATTAAGTTCAAAAGAACAGAGTAACGCCTTAAGCAAGATGACGTGATGTAGAGGGATAAACTCAAGCAATATGATATAAACCCCATATTTTTATCCTTAATGGCAACAATACAATACGTGCCTCGCTACCTCTTCTGTCACTCGGTGAGGACACCGCAAGATTGAACCCATCACTAAGCACCTCTCCCATTGCAAGAAAAACCAATCTAGTAGGCCAAACCAAATCGATAGATTGGAGAGAAATACAAAGCTATCTCAATCATGCATAAAAGAGTTCAGAGAAGACTCAAATAATTTCATAGATAATCTGATCATAAATTCACAATTCATCGAATCTCAACAAACGAACCGCAAAAGAAGATTACATCGAATAGATCTCCAAGAACATCGAGGAGAACATTGTATTGAAGATCAAAGCGAGCGAAGAAACTATCTAGCTACTAGCTATGGACTCGTAGGTCTATGGTAAACTACTCACACGTCATAGGAAGGGCAGCAAGGTTGGTGTAGAGGCCCTCCGTGATCGAATCCCCCTCCGGCGGAGTGCCGGAAAAGGCCCCAAGATGGGATCTCACAGGAACAGAAGCTTGCGGCGGCGGAAAAGTATTTTTGGTGTGCTCTCTGGCATAGGGGGAATATTTGAGAATATATAGTGGTGGAATTAGGGTTGGAAGGTCTCCGAGGGGCCCACAAGCCCTGGGGGCGCCCCCTGGGGGCGCCCCCTTGGGGCGCGCCCCTATGGCTTGTGGCCGCCTCGTAGGTCCTCTGGCCTCCTCTCCAAGTCTCGTGGGTTTCTTCTGGTCCAAGGAAAATCATCGTAAAGTTTTATTCCGTTTGGACTCCTTTTGGTATTGATTTTCTATAAAAAACAAAAACAAGGAAAAAAACAAAAACTGGCACTGGGCACTAGGTTAATAAGTTAGTCCCAAAAATAATATAAAATAGCATATTAATGCATATAAAACATCCAAAACAGATAATATAATAGCATGGAACAGTCAAAAATTATAGATACGTTGGAGACGTATCATATAGCTCCAACTAAAATTACCGATGGTTGTTAGAAGAAAGAGGGGATGGCTTCCGTGGCATCCCCAAGCTTAGTTGCTTGGTTCTCCTTGAATATTACCTTGGGGTTCCATGGGCATCCCCAAGCTTAGGCTCTTCTCACTCCTTATTCCTTCATCTATCGCGATCTCACCCAAAACTTGAAAACTTCAATCACACAAAACTTAACAAAACCTTCGTGAGATCCGTTAGTATAAGAAAACCAATATTTGCTTTAAGTACTGTTGAAAACCAATTCATATTTTGTTATTGCATTATACCTACTCTATTCTAACTTTACAATGGCTTATACCCCCCGATATAATCCATAGATTCATCAAAATAAGCACATAATGCAACGAAAATAGAATCTGTCAAAAACAGAATTTTACTTGTACTTCCGTAACTCCAAAGATTATGAAAATTTAGGAAAACAGAAGCCATTTGTATATCAATCTTGTGTAAAAAATTCAGAATTTTTCGTCGCTTTCTGTGATATTTAACAATTTAGCTACTGTACACAAAAGTTTCTGTTTTTCAACAAGATCAAATCAACTATTACCCAACATGATCCTAAAGGCTTTACTTGGCACAAACACTAATTAAAACATAAAAACACAATCATAACAGTAGCACAATTGTGTGAACACGCAAAAATAGAAAGAAAAAGAGAAAAATATATTTTATTCATTGGGTTGTCTCCCAACAAGCTTCTTTTTTTATAGCCATTAAGATAGGCTTGAGATTTTAATGATGCTGACATGAAAGATAAAAGTTGAAACACAAAGAGAGCATCATAAAACATCTGACAGACATATTTAAGTCTAACATATTTCCTATGCATAGAAATTTCACAAGCAAACAAATTAGCAAAACAAGAAATATCTAACATATGCATAGGAGAAGAAAGAAACAATAGCAATCTCAACATGAAGAGATGTAATTTAGTAACATGAAAATTTCTACAACCATATTTTCCTCTCTCATAATAATTACATTTAGGATCATAATCAAATTCAACAATATAGCTATCATATAAAATTTTCTCTTCATGATCCTCATGCATACAAGTTTTATAATCTTCCAAGATAGTGGGATTAACATCAACTAAAGTCATGACCTCCCCAAACCCACTTTCATAAAAAAATACATAAGATTGAACACTCTCCAAATATGTGGGGTTATTTTTACCTAAAGTTGACGCTCTTCCAAACCCACGTTCAATATAATTGCAAACATTATTATCAATATCATATTCATCATGAGGCTTAAATAAATTTTCAAGATCATAAGAAGAATCACCCCAATCATGATCATTGCAATAAGTAGTGGACATAGCAAAATTAGCATCCCCAACCTTAGGGTTTTGCATATTATTAGCACAATTGACATTAATAGAATTTGTAGTAAAATCATTGCAATCATGCTTTTCATTCAAGGGGCTATCATGAATCACTTCATAAATTTCTTCATCACAATTTTCAGATTCACAAATCTCAAGCAAAACTTCATAAATATAATCTAGTGCACTCAAATCACTAGCAATTGGTTCATCATGATTGGATCTTTTAAAAAGATTAGCAAGAATGATTGCAATCATGCTTTTCATTCAAGGGGCTATCATGAATCACTTCATAAATTTTGTCATCACAATTTTCAGATTCACAAATCTCAAGCAAAACTTCATAAATATAATCTAGTGCACTCAACTCACTAGCAATTGCTTCATCATGATTGGATCTTTTAAAAAGATTAGCAAGTACATGAGGATCCATATCAATAGATTTTTAGCAAGCGAAGATGCAAGCATATAGAAGGCACATGGCAACACAAGCAAACAAAAGATCAAACAAGAAAAAGGCAAACGAAAAGAAGGCGAATAAAAAGGCAAATATTTCTGTGCTTTTCGCAAAAATGTTTTAGAAGAGGGGGAGATGAAAATGAGAGGCAAATGGCAAATAATGTAAATTGCAAGGAGATGAGAATTGTGATTAGGAACCTGATAGATGTTGATGATGTCTCCCCGGCAACGGCGCCAGAAATTCTTTCCTGATTGCTTGTATCCGCGTTGGTATTTCCCCGAAGAGGAGAGGATGATGCAGCACATCAACGGTAAGTATTTACCTCAGTTATGAAACCAAGGTTATCAATCCAGTAGGAGAACAAAGCAACACTATGTAAGCGGTACCTGCACACAAATAACAAATACTTGCAACCCAACGCATAAGAGGAGTTGTAAATCCCTCCTTGGTATTGAGATATATTAAATTGTATGAGATTGGATAAATAGATCTAACGAAAACACAAAATAAAATAAATAAATAAAAAGTGCAGCAAGATATTTTTGGGTTTTTGGAATAATAGATCTGAAAACAATATGATAAAAGATAGACCCGGGGGCCATAGATTTCACTAGTGGCTTCTCTTGAGAAAATAGCATATGGTGGGTAAACAAATTACTGTTGGGCAATTGATAGAAGAGCAAATAATTATGACGATATCCAAGGCAATGATCATGTATACGGGCATCACGTCCAAGATTAGTAAACCGACTCCTGCCTGCATCTACTACTATTACTCCACACATCGACCGCTATCCGGCATGCATCTAGTGTATTAAGTTCATGGAGAAACGGAGTAATGCAATAAGAACAATGACATGATGTAGACAAGATCTATTCATGTAGAAATAGACCCCGTTGATGTGGCTTGAGACTGCATCGGTATTTCCCCAAAGAGGAAGGGATGATGCAGCACAGCTACGGTAAGTATTTCCCTCAGTTATGAAACCAAGGTTATCAATCTAGTAGGAAAACCAAGCGACACTATGTAAACGGTACCTGCACACAAAGAACAAATACTTGCAACCCGACGCGTAAGAGGGGTTGTCAATCCCTCCTCGGTAAAAAGATAGATTAAATTGTATGAGATTGGATAGCAAGAACACAAAATAAAATAAGTAAAGAAAAAGTGCATCAATGTATTTTTGGGTTTTTGGAATAATAGATCTAAAAACAAATATGACAAAAGATAGATCTGAAAGCAATATGATAAAAGATAGACCCGGGGGCCGTAGATTTCACTAGTGGCTTCTCTCGAGAAAATAGCATACGGTGGGTAAACAAATTAATGTTGGGTAATTGATAGAAGAGCAAATAATTATGACGATATCCAAGGCAATGATCATGTATATAGGCATCACATCCAAGATTAGTAAACCGACTCCTGCCTGCATCTACTACTATTACTCCACACATCGACAGCTATCCAGCATGCATCTAGTGTATTAAGTTCATGGAGAAACAGAGTAATGCAATAAGAACGGTGACATGATGTAGACAAGATCTATTCATGTAGGAATAGACCCCATCTTTTGATCCTTAATAGCAACAATACATGTGTGCCTCGCTACCCCTTCTGTCACTGGGTGAGGACACCGCAAGATCTAACCCATCACAAAGCACCTCCTCCCATTGCAAGAAAAATCGATCTAGTTGGCCTAACTAAACCAAAGATTCAGAGAAGAAATACGAGGCTATAACAATCATGCATAAAAAAGATCAAAGAACTCAAATAATATTCATAGATAGATCTAATCATAAACTCACACTTCATCTGATCCCAGCAAACACACCGCAAAAAGTCATTACATCAAATAGATCTCCAAGAGAACATTGTACTGAGAATCAAAAAGAGAGAAGAAGCCATCTAGCTACTGCCTACGGACCCGTAGGTCTATGGTGAACTACTCACGCATCATCGGAGGAGCACCAATGAGGATGATGAACTCCTCCATGATCGTGTTCCCCTCCGGCAGAGTGCTGGAATAGGGCTCTAGATTGGATCTCGTGGTTTCGGAACTTCCGGCGGCTGGAATTGTGTTTCGATTGCTCCCCTAGGCTTTCTGGAATGTTAAGGTATTTATAGAGCTGAGAGGCGGTAGCAAGGACCTCCGTGGGCACCACAACCCATTAGGGCGCGCCAGGGGCCTCTAGCGCGCCCTGGTGTTATGTGGGCCACATGGGCCTCCCCTCTGGGGCTTCCTTGGCTCCCAAGTTGTCTTCTGGTCCAAAAAAAATCTCCAAAAAGTTTCGCTGCGTTTGGACTCCGTTTGATTGGGATATTGATGTGGAGCATCCTATGGACATCACCATGTCAAGAGTCCATTTGGCAAGTGACACGTGCGACATCTACTTCACATACATAAAGATGAATCATCTCCTTTACACGTGTTCACTTGACCCCTTCGAGGATGGTATACTACTTGAAACTTCTCCCGTGTGCATGCATAGGTATTGTCGGAGCTTCACGGATCTCGAGGAGGAGTGCGAGCGTGAGTGTACGTCTACACCATCCGCGAGGGAAGCGTGGAAGAGAAGATGGAAGAAAGGAGAAGAAGACGGAGCGGCTGCTGGAGTCAGGCCGGACATCCGGACCTCCGTCTGGATCATCCGGACCTTCCCCGAATCATCCGGATAACTGCGCCGAAGACACCCGAAGGCTTCCACCCGAAGCCGGATCATCCAGGACTCCGTCCGGATCATCCGGACACCCGATGCTCGGATCATCCGGGACCCCGTCCGGATCATCTGGCCTTGCCTGCGTGCAACATCTTGGGCCGAGGCCCGTGTACCCGTTTTGCCCCCTCACTTACCCCTTCATGGCTTAGACTATAAATAGACCTCCTCCTCCCCATTTCTAGGGTTAGCAAATATGATAGCTCATTTGTATGTGAGATTTGCTCCTACCTCCTCCTCTTGAGAGAGAGAGAGAGAGACCACTCCCATGGAGATCAGGACCTCCATGTGAGAAGATCCCTAGTGGATTCAGGACCCCATCTAGGGGAGGATCATCAAGACCCCATCTAGGGGAGGATCATCAAGACCCCATCTCCTTTGGATTTGGGATGAACTCTACCTTGTATATTTCTCTTTGTTGTTCATGTACCCTTGTGGATCTTGTGTGTTTGATTGTCTAGTGGATGTGTGATTGGACTTGTTCTTGAGTGTTCTCTCATGATTTCCCTGGTGTTTCCCCTCGTGTTCTTCGTGTTTTTCGTGGGATCCCCTCCATTTCGTGAAAGATCGGACCCTAGGGTTGCACCCTACATCATCTTGGTATCATGAGCCAAGGTTGATCACGAATTTGGAGTCCCTACCCCTCGTTTTCTAGCCTAATTTTGTTGATTTTGTCCCAATTTCGAAAATCCTCACAAAAAATAGCCGCAATTTTTTTGTGATTTGTTGGTTTGATGATGTCTTGTTGATTTTGATCCATGGATTCGTTGTGTTTCAAGTGGATCTAGCTTTCCCCCATCTTTTCCCCCTTCCATCCATGAAATTCGTCCAATTTTGACCCCGAAGTCATTAATTTTCGCCCAAAAATCGCGTCCCTGAGAGGAAATCCCGAGCAGTTTGACCTGCCCGAATCATCCGGACCAACCCGAATCAGCTGGACCCTCTCCCGGATGTCCGGACACCCCGAAAAACCGAATCGGCGTTGATGAATCCGGATGATCCGGACCTACTCCCGGATGTCCGGGTAACCCTAAAACTAACACGGCTGAAATTTTGTTTTGTCCATAAGTAATTCATCCGGAGTCCGTTTTTGACGTTCTTTAGCTCGTTTTGAAGCTATTGACATCCCCCATCGCACAAAAATACTTCCAACATCATTTGACTCCACCAAAATTTTGGAACTTTGGCATCTTTGCCTAGGCCCTCCACCATATAATCCGCATTACCACCATAGACTTTCGCACCCATTTTGATCTCCATTGCATTTGTGGTTGCTTGAGTTGTGATTTGAGTCTCCTAAGGTGTTTTGGCTACTTAGTGACGGTTGCTTCTTCATCAATCACCACCACCACTTCCGCATTGCCAACTTCAAAACCACCACCGCATTTCGCTACCACTATTTGACATTTGCCTTTGGAGATTTTGAGTTTGCGGTTTTTCCGTTTCCTAGGGTTTTTCGGCTAACTAGGAACGGTTTGACATCGACAACACCGCCGCTCAACTTCGCCAAGGATTTGACATCGGCCACCTTCACCATTTTGACACCCTAACCTTAAGCGAGAATGGTAACCTCTATATCATCTTGGTATCGTGGTATCCCATCATTGTACATTCTTCTTGCCATAGTATTGTTAACCCCGAGCCATTTTGCGTCACTTGCCTATCGAGACTAGCCATTTGAGTATTGCCAGCAACGTTACTTGTGCACATTAGTGATCCGCACCTCCCATTGCATACGTACCATATCATCTTGGTATCCTCATCTTGGTATCATCATATCATCTCTTGTGTCACAAGATTGTTCTCGCATATACACAATTGCTATCTTGGTTTGTGCATTTCGCATAGGGGCCATAAAAAAGAATAATCTTTTAAGCAAAGAGTGAACAAAGAGCTTGTAAGCAATGGCCATAGCATCATACCACATTGCATATAAGATTGTCATATCCGATCATCTTGGATCAAATTGAGAGAGACACCGGAACATCATATATACATAGCATACTTGGGATAGAAAGTTGATACATTTTGCATCTTATAGGTTGTGCACAAGTGTCGTATCCGCCTATTGAGCAATCGTGCTAGCGTCTCTCTAGAGTTTTTCAACACGAGCGTTTTCTGTCGATTCCACATTTTGTGCTCATTCCTTGCTTGCACGACCCCATTTATCTATCCGCGTGTGTGTTTCCGTGTGCCATTCATTGCTATTGGTCTACTTGTTTCACTTGCGAATTTGTGAATATCTTTCAACATTATTGACTCTTACTAACAATTTGTGCCACTTGTCCTAACCAAGCCACTCGATAAGCTTTACTTTGTAGGTGTGAGTGAGCAAGTCCGGTACCAATTCCACTATTCTTTCATTTCACATTGAGTGAAACGGGATACATCCTCAACTTTGGGAAAAGGTAGCTTGGTGTTGTTTATCTCATTTCCTACTCACCTCTACTCGAGTCTTGTGATGGATAGGCAAAGCACATCTACTTCGGTCTACACCAACAACGACAAGTTCGACGCCACGAAAAACTTCTTCAACGCCAAGATGGATGCTCAAATGGAGGAGCTCAAGGCCCTCATCAAGGCCAACAAGCGGTCTCCCTCATCTTCGAGAAGACGCTCAAGTGCAACTGCTTCTGAGCTACCATCTCCGGCAAGGTCACATCGGCATCGACACCATCACCGGCAAACATGAAGGTCAAGAGCTCAACACCAACCACCGCTCTACGACTTCACCATCTACCTTGGCATCTTCGCCAAGCGACTTCAAGGCATCTTCGCCTTTGGACATGCGACATCTTCGCCAACAAGCACCTCAAGACTACGCTCAAGAGAAGCTCCCCAAGCTCAAGTCCGCGACTTCCACATGCTACTACGACCTCGACACCGACCACGAGCTTCCTTTCTATGGGACTCAAGACCCCGAGGAGTATCTCGAGTGGGAGTGCAAGATGGACGACTACCTCAAGCTACTTCAAGTTCCTTCCAAAGATCAAGTGAAGTGTGCCATAAGTAACTTCCACGACTACGCGTCGACATGGTGGCTTCATAGACCTTCGACAAGCTTCACCATGACTTGGCTCAAGATGAAGAAAGCGATGAGGCGAGAGTTTTTGCCTTCCACCTACACGGAACATCTTCTACGCCAATTGGAGAACACCATACAAGGATCCAAGTCCATCGACGAGTACTTCAAGGAGATGAAGAAAGCCTTGCGACGAGCCGGCGTGCATGACCCCATTTCGGTGAAGTTCCACTTCATGATGGGATTGAACAACGACATCTACAAGAATGATCTTCGTCGAGAACTACAAGTCCCTCGACGACAACTACATTGGTGCTCTCAAGGCAGAACAAGAACTCATGAAGGCCGAGGCTTCTCCACCCCAAGCACACTTCTCGACAACCAAGCTCCAAGACAGCGAGCATGAGGATAGTACCACTAAGATGTCCAAGCCCGACGAGCTCCAAGACGACGCTCCCAAGTTTGACTTCATCGCCATCCCTCTTTGTGGCATTGATGATGCCAAGTCTACCATGACTCTTTTTGAAGACGGGGCGACAACGACTATGACTATAGAGTGTCTCAAGGAACATGCTTTGGAGGTGAGCGACAAGGTGGCGAGCAAGGATGATGCTTCCATCTTTGGAGGTGAGAGTGAGATGATCGAGCATGGGATTTTCCCTTCGCTCATGGAGGAGAGTGATGATGTGCCATCTTCGGCTTTCATCCATGGCAAAGGTGACAAGATGGTTGAGCATTTCACCTCGACCACGGCGATGTATGATGATGACTTGAGTGACTTGTGCCACCATATTGAGAGTGAGAGAGAGTTCACCACTAGCCCCATATATGATGAGTTGCCCCAATTCCCATGTTAGGAGAGCCACAACCCCCACCACTTGAGTGAGATGAGTGACTCCACCATATGTGACTTTGAGTGCACCTATTTTGAGGGAGTGAGTGAGCCACCACATAGAGAGAGTAAGATAGTTGATAGGTCATGTAAGGCCACTTTCAACACTAATGACTTAACCTCTACCTCTATTGTGTCTTCTCATTTGGTGCTAGGTCCCATCTATGATGACGCGCCGATACTCGACGACTTCGTCCTCCCTTTGGACAAGACGATGGCCATGGTGGAATATGATGCACCCCCCCCCCCCCCCCCCCCCACATGGTTCCATCAAGATGAAGATGACCACCATTTGGTCTTTGCCACCTCACCTACACCACATGAGTGGAATGAAAAAGATAACATAGGTGAAGGTGATGCTCTTGTCCCACTAGTGGACATTCTTGACATTGATTGCTTGCATGATGTTGATCAACCTATTACCATGCTTCATGCTAGTGCGACTTCCCCATGTGATGATTTACCCATTTATGATGAGTTTGATGATTGCCATGTGGAGTCTATTAGTTGTGATGTCATGTTACATAGGCTTTCTTGTGATAATTATCTTGGTCACATCATGCTTGACTTGTCATATGCTATGCATGAGATCAACAATATGTCCAATTTGCAATCTCTTCGTAGTAACTATGCATATGCCATTAAAATAAACCCAATTTGCACATATGGCATAGATGACAAGCCCATGGTTATTGGCATTTGTTTCTCTTGTGATGAATTGATATGCTCCCTTTGCATCATGTCCATCATATGCCATGCCATGACCACCTAGCTTCGGATAAGCATTGTTTTGGATGCTGTCCATTTTCTCCATATGATGTTTCCGATATTGCTCATGAGGGGACCCCCATGGTTTCCTCATACATGTTAGGAGATTTTGATACATCCCATCCATTGCATGATCCCAATAATTGTGTGCACAATATGCTCCCCATGAATGAAAATGCTATTGATGTGCCATATACTTGCATGCTCAATTTGTGTCCCCATCGTGTCATACATAACAACTATTCTTTCATGATGGATGACATGTTCATATACCATGCTTCAAATTTGTTTGAGCATTGCTTGTCTCGTGCTAACTCGCACGTGCACATACACATCATGATGGATGATGTGTACATTTACCATGCACACACTTTCTTTGGTTTGTGTCTCTTTTGTGTAGGTACCCATGAATACTTTTCAACCTCACAATCCCATGAGTTGATGAAACGAGCTCTAGAGAGCATCGATGACTTGGGATCCCATGGATTGGTTTTCACACCATTTCCATTGCGCAATGACTTCGCGCATTTCTTCTACATGGCCCTGACATGGCTATGGGTTATTGTCCATTACATATTTTATGACCATCTTGCCATGTTCGCTTTGCATGATATGCTCATTTCCATTTGGATGACATGCTTTGGTGACCCATGCTTTGCATCTCACATGATCCATGATTCTAGTACTTGTATGTGTATTTGCAAGCTTGGTGGAGATATTGCTTGTTATTGCCATGTTCCATTGATAACCCATTCCTATGATGATACTATGATCTTGCTTTGTGTTCGTGCTTGCGATATGTCGTGTGCATTGCCTATGCCTACTATTTGCTCACATGACATGATTGCCATGATTTCCTCCAGTGTGTTGCATCTCCGCTCCACTAGTTTGCACGACATGATTACTATGCTTGCTTCGAATATTGCATCACCGATGATTCATACTTGCTCGTTTCATGCGGTTGATGACAACCATTGCCATGCTTTGCACATGATTGCTATTTCTTCTTGTCATATATCTCCCTATGTTGCCTCTCTCATGCTAGATGAATTTTCATGTATTGAGTGCATCAATGATTTTAATCTTGCTAATGAGATTGCCCCCATAGCATTCTCGTATATATTTGGAGATTTTGACATATTTCTTGTGAAGCATGCTTGTCTTACTTCTTTGCACCATATACCTAGTGCCATGAATATCGCCATTGTTGCATCATATTATTCATGCACTTGCACTTCTAATGGTTATGCGCAAAAGAAGAGAACCATCATGATGGATGATATGTTTATCTACCATGCACATACGTTGTTTGCTTTCTTTTGTGCATGTGTAGGATACTTCGACTTGGTGTCAACTTCCACTTCTCGTGAGTTGACCATTCGAGCTCTTGAGAGCGGACCACCTTCGATCATGATGCTTCTACATCGCACTTGCTTGTACTTCGACATTGTGAAGGACGCACAAGGACACACTTTCGAGGTGATATCCTTCACTTTTGAGAACCCCAAAACCATGAGCATGAATACTATGGATCATACTTCATGTGTTGCTTGCACCTTGACATATTGCACAAATGCTAGAGATCTTGCTTCGACTTATCATTGCCACATTGCCATGCCTCATGACATATATACCTTGCGTGCTGCATCCAATTCTTGGATTACTTGCTCCTAACATATGCTTGGTTGCAACAATGTCATTTCTTCACATATGCCATGTCCCCTTGATTGCTACATGCTTGCCTTGATTGCCTTGATTGCCTCACACATGTTGAACAATTGCTCTTTCTATTGTGTTGAGTGCCACTCGATTTTCACTACACCCTATGCACATTATGCTTGGATTGTCTTGCCACATGGGTTTAGACACTTCATTTTCTTTGGTGTTGTGAATGGTTCATATGCATACCATAGAACATTTGTTGGGCGCTTTATGCATGCTTGCTATGACCTTGAGGTAGATGCTTGTTTACTTGTCACACATATTTGCATCACTACCTCACATTTACATGCTTGTTTCCATGATGTCCTTGATTTTGCTCACATTATGTGCTTATATGCCATGCCACAATCCCATGTTACACCATATGCTATGCTTGATGACAACACTTGTTGGGTGAACCGCCACTTGAATGCTTAGTTTTGCACTAACGCTAACCACATTTGTTTTTCCAAGTGTTTGTTGTCCTTGCTCCTTTTGAAGAAATCACGACATGGTGCGACATTGGAGAGTGCTCATTTCGAACTTCAAGATGATGAGTACTTAGTGTTCATCCACTTCTACACGGCGATGCCATCTCCTTCCCATGGTGATTTGGTTTTTGACCTGAGGTCGGATCTTTCCCAAGGGGGAGGGGATGATGCGGAGCATCCTATGGACATCACCATGTCAAGAGTCCGTTTGGCAAGTGACACGTGCGACATCTACTTCACATATATAAAGGTGAATCATATCCTTTACACGTGTTCACTTGACCCCTTCGAGGATGGTATACTACTTGACACTTCTCCCGTGTGCATGCATAGGTATTGTCGGAGCTTCACGGATGTCGAGGAGGAGTGCGAGCGTGAGTGTATGTCTACACCATTCGTGAGGGAAGCATGGAAGAGAAGACGGAAGAAAGGAGAAGAAGACGGAGCGGCTGCTGGAGTCAGGCTGGACGTCCGGACCTCCGTCCAGATAATTCGGACTCAGCCGGATCATCCGGACCTTCCCCTGGACCGTCCGGATAACTGCGCCGAAGACACCCGAAGGCTTCCACCCGAAGCCGGATCATCCGGGACTCCGTCCGGATCATGCGGACCCCCGACGCCCGGATCATCCGGGACCCCGTCCGGATCATCCAGCCTTGCCTTCGTGCAACATCCTGGGCCGAGTCCCGTGTACCCGTTTTGCCCCCTCACTTACCCCTTCGTGGCTTAGACTATAAAAAGACCTCCTCCTCCCCATTTCTAGGGTTAGCAAATATGATAGCTCATTTGTATGTGAGCTTTGCTCCTACCTCCTCCTCTTGAGAGAGAGAGACCACTCCCATGGAGATCGAGACCTCCATGTGAGAAGATCCCTAGTGGATTCAAGCCCCATCAAGGGGAGGATCATCAAGACCCCATCTCCTTTGGATTTGGGATGAACTCTACCTTGTATCTTTCTCTTTGTTGTTCATGTACCCTTGTGGATCTTGTGTGTTTGATTGTCTAGTGGATGTGTGATTGGACTTGTTCTTGAGTGTTCCTCTCGTGATTTACCTCGTGTTTCCCCTCGTTTTCTTCGTGTTCTTCGCGGGATCCCCTCCATTTCATGAAAGATCGGCCCCTGGGGTTCCACCCTAATCAGATATTCTGCGAAGTAAAAAACAAGCAAAAACCAACAACTGGCACTGGGCACTATGTCAATAGGTTAGTCCCAAAAAATGATATGAAGTAGCTATAAAATGATTGTAAAACATCCAAGAATGATAATATAACAACTTGGAATAATAAAATATTATAGATACGTTGGAGACGTATCAGCATCCCCAAGCTTAATTCCTGCTCGTCCTCGAATAGGTAAATCATAAAAATAGAATTTTTGATGTGGAATGCTGCCTAACATGTTCATCACATATTCTTTTCTTTTGTAGCATGGACATTTGGACTATTAGATGGTTCAAAGAAATAGTCTATAATTGACATGAAGACTTCAATACTCAAGCATATCAACAAGCAACCATATCTTTCAAAATATCAACACTAAAGAAAGTTATCCATAGCCCATCATGCTCAATCATTGATCCACTCATGAAACACACTCGAATATTAGCTACATCCAATGCTCAAGTATGATCATCGTGCTCCCTTGTTGGTGCTTTATAAGAGAAGATGGAGACTCAATTTTTTTTGCATAAAAGTAAATAGATAGGCCCTTCGCAGTGGGAAGCAGAGATTTGTAGAGGTGCCAGAGCTCAAAGCTTAAATTGAGAGATAATTTTTTTTGAGAGGCATGCTTTTCCCATCAAAGAAAATGACCGAGTAGTTCCCAATACTTTCCATGCTAGATACATCATAGGCGGTTCCCACACATAAAATAAAGTTTATTCCTTTTTCCACCATTCTTTCACAATCCATGGCTAGCCATATCCACGGGTGCCTTCCATACCAACACTTTCTAAGGAATTTATTATTTGACAACATAATGTAAATTTCCTTTTCATTTTGGGACTGGGCATCCCTATTACCACCACACTCTCATGTAATGACAAGTGAATAAACACTCATCTTGAGAATAACACATCTAGCCTGGAAAAATATTGGCCACCCCCTGCCGCTTCATGAGCGGTACGGCACACAAAAAGCAAATTCATTTTGAAAATTAGAGTTGGTACATACAAATTTACTTAGAACAACACGGAAATACCGCATATAGGTAGGTATGGTGGACTCATGTGGCAAAACTGGGTTTAAGGATTTTGGATGCACAAGTAGTATTCTCACTTAGTACAAATGAAGGCTAGCAAATAGATTGAGAAGCAACCAACCAAGAAACGAAAATTCACATAAACGAGCATTAAGCATAACTAACACTGAATAATGCACCACAAGTAGGATGTAATTTCATTGCATAACTATTGACTTTCGTGCTTGCATAGGGAATCACAAACCTTAACACCAATATTATTACTAAAGCATAATTACTCACCAACATGACTCACATATTACTATCATGTCTTAAAACTATTACAAAGAATCAAGTTTATTTTTTCCAATGATCCTCATGAAAGTTTTTATTATATCCCTCTTGAATATCTATCACTTTGGGACTAGTTTCATATGTTGCATTTGCTTTTGACAAGCTCAAACAAATTTAAGTGAAGAACATGAGCATAAAAATGTTCATCTCTCAAAATAATATAAGTGAAGCAGGAGAGAATTTCTTCAAATAATTTACTAACTATCAAATAAAAATAAGTGAAGCATGAGAGCGTATTTCTTCAAAAATTAAAGCACACTGTGCTCAAAAAGATATAAGTGAAGCACTAGAGAAATTTCATAGCTCAAAAAGTTTAAGTGAAGCACATAGAGCAATTCTAACAAATCATAGCATAATTTTGGATCTCTCAAATAGTTGTGTCAAGCAAGGATGATAGTGACAAACTAAAAAATCAAAACAAATAAATACTCATATAATACAAGACGCTCCAAGCAAAACTCACGATATATGACAAATAAAAATATAGCTCCAAGTAAAATTGGCGATTGTCGCTAGAAGAAAGAGGGGATGCCTTCCGGGGCATCCCCAAGCTTAGTTGCTTGATTCTCCTTGAATACTATCTTGGGTTGCCATGGGCATCCTCAAGGTTAGGCTCTTTTCACACCTTATTCCTTCATCCATCGAGATCTCACCCAAAACTTGAAAACTTCAATCATACAAAACTTAACAAAACCTTCGTGAGATCCGTTAGTATAATAAAACCAATCTTTGCTTTAAGTACTGTTGAAAAGCCACTCATATTTTGTTATTGCATTATACCTACTGTATTCTAACTTCACCATGGCTTATACCCCCGATACAATCCATAGATTCATCAAAATAAGCACACAATGCAAAGAAAATAGAATCTATCAAAATTAGAACAGTCCGTAAAGATGCAAATTTTACTCATACTTCTGTAACTCCAAAAATTCTGAAAAATTAGGACAACAGAGGAAATTTGTATATCAATCTTGTGTAAAAACATTCAGAATTTTTCGCCACTTCTGTGAATTTTAACAATTCTGTTACTAGATGCAAAAGTTTCTCTTTTTCAACATGATCAAATCAACTATCACCCAAAGCTATCCCAAAGGCTTTACTTGGCACAAACACTAATTAAAACATAAAAATCACAATCATAACAGAGGCATAATTGTGAAAATACTTAATAACAGAAAGAAAAAGGCAAAAATAAATTTTATTCATTGGGTTGCCTTCCAACAAGCCCTATCATTTTATGCCCCTAGCTAGGCATTGATAATTCTAATGATGCTCACATGAAAGACAAAAAATTGAAGCACAAAGAGAGCATCATAAAACATGTAACAAACACATTTAAGTCTAACATACTTCCTATGCATAGGAATTTTATAAGCAAACAAATTATCAAGACAAGCAAAAACTAGCATATGCAAGGAAGAAGAAAGAAACAATATCAATATCAACATAGCGATAGGTAATTTAGTAACATGAAAATTTCTATAACCATATTTTTATCTCTCATAATAATTATATGTAGGATCATAATCAAATTCAACAATATAGCTATCATATAAAATTTTCTCTTCATGATCTACATGCATAAAAGTTTTATAATCTTCCAAGATAGTGGGATTAACATCAACTAAAGTTGTGACCTCTCCAAACCCACTTTTATCAAAAATTTCATAAGATTGAACACTCTCCAAATATGTGGGACTATTATTACCTAAAGTTGACACTCTTCCAAGCCCACTTTCAATATTATTATTGAAATATTTATTATCAATATCATATTCATCATGAGGCTTAAATAAATTTTCAAGATCATAAGAAGCATTATCACCCCAATCATGATCATTGCAATAAGTAGTGAACATAACAAAATTATCATCCCCAAGCTTGTAGCTTTGCATATTACTAGCACAATTGACATTAATAGAATTTATAGTAAAATCATTGCAATCATGCTTTTCATTCAAGGAGCTATCATGAATCACTTTATAAAAAATTTCGTTTAACACTTCATCACAATTTTCAGATTCATGATTTTCAAGCAAAACTTCATAGAGATAATCTAGTGCACTCAAATCACTAGCAATTTGTTCATCATAATTGGATCTTTTAAAAAGATTAGCAAGTGGATGAGGATCCATACCAATAGATTTTTAGCAAGTGAAGATGCAAGCATATAGAAGGCATATGGAAACACAAGCAAACAAAAGATCAAACAAGAAAAAGGCAAACGAAAAGAAGGCGAATAAAAAGGCAAATATTTTTGTGAAGTGGGGGAGATGAAAACGAGAGGCAAATGGCAAATAATGTAAATTGCAAGGAGATGAGATTTGTGATTAGGAACCTGATAGATGTTGATGATGTCTCCCCAGCAACGGTGCTAGAAATTCCATTGACGTGGCTTGAGACTGCGTCGGTATTTCCCCAAAGAGGAAGGGATGATGCAACACAACTACAGTAAGTATTTCCCTCAGTTATGAAACCAAGGTTATCAATCCAGTAGGAGAACCAATCAACACTATGTAAACGGTACCTGCACACAAAGAACAAATACTTGCAACCCAACGCGTAAGAGGGGCTGTCAATCCCTCCTCGGTAAAAAGATAGATTAAATTGTATGAGATTGGATAAATAGATCTAGCAAGAACGCAAAATAAAATAAGTAAAGAAAAAGTGAAGCAAGGTATTTTTGGGTTTCTGGAATAATAGATCTGAAAACAAATATGATAAAAGATAGGTCTGAAAGCAATATGATAAAAAGATAGACCCGGGGCCGTAGATTTCACTAGTGGCTTCTCTCAAGAAAATAGCATACGGTGGGTAAACAAATTACTGTTGGGCAATTGATAGAAGAGCAAATAATTATGACAATATCCAAGGCAATGATCATGTATATAGGCATCATGTCCAAGATTAGTAGACCGACTCCTGCCTGCATCTACTCATATTACTCCACACATCGACCGCTATCTAGCATGCATCTAGTGTATTAAGTTCATGGAGAAACAGAGTAATGCAATAAGAGCGATGACATGATGTAGACAAGATCTATTCATTTAGGAATAGACACCATCTTTTTATCCTTAATAGCAACGATACATGTGTGTCTCACTACCCCTTCTGTCACTGGGTGAGGACACTGCAAGATCGAACCCATCACAAAGCACCTCTTCCCATTGCAAGAAAAATCAATCTAGTTGGCCTAACTAAACCAAAGATTCAGAGAAGAAATACGGGGCTATAACAATCATGCATAAAAGAGATCAAAGAACTCAAATAATATTCATAGATAGATCTGATCATAAACTCGCACTTCATCGGATCCCAGCAAACACACCGCAAAAAGTCATTACATCAAATAGATCTCCAAGGGAACATTGTATTGAGAATCAAAAAGAGAGAAGAAGCCATCTAGCTATTGCCTATGGACCCGTAGGTCTATGGTGAACTACTCACGCATCATCGGAGGAGCACCAATGAGGATGATGAACTCCTCCGTGATCGTGTTCCCCTCCGGCAAAGTGCCGGAATAGGGCTCTAGATTGGATCTCGTGGTTCTGGAACTTGTGGTGGCTGGAATTGTGTTTCGATCGCTCCCCTAGGGTTTCTGGAATATTTGGGTATTTATAGAGCTGAGAGGCGGTGGAGAGGACCTCAGTGGCCCCCACAACCCATCAGGGTGTGCCAGGGGCCTCTAGCACGCCCTGGTGTCTTGTGGGCCCCACGGGCCTCCCCTCTAGGGCTTCCTTGGCTCCCAAGTTGTCTTCTGGTCCAAAAAAATCTCCAAAAAGTTTCGCTGTGTTTGGACTCCATTTGATAGGGATATTCTGTGAAGTAAAAAACAAGCAAAAACAGCAACTGGCACTGGACACTATGTCAATAGGTTAGTCCCAAAAACTGATATAAAGTTGCTATAAAATGATTGTAAAACATCCAAGAATGATAATATAACAACATGGAACAATAAAAAATTATAGATACGTTGGAGACGTATCACCCATCTTTTTATCCTTAATAGCAACGATACATGTGTGCCTCGCTACCCCTTCTGTCATTGGTTGAGGACACCGCAAGATCGAACCCATCACAAAGCACCTCTTCCCATTGCAAGAAAAATCAATCTAGTTAGCCAAACCAAACCAAAGTTTCGAAGAAGAAATATGAGGCTATAACAATCATGCATATAAGAGATTAAAGAAGACTCAAATAATATTCATAGATGGAACTAATCATAAACTTGCAATTGATCGGATCCCAAAAAACACACCGCAAAAAGTCATTACATCAAATAGATCTCCAAGAACATCAAGGAGAACATTGTATTGAGAATCAAAAAGAGAGAAGAAGCCATCTAGCTACTGCCTACGGACTTGTAGGTCTGTGGTAAACTACTCACGCATCATCAGAGGAGCACCAATGAGGATGATGAACCCCTCCGTGATCGTGTTCCCCTCCGGCAAGGTGCCAGAATAGGGCTCTAGATTGGATCTCGTGGTTCTGGAACTTGCGGCGGCTGGAATTGTGTTTCGTCGACTCCCCTAGGGTTTCTGGAATATTCGGGTATTTATTGAGCTGAGAGGCGATGGAAAGGACTCCCATGGGCCCCACTACCCACCTGGGTGCGCCAGGGCCTCTAGGGTGCCCTGGTGTCTTGTGGGCCCCACGGGCCTTTCCTCGTGCACTTCCTTGGCTCCCAAGTTGTCTTTTGGGTAGAAAAAAATCTCCAAAAAGTTTCGTTGCATTTGGACTCCATTTGATATGGATATTCTGCGAAGTAAAAAATAAGCAAAAAATAGCAACTGGCACTGGGCACTATGTCAATAGGTTAGTACCAATAAATGATATAAATTTGCTATAAAATGAATATAAACCATCCAAGGATGATAATATAACAGCATGGAACAATAAAAAATTATAGATACGTTGGAGACGTATCACTTACCCCTTCCTTGCCTTGGACCTATATATAGCCCTCCTTCTCCTCCATTTTAGGGTTAGCTAAGAATGGATCTAGACATTAGAGCTTAGCTCATGTATCTCCCCTTGTGGGCTTCCTCTTGAGAGAGAGAAGACTCCATTGGAGTTCAAGCCCTCCATTGGAGAAGATCCTTAGGGATTCAAGACCTCATCTCCTTCATAGGATTTGGGATGAACTTTACCATGTATCTTGTTTCCCTTTGACTGTTCTTGTACCTTGTGAATCTCATGTGTTTGTTGGTCTAGTGGATGTGTGATTGGACTTGTTCTTGAGTGTTCCTCTTGTGATTTCCCCTCTTGTTCTTCGCATTCTTCATGGACCCCCCTCCAATTCGTGAAAGATCTCCACTTAGGGTCTCCACCCTACAACACCTTTGTTAAGAACTTTTGTCCCCCAAGGTTTGACAGTTTTGCATTTCAGCAATCTTCAGGGAGATCTGGTAGCATTTTAACTGTGTGATGTTCAAACGAGTTCAAAGGAGAGGTAGTTTTCCAAAATGAATATGCAATCTCTGTTATGTTGCAATCAATGAAGTGTGGTAGCTTCTAGACTCTCACAAATATATATGCACCATGTCAAGATGACAAAAACTGGAATTTATAAGTTGGCTCTCAGATATCTCCATCCCAGAAGAGGCTGACTGGTTGCTGGTGGGGGATTTTAATATGATTAGGAGTTTTTAGGACAGAAATAAGCCAGGGGTGGTGTTTCAGATATGCTCCAATTTAATGCTGCAATTAGTCAGCTGGGTCTTGTAGACATTCCCCTTAACAGCAGAAATTTCACGTGGAGCAACATGCAAGACAACCCACTCTTTAGAAATTAGACTGGTTCTTTACATCAGCTTCCTGGACCTTAACTTATCCTAACACAATGGCTTATCCACCGGCTATGACCACCTCAGATCATATGCCTTGTGTTATACAGATACAAAATTCTATGCCAAAGAGCAACCTTTTTTGTTTGAGAATTGGTGGATGAAACATGATGATTTCCTACCGCTGGTTGAATCAATTTGGACTCAGAGCAATCACTATGGAGATGCAGCAAAGAGAATCAATGCAAAGATGAAAATCTTAAGAAAGAGATTGAAAATTTGGGCAAAAAATATGTCCAAACTGAAAGTTTCCATTGTGGACATTAATGCTCTGTTTCCATGCTTGATGCTTTTGAAAATAGTAGATCTCTTTCTCCTATGGAGGCCACACTAAGGACAAACTTGAAGGAACGTCTGACTAGCTTACTACAACAACAAAAGATATACTGGCAGCAGAGAGGAAAGATCAAATGGGTCACATTAGGAAGTGAGAAATCCAATTTTTTTCAGTCTATGGCCACTGTTCAGAAGAGAACTAATAATATTGCAACCCTGCAATGCCCTCATGGCTACACTGTCTCTAATCATGCAGATAAAGCTACTATGCTGCATGAGGCTTTCAAAGACAGACTTGGGAAGTGAGAACCTTATGATTTGCCATAAGACCTGTTAAAACTGCTGCCTCCTCACCCTGACTTAAGTTTTCTTGAGGCCCCTTTTACTCATGATGAAATTAATGCAATCATCAAAGACCTACCTTCCAATAAGTCACCTGGGCCAGATGGGTTTAACACTAATTTTATCAAAAAATGTTGGCACATCATCAAGAAGGATTTCTATGACTTGTGTAATCAGTTCTTTGAAGGCAACCTTTGCTTGCAAAGCATTATCAACTCCTATATCACTCTAATTCCAAAAAGGTTTGGTGCTGCTTCTGTCAATGACTATAGACCGATATCCCTCCTTAGTTGCACAATCAAGCTATTGACCAAGTTGCTGGCTAATAGGCTTCAGTCTGTCATTATGGAGTTGATACATGTCAACCAGTATGGGTTTATTAAATCTAGAACTATTCATGACTGCATTGCATGGGCATATGAGTTCCTATTTCAATGTCACAAAAGTAAGAATCCTACTATGGTTCTGAAGCTTGGGTTTGAAAAGCATTTGACAAGATAGAGCATGGCATGATTTTAAGAATTCTTAGACAAAAAGGGTTTTGGCCCTAAATGGTGTGGTTGGATCTCCCAGATTTTCAGCTCTGGTACATATGATGTCTTACTAAATGGAGTACCAGACAATAATTTCAAATGTAAAAGGGGTGTTAGACAAGGTGACCCAGTTTCTCCCCTTTTATTTGTCTTGGCAGCTGATTTCCTACAGATAATACTCAATGATGCAATGCACAAGGAGGATTAAAAGAGACCCCTAAACCTGAATTCCCGCCCAGACTATCCTATTGTCAAGTATGTAGTTGACCCACTGATTATAATGACTGCATGCCCCCAACCAATTATCACAAATCAAGGGTCTTATTGATCAATTTTCAAAGGCCTCAGGACTCAAGGCGAATTATGATCAGTCTAGCATCATTCCAATTAATGTTCTAGATGTAGATGTTGAGATTCTTTCAAGAATTCTGGGATGCTCAGCTGCTCAGTTCCCTTTCACCTATCTTGGTGTTCCACTCAGTACTACTAAACCAAGACTGGAACACTTTATGTATCTCATAGAAAGAATTCATAAAAGACTAGGTCTGTGCTCTCAATTCTTAAGCTATGATGGTGAATGCAGTGCTTTCCTCTCTTTCTACCTTCATCATGAGCTGTCTATTGCTCTATAAAGGGATTATAACCCAGGCCGATAAGTATAGACGACACCTATTTTGGAGAGGCTCTGACTTAGAAAAGAAAAGTACTCCTCTAGCAGCTTGGGAATTACTTTGCAAACCTAAAGAGCAAGGCGGTCTGGGAATTATCAATCTAATCTTCAGGTGCAAAACCAGAGCTTATTGATGAAAATGTTCCCCAAATTTATAAATCATCATGATATACCATGGGTACATTTGATATTGGAGGTATATTACTCAAATAGACAACCTACTGAACCCTTAAGTTCTTCTTCCTTCTGGTGGAGGGATTGCCTCAAGCTCATGCCCATCTACAAACACTCTGCAAGCTGCATGCCTCACGATGGCCTTACCATACAATTTTGGGCTGACCGATGGAATGGCACGCCGCATATGAACCAATGGTCACACCTATACTCTTTTTGCAAAATGAACACATCTCATTGGCCCAGCTATGGAATTTGGAAACCATGTCTGATCATTTCCATCTACCTCTCTCTGAAGAGGCTTTTGTCCAATTTAATGAGCTTATTCTCCTGAACACTGATTTTCAACTCAGCGACGAAACTGACGTTTGGCAATATCCTGCTGCTGCACCCAGTTACAAGGTTCCCAACACTTATAAGATCCTCATAGGAGAGCATCACGTTATGCCAACTATCAAATGGATCTGGCACACATGCTGTCAGCTAAAGCATACGATCTTTTATTGGCTATTGCTAAACAACAGACTCAACACAAGGGCCATGCTACAACGTAAGCATTTCTTCATTGAAAATTATTCTTGTGCTATGTGTAACAGGAACCAGCTAGAAACCAGAGATAATTTATTCTTCTACTGCCCCTTCGCGTGCTTATGCTGGTCTTATCTATGCCCCTCCTGGAACCCCCTGCACCAAGGAATACAAGTCGAAGTGGACTCCCTCAAGCAGAAACTTGGAATGTCGTTTGCTATGGAAATTATAATTCTAGCTTCATATGGTCAATATGGACCACAAGAAATATTGGGTTTTCAAAAGAATCATGCCAAGCATGTATGCTTGCAGGCGGAAATTCAAGGCAGAACTCCAGCGGCTCGTGCACAGGGCCAAGCGAAAAGAATACCATGGTCTGAAGAACTGGGTTCAGGTTTTCATATAAACTGTCGGTGGATGTACATGTCTGTATGTATGTAGGTATAATCAATGAACTGGGTTCAGGCTTTGTTAGACTTCTTTTGTTTTCTTTTAGCTAGCTGTTTTCATGTATAGCTTTTTCCTTTTCTTCTAGACTCTATTTGTATTCTTTTTATAAAATTAATAAAAAAACACAGCAGAGTCCTGTTGTTTCCCTCAAAAAAAGGATAGAATGCCCAAGAATAAATTACGGCAAGAGCACGTTAACGGGACCGAACTAGATCCACAGAAAGAAAATTGGCGGTGGCCGTATAACCTGGCGAGGCTAGGGTTTCCCGATTGCGGAGCGAGCTGGCGTATGAGTCCCGCTTTAAAGCTTCCAGAGAGGATGGATGGACTAAGACCAATGACGGCCCGTGGGCCAAGATTAAACTAAGCCCAGTGTGCATGTTTACCGGTACAAAAACAAAAATAACCCGATGCGAGGAAATTATTCACATGCTCGGATGAGTAAAATGCACTACAGGTACTTAAACTTGTGCTGCGAGCTCGCTTTGGTCACTATACTTTGAAATGCGGTCAATATGGTCACTTTGTATGATGGGACGTGATTATACGGTCACTGTTCCACGTACAGAGCCGGTACACCACCGGGTTGACCACCTGTTGACTAGTCCCCGCGCCAGGTGTCGTTTGGATAAGCGAAGCGCTGGCAAATTTACAAAAAAAACTCCCATCTTCGTTTCAATCTCTGGTCAACCTCCCACCTCTTCACCTCCCCTGTCTCGTCATTTTGGTGGGTGGAGGCTACGGTGTGGCTGAGGAGGGAGCAGTTGATCGCTGGCGTACTGGTCGGCGATGATTTTTGGTGTCGGGTTGGAAGGATTGGCCGTGGAGGAGGGTGTCGCCACCGTGCTGAAGGCTAGGTGCCGCCGACATTGCTGCAGTTCGTCGCCCCGATGGAGCCCCTGCCTCCGTTTACAGTAAGTAAAGATTTCTGCCCTATTTCACATCTAGTCGAGTTACGCAGAGATGGGATTCAGTTTGTCTAGGGTTGCTATTGATTATGCCCGCATTCGAAGAAATTCTAGGGTTTTGTTAACCGAATTGGGGGTTTCTCATAGGGTTTTTGGCATGGTTTGAAAAGTTGAAAATAGGTTTCATTCCGCTTGCAATTGCGCTTGTTAGTCGTTGGTGTACATAATTGGTCCTGAATTGTGTACTCATTGGTGTACTGGGGTTCAGAATTTGTGCTAGGGTTTTCGAGGAAGAATTGGGGGTTTACTGTAGGGTTTATGGTTCACATAAAAGGTTCGATTTTTGGTTAATTTTGTGATAAACATTGGTACCTCTATTCAATTTGTGTGCTTTTTTGTAACAGGAGCAAGTAGTGACAAATTCTCAGTGCTATTTCATCATGTTTTTTTTCATGGGTCAAAGAAGCAACATAAGTTATGTCAATGGACATGAGGTATGGTATGGTCAAGTTGACAGGTTAACCTGGTCTCCAATCATGGTGGAGCATATGGTGGAGGAGATAGGATGGGAGATGGCTGGAAGGATAAAAGCATACTACTGCATTCCCATTCTTGACATCACCAGAAATGCATTGAGACAGATTAGGAGTGAGGAAGATACTGATCAAATGATGACATTTCTGTCAATAGGCCATCATTTTTTTAATATTTATCTTGACCATGATGATAGTTTGCATTCTAATAAGGATGCTGATGGTGTAGTCAATAATCCAAGAGCTCATCTGCCACTAGTGTTCAGCCCTTCCAAAGAAAAGAGCACTGACAATCCTGAATCCAGCAAGAGTGCATCACATACAATAGAAGAAGATCCTATTCCAATTCAAATTGTTTATCCAAACAATGTAGAAGTTGAAGTTGATGATGGTAATCCATTTATCTTTGCAAGGAGGACAGAGAACATTGACTCAGACCATTTGGATCATGTGCAGCAAGAGAGTATTGTTGAGCCAGGACAACATGTAGTGCATTTGGAGGCTAGTGGAGCAGAGGCAGAGAATAATGGAGTGCAGAGAGAGGAAGACAGGGATAGAAGAGCCAAGAGGGGAAGGAAAGAAGGGTTGTCAGCATCAGACAGTGACTCAGATGACAGTGACTTTGATCCAGCTGAGATGTTTGATAGTGATTTTGATATCAGTGATGGGGATGATGATCTTTATGCTGACAATGTGGATGAAGATGAGCCAGTGCAGTCAAAGGATAAGGTGAAGGGGGGAGATGCAGGACAGGTGAAACATGGTCTTGAAGCAAAAGATGAATACATGTCTGATTGTGAATCAGAAGGTGAGGACTTGTGGGCACCAGATTTAGATGATGAAACTCAGACCAAGTTTAGAGCTTTCAGAAAGGAGGACCTGCACTGTCCAGAGTTCCATGTGGGTCAAGTATTTGAGAATGTTGAATTGTTAAGGAAAGCTATAAAGGAGTATAGCTGCAAAAACAGAGTGGATGTGAAGTTGCCAGTGAATGACAAGAAGAGAGTAAAGACAGTATGTGATGAGGACTGCACTTGGTATTTATGGGCATCATATGATAGTAGGACTAAATGCTTCATGGTCAAGAGGTATATGCAAGAGCATACATGTTGCAAGAAATGGAAGACCAAAGCATTTACTGCACCATTCCTTGCAAGAAAATATCTTGAGAGTTTTAGGGCAGATCGGGATATGAACTTGAGGAACTTTTCAAGAGTAGTACAGAAAGAATGGCACATGACACCAACCAGGACTAAGCTACAAAGGGCACAAAGATTGGCCATGAAGATAATTCATGGTGATGAAGAAGGATAGTACAAGTTGCTATGGGATTATGGAAATGAGATAAGGAGGAGCAACCCTGGTAGTTCATTCTTCCTGGCACTTGATGCTAAGTCTAGGTTCAACAAAGCATACATGTGTCTGGATGCTTGTAAAAGAGGTTCCCTTCAAGGATGCAGGCCTGTGATTTTCATAGATGGGTGTCATATAAAGACAAGATATAGGGGTCAATTACTTGTTGCAGTTGGCATAGATCCTAACAATTGCATTTTCCCAATTGCCATTGGTGTTGTGGAAGTGGAAGACATGCCAAACTAGGTGTGGTTTCTTGAGAGGCTTAAGATGGATCTTGGTATCATGAACACCTCACCATGGACCATTATGTCTGACAAACAAAAGGGGCTCATCAATGCTGTGAATGATGTGTTTCCAGATTCAGAACATAGGTTCTGTGTTAGGCATATGTGGAAGAATTTCCAGCAGCCGTACAAAGGTGATGCACTGAAGAACCAGCTGTGGAAGATAGCAAGAAGCACAACACCAATCAAATATGAGCAGTACATGAATGAGATGAAGGAACTCAATGAGGATGCATACAAGTGGTTGAAAGAAGTAGACCCAAACACTTGGGTGAGGGCATTCTAGAGTGACATACAACAACCTATGTGAGGTGTTCAACAAGTAAGAAACAATCTATTTTTTACCTTGAGATCTCATGCTTACCTTTCTTGCTTGTCCTGTTTGACCTATGGTTACCATGTGTCATGCTTGCAGGTACATCCTAGAAGCCAGAGAATTGCCGGTCCTATCAATGTTTGAGAGGATCAAACAACAGTGGACTAGTGGGCATTACACCAAACAAATTGAGGGTGAGAAGATGCAATGAGTTACATGCCCTAAGATAAAGAAGATGATTGAGAAGCTCAAATATCTGGCAAACACTTGTTATGTTCAGGAGATGGAGTATTTCAAGTAGTAGACAGAGGAACATACTACATTGTGGACATACACACCAAGTCTTGCAGTTGCATGAGATGGCCAAAAACTGGAGTCACATGCATACATGTCATTGCATGCTGCAGAAATGAGAGAGTTGATCCCCTAACATTGGTGGATAATTGCTACTCAGTGGCAATGTTCAAGAAGGCCTACAACAATATAATTTATCCTTGCAAAGATATCACAGAGTGGGAGAAGATGAATGGCCCCCCAATACTGCCACCAGAGTACACAAAACATGTGGGAAGACCTTGCAAGAGCAGAAGGAAATCACCAGAAGAAATCATATGCAGCAATGGAGGGAAGAGAATGTCCAGGCATGGTGTCATAATGCATTGCTCCTATTGTGGCAACCCTGACCATAATAGGAAGGGTTGTAAATATCTTAAGGGTGGGCTACCACCTCCAAATGCACAAGCTCAAGCAGAAGTAGCACAAGAGAATGAGGTACATGCAGAATCTAATGTGCAAGAGGAGGAACCCGTGAGAACCCAGGTAAATTATAAACTTCCTCTCTTATGCACTAGTTGATGATCTTATGGTAGGCCAATTAGAAAGCTAACTTCCCCACTGATGGTAACCAGGAGGAAGCATCATCACAAAGGGCCCCACCAGTGGATGATCTTATGATAGACTCTAATCTTCAGTAGGTACTACTGTCCTTGAGCTAGTATGATTCAAGCTAACTTGTGGTGATACGATCATAGTACTAATAGTTTTTCATGACATGTGTTGAGGCCATTGCCAAGAATCATACAACAAACACCAGTACCAGAGTCTACATTCTTAGTTAATGGACAGTCTATGCTCAACCACTCCCAGCCAAGCAGTGGCACAATCAGGCATAGTGATGTTGCTAAGAAGCTGCTAGCCATGAAGACACAAAGAGAGAAGGAGCTGGAAGACAAGAAGCAAGTTGTGCTAGCAGCTAGGAGGGAAGCAGATGTGAAGAAAGCACAAGAAGCTGCCAGGAAGAGGCATGAGGTAGCAGAGAAGAAAGCACAAGATGCAGAAAGGAAGAAGCATGCAACTGCTCAAAAAAGAGAAGCTCAGGCCATCCTAAAGCAGGCAGCTACAGAGACAAGGTGGATAATCTTGGGAGTACAGATAACCATTGCTGCAGAGAAGAAAGAGAAACTTGTTGTTGAGAAGTTAGCCTAGAGAGAGGCTAGTGCTGCTAAGAAGCTTGCAGAGAAACAAGCAGCTGATGAAAAAAAGGAAGAAGCCAGACAAGCTACTGCTGCAAAGAAGAAGGCAGAGAAAGCAGCTACTGCTGCAAAGAAAGAAGAAATGAGAAAACTGGGAAAGAAAGCAGTTCAAGAAGTGCACCATACCTCAGGGTTGAGAAGAATGGAAGCATGTTTGACATCTTCAGGGACTAGTGCAAGAGGTGTTAAGCAACTTTTACTTTTGACTATCTTATGTAATATATCGGTATGGTGGTAATTCAGGCACTGGATTATGTTATGATGGCTATCATCATTTTGCTTACTTGAAGTGATGTCAAAACCATTGATCTAACTGAAGTCATGTTGAAAACCAATGCATCTTTTGTACTTATTGAAGTGATTTTGATCGTGTCTCGGCTGTTTGCTATACTTATTGTGCTGTTGAAACCATTTGATGCATCTCTTCTGATCATACATGTGCATCTTTCTGCTTACATGTAGTTGGATTATTTTGTTCAACAATAATTTACATGATCATTTTGTGCTGACATGTACTTGGAGATAAACCAGTTCATGCAACAGTCATTTACATCAACAATTTACTGAACCCAAGAGACAAACTAGTTCATACAAAAGATGCATTGCTGCTAGTTCATACAAAACATTCATACATACTGAACTATTACAACCACATAGATCATCCTACTGAAAGTTCACATCTTCATCTCCACTTGCCACTACAACAACAACTACTACTACTAGTAGTTCTACTTGGGAGTACACAACATCTTCAGCAGGACTATTTCATCAGGAACCACCAGCTTCACTACTTCATTAGCAACCACCAGCTTCATTTATTCATCAGCAACCACCAGCTTCAATTCTTCATCAGCAACATCACAGATAGCACAACAAGCACCAATACACCACCAAGCAGTAGTTTCAACAATAACAACATCTGCATACCTAAAGTAAGAAGTGCACCAGCTTCTGCCCTTGTGATGTTCATGGTAGCTCCAGGCCCAACCATGAACTCCCTTTGAACTGCAATTCTGTCTGCAACCCTTCTTCTTTCTTCTCTTTCTCTCTCAAGCAGTTCCCTCCTATCCTCTGCTGCTCTAATTGCATCAACAGCTTCATTCCCAACAAGATAACGATGCTTTACAAGTTAGGCCACGTATTCCCTCTCCCAATGCCAGAAAGCGCACCCATTCTACAAACAAATAGATGAATTTTTTTTGAACAACTCAAATCAACAAAATCAGGTCCGCGGATGCTTACACATCCGTAGAACAACCATCCACCATGCTCCTCCGTGCTCGACTCGTAGAACCTCACTTTGCAGCGGCAACGAGGGCATGAGATGAGCGTCACAACCACTGCCCGCCCACGACGTCCAGATCGGACAGAGCTGCTGCTGGACATTGTGGGCAATGATGAAGACGAGAATGAAGGCATTGGGCAGCGGCGGCGGCGATGGAGCATAAGCTTGGGATTTTGGGTAGGAGGGGAATAGATACAGGGATTTATGGGGAAGAAGACGAACCCGACGAGCTGAACGCATTTTTACACCCCCCCAACTTGTGTTGTTTGATTAAGTAATCCCCCACGCCTACGTGGCGCTCGTGGACTGATCAACCCGGCGGTGTACTGGCTCTGTACGTGAAACAGTGACCGTATAATCACGTCCCATCGTATAAAGTGACTGTATTGACTATATTTCAAAGGATAGTGACCAAAGCTAGATCGCGGCGCAAATTTAAGAGCATCTCCACTCGCCCCCCAACAGGCCCTCCCAGTGCCCTTTTTTATCGCCGGCTCGAAAAAATTGGCCCAGTCGCGCTCCCAGAAGCCCAAATTTCGCCAGTTAGGACCGAAATTGGCGCCGGCGGACCCAGCCGAACCCGGCGCGCTGGGGGGCGCCTGGGGCGCCGGGGGAAACGAATTTGGCGCGAAAACTGGTGGACCCACCGAGTCAGCGACTGGGCGACACCGGGAACCTTCATCGTCCTCATCGCCTCGGTTTCCCGCGGGAATCAATGCGAACGCTGCCGCCGGTCAGCCTTCCATTGATTCACGGGCGGCGCAGTGAAGGCGCGCTGCCGCGCGCCCCGCCCCTCCCGCCACGCGTCCACACCGATGTCGCCCGCTCGCCGCCCACTCACCGCTATAAAAACCACTCTCCCTCGCCGCTGGCCGCACACTTGCCTCTCTCTCTTTCACTGCCGACGCCCCTCTCTCCTTCTCCGTTGACGCCCTCTCTCTCCCTCGTCTCAAAGCCGCGAACGATGGCCGAGCGTTTCCCCGGCGATGGAGCGGCGACCAACGGCTTCGGCCGCCGCCGTCTCCACTAGTGGGAGGCGCGCCTCCTCCACGAGGCGGACTACCCGGCACCGTCGGACATGTGCGTGCCGGGCTCATGGGGGCTCAGCGTCGGAGGAGTCCCCGTGCCCCCGCCGTGCCGAGATCACGCGGATCCGATCGGCGCTGCCGGAGGAAGCGCGACAGCAGGCCAGGTACGCCCCAGACAGCACCAACCTCTAGACGGCGTACTTCGAGCGCTGCCACGCCGACCAGCTCGCGTCGACGAACGGCGCTCCGGCACCACGGGGGCGGCACAACTCGGACGACCGCCGCCAGTGGTGGGGAGTCCCCGGGCGCACTCTCCACGCCGTCCTCGAGCACATCGAGGGTGGCAACGTGCCGCGGATGGAGTACCAGGCGCCGTCCTTCTCGCGCCAGAGTGGCAGCTCGTGGCTGCCGAGGTGCATGGCGGGCGCGCCCTCGTATTCCTCCGGCTCCCACTCCTCCGGCACCCCGACGCCGCTCGCCGCCGTCAAGGCCGAGCCCCAAGAGATGCCGGAGCGCTGGCGCAGTGGCAGCCTCGTCATAAACAAGGGCTACTGCCGCCAACCTTCTCCCTGCGGCCATCTTCGCCTGGTCAGGCCGAAGAAGGAGCTGGAGACGCCTGCCATCGTCAAACAAGAGCACCTCGCCATGGCCGCCGACCTCGAGACCGGCCTGAAGTGGGCGCGAGACGACTACGTCTGGGAAGAAATGGAGCGTCAGCGTCGCGCCCTCGAGAAGATCGCCGCTCAGCACCGCGGCCGCGACGAGGACGGCGTCATCATCCTCGACGACAGCGACGACGAGGCGCCGTCCAACCCCGTCCGCCTCGGCGACCCAGGCCAGGGCTGCAGCAAGGATGACAACGGCGATGATGACGACGACGGCGGCGACTACACCACCTTCTACAAGCTCCTCGGCATGTAGAAGGCTCGGGACGGCGACGGCGGGCGGCGGCGGGCAGCGGCGTAGTTTTAGGGTTTAAATCATGTCTTTTAAATTATGTACAAATATGAATGAATTTCATCCAAAATTCGTCCAAATTATTCAAATTTTAGTCGAACTATATTTCAAAAAAGGATGTCTAGGCCAACTTGGGGCGGCGGGTGGGAGCCCGACCACCCCCACGACGAAAATAACGCCGGCTCGCCCCCAAGAGGCACTATTTCAGTACCTTGGGGCGCCGAACGAGTGGAGATGCTCTAAGAGCATCTACAACCGGACCCCTCAAACCCGTCTCAAACGCCCGGGCAGGCCGCCTGGTCGCTGCCCGGTCACGATTTTTTGACCCAGATCGGCCTCTCAAACGGCCCTCAAACGCCTGGGCTGACCGGCACCCCCATATCCAGCCCAAATATGGGGCGGATATGGGAGCGCCCGGGCACGCCCGCCACGTCGGACCCAACCCATGCTGGCTCACCAGACCCCACTTATATTCGTCCCCATCCTCTCGCCGGACCAAACCCTAGCCACTTCACTCCACTCCCCTCCACTCCCCTTCGCCACCTGAGCTCACCTCCGGCGGTTTGCGACCTTCTCCGCCATGGCAGGCAGCGGATCGGACTCCGACCAGTTCGGATCCGTCGACTGGGGTGTCGTCCCGTGTGGGTTGGAGGGGGCAATGGCAGTCCACATTGCACTCCGCCGCTCCCGGGAGGACAGCGCCAGGCCGACGGATGGATCCGTCCGCCGCGACGCCATAGCGTCGGCTCACCGGGCGCTCGGGTCCTCTGGTGCTGGATCCTCGCAGTCCCGGCCGGAACACCTCTCCTTCCCCATCACCGGTCGGGCAGAGTATGAGTCCCACCGGGAACGGGCGGCCACCATGGAAAGGAGAGGATAAGGGCCGCCGAGGCCCGTATCGCGGCGGAAATGGCGGCGGCGGAGGCGGTTCATGCGGCGGCGTGGGCGGCCGCAGAGGAGGAAGCCATCCACGCCCGCATTGTGAAGAAACGGCAGCAGAGGAACACGCGCGTCCTCGCCCTTGAGCAGAATCGGGCGGTCCATGCCGTGGCTGGACTGCCACCGAAGGAGGAGAAGGAGGACAGCGACGACGAGGACAGCTCCGGCGACGAGCAGATCCGGCTCGATCCGTACCGCGTCTTCGACCGGTACTTCCGCGAGAAGGACGGAAAGGGCGCCAGGAAGGGCAAGGGAAGCCGTGGATGAACTCAACATAGCCAAACATGCCAAATTTTGATAGTCCGATGGCATGTTTAGTGTAGTGTGATGGAGTAGTTGGACGATGCGTGTGCGTCGACGTAGTTGCATGAGTTTGTATGGATTTGAGATATGATAATTGAGGTGTCCGAATGTGGATTGTATTTTTTGAGGTGTGCCCGATCAGACGCGTCCACGGGCGTTTGAGGGGCCGAATTTGCCAAGTCCAGCTGTAGATGCTCTAAGAGCATCTTTAGTCGTTCGGCCCCCCAGGGGCTTGAAATAGCGCCGTCTAGGAGCGAACCGACGATAAAATCGGCTTGGGGGCGGCCGGTTTCCCAGCCGCCGCCCCAAGGTCGCCCCAGACGCCGTTTTTTTTAAAACCAAACTTTGCCGAAATTCATTCAAACGCAACAGAACTTCGGCCAAACTAGGTGATTTCATTGATATTTGTACAAAAAACTAACAAACATAATTTAAAACAACTAAAACGACAACTAAAACTACTACTGCGCCGCAGCCGCCGCCCGCCTTCTACATGCCGAGCAGCCTGTACATCTTGGTGTAGTCGCCGCCGCCGTCGTCGTCGTCGCCGCCGTCCTGTGGCCCGCCGCCGTCCCTGCTGCAGCCCTGACCAGCGTCGCCGATGTGTGGGGGGTTGGACGGCCCGGGCGCCTCCTCGTCCCTGTCGTCGAGGATGACGCCGCCGCCCTCCTCACGACCGCGGCGCCGAGCGTAGATATCCTCGAGGGTGCGGCATTGGCGCGCCATCTTTTCGCGGACATAGTCCTCCCGCGCCCATCTGAGAACGGTCTCGTCGTCTACGGCCATGTCCTCATTTCCTCCTTCACGGGGAGCAGCCCCGGCTCGGTCTTCGGCCGGACGAGGTGGGAAGAGGGAAGAGAGGGGCGACCGCCGCCCTCGTTGATGACCAGGGCGCCGCCGCGGGTGCGGCGCCCGAGCGGCATCTCTTGTGGCTCCGGCTTGACGGGGCGGAGTGCCGGTGATCCGGAGGACAGGGAGCCCGACGACGAGGAGGTCGCCATCTCCATTCGCCGCGGCATCCAGGAGCTGTCGCGGCGGCGAGAGAAGGAGGGGGCCGCGGGTACTCCAAGCGCGGCGTGTTGCCGGAGTCGATGTACTTGAGGACGGCCTCGAGGGTACAGCCGGGGACGCCCCACCATTGGCGCCTCCCGTCGGAGTTGAGGCGACCGCGGGGCTCGACGCCATTGGTGGAGGCGAGCTGCTCCTCGTGGCGGCGTTCGAAGTACGTCGTCCACTGCGTGTTGCTGTCGGGGGCGTACCTCGGCTGGTTCCGCGTCTCCGCCGGCAGCGACGACTGGATGCGGGCGATCTCGGCTCGCCGTTCAGCTCCGGTGGGCGCTGGAGGCACCGGGACGCCGCCGGCGCTGAGCCTCCAGGCGCTCGGCACCCGCATGTCCGCCGGGGCCGGGTAGTCGGCCTCGTAGAGGAGGCGTGCCTCGTCCTCTTGCAGGTGGCGGCGGCCGAAGCCGTTGGCCGCCGCACCGTCGCCTGGGTAGCGCTCGGCCATGCTCGTCGGAGTGGGAGAGAGGAGAGATAAGCGTCGACGGTGAGAGGTCGAGAGGGGAGAGGGTTCTGTGGCGATCGAGTGTGCGCTCACCGGCGAGGAAATGGCGGCTTTTATAGCCGGGCGTGGGCGGCGAGAGGACGACCGACGTGTGTACGCATGACGGGAGCTGGCGGGACGCGCGTCGCCGCGCCTTCACTGCGTCACCCGTGAGGCATCAATAGAGGCTGATTGGCGCGACAGCGCGGCAGCCTTCGCATTTATTCCCGCGGGAACCGAGGCGGTGAGGACGACGATGGCGCCGAGTCGCTGACTCGGCGGGCCCACCGGCTTTCGCGCAAAAAATGCTCCCCCGACGGCCCCGAGGGACCCCAGCGTGTCTGGTTCGGCCTGAGTCCGCCGACACCAAATTCGGTCGTAACCAGCGAAAATTGGGCTTCTGAGTACACGACTGGATTATTTTTTTAGCGGTGGCGATAAAAAAAGGCTTCGAGGGCCTCTCGCGGGAAGGGGGGCGAGTGGAGATGCTGGAAGTACTCCGCCCGGATTGCCTCCCCCGCCACCACCACAAACCCTCCCACACTCGATAGTCGATACCGCATTTCCGTCGAGCACGATGGCCGCCCTTCTCCTCTCCTCCCGCCTCCCCAAGAGCACGGCCATCGCCTCCGCCGCCGTTTCCCGCCCCACACCGTGCTTCCTCTCCTTTCTCCTCACAACCGCCAAGGCTTGCGGCCGCGGGGGATGTATCCTCGCCTCCTCCGCGACGTCGCCCTCCCCGGCCGCGGCCCAGCCTTTCCGCTCCCTGCCCCCCTCCGAGACCACCGTCCTCGTCACCGGCGCCACGGGCTACATCGGCCGCTTCGTCGCCCGCGAGCTGCTCCGCCGCGGCCACCGCGTCGTCGCCGTCGCCCGCCCCCGCAGCGGCGTCCGCGACAAAAACTCCCCTGAGGAGGTTGTCTCCGACCTCGCCCCCGCCCGCGTCGTCTTCTCCGATGTCACCGACCTGGGCGCCCTCCTCGCAGACCTCTCGGGATACGGTCCCATACACGCCGCGGTCTGCTGCCTCGCCAGCCGCGGCGGCGGGGTGCAGGACTCGTGGCGCGTCGACTACCGCGCCACGCTCCACACCCTCCAGGCCGCGCGCAGCCTCGGCGCCGCCCACTTCGTCCTCCTCTCCGCCGTCTGCGTCCAGAAGCCGCTCCTCGAGTTCCAGCGCGCCAAGCTCAAGTTCGAGGACGAGCTCGCCGCCGAGGCGGCCCGGGACCCGGCCTTCACCTACAGCGTTGTCCGCCCCACCGCCTTCTTCAAGAGCCTCGGCGGCCAGGTCGAAACCGTCAAGAAGGGCAATCCCTACGTCATGTTTGGCGACGGCAAGCTTTGCGCTTGCAAGCCTATCAGCGAGGAGGATCTCGCCTCCTTCATCGCGGATTGCATCTTCGACCAGGAAAAGGCTAACAAGGTTCTTCCAATTGGAGGGCCGGGGAAGGCCCTCACGCCGCTGGAGCAAGGGGAGATGCTGTTCCGGCTGCTCGGGCGCGAACCCAGGTTCATCAGGGTGCCCATTCAGGTCATGGATGGTGTCATCTGGGTGCTCGATGGATTGGCCAAGGTGTTCCCGGGGCTGGAGGATGCCGCCGAGTTCGGCAAAATTGGGAGGTACTATGCGTCGGAGAGCATGCTAGTGCTCGATCCCGAGACCGGGGAGTACAGCGACGAGAAGACGCCGAGCTATGGCACAGGCACGCTCGAGCAGTTCTTCGATAAGGTGATAAGGGAAGGAATGGCGGGGCAGGAGCTAGGCGAGCAGACCATCTTCTAGGCCTTCCAGCTTGTAAATTCAGGGCCAAGAGTGTAGGGAGGTAAGTGAGACTTCTGAGTTTTGACACGTTTGTGTTTCCAACACAATTAGTAGCTCAAATGTACGTATCATACATGGCATTGTCTAATTTGGGGGTGGAGAATTGTGCTATATGAAATCGTCTATAGATCATTACTTTTTTTAATTTAAAAAAGGAGGTTGAAATCCCTGGCCTATGCAGATGCACACAACCAACTTTTATTATAGGTGATGCAAGGCAACAATGTCAAAAACGTCAACAAACAAAGTAACGAAACATGGGCAACCACGGACAAACCATTACAAGATATGAATCTAGATCGACTTCTTCCGTAACAACGCCAACGAGCGAGCGTTCACAATGCATCACGCGGCCACCATCGCATGTCATCACTGCCACTGCTACTACAAATGTGCGGCTATGGCTGCAGAAGTGTCTTCGTGTCTGGACCATAGTTTTAAATAGCCGGCTATAGCTCAGCGATAGCCCGCTATAGCCTTTTCAGCAAGATGCCGCTAAATGATCGCCTTCACAAATAGCCCGCTATAGCTTCGCTATAGCTGATTTGGAGGCCCGCCGCTATTTTTCATAGCCCGCTATTTAAAACATTGGTCTGGACCTGCAACCCTTGACCTCCATGTCACGGACGTTGCGGAATACCGCCCACATCGTAGTGATCAATGGTGCCCATCGCCGCCGCTCCGTCTTGCCCATGGTACGTCTGGCTGCCGCAGCCTGTGTCGCCACGATCGTCATGACTCCCAACCATTCACCTGCATAAGTATCAGTCATGGTCTTGATTACTAGGCGGCAAATTGGGTTACACTATAGTTTAAAACTATCAAAATATATAGGTGGAAATATTTGATTTCAAAATTTGATTTTAAATTTCGTGCAAAATTTGTCCGGTATTTCGGTGCCCCACAAGAAAAAGGTCTATGTTCGGAATAAAAAACCTTGGTATTAATGCCCTGGTCTTGCTGGCCATTGCTAGGCAGTATTGAATTCATGCTTCAGCCAACTCATCCAAAAGTCTGAACTGATGGAGGGAGGTTGGCAATATATTTCAACATTCCCCATCACGTCTAGGCTTATTTACTCCTTAGACGTGGGATTGATGTAGGTCGCAGATTTTTTTTTTAATACTGTGTTGACAGGGTCTTGAACTTGAGACCTCTTTGACTCTGATACCATATTGAATTCATGCTTTCGCTAACTCATCCAAAAGTCCGAACTGATGGAGAAAGGTAGGCAATATATTTCAACAAAAGTCCGAACTGATGGAGAAAGGTAGGCAATATATTTCAACAGGCAGCCTTGTCTTCAGCAGGCCCACCAGCACCTGCGGCGAATCCTGACACCATTGATGGGCACCATTGATCACTACGAAGCACATCGCTGCCGCAGATCGTGAAGGGTAGTGCCAGCACATCGCTGCCGCGCAGCACCGACATGCCGCCCTTGGCCGGATATGCCGAAGGGTGAAGGCTTGGGCTCCGGTGGGATCTTGGACGCCTCTCCAGCCACGGGTCGCCGCCACCGGCGGCCACAAGGACGAGGAGAGAGGCCAGGGTAGCAGAGAGGAGCTACCTGCGGCCTGGCCGGCGCCAACATTTCTTACCATGCTGGAATAGGGGCTCCTCCATCTGTAGATCAAGATGATTCACGATTTCTATCATCATTAGATAACTCCTTTTTTTGAACCTATCATTAGATAACTCCTGGTATATCAAGACCTGTGTTTTACTACTGCAAGTACTGAATTTTTTCTCCAATTTTGACAAACCGTAGATCAGTGAAAATATAATACGTCCCATCAGCAATTGCTCCAAGGATTTGGTAACTACTATAGACACCACTCACGAAAATGATTTACTCAACAAAACCCAATGGTGAGACGAAATTCACTAAACCATGCCAAAATGGCATACTGTCACTCTCACTTGCCTGTAGTACTAACTTTTACAGAGTTCATAGATGGAAACTATATAGAAGGGTTGGACTAAGAACAACTCCCCTCAAAACATTAATATAGCCCATATGTTGGCAACATACATTATTCAGATTGTACATGAACTACCATCTGCCCAACTGAAGGCAAACAAAATGTTCATGCCTTATGTATCATCTGCACTCACTCCTAATTAGTGTTCTTCCTTCTGTCCAAGATGCAAAATATACTGCAAAGTCAAGGCTTAACTCTGATTTGCCTTTGCAAAACGCCCCTTGATCCTCAACCTGCTGTCCGCACGAGCTTTGCGGGACTCATATCGCACCTGTTTGTCGAATCTGCGAAATGAAATACGGTTATGCTCGCGATATCAACATTGAATGCACCCAATCCGATACCCAGGAAGAAATTTCACATGCAAAACATATGCTAAGCTCACCTTCTTGTCCTCCTCTTTTCTTTATAGCGGGAAATGACAATGTCGCGGTCAGGGCCAGCAACAACATCAAAGCCACTTCTTTTGGGGAAAGCTTGCATTGGCATGCCAGTACCAGGATTTGCCTGCTGGCTATCGTCCATCATGCTACCATTGCTCATGCTGGGGCAAAGTTTTGACATCTGAACAAACGATGACAAGCATGCTTCAGCTGAGCTTGCTGGAGCCTGCTCCTGTTCGTACTCGGTCTTGCAGGCATCATTTAGGGCATGATAATCGTTGTTGTTCCATCCGCTGTTCTGCCAGACAGATGAACGGACATGTTAATCGACCACTCTAATATGGTAATGGATCATCAAGTAAGCTAGGATTATGTGTGAAAGAAAATAACAACCACCGGAGATTTATATTGGTTTTCTGTATAATTTTTAGAACCCTTAGCTGTTATACCAGAGAATTAGACACCACACTGAAGAATATATGCATCATCAACATAGCTATGACTTGATAGAAAAGCTTGCTGCCAATATCTTTGCCACATATGGTGCAGAATATCTCTACTTCTCCAATCTCTGCCGTTTGAATAGATATGTCGCAGATACTACCAGTTGTCTAAATACAAGTTCAGTCAACACTCAACACCTGAGCCAAAATTCTTCTTGGTTGATGAGTAATTGCAGTGGGAGAAAAAAATGATCCTGGTTAGATTCACACTAGCATATCCGTCCAGCATGGGGAAATTAGTCAGATACTGAAGTAGTACCTCATAACCAGGGGTTGGCATGGTTGCAACCTCATGGCTGTTATCTGTGCCGAAATCGCCATTTCCAGTGGTGTGCTGTGACTCTGTCCAGGAAGGCAACTGATGAGCAGCTTGCTCTGCCTCCTCACGAGGTGTTATCTGACCGCCGCCCATGTCGACCTCCGCGAGCTCACGTAACTGCCGTATGACCTCATCGTTCGTCTTTCCATCGGGTGAATTCTGGATGTTTTGCTGATCAGATAGAGCTAGGTGTGAGAATACAGAGCAAGAGCAGAAAACTAGAGAATTTTGGCAGACAGCGAGCAGGTACCTTGGGCGAGGACGGCGTGACGAGGGGCTGGAAGCCATGGCAAGAAGTGGTGGGCACGATGAGATCCTCCAGGCTGAACACCTGGGGCTCCTCCCAGATGGCCCACCAACCGTCGTCGGCTTTGCCGGCCGAGGGCTTGTCGAAGTCGGGGACCCCGAGAAGAGCGGCGAGGTCGTGCGCCGAGGGTCGTCCCGTGTACCCCTGGACTGTGCAGCGGTCGTGCAGTGGCAGCTCGCCGTCCCGGCTCCTCCCGAAGTCGCAGTTGGAGCAGAGAAATTCGGGGCCGCCGTGGCGGAAGACGGCCCCGGTTGCGCGGCATGCGGCGCAGAGAGGGGCGCGCAGGTGGCGGGAGCAGACCGCGTTGGCGGCGTGCACGTGGCGGTCGCACGGCAGGCAGAGCCTGGCGCTGTCGGCCCGGCAGTACACCACCGCCTGTGGGCCGCTGCAGTAGTCGCAGGCTACCGCGTCCTTCACCATGGCCGGCAGCTCTGGATCCTGGCGCTCGTTTTGACCCATGTGATGGACTGGAATGGTCACCGGTGGAAAAGAGTTTGGTAGGCGCTGCTACCTACAAGAAGATGAAGGAGAGAATGAGGAGGCGGAAGGGTCCAAGAGATAATGCGTGCATATACGGCTTGCTTGCGGAAGAAGAAGAAGAAGGTGGGAGAAGAAGCACGAGAGGCGGAGTAAACCGCGAAAGGGATGGTTCGAAAGCGAGGAGGCTGCCTCTGCCTCGTCACTCACTCGCGTAGCTCGGTCCGATATTTCTGTCATGCCTGGATGACTGTGTGCTGTGAGGCCGGCGACGTGGCGGGCTCCGCCGTGCGTGAGGCTGGCCGCGGGCCAGGTGTTGGAGCGGCAGTCTCGTCGCGTCGACGAGCCGGGGCACGGACAAAGGCGGCTTCTCCATGGTTCGATTCGATCGACTGTGGGAGTGGGAAAGGAAAGGGAAATGGGAAGGGGGGAAGCACGGATGGTGAGGTTGGCCGAGTTGTCTCACCAGATCTTGCAGGTCCAGCCGACAGGAGATGCGGCCGTTGGCGGAAAGGGGCCGCTTGGACGGGTCTCGAGCGGAGCATGACGTAACGGCTGAGGTAATGCCAGAGTATCGCATTGCTAGCCTTGGCCCTGGGAAGAGTATCCATCTTATATGACTGCTTTTGATGCTGAAAGTGATTTTGCAAGGGCTACTCATCTTGTCTAGTGGTTAAATTTACTTGCGATCTCATCGCCATGTGAGACGGACCAAATTTGATGTTTTGACCCTTTTGACAAAGTTTAGCTGAATCTGACCCCATTCAAAAATATTTCGGGATCTGACCCTTTTGCTACCATCACCAAATGTAGGCGATAGCCTAACACAGCCTACCGCCCGGCGGTAGGTAGGTGTAACGGCAGGCTCCGACGGCCGTCTCCATGTGCTTATGTGGCAAAGGGGCCTATCGCCGGGGACCCAGGCTGTAGGGTGTGTTAGGCTACCGACCAGATCACTGGTGGTTTGGTGGTAGGGTGCTGCAGTGGATAAGATTGTGTGGTGGAGCCCCCAACCCAACCATTCATCCATTCTTCACTCCGCGAGCTCAAGCCCTCTTCCTTCTCTCTTCCTTACTCAAGGGCCTACTAAATCTCTCTCATTTGCTTGAGATTTGATCGGTGGATTCGGAGCACTTTCATCACCCAAGGTACCTCTCTCACTGCTCCTCATTTTGGTTGGTTGGAATCATGTATCTTGTTGGATTGCTCACATTGTTCCAAACCCTAGTTCATCATTGTGTTGTGGTGAAATCAATTTATATGATGCATTTAGGGTTATGTTTTTGTTTACACTATGTATTGTGTGCCTATCATTGTTGGGGGTAGCTCGATCTAGTGCTAGGGTTAGTGGTTTTGTTAGGGTTAAGGTTTTGCCTTTGATGACCGTTATAGTTACCCCTCGACTTGTGGGATGGGATCGATCATCTTCTTTGAGACTTCTGCTGAGGCGGTGGCAAAGCGTGAACGCGAAGTCATTGAGGAAAAAATGAAGCCGTGGGTCGAAGCCGTCGATGCGTTGAATGTGGCTTGTAGAGACTTTTCAAAGTACTATGTGTCCAAGTGTGACTCCAATGAGAAGGTGTACGAAGCTAAAGAGAAAAAGATAAGCAAGCTCAAGAAGAACGAGAAATTTCATAGACGTGCTCTTGTAAGGCAAAATGCATTGTGCGGAACAAAGGATGAAGTGCGTCAGATGGACTTGAAAAACCCTGGCAAGATCATGATAGCGGCGGGGTGTCCCAATCTTTTGATGAGATGATAACTATCTATTTGGTGGAGTCGACTTTGACGATCCGACTACAAACATGCACGACGTTGCGCCTTAGCAATCGCTAAACCAATCTTCTGAGATTACTGACGATGTTGGAGGCACGATCAGCCTGACCACGAAGGTCTATTCCAGCATGCAATCAAAAAACAAGCAAGAATATGATAATGCAATCTGAATATTGCGAATATATATGAAGTATTGATAAAATTGGGGATCCGTAAGCGGTCTTGGCCTGGTCGTTGGACACAAACGAAGTACACGAAGTTGCAATGGCTAATTTTTAACTAAACAAATCCCCAAAGAAAAAGGTATTAGATTGATCTACTTATATAGGAGAAGGGGTGGTGGCCAAGGAGGTGGGAGGACGTCCCAAGGCAGCCTAAAACTAACCCTAGGTCGTACAAGGCCCATGGGCCCAAGTGGAGGTGATGCAATACCTCTGGACTTGTAGTTTGACTCGGATTCTGCTGCAGCGTCAGATTGTTTCGTCAATATCTCAACGGTTCGGACGAATTTGAAGGTGAATCCAATTGGGTTGGAAAGAGCACGAAATCTACTTTCCAACAAAAAAAGAATCGCCCAATTCGGAGTCCGAATGAAAAAGATCTTGGCGTTTTGAGTCAGGTATGTTTGTGCAGTCCGAATCTGAGTGCAGAACGTGAGAGACTTAGACTCTATATTCTCTTGCCCCAAAAGTGACGTGAGAGGACTTTTTGAACAGCACCTAAACTTCTCTTTTTCTCTTATCTTCATATGTGAAATGTACAAATGTCCCATACACCTGCAATTAGACATGGCACAAAAGTCTGTGAAGTATTTTTGTCCTGGATAATATAAATAAATTATTGCATAGTTTGCATTAGAAATCACCTCACAAATATGCATGTATGCAATATTTTTGGTCGTATCCAAGGTAGTCATGTCCTTATCATCCTCCCCTTCTTAAAAACAAAGCCGTCCTCGGCGTTGCTTAATCTGAAATGTGGCTATCAAAAGAGGTAAGGTGTACATATTGTATATGTATATGTCATCCATTTTTTACTTTGCTTGGTTTTTGCACATATGACACATGTATACATGAGTAACTTTCATAGTTCATAAAATATAAAGCCAAAATATTATCACAAAAAGTAGAAGGCATGAAAATATTGCAACTCAGTTTGGACATATAAGTGAAGCTCTTATTCAAATCAAAAGATTGACAATGCTCATCATTAAACCATCCCAACATTGGTGAATAAACCTTACTTGCATCAAATTTACATGCTACAACATGCTTAAATAAGCAAACATGCAATAAGTCATTCGACACAGAATCATCACCAAGATTAGAGGTCATATCAAAACGATTAAACATTGGTTCTTTTGCATCAACAGTTAATTCAATTGGTGCTCTCAAAATTGTTGGTATTTCAGCTGTTTGATCGCATGACGCATTCATGACAATAACACGATTCTCGAAAATAGGTGGTGTGCTCAAATCAATATGTAACTCAGCACATGATGTATTCAAGTTAACTAGGCATGCATTATTCTCATGTAAAGTTATATCATCAATACATTTACTGTTACCTTGTCGCAAAGACGTAGCTAATGTAGGTACGAACGATGACAATGTACCATACACTTGAGATGATGTCTGTCGGGGACGAATCCGCGATCACCTATGGGACCCAGGGAAGGACCCCTTTACGTTCGGCAGGGAGAGACAGTCGCACGAAGAGCAAATCTAGCGAAGAACACGACAGTGCACGAGAGAGATTTACCCAGGTTCGGGCCGCACGGATGCGTAAAACCCTACTCCTGCTTTTTGGTTTATTATCTATATGATTGTTCTAGCTTCAGGAGCGCTACAGTACAGAGTAGCTGCGTACAACACTGGAGTTCTCCATCTCCCCGTTCCTCTTTTTCTCCACGTTGCCTAAGGGCCTCCTTTTATACGCACAAAGGGGTCACCAACAGGTGGCAAACAGTAAAGGTAGAGGTGGAAAGTTGCTACAGTAAGGCCATTATTACCAGGATGACATGTCCTACCTATCACTGACGGCAGGGGACAAGGGCATTAAATGCCCATGCCTTTGCTGTCCAGATACATGTACCCGGACGTCTTGGACGTGGGAAAAGCCTATCCCACCTGCTCCTGCACCGCTAGCTACAGTGTACCGCCGTCTACACAGTGCTCTGCCACACACGCTTGGAAGGACCCAGAGCGCCACGCTGGCAGAGGCACCGGAGCAGCACAGTAGCACAGTGGTACAGTAACGCTTGCCGCGGCAAGACCTTGCCGCACCTGACAGCTTGCCGCAACCCATAGCTTGCCGCACAAGGTAACTTGCCGGGGCAAGTACCTTGCCGCAGCTGCTATCTTGCCGCAGCCAATGACTTGCCAGGGCAAGTACCTTGCCGCGGCAAGTACTCTGCTACAGCAAACCTCAGGCTGGGCCTCAGCTGTCCCTCCCGGCAAGCTCCTCTTGCCGGGGCCTTAACTCTTGCTTTGTATACTTTGTTCTTGAATGGCTTAATAATCTTGAGCTTCTCTCTGGCTGTCCTCCCGCAAGCCTGGCCGCGGGATGCTACTACTGCCCGTGCACAAGTACGGGGTACTAGGGTACCCCTATTCTAGTACACCGACAGGAGCCCCCGGGCCTGGGCCACACACGGTGCCGGGCGTTGTTGGGCCAGGCCCAAACAGTGCACGGGCACGCGTGGCTGGGATAAGCCGAAACGTCTCTATGCTGTTTAATTGCACGCTCTCCCACGCGTCACGCGTTGAATGCGGAGCGTGGGAAGCATGCGCAGTTATCTCGAATGACGAAGGGGCGGATGGTTCCGCATCTTTCCCCATAAAAGGAGGGACCTGCAGAAGCACTCACACACCCCTCTCACCATTCTCGATCTCCAAATCTCCGCCTTCTTCTTCCTCCGCTCCAAAACAAAGCGGTTTCCCAATCCTCCGCCACCGCGCGCGTCCGCATCTCCCTCGGTCCTCAGCTCCGCCTTCGCCATGCCTCCCAAAGGAGAAAAGGGGAAGACGGGGAAGTCCTCAAGGACGGAGACCCAGGCGCAGTTGAAGAGGCAGAAGTACGCGCTCTTCGCTCTGACGCTCACGGGGGCGGATCTGAAGGCCAAGTTCCAAGGCATGTGGGCCGTGAGGACCAAGGCGCATCCGGCCACCCGCGTTCGCCCAGCCACCGACGAGAGCGAAGTGAGCAAGTACCCCTTCTTCGCTTGCTACTTTTGGTGCGGGCTCTGCCCACCGTACTCGGATTTCTTCAGCGACGTCATGTACACCTTCAATCTCCGTCTGCTGGATCTCACACCGAATGCCGTATCCACCATGGCAATATTTGCGCATCTGTGCGAGAACTTCGTCGGCGTCGCACCCAACACCGCGCTGGTCAGGCATTACTTCACTCCCCGTGCTGAAAAGGGGGAGCCTCTCACTGTTGGCGTCTCGTTCGTTTCAAGATTGGGCGCCAAGGAGCATTATCTGAAGGGGGATCTCCGCCCAAGATGGGGAGAAATCCGGTCTGAATGGTGTTGGATCATTGACGACGAGCCGCCACCATACTGTGAGCTTCGCAAGACCCCAGCAGCGCGTGGCACGGACTGGAGCGATCTGGATCCCCAGGACAAAAAGCTGGAGATTGCCGCTACCAGGATCATACGGCTCAGGGAGGCCGGACTCACCATAGGGATGGTTGGCGCAGACTTCCTCCGCCGCCGCATTGCTCCTCTACAGCAGAGAGGAAGGCCGGCCTCTGATTGGAAGAACCCAGCCGATATCATGCGGCTGCGCCCTGGACTGATCAACAACTTCACAGTTCTGCAGCACGACTTCTTCATGCGAGAACTGTTCAAGCAAGAGACAGATCCAGAGAAGCACGACAAGGCGTTCACGCTGCCGAAGCACATCGTGCCCCTTTGCAACAACTCCGCATTGAGTGCAATCATCGCTATGATGCCGCTCTGCAATGCGCACAGTGTTGAAGCAACTTGGGACGTGCCGCTCGAAGAAGACGTGCGGCGATTCTTTGACTCCACGGTCGAAAAGCAGGTCCGGGTGGAGGAGTGGCTCGTCCGCAACACCACTGAGCAAGAAATAGAATTCATTGCTCGAAGAGTGGAGGAGGACAGGCTCGCCAGGGAAGCTGGCGATTTTGGTTATATTTTGGCGGAGCTCGACGAGGCACAAAAGGAGAGCCTTGCCGAGCAGGGGATGCTTGCCGGGAAGGGCGAGCTCGCCGCACCCGGCAAGGATGTCGGGCCAAGCCAGCCTGCCGACGAGTCAGGCAGCTCGGAGGATGAGGGCTCCTCTTCCGAGGAGGGCACCGAAAGCCCACCGCAGTCAGAGTCCCCAGCCCCTCTGAGGAGGAAACGCCTTCGCAGGCTTGGCAAAGTGGCTGAGCGGCAAGAAGTTCAACAACCGCCGGAGCGCCGTTCGACGCGCTCGACCGCGGCAAGGGCTGGTGCTGCGGGAGCGTCTCACGCGGCCCCGGCAACTGGAGCAGGGTCATCAAAGACCGCTGCTACTACCCCCGCCAAGCGGCCAAGGAGCCCAGCTCCCCCTCCTCCCCCTCCTCACACGGAGGCGGACTTTGATTTTTCCGCTCTCAGCGAAGAGGACGACGAGGAAGAGTAAGTTCCCTTGCCGCGACCCTCAATCTTTGTAAGATTTTGTTTCTGTCCTCACTTGTCGCGCTCCGGCCTTGCTTCCGCAGGGAGGAAACCTTGGCGGAGAGGACAAGGAAGAGAGCTAAGGTCTCGACGAGCAAGACCGTGGTGGTCGTCGAAGATGAGCCCACGGCAAGCACCAGGGGAGCGTCTGAGACCATCCCGACCAGCTCGGAGCCCAGCCCTCGTCGCAGCCCCCAGCGCAGCCCCCAGCGTAAGTATTTCAACTACCTTTCGCTGGCGGTCGCTGAGGAACAAGCATTTGTCACTGACATCTTTGGGCGTGTAGGAGAGGAGCAACAAGTGGAGCCATCTGAAGGTGCTCCAGAGGTACCACCCCCCTCGACCACACCGCCAAGGAGAAGATCTCCGGTAAGGGCTCCCACTAGCGAGCCGAGCCACGAAGAGGAGCCGGCAAGCGCCGAAGCGCCAAGCACCAGCGCTGGCGACCCCACCCCAATGACAAACGTTGACGGGGGAGGGGAGCCCACCGCTCCTGAGCTCAACACGGGTAAACCCACTTGCCGCAAAACTCTTTCTGCTTTCTTTCTTTTGTCTTCTTGAATTTCTTCCTGAAGCTCTTTTTGCTTTACTTCTCGGGTTGGCAGAGCCCTCCTCGGTGGAGCCAATGAACATTGACCCTTCTGCCGAGGAGAACACCGCAGGGGCCGTCGACGACGAGGCCGCCAAGGCCGCCGCTGCCAAGGCCGACAAGCTGGCAGCCGACAAGCTTGCCGACAAAGAAGCTGCCAGGGCTGCCGAAGAGGCCGGCAAGGCCGCCAAGGATAATACCGCCAAGGCGCCCACCGATGAAGCCGCCAAGGCTGCTGAAGCTGAGGCCGCCCAGAAGGCTGCTGAGGAGGCCGGCGAGGGAGCCAGTGGTCGTACTGACGGCCCTGAGGCCACAGGAGCGCCAGGCGCTACTCCGACCACGGGTCCCTCAACCACTGACGAGGCGGCAGCGCCCAACTCGCCTCCGCCAAGCAAATACATCCGGGTCGGCGAGAACGTCTACGTCAGCCTCCCCTGGACGGTGGGCTCCAGAGCGCCAACCGAGGAGGATGTTGTGGACGAGGAGATCCTTGCCGCTGCCGGGCTCCAGCTTGTGGATGCGCTAGGCGCCAGCAGCAGCAGCACGTCTGAAGAGGAGCAACTGCTTCAAAAGCTGCTGAATCTTCATCACGCCCGACGGGAGAAGCTAGCTTCCAGGGAGGCGCTCATCGAGAAGGCCGAAGCTGACATGTTGAGGCGCGCGGAGATCTTGGCGGACGTCCGCGCGCGATCTCTTAAGGCATTAGAGGTCAAGCGGGCACAGCTGGCCGAAGAACGGCAGGCCCTCTTCCTGATGAAGCAAGACATTGAACAAAAACAGGAGGAGACCGCCAAGGAGTTGTCTGCTCAGGCCGGTGATCTGAACCAGCGGAAAGTGGACCTTGATGCCCACGAAGAGGAACTTGCCGAGCGCAAGAAGAAACTTGCCGAAACCCTCCAGCAGAAAGACGAGGAGGTGGCAAGACTTGTCGCAGAGCGGACCCAGGGGCAGGCACAAAAACACCAGAAGGAAATCGAAGCCTTGGCCCAAGAGTACGCCAGCAAGTTGGTGGAGGCCACCAACGCTGTCGCTGCTGCAGAAGTGAACAGGAAGGAAACGGAGGAGAAAGTGGCAAGACTAGAGGCCGCCCTCAAGGCAAACGGTGACAAGCTCTCAACGCTTGAAAGTGAGAGGGCAAAGGTGACCCACACTTTGGCGGAGATGCAAGTTACCATAGCCAAGAAGAACAATCTGCTTGCCGCCGCCAACGACTCCAGAGCAGACCTGAAGCTGAAGCTGACCACGCTGAAGGAGACGCTCGACACCACCAGAAAGCGCGAAGGGCTTCTAATGATAGAGCTCCAGAAGGAAAAGGGTCTGCTTCAAGACGCTATTGCAACCCACAAGAAGTTCAGGGATAACCTGGGGATCTTCACAGACAGGCTTGCCAGCGCCGCCGAGGACATCGACAAGGAGCTGACTGCCCTGAAGGTGCCGGACTTCGGGTACTCCACCGACAAGAACACGCAAACTAGCGTCAAGCTAGCCGAGTTCTTCGACGGAGTAGTAGAAGCACTCCAACAGCTCCAAGTCAATCACAAGGCTCAACTGGCCGACGAGTCACGCAGGCTTTGCCGGGGAGTTCTCCGGAGGTTGTTGGTGAAGATAGCATACAGAAACCCAGGCGTCGACTTCAGCAACATCTTCAAAAGCTTGCCGAAGGGATACGACCCCGCGCCATTAGAGGCCCTTGTCGCGCCCATCGTGGAGAGGGTGGACCAAATCCAGAGAGTCGAAGGCGAGCACCGCAATTAGAGAGCCCATTCTTCTCCCTCCTTGCCGCCGCTAGACATGTTAAAGAACAATCTGTTTAAGCCGCGGCAACTTATCTTGTAATATAACTTGCAATATTTTGAAGTTAATGCATGTCATCTCCCTTGAGCAATTTCTTTCTTTGTGTGTACTTGCCCTACGCTTATAGGGAACTTGCCGGTGCGCGCACCATTGCCGCGAGCGCTGGGTGCGGGACTTCAGCAGCCTGCTGGCGGTGCCGCTGCCGGCAAGCAACCTTGTCGCGCTCAGTGCAGCCACTTAGGTTGTTGAGCGGACTCGAAACAAGGTAAGGGCGCGACCGATTACGCTTAGGTTCCGTCGCGCACAGGTTTTCCATACAAAGAGTAGTATCGTTCAAGGAAAATAACCTTGAAAATAAAAAAGAATTTGATTGTTCAAACTTTGGCACTTAGCTTTGTCGCTGATCTCTCCGCGGCAAGGTCTTGTCACTGCTTGCCGCTGCCTTCTTCCCGGCAAGGCAAAGTTTCTTTGAACGACGCCTGGTCCATATCATTATCCCATCCCCCCGGCAAACTTGTGCGCGAGGGAAGCTTCTGTCTCTTTGAGAAAAAGAAAGAAGAGAAAATAAAGATATAGGAGCTTGGAGGCTCGTTAATGCTTACCGGGGAGGCTGTACTGCACAGTATGTCAGATAATCATGCAAAATAAAAGTAAACATGAAATCGTCAAAAACTGCGAAATACAAAAGCTTTATTTATGCACAGGGTCTGCGCCTGGCTTTGTACAAAGGATTACATGCAACAGCGGCAAGACTTGTACAAAAGGTGGTTGCCGGGGAAGGGCCCGGCAACCGCGCCTTATGGAAAAAACTTATGAAGATGCTCAATGTTCCAGGAATTGATCACTGGAATGCCATCCTCGGTCTCCAGGCGGACAGCGCCGGGCCTGGTGACTCGTTTCACCCGATAAGGGCCTTCCCACTTCGGCGTCAACTTGTTTGAATTCTTGGCCGACTGAACGCGCCGAAGAACAAGGTCGCCTTCCTCGAGACTTCTGGCATTAACTTTGCGGCTATGGTAGCGACGCAAAGCTTGCTGGTAGCGAGCAGCTCTCACAGCAGCCTGAAGACGATCCTCCTCGAGGAGCACAGCGTCATCTTGCCGCAGTTGCTCTTGCTCAAGCTCATCGTAAGCGAGCACTCGAGGTGACCCGTATACGAGTTCCGTGGGGAGAACTGCCTCTGCTCCATAAACTAGAGCAAAAGGCGTCTGGCCAGTAGCTCGATTTGGCGTCGTCCTGATCGACCAAAGAACCACTGGCAGCTCCTTGATCCAGTTCTTGCCGCACTTGCGCAGCCTATCGAAAGTTCTCGTCTTGAGCCCACGCAGCACTTCAGCATTTGCCCTTTCAGCTTGACCGTTGCTTCGCGGGTGAGCAACAGAAGCGAAACAGACCTTGGCGCCAAGGTCTTCGACATACTGCATGAAGGCGTGGCTCGTGAACTGGGTACCGTTGTCGGTGATGATCCTGTTAGGAACACCAAAGCGACAAACAATTCCCTTGAAGAACTTGATGGCTAATTGTGCTGTCACCTTCCTCACTGCTTCCACTTCCGGCCACTTCGTAAACTTGTCGATGGCCACATACAAGTACTCGAAGCCCCCGGTGGCACGGGGAAAGGGGCCGAGGATATCGAGCCCCCAGACCGAAAATGGCCAGGAGAGAGGGATTGTCTGGAGAGCTTGAGCTGGCTGATGAATCTGCTTGGAATGAAACTGGCACGCTTCACACTTGGTTACTAGTGCAGTTGCATCCTGGAGGGCGGTGGGCCAAAAGAAACCTTGCCGGAAAGCCTTTCCAGCAAGGGCTCTTGACCCTATGTGGTGACCACATATGCCTCCATGAATCTCCGCCAACAGCTCGTGTCCTTCTTCCCGGGGAATACACTTCAATTTCACACCGTTTGGTCTTTTTCTGCACATCATGTCATCGACAAATTGATACATATTGGACCGTGGGGCTACTTTCTCCGCTTCTTCCTGCTCTTCGGGAAGTTCTCCTGTTTGAAGGAAACGGACGATCTGCTGCGCCCACGCTGGAGCCTGTGGCTCGACAACGAGGACTAAAGGCATTTCTTCTGCCGCGGGAACATCAGGCCCTACGGCAAGAGCTTGTTGCTCTACCAGAGCCGGCCGTTCCCCGACGAGCTTGGCGGGAACAGCCGCTTCAACGACAAGAGCCTGGGGCCCTGCTGGAGCGTGCTGTCCTTCAACAAGCTCGTCGGGAGCAGTTGCTTCAACGACGGAAGCCCAAGGCCTCGTCGGAGCATCTTGCTCCTCAGCGCTTTGATCAGGAGCGCCTGCTTCAACGACAAGGACCCGAAGTCTTGTCGGAGCAAGTTGCCCCTTTGCCTCTTGCCTAGGAGCACCCGCTTCAACGACAAGAGCGTGAGGCCTTGTCGGAGCAAGTTGCCCCTCTGCATCTTTGGCGCTGGCTTTGGTAGCCTTCTTGCCGGCGGCTTCGGGGAGCTCTGCCGGGAAGTAGTCGCCAGAAGCCAACTTCCTCTTCCTGCCTTGCCCTACTGATGGCGTCACGGATGGCTGAGTTAGTTGGAGCACAAAAGTGCCTGGTTCCACAGGCAATTTGAGTGCGGCGCGCTTTGACAAACCATCGGCAATGTCATTCTCAGCACGTGGGACGTGCTCCATTTGTAGGCCGTCAAAGCGTTCCTCCAACTTCCTCACCTCATCTACATAAGCTTCCATCAATGGGCATTGGTAGTTCTTGTTCACTTGCCTGACGACAAGCTGCGAATCTCCCCTGACAATAAGCTTCTTGATCCCAAGGTCTGCCGCGATCCTGAGACCGGCAAGCAACCCCTCATATTCTGTAGTATTGTTCGTCGCCTGTTCCTTGGGAAAGTGCATTTGGACCACGTACTTGAGGTGCTCTCCGGTGGGTGCGACAAGCAGTACGCCAGCACCGGCGCCTTGCAACGAAAAGGCACCATCAAAGTACATAAGCCACTCTTTGCTTGTCTCCTTGCCGGGGAGAGTCGTCTCTGGGATTTCTTCGTCTGGCGTTGGTGTCCATTCTGCGACAAACTCTGCCAAAACTCGGCTCTGTATGGTTGATGTACTCTCAAACTTGAGACCAAAGCTCGACAACTCCAACGCCCACTCGACAATCCTGCCTGTCGCTTCTGGATTTTGCAAAATCCTTTTCAGCGGGAAGCGAGTGACGACGGTAACTTCATGTGCTTGAAAGTAATGGCGCAGCTTTCTCGAGGCCATGAGAAGGCCGAAAAGCAGCTTCTGCACACCAGAATACCTTGACCTAGCTCCCTACAGAAGAGAGCTCACAAAGTAGACCGGGCGCTGCACCATTTTCTTCTTTTGTATCACTTCGCCTGACTGCGCAGACGAATCCTTGTCGGCAGCAAAACTTGTCGGGGGAGCCCCCAGCTTGTCGCTGGACGTGCTTGCCGCAGTTACTGCTTCCTCATCCACCTCTCTCTCCGCTACTAGCGCAGCACTAACCACTTGATTGGTTGCCGCTAGATACAGCAACAACTTCTCTTGTGGTTTAGGTGCGACAAGTATTGGAGGAGAGGAGAGGTATCTCTTCAAGTCTTGCAGTGCTGCCTCCGCCTCCGGAGTCCATTTCAATGGACCTGCCTTTTTTAAGATTTTGAAAAATGGCAGGGCGCGCTCAGCTGACTTGGAGATAAACCTACTGAGAGCAGCAACACAGCCGACAAGTCGTCATACATCCTTGACGCACTTCAGTGCTTCAATTTGCTCAATGGCTTTGATCTTGTCAGGATTGGCTTCAATTCCACGTTGAGACACAAAGAACCCGAGAAGTTTGCCGGAGGGAACTCCAAACACGCACTTCTCGGGGTTGAGCTTCAGGTTGATCTTGCGCAGATTTACAAAAGTTTCTTCTAGATCTTGAACCAAAGTAGCCCTGTCTTTGCTTTTGACCACTATATCATCCATATAGGCTTCCACATTTCTGTGCAGCTGAGGCTCAAAAGCAATCTGGACGGCTCTTGCAAATGTCGAACCAGCATTTTTCAAACCAAATGGCATACGTACGAAACAGTATGTGCCACAGGGTGTGATAAATGCGGTCTTTTCCTCATCTTCCTCAGCCATGAAGATTTGATGATACCCTGAATATGTGTCAAGAAATGAAAGCAAATCACATCCTGCCGTGGAGTCAACAATCTGGTCTATGCGGGGCAAAGGAAATGGGTCTTTGGGACAAGCTTTATTGACATCAGTGAAATCAATACAAAGCCTCCATTTTCCATTCGCTTTGCGCATGACAACAGGATTGGCCAACCACGTAGGATGGAGCACTCCTCTAACGAGGCCTGCTGCTTCCAACTTCTTGATTTCTTCCGCAATAAACTCTTGCCGCTCCACAGCTTGCTTTCTGGCTTTCTGCTTGACGGGCCTCGCGTGGGGACAAACGGCAAGGTGGTGCTCAATTACTTTCCTGGGAACACCGGGGATGTCGGACGGTTGCCATGCAAACACGTCGACATTCGCCTGCAGGAAAGCAACGAGCGCGCTTTCCTATTTGTTGTCAAGTATGGCACTGATGGTGAAGGAACCACCAGTGCCGTCCTCCTTGGCGGGCACCTTCTTTGTCGCCGGCGGAGCGGCTTTGTTCTTCTTGCACTTGTCGGTGGAGCTCTCTGGTGCGTCCTCGACGGCAGCGCAGCACTCCGAAGAGGTGCGCTTGCCGGAGTGGGCACAGGAGCTCTTGCCGGACTTCCTCTTGTTCTCCCCCCCGAGAGCTTCAGCGGCAAGTGCCTTGGCGGCAGTTGCGGCAGCTGCTTCTCGGTAGATCTTGTCGGCGCAAATAAGCGCATCCTTCTTGTCGCAGGGAACTGTGATAACACTTACTGGGCCTGGCATCTTCAACACGTTGTAGGCAAAATGAGAGGCTGCCATGAACTTGGCGAGCGCTGGACGGCCAAGTATCCCATTATAAGGCAATGGAATATCGGCAACGTCAAAGGTGACCTTCTCGGTCCGGTAGTTCAGCTCGCCGCCAAATGTCACTGGCAGCGTGATCTTCCCTTTCGGCTTGCTCCTTCCTGGATTGACTCCTTGGAAAGTACCAGTTTCCTCAAGCTCGCCGTCAGGGATTTGAAGTTTCCGGAGCACAGCGGGCGAAATCAGATTCAAGCTGGCCCCACCGTCAACTAACATCTTCGTGACCTTGAGGTTGCGGATCGTTGGTGAAACCAACATCGGCAAGCACCCGACCGCCGTTGTGCGGTCAGGGTGGTCCTCAATGTCAAAGACGATAGGCGTGTCGGACCATTTCAGAAGCTTTCTGGCGTCAACAGATGGTTCCGCCGCATTGATCTCTCGCGCCCACTGTTTAAGTTGGCGGTGAGAAGAATGCAACGAAGCACCACCGTCAACACACAAGACTTCTGCGGCTTTCTGAAATTCATGCTCACTGGATTCTTCATCATCTAGATCATCATCATCATCATCTTTGTCGCGGCCACGAGGAGGCCCGTCTCTCTGCTGCTTCTTGGCTTTGCCGCGACGCCCTCCTCGGGCAGTGCGCTTCTTGCCGGACCCGCCAGCACCTTCTGGGGCCTTCTCCTTGTCGCGCCTCTCATACTCAGCTTTCTGCTGTTCGACAAGCTGCTCGACTCGTCGGCAGTTCTGGAGATCCGCCTGCTCCCATGCAGGAGGGTGCCGACGTGATTGCGGCTGCTGGGGGGACTGGAGAGCGAGAGCTCCTATTACCTCCACCTGTCCAAAACCGGGCCAGCAACGCCAATCTTGGCGCTGCTGGGTCTGGGAACGCAGCGCTGCTCGCTGCTGCTGGCCCTGCAAGCTCCAGAAACGGTGCTGCGCGTTCTGGAACGCCTGTGCCGGTTCAGACGCCGCGGCCTTCGCAAGAAGCCCGTGACAGGCAGCGTCCTGACGCCCCAGGTGCCAGGCGCTCCCTGGATAATGAACTTGCGCATCGATCTCGAGATGCGCGGGGTCACCATACGCAACAACACGTTGGCGGGGTCGAGGTGCGGTCGCCTGGGCGTGGAGATGCTCCTTCTAACACTGTTAGGAGTAAGAGCATCCCACAGTCCTCACGCCACTCGATACCTCCCTCACCAGCAGAAGCGTTGGCGCGTGCGCAGCTGCTCCTGAACTTCCAAAGATGTCGGAGACGAATCCGCGATCACCTATGGGACCCAGGGAAGGACCCCTTTACGTTCGGCAGGGAGAGATGGTCGCACGAAGAGCAAATCTAGCGAAGAACACGACAGTGCACGAGAGAGATTTACCCAGGTTCGGGCCGCACGGATGCGTAAAACCCTACTCCTGCTTTTTGGTTTATTATCTATATGATTGTTCTAGCTCTAGGAGCGCTACAGTACAGAGTAGCTGCGTACAACACTGGAGTTCTCCATCTCCCCATTCCTCTTTTTCTCCACGTTGCCTAAGGGCCTCCTTTTATACGCACAAAGGGGTCACCAACAGGTGGCAAACAGTAAAGGTAGAGGTGGAAAGTTGCTACAGTAAGGCCATTATTACCAGGATGACATGTCCTACCTACCACTAACGGCAGGGGACAAGGGCATTAAATGCCCATGCCTTTGCTGTCCAGATACATGTACCCGGACGTCTTGGACGTGGGAAAAGCCTATCCCACCTTCTCCTGCACCGCTAGCTACAGTGTACCGCCGTCTACACAGTGCTCTGCCACACACGCTTGGAAGGACCCAGAGCGCCACGCTGGCAGAGGCACCGGAGCAGCACAGTAGCACAGTGGTACAGTAACGCTTGCCGCGGCAAGACCTTGCCGCACCTGACAGCTTGCCGCAACCCATAGCTTGCCGCGCAAGGTAACTTGCCGGGGCAAGTACCTTGCCGCAGCTGCTATCTTGCCGCAGCCAATACCTTGCCGCAGCCAATGACTTGCCGGGGCAAGTACCTTGCCGCGGCAAGTACTCTGCTACAGCAAACCTCAGGCTGGGCCTCAGCTGTCCCTCCCGGCAAGCTCCTCTTGCCGGGGCCTTAACTCTTGCTTTGTATACTTTGTTCTTGAATGGCTTAATAATCTTGAGCTTCTCTCTGGCTGTCCTCCCGCAAGCCTGGCCGCGGGATGCTACTACTGCCCGTGCACAAGTACGGGGTACTAGGGTACCCCTATTCTAGTACACCGACAATGTCGCGCTCACAATCTGAGGTGTGGCTACTCTAGTAGGTGCAATGATGGAGGAATCAACCGATGGTGGTGAGCATGAACTGGAATAGTAGTTGTTGTAGTCACCCAATGCATCCTCCTGTATTTGTCTCTCAAAGGTACAAGCGCGAACATACATACCAGTAATGCAACAAGGAATATACTGAAATCTTGCGCGAATATCATGGTTCAAACCACCAAAAAATCTATTCATTGTATCATCCTCAGATTCTTCTATGTCACAATGATGCATATAAGATTTGAACTCTTCGTAGTAAGCATTAACAGTCTTACTGCCTTGTTTTATTTGTTCCAATTTGCGAAGCAATTCACGATGATGGTAAGGAGGAAAAAATTTGTTGTCTCATTACAACTTCCAAATCTTTCCAAGTTGTGGGTTGGTTATCAATGTTTTTCTTACAATGTACACTCCACCAAACAGAAGAAAAACCAGTAAATGCTCCAGTGGCAGCTCGTACTCTCTCAAGTTCAGAAAAATCATGGTGACTAAAAACTTGTTCTACTTCAAGCTCACAAACTAGATAAATAGCAGGATTAAATCTACCCTCAAATGACGGTAAATAGATAACCTGACCATGTGCTTGTGTGTGTTGTCCCACCTCTCGTGATGGTGAGGATGTATCCGTCGTCCAAGAACTTCTATCTACGGAACCTGTCATGATTAGTAGAAACAAGAAACAAAATTCGAGAATAATGTTCCTATGAACTTCTAGGATGTGGTGGTAAAGCGCTCATAGTAAAGCAAATATCAATATCTTACAAATTCTTACCATGTAGCAGGTGGTGACAGGCAACCAGCGGTGTCAAATAACTTCGAAGATTGAGTAAAGCGATTGCCAGGGGAACGTACGTATACATGGTGTAGAAATATGTGGATCTTGAAAGGCTTAAATATTTGGTAGCAAAAGATTAGCAATAATCAATTCAGAGATGCAATGTTGAATAAACGCTCAATGACGGTACTGTGCTGGTCCAAGGCTAGACCGGACTAGAGACGCGAGCCTAGAACACTAGTGAGGTCACGGTGTAGCACAACTAGCATCAATAAAGGATATGAATTAGCTCTGGACAACAAGATATAAGTGAAGATCATAATGGCAGTAAAGATAATGATGAGAAACAACTGCCAACCAGGATATACCAACAACTCTCTCCAACTTTCCTCTGGAAAAGTTTGTGTCAATTTTCTGATAATTTTTCTACAGAATGCTACTGACTCAAGCTTTCCAATGCAAAAAGAATCACTCAATTCCGAGTTGATATGAGGAGTAAAAAAATTCTAAAACTGGCCTGAAAAACTGGAACAAGCTGTGTTCGCGAACTTCGAAGGCAAAAAAACACCTATTTCGAGGCCGATTTTGAGGTGCCAAATATTGAACTAGCTTCTGCAACTATTCAGATGCGGCTCGTTGCTAGTTTTAATTTGAGTACTCGCGGAGCCAAAACGGATTTCGTATGAGGAAGATATGCCTATTTTACTGAACAGTGCGCAAAGCAGATTCGAATCAGAATTCAGGTACGAGATTGAGTCTAGATAGATCCGAAATTTTTTTCTTCTCTTTTTTTCTCTCACACTTTATTATTTCTCCTCTTTTTTTCTCTGACTTTTTTTACTTTTTTCTCTCTCTTATTTTCTCTGTCTCTTTTTCTCTCTCCCTTTTTCCAAGACAAACTAAATAAGATGCAGATTGGTTCAAGCGAAGATGTGAACGACCTTAACTATGATTATTACAATGAACGATGGGTAGCACATGGTGGAAATTGATGGATGGGGTGATGGACAACGGAAGGGATAACGATGCAGCGACGACATGACTAATGTGAACATAACTCGAAACTCTAAACGAACTAGACACTAAGACCAGCAACTCGACACGACAATGCAACCGATGATTTATTAATGCAAACAATGAAAAGAAAATTGCAAAGGCAGCGGGGTGTCCCAATTTTTCGATGAGATGATAACTATCGATTTGGTGGAGTCGACTTTGACGATCCGACTACAAACGTGCACGACGTTGCGCCTTAGCAATCTCTAAACCAATCTCCTGAGGTTACTGACGATGCCGGAGGCACGATCAGCCTGACCATGAAGGTCTATTCCTGCATGCAATCGAAGAACAAGCAAGAATATGATAATGCAAGATGAATATTATGATTATATATGAAGTATTGATAAAAGTGGGGATCCGTAAGTGGTCTTGGCCTGGTCGTTGGACACAAACAAAGTACACGAAGTTGAAATGACTAACTTTTAACTAAACAAATCCCCAAAGAAAAAGCTACTGGATTGATCTATTGGAAATATGCCCTAGAGGCAATAATAAAATGGTTATTATTATATTTTCTTAATCATGATAAAGATTTATTATTCATGCTAGAATTGTATTGATCGGAAACTTAAATACATGTGTGGATACATAAACAAATACCAAGTCCCTAGTAAGCCTCTACTAGACTAGCTTGTTGACCAAAAGATGGTTAAGATTTCCTGACCATCGACATGAGTTGTCATTTGATAACGGGATCACATCATCAGGAGAATGATGTGATGGACAAGACCCATCCGTTAGCATAGCATATGATCGTTCAGTTTATTGCTACTGCTTTCTTAATGTCAAATACATATTCCTTCGACCATTAGATCATGCAACTCCCGGATACCAGAGGAATACCTTGTGTGCTATCAAACGTCACAACGTAACTAGGTGATCATAAAGATGCTCTACAGGTATCTCAGAAGGTGTCTGTTGAGTTGGCGTGAATCGAGATTGGGATTTGTCACTCCGTATGACGAAGAGGTATCTCTAGGCCCTCTCGGTAATACAACATCACAAGAAGCTTGCAAGCAAAGTGACTAAGGAGTTAGTTACAAGATGATGTATTACGGAACAAGTAAAGAGACTTGCCGGTAACGAGATTGAACTAGGTATGGAGATATCAACGATCAAATCTCGGGCAAGTAACATACCAACAGACAAAGGGAACTACATATGTTGTCATAAAGGTTCGACCGATAAAGATATTCGTAGAATATGTTGGAACCAATATGGGCATCCAGGTCCCGCTATTGGTTATTTACCGGAGAAGCGTCTCGCTCATGTCTACATCATTCTCGAACCCGTAGGGTCCGCACGCTTAACGTTCGTTGACGATATAGTATTATATGAGTTATATGAGTTGGTGACCGAATGTTGTTCGGAGTCCCAGATGAGATCACGAACATGACGAGGAGCTCCGAAATGGTCCGAAGGTAAAGATTGATATATAGGATGATAGTATTTGATCTCCGAAAAGGTTTCGGAATGCACCGGGTATTTATCGGATCACCGGAAGGGGTTCTGGGAAGGCCACAGGAGTTATTGGGCCTAAACGGGCCAAGGGGAGGGAGTACACCAGCCCACAAGGGGGCTAGCGCGCCCCATCCTGGCCGCCGGCCCTAGGGGAAGGAAAGAGGAGGGGCTAGACCCTCCTGCCTTTCTCCTCGCTCATGGAAAGGAAAAGGGGGGGGGGGGGGCTCCCCTCCTGCCCTTCTCCCACATGCCTAGTTAGGAAGGGGAGGGGCGCCTAGGGCAGGCGCCCTAGGGCTGTTCGCCGGCCCCCTTGGAGGCGTCCTAGGCAGCCTCCCCTCCCCCTCCACCTATATATATGTGAGGAGAGAAGGGGGCAACACACACCACGAATCCCCAAGCTGTGTGCGGCGCCCCCTCTCCCTCTAGTTCTAGTTCCTTATCCGTCCATGTCCGTTGTGTTTGGAGAAGCCCTGCAGAGAAGTTTCACCACCACCGTCACCACGCCGTCATGCTGCCGGAACTCATCTACTACTTCACCTATCTTGCTGGATCGAGAAGATGAGGACGTCATCGAGCTGAACGTGTGCTGAACGCGGAGGTGCCGTGCGTTCGGTGCTTGGTCGGCACGGATCATGAAGGTGTACGACTACATCAACCGCGTTGATAAATGCTTCCGCTTAGCGATCTACAAGGGTATGTAGATGCTCTCCCCTCTGATAGCTATGCATCTCCAAGGATAGATCTTGCGTGTGCGTAGATTTTTTTTGTTTTCCATGCAACGTTCCCCAACAGTGGCATCACGAGCCAGGTCTATGCGTAGTTGATATGCATGAGTAGAACACAGAGGAGTTGTGGGCGGTGAGGTTCATATTGCTTCCCACCAATGTCTTATTTTGATTTGGTGGCATTGTGGGATGAAGCGGCCCGGACCAACCTTACATGTCCACGCACATGAGACCGGTTCCACCGACTGACATGCAACTTGTTTTGCATAAAGGTGGCTAGCGGGTGTCTGTTTCTTTTACTTTAGTTGAATCGGATTTGACTACGGCGGTCCTTGCAGAAGGTTAAATAGCAACTTGATAATCACCATTGTGGTTTTGCATAGGTAAGAACGGTTCTTGCTAGTTGCCCGTAGCAGCCACGTAAAACATGCAACAACAAAGTAGAGGACGTCTAACTTGTTTTTGCAGGGCATTTTGTGATGTGATATGGTCAAGATGTGATGTGATATATGTTGATGTATGAGATGATCATGTTTTGTAATAAGTTCACGACTTGCATGTCGATGAGCACGACAACCGGCGGGAGCCTTAGGGTTGTCTTTAATTATTGTATGACCTGTGTGTCAATCACTAAGCGCCATGTAATTGCTTTACTTTATCGCTATGCGGTAGCAATAGTTGGCGAGACGACCCCGACGCAATGATGGAGATCAAGGTGTCGTGCCGGTGACGATGCAGATCATGCCGATGCTTTGGAGATGGAGATTAAAAGCACAAGATGATGATGGCCATATCATGTCACATATTTTGATTGCATGTGATGTTTATCTTAGAACGGCGGTAGCATTATAAGATGATCCCTTCACTTAATTTCAAGATAAAAGTGTTCTCCCCGAGTATGCACCGTTGCTAAAGTTCGTCGTTTCGAAGCACCTCATGATGATCGGGTGTGATAGACTCTACGTTCACATACAACGGGTGTAAGCCAGTTTTGCACATGCAGAATACTTGGGTTAAATTTGACGAGCCTAGCATGTACAGACATGGTCTCGGAACACTGGAGGCCGAAAGGTCGAACGTGAGTCATATAGTAGATATGTTCACCATTGAAGTTTAGCTCATCTCACGTGATGATCGGTCATGCGTTAGCTGATTTGGATCATGTATCACTTGGACAACTTGAGGGATGTTGATTTAAGTGGGAGTTCATTAGTAATTTGATTATTTGAACTAAAATTTATTAAGAACTTAGTCTTAATAGTTTTTGTATATCTATGTTGTAGATCAATGGCCCGTGGTACCGTTCCCTTGAATTTTAATGTGTTCCTAGAGAAAGCTAAGTTGAAAGATGATGGTAGCAACTACACAGACTGGGTCCATGATGTGACGGCGGCCCGATCTTTCGATGAGAGTGGGGATAACTATCAATTTAGTGGATTTTGACCTTGACGATCTGGCTATACCGTACTCGACGATACGCCTCGACAATCGCTAAACCAATCTCCGATGGTTATTGACCTTGCCGTACGCACGATCAACCTGAACAACGAGGTTCGAGTTCCTGCAAGCAACCGAAGAACCGGCAAGAACAAAGGTGAATTGCAATCTGAAAACCATGGATGAAAAACTGAGCACACGAACTAGATCAAAAGTTGGGGTTCCACTGTGGACCTGACAAGGCGGTAGTCCTACATGTCTCGTAGATGAAAATTGTAGCGATGGCTAGACAATACAATAAAACCCGAGTCTAAACGTAACACAAGCTAACTATTTATTACGTGCGGCCACCGCCTGCCCATAGACAAATCCTGGTCGGCTACGACTCGAAGGAAATCATAATCATGAGCCGGCCCACATGTAGATGATTTCCTTGTTTAACTGTTGGTGGTGTGGGCTGCATGCGAACGTGGCCGTCTCTGGTCCAGGAGGCCTAATACTCCTTCTCCTCCTTTTGCACTTGAGCACGTAGGTGGCTAGGTAGCTTCTTGCATGTCAACAGTGCTGCTACTTGTGGAATCAACGTGCAACATTTTCCATCTTCCATCTGCATGCGGCTTTCCCTCGTCATCTCTCCAACACCTTCGTTCCTAAGTACAAGTAAGTCCGAACATGAGTGTAATATCATATTCTCGTTAGTTAAATCATATGTACAAAGGAGCGATAGTACCTGGCCATTTATCTGTCTCGCGCGTGCTCTAGTCATAGGTCCAGATGGAATAACTGATGTAGGAGTCACGGTGGGTGCAACTATGGCAGAGATGTCCTCATCACCCCCCCTTCTTGAACCGAAGTCGCCCTCGACGGTAACTCTTCATCCTCTCCCAAATAAGGTTTTAAGTCTGCAACATTAAATGTGGGACTAACCCGAAATTCTGCAGGGAAATCAAGCTTATACGCATTCTCATTAATTTTTTCTATCACCTTAAAAGGGCCATCCGCACGAGGCATTAATTTTAACTTTCGTAAATCAGGGAAGCGGTCTTTTCGCAAATGTAACCATACTAAATCACCTGGTTCAAACATAAGACTTTTCCTACCCTGACTACCAGCAAGTTTATACTTGGCACTCATACGTTCAATATTTTTCTTAGTCATCTCATGCATTTTCAATACTAGCTCAGCACGTTCTTTAGCATCAAGGTTTACCTTCTCTGAAGATGGAATAGGTAATAAATCAATAGGCGCCCGAGGTATAAATCCATAAACAATCTCAAAATGGCATAACTTTGTGGTAGAATGAACTGAATGATTATAAGAAAACTCTACATGAGGTAAACATTCTTCCCATATTTTTAAGTTCTTTTTCAAAACAGCCCTAAGCATAGTAGACAATGTTCGATTAACCACTTCAGTTTGACCATCTGTTTGAGGATGACATGTAGTGCTAAATAAAAGCTTAGTCCCCAATTTTGTCCACAACACCCTCCAAAAGTGGCTAAGAAATTTTGTGTCACGAACAAAAACAATTGTATTTGGCACACCATGTAAATGAACTACTTCTATAAAGAACAAATCAGCAATGTGAGTAGCATCGTCACTTTTATGACAAGGTATAAAATGTGCCATCTTAGGGAATCGATCAACAACCACAAATATACTATACCGCCCCCATCGTGTCCTAGGTAGTCCTAATACAAAGTCCATAGATATATCTTCCCAAGGAGTGCTAGGAACAGGAAGAGGCATATATAAACCATGTGGGCTCAATCGTGACTTAGCTTTTTGGCATGTCGTGCAGCGTGCAACATATCTCTCCACATCCCTTCTAATTTTCGGCCAGAAGAAATGACCAGCAAGGATGTCTTCTATCTTCTTGATGCCAAAATGTCCCATAAGTCCACCTCCATGCGCCTCCTGTAACAACAAAAGACGAACATAGCTATCTGGGATGCATAGCTTATTAGCGCGAAAAACAAATCCGTCACTAACGACGAACTTGTTCCAAGTTCTACCCTCTCTACAATTGAGCAATATATCTTTAAAATCGACATCATTAATGTATTGCTCTTTTATAGTTTCAAGTCCAAATTTTTTGAAGTCAAGTTGTGATAACATGGTATAGCGTCTAGACAATGCATCGGCAATAACATTCTCCTTCCCTTTCTTGTGCTTAATAACATAAGGAAAAGATTCAATAAATTCAACCCATTTTGCATGTCTACGATTCAATTTGCTTTGACTTCTAATATGCTTGAGTGATTCATGATCAGAATGTATGACAAACTCCTTAGGCCATAAATAATGTTGCCATGTCTCCAAAGTCCGAACTAGTGCATAAAGTTCTTTATCATATGTTGAATAATTCAAACTAGGCCCACTGAGTTTTTCACTAAAATATGCTACTGGTTTGCCTTCTTGCAATAAAACACCGCCTAAACCAATGCTGCTAGCATCACATTCTAATTCAAACATCTTATTAAAATCAAGTAATTGCAACAAAGGGGCGTGTGTAAGATTATCTTTAAGAATAGTGAAGGCTTCCTCTTGTGCGTCGCTCCAAACAAATGGCACATTTTTCTTTGTGAGCTCGTTGAGCGGCGTTGCGATGGTACTAAAATCCTTCATGAACCGCCGGTAGAACCCAGCAAGTCCGAGAAAACTTCGTACCTGTGTGACCGAGTTAGGGGTCGGCCAACTCTGGATCGCTTCAACCTTGGTTTTATCAACTTCAATTCCTTGCGCTATCACAACATAGCCAAGAAAAGCAACTTGATTCGTGCAAAAAGTTCACTTCTCGATATTACCAAATAAACGTGCATCACGTAGAGTAGAAAAAACAACACACAAATGGTCCAAGTGTTCCTCTAGTGACTTACTATAAATCAGAATATCATCGAAGTATACTACCACAAATCGTCCAATGAAAGCTTGCAAAACTTCATTCATTAGTCTCATCAATGTACTATGTGCATTAGTCAATCCAAAAGGCATAACTAACCACTCATATAAACCAAATTTAGTTTTGGAAGCAGTTTTCCATTCATCACCTAGTTTCATACGAATTTGATGGTAGCCACTACGCAAGTCCACTTTAGAAAACACAACTGAGCCACTGAGTTCATCAAGCATGTCATCTAATCTAGGAATAGGATGAAGATATCGAATTGTAATATTATTGATGTCTTTACAACCAACACACATACGCGAAGAACCGTCTTTTTTAGGAAGAAGTAAAATTGGTAAAACACATGGACTAAGGGATTCACGAATGTAACCTTTTTCGAGTAGTTCTTGAACTTGTCGCTGAATCTCCTTAGTCTCCTCTAGATTAGTCCGGTACGGCGCATGGTTGGGTAATGAGGCGCCAGGTATCAAGTCAATTTGGTGTTCAATTCCTCTCATAGGTGGCAGCCCCGATGGTACTTCCTTTGGGAAAACATCATGATACTCCTGCAAAAGGTTAGCGATAATAGGAGGCAAAGAAGAAGGCATATCCTCAAATGAAAACAAAGCTTCTTTGCAAATAAGAGCATAACATTATTCAGTATGAGCATCTAACTCAAAATTTCAGCACGTGTAGCTAAGAAAGAAGCACCTTTCAATTTAATTTCTTTAGATGTGCTAGGATCAGATTTGCGCATCTTATTAAATTATTCTAATTCATCAACAACTTTTTTGATTTTCAGATTTAGTACACTCAATATTTGTGTTTCTACTAGCCCTAGCAAGATCATCTTTTAAAATTTTCTCAGGAGACATAGGGTGTAGAATGATTTTCTTTCCTTTATGTGTGAGAGTGTACTGATTAGTTCTACCATCATGTAAACATTGTTTATCATACTGCCATGGCCTTCCTAGTAACATAGAACAAGCTTGCATAGGCACAATATAGCAATGAATAGTGTCATGGTATGAACCTAAAGAAAAAGGAACTCTCACCATGCGTGTTACCTTTACCTTTCCACCATCATTAAACCATTGAATGTAGTAAGGTTGTGGATGTTGTTGGGAAGGTAGGGAGAGCTTCTCCACCATGTCAATGCTTGCTAAATTGTTACAACTCCCTCCATCAAGGATTATCCGATCGGAACGCTCCTTGACGACTCCTTTGATGTGGAAGAGGTTGTGACATTGATCCTTCTTTGCTTTGATAATCTGAGCACTAAGTACACGATGTGATATAAGACTCATGTACTTATCGGTGTCGTCGGCGGTCACATGTTCTTCCTCTTGCGCCGGTCTTGTGTCATCGTCTTCATGTGCAGCAAGCAAGGCATATGTGTCTTCATCAGAATCACTAGCGGAGTCGTACTCGCCGTCTTCACGAATGATCAATACACGCTTATTAGGACACTCCTTCATGACATGGCCAAATCCCTTACAAGTGTGGCACTGGATATCCTTTGTTCTTTTGGAGGAAGCGGACGATGATGACGAAATTTTTGTTAGAGTTGGTGTAGTACTTTTCAGTGGTGCCGAAGTGTGTGACCCTGAAGTTGATGAAGTAGGCCCCGGTCGAGAGGTTGCAGGTGCTGTTGTAGAGGTGCGAGTGGAAGGGGCAGCAGGGGTGCGCGGTGCCCATGTGGAAGTATGACCTGTAGAAATATTAGAACGCATTCTCGAGCGGCCCTGCACTTCATGTTCAGCATGTATAGCAAGATGGAATAAATGGATCATTGAATTATAATCCTTATAAGCAAGTATGTCATATATTTCTCTATTCAATCCACCCAAGAACCTAGCCATAGAGGCTTCCTCAGTCTCAACTAAACCACAACGTAACATGCCCATTTGCAATTCTTGATAATAGTCTTCCACAGATTTAGATCCTTGGTTCAAGCGTTGTAGTTTATTTAGCATGTCACATTCATAATATCCAGGAACAAAATGGTGACGCATTATTAATTTCAAAGCTTCCCAAGTGGCAGGAATATTATTAGGATGTTTACGACAATGTTCTCTCCACCAAACAGAAGCAAAATCACTAAACTCACTAGTTGCAACCCTAACTCTTTTATCATCAGGAAAATCATGGCAAGCAATTTTTTTATCAACTAATAATTCCCAGTCAAGATAAACATCCGGATCATATTTCCCATCAAAAGGAGGCATGACAAATTTAATTCTACCCAAAGAGTCGTCATGGCCACGTACCTAAGGACGCTGGTGGCATCCCATACCTTGTTGATTATTGCGTAGTCGACGATGATCATGATCATTGTTAGCGTTAACTGCATCAGGATCCTTAGAATCACCATCATAGTTGTAATCTTGGATGTTCTCATGCGGGCCGGCTATCAAGTTGGCGTTGCGAGGACGGGGCTGGTCGACGGCATCGGTGTATGAAAGAGGGTACCTCGGGTCCCCTGGGAGCACTCGACAAGCTCGTTGTAGACCTGTGTTGGTGGCTGGAAGACGCGGCGCGGCAGTGGAGGCGGCACCCAGACGGGCATCCTGGGCATCGAGAAGTTTCATAATTGATGCAAGTGTTTGAGTGAACGTCTCATTGCTATCCTCGATCGACTTGAGACGCTTATCAAGTGTGCCCTCGAACGATGTGAACCGCTCGGTGTATGCATGCACATCCTCCTCAAGGCGTGCCACCGTGGCTTTCATGTTGTCTTCGTCACCTGCCATGGTTAGGATGAAAGAAGAACAAAATCACAAGTATATTGATCCTACAGTAACTACGATGAGGCAGTGGAACATGTCCCTCAACTCTCGAGCAATTACCAATCTCTTACCAGTTCTTACCGTGCTGCAGTGGTTGTCGGCCGTTGGCGATGTCAAAGTTATGAAAAGATTGATATAGCGATTACCAAGTGATCGAACAAGGTACAATATAGGGAGTGGAGCTTGGTGAAGGTTTCGTCAACTCACAATATGTGGCACAATTAAGCAAAAAGTAATGCAAGTTGAATAATTGCTCAAACTCCTAACTAGTGCTGGTAGTCGACTAGTAAGAGATGAAATAATCTAAGCCCAGATACTGAAACAAGTGAGTGAAACCGCGTGAAGAAAGATATGTGATAATTGAAGTAGCGAGAGACACACAGATAAAGAACAAGGCTCCAACAGATACAAATGATATGATGTGGTGGTTGGAGCAACAAAATAATATCCAGAATATCAATCGCAAGAGATTAGTTTCAACAGATGTAAGCGGCTTGCTTTTTTTTTCACTGTCTTTTTCAATTACTTTTTTTGCTCTTTTTTTAGGCCGGCTGCTAGCAAAATCACGGACAGAATTCAAGTCACAAGAGAGAGAAAAAAATGCAAAGCTACTGAACAAAGTGCTACGGGAGCTAGCTAGAAGTGTATTAGAGTTGAGATTAGCTAGGAGTAGTACTACTAGTGTGATGCACAGGAATAGTCGAACGAGATTTGTGGTGGCACGCGTGGAGTCAGACAACCAGCATGGGATGTTTGGCAGCTGGGGTGTTAGGCTGTGGTGATGCGGCGTGGGGCAGCAGACACGATGTGCCCGGTTGTCTGGCCGCTCGCGAAACGGAAAGCCTGTACGGACGGGTTGATGTACGTACGGGAATCTGGAATGGAAATCAGTGCCTGATTCGCTATATGTCTCCTTTTTTTGACTGAGAACAAGCATTGCGATAGAGAATATGAGGGTGGACAAAAATAGATTGATCTAGTAGATGATTTTCGCCCCCAACTAATCTAAACCAGCACTAATTCTAGGATGAATGCAACCAAAAATTCAACTACGCAAATACTAGATGCAAAAATTGCTAAAGGCTAAAAAGATAGGTGTAACGGATGAACTAATCTAATTCTTTTTTGGCTTTTTCATGGATTTATAGGAAAGAGAAATAAACTAATCTAATAAAACTGTAAATCTCTCACCGATAAACCTAAAAACTGATACCACTTGATGTGACGGCGGCCCGATCTTTCAATGAGAGTGGGGATAGCTATCGATTTGGTGGATTTTGACCTTGATGATCCGGCTATACCGTACCCGGCGATACGCCTCGACAATCGCTAAACCAATCTCCGATGGTTATTGATCTTGCCGTAGGCACGATCAACCTGAACAACGAGGTTCGAGTTCCTGCAAGCAACCGAAGAACCGGCAAGAACAAAGATGAATTGCAATCTGAAAACTGTGGATGAAAAATTGAGCACACGAACTTGATCAAAAGTTGGGGTTCCATTGTGGATCTGACAAGGCGGTAGTCCTACACGTCTCATAGATGCAAATTGTAGTGATGGCTAGACAATACAATAAAACCCGAGTCTAAACGTAACACAAGCTAACTATTTATTACGTGCGGCCACCGCCTGCGCGTAGACGAATCCTGGTCAACTACGACTCGAAGGAAATCATAATCATGAGCCGGCCCACATGTAGATGATTTCCTTGTTTAACTGTTGGTGGTGTGGGCTGCATGCGAACATGGCCGTCTCTGGTCCAGGAGGCCTAATACTCCTTCTCCTCCTTTTGCACTTGAGCACGTAGGTGGCTAGGTAGCTTCTTGCATGTGAATAGTGTTGCTGCTTGTGGAATCAACGTGCAACATTTTCCATCTTCCATCTGCATGCAGCTTTCCCTCATCATCTCTCCAACACCTTCGTTCCTAAGTACAAGTAAATCCGAACATGAGTGTAATATCATATTCTCGTTAGTTAAATCATATGTACAAAGGAGCGATAATACCTGGCCATTTATCTGTCTCGCGCGTGCTCTATTCATAGGTCCAGATGGAATAACTGATGTAGGAGTCGCGGTGGGTGCAACTGTGGCAGAGATGTCCTCATCAGTCCGTAACTTGAGGATTATCCTCATTGCTGCACAGAAGAATTATGTACTTGATGCACCACTAGGTGACATGCCTGCTGCAGGAGCTAAAGCAGATGTTATGAATGTCTGGCAGGCTCAATCTGATGACTACTCGATAGTTCAGTGTGCCATGCTTTACGGCTTAGAACCGGGACTTCAAAGACATTTTGAACGCCACAGAGCATATGAGATGTTCCAAGAGCTGAAGTTGATATTTCAAGCTAATGCCCGGGTTGAGAGATATGAAGTCTCCAACAAGTTCTATAGCTGTAAGATGGAGGAGAACAATTCTATCAGTGAACACATACTCAAAATGTCTGGGTATCATAACCACTTAACTCAGCTGGGAATTGATCTTCTAGTTGAGAGTGTTATTGACAGAGTTCTTTAGTCACTGCCACCGAGCTACAAAGGCCTCATGGTGAACTATAATATGCAAGGGATGACGAAAATGATTCCCGAGCTCTTCATGATGCTGAAATCGGCAGAGGTAGAAATCAAGAAGGAGCATCAAGTGTTGATGGTTAACAAGACCACTAGTTTCAAGAAAAAGGGCAAGGGAAAGAAAGGGAACTTCAAGAAGAATGGCAAGCAAGTTGCCGCTCCCGTGAAGAAGCCCAAAGCTGGACCCAAGCCTGAAACTGAGTGCTTCTACTGGAAAGGAAATGGTCACCGAAAGCGGAACTGCCCCAAGTACTTGGCAGATAAGAAGGATGGCAAAGTGAACAAAGGTATATTTGATATACATGTTATTGATGTGTTCCTTACCAATGCTCATAGCAGCGCATGTGTATTTGATACTGGTTCGGTTGCTCATATTTGTAACTCAAAACAGGAGCTGCGGAATAAATGAAAATTGGCTAAGGACGAGGTGACGATGCGCGTCGGGAATGGTTCCAAGGTTGATGGGATCGCCGTCAGCACGCTACCTCTACAACTACCTTGGGGATTAGTTTTAGAACTCAATATTTGTTATTTGGTACCATCGTGGAGCATGAACATTATATCTGGATCTTGTTTATTGCGAGACGGTTATTCATTTAAGTCAGAGAATAATGGTTGTTCTATTTATATGAGTAATATCTTTTATGGTCATGCACATTTGATGAATGGTCTATTCTTGTTGAATCTCGGTCGTAGTGATACACATATTCATAATATTGATGCCAAAAGATGCAAAGTTAATAATCATAATGCAACATACTTGTGGCACTGCCGTTTAGGTCATATTGGTGTAAAGTGCATGAAGAAACTCCATGCGGATGGACTTTTGGAATCACTTGATTATGAATCATTTGATACTTGTGAACCATGCCTCATGGGTAAGATGACTAAAACTCCATTCTCCGGAACAATGGAGCGAGCTAATGACTTATTGGAATTAATACATATCGACGTATGCAGTCCAATGAGTGTTGAGGTACGCGGCGGGTATCATTATTTTCTAACTTTCACAGATGATTTGAGTAGGTATGGGTATATCTACTTGATGAAACACAACCCTGAAACATTTGAAAAGTTCAAAGAATTTCAGAGTGAAGTGGAGAATCATCGTATCAAGAAAATAAAGTTTCTATGATCTGATCACGGAGGCGAATATTTGAGTTACGAGTTTGGCCTGCATTTAAGACAATGTGGAATTGTTTCACAACTCACGCCACCTGGAACACCACAGCGTAATGGTGTGTCCAAACGTCATAACCGTACTTTATTAGATATGGTGCGTTCTATGACGTCTCTTGCCGATTTGCCTTTATCATTTTGGGGTAATGCATTAGAGACAGGCACATTCACGTTAAATAGGGCACCGTCTAAATCCATTGAGACGACACCGTATGAACTATGGTTTGGCAAGAAACCTAAACTGTCGTTTCTTAAAGTTTGGGGATGCGATGCTTATGTCAAAAGGCTTCAGCCTGATAAGCTCGAACCCAAAGCGGAGAAGTGCATCTTCATAGGATACCCTAAAGAAACAATTGGGTATACCTTCTACCACAGATCTGAAGGTAAGATCTTTGTTGCTAAGAATGAGTCATTTCTAGAGAAGGAGTTTCTTTCGAAAGAAGTGAGTGGGAGGAAAGTAGAACTTGATGAGGTAGTTGTACCTTCTCTCAAATTGGAAAGTAGCACATCAGAGAAAACCGTTCCCATGATGCCTTCACCAACTAGAGAGGAAGCTAATGATGATGATCATGAAACTTCAGATCAAGTTACTACTGAACCTCGTAGGTCGACCAGAACACGTACCACACCAGAATGGTACGGTAATCCTGTCCTAGAAGTCATGTTGTTAGACAACGGCGAACCTACGAACTATGAAGAAGTTATGATGAGCCCAGATTCTGACAAATGGCTTGAGGCCATGAAATCTGAGATAGGATCCATGTATGAGAACAAAGTGTGGACTTTGGTGGACTTGCCCGACGATCGGCAAGCCACTGAGAATAAATGGATCTTCAAGAGGAGGACGGACGCTGATGGTAATATCACTGTCGACAAAGCTTGACTTGTCACAAAAGGTTTTCGACAAGTTCAAGGGGTTGACTACGATGAGACTTTCTCACCCATAGCGATGCTTAAGTCTGTCCGAATCATGTTAGCAATTGCCGCATTTTATGATTATGAAATCTGGCAAATGGACGTCAAAACTGCATTCCTTAACGGATTTCTTAAAGTAGAGTTGTATATGATGCAACCAGAAGGTTTTGTCGATCCTAAAGGTGCTAACAAAGTGTGCAAACTCCAGCGATCCATCTATGGACTGGTGCAAGCATCTCGGAGTTGGAATATATGCTTTGATGAGGTGATCAAAGCATATGGTTTTATACAGACTTACGGTGAAGCCTGTATTTACAAGAAAGTGAGTGGGACCTCTGTAGCATTTCTGATATTATATGTGGATATCATATTGCTGATTGGAAATGATATAGAATTTTTGGATAGCATAAAAGGATACTTGAATAAGAATTTTTCAATGAAAGACCTCGGTGAAGCTGCTTATATATTGGGCATCAAGATCTATAGGGATAGATCGAGACGCTTAATAGGACTTTCACAAAGCACATACCTTGACAAAGTTTTGAAGAAGTCCAAAATGGATCAGTCGAGGAAAGGGTTCTTGGCTGTATTGCAAGGTATGAAGTTGAGTAAGACTCAAGGTCCGACCACGACAGAAGATAGAGAGAGAATGAAAATCATTTCCTATACCTCAGCCATAGGTTCTATTATGTATGCCATGATGTGTACCAGACCTGATGTGTGCCTTGCCATAAGTTTGGTAGGGTGGTACCAAAGTAATCCAGGAGTGGATCTCTGGACAACGGTCAAGAACATCCTGAAGTACCTGAAAAGGACCAAGGATATGTTTCTCATTTATGGAGGTCACAAAGAGCTCGTCGTAAATGGTTATGTCGATTCTAGCTTTGAAACAGATTCGGATGACTCTAAGTCACAAACCGGATACGTATTTATATTGAATGGTGGAGCTGTCGGTTGGTGCAGTTCCAAGCAGAGCGCCGTGTCGGGATCTACGTGTGAAGCAGAGTACATAGCTGCTTCAGAAGCAGCGCATGAAGGAGTCTGGATGAAGGAGTTCATATCCGATCTGGGTGTAATACCCAGTGCATCAGGTCCAATGACAATCTTTTGTGACAACACTGGAGCAATTGCCTTAGCGAAGGAATCCAGGTTTCACAAGAGAACCAAACACATCAAGAGACGCTTCAACTCCATTCGTGAAAAGGTCAAGGATGGAGACATAGAATTTTGCAAAGTACATACGGATCTGAATGTGGCAGACCCATTGATTAAACCTCTTCTGCGGGCAAAACATGATCAGCACCAAGACTCCATGGGTGTTAGATCCATTACTATGTAATCTAGATTATTGACTCTAGTGCAAGTGGGAGACTGTTGGAAATATGCCCTAGAGGCAATAATAAAATGGTTATTATTATATTTCCTTAATCAGGATAAAGGTTTATTATTCATGCTAGAACTGTATTGACCGGAAACTTAAATACATGTGTGGATGCATAAACAAATACCAAGTCCCTAGTAAGCCTCTACTAGACTAGCTCATTGATCATAAGATGGTTAAGGTTTCCTGACCATAGAGATGAGTTGTCATGTGATAACGGGATCACATCATTAGGAGAATGATGTGATGAACAAGACCCATCCGTTAGCATAGCATATGATCGTTCAGTTTATTGCTACTGCTTTCTTAATGTCAAATATATATTCCTTCGACCATGAGATCATGCAACTCCCAGATACCGGAGGAATACCTTGTGTGCTATCAAACATCACAATGTAACTGGGTGATCATAAAGATGCTCTATAGGTATCTCCAAAGGTGTCTATTGAGATGGCATGAATCGAGATTGGGATTTGTCACTCCGTATGATTGAGTGGTATGTCTGGGCCCTCTCGGTAATACAACATCACAGGAAGCTTGCAAGCAAAGTGACTAAGGAGTTAGTTACAAGATGATGTATTACGAAACGAGTAAAGAGACTTGCCGGTAACGAGATTGAACTAGGTATGGAGATACCGACGATCGAATCTCGGGCATGTAACATACCGACAGACAAAGGAAACTACATATGTTGTCATAAAGGTTCGACCGATAAATATCTTCGTAGAATATGTAGGAACCAATATGGGCTCCATGTCCCGCTATTGGTTATTGAACAGAGAAGCGTCTCGGTCATGTGTACATCATTCTCGAACCCGTAGGGTCCGCACGCTTAACGTTCGTTGACGATATAGTATTATATGAGTTATATGAGTTGGTGACCGAATTTTGTTCGGAGTCCCGGATGAGATCACGGACATGACAAGGAGATCCGGAATGGTCCGGAGGTAAAGATTGATATATAGGATGATAGTATTTGGTCTCTGGAAAGGTTTCAGAATGCACCGGGTATTTATCGGATCACCGGAAGGGGTTCCGGGAAGACACCGGGAGTTATTGGGCCTAAACAGGCCAAGGGGTCCGGGTGGCTCCATGAAATGGCCACTACCAAATTGTTTCATTCCTGTGTATCCAGCTACATCATCCATGTCACTCCTAAATCTCTTCCATCTTCTTCTTCCCTTGGTAGGCACCATGAGTTCGGGATCGGGGACGATATGTGGCCCATCATACTCAGGCCATTGTCAGTGATCGAGAAAGAGACGGAACCGAAGCACCCATGTCAACCTCGTTTGTTCCATTGTGAACTCATGCAGCCGCACGGTGGTACCATCTGATACGCGCAAGTTTCTCGCCCTAGCCGCGGTCATCAAATGCGAGCAAGGCCAATGGTACTTATGAGGCCTCTCACACTGACACCACCGGTTCTTGAGCTGCACCTCATACAAAACACCACCGTACGTCACGCCATCCCTTGTTGTGCCACCCGGCTCGTCGACTCAGTAGATCATTTCTTTTTCATTGAATCTAATGATTTGTTGATGCGAAGACTTGTTATGTTGATACTTCAACTAGTCATCAACCTTGAAGGGATAGTCTTTCTTTTGACCTATCCATTTGGCGGTGATTCGGGAATGCCTTAGGAAATATTCATTGAGCTTGAAGAACGTATATTTCACAATGGTAGTCACCAGCAATGAACGAAAACCCTTGAGCACATTTTTGAAACATTCCACCATGTTACTTGTCATGTCTCCGTATCTCCAACCACCTTCGTTGTAAGCGCGTGACCACTTATGCTTCTCTGGAATATGCCTTGTCAAGAATTCTCTCCCCCCTTTGTTCTTTTCCAATGCCTTGAAGAGTTTATCATAGTGTTTTTTGAATATGTAGGTGTTGAATGCCACGCAAACATGGGTAAGGTCTTTGCAAAACTCCTTGCTCTTGCATGCTCGGTAAAAGTTTGCCACAAAGTGCCTCATGCACCAACTGTGTTGGAGCTTTGGAAAGCCATGAATATCAACATCTATTGCTTCGAGAATCCCATGACGCTTATCCAATATGATGCACACCGCTCTCTTTCCAATCACCTTCGTCCTTACATGGTCCATAAACCACTCCCAATTGTCATCGTGCTCGGAAGGCACCAAGGCAAATGCCACCAGCAACACGTTGTCATTGGACTAGTGGGCCATTGCCACCATCAATGTGCCCTTATATTTGCCGGTCAAGAATGTGCCATCCATAGATAAGATGGGGCAACAATGCCTAAATGCCTCGATGCATTGCCCAAAGCTTCAGAAACCTCAGTGAAACACTCCGTCAATTGACTCGACCCTATGGCTCATGCCCGGGTTCCGATGAGCAATGGCTCCCAACATCCTAGGAAGAATATTGTACGCAGCTGCATAATCACAATGCAACATCCTAATAGAATTTGCCTTGGCCATCCATACCTTCCCATTCTTGACCTTGTACCCGAATCATTCAAAGACCGAACTCATGAGTAACTTCACCTTAACAGTTGGATCGTGGGATATCTCATTCAACAATTTATAGCCTAGGAACTCAGAGGAGAGTTGACGGTGTCCGTTGCTTCGGCCGGCTTTGCCGGCGGTATACACGTGTGAGTGGCCACACAACTCTTCAACTCCCATTGCCCGGTTTCATGATTTTTTCTTCCACAGACCTTCCATGGGCAACCTTCTTTGTCACATTTGATGATGTAGAACACATTTTGATCTCAATGACGAATAACATACGACCTATGGTTCCTAATTGCGTAGTCACTCAACCAAATCTTGAACTCTTGCAAGCACCCAAACTTGATGCCTTTCTTCAAATGAGGATTCTCATCCTCATCCGTGGGCCTTGGATCACCAAACTTCGGGCAAGGTGATGGTTCAACCAACCCCAATCTCATGCCACCATCAACAAAGGCCTTGTCGGCAAGACTAAGATCACTAAACAATGAGGGTTCTCTTTCCTTGACATTCACCTTCTTGAAGATTTGATTTTCTTGCACCGTGAATCCATCCTCGTCCAATTCTTCCTCTGGACCCTCGTCATCCGAGTCATACCCACACATATGGCTATAAGGGAGGTTATGGTCCATGTCTTGTTGGTACACAATGACATCCAAGTCACCAATGGGATGGTAATGAATCTCTTCTTCTTCTTCTTCCGTGTAAGCATCATCTTTAGCAATAGCATGATCATCAACACTAGCAATAGTATCTTCATCAACATGAGCAATAGCATCATCATCTACATGAGCAATAGGATCACCTCGAACTACTATGGCTCTAACATTGATCTCCTCTTCATTTGGTTGGCTACTTGGTGGTTGGCTAGAAGAATTGCGGACATACACCTCGACACTACCATCATATAATGCGGATGACACATTACGGTTCAAGTCGAGTTGTAGGCGAGGAACTTCAACCTTTGTAGCAAATAATTCAAGTGACTTGTCTTGTGACCCCTCAACTTTATCCTTGTACACATTCCAATGCAAATAGGAGGTGATGGGCATACTCTTTAGTTGGGACTTTACTCCCACTCGAACATCATACCTCCCAATAAGCTTCACCTCATCACTTGGGTTAATCCAATGTAACATGCTTCTCACTTTCACTACAACATCATCATAGCTTGGACTTGTGTAAAAAACCATGGGCTCCTCCCCATCATCGACATTTCCATTAAAAAATGCCACCTTGTCCAAGTGATGCACATTAACAAGTCTATCCATCTAAGAACAATGAAAAACAAATCAAGTCATCCATGGGCCGACCGATTCATATGGATGAACTATCCACAATATGCATAGTCTGAATCAAGGAACTTGTATGCATTGCATTCAAACAACAAGACTAACATGGCCAAAATAAATCCATAGCCTTAACCCTAACGCTAACCCTTCCCAAACAACCCTTGCACAAGATCTTGCTACCCACAACAATGCTAGGCACACAATACATAGGCAAGCACAAACATAGCCATAAATGCACAACAAGAGCAATAATTAGGGTTTGAAACATTGTGAGCAATCCAACATAAATACATGATTCCAACCAACCAAAAGAAGGGGGAGTGCGAGAGGTACCTTGGGTGATGCAAATGCTCCGGATCCATGAGACAAATCTCTAGCAATGGGGAGGGATTTAGTGGGTGCTTTGGTGGGGGAGAGAGGGGGGAAAGAGGGTGAGATCGGGGAAGAAGGAGATTGGGGATGAATGCGTGGGTGGGGGACCCACCCATTAACCCCAACACCTTATCCACTACACAACCCTACCGCCGGGGTGCTTGGTGGTAGGCTCGAGCACCCTACCGCTAGGAACCATAGCGGTAGGGTCCTTTGCCACATTAGCCTGTGCAAACGACCGTGGCCTTCTGTCAACCTACCACCCAGGGGTGTGGTGGTAGCTTGTGTTACCCTACCGTCGGGTCGGGTGGCAGTAGCAAAAAGGGCCAGATCCTGAAATACTTTTGAATGGGGGTCAGATCCAGCTAAACTTTGTCAAAAGGGTCAAAACACCAAATTTGGCCCGCGAGACGCACAATAGGCAATTACGATTCCTGCCTCCCATCGACACTACCGCTTGTTTGTGTCGGAATCGGGGCTCCACAGACCCAAAGAAAGGTTCGAACTCTGGGGTGTGCGCGAAGGACTTGGCTAGGCTATGACCCGCTGCTCACTGCCTCACGGCGATGCTCCGACGTGCTCAAGCGAATGGGAAGAAGGAAGAACACGGCGATTTACCCAGGTTCGGGCCACCTTGCGGTGTAAGACCCTACTCCTGCTTTGTGGTGGATTGCCTCGCGAGGAAGATGAGTGTGAACCTGTACAAGGATGAACTATCTCTCGAGGGCTCTATGGATGACAAGGCTTGATCCCCCACTCTACGGTGGAAGCTAACCTATATTTATACTGGCCCGATCCTCTTTCCCCAAAGCTCTCGGTGGGAAGGGATGCCACAACGGCCAAATTTGAAGGGGGACAAGAGTACACCCTATCCTGACTAAAGGTAGTCTGTGCCTACAAAGCTTCTGTCCATGACGCGCAGATGGGCTCGACGATGACCTCCGTCCTGCCGAGCCAGCGTCCTGGCCTCATTGCACCAAAGAGGCAACCTTTGGGGCTGCCTTCGGAACCCGCGTGCTGGCCTTGCTCCTTTAGCACCAAAGAGGAAAACCTCATTGTCCGTGCCCACTGGCACCGGTCCTAGTGACGCTTGTCGTAGCCCGCGTCACCCACGTGCATCGCGAGGCGGGGTGGCGAGCATAGAAGTGTCTGCCCCACGGGAGGTCGCTCCCTGCGGAACCCTTGGGGTGCCTGACGAAGCTTACTGATACCCACCTCACGAGGCGGGGGCCTCGCGAGGGCTTTGCTTGTGGAGTCCTGACGCTGGGCCATGCCAGGCCTTTGAAGATTCCACGCGATGGGCCACAGGCAGATGGTCCTGGGTACCCCCAATCCCAGAGCCCCGACAGTAGCCCCCGGGCCCGCGACATGCACGGCCCAGCTCGGAAGCGAAGGCGGAGAAGAGGAGGGCGAAGCGACGCGGGCCCCAACCGCCTACGGGCCAGGCTTGACGCATGGCGCACAACGGGCGCGGGATGCTCCCACTTCCCCACGTCTCCTCGGTAACTGCCCATGCTGACATAAAGCCTGGCGCGCGCCACAGAGCCATCATAGCTCTCCCTTGCGCCCCCATCTTCCGGCTTCTTCCTTCTCGAGCAAGATTGCCCCTTCTTCGTCGCGTCCGAATCGACTTCATCCCGCCGCGCCCCCATGGCCCCTGCAAAGAAGAAGAACGCATCGGCGGTGGCGAAGTGTCGAGCAGGGCCCGCGCCAGCCCTAGGCCGATCCACGGTGCTCAACCGTGAGGGGCTCGACAAGGTCCGCCCGATGATTGCGTCGAGCTTCAATGAGTGGAAGGGGATGAGGGTTTGGCCCGCCTCGCGGCCCCATAAGGAGTTGGAGGCCACCACTATCGCCATTCATCTGCCCGCAATCTTCTCCGGCTTGCTCCCCCCGTTCTCCTATTTCTTCAACGCCGTGCTCATGCATTACCAGGTGCACGCGCTGCACCTGGACCAGAAGTCCATCCTCCTCCTCTCGACCTTCGCCTTCTTGTGCGAGGCCTTCGTGGGCGTGACTCCCTCGGTGGCACTGCTCCGCCACTTCTTCCGCCTGCGGCTGACCGCCGCCAACCAATGCTCTGGGTGCGTGTCACTCTATGCCGTGGGACCGACGGCGGGCGACGACATTGACATGGTGATCAATCATGAAGCCGAGGGATTCCAGTGGCAGTGGGTGTATGTGGACGCTGCCCCATTTAGCCCCTTGCTGCAGACTCCTGAATCTCCGACAGTGGCGAGCTCTGGATGGGCGCACGAGGGGCTTTCCGACCCGAGGCTGGCGTGGGTCACGGCGAGGATGTCCAGCCTGAGGGTGGCGGGAGTGACAGCGGCGATGGTGGTGAAGGAGTTTCTTCGCTGGCGCATCGCTCCCCTCCAATGCCACTCCCGCCCCATGTGGACCTTCTCCGGCCAAGAAGACACGATGCGCCTCCAAACCGGTCGCCGTCCTCCCGACACGCTGAACAAGATAGTTTGAGTCTTGACTGGCAAAGTGCCAGGCGAGCTCCCCGAAAAGGGGTACCCCCTGTACAACTACACCAGCAAGGAGGACTTCGCAGGGAGGATGCCGCGTTTTGATCAATGGGGGCTGCTCGCCGATGACCAGGAGGGGTCTCGGGACAATCCCTTCCTGGCGTTTCCCGTGCCTGCGGGTTTCGCGGACGCGTCGATCTTGGCCGCGGTGAAGGGGGGCGGCGACGAGGCGCCCCCACAGGCCACGCCACGACACGTTGCTATACCGCCGGACTCCAGCGGCTTCACCTCAGCCAGGGGCGGGGCGGCCGCTCCATGTGCAGTGATCGGCGCACGGAGCTTTAGGCCGACGATTCCTGGGCCACACACTCCCAGAGTGAGGGCTTGGCAGGACAGCGATGCCGGGGCACTACCAAGGGCACCGAAGAAGAGGAAGTGGGTCGCCAAAGATGAGGAAGCGGTCCGGCCTCCCCCTTTTCCCTCCTGCGTGACGAGAGCTCTTGAGCTTTCCCTTCTCGCAGGTCCTCCCCAGGCGAAGGAACGAAGGAGTCCCCGAGCCGGGTGGCAGCCTCCCCGCCTCCTGTTATGGATGCGGGGTGCCGCGAGGGTGCGCCTGGTCTAGGCGCCGTGACCGAGCCTGTGCGGAGGGGGTCTCCCCCATTGCTCGCGAAAGATGCGCGGCCGGGGGCGATCACGTGGCCTGCGCTCACCTCAGCCAGTCACGCGTGCGCGGGGGCGACCGCAGCTCCCCCGAGGGGTTCCCAGCCAGCCGCTTCCCTGCTTCCGTGACATTCTCGCCCGAGGTTTGTGCCGAGCAGGCGAGGGCCGGGCCAACGTTCACCGTACCTGTGCTCGCCAGCGCCCAAGGCAGCCACAGGCTTGCAGCTTCCGGCGGAGGGGCGCCATGTCCTCAGGGTATAGCTCCCTGAGGGGGAGCGACAGACGGGGAGCCGTCCAGCTCCCAGTCCCTGGCGGACGCGGCCAAGCCTACTCGCGCCTCGGCCGCCGGCGGGAGCGCGAGGCTGAGGCCTGGCCAGGCTCTGGCGCTCTCGAGTGGCTGGGCGACCGTCAGGTATGATCTCCTTTGGGATGCAAGGTGCGCGATGGGCCGGCTCGAGGCGGAGCTTCGTGATGCGGATGCGCACCTTGAGAACGAGCGCCTGCACTTAGCGCGCGGGTGGTGCCAGCTCGAAGTCGCCATCAAGCTCAGCAAGCTCCAGCACGAGTCTGCCCGTTCGTAGGAGTAGGGGCTCACTACGGTGGCGAAGGAGGCTCACGAGCGCGCTCTTGAGGAGGCCGAAGCTGCGGACCGGCGTCGTGAAGCGGCGGAAGCCCGTGAGCGGGAGCTCTTCGCTTCAAACGCCGCTTTGGAGCAGCAAATCCGATTGCGCAGAGTCACCCTCTCCGCTCTCGAGGAGGGGTCATCGATGTGAGGGGAAAGTCTCCGAGCTCTCGAGGAGGAGTTTGCGATGGTGTCGTCCGAGCAGATCCTGGAGCGCGAGCGTCTTGATGTGCTGGAGCACCAACTAATGGCTGCTGAAGTTTCATTGGCCCAATCCGAGGAGGAGGCCGAGGCTGCCCTAGCCTCTCGGGAGGCGAGGATCTAGGAGGACGTTGACGAGAGGTCACGAGGGCCCGCCGAGCGCTCGTCAAGGACCACCACCAAAAACTGAAGCTTCAGGAGACCCATTTCTGTGCACGGCACGGAGAACTGAAGGACAAGATCGACAGCCTTAAGAAGAAGCTGGCCTAGGCGGACAAGCGCCAGAAAGCCGCACTAGACGCCCAAGCCACGGCCGAAGCCGAGCTGGCCTCCCTTTATCAGCAAGTGGGGGATGTCACCTCCCTCGTGGAGCGGGCGACGGACGAGGCGAACCGGGCTCGGGGGCTGTAGCACACGCACTCCGAGATGTTCCGAGACCTCGAGCGAAGGGCTTGCCGCGCCTTGATCTCCATCTGCAAGGAGAGCGTCTCCAGCCCGCTCGTGCCCGATGATGCCGGCTACCTCGCTTTCTTCACCAGGATCATGGAGCGGCTTGAGGGAGGCGCGGAGAAGGTGGGCAAGCTCGTTGAAGAAGAAAGCCATGACCTCCTTGCGCAGGCATCAACGCGCGTCTTCAGTCATCTCCTTTGCTCCGACCCCGACTTAGACTTCGAGGCCGTGATAGCCCCTCTACCCAGGGTGATTCACGACGCCCTGGGAGAGTGGGTGCAGGACCATGTGGATGCGCTAATCACGCAGTTCGCCCCTAACAGCCACGAAGATCAACACGAAGCCGAGGGGCATGGGACTGACGACAGCGATGATGGTGACACGTCTCCTTAGGTCGCCTTTCTTCTTTTTACCTATTGACATTTGAGTATGTCCCCGCGGGGATGTAAAGGGTATTGACGGAAACTCCTTAATGATGTACCGAACCACATTCGTGCCTTCCTGGGCTACCTTTCCCTTATGCTTATTCTGTGTTCGATGTTGTTTATACATAGCCCCTGAGCGGGGGTCGATCGTCGCTGGTATACCGGGCCGCGATGCCCGGGCAAGGCCAGGAGATGAGCATTCCTGAGGCCAGAAACCGAAGGCAACGCTGATGCGGCTTGAAACTACATCGGTATTTCCCCAAAGAGGAAGGGATGATGCAGTACAACTACGGTAGGTATTTCCCTCAGATATGAAACTAAGGTATCAATCTAGTAGGAGAACCAAGCAACACTATGTAAACAGTACCTGCACACAAAGAACAAATCCTCGCAACCCAACACGTAAGAGGGGTTGTCAATCCCTCCTCGGTAAAAAGATATGTTGGTTTGTATGTGTTTGGATAAATAGATCTGAATAAAATGCGAAATAAAAGATGCAAATAAAAAGTGAAGCAAAGTATTTTTGGGTTTTTGGAATAATAGATCTGAAAAGAAATACAGTGAAAAATAGATCTGAAAGCAATATGATAAAAGATAGACCCGGGGGCCGTAGATTTCACTAGTGGCTTCTCTCGAGAAAATAGCATACGTTGGGTAAACAAATTACTGTTGGGCAATTGATAGAAGATCGAATAATTATGACGATATCCAAGGCAATGATCAATATATAGGCATCACGTCCAAGATTAGTAGACCGACTCCTGCCTGCATCTACTACTATTACTCCACACATCGACCGCTTTCCAACATGCATCTAGTGTATTAAGCTCATGGAGAAACGGAGTAATGCAATAAGAACGATGACATGATGTAGACAAGATCTATTCATGTAGGAATAGACCCCATCTTGTTATCCTTAATAGCAATGATACATATGTGCCTCGCTACCCCTTCTGTCACTGGGTGAGGACACCGTAAGATCGAACCCATCACAAAGCACCTCTTCCCATGGCAAGAAAATCGATCTAGTTGGCCTAACTAAACCAAAGATTCGGAGAAGAAATACGAGGCTATAAATAATCATGAATATAAGAGATCAAAGAAACTCAAATAATAATCATGGATATAGATCTGATCATAAACTCAAAGTTCATCGGATCCCAACAAACACACTGCAAAAAAGGTTTACATCAAATAGATCTCCAAGAGACCATTGTATTGAGAATCGAAAAGAGAGAAAAAGCCATCTAGCTACTGCCTACGGACCCATATGTCTATGGTGGACTACTCACGCATCATCGGAGAGGCACCAATGAGGATGATGAACCCCCTGATGGTGTTAGATTGGATCTCATGGTTCTGGAATTTGCAGCGGCTGGAATTGTGTTTCGTCTGCTCCCCTAGGGTTTCTGGAATATTTGGGTATTTATAGAGCGAAGAGGCGGTGTAGGAGACCCCCGTGGGCCCCACAACCCACCAGGGTGCGCCTGGGCTCTTGGGCGCGCCCTGGTGTCTTGTGGTCCCCACGGGCCTCCCCCTAGGTGCTTCCTTGGCACCCAAGTTGTCTTCTTGTAAAAAATCTCCAAAAAGTTTCGCCATGAAGTAAAAAACAAGCAAAAAATAGCAACTGGCACTGGGCACTATGTCAATAGGTTAGTCCCAAAAAATGATATAAAGTTGCTATAAAATGATTGTAAAACATCCAAGAATGGTAATGTAACAACATGGAACAATAAAAAATTATAGATATGTTGGAGACGTATCAAACACATGCCTGCTGGCTCGCTCATGAGCGTCACGCGAGGACTTAGACTCTAGAGTCTTGGTGAGGTGGTGTGCACATGGCTGATCCGCGGCCCCCACCGCCTGGGTCCTTAATGCCGTCGGGGCTGGCCCAAGCGTAAGCATCGTGCCCAGCCCTTGCTTGCACAATGTTCGTGAGGGGGGGGGGCATCAGGCTGCCGTTGCTATCGAAAGAAAAAATTCAAGAAGAGAAATGCCGCAACGAAAAAACCCCAACCCCTTTCTGAGCAAAGACACAAAAACCTCAAGTTTTATTCCGAGAAACTACAAACTTGGTTTACTAAAAAGGCTGCCACGTCCGGCGCCCACATTAGTCTTCCCACCAGCATGGAGCATGCGGCCTCCACTTGGGCATGGGTGGGAGTTCCCGCGAGGTCGAGGGGCGGCGCACCGGGAGACTCCGGGGCATGTACAACCCCACTCACTATTATGTGAGAGTGTCACGGGTAGAATTTGCGGAGGTGCTGGATGTTCCAGGCGTTTTGCACGGGGACCCCATCCCCTGTCTCCAGGCGTGCGGCGCCTGGCCTGGAGACGTGAGCGACCCTGAACGGGCCTTCCCACATGGGCGAGAGCTTGTGGAGGCCCTCCCTGGAGAGGACACGCCTCAGGACGATGTCTCTGACCTCGAGGGTCCGGGGGCGGATGTTGCGGCTGTGGTAGCGCCACAAGGCCTGCTGGTACCTTGCAGCGCGGAGGGATGCCTGGCGGCGGGCCTCCTCGCCGAGCACAAGATCAATTTCCCGCGAGGCATCTTGGCACGCCTCGTCGAATGCCAGGACCCGCGGGGAACCATGCTTGATCTCGGACGGGAGGACCCCCTCGGCCCTGTAGACGAGGAAGAAAGGAGTCTCGCCGATGGGCTTAGTCGCGGTGGTGCGGATGGACCACAACATGGACTGCAGCTCGTCTAGCCAGTCCTTATCGTAGGCCTCAATCTTCTTCCTGAAGCTCCTGGTCTTGAGGCCCCTGAGGACTTCAGCGTCGGCGCGCCACCGAAGCATAGAAAATTTGCCTTCCAAGGTTAGCGCAATATGACATGAAGAGATTGCTTGTGAACTGGGAGCTGTTGTCGGTGATGATACGGTTGGGAACACCGAATCGGCTCACGAGGCCCTTGATGAACATGACGGCCGAGCTTGCAGGGATGGTGCGCATAGGCTCAACCTCCGCCCACTTGATGAATTTGTCGATGGCGACGTAGAGGTAGCGGTAGCCGTCGGGCGCCCAAGGGAACGGGCCCAGTATGTCCAGCTCCCTGACCGCGAAGGGCCATGAGAGTGGAATGGTCTGGAGCCCCTGCACCGGCTGATGAATCTGCTTGGCATGGAACTGGCAGGCCTCACATGATCGGACCAGCTCAGTGGCGTCGTGGAGAGCGGTAGGCCAGTAGAACCCACTGTAGAATACCTTGCCCACAAGAGTGCGCGACGAGGAGTGGTGCCCACAGTCTCCCCCATGGATATCGGCCAACAGCTCGTGCCCTTGATCCTCCGAAATGCATCTCAGCGAGATGTCATTGGGGCACCTCCGGTATAGCTCGCCGTCCCACAAGTAGTAAGCGGTGGCCTTCCTGGCCACGCGCTCTGCTTCCTCATCCTTCTCTGGCAGGGTGCCGTGGAGCAGGTAGGCCTTAAGCTCCTCAACCCAGCTGCTTGCCTGGGGCTCCAATGTCAGAAGCAGGCGGGCTCCCGATGTTGGGCCACAGGCCGGGGCGTTGGTGGCTGGCGCAGGTGGTAGTTCCTCCAGGAGCAGTGTCGTGCCAATGTTCGGGGTTATAGTTGATGGATGGAAGAGCCTTTCTTCGAAGACGTCGGGGTCTTGAGGATCACAGCGGGATGCCCGCCTAGCGACGTTGTCGGCTTCCTTGTTTGTGCTGCGCGAGACATGCTACAATTCCAAGCCCAGAAAACGCTTTTCGATTTTATGTACCTCCTCAAGATATGCCGCCATATGCTCGTCCTTTGGCTTGTACTCCTTGTTGGAGAAGTTGACGAGAAGCTGGGAGTCGCCTTTGATGGTGAGTCATTTAACCCCAAAAGTGGCCGCGGCCTTGAGGCCGGCAATTAGGCCCTTGTACTCCACAATGTTGTTGGAGCCCTTTTCACCACGCTGGAAGCAAAGCTGGACGGCATGGTAGAGCTTGTCTTTGGTTGGGGAGATGAGCACGACTCCAGCCCCCGCGCCCTGCCTGAAGAAGGCGCCATCAAAGTGCATGGCCCAACCGTTGGGCGCATCATCTCCAGGCGAGAGGGATTGGTCCTCACACGGCTCCCCATCGTGGGTATCCTTCCACTCCGCCACGAAGTCGGCAAGCACCACTGTTGGGGATATAACCCCCCGGTGTGACCTGCCCAGGAGGGGCCGGATTACACTGTTGGTGACTCAGTGATGAGGCCTAAGAAAGCTCAAGAAACCAAGACCTGAGATACTGGTGGCGGCTTACGAGGCAGGCCAGTTGAAGGCCCAAGACCTGGAGGCGGAGCTTGACCCAGAGGTGTAAGCCGCCCAATGGCGGCTTGCCTAGCAAGGCAAGGCGACTTAGAACCAGAGTCGGTTACGTTGTATAACCCGACCTGGACTGTTGTAAGCCCAGGGCCTCGACCTGTGTATACAAAGGCGAGACCCTGCGGTGGGTAAACTCAAGTTACAATCAATCGAGAGCTAGGTTAAGTGATTCCGCTCCCTTGTAATCGATACTCAATCAATATAAGACAAGGCAGGAAGTAGGCTTTTACCTCGTTGGTGAGGGGCCGAACCTGGGTAAACTCGTGTCTCTCGTCCCATTTCAACCCCTTTAAGGTAATCACCGTAGCCATGGCCTCGCACCTAAGTCCTTTCACAAGGGCATCTTCCATGACAAAACCACGACAGTTGGCGCCCACCATGGGGCCAGCGCACAGTGGTTTCGAGTTCTTAAAGGGTTCTTTCCCAGGGATTGAGGGATACGCCGTTGGTAGGATGACCAAGAGTCACCGCGGCAAGCTCTACATCGACGACGCTGGCGTGATTCACATCTTCATCGGCAAGATTGGTGGATCAGAGCCTGAGCCGGACACCTGCACTGACATCATCGAGCCAGCTCGACGTGCGCGACCCGCCAGGGTTCAACCTGGCCGGAAGGGTGTCTTCATCGGATTCGCGCATGGCACGGATCTTGTGGAGGATTTCGTATCTGGAGGAGAGACTCTCATATACTCAGGTGATGAGTCCTCGACCGGAGAGACGGAGTCGATTTACCAACTTCAATACGGCGGGCTTGGGGGCTATTCCGATGGTGATAGTATTCCGGACCCCTATGAGCCGCCGCTTTGGGCTGCTATCTTCATGGCTGGAACAGGGCCGGCTCTCAATTCGTCAACAACTGCAGCTATGACGTCTAGTTCGGCGGCTGCGGCGGCTGCGGCTGGCGGTTCAGTTAGGCCGTCGGCTCAGGTTTTATCGGATCTCTTAGGCACGTTGATAACCTTGTTAGCAACAGAAGTTACTGCGGCAAATCAAGCAGAGCATAATGCAGAGATTGCAAAGGTGCGTGATGAGGTAGCCAAGGCCCAGGAGGATCTTAACGCAGAGAATGCCAGGATGGCAACGGAACGAGCCCAGACGGATGTTGAGTCACAGCGTCTAAAGGCGGAGGCTTTTCGCTTGAGTCTGGATCAGAATGCGTCCAATGCTGTTCTTTGAAGGAGACACCAAACCCGCCTACCTTTGCAGTATGAGGCACAGAACCTTTTTAACACACCTGGGGCGGGACGAAGTAATCCGCCAGGTACAACCTGGGCTGCAGAGGCACCAGAGAGCAGGGCGGCAGCTCAGCTTCGACTGTCATACCCGCCCCGTAGTGATCAGACCCTGCCTCAGCGTTTTTTGACACCGTCTGGCCATTATTCTAACCCGATGGATAACATGATAGCAGCGGCTACCCGGCTTAATGCGCCCCCTGTTACTGATGAGACACCCTTCGCAGCTGAAGCGTGGAGCGCGATTGAGCTCCTACAAACAGCGGTTGCACAGCAGGAGAAATATTCATACAGTCATGACCGGGTGCATTCAACCCCCCTCCCAAGCCGCAGTTACAGCCGGCGCGTTGAGTCACTGACGGTATCCAGTAGTGAACGACGTCATGGACCGCTGCAAGATGACCCGCCCCGTGGGAACAACCTGCCCCATACTCATGCTCAGGCGATTATGGACGAAGCCAGAGCCCGCCGAGAGGCGGAGGCAGCAGCGGTGGCTCAATTAGGGGCTTATCAGCAGCCTCCGGTGACCCCTTCGGCTTCAGAAGGAGCCGGTGTAATTTCCAGGTCTGTTGGGGTACCATGTTTAGTACCAGCTTTGCGTAACGAACGTCTGCCTAAGGATTTCAAGGGTCCTCGCAAGGTGCCCAATTATAAAGCTGATCTCCCCCTTGAAGGCTGGATTGAGAGTTACGAGTTAGCCATGGAGATGTTGGATGTCAATGACATGGTATGTGCCAAGTACTTTACTATGATGTTGGATGGGCCAGCACGTACATGGTTAAAAGGATTACCTCCTAATTCCATCAACTCGTGGGCAGAGTTGAAAGAGAGGTTCATTAAAAAATTTCAAGGCACATGCAAGCAGCCTCTGACTATTATCGATCTTGGTAACTGTGTGCAGCGTGAGGATGAGTCGGCTCACCATTGGGTCCGGCAGGTCTCAGCAATTATTCACTCGTCTGATAGTATTGCGGCGGGTCAGGCGGTTCTGGTCCTGGAGAAGAACTGTCACTTTGCCCCCCTTAAGCAAAAACTCGGGCGGCTTAAGCGTCATTGTAATGACATGGGTGAGCTCATGGCGGCTCTCATTAAGTATGCAAATTCTGATACCACTAAAGACCCCGGATCTGATGATGAGAAATCCAACAAGGGAAAAAAGAGTGGCAATGGTAAGGGTCAGCAGCAGAACGTGGCAGGGCATAATTGCAACAACCAGGGTAACGGTGGTAAGTGCAGACACCCTGACAGTGGGTCAGATCTAGTGGCTAACACCAACACCGGGTATAAGAACCAGCGCCGCAATGGTAATGGTAAGCCGCCCTTTGGCGGTGCTAAGCCTTTTAATCTTGAGGCGACGCTTAATGACCCATGCTCGAAGCACAGTCTTCCCAATAGGCCATCCACTCATGCCTGGAATGATTGTTGGGTTATGCTAGAGTTTAGGAATTACAGCCTTAGTCAGAATCATGGCAATAATAATGGGCCACCCGGCGGGTCAGGATCTGGTTCACAGGGGTCCAGCTTTGGTGGTGGCTGTTCAAATTCCAGCTATCAAGATCAAGGTAACCATGGTGGTTATAACCAACAGTCTGGTCATGGTAACCAGCAGCAAGGTAATCAGTCAGGGTATCAGAGTAATCCAAAGCAGCTCAATGGTGGCCAGTACCATGTTTTGACCACAAGTCTTTGCAAACGAGATCAGAAGGTCCATAAGCGGGCGGTTCATGCGGTAGACCCGGCTGTTCCGAAGTATTTGAGATGGTCTGAGCACACGATATCATGGAGCAGGGCGGATCACACGCTGCGGGTTGATAACCAGGGTCAAGTAGCCCTTGTGATGGCCCCTCAAGTCGGTGGTTGTAAGTTTACTAAGGTGCTTATGGACGGTGGCAGTAGCATCAACATCCTATACTATGACACTTTTCGTCGGATGAATTTAATTGACAAGGATCTTAAACCGTCTTCCACAGTCTTCCATGGTGTGGTGCCTGGTAAGTCGGCGTATCCTGTCGGAAAAATTGCCCTAGAAGTGGCCTTTGGTAATGGCTATGATTATAGAGCAGAGACACTGTGGTTTGAGGAGGTCAAAATCAAGAGTCAGTATCATGCCTTGTTCGGCCGGCCGGCTTATGCTAAGTTCATGGCTCGCCCTTGCTATGTCTATTTACAACTCAAGAAGCCAGGGCAAAAGGGCACAATTACGGTCCATGGTGATTGGAAAGTCGCCTTGGAATGTGAAGAAGGAGACACGGCTTATGCAGAGTCAGCTTGCGCTACTAAGGAGCTTAAGTTTTACAAGGATAATGTTGACCCGGCTGATATGACCCCTCTGAAGAAGCCCACCACTGAGCAAGACCCTTTGTTGAAGTTTAAGTCGGCTGATGATACTAAGCAAGTTGATTTTGTCCCTGGCGACTCATCTAAGCAGTTCACCATGGGGGCTAATATGGATCCTAAATAGGAAATCATGCTCATCGAGTTCATCCGTGAGAATTGGGACATCTTTGCATGGAAACCTTCTGACATGCCGGGTGTACCGAGAGAATTCGCTGAGCACACTCTTAATGTGGATCCTAAGTTTAAGCCGGTCAAACAGTTGCTCCGTCATTTCAACGAAGAGCGATGCAAGGCTATTGGAGAAGAGGTGGCCCGGCTCTTAGCAGCTGGGTTTATCGTGGAAGTTTTTCACCCTGAGTGGTTGGCTAACCCTGTGCCTGTACTCAAGAAGAACGGCACATGGCGTATGTGTGTTGACTATACAGATCTTAACAAGGCTTGTCCAGCTTATCTGTTTGCTCTCCCCCGTGTCGACCAGATCATTGATGCAACAACGGGTTGTGAGAGTTTATGCTTCCTGGATGCTTATTCTGGTTATCATCAGATCAAGATGGCAGTTAAAGACCAAGAGAAGACGGCTTTCATCACACCTTTTGGAGCTTTTTACTATGTTTCTATGCCTTTTGGGCTCAAGAGTGCTCAGGCGACTTATCAGTGCTGTGTTCAGAATTGCTTTCACGGTCAGATTGGGCGCAATGTTCATGCATATGTGGATGATATTGTGGTTAAGTCTAGGAAGAAGGAGACTCTCCTGGATGATCTAAAAGAAACTTTTGACAATCTCCGGGTCTACAAAATGATGCTTAACCCGGCCAAGTGTGTCTTTGGTGTGCCTGTAGGTAAACTGTTGGGGTTTCTGGTTTCAGAACGGGGCATTGAAGCTAACCCAAAGAAAATAAAGGCTATCACTTCACTTTCTAAGCCGGCCTGTGTAAATGACGTCCAACATCTGGTGGGTCACATTGCGGCTTTAAGCCGGTTCATAAGTTGCCTGGGAGAAAAGGCAATTCCTTTATATCAGATGATGAAGAAGACATATCATTTTGTCTGGAGTGATGCTGCCAATGAGGCGTTTGAGGCGCTCAAAAAACAGTTGGCTGAGCCGCCCATCCTTGCTGCTCCCATTGAGAAAGAGCCTTTGCTCCTGTACGCGGCAGCTAATAATAAAGCAGTCAGCGTAGCAGTTGTTGTGGAGCGCAAGGAGGCGGGTAAGGAGTACCAAGTTCAGCGGCCGGCTTATTATATCAGTGAGGTATTGACTGAGTCCAAGAAGCGATATCCACATTGGCAGAAACTGGTGTTTGGGGTGTTCATGGCGAGTCGCAAGCTGAAGCATTATTTTTCTTGGTCATCCTATTACTATGGTCAGCTCTGCTCCTTTAGGAGATATTATTCAAAACAGAGAAGCCACAGGCCGGGTTGCTAAGTGGGCAATTGAACTTGGACCTCATAATTTGAAATATGTGCCAAGAACAGCCATCAAGTCTCAAGCTTTGGTGGATTTCATCAATGATTGGATAGAATTGCGGACACCTGAGGAGAAGCCTGACAACACATATTGGACAATCCACTTTGATGGATCCACGCAATTGGAAGGCTCGGGGGCTGGAGTTATTTTGACTTCCCCACGAGGTGACAAATTCTGTTATGTTTTAAGATTAATGTTTCCTTGTACTAACAATGCAGCTGAGTATGAAGCTTTGCTCCATGGCCTTCATATGGCTAAGGAAATGAATTTAAGCTGGGTCAGGTGCCTGGGCGACTCAGACCTTGTGGCGCAACAAGTCTCTGGCAAGTGGGACTTTAAAGACCCGCTCATGGCGGCTTATCGCCGGGCGGTTGATAATATTGCTGGTCACTTTAAGGGTTATCAGGTGGATCAACTTGATCGACGAAAGAACGAGGAAGCTGATGCACTATCCCGGCTTGGGTCTCAACGTAAGCCGGTGCCCCCTAATGTACTCCTACACAATCCTTCTGTCAAGTTACCGTCTAAAGAAGACCTTGCTGTCCCTGACCCGGAGGCGCAGTTGGTGGCAGCTCTTCACGCTATTCCTGATTGGACGTTGCCTTATCTTGCTTATATGACCTGGGGCGAGTTACCCAAAGATGAAACTTTGGCATGACAGATCACCAGGAGGTCTAAGTCTATGACTATTGTCAACGACGAGTTACACCAATGCAGTGTGATAGGCGTGTTCCAACGCTATGTTTCTCCTGAGGAGGGTCATGAAATTTTACGAGAGATTCATGAAGGCGATTGTGGTCATCATGCTGGCTCAAAATCTTTGGTGGCGAAAGCTTTTCGTCATGGGTTTTATTGGTTAACGGCTCATGCTGATGCAGAGGGTATCGTTAGCAAGTGCGATGGGTGTCAGAAATTTTCCAGACAAGCTCATGTGCTGGCTCAAGAGTTGCGTATGATCCCAATAACTTGGCCGTTTGCGGTCTGGGGGCTTGATATGGTTGGACCGTTCGAGAGGTCTAAGGATAAGAAGACCCACCTTCTGGTGGCGGTTGACAAGTTTACCAAGTGGGTTGAGGCGGAGCCAGTTAGCAATTGTGACGCAGCGACTGTAGTTCAGTTTGTTAAAAAGCTGATCTTCTGTTTTGGTTATCCTCACAATATCATCACTGATAATGACACTAATCTGTCTAAGGGTGCTATGAAGGAGTTCTGTCAAAGAGAGCATATTCGTCTTGATGTTTCCTCAGTGGCTCATCCATAGTCTAACGGTCAAGCAGAACGGGCTAAACAATAAATTTTGAGAGGCATCAAGCCTCGGCTTATGGTTCCTTTGGAACGAATGCCGGGTTGTTGGGTGGAAGAGCTTCCTTCAGTCCTTTGGAGTATCAGAACCACCCCCAACAGATCAACAGGCTACACACACTTTTTCATGGTTTATGGAGCAGAGGCGGTTCTCCCAAGCGATATCCGTCATGACTCGCCCAGGGTGGCAGCTTATGTCGAAGCTGATAATGAGACGGCACGTCAGAACGCACTTGATGCTTTGGATGAAGAACGTGATCTTGCAGCAGCCCGATCGGCGATTTATCAACAAGACCTGCGTCGCTATCATAGTCGCAGAGTCAAAACTCAGGCTTTTCAAGAGGGCGACTTAGTGCTACGATTGATTCAAAATCAGACAGGCATGCATAAGCTATCCCCGCCTTGGGAAGGACCTTTTGTGGTTAGCAAGAATCTCAACAATGGCTCGTATTATCTTATTGATATACGTGAGCATAAGAAATTGCATACTTCTGAGCAAGAGACCAACATGCCGTGGAACATTGCTCATCGTTGGCCTTACTACACTTGAGTCATTGACTCTCATCATTGTATATACCTTCATTGATGTACATACCTTTTTTAATAAAGCTAGCATCCCCAAATTTCGGGGCCTCTGTCATTTCATCTCAAATATTCTGAGCAAGAGTCATTATTGATTATTCATAAGATCACTTGGGGGCTTCCTGCTATATGAGCATAGCTTCATAACCCTCTTGATCGGTTTTTATGCCATGTTATAGGTCATTTGGGGGCTTCCTACTCTATGAGCATAGCTTCATAACCCTCTTGATCGGGTTTTATGCCATGTTATAGGTCATCTGGGGGCTTCCTGCTCTATGAGCATAGCTTCATAACCCTCTTGATCGGCTTTTATGCCATGTTATAGGTCATTTGGGGGCTTCCTGCTCTATGAGCATAGCTTCATAACCCTCTTGATCAGCTTTTATGCCAGGTTAGAGTGAGATATCGTTCACTCAACGACAATGACGTCCAACGAATATAGACAAGCATCATAACAGGTATAACTTACATGAGCAATAGGATCACCCTCGAACTACTATGGCTCTAACATTGATCTCCCTCTTCATTTGGTTGGCTACTGGTGGTTGGCTAGAAGAATTGCGACATACACCTCGGACCCTACCATCATATAATGCGGATGACATCATTACGTTCAAGTCGAGTTGTAGCGAGGAACTTCAACCTTTGTAGCAATAATTCACGTGACTTGGTCTTTGTTACCCCTCAAACTTTACCTTGTACCATTCCAATATGCCCAAATATGCGTATTGGCTACTGCTTTAGTTGGGACTTTTAACTCCCACTCGAACTATACCTCCCAATAAGCTTCCCTATCACACTTGGGTTAATCCACATGTTAACATGCTTCTGCACTTTCACTACCAACATCAATCATATCTTGGACTTGTGGTAAAAAATCCCATGGGCTCCTCCCCATTCGACATTCATTAAAAAATGCCACCTTGTCCAAAGTGATGGCACATGTAACAAGTCTATCCATCAGTAAGAACAATGAACACAAATCAAGTTCCAATCCATTGGGCCGACCGATTCATATGGATGAACTATCCCAATATGCATAGTCTAATCAAGGAACTTGGTATCAATTGCATTCAAACAAAAGACTAAACTGGCCAAAATAATCCATAGTCCTTAACCCAACGCTAACACCCTTCCCAACAACACCTGCACAAGATCTTGCTAACCCACAACACATGCTAGGGCACCAGTACATAGCAAGCACAAAACATAGCCATAAATGCACAACAGAGCACATTAGGGTTTGAAACATTGGAGCAATCCACACATAATACATGATTCCAACCCAACCAAACGAAGGGGGAGTGCGAGAGTACCTGGGTGATGCTAATGCTCCGTGATGCCCATGAGCAAAAATTCTCATAGCAAATGGGGAAACGGGATTTAGTTGGTGCCCTTTGGTGGGGGAGAGGGGGAAAAGAGGGTGATGATTCGGGGAGAAGGAGTGGGGATGATCGTGGGTTGGGGGACCACCCATTAAACCCAACCACCTTATCCACTACACACCCCTACCGCCGGGGTGCTGGTGTAGCTCGAGCACCCTACCCGCGGAACCATAGCGTATGGTCCTTGCCACATTGGCCTGCAAACGACCGTTGCCTTCTGTCAACCTACCACCCAGGGGTGTGGTGGTAGCTTTGTGGTTCCCTAACCGATCGGGTCGGGTGGCATAGTAGCAAAAGGGCCATCCTGAATACTTTTTGAATGGGGTCCGTCCAGCTAAACTTTGTCAACAGAGTCCAAAACATCAAACACACAAATTTTGGCCGCGAGACGCACATAGGCATTACATTCCTGCTCTCCCTCGACACTACCAAGCTTTTTGTGTCCTGAATCCGGGCGCTCCACAGACCACAAAGAAGGTTCGAACTCTGGGGTGGTGCGCGAAGGACTTGGCTAGGCTATGACCCGTCTGCTACACTGCCTCACGGCGATGCTCCGACTTGCTCAAGCGAATGGAAAAGAAGGAAACCGGCGATTTACCCAGGTTCGGGCCACCCATTGGTGGTGTAAGACCCTCTCCTGCTTTGTGGTGGATTGCCCCGCATGAAGATGAGTGTGAAACCTGTACAAGGATGAACTATCTCTCGAGGGCTCTATGGACTGACAAGGCTTGATTCCCCCACTCTACGGTGGAAGCTAACCTATATTTATACTGCCCCGATCCTCTTCCCCCCAAACTCTCGTTGGGAAGGATGCCACAACGGCCAATTTGAAGGGGGACAGAGTACACCCTATCCTGACTAAATGTAGTCTGTGCCTACAAAGCTTCTGTCCATGACGCCAGATGGGCTCGACGATACCCCTCCGTCCTGCCGAGCCAGCGTCCTGGCCGTCATTGCACCAAAGAGGCAACCTTTGGGGCTGCCTTCGAACCCGCGGCTGGCCTTGCTCCCTTTATCACCAAAGCGAAAACCCATTGTCCGTGCCCACTGGCACCAGTCCTAGTGACGCTTGTCGTCCCGCGTCACCCACGTGCAATCGCGAGGCGGGGTGGCGAGCATAGAAGTGTCTGCCCCCACGGGAGTTCGCTCCCTGCGAACCCTGGGGTGCCTGACGAAGCTTACTGATACCCCACCCTCACGAGGCGGGGGCCCTCGCTATGGCTTTGCTTGTGGAGTCCTGACGCTGGGCCATGCCAGGCCTTTGAAGATTCCACGCGATGGGCCAGAGCAGATGGTCCTGGGTACCCCCAATCCCAGACCCCCCGACATTAGCCCCCTGCCCGCGACATGCACCCCAGCTCGGAGTCGAAGGCGGAGAAGAGGATGGCGAAAAGCGACGCGGGCCCCCAACCGCCTACGGGCCATGCTTGACGCATGCGTCACAACGGGCTCGGGATGCTCCCACTTCCCCACGGTCTCCTCGGTAACTGCCATTGCTGACATAAAGCCCTGGCGCGCGCCAACAAGCCATCATAGCTCTCCTGCGCCCCCATCTTCCGGCTTCTTTCGTCCTTCGCGAGCAAGATTGCCCTTCTTCGTCGCGTCCGAATCGCTTCATCCCGCCCGCCCCCATGGCCCCTGCAAAGAAGAAGACGCATCGGCGGTGGCGAAGTGTCGACTGGCCCGCGCCAGCCCTAGCCGATCCACGGTGCTCAACCGTGAGGGCTCGACAAGGTCCGCCCGATGATTGCGTCGAGCTTCAATGAGTGGAGGGGATTAGGGTTTTGGCCCGCCTCGCGGCCCATAAGGATTGGAGGCCACCACTATCGCCATTCATCTGCCCGCAATCTTCTCCCGGCTTGCTCCCCCCGTTCTCCTATTTCTCTTCAAAACGCCGTGCTCTCGCATTACCAGGTGCACGCGCTGCCCTGGCCAGAAGTCCATCCTCCTCCTCTCGACCTTCGGCCTTCTTGTGGCGAGGCCTTCGTGGGCGTGTACTCCCTCGGTGGCACTGCTCCCCACTTCTTTTCCGCCTGCGGCTTACCGCCGCCAACCAATGCTCTGGGTGTCGTGTACTCCCTATGGCCGTGGGGACCGACGGCGGGCGACGACATTGACATGGTGCAATCATGAAGCCGAGGGATTCCAGTGGCAGTGGGTGTATGTGGACGCTGCCGCCCACTTAGCCCTTGCTGCAGACTCCTGAATCTCCGACAGTGGCCGAGCTTCTGGATGGGCGCACGAGGGGCTTTCCGACCCGAGCCTTGCGTGGGTCACGGCGAGGATGTCCAGCCTGAGGGTGGCGGGATGACACAAGGCGATGGTGGTGAAGGATTTCTTCGCTGGCGCATCGCTCCCCTCCAATGCCACTCCCGCCCCATGTGGACCTTCTCCGGCCAAAATACACATGCACCTCCAAACCGGTCGCCGTCCTCCCCCGACACGCTGAACAAGATAGTTTGATTCTTGACTGGCAATGCCAGGCGAGCTCCCCGAAAAGGGGTACCCCCTGTACAACTCCACACAAGGAGGACTTCGCAGGAGGACTGGCCGCGTTTTGATCAATGGGGCTGCTCGCCATGACCAGGAGGGGTCTCGGACAATCCCTTCCTGCGTTTCCCGTGCCTGCGGTTTTCGCGGACGCGTCGATCTTGCCGCGGTGAGGGGGGCGGCGACTAGAGCGCCCCCACAGGCCCGCCACGACACGTTTCTATAAACCCGCCGGACCTCCAGCGGCTTCACCTCAGCCAGGGCGGGGCGCCGCCCATGTCATGAGGCGGCGCACGGAGCTTTTAGGCCGACGATTCCTGGGCCACACTCCCAGATTGAGGGCTTGGCGGACAACGATGCCGGGGCACTACCAAGTGGCACCGAAGAGAGGAAGTGGGTCGCCAAAGATGAGGAACGCGGTCCCGACCTCCCCCTTTTCCCTCCTGCGTGACGAGAGCTCTTGAGCTTTCCTTCTCGCAGGTCCTCCAGGCGAAGGAACGAAGAGTCCCCCGAGCCGGGTGGCAGCCTCCCCGCCTCCTGTTATGGATGCGGGGTGCCGCGAGGGTGCGCCGGTCTAGGCGCCGTGACCGACCTGTTGCGGGGGTCCTCCCCCATTGCTTGCGTCGCGAAAGATGCCGCCCGGGGGCGATCACGTGGCCCTGCGCTCACCTCAGCCAGTCACGCGTGCGCGGGGCGACCCGAGCTCCCCCGAGGGTTCCCATCCAGCCGCTTCCCCTGCTTCCCCTGACATTCTCGCCCGAGGTTTGTGCCGAGCAGGCGAGGGCCTGGCCAACTTTCACCGTACCTGTGCTCGCCAGCGCCCAAGGCAGCCACAGGCTGCAGCTTTGAACCTTCAGGCGCCATGTCCTCAGTTTATGCTCTCCTTATTTGAGCGACAGACGGGAGCCGTCCATCTCCCAGTTCCCGCGGACGCGCCAATCCTACTCGCGCCTCGGCCTCCGCGTTATCGCGAGGCAGGCCTGGCCAGGCTCTGGCGCTCTCCGATGGCTGGGGCGAACCGTCCAGTTATGATCTCCTTTGGGATGCAAGGTGCGCGATGGGCCGGCTCGAGGCGGAGCTTCGTGATGCGGATGCGCACCTTGAGAACGAGCGCCTGCACTTAGCGGCGCGTGTGGTGCCAGCTCGAAGTCGCCATAAGCCAGCAAGCTCCCAGCACGGTCGCCCGCTTCGTAGGAGTAGGGGCTCACTACGGTGGCGAGGAGCTCACGACGCGCTCTTGAGGAGGCCGAAGCTAGCGGACCGGCGTCGTTGAACGGCGGAAGCCCGTTAGCGGGAGCTCTTCGCTTCAAACGCCGCTTTGGAGCAGCAAATCCGATTGCGCAGAGTCACCCTCTCCCGCTCTCAGGAGGGTCATCGATGTGAGGGGAAAGTCTCCGAGCTCTCGGAGGAGTTTGCGATGGTGTGTCCGAGCAGTCCTGGAGCGCGACGCTTGATGTGCTGGAGCACCAACTAATGGCTGCTGAAGTTCATTGGCCCAATCCGAGGAGGAGGCCGAGGCTGCCCTAGCCTCCGGGAGGCGAGGATCTAGGAGGGACTTGACAGAGGTCACGAGGGCCCGCCGAGCGCATCGTCAAGGACCACCACAAAAACTGAAGCTTCAGGAGACCCTTTCTGTGCACGGCACGGAGAACTGAGGACAGATCGACAGCCTTAAGAAGAAGCTGGCCTAGGCGGACAAGCGCCAGAAAGCCGCACTAGACGCCCAAGCCACGGCCGAACCGAGCTGGCCTCCCTTTATCAGCAAGTGGGGGATGTTCACCTCCCTCGTGGAGCGGGCGACGGACGAGGCGAACCGGGCTCGGGGCTGTAGCACACGCACTCCGAGAGTTCCAGACCTCGAGCGAAGGGCTTGCGCGCCTTGATCTCCATCTGCAAGGAGAGCGTCTCCAGCCCGCTCGTGCCCGATGATGCCGGCTACCCTCGCTTCTTCACCAGGATCATGGAGCGGCTGAGGGAGGCGCGGAGAAGGTGGGCAAGCTCGTTGAAGAAGAAAGCCATGACCTCCTTGCCGCAGGCATCAACGCGCGTCTCAGTCATCTCCTTTGCTCCGACCCGACTTAGACTTCGAGGCCTGATAGCCCCTCTACCAGGGTGATTCACGACGCCCTGGGAAAGTGGGTGCAGGACCATGTGGATGCGCTAATCACGCAGTTCGCCCTACACAGCCACGAAGATCAACACAAGCCGAGGGGCATGGGACTGACGACAGCGATGATGGTGACACGTCTCCCTTAGGTCCGCCTTTCTTCTTTTTACCTATTGACATTTATATGTCCCCGCGGGATGTAAAGGGTATTGACGGAAACTCCTTATGATTTACGAACCACATTCTGCCTTCCTGGGCTACCTTTCCTTATGCTTATTCTGTGTTCGATGTTGTTTATACATGCCCAGCCGAGCGGGGTCGATCGTCGCTGTATATACCGGCCGCGATGCCCGGGCAAGCCGGAGATGAGCATTCCTGAGGCCAGAAACCGAAGGCAACGCTGATGCGGCTTGAAACTCCATCGTATTTCCCCAAAGAGGAGGGAGTGATGCAGTACAACTACGGTAGGTATTTCCCTCAGTATGAAACTAAGGTATCACTAGTAGGAGAACCAACAACACTATGTAAACAGTACCTGCACACAAAGAACAACTCTCGCACCCAACACGTAGAGGGGTTTGTCAATCCCTCCTCGGTAAAAAGATATGTTGGTTTGTATGTGTTTGGATAAATAGATCTGAATAAAATGCGAAATAAAAATGCAAATAAAAGTGAAGCAAGTATTTTTGGGTTTTTGGAAAATAGATCTGAAAGAACTAAACAGTGAAAAATAGATCTGAAAGCAATATGATAAAAGATAGACCCGGGGGCCGTAGATTTCACTAGTGGCTTCTCTCGAAAAAGCATACGTTGGGTAAACAATTACTGTTGGGCATTGATAGAGATCGAATAATTATGACGATATCCAAGGCAATGATCAAATATAGGCATCACGTCCAAGATTAGTAGAGACCGACTCCTGCCTGCTCTACTACTATTACCCACACATCGACCGCTTTTCCAAAGCAATCTATGTATTAAGCTCATGGAGAAAACGGAGTAATGCAATAAGAACGATGACATGATGTAGACAAGATCTATTCTGAGGAATAGACCCCATCTTGTTATCCTTAATAGCAATGATACATATGTGCCTCGCTACCTCCCCTTCTGTCACGGGTGAGGAAACCGTAAGATCGAACCCATCACAAAGCACCTCTTCCCATGGCAAGAAAATCGATCTAGTTGGCCTAACTAAACCAAGATTCGGAGAAGAAATACAGGCTATAAATAATCAGAATATAAGAGATCAAAGAACTCAAATAATAATCATGGATTAGATCTGATCATAAACTCAAAGTTCATCGGATCCCAACAAACACACTGCAAAAAAGGTTTACAACATCAAATAGATCTCCAAGAGGCCATTGTATGAGATCGAAAAGAGAGAAAAAGCCATCTAGCTACTGCCTACGGACCCATATGTCTATGGTGGACTACTCACGCATCATCGAGAGGCACCAATGAGGATGATGAACCCCCTGATGGTGTTAGATTGGATCTCATGGTTCTGGAATTTGCAGCGGCTGGAATTGTGTTTCGTCTGCTCCCCTAGGGTTTCTGAATATTTGGGTATTTATAGAGCGAGAGGGCGTTGTAGGAGACCCCCGTGGGCCCCAACCCACCAGGGTGCGCCTGGGCTCTTGGGCGCGCCCTGGTGTCCTTGTGGTCCCCACGGGCCTCCCCCTAGGTTCTTCCTGGACCCAAGTTGTCTTCTTGTAAAAAATCTCAAAAAGTTTCCCCATGAAGTAAACAAGCAAAAAATAGCAACTGGCACTGGGCACTATGTCAATAGGTTAGTCCCAAAATGATATAATTGTTGCTATAAAATGATTGTAAAACATCCAAGAATGGTAATGTAACACATGGAACAATAAAAAATTATAGATATGTTGGAGACGTATCAAACACATGCCTGCTGGCTCGCTCATGAGCGTCACGCGAGGACTTAGACTCTAGAGTCCTTGGTGAGGTGGTGTGCACATGGCTGATCCGCGGCCCCCCACCGCCTGGGTCCTTATGCCGTCGGGGGCTGGCCCAAGCGTAAGCATCGTGCCCAGCCCTTGCTTGCACAATGTTCGTGAGGGGGGGGGGCATCAGGCTGCCGTTGCTATCGAAAGAAAAAATTCAAAGAGAAATGCCGCAACGAAAAACCCCAACCCCTTTCTGAGCAAAGACACAAAAACCTCAAGTTTTATTCCGAGAAACTACAAACTTGGTTTACTAAAAAGGCTGCCACGTCGGCGCCCACATTAGTCTTCCCACCAGCATGGACATGCGGCCTCCACTTGGGCATGGGTGGGAGTTCCCGCGAGGTCGGGGCGCGCACCGGGAGACTCCGGGGCATTGTACAACCCCACTCACTATTATGTGAGAGTGTCACGGTAGAATTTGCGGAGTGCTGGATGTTCCAGGCGTTTTGCACGGGGACCCATCCCCTGTCTCCAGGCGTGCGGCGCCTGGCCTGGGAACGTGAGCGACCCTGAACGGGCCTTCCCACATGGGCGAGAGCTTGTGGGGCCTCCCTGGAGAGGACACGCCTCAGGACGATGTCTCTGACCTCGAGGGTCCGGGGGGCGGATGTTGCTTGGCTGGGTAGCGCCACAAGCCTGCTGGTACCTTGCAGCGCGGAGGTGATGGCGGCGGGCCTCCTCGCCGAGCACAAGATCAATTTCCCGCAGGCATCTTGGCACGCCTCGTCGAATGCCAGGACCCGCGGGGAACCATCTTGATCTCGGACGGGAGGACCCCCTCGGCCCTTAGACGAGGAAGAAAGGATTCTCGCCGATGGGCTTAGTCGCGGTGGTGCGGATGACCACACATGGACTGCAGCTCTTCTAGCCAGTCCTTATCGTAGGCCTCAATCTTCTTCCTGAAGCTCCTGTCTTGAGGCCCCTGAGGACTTCAGCGTCGGCGCGCCACCGAAGCAGAAAATTTGCCTTCCAAGGTTACGCGCATATGACATGAAGAGATTGCTTGTGAACTGGAGCTGTGTCGGTGATGATACGGTTGGGAACACCGAATCGGCTCACGAGCCCTTGATGAACATGACGGCCGGCTTGCAGGGATGGTGCGCATAGGCTCAACCTCCGCCCACTTGATGAATTTGTCGATGGCGACGTAAGGTAGCGGTAGCCGTCGGGCGCCCAAGAGCGGGCCCAGTATGTCCAGCTCCCTGACCGCCGAAGGGCCATGAGAGTGGAATGGTCTGGAGCCCCTGCACCGCTATGAATCTGCTTGGCATGGAACTGGCAGGCCTCCACATGATCGGACCAGCTCAGTGGCGTCGTGGGAGCGGTAGGCCATTAGAACCCACTGTAGAATACCTTGCCCACAGAGTGCGCGCAGGAGTGGTGCCCACAGTCTCCCCCTGGATATCGGCCACAGACTCGTGCCCTTGATCCTCCGAAATGCCATCTCAGCGAGATGTCTTGGGGCACCCCCGGTATAGCTCGCCGTCCCACAAGTAGTAAGGGTGGCCTTCCTGGCCACGCGCTCTGCTTCCCTCATCCTTCTCTGGCAGGGTGCCGTGGAGCAGGTAGGCCTTAAGCTCCTCCCACCCAGCTGCTGCCTGGGCTCCAATGTCAGAAGCAGGCGGGCTCCCGATGTTGGGCCACAGGCCGGGGCGTTGGTGGCTGGCGCAGGTGGTAGTTCCTCCGGAGCAGTGTCGTGCCAATGTTCGGGGTTATAGTTGATGGATGGAAGAGCCTTTCTTCGAAGACGTCGGGGTCTTGAGGATCACAGCGGGATGCCCGCCTAGCGACGTTGTCGGCTTCCTTGTTTGTGCTGCGCGAGACATGCTACAATTCCAAGCCCAAAAACGCTTTTCGTTTTATGTACCTCCTCAAGATATGCCGCCATATGCTCGTCCTTTGGCTGTACTCCTTGTTGGAGAAGTTGACGAGAAGCTGGGAGTCCCTTTGATGTGAGTCATTTAACCCAAAAGTGGCCGCGGCCTTGAGGCCGGCAATTAGGCCCTTGTACTCCACAATGTTGTTGGAGCCCTTTTCACCACGCTGGAAGCAAAGCTGGACGGCATGGTAGAGCTTGTCTTTGGTTGGGAGATGGAGCACGACTCCAGCCCCCCGCCCTGCCTGAAGAAGGCGCCATCAAAGTGCATGGCCCAACCGTTGGGCGCATCATCTCCAGGCGAGAGGGATTGGTCCTCACCACGGCTCCCCATCGTGGGTATCCTTCCACTCCGCCACGAAGTCGCAAGCACCACTGTTGGGGATATAACCCCCCGGTGTGACCTGCCCAGGAGGGCCGGATTACACTGTTGGTGACTCAGTGATGAGGCCTAAGAACTCAAGAACCAAGACCTGAGATACTGGTGGCGGCTTACGAGGCAGGCCAGTTGAAGGCCCAGACCTGGAGGCGGAGCTTGACCCAGAGGTGTAAGCCGCCCAATGGCGCGTTGCCATAGCAAGGCAAGGCGACTTAGAACCAGAGTCGTACGTTGTAAAAACCCGACCTGGACTGTTGTAACCCAGGGCCTCGACCTGTGTATACAAAGGCGAGACCCTGCGGTGGTAAACTCAAGTTACAATCAATCGAGAGCTAGGTTAGTGATTCCGCTCCCTTGTAATCGATACTCAATCAATATAAGACAAGCAGGAAGTAGGCTTTTACCTCGTTGGTGAGGGGCCGAACCTGGGTAAACTCGTGTCTCTCGTCCCATTTCAACCCCTTTAAGGTATCACCGTAGCCATGGCCTCGCACCTAAGTCCTTTCACAAGGGCATCTTCCATGACAAAACCACGACAGTTGGCGCCCCACATGGGGCCAGCGCACAGTGGTTTCGAGTTCTTAAAGGGTTCTTTCCCAGGGATTGAGGGATACGCCGTTGGTAGGATGACCAAGAGTCACCGCGGCAAGCTCTACATCGACGACGCTGGCGTGATTCACATCTTCATCGGCAAGATTGGTGGATCAGAGCCTGAGCCGGACACCTGCACTGACATCATCGAGCCAGCTCACGTGCGCGAAACCCGCCAGGGTTCAACCTGGCCGAAGGGTGTCTTCAATCGGATTCGCGCATGGCACGGATCTTGTGGAGATTTCGATCTGGAGGAGAGACTCTCATATCACTCAGTGATGAGTCCTCGACCGGAGAGACGGAGTCGATTTACCAACTTCAATACGGCGGCTTGGGGGCTATTCCGATGGTGATAGTATTCCGGACCCCTATGACCGCCGCTTTGGGCTGCTATCTCTCATGGCTGGAACAGGGCCGGCTCTCAATTCGTCAACAACTGCAGCTATGACGTCTAGTTCGGCGGCTGCGGCGGCTGCGGCTGGCGGTTCATGTTAGGCCGTCGGCTCAGGTTTTATCGGATCTCTTAGGCACGTTGATAACCTTGTTAGCAACAGAAGTTACTGCGGCAAATCAAGCAGAGCATAATGCAGAGATTGCAAAGGTGCTGATGAGGTAGCCAGGCCCAGGAGGATCTTAACGCAGAGAATGCCAGGATGGCAACGGAACGAGCCCAGACGGATGTTGAGTCACAGCGTCTAAAGGCGAGGCTTTTCGCTTGAGTCTGTGGATCAGAATGCGTCCAATGCTGTTCTTTGAAGAGACACCAAACCCCCGCCTACCTTTGCAGTATGAGGCACAGAACCTTTTTAACACACCTGGGGCGGGACGAAGTATCCGCCAGTACAACCTGGGCTGCAAGGCACCAGAGAGCAGGGCGGCAGCTCAGCTTCGACTGTCATACCCGCCCCGTAGTGATCAAGACCCTGCCTCAGCGTTTTTTGACACCGTCTGGCCATTATTCTAACCCGATGGATAACATGATAGCAGCGGCTACCCGGCTTAATGCGCCCCCTGTTACTGATGAGACACCCTTCGCAGCTGAAGCGTGGACGCGATTGAGCTCCTACAAACAGCGGTTGCACAGCAGGAGAATATTCATACAGTCATGACCGGGTGCATTCAACCCCCCTCCCAAGCCGCAGTTACAGCCGGCGCGTTGAGTCACTGACGGTATCCAGTAGTGAACGACTGTCATGGACCGTGCAAGATGACCCGCCCCGTGGGAACAACCTGCCCCATACTCATGCTCAGGCGATTATGGACGAAGCCAGAGCCCGCCGAGACGGAGGCAGCAGCGTGGCTCAATTAGGGGCTTATCGCAGCCCCCGGTGACCCCTTCGGCTTCAGAAGAGCCGTTGTAATTTCCAGGTCTGTTGGGGTACCATTTTAGTACCAGCTTTGCGTAACGAACGTCGCCTAAGGATTTCAAGGGTCCCGCAGGTGCCCAATTATAAAGCTATCTCCCCCTTGAAGGCTGGATTGAGAGTTACGAGTTAGCCATGGAGATGTTGGATGTCAATACATGGTATGTGCCAAGTACTTTACTATGATGTTGGATGGGCCAGCACGTACATGGTTAAAGGATTACCTCCTAATTCCATCAACTCGTGGGCAGAGTTGAAAGAGAGGTTCATTAAAATTTCAAGGCACATGCAAGCAGCCTCTGACTATTATCGATCTTGGTAACTGTGTGCAGGGAGGATGAGTCGGCTCACCATTGGGTCCGGCAGGTCTCAGCAATTATTCACTCGTCTGATAGTATTGCGGCGGGTCGGCGGTTCTGTCCTGAGAAGAACTGTCACTTTGCCCCCCTTAAGCAAAAACTCGGGCGGCTTAAGCGTCATTGTAATGACATGGGTGAGCTCATGGCGGCTCTCATTAAGTATGCAAATTCTGATACCACTAAGACCCCGGATCTTGATGAGAAATCCAACAAGGAAAAAAGAGTGGCAATGGTAAGGGTCAGCAGCAGAACGTGGCAGGGCATAATTGCAACAACCAGGTCACGTGGTAAGTGCAGACACCCTGACAGTGGGTCAGATCTAGTGGCTAACACCAACACCGGGTATAAGAACCAGCGCCGCAATTGGTAATGGTAGCCGCCCTTTGGCGGTGCTAAGCCTTTTAATCTTGAGGCGACGCTAATGACCCATGCTCGAAGCACAGTCTTCCCAATAGGCCATCCACTCATGCCTGGAATGATTGTTGGGTTATGCTAGAGTTTAGGAATTACAGCCTTAGTCAGAATCATGGCAATAATAATGGGCCACCCGGCGGGTCAGATCTGGTTCACAGGGGTCCAGCTTTGGTGGTGGCTGTTCAAATTCCAGCATCAAGATCAAGGTAACCATGGTGGTTATAACCAACAGTCTGGTCATGGTAACCAGCAGCAAGGTAATCAGTCAGGGTATCAGAGTAATCCAAAGCAGCTCAATGGTGGCCAGTACCATGTTTTGACCACAAGTCTTTGCAACGAGATCAGAAGGTCCATAAGCGGGCGGTTCATGCGGTAGACCCCGGCTGTTCCGAAGTATTTGAGATGGTCTGAGCACACGATATCATGGAGCAGGGCGATCACACGCTGCGGTTGATAACCAGGGTCAAGTAGCCCTTGTGATGGCCCCTCAAGTCGGTGGTTGTAAGTTTACTAAGGTGCTTATGGACGGTGGCAGTAGCATCAACATCCTATACTATGACACTTTTCGTCGGATGAATTTAATTGACAAGGATCTTAAACCGTCTTCCACAGTCTTCCATGGTGTGGTGGCCTGGTAGAGTCGGCGTATCCTGTCGGAAAAATTGCCCTAGAAGTGGCCTTTGGTAATGGCTATATTATAGAGCAGAGACACGTGGTTTGTGAGGAGGTCAAAATCAAGAGTCAGTATCATGCCTGTTTCGGCCGCCGGCTTATGCTAATTTCATGGCTCGCCTTGCTATGTCTATTTTACAACTCAAGAAGCCAGGGCAAAAGGGCACAATTACGGTCCATGGTGATTGGAAAGTCGCCTTGGAATGTGAAGAAGGAGACACGGCTTATGCAGAGTCAGCTTGCGCTACTAAGGAGCTTAAGTTTTACAAGGATAATGTTGACCCGGCTGATATGACCCCTCTGAAGAAGCCCACCACTGAGCAAACCCTTTGTTGAAGTTTAAGTGTCGGCTGATGATACTAAGCAAGTTGATTTTGTCCCTGGCGACTCATCTAAGCGTTCACCATGGGGGCTAATATGGATCCTAAATAGGAAATCATGCTCATCGAGTTCATCCGTGAATTGGACATCTTTGCATGAACCTTCTGACATGCCGGTTGTACCGAGATTCGCTGAGCACACTCTTAATGTGGATCCTAATTTAAGCCGTTCAAACAGTTCCTCCGTCATTTCAACGAAGACGATGCAAGGCTATTGGAGAAGAGGTGGCCCGGCTCTTAGCAGCTGGGTTTATCGTGGAAGTTTTTCACCCTGAGTGGTTGGCTAACCCTGTGCCTGTACTCAGAAGAACGGCACATGGCGTATGTGTGTTGACTATACAGATCTTAAGGCAGCTGTCCAGCTTATCTGTTTGCTCTCCCCCGTGTCGACCAGATCATTGATGCAACAACGGTTTGTGAGAGTTTATGCTTCCTGGATGCTTATTCTGGTTATCATCAGATCAAGATGGCAGTTAAAGACCAAGAGAAGACGGCTTTCATCACACCTTTTGGAGCTTTTTACTATGTTTCTATGCCTTTTGGGCTCAAGAGTGCTCAGGCACTTATCAGTGCTGTGTTCAAATTGCTTATCTTCACGGTCAGATTGGGCGCAATGTTCATGCATTGTGGATGATATTGTGGTTAAGTCTAGAAGAAGGAGACTCTCCTGGATGTCTAAAAGAAACTTTTGACAATCTCCGGTCTAACAAATGATGCTTAACCCGGCCAAGTGTGTCTTTGGTGTGCCTGTAGGTAAACTGTTGGGGTTTCTGGTTTCAGAACGGGGCATTGAAGCTAACCCAAAGAAATAAAGGCTATCACTTCACTTTCTAAGCCGGCCTGTGTAAATGACGTCCAACATCTGGTGGGTCACATTGCGGCTTTAAGCCGGTTCATAATTGCCTGGGAGAAAAGGCAATTCCTTTATATCAGATGATGAAGAAGACATATCATTTTGTCTGGAGTGATGCTGCCAATGAGGCGTTTGAGGCGCTCAAAAAACAGTTGGCTGAGCCGCCCATCCTTGCTGCTCCCATTGAGAAAGAGCCTTTGCTCCTGTACGCGGCAGCTAATAATAAAGCAGTCAGCGTAGCAGTTGTTGTGGAGCGCAAGAGGCGGGTAAGAGTACCAAGTTCAGCGGCCGGCTTATTATATCAGTAGGTATTGACTGATTCCAAGAAGCGATATCCACATTGGCAGAAACTGGTGTTTGGGGTGTTCATGGCGAGTCGCAAGCTGAACATTATTTTTCTTGGTCATCCTATTACTATGGTCAGCTCTGCTCCTTAGGGATTTATTCAAAACAGAGAAGCCACAGGCCGGGTTGCTAAGTGGGCAATTGAACTTGGACCTCATAATTTGAAATATGTGCCAAGAACAGCCATCAAGTCTCAAGCTTTGGTGGATTTCACAATGATTGGATAGAATTGCGGACACCTGAGGAGAAGCCTGACAACACATATTGGACAATCCACTTTGATGGATCCACGCAATGGGAAGGCTCGGGGGCTGGAGTTATTTTGACTTCCCCACGGTGACAATTCTGTTATGTTTTAAGATTAATGTTTTCCTTGTACTAACAATGCAGCTGAGTATGAAGCTTTGCTCCATGGCCTTCATATGGCTAAGGAAATGAATTTAAGCTGGGTCAGGTGCCTGGGCGACTCAGACCTTGTGGCCAACAAGTCCTGGCAAGTGGGACTTTAAAGACCCGCTCATGGCGGCTTATCGCCGGGCGGTTGATAATATTGCTGGTCACTTTAAGGGTTATCAGGTGGATCACTTGATCGACGAAAGAACAGGAAGCTGATGCACTATCCCGGCTTGGGTCTCAACTTAAGCCGGTGCCCCCTAATGTACTCCTACAAAATCCTTCTGTCAAGTTACCGTCTAAAGAAGACCTTGCTGTCCCTGACCCGGAGCGGGCAGTTGTGGCAGCTCTTCACGCTATTCCTGATTGGACGTGTTGATGCTTCTATCTGCTTATATGACCTGGGGCGAGTTACCCAAAGATGAAACTTTGGCATGACAGATCACCAGGAGGTCAAGTCTATGACTATTGTCAACGACGAGTTCACCAATGCAGTGTGATAGGCGTGTTCCAACGCTATGTTTCTCCTAGGAGGGTCATGAAATTTTACGAGAGATTCATGAAGGCGATTGTGGTCATCATGCTGGCTCAAAATCTTTGGTGGCGAAAGCTTTTCGTCATGGGTTTTATTGGTTAACGGCTCATGCTGATGCAGAGGGTATCGTTAGCAAGTGCGATGGGTTTCAGAAATTTTCCAGACAAGCTCATGTGCTGGCTCAAAGTTGCGTATGATCCCAATAACTTGGCCGTTTGCGGTCTGGGGGCTTGAATGGTTGGACCGTTCGAGAGGTCTAAGGATAAGAAGACCCACCTTCTGGTGGCGGTTGAAAGTTTACCAAGTGGGTTGAGGCGGAGCCAGTTACAATTGTGACCAGCGACTGTAGTTCAGTTTGTTAAAAAGCTGATCTTCTGTTTTGGTTATCCTCACAATATCATCACTGATAATGACACTAATCGTCTAAGGGTGCTATGAAGGAGTTCTGTCAAAGAAGCATATTCGTCTTGATGTTTCCTCAGTGGCTCATCCATAGTCTAACGGTCAAGCGAACGGGCTAACATAAATTTTGAGAGGCATCAAGCCTCGGCTTATGGTTCCTTTGGAACGAATGCCGGGTTGTTGGGTGGAAGAGCTTCCTTCAGTCCTTTGGAGTATCAGAACCACCCCCAACAGATCAACAGGCTACAACACTTTTTCATGGTTTATGGAGCAGAGGCGGTTCTCCCAAGCGATATCCGTCATGACTCGCCCAGGGTGGCAGCTTGGTCGAAGCTGATAATGAGACGGCACTTCAGAACGCACTTGATGCTTTGGATGAAGAAGCTGATCTTGCAGCAGCCCGATCGGCATTTATCAACAAGACCTGCGTCGCTATCATAGTCGCAGAGTCAAAACTCAGGCTTTTCAAGAGGGCGACTTAGTGCTACGATTGATTCAAAATCAGACAGGCATGCATAATATCCCCGCCTTGGGAAGGACCTTTTGTGGTTAGCAAGAATCTCAACAATGCTCGTATTATCTTATTGATATACGTGAGCATAAGAAATTGCATACTTCTGAGCAAGAGACCAACATGCCGTGGAACATTGCTCATCGTTGGCCTTACTACACTTGAGTCATTGACTCTCATCATTGTATATACCTTCATGATGTACATACCTTTTTTAATAAAGCTAGCATCCCCAAATTTCGGGGCCTCTGTCATTTCATCTCAATATTCTGAGCAAGAGTCATTATTGATTATTCATAAGATCACTTGGGGGCTTCCTGCTAATGAGCATAGCTTCATAACCCTCTTGATCGGTTTTTAGCCATGTTAGGTCATTTGGGGCTTCCTACTCTATGAGCATAGCTTCATAACCCTCTTGATCGGGTTTTATGCCATGTTATAGGTCATTTGGGGGCTTCCTGCTCTATGAGCATAGCTTCATAACCCTCTTGATCAGCTTTTATGCCATGTTATAGGTTATTTGGGGGCTTCCTGCTCTATGAGCATAGCTTCATAACCCTCTTGATCGGCTTTTATGCCATATTATGGGTCATTTGGGGGCTTCTTGCTCTATGAGCATAGCTTTATAACCCTCTTGATCGGCTTTCATGCCATAGGTCGCTTGGGGGCTTCCTACTCTATGAGTATAGCTTCATAACACACTTTGACCATCTTTTATGCCATGACTGAGTTAAACCTACCTGTTTGCAACTTGCTACTCCACCAGGTGATCCGCTGAACTCTTGACAGTCACTCTTTTTAATAAGACCCTGAACTAGTCAAGGTTAAAACGGCGACTTATGGCACGTGAGAGCTGGCTTACAGTGAGCTAGGATAAACTCATCCGTCTGCTGTAGTCTCTCCGCTATGTGGCCCGTTCATGCTCTTAATAGTCAATCTTTTCAATAAGACCCTGAACTAGTTAAGGTTTAAACGACGGATTTATGTCACGTGAGAGCCGGTTTACGGGATGATAGGCTTTCATGCCACGCGCAAAAAATTATTTATTTTGGTCGTGCCTTACAAGCCGGCTTAAAAATATTTGAGTTATACATACTCTATGTTTCTGTTTTGCAGAAGTTTTTACAGATGAGAAGCTGTCGGGTCATATAAATCTGGGTTATATTGCTCTATATTGGGTTTATTGAGGCTATAAGCCGCCAAAGTAATCTTTTCAAAGACTAGAGATGATTATAAATCGCCCTGGATTGTTGAGTTGTCTAACTTGCCCTGGATTATGATTATAAGCCGCCAGTTCAAGGATTAACGGCTCTTTGACGAATTATATAAGCCGCCAAAGTCTCTTGGCAATGTTGCAAGACTAGCTGTGTATGATAAGATCACAGAAGGTCAAGCTGTTGAAGCATAAGTTGATAAGAACATGCACGAAGGCACGACAGAGAAAATAATTGGTTTTTCAGCTACCTATTACAAGGCTACAACTGAGCCTGTGAATTTTTCGCTTAAGTGTTTTTTCACCCTCTAAGTCGGCCTCTGTGCCGTCCGGGTTAGAAGTGGACGGGTCTGCGTCTTCATGGCGCCTTGAGCTTGAAACCCCAGGTCATCCTGTGTCGGCTCTTCGTCGATGGCCATCTGGAGATTGGCCGAGGTCCAGTCGATGCCGGTTCAAGCTTCAAATGTTGCTTCATCGTTAAGTATAATAGAAGGATTAAGATCAGCAGCGAAGATATGCTTACACCTTGGCGGACTAAGGTCTATAACATCATGGGATGGCGGCTTAATCTTAGCATTGTTGCTATCATAAGCCGGCTGGTACTTGCTCAGATCCAGCTCCTGTACAAGCTTACATGCCAAGGGCCGCATCTCTCTGACGCATCTGTTGAAGTCCTCCTCTTCAAAGATCGACCCATCATCTTTTAACTCTGGACACCCGGCAGCCATTTCTTCTGGGTCTAGCTCTGATTGACAAGCTTTGGCCCGGCTTAGAGCAACAATGGCTCCTGCGTGGGTGGCTGATAACGTAAGTTCTTCAATTTGACCCGATATTGTTGAAAGCTGATCCAGCACAGTCTTGATGAGGTTGGAGTTTTTTTGCCACTTGATAAGGCCACAATGCTGCGCAAAGTTCTAACGTATAACTGCTCAGTCAATGAATAAGCCACCTTCAACTTTAACAGCATATTTTGGCCAAGACTGGCGCTTCTGGGGCCTGTTAAGTTCTTTTGCACAAGAGTCGCCAGGCGGGTTAGAGATTATATACTATGAATCTCCAGGCGGGTTAAAGATATATCAAAACAAATGATGAATTGCATATTAAACTTACCAAAGATGGTGGCTGACATTTGAGAAATATGTTGTTTTAAGCCGGATAACTCTTCAGTTACCGGTTTAAGTTGAGCCTCAGCATCTTCTGCTCTCTTTAGAAGATTAGCCTTCTTAGTTTCCAAGGCGGCTCTTTCTTCATCGAATTTGGCTTTGATCTTCTCAATATCTTCCAATGATGATTTTAGGCTTAATTCAGCCTTGGCGCACTCACTTTGCTGAGTTTCCAGATTCTTCTTCAGCTCGGCGATGTTTGACTCACCCACATTCAATGCTTCCTACCAAGGGTGACAAGCAATGATTAAGATGGTTAAGTTCATATTCAAAAATGGAATTCAAGTCCCAAGCACATTGCAATCAATATACTTGGCACTTGGGGGCTAATGTAGGTCATTTCAATTTATAAGACCCGGCTCATCTTATCATGATAAGCCGGCCCTTGGGGGCTACCTATTTGGTTCTTAATAATGATTTAAAGACCCGGCTCATTTTATCAAGGTAAGCCGGCCCTTGGGGGCTACATATTGGAAATTTTCGCAAAGTCTAAAGCATACTCATTATCATTCCTATAATTAAGACTTGGGGGCTAGTATGGACATATATATATGCAAGGCTAAAGAGGAGTTGGATATCTTCATACCTCATATTTCTGCTTCATCAACTGGACTAACCCGGCCTCCATGTCCCAGCTTGTGTGAAAGCGGCTTAAATAGCCCGCGTACACCTCACTTGCATTGAATGAGGAGTAGCTCTCCAGATCCAATTTGGCCTTGCCCTTTTCCAATGAGGGTATTTCTTCCTTAGTGGAGTGCTTGGTTAGCACTTTGGAGACCTCAGGCGCCTTAAACGCTGACCCGGTAATAGCAATGTCGTCAACATCAGCAGTAGCAGGGCTCTTGTCAGTTGACTTGGCAGGAGTGGGCGGCTTAGGACTTGGCGGGTCATGACTGGCGGCCGGGTTAATCTCAGTGTCCATTGGCTCAAAGGCCATAGCGTCAGTTTGCGGAGGCGGATCATTTTGTTGATTAACAGGCTCTTCGGGGTCTTGGATGGGGGCCTCAGAGACTTCCAACGCTTGCTTCTCCGGCTCAGAAACTTCAGGGGCTTTGGAAGAACTGCCCACCTTCTGTTTCTTGCCAGTCTTGGCTTTGGCTCTATGACAAAGATATGAAAGTTTATGAGCATATCACCACAAGTTCTTTATCAACAAATGAAAACATTTACCCCTGAGCAACAATGAAGACAGGCATTTGGGTTCCACTTGAGTCGCCAGATGATGGTGGCGTTCCCTGATAGTTTGAATCAGAAGGATTAAGAGGTTGACACATAAGACCGGCCTTTGGAAGGCATAGAGTCGGGCTATGAGGCACCTCGTTACGACACTTGCGAGTAGCCAGCGTGTTGGATAAGCCGGCCACAAGTTCTTCAGTGCCGCCACTCCGGGTCAGGCGCCTTGACTCGTGCTGCTGTTTCTTCAAAATAAAGTTGGGGTCCAAATGAGCAAGAGGGTGTGAAAATCTTACTTTTCGGATGACCCGCCTTGTTTTCTTTCTTGGCAAAGATTCTGAGTCGGAGGAGATAATAGTTACCTCTGCTTCATGAGCCTAGCTTGTCTCCGCATTGTCCTGAGAGGAGTCAGCATCAATAAGTTGCATAAAGAGAAGACCAAGGGAGTCAAGTTCTACCTCCGACTCATCTAGCTCAAAAATCTCTTGTGCTGCTTGTTGTTTGCGACGACCCATGCCACGAGACTTTGCTCCCCTAGGCTTCTTAGTGGGCGGGGTGGTTGTTAACTTCTTTTTCCAGAAGGCAGAGTTGGCCTGCATACATATATGAGTGAGAGGTTCAAAAGTATGGCGTACAAGAGATGGATAAACAAGATGAAGTTCTGGTCAAAATACTTACATCCGGAGCCGGGTTAAGAGCGCAGAAAGGATTCAATCCCACTTTGCTGCAAGCTTCTAGAGATTCCCCAAGCAGTGTTTTAACCATGTCATTGATCTCTTTATCAGTGAGATGTGTTTGATTATAGCGCTGCGGGTCTTTAGTGTCACCAGTGTATTGGCACATTAACCCGCTGCATCGGCTCAGCGGTAAAATCCTCCATGCAACCCAGCAGTGGACCAGATCAACTCCAGTTAAGCCGGTGGCAATTAAAGTGCTTATCTTTGAAAAAGTAGGGGCGTACTGGGCGCGCTCTGTGGCAGTCAATCGACCTAGAAGCACACTGTTGGTGGTGAGCCGGTAGGGGCGGTAACCCGGCAAAGGGTTTTCTCTAGCTGGGGAGGTGTCATTGCAGTAGAACCAGGTATAGTTCCAGTCCTTGGGATGGCTGGGTAGTGTGGCTGAGGGAAAGGTCACATCTCTCCGCCTCTGGATGGAAACACCTCCAAGCTCAAGATTCGGCCCATCTGACATTTTGGTCTGGCGGTTGATGTAAAAGTACTCTCGAAAGAGGTCAACGGTGGGTTCTTCTTGAAGATACACTTCGCAGAACACTTGAAAGTGGCACATATTAGAGACGGAATTGGGACCAATGTCTTGGGGGTGAAGGTTGTAAAAATACAGAGCATCTCGGAAGAATTTTGACCCGGGCGGTGAAAAGCCACGGAGAAGGTGATCCGCAAAAATGACTTCACCCTCTTTAGGTTGAGGAGTAGTTTCAAGACCTGGAACCTGCCAGTGGATGACATCTTTGGCTGGCAAGACCCCCATGTCCACATATTCATTCAGTGAGAGCTCGGAGACTCTAGAAGCAACCCAATCGCAAGAAATGGGACCCTTAGTCATGATTGATCGGGTGAAAAGGCTGCGACCAAGGAGTAAGAGCGTGGCGGGTTACAATTGCAACGGTAAGCCACTTATGTGATTATATGATATTTCAGCAGAAATGAACTAGTTGTGGTTAAAAAATGACATATTACAATGAACCATTAAGGAATTATGAGCCGCCCTGGCCATGGGGTGGAGTAATTATCAGGCCATAAGAATATGGCGGGTTAAGTTATGAAAGTATGAGCCGGCAACATGTTGGCGGGTTAAGTGAAAGAAGCATCCTATGAATTCTTGGCGGGTTACAAATTCGTTATTAAGCCGCCCAAACAATGAAGGGCAGGTCAATTATCTACGGATCCAAGGTTGATGAAATTTTGCTAAGTGTGGGGCAAACAAGTTTTACAGATTGCAGCTATATTCATGGATCTACATCAGTTCAGAAAAAGTGAATAAATGGCTAAACCTAGAGCACAAAAGTGGAAGAACTAGCAACTGTGTGTTGATTCTGAAAAAGAAGGGATCTATCCAAGATGCAAAATAAGGGCTAAAAACTGTTTTTGCCCTAGTCCTACCCTGTTCTTGGATTGAAATACGACTTCTAGACAAAGGGTGGATGAACTTAGATAAACTTGGATGAACAACGATGAACTCTATGAACTCGAGTGCCTAATGTGGATCTGGGAAAAGAGAAGAACGATACCTGACAGTGTTGATGAAGAGCGGAGGAACGCCGCAGATCTCTGGTCCTAACAGGTTGATGCAGCGGCCACGGCGAGGGGCAGTCGATGTTGTTGGACTGGTGTGGCGGAGCTCCAGTCACGATGGTTTTCAGAGGAAGAAGAAGAAGTGGAGGCGACGGGGGTAAAGTGGAAAAGAGATGGACCCCCATGCCTATTTATAAGGAAAAAGTGGAACAGTGAAACGGCAGGCCCAAAGATCGAGGAGGCGTTATAATTATCATAACAGAGGAGGCACCTCGATTTTCGGAATGGTTGGTTAATGCAAAGATCCGTTGTGACGTCATGAGGTTTTCTCTGAATTTATTAACATGACATCATCTTTTATGGCGAGTTATGAAGATCTGCTCAAGATTAAAAGTGTGAAGGGATCAACGAAGACTCGCCAATCGGAGAGTGAAGATTGACATGAACAAGTTCGAATCAATCTGGGGCCTAATGTTGGGGATATAACACCCCGGTGTGACTCGCCCAGGAGGGGCCGGGTTACACTATTGGTGACTCAGTGATGAGGCCAAAGCAAGCCCAAGATACCAAGACCTGAGAGCCTGGTGGCGGCTTACGAGGCAGGCTAGTTGAAGGCCCAAGACCCGGAGGCGGAGGAGGTGTAAGCCGCCCAATGGCGGCTTGCCTAGCAAGGCAAGGCAACTTAGAACTAGAGTCGGTTACGTTGTATAACCCGACATGGAGTCTTGTAAGCCCAGGGCCTCGACCTGTGTATATAAAGGCGACACCCTGCGGCGGGTAAACTCAAGTTACAATCAATCGAGAGCTAGGTTAAGCAATTCCGCTCCCTTGTAATCGATACTCAATCAATATAACACAAGGCAGGAAGTAGGCTTTTACCTCGTTGGTGAGGGGCCGAACCTTGGTAAACTCGTGTCTCTCGTCCCGTTTCAACCCCTTTAAGCTAATCACCGTAGCCATGGCCTCACACCTAAGTCCTTTCACAAGGGCATCTGCCATGACAAAACCATGACAACCACCCCCTTGGTGACCCTGGTTGTGCAGAACTCCAGTTGGAAGGCCTGCAGCTCGATGTTCCACTCGGCGACTCGGCCAGCGGCAATGGGGCTACGCAGCACCTTCTCCAGGGGGTATGCTGAGAAAACCTTGATGGGGTGGCCCTCGAAGTAATGGCGTAGCTTCCTAGAGGCGACTAGGAGCACGAGGAGGAGCTTCTGCTGCATCAGGTAGCGTGCGCGCGTGTCTCGCAGCACCATGCTGACGAAGTATACAGGGTTCTCGATGAGGCGCGGTACATCAGCAACGGCAAGCTTCTGGTGGGGCGCGAGGGGCCCTCGCGCATCGCCTGGCGCAGGAGGTGCAGGGAGCCCGGGAGCGCCGTCGGGTAGCATCGAGGGCTCGAGGGGCCTTGCGGCCTTGCAGGGGCCGTTGGACCCCCCCTTGGGTGCTGACGCGCTCCTCCCAGACCGCCACGAGCGCCGCGCTTGCCGAATGCGGGGTGGCTGCTTGGTAGAGCACCAAGGGCTCACGGAAGAGGGGCGCCACCATGATGGGCGGGCTCGTGAGGTACCTCTTAAGGTCTTCAAAGGCCACATCCGCTTCCGGGGTCCACTCGAAGGAACCCTTCCTCTTCATCAGCTTGAAGAACGGCAAGGCACGCTCACCAAAGCTTAGAGATGAAGTGCCCCAGGGAAGTCACACATCCCGCCAGCTTCTGCATCTCCTTGAGGGTCTAGGCGGGGGGCGCATTCTTTCAATGGCCTTAACCTTCTCGGGGTTGGCCTCAATCCCCTGGTGGGAGACAAGAAAACCGAGCAGCTTGCCGGAGGGGACCCCGAAAACACACTTCTCTGGGTTAAGCCTCAGGCTCACCATATGTAGGCTGGCGAATGTTTCCTCCAGGTCTTTGATTAGCATTCTAGCCTCGCGAGACTTGACCACAATTTCGTCAACGTAGGCTTCTGCATTTCTCCCCAGCTCTGGCCCCAGCGTGATGTGCATCAGCCGCTGGAAGGTGGCGCCGGCACTCGTCAGCCCGAAGGGCATGCAGGTATAGCAGTACACGCCGCACGAGGAAACAAAGGCCGTCTTCTCGACATCCTCTGCCGCCATCTTGATCTGGTGGTAGCCCGAGAAGGTATCCTGGAAGCACAGCAGGTCGCATTCGGTGGTGGATTCCATGATCTAGTCGATGCGCGGAAGCGGAAATGGATCCCAAGGGCAAGCCCTTTTGAGGCTCGTGAAGTCGACGCACATACGCTCCTTTCCACCCTTCTTGGGAACGACGACTAGGTTGGCTAACCATTCTGGATGACGCACCTCTCGTATGACCCCGGCCTCGTGCAACTTGTGCACCTCTTGAACAATGAACGCCTGCTTCTCCTGCACTTGATGCCGCACCTTTTGCTTGACAGGGTGAGCGTTAGGGCACACCGCTAGGTGGTGTTCGATTACTTCCCTTGGCATGCCGGCCAAATCATGCGCTTTCCAGGTGAACACGTCCTTGTTCGCCTGGAGGAAAGCGATGAGCGCCTTCTCCTGCTCTGGGGGAAGGCTAGCGCAGATGGTGAAGGTGGGGCCCGAGTCACCATCACCGACCGGTACTTTCTTCGTCTCGGCGCGGTCCTGAGAGAATAACTGCTTCTTCTTTGCAGGCGCAACCTCCGGGGCTTCTGGCGCGCTCTCAGTGCCAGGACGTGAAGCCGTCGCGGCCCTATAGGGGAGCTTGAGGGCCCGGACCGCATCTTCTTTGTCTCTAGCTATGGTGACGATGCCGCCGCTGCCCGACATCTTGATGACGTTGTAGCCCAGATGGGTCACCGCCATGAACTTGGCGAGCGCGGGATATCCCAAGATGGTGTTGTAAGGGAGGCCGACGCGGGCCACATCAAAGTCGATCAGCTCAGTGTGGTAGTTGTTGCAGGTGCCGAAGTTGACTGGGAGCCGCATCTGTCCCAGGGGAGTGGTGGAGCCGTAAGTCACCCTAGAGAATGGCTTGGTGGACAGGAGCTGATTGTAAGGCACTTGAAGCGCCTTGAAGGTATCCACAGGGAGCACGTTGAGGCCGGCGCCGCCGTCGATGAAGGTCTTGGTGACTGAGATGTTGCTGATAGTGGGCGTGCACAGCATGGGGAGCGCGCCGGCGACGGCCGTAGACTTGGGGTGATCCCTGGAGTCAAAGGTGATGACGCTCTCAGGCTGTGCGCAGCATCGCGAAGCCTCAGACCGGGACCGCACGACGTTCGCCTTGTGGAAGAGCTGTTTGGAGTGGCGGCCAGATGCGGGTGCCTGGGACCCGCCGAGGATGCACGCAACCGTGTGGGGCCCCGGAACCGTGAAATGCGTGACAAACCGATCGCGGAGCTCATCCCAAGAGGTGACCGAGGCTTCCGGGAGGCCAAGGAGCCAAGAGCGCGGGGTGCCTGCAAGGGCTAGAGGGAACCAATTAGCCATGCCTTGTCGTCGCCGCCCGCCGCCAGGATGCCCTGGGTGTACAGCCGGAGGAACTCCTCTGGGTCAGCCGCGCCATCGTAGCGCGTGGGTAGCACCATCCTGAAAATCGCCGGCCACTCTACACGGCGCAAGCTGGGAGTGAAGGCTGGGCAGCCCGCGACGTTCGAGAGAGCGGTGGGGCGGACGACGTCAACCATAGAAGCAATGGAGCGGAGTCGAAACGAAGCGGGCGAACTTCAGCACACCCCTACCTTGCGCGCCAAATGTTGGAATAGGGGCTCCGCAGACCCAAAGAAAGGTTCGAACTCTGGGGTGTGCGCGAAGGACTTGGCTAGGCTACAACCCGCTGCTCACTGCCTCATGGCGATGCTCCAACGTGCTCGAGTGAACGGGAAGAAGGAAGAACATGGCGGTTTACCCAGGTTCGGGCCACCTTGCGGAGTAAGACCCTACTCCTACTTTGTGGTGGATTGCCTAGTGAGGAGGATGAATGTGAACCAGTAAAAGGATGAACTGTCTCTTGAGGGCTATATGGATGTCAAGGCTCGATCCCCCTCTCTACAGTGGAAGCAAACCTATATTTATACTGGCCCGGTCCTCTTCCCCCAAAGATCTCGGAGGGAAGGGATGCCACAACGGCCAAATTTGAAGGGGGACAGGAGTACACCCTATCCTGACTAAAGGTGGTCTTTGCCTGCAAAGCTTTTGTCCATGATGTGCAGGTGGGCTCAACGATGACCTCCGTCCTGCCGAGCCAGCGTCCTGGCCTCGTTGCACCAAAGAGGCAACCTTTGGGGCTGCCTTGGGAACCCGCGTGCTAGCCTTGCTCCTTTAGCACCAAAGAGGAAAACCTCACTGTCCACGCCCGCTGGCACCGGTCCTAGCGGCGCCTATCATAGCCCGCGCCACGCATGTGCATCACGAGGCCAAGCGGCGAGCATAGAAGTGTCCGTACTGCGGGAGGCCTCGAGAGGTCGCTCCCCGCGGAACCCTTGGGATGCCTGGCAAATCTTACTGATGCCTGCCTCGCGAGGCGGGGGCCTCGCGAGGGCTTTGCTTGTGGAGACCTGACACTGGGCCACGATGGGCCTTTAAAGATGCCACGCGATGGGCCGCAGGTAGACGGGCCTGGGTACCCCCAGTCCCAGAGCCCCGAAAGTTTGCCTCGCCTTTTATGGCCTTAGGCCATGGAGGCATAGTGGACCACAATCGTTGTCGACGGGAGGACTCCTGCTTCGTTTCTAGGTGCATTTTTGAGTTTGGTTAGGGTTCTTGTCCTGCTCAGGAACACGAGAAGGCGTTGGCTTCGTAAAGATGGACTAAGGTTCTCCCTGCCTAGCCTTTGTTCCAGCAGTACATCTAGCATTGTTAGAGGGTGTGTGGAGGTGTGTCTTCAGTGGATGTCGATAGATTCGATCATTATTTGTCTTTGGTGGATCTTCTTGTATACGATCTTCCCTCATCTATGTTCATGTGTCTATAGATTGGATTCTTCCCGTCTATGATTCTTTTCATTGGCAACAATTGTTATTCTGGTGCACTGGTCCCGTGGGGCCTTAGCACGACGACTTCCTGATTGTGTACTACAACAAGATTTGTCCGGCTTCAGTGAGGGAGGGGCAATGACGATGGTGCGCTTCGGCTCGCTTCAGTATAGTCGTTGTTAGGTGGTGTATGGATTTGGATGTAATTTCTATTACTTCAGGTGCTATTTGTACTAACTTGATGATTGATGAATAGATAGAAAGATTTTCCTGGAAAAAGTTAACTTGTGAACCCATGGAGTGAAGCACGACTCTATGCTTCTCAAGTGAATTAACATGTGCTTCTGCGAGGGCATAAAACACGCATGTGCTTCATGCAGAAACATATATGTGCTCTACATGGATGAATACACACACCCATACTCTTGGTAGGCAAAAACAAAAAAATAGAAAAGGAAAACACAACAAAAACCAACCCCCCCCCCCCAAAAGGAAAAAAGCAAGGGAAACTGCAAGGAAAAGGGTCTGGTGGGGGAAGCGTCCAACATGTTACAGGTAGCATAGCACTCCCCACGCACTAGAAGTGCCCCCGTGCAGGGGGCACCCATTAACTAGTTTCCCCTGTCCACTGAACCTAAGAATTCAATGGGCCTGGCTGGGCTTGCAAAAGACCGATATACAAATATCAAGTCTGAACTCAGACTTAAGTTCAGGTCAAAGTTTGGTCTGATGAAAAAAGGCCTAAGCCCAGCCTAAAAGCCCCACTATAACCATTGTACTCTCTCTAGCCATATATACCAGGCCTAATTCGTATTTTGAGGTTTATTTCGACCGTCGATAAGATCAACAACATATGAGATGTATGGTATGAAAGATACACCATTGAAAACTACTTTCAAATTTGAATTCAATGGTATTACTTCGTATGATATATATCTCGTATAATATTGATCTTATCAAAGTAAATCCCAAAATACATATTAGGCCTTATATATCCGTTTGGAAGGATGCCACAGTTAGCCAACATGATTGGCATCATAGAACGAATATCCATCCAATGTGCCTACAAAGGATTACAATGGATTACTCATGCATGGATGAGGGAAACAATATGGCGAAGGGGTTGCTGGGGTGATGCAGAGCATCCTACACACATCACCATGTTAACAATCCGTTTGGCCAGTGACACGTTGATGGCCTGCAAGTGCACAGGGTTTAGTTGTAGCTTTTTCGAAGTAAGAGTATCGATCCCACAGGGAGCACATGAATTAATCTTTCGTCTTTTGGATGGTTCAAATAGTATGGCTATAAGTTTTTTTTTTGACCATGAGGACTGCAGGGCTTACACCCCACAACATTTTATTCAAAAAGAGAAGAGCACAACAAAAAAGATCCTCAAGATGAGGAAAAGAAAATAAAGAGAAAAAAACTAAAGAAAACTATACAAAAGGGAGAGGGGGGCTATACCTAAATAGGAGTACAAAACTGAAAATACAAGAGTCCTCCTCAAGTATGGCTATAAGTTGTGAGTGATCCAGAGTAGAAGTACGATAATAGAAATGATGTAGCAAGCGTATTGGTGAATATTTCAATAAAAGTAAACAACGAGAATTGTTAATAAGAGGCTTGAGACAAATAGGACTAAGTGTTCCTATGGAGTTCGGAATCCCCTCTAGTGTGCATCTATAGCGGTGCCTAAACGCAATGCTACTTGGAATTCCTAAGCCACGTTGCATGTTTCTATTTGTGGGCAGAGCCGGTACAGATACGTGCATACGCTTAGTAGCCACGTATGACATACGCCACCACCGTTCTTCCCCACTCCGCTAGCAAACAGTGATTAAGGGGAAAAAGGTCCCCGCGGATGCAGCCTATAGGTGGTCTCTATTTTACCCCCTGTTACAATGATCTGCTATGAAGGGAGATGGGGCCTATTACTTCACCCACCTCCGCCACCACACGGCTCGCCAACAGTAATGACCTTCCCTCCAAAATTGGCATACATTGGATGGTTGACTTCACCCAACGTTAAGAAGATCATTAACATAAATATGCAAAGAGGATATTTAATCCTAAATATCAACAATGTATTACACACTAGGGTTCATCCATATCCCCGATAACTGGGGGAACTACTCACGCATGAAGGCAACAAGCAACATAACTCTGGTGATGGAAAACATGAATGAACCACACATGTACTACACAAATTGTTCTCTTTAGGGTTCTTGGGATTACAATGAATAGGATGTGGATGATGATGATGGCAGTGATGATGATGTTGAGGCCTTCCCGATAACGGTGATGGAGATAGCGGCCTCCACCATGCCGATTCCTCCCACCAGATCGCTCTGGAGGCTAGGGTTCCTGCTTCTTGACGAGTTTCTGGTGTCTCTGGGCATCTGATCATGATCCGTCCTCTAGGGGTGAATATAGTTGACCTGGCGGCAGCGATGTCACTACATACGACCACCCATATGAGCGGGTGTGGTCCTATGGAACACCGTCTTTTGCACCGGAAGCTCGACGACGATTGCTTCTTTACCCTTTTTGCTTGATTCTTTTATGGTAGGTGATTATGACCTTAGATACGTTATTCCACTACCATTTTCTGGGATTTCTTCCATAAAATATTATTGGGTCCAGAAAAGCGTTACCTGAGAAAAACAACAAAAAGAAGTGCACGAAAACAGTAAAATTCCACAAAGCTTACTGAGTAGGCATAAAAATACTAGCAAAATAATCACGTTATTTGGACTCATCAACTCCACCAAGCTTAGAGGTTTGCTCGTCCCCGAGCAAATGCCCTAGCTTGTAAGAAAGAGGTCATCTTTATTATGAGATGTGGATGGTTGAAAATGAATGAGTCCATTGTGAAATTTCAGAATTTGTATTACATGATCGACTCTTTTGTGTACTACCATATCTCTGCGTTAATCAGATGAGCATGAAGGCTTCCATACCTTACAATCCATCGTTAAGAAGATGCTCTTCAACTCTAAGGGATAATTACTCCATTCTTTCAGATGAACAAATTCCCTCCGTCTTTGCCTTTTTAAGGAAAAAATTCTTTATTTCCCTTTTTCCTGAAGAGCCAAGCTTACCCCATGACACTCAATCTTTTATTTTCCCTTTTAGAGGTGTGACATGAAAAGATATGCTTGATTGTTGAAGTTTAACTTCGAGGGATTTACATAATTCTTTCAGCTTTTTGGTTCCATTTTCATTTTTACCATAAAGAAAGCTTGCTCTATTTCATACCTGGATCACTAGTTTCATAGACTTCACCAAGTAATCATGAGATAAACTGAAATAGAGTTGATGCATCCCACCAAGATGTTGACCTCTTATTCCTGATCGATACTAAAGATGTGGAAGACTTATAATCATCATCTAAAAGCAGAAATATTTAGCACACAACAAGGTCCAATATTCTAAGCAATTTCAGATAAAAATGAAAGCTTTAATTTAAATTCAACGGGAAAATGATAAGGGATACAAAAGGGCCTCAAAATCCCCCCAAGCTTAACATGCTAAGCTGGCTGGATTCATTTAGTCTCCTTTTTATTGATACCAGTGTCCTCCTATAGAGGTGGAGTGGTGACACCGGTGAGGACATTGATCATGAGCTTATTTGCGATCTCCAGGTCTTTGATGTGGGAACGGTACATGCGAAGCGTCGTATCCTGGTTGGCGATGATCCTTAGGCTTGTGTTAAGAGCCTCACGAGTATTGATAGCAAGAGCCATCCATCTCCCTGATTTGCACAGTCATAGCTTTAGTTTCAACCTTAAAATTATTGACATGTACCTCGGGTTGAGTTGAGGGTGTAGGGATGGTGTGTGCCTCTTCCTTGGAGGTCCCACTTGCATGCAGTCACCGATGTTGTGCATCTGTCGCGCCCTTGGATCGATTTCCTCGGACTCTCCTAGCGGTTCATGGATAGTGCATTTGCCCCATGATGATTGAAGTGTCCTTGATGAAGTCGATCTTGTTCTCGTTGACGATGACTTCGATTGCTCTGATGGGGATGGCTATCGATTTCTTGTCCTTCTCTTCATCTTCCTCTTCTTCATCTCCTTCTTCAAAAGGCGGTTCCTCCGGAACTTCCTCTAAGGAGGACCAATCACATACGTGACGGATCCTCTCCCTTCTACTAGTCGGAGAATAGCCCTCTTGCTCCAGATCATCCTCTTCTTGTGAGGAGGTTTGCCTTTCATTCCACGAATGAGCCATTGCTTCCTGCACTTCAAAAACTAAGAAAGACTTGGGCTAGATTGGTTTGTTAGTCTTGATAGATAAGGAGCCAAGGGTTCTGTATATAAGAGGTTAGGGATGCAGATTTTGACGAGATAAAGAAGTTAAAGAGAATCGGAAACAAACCAGACAAAATTGGGCGAAATTCTGTTAAGAATCGGAAAGAAATCACGATGAACGACCTTTCATACAACCGCGTCCAGTCGTTTGAGCAGTCGCATGAGTCTTTTCAGTCGAGTTATTTATCCATAGAGTGTTTTACTATGTTCCAAACAATTGTGTTTGCCCATATCAGTGCTCATTTGACTTCCCTGCCATCCTGAAAAAGTTTTCTTTACAAGAAACAAAGGTTAGCTCTTGGTGACAGAGCGATCGACGACCTTTCGTACGATCGTTTGGCGGTCGTATGAGGGGTCGTTTGGTGCATCGCCTACATCACTTAAAGAAACAACATTAAGGACGGCATTCCATATGACCGAACAAGATCGTATGAGCGCCGTATGGTTCCGAAAAACACAAAAATTTGTACAGAAAAATACGACGGAGCCGAATAAAGCAATACTTAAGGTATTTGAAAGAACATGTGCGAGCTCCCATGCCTTTTCCAACCTTTGTTTTTGAGATAAGTCTTCGTCCCTGTTTTCTTTTCTCTTCGGGGACGGACGGATGAAGACATTTTTTTGCAGTTTACTGGGATCCAGAGGGTTCACTTACCTTAGTTTCATGAATGGTTCTTCCAATCCAATGAACAGAGGTTCAGTATCTCCGAAGGTATGAGTGGTTTCCCTAAGGCTACCACCATTCCATATGGGATACATATTCCTGTTCCTTGGTACTTATGTTCTTCTTCTAGGAGGGAGACGTTCATCAAAGTTTCTCTTATTTCTTTGCTATCTAGTATCCTGTTGTCAAATTCCTACAAAAGAAGAGACCACCTCACCCAATGAGGCTTTGCTTCTTTAATGTCGAGATCCTCCTTTATTGCTTGACAGTTCATGCAGAATATAACCTTGGTCATCTCCCGGCCAGAGGTCCGGGCCGAGGACCCCCACGACGGTTCAGTAACGGGCCACTTCGGGAAGCCCATGACATGTACGAGGAAGATTCCACAAGACATGGTGACCAAGACAAGGACTCCTCTCCACCGACGTAGCCGACTAGGACTCCTCTAAATCCTAGGCGTCCGGTACATTATATAAGCTGAGGCCAGGCTAGTTGATAGATCATATTCCAGAAAATTAGAATCATACACAACAATCTCGTGGTAGATACCTATACTATGTACTATCCCCCATATCAATACAATGAAAAGCAGGACGTAGGATATTATCTCCTCGAGAGATCCCGAACCTGGGTAAAATCATGTGTCCATGTTACCGTCGCTCCAAATGCCTAGCTTTGGACCCCTACTTCGAGATATGCCGGATTTAGCACCGACAACACTTGGTGTCAGTGATGTAAGGCCTGAACTTTTCACAAGCAAAAATCACTGGATATAACTCCCGGCCAATCTTAGCATAATTTCTTTGAGCTTTAGTAAGAGTATGGCTTGCATAGTAGATAATTTTAAACTTGTTATCTTCTTGCCGGCCTAACACCGCACTTACCATGTTATTGTCAGCTTCACATACCACTAATGTCTACTAGGCAACTTTTCTTCTTGTAGATTCTGTTGGGCCTCCAAGCGCAGAGTTCGGTAGGACAACAACAAATTTCCCTCAAGTGGATGACCTAAGTTCTATCAATCCGTGGGAGGTGTAGGATGAAGACGGTCGCTCTCAAACAACCCTGCGATCAAATACAAGCAATCTCTTGTGTCCCCAACACACCCAATACAATGGTAAATTGTATAGGTGCACTAGTTCGGCGAAGAGATGGTGATACAAGTGTAGTATGAATAATAGATATTGGATTTTACAATCTGAACAATAAAAAACAGCAAGGTAGCAAGTAAAAAAATGAGCACAAACGGTATTGGAATGCTTAGAAAAAAGGCCTAGGGTTCATACTTTCACTAGTGCAATCTCTCAACTGTGCTAACATAATTGAATTATATAACAATCCCTCATGTGCGACAAAGAATCACTCCAAAGTTCCTATCGGAGAAAGTAGGACGAAAACATGTATCAACCTTTATGCCTATATTACCCCAACGTCACCACGGGAATCCGCAAGTTGATTACCAAAACATATATCAAGTGACTCAATAGAACACCCCATTATCACCATGGGTATCCGCATGCAAGACATACATCAAGTGATCTCAAATCCAATATTCAATCCAACATAACAAAACCTCAAAGAGCAAGACTCAATTCATCACAACAAAGATAGAGAGGTAAGAACACCATATGATCCAACTATATTAACAAAGCTCATGATACATCAAGATCGTGCCAAATCAAGAACATGAGAGAGAGAGAGAGAGATAAAACACATAGCTACTGGTACATACCCTCAGCCCCGAGGGTCAACTAATCCCTCCTCATCATGGAGACCACCGGGATGATGAAGATGGCCTTCGGTGATGATTTCCCCCTCTGGAAGGGTGCCGGAAAAGGCCTCCAGATGAGGTTTCTTCAGAACAGAGGGTTGTGGCAGCGGAGTCGAAGTTCTAGGTTTATTTATGTGGGTTTCTCTATTTATAAGATTTTTTAGTGTTGATTTCACGCTAAAAGGAGTTACGAGGGGCCCACAAGGCAACAACCCCTCCATACCCCCAGGGCGCGTGGGGTTGCCTTGTCACTGCCTCGTAGGTCTTCTGGTCCTCCCACAAAGCTTCGTGGTTCTCTTATGTTCAAAAAAATCGTCAAAAAGTTTCGTCATTTTTTTTGTATGGATTTTCTGGAAAACCAAAAACAAGCAGAAAACATCAACTGGCACTGGGCATTAGGTTAATATGTTAGTCCATGAAAATCATATAAAAGTGCAGCAACCATATAAAATTATTGCAAACATGGCATGAATACTTCATAAATTATAGATACATTGGAGACGTATCAACATCTCCAAGCTTAATTCCTGCTCATCCTTGAGTAGGTAAATGATAAAAATAATAATTTATGAAGTGTGAATGCTAGCATAGTGCATAAGTTTGATCAAGGATAATTTCAATCAGTTTTTCTAGCATAATAAAAAACAACTATTTCTCATAAACTAGTCATGATAAGCTAGCAATCAATTCACATGTTATGATTTGAACAATGCACTCTCTTGAAACTTAACAAACTATGTTCTTAGTCATCAAACAATTACAATTCATCTTATTTTCAAGAAAGTCTAAGTAATAGCTCCACATATTCAATTATCATATAGTATTCTATGGTTGCTAGTACTCAAAGCATATTTGTTAGAACAAACAACATCCATCAAACACAGAAGAAGATAAGGGCTTAATGTTTCGCCTCCCAACTTACCATAGAGATAATTGTCAACAAAATAATTCATGATCAAATATATTTGACTGGATATATGTGACTTAACCTTTTCCCACCACATGATGCTTGCCAAGTGGAGAATAATTGAGGTTGGAATAAGAAGTTGACTCAACATGAAAAGTAAATAGATAGCCCCTTCGTAGAGGGCAGCAGGGATTTTCTTATGTGCCAGAGCTCATTGCTTAAAACGGAGATGAATACATTTTGAGCGGTGTGCTTTTTTGTCAATGTCACGACAAATGGTTTCAATATCTTCCATGCTAAACACATTATTGGCGGTTCCCTTGCAGAAATGAAAAGATTTACTCCCCCACAACCATACAAACACATGCCATGGCTAGCCGAATCCACAGGTGCCCTCCAAACAATCAACTTTCTGGGGGGAGTTTGTTTTATTATATTTTTGTTTGTTTTTCTTTAATGGGGCTGGGCATCCCAAATACCAGCCTTTCTCATGCAAGATGAGTGAATAAAATCTCATAGTGAGAATAACCCACTTAGCATAGAAGATATTAACCACCCCGTCGCTCCATGAGCGGTATGGGCACACAAAATAGATGTTTATTTGAATGAATTAGAGATGGCACATGCAAATTTAGTTAGAGCAGCGAGGTAATACCGTATATAGGTAGGTATGGTGGACACTCATGGAAGAAACTTGGTTCATGGATTTTGGATGCACAAGCAGTATTTCGCTTAGTACAGAAATTTTGGCTAGCAAAGATTATAAACAAGCACCATATGTTGGAGGATCCATAACAATATAACTTCGATGCAAATATACCCAACCATAACTCATTATGTTGTCTTCCTTGTCCAACTTCAACTATTTTGATCAAGTTTGAAAATAATTATTGTGTATTCATAATCATAAAAGATGTCCAAGATAATATAATTGCATGTGAAATTTCTCTTCCATATACTAATCATTCATGAATTGCTTGTATGACTAATGTTGTGATTGTCAAATTTCAATAGATTTTACTTTCTAGACCAAATGTGAAACTACTCTAAGCATGTGGAACATATATAATTTCAGATTTATGATATTCAATTCATTCAACAATTTACTCTAAAAATATCAGTGAAGCACAAGACTGAATGACAAACTACTCCAAAAGATATAAGTGAAACACAAAGAGTAGTTAAGTAATTAAGTACCTATGTGAGGACTCTCTCCAATTTAAAAATTTAATATCTAAGTGTTTTATTCAAACATAAAAAAAAATGCTCCAAGCAAAACACATATCATGTGACGAATAAAAATATAGTTCCAAGTGAGGTTACTGACAATGTTGAATACGAAAGAGGTGATGCCATCCGGGGCATCCCCAAGCTTAGATGCTTGAGTCTTCCTTGAATATTACCTTGGGGTGACTTAGCTTAGTGTCTTGCCACTCCTTATTCTACTCATATCGATATCTCACCCAAAACTTGAAAACTTCAATCACACAAAACTTAACAGAACCCGTGAGATAGGTTAGTACGATAAAGATCAAATCATTCACTTTGGTACTGTCAAGACAACATTCATAATTGTTCTCACATTATTCCTACTATAATCTATCATTTCTACAATTTATATTGGCCAATATAAGCCATAGAAACTATAAAACAAGCAAACTATTGATCGATTGTAAGTACAGTGGGGTTTTAACGCCCAAACTACGGGTTGTCGGAGTACTCCTCAAGGACTAGGCGACGGCGACTATGCTCGACTAAATCTAGGTAACACAATTTTAAGAGATGATTGCAGAAAATAAAAACCTAAACTAACAAGGTTGTTCCTGAAGATTATAAAGAAACAAACAAACAAGCATAGGAAGGTTAAGATATTGCTCACTGTCTTTTTGGTATTTTCTAAAATACTAACATAGGTTTTACTACATAAACAACAAAAGGAAATCAACAAGACAAGAATACTTATAATAATAGCAAGTAGGACAGAGGGAAGAAACAAAGTTATATGATAGGAGATAGATGATTCACATCACAAACATATATGTCACAAGTACAAAGCTAGCACAGATCACACATAAGCTAGCAGACAAATTACAAATTAATAGAACAAAAACTCACTGCCAAGTTGTTTCCAACGCAACAAGACTTCAACTAGTCAGATCACACATAACATGCATTATATCTTACAAGTACGAAACTAAACATATAGCAATCTCAAGTACTAGTCAGATCTGAACATTACATCAAATACACTTCTCAATGTTCACAGAAATTTAGAGAATAGAGAGAGAGAGAGATAGCAGCAGCAAGGCAAGGGAAGGAGAAGTAGCAGTGAGTACAAGAAGTAAGATGCAGCAGCTGTAGCATGTAAGAAGAAGCGCAGCAAAGGGAGATTCAGAGAGGGGACCATGGAGAGGAGCAGCAGCGTGGTGAGGGAAGAAGAGAGGCAGCAGGGAGGAGTGGAGCAGCAAAGAGAGAGCTTGGAGAGGGGAGCAGTAGCGGGTGGAAGGGAAAGAGAGCAGTAGTAGGGGCGCAAGAAGAGCAGCAGCAGGCACGTGGGAAGAAGCAGCAGCAGCAGGCAGAGAGCAGAGGAATGGAGAGGTTCATGGAAGAAGAAGGGAAGCAGAGGAAATGGAGCAGCAGCAGTAGGGACGAGGGGAGGAGCAACAGCAGTTGGAGAAGAAGGGCAGCAGCATGGGGGCGCTCACGTGGAGGACTGGATGCCCATGACCCCCTTGCCTGGTGGGTCGAGCGTGTTGTGGTGGTGATGGCGGCGGCGCGAGGTAGTGATGCGGCGTTGGTGGAGTGGTGGATGGAGATGGTTGATGTGGTGGGAGGTGCTGGTGGCGCGCCGCCACGCCGGCCTGGCCACAGCGGCGGCCGGTGGTGGAGAAGGAGACATGGAGGAGAAAGGTAAGATGCCAGGCCCAAGGGAATCCCTCTAGCGCCTAGGGATTTTGTTCCCCTCTGATCTGTACATTTATGATTTAGGCCTTCTACTTCTCTTCTTTCTTCACAAGATGATCCCTCCAACTTTAGCTTGCCCCCCTTGATTACTTCAATTCTTCTCGCTCATGTCCCTTTCTTCACTTCTTTCCTGCCCTTCTCTCTTCTCAATAGCCAATTCGTCCGAATCTTGAAGTTTATAGTGCCTTTACGCACTTTTCTGCAAAATAAACAAATAACTAGCCAACAATCCTTTTATATGATTTTCATTCAAATATTCTATATTTCATAACAAACATTGGTGGTCAGAACTCAACAAATGGTATATTTGTATGCCAAAATTATGTTTATGAAATGTGCTTATCAAGTTCCCCCACACTTAAATCTTTGCTTGTCCTCAAGCAAAGAAATATGACAGGAGCAAGAATATGAACAGTGAGCTGAGTAAAGAATGTCCGGGTAAAATAGATCTCCAAACAATGCATGCTTTGGACCTTGCTAGTGAAAATTAATGGTTAGGAGAGCTACAAAGCAGTAGGATACTAGTAGACTCGATCATTTTGAACTTTTACAATGATAAAAGTGGATCAACAAGTTCAAATGTTGATTGTGCCAAAAGGTTCCTAAAGAGAGCATGATCCCGAGAAACACTTATTGAATTTGAAAGAAACATAGATATTATTATATTAGTCTCACCATAGGAACATACCACCGATTCAGGGAACATGGTATACACCCGGCTCAACTAATTACAGATTTTTTTGTTTGTCTCCCCAAAGGAACATACCACCGATCCAAAGAACATTGTATACACCTGGTTTGACAATTACAAATTTTTTTAAATGTAATTAACTCCTATCCGATCCCACCAGATTTCACAAGCCACCGATCCAAGGAACATGACATGCTACTGTTAGGTAGATCAGATAATTGTTCATTATAACTTGTTGAACAGAAGGTTACAAAAGAAGGGAAACAAAAATCTACACTCATTCCATGTCTGGTTCACATGCTACCGATCCAGAGAACATAGCATGCTAATCCATAATGGTCAAGTGATTGCTCTGAATGGGAACGTACTTGGCACACATTCAACATCTAAACATGGTGATCTAGGTGTATCATAGTAAACACAGAAAATGATGAAGTTTACTAGTGCACTAGGGATTTGAGCACTCAAAACTAATAGCTTTCACTACTTTCAGCAAAGCAAAAAGGGTGTAGATCACTAGTTTACAAGGCAGTCAACAATCATTTTGCATATTCACATCAAGCACCATATGTCAAAGGTAAAATTCAGCATGATAACATTTAATAACTTTCTCAAGCAACCCCAAATAGCAATTGATTTCAGCATGTATCAATGGATGATATATTCAGACTGGGGTCATGAAACAGCTCACCGGGTTTATATAGGAAGTAGCACTCGCTCGACACTCTCTAAACTGCAGCTCTTCTCCTTTTGCTTCTCTATCCTCATGCCTTCTCCAGCTTCTCTCTTCATGTGTGCCCCATTGCTTCTCCTCATCGCCATGCTCTAACTCCACCGGGATCCCAAGCGATGTCACCTCGAACCTGGTCAACATATATTGAATGGTGCACAAGCAAAAACCTGAAAAAGCACTCAGCCAAAGAGACAATACAAGTGACAAGGTCGATGCCCTCTAAATCATCAGTAGAGTACCCAATTACATAAGCATAGCTATAAAGCACATGTTTAGGATGGTAGAGATCAGTAAGCTCAATGCTAGCATGAGGATGATGTGAATCATTAAGCTCCAGACTAGCATGAGAATGAAATGTTTCATTAAGCATAGGTCTAGCATGAGAATGAAATGTTTCATTAAGCATAGGTCTAGCATGTGGAAAATAAGTGTCATCATAACAAATGTGAGCAATGCCATGAATAGGGTATATATCATCATATCCAAGCACATACTTTCTCAAATCTATCTTAAGTGATGGTATCATGTAATGCAAGGTAGAAGCAAACAAAACATAATGGGAAGTGTCATTAAGAGGATTGGATAAACCTGACACATCACGCTCTTGTATGACAATAGGCAAATGAGTCTCAGGTTATTCATCTTCATCTACAACAACTTCTTTTACTTCTTTGGGAGTGGTAGACATTGGGTCTTCAACTTGTTCATTTGGGTATTCGAGGTCTGGATCATCTTGTGCCTTGGCTTCGAGAATTTCTTCTTGGATCTGAAGTATCTCTTCCTCTCGACTCTTGCTGTCTTGCTCAGCTGAATGCGAAGGTGTTGGGACCTCACATGTATCAAGGGATATCCTAGAAATACTCAGCTCTAGCTGTGAAGAAATAGTGCTGCCAGCGTTGATGTTCTTCTCAATCTTCCTTACTTCTTCCACTAGCTCATTCCCACTCTTGATCTTCTTCATTTCATCTAGTATCATTGGCCTAATTGGATCATCTTCGGCACTCCAAGTGAACTTGAGACTAAGCAATGTGAGCTTGTCTATATCATCAAAATCATCTTGTGTGGGCACTTGTGTTGGCGGTGTTGGTTAACCAAATGGAGGACCATTTAACTCCATTGGCAACATCTCCTGGTGTTGTGGTATATGAGTAGGAGGTGAATAAAATTGATGTGGTGTATAGTTGTTGCTCTCCTCTTCATACCTAAATCCCTGCATATGATTACTAGAAGCAAACGGTGAGATCTTAGGGTTGTTGCTCCTAAATGACATATTCGGGTTTTCAGGCCACCCATGTGAGTGATTGTTTTGGTATGAGCTATGCTCTTGAGCGAAGCTCATGCCAAAACAACCTGGAGGGTGAGAGTAAGCACGCTGACATTCAACGGGTGAATGGCCTTGAAATCCACAAATATGGCATGTAGGAGCAACATAAGGATGGCCTCTAGGATAAGTATCATGACGGCTAGGCCCATCCTCAAAAACTACTCCTCGCTGTCGAGCTAAATCATCTAATTGACGGGAAATCTTAGTTATCTGATCTTGAAGACTTTCCATGCTGTTTGTAGTGTTGCTCACAAAAGCATGATGATCTGAATATAATGCCATTTCCGAGAGGATAATCCAACCTGCAAAAAAAAAAGAAAACAAAGAGAAAATAAACTAGAACAAGGGTTAGGAGTTAGAGATATATCACATATATATGGCACAAAGAGAAAACAAGGAAAACCTAGTCTATAGCCTAACACAATCGCACGACGCTAGTCCCCGGCAACGGCGCCAAAATGATCGATTGTAAGTACAGTGGGGTTTTAACGCCCAAGCTGCGGGTTGTCAGAGTACTCCTCAGGGTCAAGGCGATGGCGACTATGCTCGACTAAATCTAGGTAACACAATTTTAAGAGATGATTGCAGAAAATAAAAACCTAAACTAACAAGGTTGTTCCCGAAGATTATAAAGAAACAAACAAACAAGCATAGGAAGGTTAAGATATTGCTCACTGTCTTTTTGGTATTTTCTAAAATACTAACACAGGTTTTACTACATAAACAACAAAAGGAAATCAATAAGACAAGAATACGTATAATAATAGCAAGTAGGACAGAGGGAAGAAACACAGTTATATGACAGGAGATAGATGATTCACATCACAAACATATATGTCACAGGTACAAAGCTAGCACAGATCACACATAAGCTAGCAGACATATTACAAATTAATAGAACAAAAACTCACTGACCAAGTTGTTTCCAACGCAACAAGACTTCAACTAGTCAGATCACACATAACATGCACTATATCTTACAAGTACGAAACTAAACATATAGCAATCTCAAGTACTAGTCAGATCTGAACATTACATCAAATACACTTCTCAATGTTCACAGAAATTTAGAGAATAGAGAGAGAGAGAGATAGCACCAGCAAGGCAAGGGAAGGAGAAGCAGCAGTGAGTACATGAAGTAAGATGCCGCAGCAGTAGCATGTAAGAAGAAGTGCAGCAAAGGGAGATTCAGAGAGGGGAGCATGGGGAGGAGCAGCAGCATGGTGAGGGAAGAAGAGAGGCAGCAGGGAGGAGTGGAGCAGTAAAGAGAGAGCTTGGAGAGAGGAGCAGTAGCGGGTGGAAGGGAAACAGAGCAGTAGTAGGGGTGCTAGAAGAGCAGCAGCAGGGACGTGGGAAGAAGACGCAGTAGCAGGAAGAGAGCAGAGGAAGGGAGAGGTTCAGGGAAGAAGAAGGGATGTAGAGGAAGTGGAGCAGCAACATTAGGGACGAGGGGAGGAGCAGCATCAGTTGGAGAAGAAGGGCAGCAGCATGGGGGCGCTCACGTGGAGGACCAGACGCCCATGACCCCCTTGCCTGGTGGGTCGCGCGAGTTGTGGTGGTGATGGCTGCGGCGCGAGGTAGTGATGCGGCGTTGTTGGAGTGATGGATGGAGATGTGTGATGTGGTGGGAGGTGCTGGTGGCGCGCCGCCACGCCGGCCTGGCTGCGGCGGCAGCTGGTGGTGGAGAAGGAGACGTGGAGGAGAAGGGTGAGATGCCAGGCCCAAGGGAATTCCTCTAGCGCCTAGGGATTTTGTTCCCCTCTGATCTGCACATTTATGATTTAGCCCTTCTACTTCTCTTCATTCTTCACAAGATGATCCCTCCAAATTTAGCTTGCCCCCTTGATTACTTCAATGCTTCTCGCTCAAGTCCCTTTCTTCACTTCTTTCCTGCCCTTCTCTCTTCTCAATAGCCAATTCGTCCGAATCTTGAAGTTTACAGTGCCTTTGCGCACTTTTCTGAAAATAAACAAATAACTAGTCAACAATCCTTTTATATGATTTTCATTCAAATATTCTATATTTCATAACAAACATTGGTGGTCAGAACTCAACAAATGGTATATTTGTATGCCAAAATTATCTATATGAAATGTGCTTATCAACTATGCATTTGTAATCTTGATTGCTTGATCTTAGTGGAACTGCACAAGAGGAGATCAGACTTCCTATCCGTGTTGGCAAATTTGTTTCAGATCTTCTTCGTGTCAGTTGTTTGAATTCTGCGTCATGAGAGGTTAGTACCCACATGATTGTGCAGTGTGCTTTCATATGTTATGCTACTTATACGGTAATGTTGCTTGATTTTCGTGAACTGCACAAAAGGAGACCAGATTTCCAATCTGTATGTGCACTGTAATATCCCATTGAGGTAAGATAATGATATTTCACAACTGTTGACCTCTATTTTGCTACTGTCATCAGAAAATTAAAGTTGTTGTTTAGTGCTATACTTGTGCTCCCTAATTTACATGCCAAATCTTACATTGAAGGCAAAGCTTGTCTGTTATTGAACCAAGTGATGAAGGGGAAGAACAAGCAGAAGAAGAACAAAATTCAACTCCCGGTGCTGTAATGAAGCACTAGAACTATGATGACACAAGTAATGATATAGTTTTGCATCTTAACTTATTGCTACAGCTGGAATGAGCAATTATTTTGCCACCATGATTTGATGCCACTCTTAATGTAATATGTAATTATCTCTACATGTGCAAATAGGGATCTTGTTTGAACATAACATATATTTTAGTGGAACTGCACAATAAGATGTTGGAAACATTAAACTAATCGAGGAGTATATAGTAAGCATGGCAACCACAGTAGATAATAACGGATGGCTCCCGAGAAGTGTTGCATCTATATGCTCTACACAATAAGCCTCCTAACAAAGGTTGGTGCCGGCCCACGGATTTGATCCATATGATTGAGCTTTGTCATCTCTATTGGTGTTGTGCTACTGTTTAGCTATTTTCATGAGAAAGTGGTATTGTTTCACATGTTAATCTAAGGCTGCTAATAAGTTGAGGCATTATTTTGCCACCGTTATAGCCACTGATAAAATGAAGTAATAATATAGTTCAAGTTGAGCTGCTATCTTTGGTATCATATCATTTCCTATGAGGATAATGAGGATGCATCTCTTTGTGACTATGCATTTCATCAGTTACTCCCATTGTTAATGTAATGTCTGTTTCAAATATTTCCTTTTTTTTGAGAAAACAGGGATGCTAGCATTTAGTTGTTCTCTTGTCTTTGCATAACAGGATCCTCCTCCTCTTGAGAAGAATATGGAGTACGTGAATTGCCTAGTTCCGATTATGCCAAGATGAAGAAGCCCAGTCTCTTCTTATCAGAAGGGAGCAGTTGAAGGATGGTTACATTACTGTCCACAAGAACAAACTAAATTCAGCTCAGAAGGACTCACAGATCTCCATCTTTGTTGTTGTGATGGCCAATACAATGTTGTTTTAGGATTCTTTCTGGTGAGTTCCATTTTTTTAAATGAATGCTCTGCATGGATCATGTAGGTGCATGTTTAAACTATAAATTCATAATACAGTTTGCTTCATACTAATCACTTTTTTGTATTTATGCAAACAGGGATGCCCAGCTTGAATTTAGTGGGAACTGCACAAAATGTTCTGATGGTTCATGCCCTCCATAATACTTCATCATGCATAATACATCGAATGTTCTCGAATCATTCATTTCCACCTTCTGCCACAAAAGTAGCTACAAGAAAGGAGGTGCTGATGTGTTCAAGGCATTGCAACATATAAAGGCGAAATCCTACAAGCTACGCGCGAAGTTGGTTGATTTTAGTGGAACTGCACAAAAAGAACAACTGGTTTATTTAGCACAAGGTGACATGTCAATGTGTAAACTGATGGCAAACCCCGCCCATTCCACAATTGTAGGCATTTGATATTTTGGAATGGGAAAACCTTCTCAAAGTTTGCTCATTGATGTTCGCAAAAAGACACACATTTGATATTTTGGAATGGGACAACCTTGTCAAATTTTGCTCATTGATGTTAGCAACAAGACATGCGTTTGATATTTTGGAATAGGACGCCCTTTGTCATCAGCAGCATCGATCGATTTTTCTCTATTTGTGTAGTAAATATTGGCTCTGACGTGTGAACCATCGAGATACATAATCATCGATTGTTGTGAATGTTGTCTATGAATTTCCAGGCCTGTGAGTTTGATTGCAATGTACATGCACGCTGAAAAACAGCTCAAACTATTTGTACGTGTGAAACTGCAGCAACTGAGGTGATCACCGTGCGTCCTAAGAATAATGCTAGTACATATTGTTTTGCATGTTCATCTAATGCTACTGATACAAGAATTCAAACTAATTGGACTAAATTCGTTCATACACGGCCGGATTTCATTATTTTGGTGCAATAATTTGCCTCCTTATGTTTTGGAGTTTGTTGACATAAATAGTATGGGACTTATGTGTTTGCTAGTGCATTTCAGAAGAGCAAGGGCGCAAGTTACTAGCCGACATCCATGGGGGAGACTGCGGGCACCACTCCTCGCCGTGCACCCTTGTAGGCAAGGTGTTCCGCAGTGGGTTTTACTGGCCTACAGCGCTCCGCGACACCGACGAGCTGGTCCAATCTAGCGAAGCCTGCTAGTTCACGCCAAGCAAATCCATCAGCCCGCGCAAGGGCTCCAGACAATCCCACTCTCATGGCACTCCCTGGTATGGGGGCTGAACATACTAGGCCCACTCCCTCGCGCGGCCGGTGGCTACCGCTACCTCTACGTCACCATCGACAAGTTCACCAAGTGGGCGAAGGTGGAGCCCGTGCGCACCATCACGGCAGGCTCGGCCGTCAAGTTCATCAAGGGCCTCGTGAGCCGATTCAGCGTCCCCAATCATATCATCACCGACAACGGCTCCCAGTTTACGAGCAGTCTCTTCAAGTCATATTGCGCTAACCTTGGAACGCAGATATGCTACACTTCAATGGCACACCCGCGAAGAAACGGCCAGGCCGAGCTCGCCAATGCTGAGGTCCTCAAGGGCCTCAAGACTAGGAGCTTCAAGAAGAAGCTTGAGGCCTGCGACAAGTGCTGGCTGGACGAGCTACAGTCCATGCTGTGGTCCATCTGTACCACCGTGACTAAGTCCACCGGCAAGACCCCCTTCTTCCTTGTCTACGGGGCCGAGGCGGTCCTCCCCTCGGAGCTCAAGCATGGTTCCCCGTGAGTCCTGGCATTTGACAAAGCGCGTCAAGATGACTCGCGATAAGCTGATCTTGTGCTCCTCGAGGAGGCCCGCCACTGGGCCGCCCTTCGCGCCACGAGATACCAGCAGGCCTTGCGGCGCTCTCACAGCCGCAACATCCGCCCTCGCACTCTTGAGGTCGGGGACCTCATCCTGCGGCGGATCCTCTCCAGGGAGGGCCTCCACAAGCTCTCGCCCATGTGGGAAGGCCCTTTTAGGGTTGCCCATGTCTCCAGGCCAGCGTTGCACGCCCGAAGACGGAGGATGGAGTTCCTGTGCAGAATGCCTGGAACATCCAGCATCTCCGCAAGTTCTACCCGTGACCCTCTCACATAAGAATGAGGTGGGGCTGTACACGCCCCGGAGCCTTCCGGTGCACCACCCCACAGCCTTGCGGGAGCTCCCACCCATGCCCAAGTGGAAGCCCCATGCTCCGTGCTGGCGGAACGGTTGAATCATAACCATGCCCACGCCCAAGTGGAAGCCCCATGCTATGCGCTGGCGGAACGATCGAACAACGATCATGCCCACGCCCAAGTGGATGCCCCATGCTCCGCGCTGGCGGGACGATCAATGAAGGTGCCGGACGTGGTAGCCGTTTTCCTTTCTGCTTGTAAACAAGTTTGCGGCTTCTCTAAGTAAAGACTGTGGTTTTTGCGTCTTCTCTAAGAAAAGAATTTGGTTTTCTTTGCGGTGTTTTTGCTGGATTTCATTCTTTTTCATGAGCCACGCGCGCTCAGGAACTCTCTCATGAGCCTCACACGAGCATGGGCTGGGCATGGTGCTTACGCTTGGGTCAGTCCCAGCGGCATTAAGAGCCCAAGCAGCCGGGCTCTGGGCCGCGGGCCTGCTCCCGCGTGCACCACCCCACCAAGGCCTTGGTGTCTAATGTCCTCGCGTGACGCACATGAGCGAGCCGACGAGCACGCGCTGCCCCCCCCCCCCCCCGAGCTTTTCGCCTTAGGAGAACTCGCTAGCATTGGCGCTCTCACCTCCTGGCCTTGCTCACGCATCGCGACCTGGCATACCAGCGACGGTCGAGCCCCGCTTGGGGGCAGTGTTCTAACGACATAGAGCACGAAAGCAAGCATGAAGGAAAAACAAGCCTCATGAGAACACAAATGTTGTTCGATACATCATTAAGGATTCTAGCAAAATGTTCCTCATGCCCCCACAGGGTCACAATTAAGTATCAGCAGGTAAGAAAAGAGGGGCGACCTAAGGAGACGCGACGCCGTTGCCATCGCCATCGTCGCCCTCGTGTTCCTCGGCTCTGCGCCGGTCTTCACGGTTGTCAGGGGTGAACCGTGCACCTGCTACTTCTTGATCTTGCGTTGATTTTTCCCTTGAAGAGGAAAGGGTGATGCAGCAAAGTAGAGATAAGTATTTCCCTTAGTTAAGAACCAAGGTATCAATCCAGTAGGAGGCACAAGCAAGTCCCCAATAGATGCACCTGCACAAACTAACAAACACTTGCACAGAACACGAAAAAGGGGTTGTCAATCCCTTCACGGTCACTTGCAAGAGTGAGATCTAATAGAGATAGATATAAAAGATAATTAAAAGGCAAAATAAAGTAAATATAAATAAATTGCAGCAAAGTATTTTTGGGTTTTTGGTTTTATAGATATGAAAATATATGATGGAAAATAGACCCGGGGGCCATAGGTTTCACTAGAGGCTTCTCTCTTGAAGAAAACATACAGTGGGTAAACAAATTACTGTTGAGCAATTGATAGAAAAGCGCAAAGTTATGACAATATCTAAGGCAATGATCATGAATATAGGCATCACATCCGTGACAAGTAGACCGACTGCTGCCTGCATCTACTACTATTACTCCACACATTGACCGTTATCCAGCATGCATCTAGTGAATTAAGTTAACAAGAACGGAGTAACGCCTTGAGTAAGATGACATGATGTAAAGGGATAGATCCAATCAATATGGTAAAAAAACATCTTTTTATCCTTAATGGCAACAATACAAATACGTGCCTCGCTACCCCTACTGTCACTGGGTGAGGACACCGCAAGATTGAACCCATCACAAAGCACCTCTCGCATTCCAAGAAAGACCAATCTAGTTGGCCAAACCAAATCGATAGATCAGAGAGAAATACAAAGCTATCTTAATCATGCATAAAAGAGTTCAGAGAAGACTCAAATAATATTCATAGATAATCTAATCATAAATCCACAATTTATTGGATCTCAACAAACGCACCGCAGACGAAGATTACATCGAATAGAACTCCAAGAATATCGAGGAGAACATTGTATTGAAGATCAAAGAGAGATAAGAAGCCATCTAGCTACTAGCTATGGACACATAGGTCTGTGGTAAACTACTCACACATCATTGGAAGGGCAGCAAGGTTAGTGTAGAGTCCCTTCGTAGTCGAATCCCCCTCCGGCAGAGTGCCGGAAAAGGACCCAAGATGAGATCTCACGAGAACAGAAGCTTGCGGTGTTGGAAAAGTATTTTTGGTGTGCCATCTAATACGGGGAATATTGAGTATTTATGGAGCCAGGATTAGGGTTAGGAGAGCCACGAGGGGCCCACAAGCCTAGGAGACGCCCCCTGGGGCGCGCCCCTAGGGCTTGTGGCCTCCTGTGGGTCTTCTGGCCTCCTCTCGAAGCTTCCTAGGTGTCTTCTGGTCCAAGAAAAATCATCGTAAAGTTTTATTTTGTTTGGACTCCGTTTGGTATTTATTTTCTGTAAAGGCAAAAACACGAAAAAACCCAGCAACTGGCACTAGGCACTAGGTTAATAGGTTAGTCCCAAAAAATGATATAAAATAGCATATTAATGCATATAAAACATCTAAGATGGATAATATAATAGCATGAACAATCTAAAATTATAGATACGTTGGAGACGTATCAGCACTCAGCGCATCCACGTGGTCCTCCGCGCATTCCCCGAGGGCATCACGGATCACTTCAGGGATGGGGGCTATCACGGCCTCGAAGTCAAAGCAGGGGTCAGAGCGAAAGAGATGGCTGAAGATGCGCATCGACGCCTGGGCAAGGAGGTCGCGTCTTTCCTCTTCAACGAGTTTACCCACCTTCTTCGCGCCCCCTTCGAGCCGCTCCACGACCTTGGTGAAAAAGGCGAGCTAGCCGGCGTCGTCGGGCGCGAGCGGGCTGGAGATGTCCTCCTTGAAGATGGAGCCCAGGGCACGGCGAGCCCTCAGCTCGAGGTCCTGGAACATCTTGGAGCGCGTGTGCTGCAGCCCCCGAGCCCGATTCGCTTCGTCCACCACCCGTTCCACGAGAGACGTAATGCCCCCCACCTGCTACTGAAGTGATGCCAGCTCGGCCTTGGTGACGGCTTGAGCTCCCAGCGCAGTTTTTCGCTGCTCGTCTGCTTCAGCCAGCCCCTTCTTGAGGTCATCTATCTCGCCCCTTAGCTCCCCACGCCGGGCACAGAAGTGGGTTTCCTGAAGCTTTAACTTTTTGCGGTGCTCCCTGATGAGCGCCCAGCGGGCGTTCGCAATCTTCTCGTTGGCCTCCACCTGGATCGTCGTTTCCTTGGATGCCAGGGAGGCGTTGGCCTTCTCCATGCGTTGAGCTAGAGAAGCTTCACCGGCTGCCACCTGGCGGTCCAGCACCTCTAGCCGCTCGCGCTCCATACTCTGCTCGGACGACGTCAGCGCTAGCTCCTACTCGAGGGCCTTGAGGTCCGCCTCTCGCGTCGCCAGCCCTCCCATGGAGGCAGAGAGGGCGTCTCTGCGTGCTTAGATTTGCTGCTAGAGGACGGCGTTTGAGGCTAGGAGCTCTTGCTCGCGAGCTTCCGCCGCCTCACACCGCCGGTCCATCGCCTCGGCCTCCTGGAGAGTGCGCTCACAAGCTTCCTTCGTCGCGGGGGCGGACTTCTCGTCCTTTGAGTGGGCGGACTCATGCTAGAGGTGGCCGAACTTAGCGGCGACCTCAAGTTGGTGCCACCCGCGCGCCAGGTGCAGGTGCTCATCTGCAAGGCGCCTGTCAACGTCATGAAGCTCCGCCTCGAGCTAGTTTAGCGCGCCCTTCGCGTTTTGGAAAAGATCATGCTTGATTGCGGCCCGGCCGCTCATGAGCGCCAGGGCCCCGCCCGGGCTGAGCCCCACGCCCCCGCCCACTGCCGTGGCACGAGAAACCCCGTTTGCGCCCGTAGGGGGCTGTAAGCTGGCCGACGCCTCTTCCGTCCCTCCTGGGCAGGGCGATGCGCCCCACGGGCTCGGCGCATTCTCGCAGGTGGATGTCAGCCCGCGGCTGCCCTGGGAGCCGGTGTGGGCAGGCGCAGTAGCCGACGGCCCCGCCTTTGCCTGCTCGGTGCTTTCCTCGATGGTGGATGCCCGGGAGGCAGGGGAGCAGCTCACCGAAGGCTCCCTTGGAAGAACCGTTGTCACCCCCACACACGCAGGGCCGCCTGTGGGAATCGAGGAGTGAGCGGTCGTTCCGTGCCCCGTGCCTCCGCGGGCGGCAGAGAAGCCGCCCTTCGCCCAGACGCCGGGGGCTCCTTCACCTTCTCGCCTGAAGCGGACCTGCGAGAAGAAAGAGCTTAGGGACGCTTGCCATGCAGGAGGCAAGGAGGGCAAGGTGCTCACTCGTTCATGGCGACCCACTTACTCTTCTTCAGTGCCCTAGGCAGTGCGCCGGTGCTGCTCTCCGGCCGGATCCTCCTCCCGGGGGCGTGCGGCCCAGGAATCGTCGTCCTGGGTTTCCGCATGCTACTCGTCGCGCCAGGAGTGGTGGCCCTGCCGCCGGGTGGGGCGATGCTGCCAGCGTCCGCAAGTACAGGGGCGTGTTGTCGGGTGGCCCAAGGAGACGGGTCGCCACCGCCCTCCACTGCTGCGGCCAGGGGTATCGCACCCACGAGGCCCTCTGGCTCTGGGACCACCAGGAAAGGGTTGTCCCGAGGCCCCTCGTGGACCTCGGGGATCAGCCCCCACTGATCGAAGCGTGGCATTCTCCCGGCAAAGGCCTCCTTGCTCGTATAGTTATACAGGGGGAACCCTTGCCTGGGGAGCTCGCTTGCCTCTTCGCCGGTCAGGACTCGGAGTATCCCGCTTAACACGTCAGGAGGCAGGCGGCCTGTTTGGAGCCACATCACGTCTTCTGGGCCAGTGAAGGCCCACATGGGGCGGGAGTGGCGTTGAAGGGGGGGCAATTCAGTGGCGGAGGAATTCCCCTACCACCATCGTCACTGTTACACCCGCCGCCCTCAGGTCTGCCATCCTCGCCATAACCCGCGACAGCCTCGGGTCATCGAGCCTCTCGTGCCCCCATCCAGAGCTCGCCATCGCTGGGGACGACGGAGTCTGCAGTATGGGGCTAAACTGGGCCACGTCCATGTACACCCATTGCCGCCTGAAGCCCTCCACTTCGTGGTTGATCTCCATGTCGATGCCCTCACCCACTGTCGCGCCCAAGACACGGAGCGACACGTACCCAGAGGGTTGGTCGGCGGCAGTGAGCCGAAGGCAGAAAAATGGCGGAGCAGCACTAACGAGGGAGCCACACCCACAAAGGCTTCGCATAGGAAGGCAAAGGCTGAAAGGAGGAGAACGGATTTCGGATCTAGGTGCACTGCGTACACCTAATAGTGCGAGAGCACAACGTTCTAGAAGTCTGAGAACGGGGGCAGCAAGACGGAGAAGATCGCAGGAAGATGAATGGCGATAGTGGTGGCATCCAGCTCAGCGAGAGGTCATGAAGTGGGCCAAATCTTTGTCGCCCCCCACTCATTGAAGGCAGCCACGATCATCGGGTGGACCTTGTCGAGCCCTCCGAGGTTGAGCACTGTGGACCAGCCCAGGGCAGACTCTGGCCCCGCTCGGCTATCCACTGCCACCGCCGCCTTGCCCCGCTTGCTCGGGGGCGCCATGGGGACACAGTAGAATGAGAGCGACATGGGTCTGGCGAAGGAAATGCAACCTTGCTCGAGAAGGAAGGCGCCGAAGGACGGGCGCGTAGCAAGGTAATGATGGCCACGTAACCAGCATAGGACAACTTTATGTCAGCCGGGCGGTTACCGAGGCATCGGGGAAGTGGGGGCATACTGCGCCACGCATCGAGCCTGGCCTGCAGGTGGTTGGGGCCCGCGCCATTTCGCCCCCTTCCTTAATGGGCGGAGTCGTGCATGCCGCGGGCCCGGGGGCAACTGTCGGGCCCGTGGGACTGGGGGTACCCAGGCCTGTCTGCCTGTGACCCAAGACGCGGCGCATGCTGTTGGCCCAGCACGGCCAACCTTCAGGCTTCATGAGCAAGGCCCTCCCGAGGCCCCCTCCTCGCGAGGCATGTGTTGGCAGGCATCACCAGTAGCCTCGCGAGGCGGCTTCCCGAGGCCCTTCGCGGAGGTGTACGAGGCAAGGATCAAATGGAGGAGTCACGCGACCCTGCGCCTCCAGGTGGGTGACGCGCGTGGCGAAGGGCGGAGCCAGAAGGGCGCCAGCGGGCGCGGATAAGGGGTTTTTCCTCTTTCATGCTAAGGGAGCAAGGACAGCACCCCTGTTCCCAAAGCAATCCCCAAAGGTGCCACTTTGGTGCAAGAAGACCACGACGGCGGGCTCGCCAGGACGGAGGTCACCACCGAGCCCACCGGCGTGTCATGGCAGGAACTTTAGCAGGCAAAGACCATGTTTAATCAGGATAAGTTGTACTACTGTCCCCCTTCAAAATTGGCCATTGTGGCAACCCTTCCCGCCTAGTGTTTTGGGGGAAGAGGACCAAGGCCATTAAATGTATAGCTAGGGCGCCACCTTAGAGGGGGTCGGAGACTCTCCAGAGGCCACACACTTTCCCTTGTACTCTCTTACCCATCCTCCCTCACGAGGAAATTAATCCACAAAGCAGGAGTAGGGTCTTACACCGCAAGCCAGCCCAAACATGGGTAAACTGCTGTGTCTGTTGTTCTTCTCCCCTCTCGCTTGAGCACGCCGGAGCATCACCGTGAGATAGTGAGCAGACCCAAAGTTTGAACCTTTCTTTGGTCCCCAGAGCCCCGATTCCGACAATGGGAGGACCAATCTTCATCAACATCTTCGCCAATACCATCTTATCTCAAACCCTAGTTCATCTCTTCTATTCAATCTTTGCCTCAAAACCTCAGATTGGTACTTGTGGGTTGCTAGTAGTGTTGATTACATCTTCTAGTTGATGCTAATCGGTTTATTTGGTGGAAGATTATATGTTCAGATCCTTAATGATATTCAATACCCCTCTGATCTTGAACATGAATATGATTTCTGAGTAGTTACTTTTTTCTTGAGGACATGGGAGAAGTCCGATTATAAGTAATCATGTGAATTTTGTATTCGTTCAATATTTTGATGATATGCATGTTGTTGCTTCCTTCAGTGGTGTTGTGTGAACGTCGACTACATGACACTTCACCATACTTGGGCCTAAGGGAAGGCATTGTGGAGTAGTAATTAGATGATGGGTTGCTAGAGTGATAGAAGCTTAAACCCTAGTTTATGCGCTATTCCGTAAGGAGCTGATTTGGATCCATATGTTTCATGCTATGGTTAGATTTATCTTAATTCTTCTTTCGTAGTTGACGATTCTTGAGAGATGGGGTAATCATAAGTGGGAGGGTTGTTCAAGTAAGAACAACACCCAAGCACCGCTCCACCCACATATCAAATTATCAAAGTAGTGAACGTGAATCAGACAAACATGATGAAAGTGACTAGATGAATTCCCATGTGTCCTCAAGAACGCTTTGCTTGCTATGAGAGAAAGTTCCGGCCTGTCCTTTGTTATAAAAAGGATTGAGCTACCTTTATGCACCTTTGTTACTATTGCTACTTGTCACATGTTACGAATTATCTTGTTATTAAACTATCTGTTACCGATAATTTCAGTGCTTGCAGAAAATATCTTGCTGAAAACCGCTTGTCATTTACTTCTACTCCTTGTTGCATTGGACACTCTTAGTTATCAAAAGGAATATGATTGATCCCCTATACTTGTGGGTCATCAAGACTCTTTTCTGGCACCATTTCCGGGGAGTGAAGCGCCTTTGTTAAGTGGAATTTGGTAAGGAAACATTTATGTTGCGTGCTTAAATTTACTGTCACTTGTCACTATGGAAAACAATCCTTTGAGGGGTTTGTTCGGTGTATCTTCACCTTGACCAGAAGCACAAAGAGTTGCCCCTCAACCTACTACACCTACTTAGAATATTTATTATGAGATTCCTTCGGGTATGTTAATGAAACTGCTTTCTAATCCTTATGCAAGAGATGGAACAGTACATCCTGATATGCACTTGATATATATAGATGAAATTTGTGGATTGTTTAAGCTTGCAGGTTTATCCGAGGATGGAGTTAATAAGAAGGTATTCCCTTTATCTTTCTAGGGAAAGGCCTCGACCTGGTATAGGCTATTGGATGATACTGAAACATGGGACTGGAACCGGCTAAAAATGGAATTTCATCAAAAGTTTTATCCTATGCATCTGGTTCATCGTGATCGGAATTATATATATAGTTTTTGGCTTCGTGAAGGATAAAGTATTGCTCAAGCTTGGGGGAGGCTTAAGTATATGATGCACACATGCCCCACTCATGATCTCTCAAGAGAAATTTTTATTCAGAATTTTTATGCTTTGCTTTCTCATAATGATCGGTCCATGCTCGATTCTTCTTCTACTGGTACTTTTATGAAGAAAACAATTGAATTCAAAGAGGAATCTTTTGGAAAGAAATAAATGTAACTCCGAAGATTGGGAATTCAACAAAGGTAAAGAGCCAGATATAAATCTTGAGTTTGATTGTGTTAAATCTTTTATGGAAACCGATGCTTTTCATAAGTTTAGTACTAAATATGGACTTTACTCTAGGATAGTAGCTACATTTTGTGAATATTATGATGCTCATATTGATCTCCCTAATGAGAAGTGGTTTAAATATCATCCCCCTATTAAAGAAAATATAGAGGAACCCGTTATAGTTAAAGATGAAGCTATAATTTACAATGTTGATCCAGTTGTGCCTACTGCTTATATTGAGAAACCTCCTTTTCCCGTTAGGATTAAGGAACGTGCTAAAGCTACAACTATGGTTAATAAAAGTAATATTAGAACAACTAGACCCTCTGAACAAATTAAGGTTGAACCTAACATTGTAATGGTTAAAGATCTCTTGGTTGATAATATTAATGGACATGTTATTTATTTTTGGGATGCTGCTGCTAGAGTTGCTAAACCCGTTAGAAATGAACATGATAAGCTAGATAAGAATAAACCCGTGGTGGGCATGCCTGTTGTTTCTGTTAAAATTGGAGATCATTGCTATCATGGCTCATGTGACATAGGTGCTAGTGTTAGTGCTATTCCATTTACTCTATATTAAGAAATTATGAATGATATTGTACCTACTGAGATTGAGGATATTGATGTCACTATTATGCTAGCAAATAGAGATACTATTACACCACTTGGGATTGTTCGAGATGTTGAAGTTTTGTGTGGTAAGATCGAATACCCTACTGATTTCTTAGTACTTGGTTAATGACAAGATAATTTTTGTCCCATTATATTTGGTAGACCTTTCTTGAATACTGTTAATGCTGAAATTGATTGTGTTAAAGAAAATATTAGAGTTAAATTTGGTGATGTATCTCATGAGTTCAATTTCTCTAAGTTTCGTAAACAACCACATGAAAAGGAATTGTCTAGTAAGGATGAAATTATTGGTTTTTCTTCCATTGATGTTCCTCCTACCAATTGTTTAGAACAATATTTGCTAGACCATGAAAATGATATGCATATGAATGAAAGGAATGAAATAGATGATATATTCTTCAAACATGTTCCTATCATTAAACATAACTTGCCTGTTGAAACTCTTGGGGACCCTCTTCCACCTAAGAGTGATCCCGTGTTTGAATTAAAGCAATTACCAGACTCATTGAAATATGCTTATCTTGATGAAAAGAAGATATATCATGTTATTATTAGTGCTAACCTTTCAAAGCATGAAGAAAAGACATTACTTAAAACTCTGAAGAAGCACCGTACTACTATTGGTGTACTCTTGATGATCTTAAGGGCATTAGTCCCACTCTATCTCAGCACAAGATTAATATGGAGCCTGATGCTAAGCCAGTTGTTGATCATCAATGATGATTGAATCCTAAAATGAAGGATGTGATAAGAACTAAAATATTAAAGCTTCTGGAGGCAAGTATAATTTATCCCATAGCTGATGGTAGATGGGTAAGTCCTGTTCATTGCGTCCCTAACAAAGGAGGCATTACAGTTGTTCCTAATGATAAAAATGAACTTATCCCACAAAGAATTGTAACTGGTTATATGCTGGTAATTGATTTTAGTAAATTAAATAAAGTGACTAGAAAATATCATTACCCCTTGCCTTTTATTGATCAAATATTAGAAAGATTGTCTAAGCATACACACTTCTGCGCCCTTGATGGTTTCTCTGGTTTTCTCAAATACCTGTATGACAAGAAGATCAAGAGAAAACCACTTTTACTTGTCCTTTTGGAACTTCTGCTTATAGACGTATGCCTTTCAGCTTATGCAATGCACCTGCTACCTTTCAAATATGTATGACTGGTATATTCTCTGATTTTTGTGAAGAGATTGTTGAGGTATTCATGGATGATTTTTTCGTTTATGGGACTTCTTTTGATGATAGCTTAAGCAACGTTGATGGAGTTTTGTAGAGATGTGAAGAAACTAATCTTGTCTTTAATTGGGAGAAGTGTCACTTTATGGTGAATGAAGGTATTGTTCTTGGGCATAAAATCTCTGAACAAGGTATTGAGGTAGATAAAGCTAAGGTTGATGCAATTGAGAAAATGCCATGTCCTAAAGACATAAAAGGTATAAGAAGTTTTCTTGGTCATGCTGGTTTCTATAGAAGGTTTATTAAAGACTTCTCCACAGTTTCTAGGCCTCTTACTAATCTTTTGCAAAAAGATGTTCCATTTGTTTTTGATGATGATTGTGTAGAAGCCTTTGAAATACTTAAGAAAGCCTTAACCTCTGCACCTATTGTTCAACCACCTGACTGGAACTTGCCTTTTGAAATTATGTGCGATGCTAGTGACTATGTTGTTAGTGTTATTCTAGGATAAAGATTTGATAAGAAATTGAATGTTATCCATTATGCTAGTAAAACTCTAGACAGTGCCCAAAGAAATTATGCTACTACTAAGAAAGAATTGTTAGCAGTTGTGTTTGCATGCGATAAATTCAGATCTTATATTGTTGATTCTAAAGTAATTGTTCACATTGATCATGTTGGTATTAAATATCTTATGGAAAAGAAAGATGCTAAACCTAGGTTGATTATGTGGGTTCTTTTGCTACAAGAATTTGACTTGCATATTATTGATATAAAGGGAGCTAAGAATCTTGTAGTTGATAATTTGTCTAGAATGGAAAATGTTCTTGATGACCCATTGCCTATTGATGATACTTTTCCTGATGAGCAATTAGCTGTTATAAATGCTTCTTGTAATACTCCTTGATATGCAGACTAAGCTAATTACATTGTTGCTAAATATATACCACCTAGTTTCACATACCAACAAAAGAAAAAGTTCTTTGATTTAAGACATTACTTTTGGGATGACCCATATCTTTATAAAGGAGTAGATGGTGTTATGAGACATTGTGTACCTGAGCATGAACAGGAACAAATTGTTGTGTTGGACGACCATCTATGGGGCCATCTAGCCCCTTCATGGTTCAGCTAGGGAGATGCACAAGCACAAAGAGCAGAATCAACAGAGAACACACGGGTTTTACCCATGTTCGGGACACCTTCAGGTGTAAAACCCTGCTCCTGCTTTGTATATTGGGTGTGTGTGAGAGCACAAGTACAAGGAGCGCTTCCTCGACACAGTACAGAGGGAGAGCAGCTACACGTGCAAGTTGTGCAAAAGGTCGATCCTTGTAAACGTTGCCCTGACCCTCCTTTTATAGCTTAAGGGGTTACAACAGTGGCAAAACAGTAATTGTATGTTGATTAGATAGCAAACATTGCTATCATACCTAACTCTGCCAGACTAGGACAAATGCATTAAATGCTCTATTAGGTGTCGCGTGGAGGAGGTGCCCCAGTAAGGTTGCTGCACCGCTCGCCCAGCTACCTCCTATTATCTTGACACGCCTTCTGGATGGGTGTCATTAAAGGTAAATCTCCTTCCAGCATGCTTCCACGTGCCCGACAAATCCCACCTAACCACCTACGGGCTCGACACCTCATCGATTAGTGATTAGCCGCTCGACGAGATGGAGCGTTGGTGGCTAACAAGAGCTTGCCGGCCATGGAGCTTGCCGGGCCTTCACCTTGCCGGCTCGGCCTTAGCGGCAAGTGTTGCCTTTGGTGCTGATCTTGATGTTTTATCTTGTTCTTCTCCCTAGTTAAGTTCAACAACTGGGTCTTGAATCTTGGTCTTGGCAATCTCCGACAAGCCTTGGCCCGCAGGGAAGCTACTACATGTCTGTGCATAAGTTAGGGTATAAAATAAGCATGTTTTATACACCAACAGGAGCCCCCGGGTCTGGGCCACACATGCTACCGATGCGTTGTTGGGCTAGGCCCAAACAATGCACAGACACGCGGCCAAAAACTGATGCCATAATGATGATTTCTATCTTCTGAGATCTTCTTTTCTTCTATATTAATCTGAATTCATGTTTGTCCTTGGCCCTCCTCCGTCAAACCTTGTCGTTGGGCGGGTATCTACTGCCCGTGACAAACCAAGGGGGGAGCACAAGCGCGAGCCGCCGTTGGGCCCGGCCCGGACAGGCGCATGGTCATGCGTGGCAAAGAATAACTGCCATATCTGTCATTACCTCTCCTTTTACTGCAGCCCCCACGACGCGTGGTGCACGCGAAACGTAGGATTGGTGAAGAGGGGCGGTCGTAGGAGTGGTGCACCGGGCAAGGGATGCAGGGCATTGGATTGGCGAAACTAGGCAGTCGCTGGAGTAATGTGCCCGACTAGAAATGCAGGGCACGGATTGGCGGGATGGGGCTATCGCACAAAAACAGTGAGGAGCCAGCCCCCGCGCCCCCTATAACGAGGGGGCTACGGAGAGTGATGCTCACCCACCTCTCCTCATTCTAATCCCCCAGCCACCGTCGTCTTCTTCTTCTGTCTTCTCCTCGCATCTGCCGCCATTATGGCGAGGCGAAATGGTCGAGCTCGTGCATCTGTCGTTGTTGCGAGAGCTTCTCCTCAGCACCATGCCTCCGCTTCGGCCACGGCTGCGGAAGCCGGCTCCAGTGCTCGAGGAGGGGTAGCGGCTCGTGCTCGTGGAAAACGTGGTGCCCGGGGCCGGGGTGGCCACGGTGGAGCGCTCGTCGTTTCACCTCCAGCCATTCTACCCCCGGCAGAAAGCCATACGGAGGACATGGCACGCGAATTCGACGTGGAACTGCATGATCGACTACGGAGCTGGCTGCGGCTCCCTCGTCCTTTTTCTAGGGTGATGGAAGACATCATCCATGTGGCTCGTGGCTCCGTTGACGGGTGCTGCAATGGGCCTGTCTGGGTGACCGTTGAATTCTCCATCAAGGGCATCATGTACTTCACGCGCGGGTGGAAATCCTTCGTCCATGCTTGCTGCTTGGAGCAAGGACACCTACTTCACTTCAGGCTGGTCAGGTCCGACATACTCGCTGTTAAGTTCTTCGAGGCTTTAGGGGCTGATTTGGAGTGTTGTGCGGAAAGCTCGAGCAGCAGTGAAGAGGATGATGACGATGGCCCTCCGAGCATCAAGATCGAGGACAATGGCTCCGACTCCAGCTGAACACTAGCAGCACCATCATCTGGCCTGCCAAGAGCAAGCCGGGCTTTGCCTAGGCGCACCTTTTGCCCCTGCATTGCACTTGATGTAAACCCTGGGAAAAAGGGCTGAGAAAATGTTATTGAGCATTCCTTAATAAACATCTACTATTTATCATGCTCAAATGAATCATGTGCCATCTCCCTTGTTTGTTTTTGTCTTTGTACGATTTTGATCCCACACCCTACGTAGTTTGGAAACTTACCGGTGTGCACACTTGCCGCAATCGCTTTAAGGAATGGGTCCTTAGCAGCCTACTGGAAGTGCTGCCATCGGCAAGATGACTTGCCGGTCTCAACGCAGCTACAAAACCTTGCCGAGCGGACTCAAGGCTAAATCAGAGCGCGAATGATCGCGACAAGTTTCCTCTATGTGCAGGTTTGTCATACAAACATAGAATCGTTCAAGGGAAATTGCAAAATGTAACAAAGAATCTTTAGTCAATTTTTTTTCAACTTAGCTTTTCTTGGTTGTACTTCTTGTCGTATAAAATGATCACTTGAACGTCATTAAATGGTATCCCTATTGCCACTTCCCCTGGGAAACTTGTTCGCGAGGAATCCTTTTGTCCATTGGAAAAAGGAAATAAGATAAAGGAGTGGTTTGTCAATCATTTTGTACAAGTCAAAGTGTAATCATAACATCATACGTATTGATACTTAAGTGAATATGCACAAAAAGTTGTGAAACACTTAGCTTTATTCACATATGCATAGGGTCTGCGCCTGGCTTTGTACAAAGGGTTACAAGTCTTGGCGACAAAGCTTGTACAAAAGGGTTTGCCGGGAACAAGGCCCAACAACTGCACCTTATGGGTAGAACATGCGAAGATGCTAAATATTCACCGAGTTCTTCACTCGGATGCCATCTCTGGTCTCCAGACGGACCGCGCCAGGTCTGGTGACTTGTACTACCCGATAAGGGCCCTCCCACTTTGGCGTCAACTTGTTTGATCCCTTGACGGACTGAATGCGCCGAATAAAAAGGTCGCCTTCCTCAAAGCTTCAGGCATGAACTTTGCGGCTATGGTAGCAGCGCCAAGCTTGCTGGTAGCATGTAGCTCGCACAGCTGCCCGAAGACAATTTTCCTCAAGGAGCGTTGTATCATCTTGTCGCAACTGCTCTTGCTCTGCCTTATCATAGGCAAGCACTCGAGGTGACCCGTATGTGAGTTCTGTGGAGAGCACCGCTTCTGCACCATAGACTAGGGAGAAGGGTGTTTGGCTAGTAGCTCGATTTGGTGTTGTTCTGAGTGACCAAATAACCGCTGATAACTCATCAATCCAGAGTCTTCCACACTTGTGTAGCTTGTCGAAGGTTCTTGTCTTGAGACCACACAATACTTCAGCATTCATCCGTGCTGCCTGTCCATTGCTTCTCAGGTGAATGACAGAGGCATAACAAATCTTGCTTCCAAGGTCTTGGATGTACTGCATGAAGGTGTGGCTCATGAACTAGGTGCCATTTCCTGTGATGATTCTGTTAGGAACCCCAAAATGACAAACTAGTCCTTTGAAGAACTTGACGGCTGACTGTGTTGTCACCTTCCTCACTGGCTCCACTTCTGGCCACTTTGTGAACTTGTCGATGGCGACATACAAGACCTCAAAGCCCCCGGTAGCACGGGGGAAGGGGCCCAAGATATCGAGCTCTCAGACCGAAAAAGGCCAGCAGAGAGGGATTGTTTGGAGAGCTTGAGCTGGCTGATGTATATTCTTTGAATGGAACTGGCATGCTTCACACTTGGTTACTAGCTCAGTTGCATCCTGGAGAGCAGTGGGCCAATAGAAGCCTTGCCAAAAAGCCTTGCCGACAAGTGCTCGTGATCCTATGTGAGAGCCACATATGCCTCCATGTATCTCTTCCAACAACCTTAGTCCATATTCCTAGCAAATGCACTTCAATTTCACTCTGTTTGGTCTCTTTCTGTGCAGAATGTTATCCACAAACTGGTACATACTCAATTGACAGGCTACTTTCTCAGCTTCTTCTTGCTCATCGGAAAGTTCTCCTATTTGAAGGAAATGAACTATGTGTTGTGCCCATGCATGCCGGAGCTTGTGGCTCAACGACAAGAACTAAATGCATTTCTTCGGCCGTGGGAGTGCTCGCTTCAGCGGTAAGAACCTACAGTTCCGCACGAAGCCGCTGCTCACCAATAGCCGCGTCGTTGTTCCTGGCAACATTCTTGTCGGTGGCTTCTGGGAGCTATGCCGGAAAATACTTGCTGGTGTTCAACTTTCTTTCTTATTAGCCTATATTGATGGAGCGACAGATGGTTGATTCAAATGGAGCACAAAAATTCCTGGTTCCACAGGGAGCTTTTGAGCGGCACACTTTGAGAGATGGTCAGCAATGCTGTTTTCCGCACGGGGGACGTGCTCTGTTTGCAATCTGTCAAGGTGTTCCTCCAATTTTCTCACTTCTTCCACATATGCTTCCATCAGCGGGCTCTGGTAATCTTTATTTACTTGCTTCACCACAAGCTGCGAATCTCCACGGATGATCAACTTTCTGATTCCCAACGCCACTGCGATCCTAAGGCTGGCAAGGAGCCCTTCATACTCTATAGTGTTGTTGGTTGCATTCTCCCAGGGAAAGTGCATTTCAATCACATACTTGAGGTGTTCCCCGGTGGTTGCGACAAGAAGCACTCTGGCACCGGCGCCTTGCAGCGAGAAGGCACCGTCAAAGTACATGATCCATTCTTTTGCTCTTTCTTTGCCGGGAAGAGTTGATTCTTGAATTTCTTGATCTTGCATTGGTGTCCATTCTGCGATGAACTCTGCCAAGGCCCTGCTTTGGATAGTTGAGGTGCTCTCAAACTTGAGTGCAAAGCTTGACAATTCCAATGCCCACTCCACTGTCCTGCCAGTTGCCTCTAGATTTCTCAAAATGCGTTGCAACAGAAAGCAAGTGACGACGGTGATCTCGTGTGCTTGAAAGTAATGGCACAGCTTTCTTGAGGCCATGAGAAGGACGAAAAGCAACTTCTGTACCCAAGAGTATCTTGACCTAGCCCCCTGCAAAAGGGAACTAACAAAGTACACTGGTCGATGCACCATCTTCTTCCTCGGCACCATCTGTTGATTGATTTCATTCGCTTGCGTTGTTTCTGATCCGCCGGCCGTGGATCTTGTCGGAGAGAATTCTGGCTAGTCGTGGGATGGGCATGCCGTGGTTGCTGCCTCATCATTAGCTTCCCTCTGCACCACTAGTGCGACACTGACCACTTGGTTTGTTGCCGCTAGGTATAGCAGCAACGATTCCTGTGGTTTAGGCACAACTAGTGTTGACGCGGAGGATAGGTATCTTTTCAAATCATCCAGCGCAGCCTCCACTTCTGAATTCCGTTTCACTGGGCCTACCTTTTACAATGTCTTAAAAAATGGTAGGGCGAGCTCAACAGACCTTGAAATGAACCTACTCAAAGCAGCAACACAGCAGGCAAGACGTCGCACATCCTTGATGGTTTTAGCTGCTTGAATCTGCTCAATTGCTTTGATCTTGTAGGGATTTTCTTCAATTCCACGTTGAGATACAAAGAACCCGAGAAGCTTGCTGGATGGAATGCCAAACACACACTTCTCAGGGTTGAGTTTCATATTGATTTTGCGCAAGTTTACAAATGTTTCTTCTAAGTCTTGATTGAGGGTTGATTTGTCCTTGGTCTTGACCCCTATATCATCAATATATGCTTCGACATTTCTATGCAGCTATGGTTCGAAACCAATCTGGACTGCTCTTGCGAATGTTGAACCAACACTCTTTAATCCAAAAGGCATATGCACAAATAAGTATGTGCCACACGGAGTAATGAATATGGTTTTCTCCTCATCTTCTTTAGCCATGAATATTTGGTGGTATCCACAATTTGCATCAAGGAAAGAGAGTAAATGACAGCCGGCAGTAGAGTCTACAATTTGATCAATGCATGGCAAAGCAAAAGGATCCTTCGGACATGCTTTGTTAAGGTCAGTGTAGTCGATACAAAGTCTCCAGTTTTCATTTGCCTTGCACACTACAACCGGATTTGCTAACCAAGTTGGATGTAGTACACCTCTAACCAGACCTGCTGCTTCAAGCTTCTTGATTTCTTCAGCAATGAATTGTTACCATTCCAAAGCTTGCTTTCTGACCTTCTGCTTGACGGGCCGAGCATGGGGATAGACAGCAAGGTGGTGCTCAATTACCTCCCTGGGAACGCCAGGGATGTCAGATAGTTGCCATGCAAACACATCAACATTCTCCCGCAAGAAGGCAATGAGCGTGCTTTCGTATTTACTGTCAAGAGGGAAACTGACGGTGAAAGTACAGCCAGTGTCGTCCTCTCTTGCCGGCACCTTCTTCGTCGCTGGTGAAGTCGCCTCGTACTTCTTGCCGGTAGAGCTCTCTGGCAAGTCTTCAATAGGTGCGCAGCACTCCGAGGAGGTGCGCTTCCTGGAATTCTTGTCAGATGTCTTACCGGGCTTCATGCTTTTCTTTTTCTTGGCGGGAGCTGCTGCCTTGGGGGCCCCTGGTGCAACCGCATCTCTATAAAGCTTGTCGACACATATGACTGCATCCTTCTTATCCGAATTGATGGAGATGACACCCATTGGCCCCGGCATCTTTAACGTGTTATAGGCATAATGAGATGCTGCCATAAACTTAGCCAAAGATGGGCAGCCAAGAATTCCATTAAACGGTAAAGGGATCCTGACAACATCAAACACAATCTTTTCTGTTATGTAATTCAACTCCCCGCCAAACGTCACCGGCAACATGATCTTCCCCTTGGGTTGGCTCCTTCCTGGGTTGATTCCTTGGAATGTCCCAGTTTTCTCGAGCTCTTCATAAAAAATTTGCAGTCTCTTGATTACCTTTGGAGAGATCAAGTTCAAGCCATCCCCACTGTCAACTAACATTTTCGTGACCTGGAGGTTGCGAATTATCGGTGAAACCAACAATGACAAGCACCCGATCGCAGTTGTGCGATCAGGGTGGTCCTCGTCATCGAAAATGATAGGCATGTGTGACCACTTGAGTGGTTTTTGGGAGTCTATTGCCAGTTCTGCTACGTTGACCTGACGCGCCCACTACTTGAGTTGGCGGTGAGAATGCAAAGATGCACCCCCTTCAAGGCACATGGCTTCTGTTGCCTTCTGGAATTCATACTCACTGGACTCATCATCATCCTCCTCTTCGCTCTCATCATCTTCTTCCTTTTCATGGCCTCTAGCGGGTTTTTCCTTCTGCTATTTAGCCTTGCCGCGGTGCCCTCCTCGGCCACCACGGCCCTTCTTGCCAGATCCATCAGCACCATCCTGGCCCTTCCCCTTGTCGTGCTTCTCATACTCAGCTTTCTGCCTTTCGTCCAGTTGTTCAACCTGCCAGCACTCCTGGAGGTTGTGGCCCTTGGTGCGGTGAATCTTGCAATATGGCCCGTCAGACTTGCCAATCTTATCACCCGTTGCGGCTGCCTGGCAATCAGTGCATGCAGCAGCTTCTTTGTCGGAGCTTTCTGTTTTGGTGTTCTTGGCGGGACTGGTGTTACCAGATACTTCCACAACCATAACTGGCTTGCCTTTGCACTTTCTGTTGTGCTTTTGGCCTTTCTTTTTCAGGGTGATGGCGTCGTCGTCGTCAGAATCAACTTCGACGCTAGCATCATCCCTGGGAAGCCTTCTTCCCTCTTCATCACGTGCACAGTTGTCCGCCAACGTGTAGAGTTCGTTGACGGTCTTCGGCAACTGGACATTCATCTTTCCCCTCATCTTTCGATTGCACATGTTTTTGTGAAACGCTGCAATCATAGCTGCCGGGTGTACATCTGGAATATTGCGGTGCACAGGGCTGAATCTTTGTATATACTTGCGCAAATTCTCACCCTCCCTCTATGGGATCACTTGCAAATCACTGGGCCATCCGGGTCCACTACTAGGAAAGGGCTTATAGATGAACACTAATGAGTGGCCGGCAAGGTGGGGCACCCGCCACAGCTATTTTCGAAAATGAGTAGTGGCAGATAATAAACTCTACCCGCCATAGGTATTTTCGAAAATGAGCAGTGGCAGGTAATAAACTCTACCCGCTCGCCATAGGTACTACCCCCCGGGGGGCCTTGTTTCCGTAACTTAACTGTGAAGGGCACCCACTGGCACCCGCCACAGGTAGAGGACCAAGCAGTGGTGGGCGAACCTTAGTAGCCACCACTAGTTAACCTTGCCCTGTGCCCACTTTTGGTAGAACATAGCTGTGGCAGGTCGTGCATTATGCTCGCCAGTGGTAGGTTAAATTGCTTGTGGCGGGTTGTTCGTCTCACCCGCCACTGCAGCTAATTTTTCAAAATTTCAAAGCAGGACTTGATGAAAATTACATCCACGCGGTTGGCCGGGAAAGATACCCGGCCATGTCCACCCAATTTTAGAGCTCCCGCACCTAATCTCCCCCCGAACGCCACCGCGCTCCGCCAGTCCCCGCAAGCGCCGGCATTGCGGGCCGCTGCATGCTCTGCCACTTTCGGCCCGCATCCCTCTTTCCCCCTCCACCCACCCAAGCGCCATCGGCCGCCCACCCCCTACTCTTCTCAGCCCTCTCTCCAGTGTCCCCCTCCGTCGGTGCACCTCCGCTTGCACCAATGGACGACATCGTCGACCATCTCCACATACCCTTTCACCGGCGCGTGCGCCGCCCGCACCAACAAGTGCTTGGCCATCTCTACAGAGCGCTGCTCTCGGTTGTTGCTTGAATTCATTATTTTTTCTATACATGTTCATTGATTTCAAATGGTTTCTATTATTCATTGCCTGTGCTATATATGTTCGTGTTCACGGGTTGTTCTACTATGATGGATGAATATGATACAATTGATTGTTATGTATGCCGATGCTCACACGTGGTATGATTTACATGGAATAGAAAAGAGTGCCTAAGTTTTAATGAAATGTTGATTCACTTCCATTTCGTCGAATTTCTCGCATTCTATACGTCCACTTTTTAGCAAAGGTCATGCCATTTTTTTTGATAAATGGCGATGGCCGGTGGTGAATTTCATTGCGGGTTTGTTGTCTTATTTTATAGCGAATATGAATGAGTGTGAAAGTTGTGACAAAATGTTGATTCACTTCCATTTCGTCAAATTTCTGGCATTCTATACGTCCAATTTTTAGTGAAGGTCATGCCAATTTCTTTGATAAATGGCGATGGCTGGTTGGTGAATTTTATTGTGGTTTTGTTATCTTCTTTTATAGGGAATAGAAATGAGTGCCAAAGTTTTGACGAAATGTTGATTCACTTCCATTTCATCGATTTTCTGGCACTTAATATGTCTCTTTTTGAGCACTCGTCCTGAGATTTGTTTTAATTATTATTAATATGTATATCTTTTTTACTCATTATGGATGCAATCATCATTTTGTAGATAAAAGATGGTGAGACATACATGGTCTTGGGCTGAGGCTTTGACTCCCTAACAAGATGAACAAGGTTATGCTTACAAGTTGCATGAGGAGACCGATCATGCTGCAGATGAAGGGGTAGATGGGGAAGAATATTCAGAAGCTGTTGAAGAGGAAATGCAAGATGGGGAAGGATATTCCAATGCTTCTGCTAAAGATGAAGAGTTGGATGGTGCTAAAGAGGAAGGAGACCTCAATGGTGCACAAGATGATTTGGAAATTCATCCGCAAAAGCGTAGGTCACGTAATAAGGTGCCTACAGCTACTTACATAATAAAACGGATTAACAAAGAGGGGAGACCCATTAGTTCAATCAATACGCAACGAAATGGGGTAACGTCCTAGCTACCATCGCCCATGAAAACTTTGGCATCAACGCTAGATGCTTAAGGGGACCTAAAAACAAGCAATGGTCAAACATCTTGTTAGCAAAGATGAGAGATATTTTCAGTTTCAACGACCAAGACAGTGCACTTGCAGAAATCCATGTCATGCGCGTGTTCACTAAGGCCTTGAATAGTAATAGATACCATGAAAACAAACTACTTGGCGACGGGTATGATTTAGAGTATATCAAAAATCTATATCCTATCACTACCGATGAGGAATGGAAGGAGTTCCTTGATTACCAAGACTCAGATGCATACAAATAGGACAAAGAGAAGTTTGCACAGCTTCGAAGCTAAATGGTAGGGAACCACAATCTAGGCACCCGTGGTTATGAAGGGAAGCAGCCAATTTGGGATAAGCATGATGCTATGTTTTCTTCACAAAGTCAACCGACACACTTCAGTAATATCCTGGATCCGTGTGCCAAGAAATATTTCTAATCTGTAGCGGTGCTTCATAAAGAAACCGGACTCTACTACTTCGAAGACCCTGCGGTGGCGACGGCGACCGAAAGAGCGGTACATAATTAGCTTATACAACCACACTTTCCATCATGTATATGTTTAGGACCAGTTTCTAAACGATATTAGTTTGTTCATGCAGGCAAATTTTACCCAAAACACACCAAGCTCTAAAGAGTCGCCGGATGCCCCAAGGCGGTCATCTGTCCCAATTCTGTACGCCCTCGACAGGAAGAGAGAGCCCACACGAGGCCTTAAGCTCGGCGCCGACAATACTTTCTGGGATGCCTACTACCCCCCCCCCCCCAAAAGAAAAGGATGACTAAGTCAAAAAAAGAAAGAAGGGATAGAGAGAAAATAGATCAGTTAGTCAATGAAAGGTTAAAGGAAGTCTTACCTGATTTTCTAGCAGAGGTTCAGAAGCATATTCAGTCAAAAGGGTCGACAAATATGCCAAAAATGGTGGATACGCTGCCGACCCTTGCTCCCACAAAGATCATCAAAAGCCCCTCGGTCATTAATGTCATTCATGGTCATGGTGGGTCACCACATTCATTGGAGGAAGAAATCCCTTGCACTCTCCTAGCTAGAGTGAGTATTACTGGCGACTTATTGGAGGTTGCAAAAGGTAGAGTCTTTACAGGAAATGTCATGCACAACAGCAAATTAAATGAGAACGTGTGGAAGGTTTCTTTGCTTAGGGTTGATGACCCACAAGTACAGGGGATCTATCATAGTCTTTTCAATAAGTAAGTGTGTCGAACCCAACGAGGAGAGCAGAAGGAAATGACACGCAGTTTTCAGCAAGGTATTTTCTGCAGGCACTGATATTGTCGGTAACAGATAGTTTGATAGCAAGGTAATTTGTACCAAGCAAGTAATAGTAATGGTAACAAAGTTCAGCAAGGTATCCCAATCATTTTTGTAGCAAAGGACATGCCGGAATGGTCTCTTATAATAAGTAAAACGTTCTTGAGGACACACAAGAATTTCATATAGTCACTTTCATCATGTTTGTTTGATTCGCGTTCGCTACTATGATAATTTGATATGTGGGTGGACCAGTGCTTGGGTGTTATTCTTACTTGAACAAGCCTCACACTTATGATTAACCCCTCTCGCAAGCATCCGCAACTACGAAAGAAGAATTAAGATAAAATCTAACCATAGCATTAAACATATGAATACAAATCAGCCCCTTACGGAATAGCGCATAAACTAGGGTTTAAGCTTCTGTCACTCTAGCAACCCATCATCTAATAACTACTCCACAATGCATTCCCTTAGGCCCAAAGATGGTGAAGTGTCATGTAGTCGACATTCACATAACACCACTAAGGGAATCAACAACCTACATATCATCAAAATATCGAACGAATACCAAATTCACATGATTACTTATGAAAAGACTTCTCCCATGTCCACAAGAACAAAAGGAACTACACACAACTCATATTCATGCTCAAGATCAGAGGGATATTAAATAACATAATGGATCTGAACATATAATCTTCCACCAAATAAACCAACTAGCATCAACTACAAGATGTAATCAACATTACTAGCAACCCACAGGTACCAATCTGAGGTTTTGATAGAAAGATTGAATACAAGAGATTTACTAGGGTTTGAGATGAGATGGTGCTGGTGAAGGTGTTGATGAAGATTGGTCCTCCCACGATGAGAGGGTTGTTGGTGATGACGATGGCCTCGATTTCCCCATACCGGAGGGAAGTATCTCTGGTGGAATCGCTCCGCCGGAGAGCAAAAGTGCTCCTGCCCAAGTTTCACCTCGAGATGGCGACGCTCCGTCCCGAAAGTCCTCTCCTTAATTTTTTTTCTAGGGAAAATGGGCTTATATACCAGAAGATGGGCACCGGAGGCTGGCCAAGGGCCCCACTACCCACCAGGGCACGGTAGGGGGGTAGGCACGCCCTGGTGCCTAGTGGGCCCCTGGGTGGCCCCCTCTGGTATTTCTTTTCTCTAGTAATTTTTATATATTCCAACATAAATCTCCTTAAAATTTCAGCTTATTTGGACATGTGCAAAATAGGTATCTTTGACGTAGCTTTTTCAGGTCGAGAATTCCGGCTACCGGTAATCTCTGTCTTTGTGTAAACCTTGCATATTAAGAGAGAAAAGGCATTAGAATTGCATCACAAAGTGTGATAATGATTAAAACACCATAAATAACATTAAGAAAACATGATGCAAAATGGACGTATCAACTCCCCCAAGCTTAGACCTCGCTTGCCCTCAAGCGAAAGCCGATATCGATAATCATGTCCACATGTTCAGAGAGAGAGGTGTTGATAAAAACAAAATACGGACATAGTAGCATCATGAACATTATTATAATAGCAATATTCATTATCATATAACTTCTCATGAGCAAGTAATAATTCATCACAACATCAAAGTATAAGGCATAAACTTTCTTGAAAACTAACAAACTATGTTCTCAGTCAACAATGCAATTGCAATTCATCATATTTTCAGGAAGGGTCTCATGCCAGAGCTTTTTAGCAAGTCCACATACTCAACCATCATTGAGTCTTCTATAATTGCTATCACTCACACCATACATATGGATCAAAAAGTTTCAGCCAAACACATAGAAAGATAGGGGCTTATAACTTCGCCTCCCAACCTATTCACCTCAAGGGTGATGTCAATAATAATAACTCATATCCAGCTGGATATATGTGCCTAGATCTTTCCCCACCACATGATGCTTGCAATCGAGAAAAATAAAAAGGAATAGAGGAGAACACTATTGACTCTTGCATAAAAAGTAAATACATAAAAATAAAGGATAGGCCCTTCGCAGAGGGAAGCAGAGGTTGTCATGCGCTTTTTATTTTAGGATGCGCAAGCTCTTAATGAAAAGGAACATCGGGTTATATTGCCCCTTAGGATAGCAACCTCTATTATGCAGTCCATCGCTTTTATTACTTTGCCATCACAAGTTTGTACAACTCTTATTTTCCCTTACAATAAAATATCAAACATATTTAGAAGCAATTTGTATTGCTTTATGCACCAATGACAACTTACTTGAAGGATCTTATTCAATCCATAGGTAGGTATAGTGGACTCTCATAACACGAAATTGGGTTTAAGGTTTTTGGATGCACAAATAGTATTTCTACTTGGTGCAGATTTTTGGCTAGCAAAGATGTTGGGCAAGCACCACATGTTGGAGGGTCTAGGATAATATAACTTCTATGTGAATATGAACAAACATAAATCATTACGTTGTAGCGATCCGACCTCAGATGGTCAAATCTCTGTGTTCAAGTGTCATCCCTGGATCGGTAATGCTGACACACACAGTACTCGAAGGATTTATAACAGAGTGCAATCACATACTTATTACATCGAATGTCTCAAAAGTGAACTTATTACAATAAATATGGCTTAAGGCCATCTAAATAAGATAACAGCGGAAGGCTTGGAAGATAAAGTGAGTCCATCAACTCCAACGGCATAGCTGAGTGCATGATAACGACCTAGCGCACCTTACTCTTCATCTGAAAAGTCTGCAACATGATATGTTGCAGCCCGAAACGGGTCAGCACATGTAATATGCTGGCAATATAACACAGTAGAGCAAGGAACAGATAATTGCTATAACTACATGCATATATGGCTGGTGGAAAAGCTGTAGGGTTATATTGTTTTGCGAAAAGCCAATTTTTCCCTACATCAAAGGAATATGTTTTATTTAACTATCATGGTGGTTGTTAAACATTGAGAAGGTAAATCCCCATCTCAATCCCAATTAAAAGTAATCATTAAACCCAACAAATTAATTTAGAGTGATGGGATCAAATCAATAATTCAAGTACCAGATACTCAAGATGTCCATAACTGGGGACACGGCTAATCATGATTAGTTTATACACTCTGCAGAGGTTTGTGCACTTTTCCCCACAAGACTCGATCTCCTCCATTGGATTTCTCGCACTACATGGTGTTTGAGAAACGGATGACCGAGACACAGTCTTTTAGAAGCATTTACTCTTTACTCTAGGTAGACAGTTACACCTACTTTCCCCTACATCTGCTAGCCTACCACTGAAAGAGGTCATGCAACATACTCAACTATGCTAGAGCCCATAATAGCTTGTGGCTGCACACGGAAGTTTCTAGCATGAATAATCTTATGATCCCTTTGAGCCTGGGTGGCGAACCAAAAAGACAACACTGGTATATCCCCAGGTGCCAGCAACCAATCCACCCAGATGTGTATTTAAGTAGCCACCTTAAGTTAACCATTAATTAACAATCTCACATCTGTCATGGATACACTCAAAACCCAATCCACGTCTACGAGCATAGCATGGCAATATAAGCATAACGTAGAAGTAACTCCCAAGGGTTTGATAATAAAGGGCAATAGGTTCTACCTCATCATCTACTTCCCAATACCCACAAGTTAATCACATCCTAATCATGCAGTATTTGAGGATTTGTAACTAATGCATAAAAACTGGGTATGAAAAGAGTATGATCAATGTGTTACTTGCCTTGCTGACGATCTGCAAACCCTAGAGACTCGTAGTAGCACGCTTCGCACTCCGGGAATTCTATCGCAAACAAACAATAGCATACATAAGCAATCAAGCATAGATGCAAGGGTAAAACTAAAATAAGAATATCAAATCTGAAAGTTCAACTGAAGAGATTCGATCTGCAAAAAGAATCAATCGAATCGGAGCTACGGAACTGAAACTACGGTCAAAAGAACTTCGAAAACAAATCTGCTTGAAACCAAATTTGAAATTGTCAAAATCATGTTCAAATTGATTAAACAGAAAGAGGGGTTTGATACGAAGATTTTGGCGTTGGTTTCGTTGGATTTGGACGAACGGTTTAGAAACGGCAAGGGTTTGAAGATCAGGGGCTAATCTGCAATAAAAATAATCGCGGATAGGTCCCTGGCCTAAAATAAGCGGAAAAAGAAAAATCTATCGGACGAACGTCCGCTAACAGAGACGAACGGACGAACGCGTTCGTTAAAACGAACGAACGAACGTTCGCAAACGAACAAAACTGAGAAAACCGAACCGATCTAAAAAAAATAAACCGGAGAAACCGGCGGTTCGTACCGGACCGGGAAAAACTGGCGGGTCGACGGTTCCGGCGAGTCCGGGCGGCGGCGGCGGGCTTGGCGACGGCGGCGGGCTCCGCGGGCGGCGGCGGGGCGTGATGAGGAGGAGAGGGGGGGCGGTATTTAAGGAGGCCAGGCGTGAGGTCGTGGCGTGGCTTGGGCGAGGGGGCGGCGAGAGGCCGAGGCGGACACGGCAGCGGCGGCGCTGGCGTGCTGGCTCGGGACTTCGTCCCGAGCTCGGAGACGAGGCTTTGGCGGCTGGGCCGGCCTGCTCGGCTGGGCCTTCGGCCCAGTCGGGCGAAAAGTTTTTTTTTTTATAAGATTCTGCCGAGAAAAATCCTAATAAAATAAAAAAATTTCTAAAAATGCCAAAAACAATTTTCACCATCTAAATAGAATATTTAGAACAAAGTGAACATTTTCTTGGCCTAAAATGCAATTTTGAAAAATGCATATTTTTTTCTAATTCAAATAGAATAGCAATAAAATCCAAATAAAATTATTTATTTGATTTTAACATTTTTCCTCCAATATTTCTTTTATTTTGGAGAAGTCATATTATCTCCTCTCATATATTTTTAATATGAAATATTTTGGAGAGAAAAATAAATAAAACCAAAATGATCCTCTTTTCAATATTTGAGAAAATTCAAATATGAAAATAATAAAATCCCCAACTCTCTCCGTGGGTCCTTGAGTTGCTTAGGATTTTTAGGGTCGCAATCAAAATGCAAATAAAATATGATGTGCATATGTTGACCTATGTATAACATTCCAAATTGAAAATTTGGGATGTTACATACGTTGTCTTCCTTGTCCAACATCAACGATTTGGCATAAAATACTTAATGGGGGCTCACAATCATAGAAGATGTCCAAGATAGTATATTTGCATGTGAATCTTCTCTTCCCTTATTATTTTTTCATGAATTGCATCATTGACCAATGCTGTGTTTGTCAACTTTCAATAAATTTTACCACATATACTCTTCTTTATGTAATGTCATTACTTTCCATAAGATTAGCATATGGTATTTTTCATTATTATTTTGATTGAAACATAAAAGTAAAGAAGCAAAAACTCAAACTAATCTTTATTATATAAATCTCACTAGATTACATAGATAGATAGATCACGAAACTAGCACTCCAAAATAGATCATACTAAACTTTTATTCAACTAAATCATGAAATAGCTAAGGATTGAACTAAAAACTGGTAAAGATAATAAAAGTGATGGTGATACGATACCGGGGCACCTCCCCCAAGCATGGCACAAGCCCAGGGGAGTGCCCATACCCGTGTACTCAAGTTTCCTTCTTCAGTGATGGTGGTGGTGATGAAGTGCTGGGCTCCCACTTCAGCCTTAGCAGGTACTCCAATCTATGGTTGATGCATGCTTCGAAGGGCGATGTTTTGCTCTTCCAACAAAATAACTTCATGAGTGAGATATGTATTCTGAACACAAACCATTTCAAAGGCCCTTAGGGCTTCGATTTCAGATGAGGTGAGACGATCATAGAAAGGTTGAAGGATATCTTCCTCTTTCGCGGTTTCCTCTATGGGTATGGTCTGCTCTCCTTCTTGGGCATGGTTCTCTGCAACTTCTTCGATCTTGTCCTCCTTGAAGGTCTCCTTTATTTCCTCTCTCCTCAGTTCCATCTTCAGCAGCCAAGCATCGTCCTCCCCATTGTTGGAGGCGAAAGAACACATGATGCATGGCTTGACAGATCTAACAGAAAAATAGCACAAAACAAGAACAAAGGGTATTTCTACGATACGGTGGTCAAAACGTCCGGGAGTCGATATAAATAATTTTTATCTTGTGAAACAAGTATTCTAGAAGAAAATGGAGTCGAGAAGGCTCACGAGGGGCCCACTACCCACCAGGGCGCGCCAAAGGGCAGGCCCGCCCTGGTGCCTAGAGGGCACCTGGGTGGCCCCCTTTGGTGTTTCTTATTTTTGTATTTTTTCTAATATTCCAAAACAGACAGAAAATATTTTTATGGAATTTTTTGAGTCGGTTTACTTACCGTATCACATACCTCTTCCTTTTCAGGGTTCTGGAGCGTTCTGGATGGTCTCTTTTATGTATTCCTCCGGTGTCATGGTTTTGATAATGTTAGTTTCAACATTAATAGGCGTACCTGAGATATAATGCTTAATTCTTTGGCCATTGACCACCTTCGGATTAGTGCCTTCGGCGTTATTGATCTTAATAGCTCCGGAGCGATAAGCTTCTTCAATGATATATCGTCCGTCCCATTTAGTGAGAAGTTTTCCTACAAAAATTCTAAAACGAGAATTGTACAATAGAACATACTCACCTACTTTGAATTCCCACTTTTGGATTCTTTTGGCATGCCATCTTTTAACTTTTTCTTTAAACAATTTGGCATTTTCATAAGCTTGGGTTCTCCATTCATCTAGCGAACTGATATCAAATAACCTCTTTTCTCCAGCAAGTTTGAAATCATAATTGAGTTCTTTAATTGCTCAATATGCTTTATGTTCTAACTCAACAGTAAATGACATGCTTTTCCATAAACCTTTTTATATGGAGACATGCCCATAGGATTTTTATAAGCAGTTCTATAAGCCCATAATGCATCATCTAATTTCTTAGACCAATTCTTCCTAGATCTATTGACGGCCTTTTACAAAATTAACTTTATTTCTCTATTGCTTGATTCAACTTGGCCACTAGACTGAGGGTGATAGGAGATGTAATTCTATGGTTGACATTATATTTAGAAAGCGGTTTACGAAATGCGCCATAAATAAAATGTGAACCACCATCAGTCATTAAATATCTAGGGACTCCAAACCTCGGGAAAATAACTTCTTTAAGCATTTTAATAGAAGTGTTGTGATCAGCACTACTAGTTGGAATAGCTTCTACCCACTTAGTGACATAATCAATAGCAACTAAAATATGTGTATACCCATTAGATCAAGGAAAAGGTCCCATATAATCAAATCCCCAAACATCAAATGTTCAATAACAAGTGAATAATTCATAGGCATTTCCTGACATCTACCAATATAACCAATTCTTTGACATTCATCACAAGATAAGACAAACTTACGAGCATCCTTGAAAAGAGTAGGCCAATAAAAACCAGATTGTAATACCTTCTATGCAGTTCTGTCTCCCCGCATGGTGTCCTCCATAAGCCACGGAGTGACACTTTCGTTGGATTTATTCCTGTTCATGCTCAGGTATACGGCGCCTAATAATAGCATCTACTCCTTCTTTATAAATGTGTGGGTCATCCCAAAAGTAATGTCTTAAATCATAGAAGAACTTTTTCTTTTGTTGGTATGTGAAACTAGGTGGTATAAATTTAGCAACAATGTAATTAGCATAGTCTGCATACCAGGGAGTATTGTGAGAAGCATTTATAATAGTAGTTGTTCATCAGGAAAACTATCATCACTAGGTAATGGGTCATCAAGGATATTGTCTAACCTAGACAAGTTATCAGCTATGGGATTCTCGGCGCCCTTCCTATCAGTAATAAGCAAGTCAAATTCTTGTACCAAAAGAACCCACCTAATGAGTCTAGATTTAACATCTTTCTTTTCCATAAGGTATTTAATAGCAGCATGATCGGTGTGAACAATTACTTTATAATCAACTATGTAAGATCTGAATTTATCACAAGCAAACACAACTACTAGAAATTCTTTCTCAGTAGTAGCATAATTTCTTTGAGCATTGTCTAGAGTTTTACTAGCGTAATGGATAACATTTAATTTCTTATCAACTCTTTTCCCTAAAATAGCACCAATAGCATAATCACTAGCATCAGACATAATTTCAAAACGCAAGTTCCAATCAAGTGGTTGAACAATAGGTGTAGAGGTCATGGCTTTCTTAAGTATTTCAAAGTCTTCTACACAATCATCATCAAAAACAAATGGAACATCCTTTTGCAAGAGATTAGTAATCGGCCTAGAAATTTTAGAGAAGTCTTTGATGAACCTCCCATAGAAACCAGGATGACCAAGGAAACTTCTTATACCTTTGATATCTTAGGACATGGCATTTTGTCAATTGCGTCAACTTTAGCTTTGTCTACTTCAATACCTCGTTCAGAAATTTTATGCCCCAAGACAATACCTTCATTTACCATAAAGTGGCACTTCTCCCAATTCAAGACAAGATTAGTTTGTTCACATCTCTGCAAAACTCAACCAAGGTTGCTTAAGCAATCATCAAAAGAAGTTCCGTGAACAGAAAAATCATCCATGAAAAGCTCAACAATCTTTTCACAAAAATCAGAGAATATAGCAGTCATACATCTTTGAAAAGTAGCAGGTGTATTGCATCAACCAAAAGGCATACGTCTATAAGCATAAGTTCCAAAAGGGCAAGTAAAAGTGGTTTTCTCTTGGTCGGGTTGTGATACAGGTATTTGAGAGAAACCAGAATATCCATCAAGGAAGCAAAAGTGTGTGTGCTTAGATAATCTTTCTAACATTTGATCAATAAAAGTCAAGGGGTAATGATCTTTTCTATTAGCTTTGTTTAATTTTCTAAAATCAATTACCATCCTATAACCAGTTACAGTTCTTTGTGGAATAAGCTCATTTTTATCATTAGGAACAACAGTGATGCCTCCTTTCTTAGGGACACAATGAACACGACTTACCCATATACTATTAGCTATAGGATAAATTATACCTACTTATAGAAGCTTTAATATTTCCGTTCTTACCACTTCTTTCATCTTAGGATTTAATCGTCATTGATGATGAACAACTGGTTTAGCATCAGGTTCCATATTAATCTTGTGCTGGCATAGAGTGGGACTAATGCCCTTAAGATCATCAAGAGTATATCCAATAGCAGCACGGTGCTTCCTTAGAGTTTTAAGTATTCTCTTTTCTTCAGGCTCTAAAGGGTTAGCCCTAATAATAACAGGATATATCTTCTTTTCATCAAGATAAGCATATTTCAGTGTATCAGGCAATTGTTTTAATTCAAACACATGATCACCTTTAGGTGGAGGAGGACCTCCTAGAGTTTCAATAGGCAAATTGTGTTTAAGAATAGGTGGTTGATCAAAGAACATCGTATCTATTTCATTTCTTTCATGCAAGTGCATATCATTTTCATGATCCAACAAATATTGTTCTAACTGATCAGTACGAGGTACGGCAATAGAAGCAAGACCAATTGTTTCATCCTTACTAGGCAATTATTTATCATGAGGTTGCCTACAAAACTTTGAGAAATTAAACTCATGAGACACATCAACAAAATTAACACTGACAGTTTCTTTAGCGCAATCAATCTTAGCATTAACAGTGTTCAAGACAGGTCTACCAAATATTATGGGACAAAAATCATCTTGTGGAGAACCAAGAACTAGAAAATCAGTATGGTATTTTTATTTCCTACACAAGACTTCAACATCTCTAACAATCCCAAGTGGTGAAATAGTATCTCTATTCGCAAGCTTAATAGTAACATCAATATCTTCTATTTCAGCAGGTGCAATATCATTCATAATTTCTTGATATAAGATAAAAGGGATAGCACTCACACTAGCACTCAAATCACATAAGCCATGATAACAACGATCTCCTATTTTAACAGAGACAACAGGCATGCCAACAACAGGCTTATTCTTATCTTTTTCATCGGGTTTAGCAATTCTAGTGGCTTCATCACAGAAATAAATAACATGCCCATCAATATTATCAGGCAAGTGATCTTTAACCATAGCAATATTAGGTTCAACTTTAATTTGTTCAGAGGGTCTAGGTTCTCTAATATTACTTTTGTTAATCACGGTTGAAACTTTAGTGTGTTCCTTTATCCTAGCAGGGAAAGGTGGGTTTTCAATGTAGGCAGTAGGCACAACTGGGTCAACATTATAAATGATAGTTTCATCTTTAACTATAACAGACTCCTCAATCTTTTCTTTAATAGGGGGATGATATTGAAACCATTTCTCCTTAGGGAGATCAACATGAGTAGCAAATGATTCACAAAAAGAGGCTACTATCTCAGAGTCAAGTCCATATTTAGTGCTAAACTTGTGAAAAGCATCGATATCTAATCAAACTTAAGTATTATGACTGACTCATTACCTTTGTCGAGTTCCCAATCTTCAGAGTTGTGTTTAATTCTTTCTAGAAGATCCCATCTCAATTCACTAGTTTTCTTCATAAAAGAGCCAGTTGAAGAAGAATCGAGCATGGTTTGATCATCATGAGAAAGCCGAGCATACATTTTTTTGTAACATAATTTCTTTTGAGAGCTCATGATTGGGGCATGTATACATCATATACTTAAGCCTCCCCCAAGCTTGAGTGATACTTTCTCCTTCACAAGGCAATTTTTTTATATATAATTCTGATCACGATGAACTAGATGCATAGGATAAAACTTTTGATGAAATTCCAATTTCAATCGATTCCAATCCCAAGCTCCAATATCATCACATAGCCTATACCATATCAATGCCTCCCCCCCAAAGATAAAGGGAAGACCTTCTTCTTAATTTCATCTCCGGGTAAACCTGCAAGCTTAAATAATCCACAAACTTCATCCACATAGATTAAGTGCATATCAGGATGTAGTGTTCCATCTCCTGCATAAGGATTAGCTAGAAGTTTCTCTATCATACCCAAAGGAATCTCATAATAAATATTTTTCAGTAGGTGTAGTAGGTTGAGGAGAAACTCTTTGTGCTTACGGTTGAGGTGAAGATACCCCGAACAAACCCCTTAAAGGATTGTTTTCCATAGTAACAAGTAACAATAAATTTCAGCATGTAATATAACTTTTTCCTTACCAAAATTCCACTCACCAACAGCGCTTCACTCCCCGGCAATGGCGCCAAAAAAGAGCCTTGATGATCCACAATTATAGGGGATCTATCATAGTCCCTTCGATAAGTAAGAGTGTCAAACCCGACGAGGAGTAGAAGGAAATGACAAGCAAGGTATTTTCTGCGGGCACTGAAATTGTCGGTAACAGATATTTTGATAGCAAGGTAATTCGTAAGAAGCAAGTAATAGTAACGGTAACAAAAGTGCAGCAAGGTAGCCCAATCCTTTTTGTAGCAAAGGACAGGCCGGAACGGTCTCTTATAGTAAGTAAAACATTCTTGAGGACACATGGGAATTTCATCATGTTTGCTTGACTCACGTTCGCTACTTTGATAATTTGATATGTGGGTGGACTGGTGCTTGGGTGTTGTTCTTACTTGAACAAGCCTCCCACTTATGATCAACCCCTCTCTCAAGCATCCACAACTACGAAAAAAGAACTAAGATAAAATCTAACCATAGCATTAAGCATATGGATCCAAATCAGCCCCTTACGGAATAGCGCATAAACTAGGGTTTCAGCTTCTGTCACTCTAGCAACCCATCATCTAATAACTACTCCACAATGCATTCCCTTAGGCCCAAAGATGGTGAAGTATCATGTAGTCGACATTCACATAACACCACTAAGGGAATCAACAACATACATATCATCAAAATATCAAACTTATACCAAATTCACATGATTACTTATGACAAGACTTCTCCCATGTCCTCAAGAACAAAAGAAACTACTCACAAATTATATTCATGCTCAAGATCAGTGGGATATTAAATAGAATAATGGGTCTAAACATATAATCTTCCACCAAATAATCCAACTAGCATCAACTACAAGATGTAACCAACACTATTAGCAACCCACAGGTACCAATCTGAGGTTTTGATACAAAGATTAAATACAGGAGATGAAGAAGGCTTTGAGATGAGATGGTCTTGGTGAAGATGTTGCTGGTGAAGATGTTGCTGAAGATTGATCCTCCCATGATGAGAGGGTTGTTGGTGATGACGATGGCCTCGATTTCCCCCTCCCAGAGGGAAGTATCCCCGGCGGAATCGCTCCGCCGGAGAGCAAAAGTGTCCTGCCCAAGTTCGCCTCGAGACGGCGGCACTCCGTCCTGAAAGTCTTGTTCTTATTTTTTCTAGGGCAAATGGGCTTATATACCTGAAGATGGGCACCAGAGGATGGCTAGGGGCCCCACTACCCACCAGGGCGCACAAGGGGGTAGGTGCACCCTGATGCCTAGTGGGCCCCTCGGTGGCCCCCTCTAATATTTCTTTTCTCCAATAATTTTTATATATTCCAAAATAAATCTTCATAAAATTTCAGTTCATTTGGAGATGTGCAGGATAGATATCTCGGACGTAGCTTTTTCAGGTCCAGAATTTCAGCTGCCGGTAATCTCCCTCTTTGTGTAAACCTTGCATATTAAGAGAGAAAATGCATTAGAATGGCTTCACAAGTGTTATAATGATTAAAAACACTATAAATAACAGTAAGAAAACATGTTGCAAAATGGACGTATCAAGGGTGTTCCTAGAATACCACAATTTGATTCTGCCACAGAACATTATTGAAGAGGGTGATGAGCCATAGCCCCTTTTCGAAATGCTTTGCTGGTTACCTCTAGTGGCCTGCAATGCATATCATAATGGAAAAGCCATCCCCAAAGAGACCACCATCTCTGACCATCCCCGACGTTCCAGCACCATCACCATCTCCCAACATCCACGGCGTTGGACCACCACCTAGACGATCTCCTGTAGGTCTGTGCAACCCCGTATCGGCTAAGAATGTGCAGGAAGAGCACATGCTTGAAGAATCACAAAATCATAATTGCGCTGTAGATGAGGAGACGCCGCCAGCCCATTCCGAGACGCAACCTTGCAAACAACCAAAGTTGACTCCAACAACACTGAAGAATGTGGTGGCGCTAGAAGCAATGTCCTGTCCACCCGTTTCCGTCCAACCAGTGAAAAAAAGAAACACGCATGTAAATTTGCAAAAATGAATACTAAGGCAAAAACTTCTACCACCACACATGCAAATGGTAGACCACTGGTAAATGTTGAGTATAATGTTTATTTAGGAAACATAGGATAGCGTAGGATTTGTTCCTACCTTGACTTGTACTCCAAGATGACCATGTACTCCTATATATGTGCCCACGAGGTTCAAGCAATACATCAATGATTCAACCAATCCCTCTATCCCATCTAACATGGTGTCAGAGCCTAACCGATCCAATCCTAGCCGCCGCCCACCACTTTCGCTTCGCGCCGCCCCTAGGGCGGTCAACCTCCATGACCGCCGTCGGGGACCGCGCCGCCCGTACCTAGGGTTCGTCTGGCGGTCGTGTTGACCGGCTGCCCTTGAGAATCTTTTTCCCGAGCCCTTGCTCCGGGTTTTTCTCTCTCCCGCCGATCATCTTGATCGGTGTTTTCTTTTTGGTTTTCCGATCTAAGATCGGCTTGCGTCACCCCCCGCCACCGTAGACCCCCAGTGCGCCTCTACTCCAACACCGGCGCGCGCGACCGGCTTCTTCACCGACCCGGCAGCCTCACACGATAGGTGGCCCCTCGTGGCCGTCGTCTGCACGTCTGCCCGCTAGTCGCCCTGCGCCGGCAGTGGACGCCCTACTCCGACACCGGTACGACCACCCGGCATCCACTCTGACCCGGCGGCCTCGCGCGACACGCCGGCCCTCCAGGCCGTCGCCCGTGCGTGTGCTGCCCGTCTCCCTGCTTCAATAGTCGACGCCCTACTCCGACCGGGACCTCTCCAACATCAAATGCCTCCGCCGTGCCTGCACGGAGGCCCAGCGGTGTGCCTCGCAGGCCTCATCCCTAGCTGCGTTGGGCCGGCTGTATCAGGCTCATCGGCTGCCTCGAGCTTGGGCGCCGCTGCTATATTGGTCACTCGGGCCACGCTGCCTGGGCGCTGGCGCTGCTTTTGCATCCCGAGTGCTGGTGCTGACGCATTCGTCCACACACCATCCCACGCCGACCGTCGCCGACCTCATCTCGGACTTCGCCGCCACCCCGCCTCCACCGAGCGGTGTCCCAGACATCGCGCGCGATTGGATTGATCACCCGCTCGCCGCCGTGATCCGCCTCATCTACGTCGTGCGACCAATCTGGCCCATCGGGTGTGCGCACCTCTGCAGGTCCCGCGAAGGCTCTCCCCCAGTACGACGTGCCCCTCCACTAATTGAGCAACGGGTTGCTGCTGCATCGCCCCATTGGGCCGCAGTTCCCGGCCTTGTGGTTCTTTCCGCGGCTGCACCAACTCGCGCGCCGTCGCAATGCCCCTCTTGGGCCGTATTGCCGTGGCATGCGGTCCCCATTGCCGCTCGAGGCCGTTCTCATGGCTACACCGGCCCGCACACCGCCGCTGCGCTGCCCCTTCGGGTTGTCGCGCCGTGTCACATGGTCCATGCCGCCGTGCCGAGGTCTTCCCGTCGTCGCCCCGACCAACTCGCCGTCGCTGCGTCGCCCCTTCAGGCCGTGGCACCGCGGCCTGCGGTCCACTCCGCCGTCACCGCGCGTCGACCTCCCGTGGTATGCGCCGCACCGCCTCCCTCGATGCAAGAATGCCACCATCCGCTCCAGTCTTCGTTACGCTGTTAGGTTGCTCGCCTCCTTCGAGGACCGCTGCTGCCGCTGTTTTTCGGCCGCTGCACCTGCCCGTCTACCCCCTTCATCTTCGTCCAGCACCAGCACGTCGCCAACGTCGCCGTCATGTACCCCAACCGCTCCGTCTACTCCGACCACCATTGGTGACATCGGCCCTGCGCCGATGGACGCCGCAATCGTCGTCGAGTTCTTTTGTACTGGCCCCTCCAACTTCTCCGACATGGCGTATAGCTCGTGCAAGTCCCCGTCTATGCATGCTTGATGCTGGAAACACCGATGTGTGCCTTCGTCCATGATGTGTCCCCGGGCCTGGCAAGGCTGGAGCGGCGCTTCGTCAACTTCATCTTCGTCCGTCTACGCATGCCCGGTGCTGGCAACACCGATATGTGCCTTCGTCCACGATGCGTCCCCGGGCTTGGCAAACCCGACGCGATGCATCGTCAACAACGTCTTCTTCCCGACGCACCACTACTTCGACACCACTGCACCCATGATTAACTCAGCGCCTCCTTGCGCCCGCGGCTCCACGGCAATTTCCTCGACATCGGCCACCCCGACTCGACATCAACCATGACGTTCTTTGCACGGCTACATCAACCACGGCTACACCACCCCTACGCTCTTGACTACCTCGACAATGACACAATGGGCTACCGCCTTGCTTTAGCAACCTCGGCTGTTTCCACTCTAGCCACGCCTTCCGTGATGCATCGACGGTTGCGACTGGGGGGGGGGGGGTGTCTTTTGGCTTGCCTTTGGATTCTTCTTCAGTCTCATCGTCTATGTCGCTACCATTGTGACTGGGGGGGGGGGGGGGGGGTGGGGGGTTGTTGAGTATAATGTTTATTTAGGAAACATAGGATAGCCACTACAAAAAAAAATACACTTCCGTGATGATACGTGTTTGTCACAGTAGGTCACATTTTCTATCATGCATGTACATCCATGACGATTTTATGACAGAACCAAGATAGTGATACCTGTGCTGTCGTAGAAGTGTTCCATGACATTACAAAAATTATCATCACGGAAGTGTCCACTTCCATGACGATAAATGCCGCGTCATGGAAGTGCTTTCGTCAAGGGTGACCGACACGTGGCATCCACCGTAACGGGTCGCTGTTAAGCTATCGGGTTCCGGTTTGGAACCGATAACCCGTTAACAGCCCGGACCAATGGCGATTTTCCACGTGTAAAATTCTCATTCGCCGACGATCCATGTGTCAGCTCAGCGTTGGGACAGATGTCAACCATCCATTGGTCAAGAATCACCAATGAAACATTGACACGTGGGACGGCCCAATAGAGGCCCATATAGGTTTAAAAGCTGGCCCAGGAACAGGTTCACAAGATTTCGTCAGATCTAATGGGCCGGCCCGTTAACAGCCTAACATTTTCTGGACCAAATTATGGCCCACATTAGATATGGGCCGTTAAAGGACTACAATATTCTAGGCCAATTTACGGCCCACATCAGATCCGGCCCGTTAACAGCCTGCAATAGTGTGGGCCAAATTACGGTCCATACCTGATCCGGTCCGTTAACTGACTTTCATTTCTTCGGCCAAATTACGGCCCATAACATATATGGCTCTTTAACAGCTACGGCGCCATCGGGCCCATTGGGGGCTTGATTTGCTATTTGACCTCTTAATGGCCCGTTTAACAGTTCGGCCCAATATTAGTTTCGGCCTGTCAGCGGCCCTGTCTACATATGGGCCTCTTTCGGCCCGGTTTCACTTTCGGCCATTTAAAGGACTGAGTTGCACCCGGGCCTAATTCTGGTCCGTAGTTACTTTCGGCCTCATAACGGCCCGTAGTCTTCGTGGATACATTCTAGCCCAAACTGCCTATCGGCCCGTTAAAGGCCCTTGAGAGTGTTGGGCCTAATTTTGGCCCATTATACATCCGGCCTGCTTCCCGCTCGTCATGTAATTGGGTCAGGCAAGGCCCAAAAACATTTCAGCATATTAATGGCCCATCACAGAAATGGGCCAATAATGGGCCGATGTATATTACAGCATGCTGTCGGCCCATGATTTGTTCGCCACAATTAAGGCTCAATATAGTTCTCAACCTATTAAAAGCCTATTTAATTTTCCGGCCCAATTAAGGCAAGCGGTTTACTCGGCCTTTTAAAGGCCCGAAACTAATAGTGGGCTAGATTAAGACTAGACCTAACTAATGGCCCAAGATGATTGTAGGCTCATGGTTCGGCCCGTACTAGCAATTGGCGACCGGCCAATTTTAGTACCGAAATTATTTTTTTATAAACCTAACCTATTGGCTCATTGTACTCCGATCGAAGATTACGACCTTTTCTCAGAGCGACGACAGCATAAACCACAAATAAACTACAGCATCGTGACGAAGAATAAACCAAGACTATACAACAAAGAAATTACAGCATATTACATCCCCTGGGCATCAAAGTTCACCGCCAGTGATAATAAAGGGCAACCAGACAACATATTCCATAAACTGGGTAGGTCACCACTAGTGGAAGTAAACAGGCCGACAAAATAATAAACAGAACCGACAGCACTTCAACACAGTTCAAGAAAGGTTAGCCCGGCCCAGGAGCTGAAGCGCAAGCAGCTTAGCAACCTGATGAGACTATGCTTGTTTGATGCTTATATCCACCAACTTAAGCTGCATAGCATCAATAGACATCCTGTAGTTATGGTTAATCTTGCATAGAGATTGGAGTTCCAGTCGGATTTGAGCGGAAGCATGTCTTTCTGCTTGAATTTCAGACTAAAGAAGTCGAACAGATTCAAGCGGCGACTTCATCGAGCTTATGTCACTGAGTAAGTTTGACACTACATCAAGACATGACTTTGTGGTTGTATCCCTACCCTCAAGATGTGTTGCCTTCTTCTCTGGAATATATGTTAGAGGGACAAACAATGGGGTTGTCTCACTATCATTGTGGCAGTTCTTCCTAGCATCAGTGCTGTCACCCTGAAAGAGAAACAAGTAGGTAGATAACAGGTTTTGCACGTATAAGCATCAGCGCTGTCAATTCATCTCATTTCTTTGTCAGAAATAAAGAGACACGGTTTAAAATAGCATTAACATAGTAGGCATTGTTCATAGTTAAGACGGCAGGAAATGGCATTGTGCAGGAGCGGCCAGCTTCACCATACCACTGGTTACAGATCAAGAACACAAGCATACATGTAGTGCTAAACAACGTATAAGCATGAATTGTGAGTGTACTATTAATTTATACCATTTCAGATTGGTAAATAAAGAGACATGATTTAAATAACATTAATATAATATGGCATTGTTCATAGTTGAGACATAGCAGGATATGACATTGTGCTGGAGTTGCTGGTTTCACCACACCACTGGATTACAGATCAAGAACACAAGCATACACACAGCGCTAAAGAAGATAACTTGCTATGTTTAGTTTGATTTACATGGTATGAATAAGGAACTAGGTTGTACAACTAAAGACTGAAATTGAGAAGGACAAACTTATGTTTATGTACTTCTTTGTTATAAACTTTGAATAAGCAATTTGATGCAGACGACAAAAATAAACAGCATTTGTACTCATAGCTATCCAAATATACACAACAAAGTTTGAAGGCCCGAGGTGGACAAACTTAAATTAGGAATGAAGACCGACTCTATAAAGCCCTTGTCCATATTGATGGGGGGGGGGGCAATTCAAGAACTTTACCGCACACTCTTCTTCAAGAGCATTGCCTTTATTCTACATTTTGTTAAGAGTAAATATAGATGTGAAAATATAGGAACAAATGGCGATTATTTAAGCTAAGATGCAGAGTACAAATTTAAATACAGCATACAGGCAAAAGGCACTGACAAGAGAAATGCAGAGCTAAACTTCTTCAGTAACATTGGTTTTATTCAATATTTTGGCAAGAGTAAATGTAGATCTGATGTGCAGACAATGGAGGGCAAGGGAAAATAAGCTGCAAAGTGTACATGAAGAACTAGCTGATAATATAGGTACAGTGATGAAGGACAGCAGATACTTACAAGAACAATGCAGAACTAAATTTTTTCATAAGCATTGGGTTTATTCTACATTAATGTAAGCATTAATATAGATCTGATAATTTGGAGCAAACTGTGGATAAGCAAACTATAATGCACAATGATGTCACATTAATGTAAGTACAGCGATAGGACAATAGGTACTCACGAGAGCAAAGCAGCGACCAGCATAGTTGCGATATCCTAGGTTTTGTGGCACTGGTTCTATCGCCAATATACGTGGGGTGCTATCTGATTTCTCCGGTAGCACCACGTTTTTCAAGGACTTTGCTTGTACTCCTTCAGGTTCTGCAATCACCCTCTTCCTTTTGGATGTCTGAAACACAAGAACATCATTTCAATGGAAAAACATGGTATGACGACAAATGGAATAGGTATTGATAATGGATGGGCATGGCATCTTCACATATATCATGAGTAAACTAAGCAGATGGCGGTGCAACGAAGAAAAAGAAATGCAAGACACCTTATGCAAGATATGTGCAACCAATAAAACCTTGCCTAATTAGAACATGCACCTTATTGGGTGAACAGGATAGGCCATCTGTCTTAGACTACTTGAGCTCAGAATAGTCATTAGGATCATATTCTGAATACGAATCTATAGGTCGGGAGCATGTGGGTTTCATTGCATCCACAATGGACCTCAATCCCTTGATGCCAAGTTTGTTACCCATTGAACTGTTCCTCAATATTCTTCTGATGTGCGCATTCTTATATATATTGTGATTACGTACAATATCTGAAAAGCATGAAAACATAAATAGTAGTGAGATTATCTTTGTAATGCAGAGGATATTGTAAAATAATAGGGGCTCCCTGTAAACCCTTGTGTGCTATCACTGGATTCTGATGAGAGAGTCCATGTGTGCTATAATATGGTGAGTAGATTAATATAATCTGGCACAACTACACAAAAAAATAGGCTCCATGTTGGCAGCTCCAGATGTAAGGATAGTTTGCAGATGAAAGGTTCATAATATACCGTATAGAAAGTTTATTGCCAAACCATGATAACGAGAGCACACAGCCACTAGGCAGATCGTAGTGTAGATAATAGGGGTACACCATAACCACCATAAATAAATCAGGAAAGCGGAACTGGCTGGAAAATACAGGGTTTTCCCGCTACTAATATGCAACCTATCGATCAACTACAGGCCAGCTCTATTCATCTGAAGGCGCACAGCTGTTACTATCAGTCTAGTCTATCAAAGACCGCGCGGCTCCCACCATTTCCGAGATATTATGGCAGACCAACTCGAAGTGTGAAATCATGTAGCAGAATCGGCCCAATAGAGCTGCCGACTGCAGATGTCCCTGCTCCCCTTCCTGACAAGGAACATATTGTACTTGCTAAAGAAGAACATAAGAGGAACATGTTAAAGAATAGAAGGGGAAGCATATTATTGAGATCCCCCTTCTTTCTATACAATCTTGGTTGCCCACCCATGATGAATCAGAGTGCCCAAAGAAATGCTATTCCATGATGTCGCTCTATATGTGGCCACATGCATTTGGAAACTCAAGTGGGAGCATTAGCTAACCAATTAAATGTGTGTCTGTTAGCTAATGTCAGTATCATATCACATTCGTATTTGAAGAACCTTAGGACGTATGATTGGTGTGTTATTTAGCTTTAAAGGGTGGACAACTGCTAGTAGGACACAAAGCACCTACGCAGATCATAGTGTAGATATAATGGGAAAACCCTAAGCATCAGGAGTAAAATTAGGAAAGTGGAACTTGCTGGAATATATGTGCTAGTATTGCCGGTACGGCTAGAAAGGCTTCAGATACTAGCTCTCTACAACTGAAGGCGCAGTATTGTTACTATCAGTCTAACTCTCAAAGGCGACACATACAACCGAATACGAAGAGTTGAAAGCGTCCATGAGAATCGACATGAAGACCAACACGAAGAGTTGAAAGCGTCCATGACAAGTGACCGAATAGACCTGTACACTGCAAATGTCCATGCTCCTCTTCACTACAAAGAACATACTGTACAACTATTATACTCCCTCTGTTCCTAAATACAAGTCTTTGTATAGATTCCACTATGGATGACATACGGATGTATATAGATAAAGTTTAGAGTGTAGATTCACTCATTTTGCTCCGTATGTAGTCCATGGAGGAATCTCTACAAAGACTTATATTTAGGTACAGAGAGAGTACTTACAAAAGAACAACAAAAGAGGAGCATGCTAAAGAAGAGCAAGCAGATTTTGGATAATAAAATGTTGGTTGGCCACACATGATGAACCAGAGCGCATAAAGAATGCAACTCCCTGTTGTCCCTCGATATGTGGCGCATGTGCTTTTCGAAACTAAAGTAGGAACATTAGCTGACCAATTAAATATTCTTTGTTTTAGTACTTGTCAGCATCATATCAGATTCGTATTTGAGCAACTAAGTTTGTAATTATGAGTGGCATGTTGTTTAGCTTGATGGGTTGAGGAGCACTGCTTGCACATACGTCTCGAAGCACCTACGATAATGGTACTGAATATATGGGAATGTCTACATGCAAGTCGCCTGACTTTTGTCATTTGGGTCAGTCGACCATTTCAGGCGGTTGGATGAAGATCCTACGTCTCCTAACCCTTCTTCTTCTTCGCCTCTTATTCTTCCCCTAAATACCACCACACGGGCCACCGGCCGAACAACCGGCCCCCGCCCTCCCCTGAACCGCCCACCACCTCCGGTCTTCTGCCGCCCCCGGCCATCCCTCTAGCTAACCCCACCCCCCACCCGCATCGAGTTTTGCCTCCGGCGAGGCCCAACCATAGCCCGACGACAGCCCCCCACAACCACTGTCCCCACCCGAAACCCTAAGATAGATAATGGGGCAGCCCTCCGATGAGCCCCTTCCTTCCCTCCGGCGAACTCCTAAAAATGGACTGACCCCAATTTGAAATTCAGACGACTGCCATTTAAGCTAATGTGGAATATAAAAGGGGAAAACCATAAGCATTGCGAGTATAGTGGTGCGCATGCCATGGCAGATCTGAAGGTGCAAACCGGACAAAGGCAACTTCGCAACCAATGTTTGGTTTCAACTAACAAGTAAGATTCTAAGTGATGGACAAGAAATCACAGTAAAGCAGTGGCGATCTATTTTCTTCCTGAGATAAATAACTTGAGCAAATACGAAAGAGTACCGCCTCTGGTGTGGCACTGTGTAAGCATGTGCTGAGGCGTTGAGGGTGCTGTGGTAGCGATGGCTGTCGGTGGCGTGGAAGCAGATTGTCGGTGTACTAAGTATTGGGCCACTAGTACCCCGTACTTGTGCACGGGCAGTTGTAGCCATCCTCGCGGCAAGGCTTGCCGGGACCAGTTCGAGGTCAATTCAAGCCACCAAAGAAATCATCAAGTCAGAGATCTGAGGATCAGCAGATAAGAAGAGCTGAGATCCGAAGGCCAGCTTCCCTGGCAAGATCTTGCCGGGGTGGCCTGCGGAGCCCGGCAAGGATTGGCGCCCGGCAAGGCTTGGCGTCCGGCAAGGCTTGGCGCCCGGCAAGGCTTGGCGTCCGGCAAGGCTTGGTGCCCGGCAAGATTCGGCGCCCGGCGAGATTCTGCCACTGTGCCACCGCTTCGGCACAGTAACAAGCCTGACATTCTGGGTCCTTCTCTGGATGCGTGGCAACGCTCCAGTGGAGGAGAGCTTAAGCGGTGCTGATGGGATGGCCCCTTTTTCCATCCCCAAGAAAGTGAGGACACCTAAACGGACACCTCACGGTGCATTAAATGCGTTTGTCCTAATCCGTCAGGGGTTAGGTATGATACCCTGTAGCTACTTTACACCTCAATGTATGTACATTTTGCCACTGTGGTGACCCCTTTGAGCATATAAAAGGAGGCCCAAGGCAACTGCTACAGAGGAGGAGAACTTGGGGCCCATTCTGCATGCGTAGCTGCTCTTTGAACGTACTGTTCACAACGAGCGCTCCTGAAGGTTGGGCTCAAGAACATTAATAAGAACACAAAGCAGGAGTAGGGTTTTACGTTGATCAGCGGCCCGAACCTGGGTAAAAACTTCCCGCGTCGATCGTTGGTTCTGCTCTTTGCGTATACCTCTCCCCCCGCCGAATCGTAAAGGGGTCTCTCGGGATCCCATAGGTGTCGTGCCCCGACACAGATCTAGGAGGGTAGACGGTGGTGGCGAGGGAAATATCCGTCAAGTTGTCAAAAAACTTCTATGCTTCCTCCTCGGTTGGCTCGACCCAGGTCGGGTCAAGACCGTGGGCGTTGAACATCGGCATGAAGGCGATGATTGACCCCAAGGCAGAATTGTTGCACAAGGGAACAATCCTTGCCGGCAGCCGATGCTTGTCTTCGCGCTGGAATAGTTTTTGACGGAGAGCGCCAAGCTGCATAGTGGTCAGATTGTTGTTTAGCCCGGGGCGCAATCTCATGACATCTGCCGCGTTTCTGTATTCCCAAGCTGGCCTTCCCCTGTTCTGCAAAGGGGTGATGCGGCGGCAGAGAAAGTCGAAGCCAATCATCTCCATCGTCAGCCCGGCAGCCTTCAGGCGAAGGATCCTAGTGGTGGCGATTGTGAGCCTCCCGTCCTCCGCGGCGAGATCGCTCCAGTCCTTGCCGTAGACCACCTTCTGTTGCCGGGGAAGAAAAAATGGATGGGGATCTGCTTCCTGGATCCAGCACCATTCAGCCCGCCACTCGTCCCACTTTTCGCGGTAAACTCCTTCTGGGTATATTTCCTTATTCCAAGCCCTTGGAATCCAGGCGATAGAACCAGAGAGGGCCTCTCCTTTTTGGATGCGAGGGAAGAAGTAATGGCGAAAAAGAGCAGAGTTGGGAATCACGCCGACAAAGTTTTCACAGAGATGGGCAAAGATGGACATGCAAAGTACCGCATTCGGCGTGAAATCGAGAAGACGAAAGCCGTATGTGTACATGATACCATTGAAGAAGTCGGAAAATGGGGGACAGAGCCCGCAATAGAAATACGCAGTGAAGAAAGGGTATCTGTCTGATCCACCTTTGGAACAAGCACCTGGGATCACGCATGTGGCGGGGTGAGCTTGCGTCCCCTTCGCCCACATGCACTGGTACCGCCCCTTCAGAGCTTCAGCATCGAGCGATGGGGGGAAGACGACATATTTCTTCCGCATCTTCACCAGCTCGCTCTCCGGGACGTCGGCTTTCGCTTCCTTGCCCTTGCCTTGGCTGGCCTTGGGCGGCATGGTGGCTGTGAGGGCGGAAGCCGGGGGTGGAAGGAGCGTGGAAGCGGCGGAAGAGGAAAAAGCTTCGCTCTAGGCTAGAGAGGAGGAAGGCGATGGCGACGGCCAGATTGAGAAGAAGAGGGGGGTAAATAGGCTTGTGCCTCTGCGGCTTCTCCTTTTTATGGGGAAGGAGCGGGGCCGCCTCTTTTATTCCCCAATGTGAATGCGCCTCTATGGGCGCGTTGCGGTTGCAGCCTTTGGGGCACGCTTCCCACGCCGCGCGCTCGGTGCGTGTAGTGGGGGGCACAGTAAAACAAGATATTTACGAGCAGTTAATCCTCTGCCACGCGTGCCCGTGCACTATTTGGGCCTAGCCCAACAACGCCTCGCACTCGTGTATGGCCTAGGCCCGGGGGCTCCTGTCGGTGTACTAAGTATTGGGCCACTAGTACCCCGTACTTGTGCACGGGCAGTTGTAGCCATCCTCGCGGCAAGGCTTGCCGGGAACAGTTCGAGGTCAATTCAAGCCACCAAAGAAATCATCAAGTCAGAGATCTGAGGATCAGCAGATAAGAAGAGCTGGGATCCGAAGGCCAGCTTCCCCGGCAAGATCTTGCCGGGGTGGCCTGCGGAGCCCGGCAAGGATTGGCGCCCGGCAAGGCTTGGCGTCGGGCAAGGCTTGGCGCCCGGCAAGGCTTGGCGTCCGGCAAGGCTTGGTGCCCGGCAAGATTCGGCGCCCGGCGAGATTCTGCCACTGTGCCACCGCTTCGGCACAGTAACAAGCCTGACATTCTGGGTCCTTCTCTGGATGCGTGGCAACGCGCCAGTGGAGGAGAGGTTAAGCGGTGCTGATGGGATGGCCCCTTTTTCCATCCCCAAGAAAGTGAGGACACCTAAACGGACACCTCACGGTGCATTAAATGCGTTTGTCCTAATCCGTCAGGGGTTAGGTATGATACCCTGTAGCTACTTTACACCTCAATGTATGTACATTTTTCCACTGTGGTGACCCCTTTGAGCATATAAAAGGAGGCCCAAGGCAACTGCTACAGAGGAGGAGAACTTGGGGCCCATTCTGCATGCGTAGCTGCTCTTTGAACATACTGTTCACAACGAGCGCTCCTGAAGGTTGGGCTCAAGAACATTAATAAGAACACAAAGTAGGAGTAGGGTTTTACGCTGATCAGCGGCGCGAACCTGGGTAAAAACTTCCCGCGTCGATCGTTGGTTCTGCTCTTTGCGTATACCTCTCCCCCCGCCGAATCGTAAAGGGGTCTCTCGGGATCCCATTGGTGTCGTGCCCCGACATCTTTGGCGCGCCAGGTAGGGGGATTGAAGGTTACGTGAACCTGATCTAGTGATCGGCAACTCAGTTTCTTCATCATCATGCCGCCCAAGAAAAAGAGCGCTGCGACGGCGCAACCGTCCATGTCCGTTTTGCCTACGCGTTCGCGTACGGGCGACGGCGTGGGTGCAGAAGGAAGAAGACTAGAACCCCCACGGCGTTCTGGTGATCCGAGCCAGGCGAGCGGCATCGTTCGCAGTGGCAGTGGTAACCTGCACGCCGCTGGATCTAGAGACGGCGCTGTGTTGCCTACGGGTGGCACAACGAACTCCAGAGATCGAAGGGCGCCTGCTGGAGCTCCCGCGCCGGCGCAAGCTTCACGACCTACCCAGGTCGTGCATGATGAGGGACGTCATGGTGCTGGTGGTTCAGGGCGTCCCCAGGAAAAGATTTCTGCGCATCGATCCCAAGATGCGCGGGACCAGCATGCACACCGAGCTACTGGCAGAGGTGGCGCGCGGTCGCGTGACCGTGGTGGTGCTCCTTCTAATATGGTTAGGAGTCAGAGCACCTCACGTACCTCGCACCTGTCGCCGCCGCCTACGCCAGTGGAAGCCTTGGCACGTGCGCAGCTGCTCCTCGATTTTCCTCCAGCCCCGGAGAAGATGGAGGAGTGGCGAGCTACTATCCAGAGCCTTATCGGCTTCGCCAACAAAGATGGACTGCAAGAGGCAGGGCCCTCGCAACGGAGGCCCGTCGATCCGGCGCGAGCCGATGTGGAGAAAACCGGAGGTGGTGCAACCACAGTGCACTCCCCTCCGCGGCACCAACGGCGGCCGGCAACCCAGCAGGTCGACCGCCGTGAAGAAATTTCCACGGCGTCATCCGATCCACGGATGCGCCGCGATCAGCATCAAGTTCTCCAGGAACGAGGCAAGGAGGACGCTCGAACTACCATCGAGCGGCGACGGGAAGCGCGCTATTAGTCTGATAAGCATGCGGGGCCGGCTATCGACGAGCCTGCGCCAGGGGACATAGGAGACTTGCCTTATGAGGTAGGGACTCCAGGGTTTACCCGTGAGCTGTGGCAAGTCCGGTGGCCCAATTCCCGAACCTTCAAGCCGGAGGTCCCGGAGAAATATGACGGTAAGACCCATCCCTCGGAATTCCTGAGCATCTACACCATTGCGGTGCAGGCTGCCGGGGGCCGAGATGACAAGATACTTGCCAACTACTTCCCATTGGTGCTCAAACCCACCGTCAAGTCGTGGTTGATGCATCTGCCGGAGAATTCTATTTCTTCCTGGTCAGATCTGTGCCATCAGTTTGTTGGCGCCTTTGTTGGAGGCCACCAAGCTCCTGGCCAAGAGAGCGATTTACATATCATCCCTCAGAAGGAGGGCGAGTCCCTGCGCAAGTTTATCCAGAGATTTAGCCGGGTGCAGTACAATATTCCTGACGTTCACCCTGCCGCTGTCGTTAGCGCGTTCCACCAGAACGTGCGTAACCGCAAAATGCGGGAAGAGCTGGCAATGAACAAAGTTAGGAGTATTGCCGAGCTTTACGCTTTGGCCGACAAGTGCGCTCGAGCTGAAGAGGGGAGGAAACTCCCTGGCGAGGCTGTTGGCGCGGCGGGCGAGTCCGAAGAAGAAGATGCCGCGGCCCCGTCAAGGAAAGGCCGGCGGTGGAACAGGAAACGCGGAGGCAAGGCCGTGCTTGCTGTCGAGGAATCCGACAACCCCGGCACCGCCAAGAAGGCCAAGGTTGGTGACCCCGACAAGGATCTTGCCGGGTGCCTTTCCTGTCAGGCCTTGGCGGCTGCCGACAAGTCGGAGAACTTCGGCAAGCAGTATTGCAAGATCCATCGCACCAAGGGCCACGATCTCCAGAACTGCCAGCAAGTTGAGCAGCTTGCCGAGAAGCAGAGGGCCGAATACGAGAGGCGAGATAAGGAGAAGGCCCAAGATGGTGCTGATGGATCCGACAAGAAGCACGGTGGCTGAGGGGGGCGCCGCGGCAATGCCAAGCAACAAAAGGATAGGCCCGCTCGGGGCCGAGACAAAGAAGAAGATGATGAGTCCAGTGAACAAGAGTTCCAGAAGGCTACGGAGGCCATGTGTATCGACGGAGGTGCTTCGCTGCATTCTTCCCACCGTCAACTCAAACAGTGGGTGCAGGAAGTCAATGCGGCAGAGCCATCCCCAGATGCATGTAGGCCCCTGAAGTGGTCCAACACGCCTATCATTTTCGACGCCAAGGATCACCCTGATCGCACAACTGCGGTCGGGTGCTTGCCATTGTTGGTCTCGCCAATGATTCGCAACCTCAAGGTGACGAAAATGCTAGTTGACGGTGGGGCCGACCTAAATTTAATCTCACCGGATGTGCTCAAAAAGCTCCAAATTCCCGACGAGGACCTCGAGGAAACGGGCATGTTTCAAGGGGTCAATCCGGGAAGAACTCAGCCCAAGGGCAAGATTACGCTGCCGGTGACATTTGGTAGCGAGCTCAACTTCAGGAGCAAGAAAGTGGTGTTTGATGTCGCCAAGATCCCCATGTCATACAATGGGATCCTTGGTCGGCCAGCACTGGCTAAGTTCATGGCGGCATCACACTACGCGTACAACGTTCTGAAGATGCCTGGGCCGTTGGGTGTCATCACTATCCATTCCGATAAGAAGGATGCGCTCATCTGTGCCGACCAACTTTACCGGGAAGCAGTTGCAGCACCTGCCATCAAGGCACCTGCTGCTGCCGCTGGAACTCCCAGGGGGAAGAAGAAGACCGGCAAGAACCTTGGCATGAACTCCGGTAAGCGCACCTCCTCGGAGTGCTGCGCTTCCGTCGAGGGCGTACCAGAGAGTTCCACCGACAAGAACAAGAAATCCAAGGCTGCTCCGCCGGAGACCAAGAAGGTGCCCGTCAGGGAGGACGGGACAGGGGGAACTTTTACCATAAGTTCCACCCTAGATGACAAATAGGAAAGCGCGCTCGTTGCTTTCCTGCGGGCGAATGTCGACGTGTTTCCATGGCAACCGTCTGACATCCCCGGTGTTCCCACGAAGGTAATTGAGCACCACCTTGCTGTCTGTCCTCATGCGCGGCCGGTCAAACAAAGGGTCAGGAAGCAAGCCTTGGAGCGGCAAGAATTTATCGCCGAAGAAATCAGAAAGCTGGAGGCGGTAGGATTGGTCAAAGGAGTGCTTCATCCAACCTGGTTGGCCAATCCGGTTGTACTGCGGAAAGCGAATGGGAAATGGAGGCTTTGTATCGATTATACAGATATCAATAAAGCTTGTCCAAAAGATCCCTTTCCCTTGCCGCGCATCGACCAGATTGTAGATTCCACCGCTGGTTGTGATCTCCTATCCTTCCTTGATGCCTATTCAGGGTATCATCAGATTTTTATGGCAAAAGAAGATGAAGAGAAGACCGCATTTATCACCACATGTGGTACGTATTGTTTTATACGAATGCCTTTCAGGTTGAAAAGTGTTGGTTTGACATTTGCGAGAGCAATCCAAATTGGTTTTGAGCCTCAACTCCATAGAAATATGGAGGCATATATGGATGATATAGTGGTCAAAACCAAGGACAAAGTGACGCTCATTCAAGATTTAGAAGAAACATTTGCAAATCTGCGCAAGATCAACTTGAAGCTCAATCCTGAGAAGTGCGTGTTCGGTGTTCCTTCCGGCAAGCTCCTCGGATTCTTTGTATCTTGCCGGGGAATCGAAGCGAACCCCGACAAGATCAAAGCTATTGAGCAAATTGAAGCGCCGAGGCGCGTCAAGGATGTGCGTCGCCTTGCCGGCTGTGTTGCTGCTCTAAGCAGGTTTATTTCCAAATCTGATGAGCGCGCCCTGCTCTTCTTCAAAATTTTGAAGAAGGCAGGTCCAATGAAATGGACTCCGGAGGCGGAGGCTGCGCTGCAGGATTTGAAGAAATACCTTTCCTCTCCGTTGACGCTAGTCACGCCTAAACCACAAGAGCCGTTGCTGCTGTATCTGGCAGCAACAAATCAAGTGGTTAGTGCTGCGCTAGTGGCGCAGAGAGAGACTGATGAGGAAGCAACACCAGCGGCAGGGCCGCCATGTGACACGGCAAGATCTTCCCCGGCAAGGGTTGATCCCGGCAAGACAGGATCTGTGCAAACAGAAGAACCAGTGCAAAAGAAAAAGGTGGTGCAGCGCCCAGTTTATTTTGTTAGCTCCCTTTTGCAAGGAGCTAGGTCAAGATACTCTGGTGTGTAAAAGTTGCTCTTCGGCCTCCTTATGGCCTCGAGGAAGCTGCGCCATTATTTTCAAGCACATGAAATTACAGTCGTCACTCGCTTTCCGTTGCAACGGATTTTGCAAAATCCAGAGGCAACCGGCAGGATCGTGGAGTGGGCGTTGGAGTTGTCGAGCTTTGGCCTCAAGTTTGAAAGCACTCCGACGATTCAGAGCAGGGCCTTGGCGGAGTTCATTGCAGAGTGGACCCCAATGCCAGACGAAGAGGCTCAGGAAAGAACTCTCCCCGACAAGGAAATCGATCAGCAATGGGTTATGTACTTTGATGGGGCTTTCTCGCTGCAAGGCGCAAGTGCTGGTGTGCTGCTTGTCGCACCCACCGGAGAGCACCTCAAGTACGTAGTCCAAATGCACTTTCCCCGGGAGAGTTCGACCAACAACACTGCAGAATACGAGGGTTTGCTTGCCGGTCTCAAGATCGCGGCAGACCTTGGTATCAAAAAGCTCGTCATCAAAGGCGATTCACAACTTGTCGTCAGGCAAGTTAACAAGAGTTATCAAAGTCCATTGATGCATGCCTACGTGGATGAAGTGAGGAAAATGGAAGAGCGCTTTGACGGTCTGCAAATGGAGCACGTTCCTCGTGCCGAGAACAGTGTTGCTGACGACCTGTCAAAGCGTGCCGCCCTCAAGTTGCCTGTGGAACCAGGAACTTTTGTGCTCCAATTGACTCAACCATCCATGGCGCCATCGATGCGGCAAGAAAAAAGAAGAAAGTTGAACTCTGGCCAGTACTTTCCGGCAGAGCTCCCCGGAGCCGCCGGCAAGGAAGTTGCCGGGATCGACATGCCTGCCGGGGAACAACAGGCTCCGGTAAGGCCTCAGGCCCTTGCTGTCGAGACAAACGTTCCCCCGGCGGAGGAGATGCCTTTAGTCCTAGCTGTCGAGCCTCAGGCTCCAGTGTGGGCGCAGCACATCGTCCAATTCCTTCAGACAGGAGAACTCCCGGAGGAACTAGAAGAAGTGGAAAGAGTAGCCCGTCGGTCTGTTATGTACAAGTTCGTCGATGACGTCCTGTACAGAAAGAGACCAAATGGTGTGAAATTGAAGTGCATTCCTCGGGAGGATGGACTAGAGCTGTTGGCAGAGATACATGGAGGCATATGTGGCTCTCACATAGGATCAAGAGCACTTGTCGGGAAAGCATTCCGGCAAGGTTTCTTTTGGCCCACCGCTCTCTAGGATGCAACTGCACTAGTCACCAAGTGTGAAGCATGCCAGTTTCATTCGAAGAAATTACATCAACCAGCTCAAGCTCTTCAGACAATCCCTCTCTCCTGGCCATTTTCGGTCTGGGGGCTCGACATACTGGGCCCTTTCCCCCGTGCTACCGGGGGCTTTGAATACTTGTACGTTGCTATCGACAAGTTCACAAAGTGGCCGGAGGTGGAAGCAGTGAGGAAGGTGACAGCACAATCAGCCGTCAAGTTCTTTAAAGGGATAGTTTGCCGTTTCGGTGTGCCCAATAAGATCATCACCGACAATGGCACGCAATTCACAAGTCGCACCTTCATGCAGTACGTCCAAGACCTTGGCGGCAAAATTTGTTTTGCCTCTGTTGCTCACCCGAGAAGCAACGGCCAAGCAGAGAGGGCTAATGCTGAAGTGTTGCGCGGTCTCAGGACCAGGACTTTTGACAGACTGAGAAAGTGCAGAAGACACTGGATTGATGAGTTGCCGGCGGTTCTTTGGTCAATCAGAGCGACACCAAATCGAGCCACCGGCCAAACGCCCTTCGCTCTGGTCTACGGAGCGGAAGCAGTTCTCCCCACGGAACTCACATACAGATCTCCTCGAGTGCTCGCTTATGATGTGCTTGAGCAAGAGCAACTGTGGCAAGATGACGCTGTGCTCCTTGAGGAGAATCGTCTTCAGGCTGCTGTGCGAGCTGCATGCTACCAGCAAGCTTTGCATCATAGCCGCAAAGTTCATGCCCGAAGCCTTGAGGAAGGCGACCTTGTTCTTCGGCGGATTCAGTCCGCCAAGAATTCAAACAAGTTGATGCCAAAGTGGGAAGGCCCTTATTGGGTAGTACGAGTCACCAGGCCCGGCGCTGTCCGCCTGGAGACCGAAGATGGCATTCTAGTGAGCAACTCCTGGAATATCGAACATCTTCGCAAGTTCTACCCATAAGGCGCGGTTGCCGGGGGCTCCCGGCAACCACCCTTTTGTACAAGTCTTGCCGGCAAGGCATGTGATCCTTTGTACAAAGCCAGGCGCATACCCTGAGCGCAGATGAATAAATTTAAGTGTTGTACATTCCCTTATTGATTCCCATGTTCATATTTATATATGCATGTTTGTCTAAGATGTTGTATAACACATACCCTCGGTAAGTTCTAATGAACCGCCAAGGTTTCATGTCTTTATTTTCTCTTCTTTCTTTTTAACAGACAGAAGGATTCCTCGCGTGCACATTTGCCGGGGGGGGGAAGGGAGATATGAGTACTGCTTGGCGACGTTTGGAATCGACGCTTGCTGGAGGAAGGATAGCGACAGAAAGCTAAGTTCTAAAAACTTAGAGCAAGTTTCTTTTATTATAAAGTTATTTCCTTGGACGATTCCGACTCTTGTATGGAAAATCTGCACGCGACGGAACCCTTGTTGTAATCAGTTGCGCCCTTATTTTGTTTCGAGCCCGCTCAACGATTTAAGTGGCTGCACTGAGAACATCAAGGAGTCTTGCCGGCCGTTGCGCCTCCAGCAGGCTGCTGAAGTCCCGCACCCAGTGCTCGCGGCAGGTTGCGCGCCGGCAAGTTTTTCAGTAAGCGTAGGGTGAACTCCATACATAAAGGAATCAGACAAGGAAAATGGTAAGCATGAACCTAAACATAGGCGAGTTATATTACATTCATGAGCTGCCGCAATTCTAACTTGAGACTTAATTGTCTTTTACATGGAATGATGACGGCAAGGAAAAGAGGAGCACTTAATCCCTGCGCTGGCCTTCAATCCTTTTGATGGAATCCACCTTCTAGAGGATAGGCGCGATGCATTCTTCAAGCGCCTCAACATTTGCGTCCAGTGGCAGATGGCCGAGCGCGTTGGAGAGGTCGATGCCGGGATTGCTGTGCATCACTTTGATAAGCACCTTGCGAAGGACGGCCCGGCAGAGCCGACGAGTCTCGTTGGCCAATTGGATCGCCCGGCTAGACTGGAGCACCCTCAAGGCGTTGATGATGCTTTCAAAGAACATCGTCAACCTGGCACTTGGAGATATTCTTTCCTCGGAAGAATACCTGAAGTTCGATAGGCCCATGGTTGACAGTTCTGCAGTAAGCTTCTCCGCGGTGCTGATGAGACCTCCAGTCCAGATCTCCACCCCCTTCTCGTAATCGGTTTGGGCGGCGGCGGCGCTCTTGTGCAGGCTCCTCTCTTCTTGGAGATCCTTGAGTAGAGCCTTCTCATGGGCCCTGCCGGCCTCGAGAGACTTCGGCAATGTGGTCAGCTTTAGTTCCAGAACTGCAATGTCATCAGCCGCAGAGGAGAGCTGCTTGGTTTTGTTGGACAGGGCAACTTGCATCTCCGCCAAGGAGTGGAGGGTTTTTTCCCTATCACCTTTGAGCGTCGAGAGCTCCTTGCCGTGCTCCTCAAGATCTGTTTCCAGTTTCTTCACCTTGTCGCTCAGCTCGTTCTTGGTGGCCTCTGCAGCTTCGGCAGCATCGACGGCCTCCTTGAGCTTGCCGGCGTGACTTGCAGTCAGAGCTTCAAGTGCCTCTTTATGTTTTTGCTCCAGCTCCTGGGTCCGCCGCGCGACAAGCTTCTCGATATCTTCGTCTTTGTTGCGAAGCTTGGCGGCGAGTGCCTGCTCACGTGTGGTGAGATCTTCCTCATAAGCATCAAGAGCAACGCAGCGCCCCGTCAGGAGGGCATCTTCAGCAGCAATCCTTTGAGTAGCTTCATCATGCGCCTTCTCCATATCGGATTGCTTCAGGAGGATTTCTGTCCACTGCTGGCTCACTTGTTCCCGGCCGGCAACCAACTCTTGGAGGGCCTCGGCGTGCCAGACTTGCATTTGTGCGACATGCCTTTGAAAATCCGCTTCGGCCATCTCGACAACTGCCATTCTGGAGTCCGCTTTATCTTTCCGGGCGCGGTGGAGAGCCTGGAGCTTGCGGAAATTCTCGCCCATGGCCTGAAGGAGCTGATCCTCTTCAGATTTGCCGCTGCTAGCGCTGGGATCGTCAACAACCTCGAGCCCGGCAGCAGCGATGATATCTTCATCAAAAACTTCTCCTTCGGCTGGTGCCCCAATGCTTGCCGTCCCCAGCAAGTTGACGAACAGGTTCTCGCCAACCTTGAGGTATTTGCTGGATGAGGGGCCCTCAGATGTTGACGGCTGGTCTTCAGCGACCGCCTCACTAGTGGCAGGGGGCTCTGTGGCCGGTGCAGCGCCTGGCGCTCCTGTGGCAGGAATGCCATCAGTACGGTCATCAGCTTCCCTGTCGCCCCCTTCAGTAGGTTCCTTGGCGGGTTCCTCTTGTGCAGTCTTGGCGGTCTCCCCGTCAAGAGCACCACCAGCCTCGATAGTGTCATCCTTGGTGGCCTCGCTGGCGGCGATCCTATCTGCTACGGCAGCGGCGTCCCTGGCGGTCTCCTCGATGACAACGTCGACGTCCATGTGCTCCGTCACAGGGAACTCTGAAGGACGAAGGAGGAGAACAGAATAAGATCGAGATTAAAGTTTGATGCGACTAAAGACAGAGAGATAAGGGAAAGAGTGACAAGCGTTCTGAGGCAATCGATTACCTGCGTCGAGCTGTTGGGAGGTGGCCTCGCCCCTCCCGGCAGCTTCGATTGCCGTGGGTGGGTTGCCGGAGTCCGTGCTTGCCGGCTCCTCCTCAATTAAGATGGGCTCATCGGTAGGAACTCTTGCCGAGAACGTGCTTGTGGGCGGCGTGGTCGATGAAGGTGGCACGAAGGGGATGTTTTCCGACAACTCTCCTTGTTGCCGTTCTTCTCCTGTGAGCCCGAGGATATCAGCGGCAAGAATGGAAGCCTCAGCACCCGCCGGCGGAAAAAGAATAGTGAACTTACGTTGGGGGCTGCGCTGGGGGCTGCGTTGAGGACTGAGCTCCGGGCTGACGACGACGGTTTCTGGCACGCTCGTGGAGCCTGCCGGGGGCTCGTCGCCCGTGGAAGTCTTTGTCCTCTTCGCCATCCTCTCCAGTAAGGTTTCTGCATCACTGCAGAGACAATACAAGCAAGTTAGTAAGGTCGATCCAAGATTGGAATATAAAGGCTGTGGCAAAATACTTACTCTTCTTCCTCTCGCTCTGGACTAAAGCCGGAGATGTCGAAATCGACCTCCGCTGCAATGTCTGAGTGGGGAGGCGGAGGAGGGGTCCTAGGCCGCTTGGCTGCGGCAGGCACTGGGGCAGCTTCCGGTGCGGTAGTGCGAGACACCCCTGCCGCCCCAGCGGTGGCCGCTGGTGTGGGTCTCGCGCGCCGCGCAGGTTGTTGACGAACCCCTTGCCGCGGTCCAGTCTTGCCGGCCACTTTCTTGCCGGGAGCTTTGCCGCTCGAAGAAGGCTGGCTTGCCGGGATGCCAGATGCAGCCTTCCGAAGAACACGCTTCGTCTTCTTCGGAGCCGGGAGCTCTTCTTGCGTTTCCTCTTCGGCCGTGTCCTCGTCGGACGAGCTATCAGCGGCTGCGCTGCTCTGTTCCCCGGCAGCTCCGTCCTTCCCGGTAGGTTTTATTTCCACTACTACCTCTGCGTCACTGGCTTCCCATTCCGTGAAGCCAATGCTGCCGGCCTCCGCGGCAAGATTTGCCTCCTCCACCCTAGTAGCAATGTAAGCTACTTCTTGGTCGGTGGTGGCTCGGATGAAATCTGCCTCTTGCCGGACGGGTCTCTCCGTCAACTTGTCAAAAAACATCTGTGCTTCCTCCTCGGTTGGCTCGGCCCAGGTCGGGTCAAGACCGTGGGCGTTGAACATCGGCATGAAGGCGATGATTGACCCCAAGGCAGAATTGTTGCACAAGGGAACAATCCTTGCCGGCAGCCGATGCTTGTCTTCGCGCTGGAATAGTTTTTGACGGAGAGCGCCAAGCTGCATAGTGGTCAGATTGTTGTTCAGCCCGGGGCGCAATCTCATGACATCTGCCGCGTTTCTGTATTCCCAAGCTGGCCTTCCCCTGTTCTGCAAAGGGGTGATGCGGCGGCGGAGAAAGTCGAAGCCAATCATCTCCATCGTCAGCCCGGCAGCCTTCAGGCGAAGGATCCTAGTGGTGGCGATTGTGAGCCTCTCGTCCTCCGCGGCGAGATCGCTCCAGTCCTTGCCGTAGACCACCTTCTGTTGCCGGGGAAGAAAAAATGGATGGGGATCTGCTTCCTGGATCCAGCACCATTCAGCCCGCCACTCGTCCCACTTTTCGCGGTAAACTCCTTCTGGGTATATTTCCTTATTCCAAGCCCTTGGAATCCAGGCGATAGAACCAGAGAGGGCCTCTCCTTTTTGGATGCGAGGGAAGAAGTAATGGCGAAAAAGAGCAGAGTTGGGAATCACGCCGACAAAGTTTTCACAGAGATGGGCAAAGATGGACATGCAAAGTACCGCATTCGGCGTGAAATCGAGAAGACGAAAGCCGTATGTGTACATGATATCATTGAAGAAGTCGGAAAATGGGGGACAGAGCCCGCAATAGAAATACGCAGTGAAGAAAGGGTATCTGTCTGATCCACCTTTGGAACAAGCACCTGGGATCACGCGTGTGGCGGGGTGAGCTTGCGTCCCCTTCGCCCACATGCACTGGTACCGCCCCTTCAGAGCTTCAGCATCGAGCGATGGGGGGAAGACGACATATTTCTTCCGCATCTTCACCAGCTCGCTCTCCGGGACGTTGGCTTTCGCTTCCTTGCCCTTGCCTTTGCTGGCCTTGGGCGGCATGGTGGCTGTGAGGGCGGAAGCCGGGGGTGGAACGAGCGTGGAAGCGGCGGAAGAGGAAAAAGCTTCGCTCTGGGCTAGAGAGGAGGAAGGCGATGGCGACGGCCAGATTGAGAAGAAGAGGGGGGGTAAATAGGCTTGTGCCTCTGCGGCTTCTCCTTTTTATGGGGAAGGAGCGGGGCCGCCTCTTTTATTCCCCAATGTGAATGCGCCTCTATGGGCGCGTTGCGGTTGCAGCCTTTGGGGCACGCTTCCCACGTCGCGCGCTCGGTGCGTGTAGTGGGGGGCACAGTAAAACAAGATATTTACGAGCAGTTAATCCTCTGCCACGCGTGCCCGTGCACTATTTGGGCCTAGCCCAACAACGCCTCGCACTCGTGTATGGCCTAGGCCCGGGGGCTCCTGTCGGTGTACTAAGTATTGGGCCACTAGTACCCCGTACTTGTGCACGGGCAGTTGTAGCCATCCTTGCGGCAAGGCTTGCCGGGAACAGTTCGAGGTCAATTCAAGCCACCAAAGAAATCATCAAGTCAGAGATCTGAGGATCAGCAGATAAGAAGAGCTGGGATCCGAAGGCCAGCTTCCCCGGCAAGATCTTGCCGGGGTGGCCTGCGGAGCCCGGCAAGGATTGGCGCCCGGCAAGGCTTGGCGTCCGGCAAGGCTTGGTGCCCGGCAAGATTCGGCGCCCGGCGAGATTCTGCCACTGTGCCACCGCTTCGGCACAGTAACAAGCCTGACATTCTGGGTCCTTCTCTGGATGCGTGGCAACGCGCCAGTGGAGGAGAGCTTAAGCGGTGCTGATGGGATGGCCCCTTTTTCCATCCCCAAGAAAGTGAGGACACCTAAACGGACACCTCACGGTGCATTAAATGCGTTTGTCCTAATCCGTCAGGGGTTAGGTATGATACCCTGTAGCTACTTTACACCTCAATGTATGTATATTTTGCCACTGTGGTGACCCCTTTAGCATATAAAAGGAGGCCCAAGGCAACTGCTACAGAGGAGGAGAACTTGGGGCCCATTCTGCATGCGTAGCTGCTCTTTGAACGTACTGTTCACAACGAGCGCTCCTGAAGGTTGGGCTCAAGAACATTAATAAGAACACAAAGCAGGAGTAGGGTTTTACGCTGATCAGCGGCCCGAACCTGGGTAAAAACTTCCCGCGTCGATCGTTGGTTCTGCTCTTTGCGTATACCTCTCCCCCTGCCGAATCGTAAAGGGGTCTCTCGGGATCCCATTGATGTTGTGCCCCGACACAGATCTAGGAGGGTAGACGGTGGCGGCGAGGGAAATATCCCGGCGCTGTTGACGAGACGGTCATACGAGCGGCCTCGGCAAGGTGGACGACGGCCCGGATGAAGCGAGAGGACGCGATGCAAGGATCCTAGTCCGAAGCCATGGATGAAAGAGGTTGATCTCTTGTAATGGACGACGGTGTCGGGGTATCAGCTCTGGCATGGTGGAGGAGGATGGCGGTGGATGGGGTGGCGGACGGAGGAGACTGCGGTGGAGAGGGTGTTTTGGCGCCCACGGAGTACGAATGGGGAAACGGAGGGAGAGAGGAAGGGGGGAACCATGTCTTTAGGGCGCGCTTGTCTCAAATGCGAGGAAATTTACAAACTTAGCCCCCGTTTAAAATTTCCTACATCACAGCAATATTAGTCAGTTGGGGATAGGACGGTAATCTCGCATACACCGAATATTTGCCGACGGAGATTTCGGCCGAGGAGAGTTTGTTTTGGCGCCCACCGTGTATGAATCGGGGAGGGAGGTGAGAGGCGATTTCGGCCGAGGAGAAACTGTGTTTTGGCGCCCACCGTGTATGAATCCTGGGAGGTGAGAGGCGGAGGCGGTTATGTTATGTCTGAGTGAAATTACAAGCCTACCCCTATCGAAACCTATAGAAATCGAGCCGATAGGCTTTGCGTGTCAGGGATAGGCAGTAATTTCCATCTCACAGATTTTGGTTTCGGATGGTTACTGCGAGTTTCCCCGCTTTGTTCAAATTTTTGCAGAGAAAGAGTGCACGTTTACCGTGCCAACTCAAGTCAAATCCAGTTTGTATTTTTTTCGGGCAGGATCCATTTTGTATTCGAATACAAATCTATATACATTAGTTTTTTATATATACTGTCAAAAGCACAACACCCTTTATACATAAATATGGTTTACAAATGGCATGATCCCGTTTAGACATTAATTGCATATAAACCATGCATTGTCTCTAATTAAAGAATCTATGGATCACTAATATTGATAAACTATATAACATTACACGTGTCCCCAAATTCAAATGAATATGCATGTTTGATAGACCAATTTTCGTTATGATATTATCGATGGCGTGATCTCTAGTTTAAATATTTAAATCCTTTTTAATCTAGATATTCGTCTCATATAGCTATCACTCATGCTTATATATCTCTCTAGACCTATACGCCTTCATCGTCTCTTGGGTATCTCTCGTGCTACTTGTATGTCGACAATGATCTTTTATCTTCGTAACACACTGACGGTACTCTCTCCCTCGACCTTCACTCTATCTCTCTCTAAGTATATCTTGCTCCCTGCTATGTGTCTCTAACTATGATTCTCCTTGTGAAATCTCTTTCTCTCACACAAACACAAACTTCGTCTCCCGGGGTCTCATTTCTTTCTACTATTCCCCTGTGTGCCACTCGCACACTCCCTCTCACACAGAGATGTCTTGTGCTCCTTAGGTATGAGAAGCTATGACCCTCCCTCTTAAATATCTCTTTCTCACACTCAAACACAAACTCTGTCTCCCAGGGTCTCATATCTCTCCACCATTCCCTTGTATGTCGCTCACGCACTCTCTCCCTAGAGATATCTCGCGTTCCTTTATATGTCTCTCTAGCTATCACTCTCCTTGTGAAATATCTTTCTCTCTCGCAAACACAAAACTCCATCTCTCGGGATCTCATGTCTCTCTGATATTTGTTTGTATGTGACTCACATGCACCCTCTCTCTATCTCCCTCACACCCACACACATAACTCAGCCTTCTGATCCACTCAACTCTTATCTCTAACACACACGCTAGCTAGCCAATCTCCCTCTAGCTAGCATCTTTATCTTTCTATTTATTTGTTTCTCCATCAACCTTCTTTCTCGCCCTCACTCTTGCTTCCTATCACGCACACTATATATGTTTCTCTCTACATGCAGTCATGCGCCATCTTTTTATCTTTCTCTCAAACACACATAACTTCACCCCTCTGAACCACTCGGCGGTCATCTCTAACACACAAACTAGCCGATGTCCCTCTAGCTAGCATCTCTATCTCTCTATCTATCTGTAGTTTCTCCGTCAACCTTTCTTTCTCGCACGCACTCTTGCTTCCTATCACGCACACTATATCTGTCTCTCTATACATGCATCTATAGGTTGATCTCTTTTGCACAATCATTGTGTCTCGCTCTCTCTGCTCGCCATAGATGCATGCTCCAGCCCACGCCACTATCTCTTAAAGACAAAAACACATGCTCAATTATCGGGCCTTCTTCCCTCCACTCTCACATGCATGCATATTGTCATACCGATCCGTCTCTCCCATGTCGTTGATCTTATGACTTATGTCTTCTTTCTTTTATCTCGATCATGCGCGCGCGTAGACACACACATCCCACGTATACATGTATACCTCTCGCACATGCATGTTCAAGGTCTCCTATGTCTCCATACGTAGTTAATTACCCTCAGCCCTAACCCCAAATCAAATCGTTCTCTTCTTGTGTGCACATGACTTCCGCCTGGATGGGTCTCTTCTCTAAGACACGCACTCACACTTAACAATCTCCTTCTAGCTACCCCCTCTCTCACTCTTCCCCTATATCCCCGAAACCAATAAGACCATCCCTTCGTTTAATTCCCGCCTACATGCACCATCGATATATAGTAGACTTCCTCGGTGTCTCTCAAACAAACATGTTATCTCGATGTCGACTCCTCTCACGCGCACACGCCTTCTCTTCCCTCTTTACGGGCCTCTTCTCTCTCGCACCCCCCTCATTGGTGGCCTCTGCCATACACATCACCTCTCTACGATGAAGCCACACACACTTAAATTAGTTTCGCCACCGAAGACTCCGCTTCACACACACACACACACACACACACACACACTAAGACTCCATCTCACACACACATGCTCTAGGTGGAGCATTTATTCCTACCACCCTTCGTCCAACCTTACCCGTATGATAAACAATCACCTTAATTTACTTATATAACATGGACAAATTCCACTTTATTTTAGTAGTTAGCAAAGTTCTCATAATTATATAACGCAAATCACGAGAAGGAAGTGACATTTTTTTTACACAACCACGTTAACATGGCCACGTAAATCACAAGCTAAAGAGTAATACCATTATACTTATATGCCGATGCAAAAGGTGGAGTACATGTCCGAAGAGTAGAGTCGCACACGCACTCTGTCTCTCAAAATCTCACACACAAACCAGTTATGTGACGCCCCCTAAGCAGACCCATATGTTACAATTTGTGCACCCGTGGGTACACGTGATGGTGCGCATTTATTTAAGCCGGACTACGAACCCAAACAGTAGCTGCATTCATTCCCCTCCCGCTGCCTCTTCTCTGGTCGTCGTCGCCCGATAGCCATGGCCCGGCCGAAGGTAACGACATACGCCATGCTCCCGCCGGAGTGGCGCTTTGATCTGGAGGCAGTGCGAAGCCCGGATCGCAGCCGCCCTACCTCTGGAGTCCAGACTAGCCGGAGCCGGACGAGGAGGCGTTGGAGGCGGAGCAACACGCGGAGCCGGAGGAGGAGAATGACGACGTGGAGCCGGAATAGGAGGACGACAAAGCTGGTGAAGCGGAGCCGGAGGAGGACGATGATTTCCATTATACTCCGACTTAAAGGGCTTTAAGTTTCATGCCACATTTATTTCATAGAGATAAGAGAAAGGAAATTTTAGTGGTCATGCATGCATCTTTTTGTGCTAGCACTCCTATATAAGGGTTGGCCGATCGCTTCCTGCGGACGTGCGCGGGTGGTGGAAGAGGAAGGAGAAGGGAAGCGAGCTGTGGAGTACGCCAGTTGTAGCACGAGCTCCAAGGAACGTTCGTGCCAAACAATGCATAGTAGTATAGTATAGTCCAGCGGAGTATGAATTGGCCTTTAGGTTGTGTGTGGATGACATGGCTGCAACATGCAGGCTGCAGTTCGACAGCCTACTGCTCCGCTTCACACGGTTTGGTCATGCAAGATTTGCATGCACGCATGTCACACACATACTTGTCGAAGGCGTGCTCGAAAAAGGGCGACCAGGTCCACTAGTCCGCGTTGGTCCATGCGCCTGAAAAACAACTAATCCCAGTCGCTGTAAATGTCGTGCGTGCTTTAATTCTGGGCTAGTGGATGGACGTGAACGTGCCGTACAACGAACCGCCCGCCAGCTCCCTAATCTCTATCTCTACTCTTCTAATAATAATAATCTATCTATCTATCTACTCTTATAAAAAACAGAGTTGGTGATGATGGTGTGCCTGCCATCCTGCAATATAGGCCGTCCGATTTATATCTGACGGATAGGAAGGAAACTATGGCAATTTTACAAAAAGATACCCACACCCCTCTCCACATTTGCAAATAAGGCCTTCCCTCGTTCATCCTTTTCTCTCACAAGATAAACTACTCATACAAACGCATCTTGATGTTACATGCAATGCACGGGCATCTTGCTAGTAATAAATAATATTTTTTTTATAAAAAACTGAGTTGGTGATGATGGTGTGCCTTCCATCTTATAATATAGACCGTCCGATCTATATCTGACGGATAGAAAGTAAACTATGGAAATTTTGCAAAAAGATACCCGCACCCCTCTCCACATTTGCAGATAAGGCCTTCCCTCATTCATCTTCGTCTCCCACGAGATAAACAGCTCGTATAAATGCCTCTTGATGTTCAGTGCAACACTTGGGCCTCTTGCTAGTCTCAAATATAAACTGCAATAGTGCGTGCCCGCAGAACATCCTTTCCAAAGGGACGAAGCCCTGCAGTTACCATCTCCTCTCGTGTAAACCAACTCCACAAGGGACAAGGCAGTTGGTCGCCATTTCCATGGATTCGCAAGGCGGTGGTGCTTCTTTTCCTCGTCGAGGTTGGGAGACCTTGGATGACGATCCTTTGCGACAAATCGTAAGTCGCTCCGACTTCCTCACATCCGCAAGACTTAGCGGTACTTGCACCAAATATTTTAAGAGGGTGCGTAAATATGCGTGGGAGAAGGCCATGCTAGTTGGTCTGCCATGCGTCCTCGAGGATGAGGGTGCTTCCTTGGGGGTCTCTCCAGCGCGGTGTGGCTGTAGTTGCAAGTTGACGCCCCTTGAGATGCTGACGTTGAGGGGCACTGGGATTTTGTTCCATGAGCAGGTAAGTGATGAGTTTGATCACGTAGTAAATGCATTATAAAGACTACTTCCGTGTCCATTTTCTAATTCCCTCGCTGCGCACTGTTTCACAGGTTAGGCTTGGTGCCAGTGGAGATCGGCTTGCATATGTACGGGAGGGTACCAACATGAATTTGCACAACATCTACAACGGTGACACCGTTCCCGTAGAACCTTTGTCCAACATTGGGATCAGCCATGCAATGGGCCATCGCCTGAATTGGTACGATGGAACCACGGTGAGATTGAAGAAGATAGCAATCCTGGAAGCCCCGATAAGGTCGTCCGCCAACCAAAATTAGACTCTGATTGTGGTGTTCGACATCGCGATTGCTTTCACGAACCCTGCACATGGCGGTCAACGGTGGACCATGTTGTCTGCGGGCGATTTGTTGTTGTACGAGTACGAAGACGCTGTGCTCCTTTCTAACCGCATCTTTGCGGTGACAAACCAGGGGACTTGTTTCGTATGGGACACATCCTATGGTATACTCCCTCTCTTCCAGTTTATTTGTTTTGAATTTTTTTGTTTTATAAGTTTCAAATTCAAATTTAGAGCTCCCCATCACATGTTGAGATTACAATGTGCATTAAATCATTGCGTGCATGTAGTAGTTTTTTATTGGTCATTTATATTGGTCACGCATGCATGCATTGCAAGTAACGTTTTTTACCACAATTTTTTAGGAAACTGAGTGCAATAATTGAGTAGTCTTGCAAACTACCAGTAGTACACCTGAAATGGTACAAAATCAATACCACCACCACGCCCGCGTCTGAACGCCCTGGATGACCCAAACCCCCTCCCTTGCCGGCGCGCGCTTCCTGCCTGAAACGGTCAGCGTCGCCCCGGAGCGTCAGTGCCGCATTAATGCCCAGCCAGAGCGGAGGCGCCTCTCACTGGCGCCGGCTTTGAAGCAGCGCGACGGCCGAGAGAGCGCCGCTTCCCGGTGCACGCGACTGCTCCGCGTCGAGGCTGGCCATAGTGGTGGTAACTTAGCTGGTACATACACTCGGGAATAGCAGACATGGTGATGTGGCCGAGAATTAAAGAAGAGATAGGGGGTCATGCATGGCAATAAATGTGATCATCTATGCTACTACTCTATGATACTATGCACTATAAAAGTAGTATATCATACACTAGTATCATGCGCTAGTATATTGTATATGATACTCCCCACAATGAGTAGCCTCAAACGACACCACGGCCGGCCGTCGTGCGTGCGCCGCCCACATTACAGTTGCAACTTGTTTAGAGTAGGTTTTACTCCGGTTTGTATGAAAACTGTAATGTATCTTTTCCGGTTTATATGAAAAGTTTTTGAAATGTAATGATTTTCGTCCGGTTTCTATGAATTCCGCCTTGTTTGCATGATTATGCAGGGTAAAGTCATCCCCCAATCAAAATCAGATCGCCAATCATGGATGTGCATGGGGCATTTGGTCTAACTTGGAACCTTGTAGCTGACGACACCCAGTTGGGACGTACTATCTTAGCAGTCGTTACCCATGGTACCATTGAAGGGCAACAAGGTGCCACGATCTACCACCATCGGACCCTGATCATGTACCCAGGTAATCCCTTCTCTCTGATCCAAGAGTAGTAGAGCCAGGAACTATAGTATATCTTATTGCCATGTCATCTTATAACATTTCAGTACATGTCTCTTTGTACTCCAGGAGCAGGAGTAGTTCTTTCCTTCTTTTTTTTATTGATTGGGATAGTCATCTACGCAACTTTATAATGCTAGTTGTATAAACTACAAAGGACTTAACAATTTCAATTCCGTGTAGTACTGGCTAGGTAGCCATAGTCCCATCAAACAAAACTACTCCTACTTTAATTAATGTACATGGCCCAGGTAACACTCTCAAATTGTTTGTCGTCGCCCATGCCGCAGCTGGTCTATACATTGCTTCCGTTCCCCCTCATAGAAATAAGCAATATAAAGTATTTTATTTTAATCCGTATCCCCTGCTTACGTCACCTTATTATACTGCATGGACCATAACCATGCACGTCAGCATGTATCCAGGTTTGAGATGCCAGGTGTACCAGATGGACGGCGGCGTGTTCGAACCCCGTGATGCTACCTGGGTGCGGATGAACACACTTGAAGAGTACTCGATTTTCATCGGGGACAACTACCCCATAGTGCAAACGATGCCACCTTCCGTGCACGACGCCGACGGCCTGCCGTTCATGAAGAACGGGTGCGTTTTCATTGCGCACCGACGGATTCATATCTTGAATGCCCCTATCCCTGATCTATGCCGCTTCAGGTTGGATGAGTCTCCATCGTGGGGAGCCACACTAAGAAGCTGCGATGATATGGACTCCCGTTGCCCACCGTTATGGATCGTTCCATCTATGAAGAACACGTGGGACTGGAACTACGAGACGGACATGTACCCAGGGATGTACGAACCTGAGTAATGTAGCGCAGTAAGTGAAGTAGAAAGGCACAAATAATATGAACATGGGTGGCATATAGGCATTTGTCTCTTACTACCACTAAATGTTGTACGTGCAATGCACGGTGATATTATGATGTACGTGCCTAAGTACTCTACTACTATATTAATTGGAGGCAAATATTAGGTTTTATATTTGTTTATGTGTATGGCCCGAGACCTTCCAACTAGACGCGTCTTTCTCTCCGGGTCACACTTTGTATCATTCATACTACTAGTACTACGTGTGGTCTCCGACCTAGAAGTGGAAGAAGTGGAGACGCTCTACCACGCTGTTCATGTCCCACTCCTTTCGCTGACGTGTGGGACATCCAGCACGTGCCGTGTTTGGCACTCCGTCATAAGAGTTGAAATACTAGCTTTCATCAAAAATAAAATATAAATATAAATCAGCAGTGATACTATACCATGCGGTTTCCTTGCTCCTCGATATCAGAAAGAATACTTCTGTTAGCTGACATGTGGGACGTTGACCATCCTCTTCCACTTGCCATGCACGCAGAACTCCAAGGGAGAGTCTTCCCGGCCGTCGCGCCGCAGTAATAACGACTAATGAGCCGTCAAATCATAGGCCCAACCTTTCCCACTATAAAGTTGCTCAGACGAAGGAACCATCATGACTTCGTTGAATTCCGCTTCTTGAAGAAAACTACTGTACCAACAATACTGCTAGCTACAGTAGTACTGTACTCCAGAGGAGGCCTCCTTTGGTTCATAGGATAGGAATTTTATAGGAATATGAAAATCATTGGAAGTGAGATGACATGCATCTCAATTCCTATAGAGAAAGCGATGCCATTTGATGCATAGGATATGAATTTTTCCATTGAGTCTAGGCTAATTTTGATGCATAGAATAGGAATTCGCATACTTCCCGCCTGAACGTCAATGCCGCATTCACGCCCGACGCGACCTCTCACTGGCGCCGGCATTGCAGCAGCGCGACGGCCGAGAGAGCGCCACCTGCGCGGCATCCCGGTGCAAGCGACTGCTCCGTGTTAACGACACCACGGCCATCCGTCCGTCCACCTCCCACATTAATGACACACGGCTGCTGACGAACCTACTCCGGCGCCAGCCATCCATCCGTCTGCCATGGCTCATTGCCATTCGCCCGCTATATTAACTTCAGCCCCTGCCCCCAGCCATAGCCAAAGACCCACAATAATTCTCCTCCGGTCCCTTCCTTCTGTCGGAACCACTCCAACCATGGCCTCCTCACACTCGAAAGCTCTCTTGGACGTACTATCACAGGAGTAGATGAAGGACATCGACGGCCCCGCTCCGGGCGTGCTCCAAAGCTCTCTTGGATGTACTGTCGCTGGAGTAGACAAAGGACATCGCCGGCTCCCCCCGGCCGCCCTCCGCCGCCACGACCACGAAGCCGGCGCGCGTGCGCTGGCGCAGCCCGCAGCGAGGAAGAGTAGTACAAGGTAGGTCACCGCCGCTCTGGTCCCAGGAAGGCAACCCCTCCTCCACTCAGTCGACACCAAGCTTGGTGGGGCAAACATCGGCGGCCTATTAGCTGTTTGACGGTGATGTGGAGGCGGAAATCTTCAGAACGTTGTGCTCTGGAGGAGGAGGTTATCGAGGTGGAGCTGGACAAAGCCGAGGCGGATGAGGAGGAGGCAAAGGCAATAGCCAGAGCGTCAGTTCTCGGGGCTCATGGCCGGACATGGTGGTCGAGCGCCGGCGATTGTTTAGATTAGGTTTACCGTAGGTTTTAGTATGGTTTGTGCGGAATATGTAATGAATTTCGTCTAGTTTATAGGAAAAGTTTTCGAAATGTAATGAATTTCATCCGGTTAATTTGAAATTTGCTTTGTTTGCATGAATTTCGTCCGGTTAGTTCATATAGTTGTCGAAAGGTATGCGGGCAGCATTGGATGGCATCCTGTGGCATCAGTGTCCTCGGACAAATGCCGGTGTAAATTTGTGGGTCAGCTGGAGATGCCCTAACTATCATGCTATAATCGCTAACAGTGCTCCATTATTTCGCAGGGAATAGTTATCCCTCGATCAAAATCAGATCCGCCGTGTTTCGCACTCCTCCCACGTAAGAGTGGAGACGCTTGCTTACATAAAAATGGAGCAAGTGGACATCACTGTAGCACGTCATATCACTCAAACCCACTAGGCCAAACTAGCCCGCCTAACGCGCGGGAAAGCCCCACCCTCGTCATTTTGTTCTGGATTTCTATCGATCGATCGCACGAAAATGTTACACTTTGCAAGTGCAAAAGGAAAAGGCGACACACTTAAAGCACGCCTGACGCGTTCGCGTCGCACCCCCGATAGTCCGGCTCGCACGCCGCGCACCAAAGGGGACACGCGTTGTCTTGCATTTTCACTGACATGTGGGACTGCAATTGAATAAACCACCGATAGCCGAAATCTAATCGCTCGGCAGGCGTCAGCTGAGAAGAGAGAGACAGGGGAGGGAGAAGAGATTGCCCGCCCGCCGCGCACGGACTCCAAGAACTATGGTGATAATGTGAGGTGGGCCATGCGGGAGTCCGGACCGCTTCCAAGCCCGCTTTGTGACCGCCCTGGCCCACCAGAAAACCCCTCCCCCCTCCCGTGCGCACTCCCCCTCAGGCGCCAGCTTCCCGCATTCATAGCAAGTACAATACTGGGCTATAAGCCCGCTTATGTGGAGGAGAGAGGCATTGAAAAAGTGAAGGAGTGGGCTCTGCAAGAGCCCGTATCTACACGTGCTCCTAGGTATAAAAAACTAATTCTCAAAAAAAGGTATAAAAAACAATTGTGTCTAAAAAAAGAAGGTAAAAACATTTGAGAGGAAATAGATAGAGAGAAAGTGAGAAAAAGTTGTAACCTTATAGCCAACCTTATAGTCAACACTATGGTACATGAGGAACGAGGGAGTTGTGCACATGCCAAGTTCACTGGGCTGCCGTGTTTCAAACTCCTCCGTCATAACAGTGGAGACAATAGCTTTCACAAAAAATAAACAATGAATACTCCTTGCTCGTCCTCGATATCGGAAAGAATACTTTCATTCGCCGACATGTGGGACGTCGACCATCCTGGTCCACTTGCCAGGCACAAAATTATCCTGGTCCACCCCGGTCGTAGCGCAGGCCCAACCTTTCCCACTGTAAGTTGGTCGGGCGAAGGAACCATCATGACTTCGTTGAATTCCGCTTCTTCAAGAAAACTTACTATACCCGCAATACTGCTACCACACGTGAAGACTGGACGGCATGGTAGCACGTCATATCACTGAAACCCACTAGGCCAAACTAGCCCGCCTATGATTTGTACGTCTCTGTACTGCTATGATTTTGTGTTCTAAAAAAATATCCTTTGCCAATCTAACAATTAGGAGTAGAAAGAAATGGAGGCCTCCTTTGGTTCATAGGATAGGAATTTTATAGGAATAGGAAAATCATAGGAAGTGAGATGACATGCATCTCAATTCCTATAGAGAAAGAGATGTTATTTGGTGCATAGGATAGGAATTTTTCCATTGAGTCTAGGCTAAAATTTTTTCCTCCAAAATATGAAGGTTTGATTCCTATCCTACATAGGAATAGGAATCCATTCCTATAAAGCAAAGGGCTTCAAAGGAATATTTCCTTTGCAAATCCTATCCTATAGAGTTCGTACAAACCAAAGGAGGCTGGAGGGTGCTCTCTCTCTAGATCTCTCTCCATCCCACAACCCCTCTACCACACGTACACACTCTCTATAGCCACTCCGAAAGTACGATGTCACTACACATTCATGCTTCCAATAAAAAAATTACACATTCACGCATGTTACAAGTACGTGCCAATTTTGCTGGCTATTAATGTGAATGTATCCGTGAACCAACTCTTTGAGTTTGATGTGAATTTAATGTATAATTGTGGACTATTGTCTGATCGATCGGTAAGCCTACAATTTTAGGAGCTTGGGCTATTGGCTGATCGACGACGGATCAGACCTATAAGCGTACCACGAGCTCATCAGCCCCAACGTTTCTCTTTGGTGAGTGTTTGCATGTACTATAGCTCGCACAGTAGCTAGCCTACTAACACCAAGAATCATCAAACAAGCCCTGCTGATATGATAAATAGTTCAAACTTACATCTAAGCATGCCATATATTACATCAAAAGCTGGTGAGGATACATCTGTTTCCATAACTCGGAGAGGGTTCGCACGATTCACTATCAAACAAAAGTAGCAAGTACCGCCCACACGAGACAGTGCATAGCCCTAAGATGGTTTGATAACACGCATTGTTCTGGTAATTAAACACAATGTAAACTACCTTGAAGGATTAGCGTGACCAACTATTTCTTGTCATCGATCTCTCGAGCAATGACCACAGCACGGACAGCGGCATGGGAATCGATCTCTGGGGCGATGTCCACAGGACAGACCGCGACATCGGAATCGATCTCTGGGGCGATGTCCACAGGACGGACAGCGGCATCGGAATCGATCTCCAGGGCGATGTCCACAGGACGGACCGCGACATCAAAAATGATCTCTGGGGCGATGTCCACAGGACGGACCGCGACATCGGAATCATCAAGGACGTCCACCGGCACCTGCACAACCCTAACATATTAGCAAGCACATTACAAATAATAAAAAACCACAACTATGGTAAGCCATTTTTTTACCTTGTGCAGCTCACCGGGGGATCCCATCCCTCCGGGGGCCATCTCCTTGCCAGGGAAATACTGCTTCTCAACGGCGACTATCTCCTCAAACTCGGCCTTGAGCTTCTCATAGGTGGCCATTAGAGTTTCTGGGGTAGGCACGGCGGGGCCCTTGCTATTCTTCCAGCTTTCTTTGAGGAGTTCGTCCGCCAACGTCGTCAACTCTTTGGCCAATGCTTGTTTCTTGGAGTTCTTTGTCTCCATGGGTTGGCCCGCCAACATGGCCAACTTGTTGGTTGCTGCTAGCTTCCTGGAGAACTCTGTCTCGAGTGGGTTGTCCGTCGGCAACTCTTTTCCTAGTGCTCCAGGATCCATCAATAAACTGACAAACAAAAAGCAATCGAAAGGAAACCACACTTGCAATGAAAACGGGAAAAGAATAGGCAGTGAGAATCGGTCGGTGCTTCGCAAAAAGAAGATTCTTGGAATGAAAATATAGTAGCATCACTGATTCGCCCACCTTTCCTTTGTTGGTACAGAAGAAAAATGCCAGAAGTGAGTAGCCTGGAGTGAGGTTTTCTTCAAGAAAGGGGAGAAAGGGCTTCAACAAGCGTTCCAGTGAAATGATGGTTGCTTCGTCCAGTCCAACTTCGAGGCCACTTTACCACTGCTGGTAAAGGTGTGGGTTTTGTGATATGATGGGTCATGACGGCCACACCGGGGTGACTGGTGAGTCTTGACTGTAGCACCTCGCTGTGATTTGGTGGATGGCACGCGAGCCCGGATGCTTGATGTCCCGCATGTAATAGAGCGGCTAGTCATATATTAGTTTGGACGATAGACGAGGAGCTTCGTCTGGGTTTATTGGTCCCTATGATAATCTGTGCCAAATTTTGACTACAAATTTAACTAACCAAATGTTCATGCATGTCACAAAAAATTACATCATTGAAAACTATGTTCAAATATGAACCCAAGGATATAATTTTTGTTAACATGCACTAACATTTTGCCAGTTAAATCTTTGGTCAAAATTTAGCACAAATTACAAAGGGTCCCAATAAAGATTGTACTCTCACATTTTGTTTTGAGGATACTCCCACATAGAAAATATAAATAATAATGCATGTTGGTGCAGCCCATGTTTTCGATAATTTTAGCCGTGGGCTTGTTCATAATTTTTACGAGGCGGTGGTTGTTCACTAAATGGAGGGTCTGGTACCAGACTTCAACTATACAAAGTGCGACCTGGCACACCGTAACACCACTTGGAATAAGCGGGTAGCTATATCAAAAAACAATCAACAACTCAAAAAAAATGGTGACCTGGCACGTACACAATTTTAAACGATTGTTTTGATGGAGTGAAAGAAGAAAACTACCCCACTATACGTATATATATAGGCAGGAGTCTCCGCACTTGCTTGCTAGGGTTGCTCTATTCACACACTCTCATACTCTCCAGATCTAAACAAGATAGCGGTGGTAACACTGTCTTTCTATCCTCACCGCCGGTTACAGATCCGGACGTATCCCCCTCGCCGGTGAAGGGGAGGAGGGGCAGCGTTTAGGCCGTCGTCGACAGCGAGGGAGGAGACCCACTACCGGCCGCACCGTTATCTCTGGCCGAGCGCTGGCACGGGAGGTTCTCCGATCCCTTCATCGCTGCCCTAGTGTGGGCGGATCCGGCGTCCCACCGCCCACCTATCCACACCCCGACGACCTTTAGGTATATCTTCCTTCGAAACCGTCCTAGCTCTACTTCCCCACTGCATGTGCATCATTTTCTACCTCTCAGCCCCCCTCGTAGCTAGGCTCGATCGGATGGTCCAACATCACCTAATTTTTTTTCTATTGTTAGAGGTAAAGCTACTTCATGGAGTCGAATCTTCTACTTGGTTAAAACAAGAAATAAATGGGGAAATTTAGTATGTACATCGGACTTGGTACAAACAGGAAAGAAAGGGGGTGAAAGTAGTACAGACTGGTCATCCAACCGGTCTCTTGGTCGAAAAGGGAAATATAGGGGAAACGTTGTACACAGTGGTATGACCAGCACTAGATTTGCAATCCACACATAGGAATAGGTGGCTAGAGTGAACAAAAATGGGACCAACCTAGATATGTTTCTTGGATGTTTGTTTCTTGGGGCAACAAACTCTGAATCACCACTTTATGCCCCGGTTTAGGTACATGGTGCTGGACTGCTGGTGCACCCACTGTCCCATGCCCTTATAGCAAATATTTAGCTGTTCTTAATCTAATGCCCCTAGTAAAATGAAGCCATGCCACTGTTATTAGCCATGACAAGTTTAACCAATTGTTTTTGCCAGTAATTGTTTGAGACTCTGACTGTTTCCTCCATAGCTTTTTGTGCAAACAGGGATATCCATTTCACCTCGTTGCTATTGCGACCTTTTGGTGCACTGCACAAAACACTTCTTAAAAGGAGTGACTTTTGTGCTGTTTAACTGGAATGTTAGAATGGAACCGTTGGTTCATTTCGGTGGAACTGCACAAAGGGAGATCTGTGTTCCAATCTTCATCCTCCATATTGGCACCATAACCTTCCTTTAGGTAAGAATGATATTTAATGCATGTGTTCACCTCTATTTTGCGACTGCCATGAGAAAATAATGCTATTGTTTACTAGTATACTTGTACTCCCTCACTAACAAAATCAATTCTGAAATAGAAGGCCAATCATGTACTTGGTTTCACCAACTGGTGAGGAGAAAGAGAAATAGAGCATGAAGAGGAAGACGAAGAAGAAGAAGAAGGAGGAAATGAAGAAGATCACACGATGGTACCGTCCTATGTTATCCTGACATCTTGCTAGTGGTATTGTATTGCTGTGTTGCTACTAGTCTTAATTTACTTAGAAGACTAGCAAGATGCCCGCGCATTGCACGTAACATCAAGATGCATTTGTATGAGTAGTTTATCTTGTGAGAGAAAAGGATGAACGAGGGAAGGCCTTATTTGCAAATGTGGAGAGGGGTGTGGGTATCTTTTTGCAAAATTGCCATTGTTTCCTTCCTATCCATCAGATATAAATCGGACGGCCTATATTGCAGGATGGCAGGCACACCATCATCACCAACTCTGTTTTTTTATAAGAGTAGAGATAGATAGAGAAATGCAGCAGAGTACTACTTGGCTTGACGACACATCATACTAATTAACTGGATTCTGGATGCATGTGTGACCCAACTCTACACGATCAACAGTGCCAAGGTGATCTTGCTAAAGCTGAGGCGTCAGTCGAGGCCATTCAAAGGCTCCGGCAACGTCTCCCTTACATGTGAGATGATCCTCCAGGAGCCCTTCCACTTCTGCTGTCTCTCCTGCAAGGTCACTTAATTAATTAGGAGTACTTAAGTAGCACTAATTTATTGCTGCCTAATTTTCCTGTCGGAGTTAAACAAATCTTTAGTAGCACCCTATGCTGAATCATGTACGTGTGTATGTGTGTAGATGGAGGTGAATCATGTGGTGGAGCAGGGAGGGAATCTTGGTAGTGTCATGACATAATAATGCTATTGTTTTGCATGTCAATTTATTGCCACTGGTTCAATGAGGCAATGTTTTGCGTATTGTCCATCATGAATTCGATTCTTCTGTTAAAGTAATATGCTAATGTCTTTCTATCCTTTCTCACTAAGCTAATGAAGGTTTCACCTTGTTCCTACTTGTGCAAATAGGGATCATGTTGTGCCAATCGTACATTTTAGTGGAACTGCACAAGAGAATACAATGAACTGTATCCTAGCCAGTGCTTTAACTCTGCTGGAAGTTCTTGATAATCTTTCGATATAATCTCACCACTGGTAAACAAGAGTGATGTCAACCATACATTTGAAGTGCACAAAAATATATACTATTGAATGATTCCAGTGAGTGCTTTATCATCTCTTCTGGGACTACTTGAATAAGCTTTTTTGCTCAGGTTGGTACCGGCCTAAGGCCTTCATCCATATTAGTTTGCTGTCATCTCTATTTGTATCGTGCTACTGTGTTGCTACTGTCATGAGAAACTCCTTTATCTTTGCACGTTAAAGTTTTGCAACCTATGGTACATGGCAATTCTTTGAGTGTTGAGCTAATTGGCACTGATTAAATAAACTAATGCCTCTCTTTAAGCAAGACTACTATGTTGCTAACTTTACCCATTAAGATAATGAGGGTGCTTCTATTTGTTAGTGTATGTTTCATCAACTATTCACACCATTACAGTAATCTCACTCTCTCAATATATGTGCCAACATGGATGCTCGATTTTGGTAGAACTGCACAAAAACTTTGGGTGCTTCATTGCCTCGACTGCATCCTTCCTTTCATGTCAGTCGCTTATCTCGGCTTCCAGTCAAAGGAAATAGTAATTGATATGCTACCTCACACAGGTTGGTACCGGTCTTTATCCTGATTATTGTGCTTGTCATATGTATTGGTAATTTGGTATTGTGCTACTGTTTGCCGATTTCATAAAGGAGTAACTTGGAGCCTGAACTCGCAGGCAAATCATTACATTGGGCGATTTTAGTAGAACTGCACAAAAAGATCAGATGGACAGATACTTATGCTGCTGCTATGTACTCCAAAGTTCGCTCAGACAAGCATCGATGGTGACAAGAACAAGTTCTAGAGTGAACACCAACAATATTGCTTGGCGCATAGCCCAGAAAAACGCAGTCAAGTCTTTGGTCCCAACTTGTGCCTTTTGGTTATCGGCACATATGGTAGAGAACTATATGGCATGCAGTTTAAAGATTCCAGACAAGTTGGTTGATACGTATATTCATCTGGCACTTAATCAGTCTACACGCCAGGGATGCTCCATTTCAGTTGAACTGCACAAAAAATTTGGGTGGTTCATTTTATCAACCGCCTCCTTTCTTGTCTGCAATGTAGAATTTTGGCGAGCTACAGGACCAAGATGAGCCAGTAAACTAGTTGGATGAAAGTAGTGGCCAAGTTGCTCAAACCTCCCTCGGCATCGAGGCCACTATCTCGAGGATAAACCTACAAGCAAAGTTCAGATTGTCTGTGTTGCCTCTTATGTACTCGAAAGTTTACTCGTACAAGCATTAATTTTAGCAAGAAGTACCACCGAGTGAACACCATTTACCAGTCTGTACCCTATGTAATTAAAGTTTGTCCATGGATGATATTGGCTGTGATCTCAATAATTTTGATGCATAAACATGCTGAACATGTGTATATATGAATCTTTTTGTGAATTATCTATGAATATTGTCTTGTGATCTATCAATCATTTGGATGCATAGACATGCTGAACTTCTGTATATATGAATCTTTTGAGTTGTTGATTGTGAATGTTGGCTATGAATATGAACGTGTCCTGTGAACCTGAGTTTGATACGAATGTTTACCTTTTCTGTTGTACTTGTGTGTGCACTTGTTAGAATGTCTACTGTGGAATTGTGACGTGTGAATGTCAACGGCACACCATCTTCCCGAGAAGAATTGCACCTGCTTGTTAGGGTAGCAACGGCGCATCAGCTCTTTTTTATCCTTTTGCTCTGTCTTCCCCCTCCCCCGCTCAACCCCTGGCGTAATGTTTTCGGCCTCAAAACAAACATAGTACTGCATTGTTTTTGGGCCTTGATGAAAAATCAAGTGCTGCTTTCTGTAGGTTGGCCCGCCCAGCAAATGGGCTGCTGGTCCACCACGGGCTGGGAGGTTAAAAATACAAGTTGTATGGTGCGGAGGCAAGTAAAAAAAAGCCATCGAGAGCCATCCACTGAAAAAAAATTGCGTCTGATGTGCTTCTTCAGTCGCGCCGCTGGCCCCCACTTTAATCCAGTTCGCTCCATTCCCCAACTGGCAGCACAAGACGGATGTTTATTTCCCCCTCGCGCTGTCGGGGGATTAAAGAACCACAGCATCAAATCCAACACCGGCGATGGCTGCTTGTCCAAGTGATTTTCAGATAAGAAATTGCATGTTTCAGAGGCAGAGCATTTAAATCAACATGCACTTTTCAAACATGGATAACAAAATGTTGGAAATTTTATTCATGGTAAAAAAATGGAACTAACAACAAGTTAACATCATGCTGATCAATATTCATGTATAGCACATCTTCATATGATGCAAAGTCAAAAAGATATGCTATTTTCAAAATGGCAAGACAATGTTGAGAGTGCGAAAAACTGGGTAAACTAGGGACGAAATTTTGGCAAGTGTTAGATATTTTTCAACTGCACCAGTTGGAATTGAACACGGGCAGTACAACTTTTGGGTCAGAGGGCTACAGCCACTGGGCTAGTGCGGTATGTTCAAAAGAATGAAGGCGTCTTCCCCGGCTCCGGTTCTTTCCCATCTGTGTGCGCTTGCCGTGGTGCCACCGTATGCCGTTGTCAACTTGCTGAACAAACGAGAGGAATCCGGAGAGGACTGTACGCCGAGAGGATGACAGTGGGGACCCACCAGGTCCAAGCCATACGCAAGCAAGTGCCTCATTGGAAAAAAAGCTTCCTCCTAATTGTATACTGACGTTGGGGACCACGGGTTTGTCAACCTAGTCAATAAGCGAAATAAATTTCCAACGATGACTGTCATCGGGGAGCTTTTTTTCAGGGGCATCGGGGATCTTCTTTTTTTGTTGCGGGAAAGGGGTATCGGGTATCTAGCTGGTATCATTTTTTCAGAGGGTGAACACGTATCAGCTAGGCCTAGGTTTTGTTTTTTAACATGCGTAGCCCACGACATACCGAGACAGTGGTTTCAACTTATTTTTTGAGGTCCATCATGTACGTACCGGCCTATGGGCCTCCCAGCGTAGGTTTTACTTTTTCTTAAACATCGGAAGCCCAATGTATTTTTTTAATAAAACGTAGATCTCTGTTCTATTTATCTATATATAAGAATAATAATGCAGTGTCCAATTTATGTTTTCCCTTCTAACCACATTATATATATTTATATTATTACTACTATCATATATTTAGTAGAGACTTATATATACATTATAAAAACATCCCATGTCTTATTAGCTTATAAAAGTAAATGTTTAACAGAAGTTGGCAAGGAAAATCCTGGTTGTTTTTGACTCACAGGCATGGAAAATCCTGGTGATTGCATACAAAAGTTTGCGAAGATTTTAAGGACCAATGTAATAATAACGCGCTCATTTTTCTTTTGAGCAATAAGTCCCTAATTTGTTAATTTTATATATAATAAAATGTGTAGCTCTGGTTTGTTTTTTGATATTAATTGCTCCTTCTAACCTAACATTAAATATAGAACAAGCCCAGCTAATTCGTGTATTTCAAGAAAGTGCAAATGGGCTGGGATTTCTTAGAAAATATTAAAAGGGCCGCATTGAAGCGAAATTATTTGTTCACCCAGCCCAGCAAATGGACTGTAAATTCTAGAAAACATGGGTTAGATATATTGCACATTTTTGCAGGATAACATGTGGGCCAATAGGTCAAAGCCTACGCAAGGCATTGTCAACTTAGTCAACAAATGATTCTGACATCCACAGCCATTGGATTTATATCCAACGGCCGGCATGCAACTTCAATCCCTCGTCTTCTTCCTCCAGCGTCGCTGGGACCACCTACTCCGGCCTCCGGTGGCTAGCAGCTCTGCTTAGCACGCATCACTACGAAGCGCTACCCCACCGCCGGCCAGGCTATCCCTCCACCCCTCCACACCTCATGTTATTCTCCACCGACTGCAGCCCCACGCCACACCAGAACCTGTTATAACTCTTGTACTCCTCTCAATCTGCGACTCCACTGCCGCGTCTTCCCATCTCCGGGTCATTCCAGTCCGGGGCCTCACCGTCGACCACCGATTTACTACGCTCGGCGCGGCGTGGTCAACAAACGAGAGTCATCGGAAGAGGACTGTACGTGGAGAGCCTGATAGCTGGGACCCACAAGGTCCATGGTCGCACACAAGGAAAGTTCCTCCTTATTAAGCTGAAAAAAATGTTTCCTCCCCCTGACAGCTAGGACCCACCGGTTGTATCTTCGCACGGAAGGAAGTGCCTCCTTGTTATGCGAAAAAAACTATTCCTCCCGATGACAGCTGGGACCCGGCAGATTTGGTGGCTGACTTGTGGGCCTACTAAGCTGACGCATACGCAGGGCTTTGTCAACTTAATCAACAAATGATTCTAGCAGCTGGACCATTGGATGTTAATCCAACAACCGTGCTGCTTCTTCAACCGCTGTTCTTGCTCCTATCTCCCGTGGGCGGCAGTGCTGCCGCGCACCCGAACCAGTCAAGTTTCCCACTCCTCTCATCTGTGACTCCACTACCGCATCTTCCCCATCTCCGGGTCATTCCAGTCTAGGGCCTCACCGTCGTCCACCAGCCTTGGTGCGCTCGGCACGGTGTGGTCAACGTGGTCAACAAACAAGAGTCATCGGAAGATGGCTATACGTGAGAGGCTGACAGTGGGGACGCACCACGCCCATGGACGCATGCATGCAACTGCATCCTTTTTACCCTGAAAAATAATGTTTTCTCCCCCTGACAGCTAGGACCCACCAGCTACATCTTCGCACGCAAGGAAGTTCGTCCTTATTACGAGAAAAAAAATGATTCCTCCCCCTAACAGCTGGGACCCAGCAGCTATATCTTCGCACGCAAGGAAGTGCGTACTTATCCTCCCTGACAGCTAGGACCTACCCGGTCGAAGCGTACGTAGCGTTATCTGTCTTGTCGCGAACGTGTATGTACATACTAGTCGATCGGTCACTCCGCAACGATGAACCGTGGCCGAGTAAGTAGCAGCACATGTCATAGTAGAGCCCCCCACATAGCAATTCAGGCTGTCCCATCTAAACCGTGTACACGTACATACAACCACACACCAAAAAATACGGCCACGTACGTACATACGAGCGGGGTCTCGAAACACGTACTCGCGCATATGGACGGCCAGGGCTCGTGTACATGGAGAGGCAACGGACGGTAGCGACGTTGTCCTATTCATCGGCAACTAACCGGCTGGGTCGGAACGGAGGAAACAACGTCGTGTCCACCAGGAGCCAAGTGACTGGGTCGGAACGCGTCCTGTTCATTGGGAGCGAAGCCACTGGGTAGGAATGGGTTGTGTTCAATGGGAGCCAACTGGCTTGGACGGAACAGCCGGAACGGGGTCTGGCCTACCGCAAAACGGAGGAAAACGGCCTTCTGTTGGACCGCGTACGGTCGAAACGGGGTCCTGTTCATCGGGAAGGGTCTGGCGTACTGCACAACGGAGGAAACGGACTTGTGTTCGAGTGCCTACGGTCGAAATGGGGTGCTGTTGATCGGGAGGGGTGTGGCGTACCGCAAAACGGAGGAAACAGACTTGTGTTGGAGCGCATACGGTCGAAACGGGGGTCCTGTTCATCGGGAGGGGTCTGGCGTACCGCAAAATGGGACTCCATGGGCTACTATTCATCCACCGTCTACTACCTCGCTCCAGCCTCCACGAGCTACTGTTCATCCACCGTCGACTTCCTCCAGCCTCCACGAGCTACTGTTCATCCACCGTCGACTTCCTCCAGCCTCCACCAGCTACTGTTCACCACGGGGGTCCTGTTCATCCAGCCTCCACCGGCTACTGTTCAACCAGCCCTCCACACGGGGTCCTGTTCAACCAGCCCTCCATAGGGTCCTGTTCATCCACCCCCAACCGGATCGGGTGTGTGACAGCCTCCTCTCGATCGGGGTCCTGTTCATCCAGCGGCAACGACCTCTATTACCACGGGGTCCTGTTCATCCAACCCCCACCGGGAACTGTTCATCCAACCCCAACAACGGTCACTGTTCATCAAGAGGCGGCAGCAGGTTCAATCGGCTTCAGTTAGCAGCAGTAGCGAAGGAATCGCTCGGGTTCAATTAACAGCCAGGGATCGATCGCTCGGTTCAGTAACGTAGCTAGTGCAATCGCTCGGGTTCAGTAAGCGAACGCCTCGCTCGGGTTCAGTTAGAGCCCAACGCCTCGCACCCACGCACGTACGTGTACGAGAGAAACACGCAATCGCTCCGTGCATCGCTCGGCCCTGACCACCCACCGTAACCGGGAACTTCCCGAAATTTTCCTCACCCTCGCTTCTACCATGATTTTTTCCGTCATGGACGGCCCAAAGAATGTCATGCAGGTGCGTCCCTGGCCCGCCCAGGATGAAAAGCCCATTTTATGTCATGATTTTTTGTCATAGAAGTAGGAGTCCACCACATCTATGATGATACGTGCTTTTGTCACAATTATCATCATAGAAGTGTCATAAGCATGACAGAATTTTTTTTCGTTCAGCCCAAAATGTTACGGATGTGTCTTTTTTTGTAGTGAGCGTAGGATTTGTTACTGCCTTGACTTATACTCAAAGATGACCATGTACTCCTATATATATGCCCACGAGGCTCAAGCAATACATCAAGGATTCCACCAATCCCTCTATCCCTTCTAATAGTAAAGAAGGCACTGAAGAAGTCCTTGGCATATGAACAATGTGCTGACAACCCAAAAGCACCTGTCTATATCTCGGGTCAGAGAATGCTACCAGACAAAGTGTACGAGCACCTGAGGCTTGAGATGAAGATTCTACATGACAAAATTGTGGAATCAGAGTTTGCCAATAATAAGCCGGGATCCATCGTTAACCCAACACACTACACTGCGAAGGTGCCAAAGGGATATACTTTTTTTGAAAAATTCTGCGGGGACAAAATATACATAGATTTCAAGGTGATCTTCTATATGTTCAGATTCTATAGTATAGAAACTTGTCTAATGAGGCTATGGGCTCTTTTTCAAGCCACTGAGGTAAGAAGCAAGAAAATTTCTGATGTCGCCATAGCCGGCCCTTATCTCATGAACGAGGAAAACCTAAAAAATGAGGAAGGGAGGCGATGCATGAGGAGCTACCTTCTGGATTTCATGCAATAGAAGAACTTAAAAACATCCTCCTTGTGCCGTACAGACCCATGTACATCCTTCTTTGTCTTACGCATTCACTTTTGTACCTTTCCTTCATATATTTTTTCACATCTCAATTTTTGTAACTTTTTCATGATCACGCGGTATGTTTATTCTCTTTTGCGCAGCAATCATTGGGTTCTCCTAGTGCTAAGACCGCAAAGGTCCAATTGTTACGTGCTGGATTCCATGAAGAGCCCTGGAAAAGACTGGTCTCTCTTGAAGGACCTTCTCGATGATTGTCTTTTTTTATTAATACTACAGGAAGCCACACGGTTGAGAAAGACTACAAAGGAAGTGGAAAGAAAATGATTGCCTTCCGATGGAACACTCTATCTTGTATGCAACAACCGCTGACTAGTCTGATATGTGGCTTCTACACCTGCATACTCATGGAAAAATTCATACAGTCCATGAAAATGTTAAATCATCATGACAAAATCCTCAAATGGGTTCAAGAAGTACAAGACAATCAGCCTGAAGTTGGCTTAGTGCTTGAAGAACTACAAGTCAAGTCCGCAGCTATCATAAAGAAGGAGGTCCGCTTGTCGTCTGGCCTATTCTATAATAACTCCAAAGAAGATGCGTCCAACCAACAATAGAGCCTTACCTAGTGCATTGCAGCGGGCAAAACTGAAACCGTGAGTTAACATATTTGGCGTTATGCACTATGGAGTTGATGACCATGTATTTTGTGTAACTCTATAATTCTTAATGTACTTCTTGTTCTTTATATTAAGTGATTACCACTAGTTTTATTAGTGATTTTCTCGCATTTAATTGATAACTATCCCCTATTTGCATCATCTAACACTATTGTGGCAGCATAATATATGCTACAACGTCAGTGATTTTTATTCTAGCCTGGTGCATCAATCAATGGAGGCACTAACAAGGGCCCACCGCTCAAACCACATAGAATACTGGCGGGCACGCAGTGTTGCCCGCCATAGGTATGGCTGCCCGCCACTGGTACGAGAGGGACAACACATGCGGGCATATAGCACCGCTCGCCACTGCTAGGGCCCTACCAGTGGTGGGCGGGCGCCCACCACTGATGACCCCTTAGCAGTGGCAGAAGGTCAGTGGCGGGCGGCCCAAAGAGCCTCGCTCACCACTGTTGGGCTTTAGGCACCTGCCACTACTAGGCATTCCTGCAATAGTGGTCCCTTGTGACCCCCGGTAAAGCCACCAACGAACTCGTTGCACAGATCTGACCATGAAGAGATGGAGTTCTCTGGCAAATTCATCAACCAAAACCTCACATTGGGTTTGAGCACCAATGGAAAGTAGCTGGCGAGGATCTTTTCATCCCTTCCCCCGGCAGCTTGCATGGCAATCGTATAGATGCCTAAGAATTCTGCCGGGTTCAGCTTGCCGTCGTACTTCTCTAGTACCTCTGGCTTGAATGCTCGGACAGACGGCTAGTGGACTTGCCATAGCTCACGTGGGAAAGCAGGGCATCCAACCTCGTAAGGTAGATACCCTCCAACAACGGGCGTAGGCTCATCAACAACTGGGCCGTTGTGCTCGTTGGATTGATGGCGCGCTTCCCGGTGTCGTTCAATGGTGGTGCGGGCATCCTCTGCCCGCCTGTCTCACAGCACTTGCCGCTGATCTTGCCACGTCTGTGGATATGAGGAGGCCATCGACATTTCATCGGGCTCTGTAGTTCGCTGGGTTTGCTGTGGCTGCAGACGTTGTTGCCGCTGAAGCTGTTGCCGTGGAGGCGACTGCACTGTTGGTGCACCACCTACAACATGGCCATCAGTTTGAGCTACTCATGTTGTTCACGGATGCCACGAGGGCTCTGCCTGCTGTGACTTGTTTGACTTAGCGAATCCAATGAAGCTCTGGATGGTGTCTCTCCACTCATCCATCTTGTCTGCTGTCAGAGGGAAGTTCAGCAGCATCTGGGCTTGCGCCATTGCCTCCACTACATTGCTGGCATGGCCTGGGGCGAAGAACACGATGTTGCTCGACTCCTAGCAGAGCCAGCAGGAGCGCCAGTGCAATCTTGCCACCGCGGCTCAGGCACCATAGTGGGTTGGCATGGCGGAAGTGGCACATGGGGTCTTGGACTTGAACAACAGGCGTCTTGTCATGCCGGCGCTGCTTTCTACACTAAACAACGCTGCTCGGGGTCACGTCGTGCCCATCTTGCCATGTCCGCGACCTGTGTCTTGATGCTGCATCTCTGGCTTCTGCAGCAGGAAGATCTTTGCTCACGCCTGATCGTGCAGTGTTGCTCCGGTGGCTACCCTCGCCGGTGCATCGAGGAGGTGGGTTTTATCCATCCGTACTACCCGCACCATCGTGGTTGTTCTCGCCAGGGGGTCGAGGAATATGACTGCCTCCAGCACCTCCACCTCCTGCTCCCGCCGTGGTGGGCATGACGATCGTGCCGCCTGCACCGGTCGTGCCAGCCGCGGCGCTCATGCCATCCGCAGCGGCGGTGTCACCTACGCTGCCCGCGGACGCGAGTGAGGGAACTCTGGAAGTAGAGGACTTTGTCGTCCTGGTGCCCTTCTTGGGCGCCATCGATGATGAAGATGGTCATGAAGCTTGATGAAATCAACGTGCAATCTGCTGATTCAGGTTCATGTCAGTGACCCCCCTACCTGGCATGCCAAATATGTCATGGTGGACGACCATCTATGGGACCATCTAGCCGCTTCGTGGTTCGGCTAGGGAGATGCACAAGCACAAAGAGCAGAATCAACAGAGAACGCATGGGTTTTACCTAGGTTCGGGCCACCATCAGGTGTAAAACCCTACTCCTGCTTTGTATATTGGGTGTGTGTGAGAGCACAAGTACAAGGAGCGCTTCCCCGGCAAGGTGCAGAGGGAGAGCAGCTACACATGCAAGTTGTGCAAAAGGTCGATCCTTGTAAACGTTGCTCTGGCCCTCCTTTTATAGCTTAAGGGGTTACCAAAGTGGCAAAATAGTAATTGTATGTTGACTAGATAGCAAACAGTGCTATCATACATAACTCTGCCGGACTATGACAAAGGCATTAAGTGCTCTATTAGGTGTCGTGTGGAGGAGGAGCCTCGGCAAGGTTGCTGCGCCGCTCGCCCAGCTACCTTCTATTATCTTAACATGCCTTCTGGACGAGTGTCGTCAAAGGTAAATCTCCTTCCAGCACGCTGCCACGTGCCCGACAAATCCCACCTAACTAACTGAGCGCTCAACACCTTATCGATTAGTGATTAGCTGCTCGATGAGGTGGAGCGCTGGTGGCTAGCGAGAGCTTGCCAGCCATGGAGGTTGTCGGACCTTCACCTTGTCGGCCCAGCCTTGTCGGTAAGGGTTGCCTTTGGTGCTGATCTTGATGTTTCATCTTGTTCTTGTCCCCAGTTAAGTTGAAAAACTGGGTCTTGAATCTTGGTCTTGGCAATCTCCGGCAAGCCTTGGCCAGTAGGGAAGCTACTACTTGTCTCCGCATAAGTCAGGGTATAAAATACCCCTGTTTTACACACCGACACAAATCCTATGGAAGTGTCACTCCGAGGCATACGAAGGACACCATGCTGGAGATAGAACTGCACATATGGTATTACAGTCTGGTTTTTATAGGCCTACTCTCTTCAAGGATGCACGTAAATTTGTCCTTTCTTGTGATGAGAGTCAAAGAATTGGCAATATTAGTTGACGTCAGGAAATGCCTATGAATTATATACTTGTTATTGAACCATTTGATGTTTGGGGATTTGATTATATGGGACCTTTTCCTTCCTCTAATGGGTATACACATATTTTAGTTGCTATTGATTATGTTACTAAGTTGGTAGAAGCTATTCCAACTAGTAGCGTTGATCATAACACATCTATTAAAATGCTTAAAGAAGTTATTCCCGAGGTTTGGAGTCCCTAGATATTTAATGACTGATGGTGGTTCACATTTTATTCATGGTGCATTCCGTAAACTCTTTGCTAAATATGATGTCAACCATAGAATTGCATCACCTTATCATCCTCAGTCTTGTGGTCAAGTTGAATTGAGCAATAGAGAAATAAAGTTGTTTTTGCAAAAGACCATTAATAGATCTAGAAAGAATTGGTCTAAGAAACTTGATGATGCATTGTGGGCATACAGGACTGCTTATAAAAATCCTATGGGTATGTCCCCTTATAAAATGGCCGATGGAAAAGCATGTCATATACCTCTTGAGTTAGAACATAAAGCTTATTGGGTAATTAAAGAACTCAATTATGATTTCAAACTTGCCGGTGAAAATAGGTTATTTGATACTAGTTCTCTAGGTAATGGAGGACACATGCTTATGAAAATGCCAAGTTATTTAAAGAAAAGGTTAAAAGATGGCATGATAAAAGAATTCAAAAATGGGAATTCAAAGTAGGTGATCAAGTTTTACTATACAACTCTCATTTCAGATTCTTTGCAGGGAAGCTTCTCTCTAAATGGGAAGGACCATATATCATCGAAGAATTTTATCGCTCCGGAGCTATCAAGATAAACAACGCCGAAGGCACTAATCTGAGGGTGGTTAATGGGCAAAGAATTAAACATTATATCTCTGGTACACCCATTAATGTTGAAACCAATATTATTCAAGCTAGGACACCGGATGAGCACATAGAGGCAACTTTTCGGGACGCTGCTGAACCCTGAAAAGGAGTAGGTATGTGGTATGGTAAGTAAACCGACTCCAAAAGTTCCATAAAAGTACTTTTTGTTCATTTTGAAATATTTTAAAAATTAGGAAAATAATAAATAGTCCGAAAAGTGCATGAGGGAGCGACAAGCCCGAGGGGCGCGCCTCCCAGGCTTGTGGCACCCTCGTGGACTTTCCCAACTCTGTTTTTCTTCCATATTGCTTGTCTTGCACGAAAAAAATTCATTATATATAATCCCTAATGTTTTGACCACCGTATCACAAGATTATCCTCTATTCTTGTTTCGGGATGTATTTCTTCCATATGGCTCCCTGAAGGCTCCGTACCAAGCACCGGGTCGTGCGACCTTCATCGGGCAAATGCCCCTACAATGTGGTTTATTATGAGTGGTCATCGGGGGAGGAGGATACCGGCAAGCAGGAGGAAGTCGAGAAGGTCACTGGAGGCCAGGTCTAGGAGGGAGATCAATCCCTGCCTATGGGAGAAGCTACGGAAAAGGGGGATATACTACAACCCCTTTATATATGATCGCCTCTCTCCATCTGAAATTGATACCTTGAGGGTCCTTGAAACAACTTTTTCCCAGAACACATCCCTCACTCATGAAGTTATTCTGTTAGAAGAGCAAGATCATGCCCTTTGGAATATTAATAGAAATCTTGAGTACTTATTGAAGTTGAAGGACAAGCCTACCACCTCATCACTACCACCATCACCGAAGAAGGAGACTTGAGTACACGGGTATGGGCACCACCCTTGGCTTGTGCCAAGCTTGGGGGAGTTGCCCCAGTATCGTATCACCACTACTTTTATCATCATTATCTATCTTAGTTTGATCCTTAGTTATTTTGTGATTTAGAAGAATAAAAGTTTTAGTTTGATCTGTTTCCAAGTGCTTGCTTAGTGATCTATCTATCTATGTAATCGTGCAAGAGTTATATAATAAAGAGTAGTTTGAGTTTTGCTTTGTTTTCTTGTTTCAATCTTAGCAATGAAAAATTATAAAAGAGTGAAAAGATCATATGCTATTCCCATGGGGAGTAATGACTTAAAATAAAAGAAGTATAGTTGATAAAATTGGTTGGAAGTTGACAAACATAGCATTGTCATTGGTGCAATCCATGAAAAAAGTAATGAAGGAAGAGAGGTCTCACATATAAATATACTATCTTGGACATCTTTTATGATTGTGAGCCACATCAAATATTCTATATCAATTAGTTGACGTTGGACAAGGAAGACAACGTAATGAGTCATGATTGCTTATATTCACATAGAAGTTATATTGTCATGGATCCTATAACATGTGGTGATTGTCTAGGATCTTTTGCTAGCCAAAAATTCATGCTAAGTTTCATGTCATGAGAGTCCACTATATCTACTTATGAATAAGGTCCTTCAAGTAAGTTGTCATCGGTGCATAAAGCAATAAAAATTCCTCCTAAATATGTATGATATTTTTTGTAAGCGAAAATAAGCTTTGTACGATTTTGTGATGGTGAAGAAATAAAAGCAATAGACCGCATAATAAAGGTTGCTATCACAAGGGGTAATTTAAAGTGACATTCCTTTACATTGAGAGATTGCACATAAAATATAAAAAGCGTGTGACAACCTCTGCTTCCCTCTACGAAGGGCCTATCTTTTACTTTCATGTATTTATTTTTATGCAAGAGTCAATAATGTTCATCCCTATTCCGCTCTATGTATTCTCTAGTGGCAAGAATCATGTGGTGGATGGATCTATCTATATATATATATATATATCCCGTTCAATGTAGGTGATCATGAGTTATTATTGTTGACATTACCCATAGGAAAATAAGTTGGGAGGCGAATCCATAAGCCCCTGTCTTTCTATGTGTCTGACTGAAACTTTTGCTCTATAAATATGAGTTGAATGTCAGCAATCATAGAAAATTAAATGATAGTTGAGCATGTGAACTTGCTAAATAAAGCTCTTACATAGACTCTTTCTGAAAATATGATGGATTGTGATTGTTGCAATGACTGAAACCATAGTTCCTTAGTTTCCAATAAAGCTTATGTTTCATACTTTAGCTAGTGAATGAATTATTACTTTAGCATGAGAAGTACGATGATGATATCTTGCTATTATAATAATGATCATGATGCTTTCATGTTTGTATTTTGTTTTTATCAACACCTCTCTCTCTAAACATGTGGTCATGATTATCAATATAGGCTTTATCTTGAGGGCAAGCGAGGTCTAAGCTTGGGGGACTTGATACGTCCATTTTGCATGTTTTCCTATTGATATTTATTGCATTTTGGACTGTTATTTTACTTTATTATACTATTCTTATGCCTTTTCTCTCTTATTTTGCAAGTTTCTCATGAAGAGGGAGATTGCGGACAGTTGGAATTCTGGACTGGAAAGGGCTATATCCGAGACAATTATTCTGCACAATTCCAAATGACCTGAAAATTGATGGAGAATTATTTTGAAATATATAAAAAATATTGGCAAAAGAAACATCAGTAGGGGACCCACAAGGCAGCCACAAAGCCTGGGGGGCACGCCCTACCCCCAGGGCATGGCCACTGGCAAGCCTCCGAAGCCCACCTTCTGTTATATAATGCCATCTAACCTAGAAAAAAAATCAAAAGAAAGGTTTTGGGATAAAGCGCCACCGTCTAGAGGCGAAACCTAGGTAGGAGCACTTTTGCTCTCTAACGAAGCGATTCTGCCGGGAAAACTTCCCTCCGGGAGGGGGAAATCAAAGCCATCATCATCAACAACGATCCTCTCATCATGGGACGACCAATCTTTATCAACATCTTCACCAGCACTATCATCTCAAACCCTAGTTCATCTCTTGTATTCAATCTTTGCCTCAAAACCTCAGATTGGTACCTGTGGGTTGCTAGTAGTGTTGATTACATCTTGTAGTTGATGCTAGTTGGTTTATTTGGTGGACAATTATATGCTTAGATCCTTAATGATATTCAATACCCCTTTGATCTTGAACATGTATATGATTTGTGAGTAGTTACTTTTGTTCATGGGGACATGGGAGAAGTCCCGTTATGAGTAATCATGTGAATTTGGTATTCGTTCGATATTATGATGATATGTATGTTGTTGCTTCCTTCAGTGGTGTCGTGTGAACATGAACTACATGACACTTCACCATACTTGGGCCTAAGGGAAGGCGTTGTGGAGTAGTAATTAGAAGATGGGTTGCTAGAGTGACAGAAGCTTAAACCCTAGTTTATGCGCTATTCTGTAAGGGGCTAATTTGGATCCATATGTTTCATGCTATGGTTAGATTTGTCTTAATTCTTCTTTCATAGTTGCGGATGCTTGCGACAGGGGGCAATCAAAAGTGGGAGGCTTGTTCAAGTAAGAACACCACCCAACACTACAAAAAAGACACATCCGTGACATTATGGCCCGAACGAAAACTTTTTTTGCCATGCTTATGACACTTCCATGACAATAATTGTGACAAAAACACGTATCATCATTGATGTGGTGGGATCCTACTTCTATGACAAAAAATCATGACAAAAAATGGGCTTGTCGTCCTGGGCCGGCTGGAGATGCACCTGCATGACATTCTTTGGGCCGCCCATGATGTAAAAAATCATGGTAGAAGCGAGGGCGAGGAAAATTTCGGCGAGTTCCCTGTTATGGTGGGTGGTTGGGGCCGAGTGATGCAGTGGTTTGTGCATTTCTCTCATACGCTCGCTTGTATGAGGCGCTCGGTAATGGAACCCGAGCGAGGCGTTCCCTAACTAAACCTGAGCGATCGATCGATCCCACTACATAAAGCCGATCAATCGCTTCGCTGCTAACTGAAGCCGATTGATTCCTTCGTTTGTAACTAAACCCGGGCAATTCCTTTGAAGCTAACTAGTCCTGAGCGAAATCCCTTCCCTTCTAACTGAATCCGATCGAGACCTTGTGCAAGACGTAGCAAGGAGGTTGGGTTGCCTCTGGATGAACAGTCCCCATTGGTACCGCACGCGTGATAAGTAGAACGAGTCGACCTAGCCGGTTGGTTGGCAGTGGATGGACAGTTCCCAGTGGGGGTTGGATGGATAGGACCTCGACCATGTAGGCGGTTGCCGCTAGATGAACAGGACCCCATGGAGGCCACCACACACCCCAGCCGGTTGGGGGTTGATGAACAGGACCCCGTGCAGGTTGGATGCATAGTAGCCGATGGAGGCTGGAGGAAGTCGACGGTAGATGAACAGCATGGAGGCTGGAGCGAGGTAGTAGATGGTGGATGAACGGTAGCCCGTGGAGTCCCGTTTGGTGGTACGCCACACACCTCCCGATGAACAGGACCCCGTTTTGACCGTAGGCGCTCCAACAAAAATCGGTTTCCTCTGTTTTGCGGTACGCCACACCCCTCCCGATCAACAGGACACCGTTTCGACCATGGGCGGTTGAACAGATGTCCATTTCCTACATTTTCCGGTACGCCACACCCCTCCCCATGAACATGATCCTGTTTCAACCGTTGGCGGTCGAACAGAATGCCATTTCCTCCGTTCTGCGGTACGCCAGACCCCGTTTTGGCTGTTCCGTCCAAGACGGTTGGCTCCCGTTCAAGAGGAACATTCCGACCCAGTACGTTGCCTCCCGATGAACACAACCCTGTTTCCTCCATTCCGACCCAGCCTGGTTGGCTGCTGATGATTAGGACATTGTCGCTGTACGCGTACGAGACCCCGCCCGTATGTACATGCGTTACCGTATTTACTTTCTTGTGGCATACCTGTACGTACGTGTACACGATATAGACGGGACTACGTGACATGCTACGTCGGTGGCTCTACTACGACATGTGCCACTCCTTACTTGGCCACGGTTCATCGCTGTAGAGAGACCGATCCACCGCTATGTACATACACGTTCGCGACCAGACATATAATGTTACGTACAGTTCGACCTAGTGGCTCCCAGCTGTCAAGGGGTAAGGAGGTGATGGCCCACAAGTATAGGGGATCAATCGTAGTCCTTTTGATAAGTAAGATTGTCGAACCCAACGAGGAGCAAAAGGAAATGACAAGCTGTTTTCAGCAAGGTATTTTCTGCAAACACTGAAATTATCAATAACAAGTAGTTGGATAGCAAGATAATTTGTAATGAGCAATAAGTAGTAACGGTAACAAAGGTGCAGCAAGGTAGCCTAATCCTTTTTGTAGCAAAGGACAAGCTCTATTATAATAAGCAACGCGTTATTTAGGACACAAGGGAATTTCATCTAGTCACTTTCATCATGTTTGTTTAATTCGCGTTCACTACTATGATAATTTGATATGTGGGTGGACCGGTGCTTGGGTGCTGTTCTTACTTGAACAAGCCTCCCACTTATGATTACCCCCTCTCACAAGCATCCGCAACTACGAAAGAAGAATTAAGATAAATCTAACCATAGCATGAAACATATGGATCCAAGGGTTTAAGCTTCTATCACTCTGTCAACCCATCATCTAATTACAGCTACACAGTGCCTTACCTTAAACCGAAAGATGGTGAAGTGTCATGTAGTCGACGTTCACATGACACCACTAAAGGAAGCAACAACATACAAATCATCAAAATATGAACGAATACCAAATTCACATGATTACTTATGACAAGACTTCTCCCATGTCCTCAAGAACAAAAGTAACTACTCACAAATCATATTCATGTTCAAGATTAGAGGGGTATTGAATATCATGAAGGATCTGAACATATAACCTTCCACGAAATAAACCAACTAGCATCAAATACAAGATGTAATCAACACTACTAGCAACCCACAGGTACCAATCTGAGGTTTTGAGACAAAGATTGAATACAAGAGATGAACTAGGGTTTGAGATGAGATGGTGCTGGTGAAGATGTTGATGAAGATTGGTCCTCCCATGATGAGAGGATCGTTGGTGATGATGATGCCTTCAATTTCCCCCTCCTGGAGGGAAGTTTCCCCGGCGCAATCGCTTCGCTGGAGTGCAAAAGTGCTCCTGTCCAGGTTTCACCTCGAGATGGTGGTGCTTCGTCCCGAAACATTCCTCCTGATTTTTTCTAGGTCAAATGGCACCATATAGGAGAAGATGGGCCTCGGAAGCCTGCCAGGGGCGCCACAAGCTTGGGGGTGCGCCTAGGGCGATAGGGTGTGCCCCCAGGCTTGTGGCTGCCTGGTGGGTCTCCCTATGGTATTTCTTTCGCCAATAATTTTAATATATTCCATAATAATTCACCATCAATTTTCAACTCATTTGGAGTTGTGCAGAACAGGTGCCTCCGATATAGCCCTTCCCGTTCCATAATTCCAACTGACGGCAATCTCCCTCTTCATGTGAAACTTGCAAAATAAGAGAGAAAAGGCATACGAATTGTATTATAAAATGAAATAAGAGAGAGAGAGAGAGAGAGAGAGAGTTGTCAATAAAAATAAAATACGGACATGGAAGCATCATGGTCATTATCATAACAGCAATGTATGATCGTAAAACTTCTCATGCTTGAGTACGAATTCATTGACAAGTTAAAGTATGAAATATAAACTTTATAGGAAACTAACAAACTATGAGCTTAGTCATTGAAACAATCACAATCCATCATAATCTCAGAAAGAGCCTATGTAAGAGCTTTGTTTTGCAAGTTTACGTACTCAACTATCATTTAGTCCTCTATGATTGCTGACAGTCAAGGCATATTTATAGAGCAAAAGTCTTAGTCAGACACATAGAAAGATAGGGGCTTATGATTTCTCCTCCCAACTTATTTACCTAAATGGTAATGTCAACAATAATAACTCATGATCACCTACATCCAACTGGATATATATGTCTGGATCTATCTACCACATGATGTTTGCCACTAAAGAGTACATAGAGAGGAATAGGGATGACCACTATTGAATCTTGCATAAAAGTAAATACATGAAAGTAAAAGATAGGCCCTTCACAGAGCAAAGAAGAGGTTGTCATGCACTTTTTGTTTTTGGATGTGCAAGCTCTTAATGTAAAGGAACCTCACTTTATATTGCCCCTTGTGATAGGAACCTTTATTATGCAGTCTATCACTTTAATTTCTTCACCATCACAAGATCGTACAAAGCTTACTTTCCCTTACAATAAAAGATCATACATGTTTCTGAGAAATTTTTATTACTTTTGCTATGACAACTTACTTGAGGGATCTTATTCAATCCATAGGTCGATATGGTGGACTCTCATGACATGAAACTGGGTTTAAGGGTTTTGGAAGCACAAGTAGTATCTCTACTTAGTCCGAATTTTCAGCTAGCAAATGATCCTAGACAAGGACCACGTGTTAGAAGATCCATAACAATATAGCTTCTATGTGAATCAAACAACCATAACTCATTACGTTGTCTTCCTTGTCCAACGTCAACTAACTGATATAGAATATTTGATTGGGGGCTCACAATCATAAAAGATGTCCAAGCTAGTATATTTATATGTGGGACCTCTCTTCCTTTGCTACTTTTTCATGGATTGCACCAATGACCAATGCTATGCTTGTCAACTTCCAACAAATTTTACCAACTATACTTCTTTTATGTGAAGTCATTACTCCGGAATGGGAGTAGCATATGATCTTTTTACTCTTTTATTTTCCAATGCTAAGATTGAAACAAGAAAGCAAAGCAAAACTCAAACTACTCTTTATTATATATCTCGCACACGATTACATAGATAGATAGATCACTAAGCAAGCACTCGAAAATAGATCATACTAAAATTTTATTCTTCTAAATCGCGAAATAACTAAGGTCGAACCAAGATAAATAATGATGATAAAAGTGATGGTGATACAATACCGGGGCACCTCCCCCAAGCTTGGCACAAGCCAAGGGGAGTGCCCATACCCGTGTACTCAAGTCTCCTTCTTTGGTGATGGTTGTGATGAAGTAGTAGGCTTGTCCTTCAGCCTTAGCAGATACTCCAGTTTACGCTTGATACTCCGAAGGGCGATGTATTGCTTTTCCAACAAACTAACTTCATGAGTGAGAGATCTATTCTGAGTGCAAATTGTTTCAAAGACCCTTAGGGTTTCAATTTCAGATGGGGAGAGATGATAATAAAATGGTTGAAGGATATCTCCCTTCTCTGTGGTCTCCTCCATGGGCATGGCTTGCTCTCCCACTTGGGTCTGGATTCCCGCAACTTCTTCGCCTTTGTCCTCCTTGCTCGTATCCTCCTCTCCTGATGACCACTCGCAGTAAACCTCGCTGTAGGGGTGTTTGCCTGGCGATGGTTGCACAATCCGGTGCTTGAGTGACGCCCCTGTTTATAATCGTGCACTAATCATACACGCATCATGCATGATCACGGACGGTGACTCATGTTAATATCACAACACAACTCCCCGTCGTCGATTCGCCATTGCCAGGATGTCCTCGACCAGCCTAAGCATCTCTACGAGTTCTCTATGAGCCACACATCATTCTCCCCTAACCGCGCACGCCCTCTGGCCATCGGGCCACCCAGCCCGAAGTTCCTCGCCGCCGGCCATGTGGCCGCTGTCACCACGACTGCAGAGGCTCATGTCTGAGCACACACACATGCTCAGGACGCTTCCAGGAAACCAACGCACACCCCGGCTTGACCCACGGTGCCCCACAACACCGTTGCCGTAAACCCCGAGCTTCGACCCCGCCAAGCCGAGCTCGCCGGCGTTGCTCCCGGCCACCCCTCGACCCCTAGATGGGTCCAGTGGACGTGGGAGACCACATGCTGGCTTCTGGTACCCCCGGTTCACCTGCACGCCGCTTGGATGGTGGCCGAAGCCGGCGTCTCGAGCGTCACCGCCGTGCCCGTGTGTCGCCGGTGATAAGCTGAAGACGTGGCACGGTCATTAGGCGTCAATCACCACTTAGTTAATGTCACGCCCAAAATGCGGTTCTATCCCAATCACATGATGAACTCATGATTGGGGCACAATCGCATTTCGGGCGCATAGCAAGGTGGCATACAAATTCATACAACCGAGTGAAAAGATAGAGTACGAGATCCAGGCAACACATGCCCCAGAATAGCATAAATAAGTCAATCGTACAATCATCCATACATATAATAGAGTCCGACTACGGACTAGATAAAAGAAGAAAACCACCCTGCTACTGTCCCAGGATACTTCGACTAGGGCCTCTACCGATCATCCGGATAAGTAACATAGAAACGACCACGATCCTCATCGAACTCCCACTGGAGCTCAGTGGCATCTCCTGCATCTGACTCGAAGGTACCTGCAGCTGTTGTTGTAGTATACTGTGAGCCACGGGGACTCAGCAATCATATTACCCACGGTAGCAAGACTATCAAAGCATAAATGGGTATGGCAAGGTTAAGTGGTGGAGTTGCAGCAGGCACTAAGCATATGTATGGTGGCTAACTTACGAATACAAGAATAAGATGAGAAGCTATGCAAATGGTCGCAAACTAGTAATGATCAAGAAGTGATCCTGAACTACTTATGTTCAAGCATAACCCCACCGTGTTCTCTTCCCGACCCTCGTCAAAAAGAGACCATCACGGTTACACACACGGTTGGTGTATTTTAAAGAGTTTAGTGTCAAGTTCACTACAACCGGATATTAAAAACTCCCATCTGCCACATAACCGCGGGCACGGCTCTCGAAAGTTTAAACCCTACAGGGGTGTCCCAACTTAGCCCATGACAAGCTCTCACGATCAACGGAGGAAAATCCTCCTCCCGGAACGACCCGATCAAGCTCGGAATTCCGGTTCACAAGACATTTCGACAATGGTAAAACAAAACCAGGAAGACCTCTTGATGTGCCGACACCCTGATAGCAGCCGCGCGTATCACGTCTTAGGCCATGATCGGATGGGACAAGCTACGAGTAAAACCAGACCTCGAGTTTCCCCGAGGTGGCCCCGCAGGCCGCCCGTTTTGGACCAACACTCATGAGGAGCACTAGACCGGGTTGTTGATTAAGAATCCTTGGGTTAATTACTTCCGATGCAAATTTTAGTTGTTATTAGGCAAATGCTAAAACTAATGTTGGTCCTTGCTGGAAGAGTTTTATTCAAAGCGAACTGTCAAGGGGGGGCCCATAAACCCTGACCGTGTTAGGAACGCAAAATTCAAGGAACTTAACACCGGTATGACGGAAACTAAGGCGGCAAGAGTGGAACAAAACACCAAGCAAAAGGCTAAGCCTTCCACCCTTTACCAAGTATATAGATGCATTAATTAAATAAGAGATATTGTGATATCCCATGATATACATGTCCCAACATGGAACAACCTGCACTGCACCTACAACTAGCAATGCTATAAGAGGGGCTGAGCAAGCAGTAACATAGCCAAACACGGTTTGCTAGGAAAGTGGGTTAGAGGCTTGACATGGCAATTTGGGAGGCTATAGAAACAAGTGGTAGGTAGCGCGACATAACGATAGAAACGAACAACTAGCAAGCAAAGATAGTAGTGCTATCAGTGGTAATGATCATCTTGCCTGAAGTATCCTCAGTGGGAACGAAAGCTTGCTCCTCGTGAACGTACTCGACAGGGTCCTCAGTCACGAAATCATCTCCGTCTCTACCCAAGCAAAAACACAAACATCGGAACAACAATCAATCACGGTGCAATGCGCAAGCAACATGATGCAAGACTTGTCATGGAATGCAAGATATGATGTGCAATGCATATGGGTGCTCCGGAAGGGGAAACGATGAACATGGCAATATCTTGGTAATACAAGCATGCCACTGGATTGATTGGAAGATTTCGGTTGAAATCGATATGAAGAACACGAGGAACGGATGCACACAACTCAAACGGTGAGCAAAACAATAACGATGCAAAACTGACATTAACAGCAACATGGCACTTAAGATGCAACATCTAAATATGCTACAACACTCCAACATGAAAACAAAAGGCATGGCAGTGAAGTACATGTCAAGTACTACAAAACATGATTACTGAGCTACTGCTAGAAACCAATAGAACTTGCTTAAAACATCATGGAAAGATTGCAAATGATAACAGGTTTCCCACTGGTGGAATTTTACTGGACATGGCAGAAACAGTATTAAGTAGGCATGTTTACAATCTTGGTTCACTCATCACAAGGAAAATCATAGCATGAGACAAATTCTAGCAGTAAGATGGCATGTAAAAGAGCATGTTCATGTACAAAGTTATCACATATCATGTTTGCATAATTATCCACATAAATGACAAAACAACAATGTGATGTAAAATGACATGTGTGCAAACTTGCTCAAATGATGAAATGGAAGCCACCAATGGATTAGTGGGATTTTTCTAGTCGAAAAACATATATAATATGTATATGTTGCTGTAAGAAAAATGCTCACAAATGCATTTGCAAAACACTACCAGAAATGGAAATAGACAGAAATGGCAATCTGCCTAATGTGGAATGCCCAGATTTGGACATAGCCCGAAATGGAAAGAGAAGACTTGCCAAGAATGGAAAGCGCTGGGATTAATAAAAATAAAAAGGAAAAGGCTCATGAGTATGACAGTGGGGGCCGCATGGCAGTGACTCAAATAAATTAAAAAAAAGGGTTTCACCCCGGGCCTGAGGGGATTTGAACCCCAGACCTGCTGGGTTACAGAGAGAGGTGCGGACCAGCTGGGCTAGGACGGGTTGTTGGTTAGGAAGGGGGCTCGACTTTACTTGAACAAGCCCCATGGCCATGACTTCTTCTCCAAGACAAAGAAGAAAACGACGACGACATCAGCGGCAGCAACGGCGACGGTGGGGCCTGGGTTGCGGCGGCGGGCATGCGGGATGTGGAGGTGATGCGGTGCAGCTACAAGGGGATGCAGGGGCGCTCGAGCTCGGGAAGTTGCTCGGCTCGGGGCCATGGCGATGCACGCGGACGCGGGGTGAAGTGGAGGCGGAGCGAGGCTCTGTGCGTGCACGAGCAGCAGCGATGCACTGCAGGTGTGCATGCAACCATACGAGGACGGGAAGAGGCGCGGCGAGCGGAGCCAGAGCCGATCAACAAGACAACAACAACAACAAAAAGAAAACTGCTTGCCAGAGCACCGAGAGCTCGACGAACGCACAAACCTACCGACTACTACAGGGATCGTTCGACGCCAATAAAGAGCAGAGAGCGAGCTGGGTATACCTAGTATACCTAGGACAAGAAGATGAGGCCGGGGACTCGACGGAGACGGCGCGAGGCAGCTCTGAACTTGGCGGGTTTCTGTCCGGGAAGAAGAGGAAGAAGATAGCGTCGTGGAGCTCGAACCCGAGGCCGTGGCGTCGCGTGCGTCGTTGTAGGAGGCGTAGGGGGACTTGGCGGATGCTCCCACGGCGGCAGGAGAGGCCTGAGGAGGTCGGAGAGGCTACCCCGAGCTCGAGCGCTAGCTCGGCCAGAGCATGGCGGCAGGGCAATGGCGTGGCTCATGGCGGCTTACCTGAGCGGCGGCGAGGGTAAGAGGGGTGGGGATCTGGTCAAGGGAGGTTAGGGCTAGGTCTAGGACAAGCTATATAGGGGCTAGGGGCACCGGACGGCCGTCAAATCGACCGGGGCGTCGACGTGGCTCCTGTGGATGAGCTGCCGTACAGGGGAGACGACGCTCCTGTCACTAGCGAGCTGGATGGGCTGCTGCTGCTACGAGGGTTGGGCTGCAGGTAAGGTAGAGGCCGAAATACAGCGCCCAGGTAAGGCCTTTCCTGTTTTAATTCTTTCTGCAAATAATTAATCCACAGAATGGAAAAAGGAAAAAGCCAGGGTTGTATGAGATGAATAAGAAGGAAACAAAAGCACCCTTGAGCTCCTGGATTTATGTACCATTTGATAAAATTGCTTCGGACATTTTTTTGGTAGAAAAATAATACAAGTTTGAATAAAATTCAAACTTGGGCCATTTTTGAACCCAACCAAAACAACTTCAAATAGGCTGAAATTTGACAGAGAGGTTTTGGGCATGGAGTAAGATTGCTGGGGAGAAATTGAACATTTATGGAGGAGGGCAAGATGGCACTTGGAAAAAGAAAGAAAAGAGAAGGAAGGAGAGGTGGTGATGCATGGATCACACATGGGGCATGCAACAAAATGTTATGCATGAATAGCACAATGCACATGATGATTATGAGAATGCAAAATGACATAAGCACAATGCAACACTTGATATGACCATGATGCAACATATGATGGCATAGAGAAATATAACAAGAAATGATAAGACAATGCAATAGGTAAAAATAACAAAGCAAAACAAAATGAAGCCAACAAGGATAGACCCACATGGAATTAGATCATGAACAAAGTTAGATACATGCCAAAATGGGAAGTGTTACAAATGGGGTGTTACAACTCTCCTCCACTACAAGAAGATCTCGTCCCGAGATCTAGGACTGAAAGAACTCCGGATATTCGGAACAGAGGTGATCCTCATGCTGCCAAGTAGCTTCTCAGTCGGAATGGTGAGACCACTTAACTTTCAGGAACTTGATCGACTTGTTGCGAGTTTTGCGCTTGGTTTCTTTGAGAATGGCAACGGGATGCTCATGATAGGACAAATCCTCTTGGAGGTCAATCTCTTCGAAGTTGATAGTGCGCTCGGGCGTCTTGAAGCACTTGTGAAGTTGTGACACGTGAAACACATCGTGCACATTTGAGAAGTTGGAAGGGAGCTCAAGTTGATAGGCAAGGCCGCCTCTTTTGCCAACAATTTTGAAAGGACCCACATATCTTGGGGCAAGCTTGCCTTTGATACCGAAGTGTTGAGTGCCTTTCATAGGAGAGACTCGGAGGTAGACATGGTCTCCAATCCCGAAAGCCAAGTCACGGTGCTTGCTATCATAGTAACTCTTCTGGCGCGATTGCGCGGCTTTGAGATTTTCACGGATGACTCTGCACATCTCTTCAGCTTCTGTGATCAAGTCATTGCCAAGAAGTTGGCGTTCACCAGTCTCGGACCAGTTGAGAGGAGTACGACACTTTCTGCCATATAGAATTTCGAAAGGGGCCTAGCCCGAACTTGCTTGGTAGCTATTGTTGTAGGAGAACTCGGCATACAGGAGGTAATCTTCCCACTTCATACCGAAAGAGATGACACAAGCTCTTAACATGTCTTCAAGGATTTGATTGACTCTTTCAACTTGGGCACTCGTTTAAGGATGAAAGGCCGTGCTGAAACGAATGTTGGTGCCCATGGCCTTCTGGAAGGAGTCCCAGAACTTGGAACAGAAAATGCTTCCACGGTCTGAGGAGATCAATTGAGGAATCCTGTGCAACGAGACAATTCTGATGTGTATAGCTCTGCCAACTGAGCTGCAGTGATAGATTCTTTGACCGGAAGAAAGTGAGCCACTTTTGTAATCTTGTCAATGACAACAAAGATAGCATCATTTCCACTCTTGGACTTGGGAAAGCCGGTGACAAAGTCCATCTCGATATGGTCGAACTTCCACTCGGGAATAAGTAGAGGTTGGAGGAGTCCTGCTGGACGCTGGTGTTTTGCTTTCACTCTGCGGTAGACATCACATTCATTCACGAATTGAGCAATCTCCCGCTTCATTCGTGTCCACCAGAACGTCTGCTTGAGGTCATGATACATCTTAGAACTGCCTGGATGGATGGAAAGGAGAGAATTGTGCACTTCATCCATTATGACCTTCCTCAGATCACCCTTAGGAACCACTAGCCGGTCCTCGAAGAATAAGGTGTCTGTGTCATCAATGCGATAGCACTTGTATTTGGATAAGCCTTTGGCAACACCATCTTTCACCTTCTTCACCATAGAGTCAAGGACTTGTGCATCACGAATTTGATCTTCCAGAGTTGGAGTGACTTGAAGGTTGGCAAGGAAACCTTGAGGAACAACTTGGAGGTTGAGCTTGCGAAATGATTCGCAAAGACCAGGCTGAAATAGCTTGAGAATTAAGCTGTTGCAATAAGCCTTTCTGCTCAAAGCATCTGCAATCACATTTGCCTTGCCTGGAGTGTACTCAATGCTTGGATTGTACTCTTGGATCATTTTGAGCCAATGAGTCTGCCGAAGGTTGAGGTTGGGCTGAGTGAAGATATATTTGAGGCTCTTGTGATCGATGAAAATGTCCACTTGCCTGCCCAACAAGAGATGTCTCCATGTGATTAAGGCATGGACAACTGCCGCCAACTCAAGATCGTGAGTGGGGTAGTTCCTCTCATTTGGCTTCAACTAGTGAGAAGTATAAGCCACAACTTTCTTAGCTTGCATAAGAACAACACCGAGACCTTGCAACGAGGCATCACAGAATACTTGGTAGGGCTTGGACTAATCAGGAGGAGTAAGGACCGGAGCTGTGACGAGTTTCTCTTTGAGAGTATTGAAGGCCACGTCACACTCAGGAGTCCAGGAGTATTTGACATTCTTCTGGAGGAGGTTGGACAGAGGCTTAGCAATTTTGGAGAAGTTCTCCACAAACCTTCTGCAATAGCTTGCAAGCCCGAGGAAACTGCGAAGCTGCTTCACGTTCTGAGGAGGCTCCCAGTTTACAATTGAAGCAACCTTTTCAGGATTGACACAAATGCCGTTGGCGGAGATGATGTGAGCAAGATAAAGAACTTCATCAAGCCAAAATTCACATTTAGAGAACTTTGCGTAGAATTGATACTCTCTGAGCTTGTCGATCACCAATCGCAAATATTTAGCATGATCCTTCTTATTCTTGGAGAACACAGGGATATCATCGAGATACACCAGGACGAATTCATTGGTGTAGGGGTTGAAGATGAAGTTCATCATTCTCGAGAAGGTTGGAGGGGCATTTGCAAACCCGAAAGACATGACAGTATATTCATAAGAACTAAAGCTCGTTCTGAAAGCTGTCTTTGGGATATCTTCTTCACGAATGCGAATCTAGTGATACCCCATACGGAGGTCAATCTTGGAAAACACCTTTGCACCTTTGAGTTGCTCAAACAATTCATTGATATTGGGAAGTGGGTATTTTTTCTTGATTGTCTTCTTGTTCAATGGGCGGTAATCAACGCAAAGTCGTTCCGTGCCATCTTTATTCTGGACAAAGAGAGCACCACATCCCCAAGGAGATGAACTTGGTCTGATCAGACCCAGACGTTCTTCTTCATCAAGCTGTTTCTTCAACTCTTTCAGCTCTTCTGGCCCAATCTTGTATGGGCGCTTGCAAACGGGTTTTGTACCGGGCTCAAGGTCAATAACGAACTCGACTGGCCGGTGAGGAGGCATACCCGGAAGCTCTTCTGGAAAGACGTCTTGATACTCACAAACAACTGGAATCTGAGAAATAGCATTGATCTGAACTTTCTCATTGAGAGAGAACAATCGAATGGTGTCATCACGAGCCGCAAAGATAATAACATCTTCAGAAGCATGAGTCAATTTAATCTCCTTGGCAGCACAATCAAGAAAAGCCTTGTGCTTAGAAAGCCAATCCATGCCAAGGATAAGATCAACATCAGAATTGCCGAGAACCATCGGGGAAGCTAGAAAAGAATAGTTGCCCATCTTGATACCGATATTCGAAACCAACAAGGTAGAAGTCAAACGCTTCACCGGAGAAATAATTTCCAGTGCTCTTGGCAATGTTACTGATTCGAAATTGTGCTTTGATGCAAATAGATATGACATGAAAGAATGCGATGCACCAGAATCGAACAACACTTTTGCAGGAATATCATTAACTGAGAGATTACCCATGATCACTTTTGAAGAATCCTCTGCTTGAGATGAATTCATCATGTTCACTCTTGCTGACTTGGGATTGTGCTTGACAACTGCATTGCTTGCTGATCTGATAGGAGGAGGAGGCGGAAGGCGCCTCTGGTTGGTTCACTTGTTGGAGTAGTGTCCTTTCATACCACACTTGTGACAAGTGACCTCTGAAAGTGGACGAAAAGGTGGGGGAGGTGGACCGCCTGTCCTCGGAACCTGAGACAGAGACTTGTTCTGATAGCTTGGGTTGGGTGGGTGGGAAGATCAACGACCACCTGAGTGCTTCTGCTGATAGGGCAGATGAAACGGAGGAGGTGGAGGAAGCCAAAACTTCTGCTGCTTTGAGACCACTTGAGAGGAAGAAGACGAGTGGACTGCATCCCTGAGTCTCTTCTTAGAAGCTTCACACTTGAGCTGAGCTGCTTCTTGTTTTAGAGCCAAGTTATAGAACTGATCGAACTGAGTAGGCTCCACAAGAACAAGAGCTAGCTGAAGGTTCTCTCTGAGACCACCCCTGAAGTAGTAGATCATGCTCTTCTCATCTAGAACGTCTTGCCTTGCATAGCGAGCAAGATTCTGAAACTTGATGTTATATTGATACACAGACATGTTGCCTTGCTTGAGATTGCGGAATTGCTCACGCATGCTCTCGACAACACTTGTTGGAATATGATGAGCACGGAAGTCATGACAGAAGTCGGTCCAGCTGATCACTCGACCCCCTATGGAGTCTTTGTACTGCCGCCACCAATCTGCTGCTTGGTCCTTGAGCTGGAAGGAAGCAAACTTGACATAGTCCTCGGGTCTGACATTGCTGCACTCAAAATGCTTGTTGATGTCCACTAGCCAATCATCGGCATCCATGGCCTCAACACAAGCGCTGAACGACTTTGGCTGATTTGCGAGAAACTGATTGAGTGTAGCAAACTGAGGTTGATTGTTGAAATGCCCTTGACCTTGATTCCCTTGGTTGCCTTGGCCTTGGTTGCGCTCTTGCATGAGCTGAATCAGCATCTGAGTATTGGCGTTGGTGACCGCCATCAAAGCTTGACATGCCTCCGGAGGTGGAGGAGGTGGAGGTTCCGACTGCTCTCCTTCACCACGTTCCGGATGCAGACGCGTTGGGGGAGCCATCCTGAAGAAGATGACATCCGTTAGAACCACCATAGCAATGATAGATAAGCTGAATCAAAGGATAGATATGTGCAACGAAATCTTCACAATTAACATCTGAACAGAGATTGAACGAATGCATTCCAAAGTTAATATGATACGACCATTAGAATGAGAAGCCACTTGGAATGAGGTTGAAGAATAAAACAACAAGGTAGCAACTGGAACAAATACATGGTAAAGATTCCGAAATCTCATACCAAAATATCTGTAGGAAAGATAACTTTGAGCTACTTGAATTCCCACCTATTAACTTCCGAAACTTCCTGGTTATGCAATCTAGTGTTGGGGATACAGGGAGGCACAAATATCTCACACAACTAACAAGCCCTACACTCCAACTGTATCCATCCGTCAACACATAACCAAGAAACCTTCGGAATCTTGTACCTCAGACCTTCGAAAACATCTGATATACTAGCTATGGCAATACATCTGATTGCTCTCCCCAGTACTGGGTGTCGTCAAACTACTCTCACCAGAAAGAGTATAGAAGCGTTTTCGATGTCGGTGTCCTCTGGTATTCCGGAACTGAAATGATAAACAGTGTGATGAAAACACCTTGGTGCTCAACTCCCCGGGACACTGCCACAACCCTTAAATGTCAGGAGGCACCAAGACAGAATCCCCGTCACAATGATATCGAAACGATTCCACAATACCCGCGTGATCCTAAAATATTTTTGAGTGAAAAAAGATAGAAGAGTGAGGAAAACACCTACGTCATGAGTCCTTACCAGAGCGATGAAGGGGATAAGGAGTAAAAAGAATTCCTGCTCTCCGATATAACTATGACTCAAAATAGTTTTGTTCTAGACTCGTCAGCGGTTCGATCAAGCAAGGGCTCCTATAGTCGGTATGGCTCTGAATACCAACTTGTCACGCCCAAAATGCGGTTCTACCCCAATCACATGATGAACTCATGATTGGGGCACAATCGCATTTCGGGCGCGTAGCAAGGTGGCATACAAATTCATACAACCGAGTGAAAAGATAGAGTACGATATCCAGGCAACACATGCCCCAGAATAGCATAAATAAGTCAATTGTACAATCATCCGTACATATAATAGAGTCCGACTACGGACTAGATAAAAGAAGAAAACCACCCTGCTACTATCCTCGGATACTCCGACTAGGGCCTCTACCGATCGTCCGGATAAGTAACATAGAAACGACCACGATCTTCATCGAACTCCCACTGGAGCTCAGTGGCATCTCCTACATCTGACTCAAAGGTACCTGCAGCTGTTGTTGTAGTATACTGTGAGCCACGGGGACTCAGCAATCATATTACCCATGGTAGCAAGACTATCAAAGCTTAAATGGGTATGGCAAGGTTAAGTGATGGAGTTGCAGCAAGCACTAAGCATATGTATGGTGGCTAACTTACGAATACAAGAATAAGATGAGAAGCTACGCAAACGGTCGCAAACTAGTAATGATAAAGAAGTGATCCTGAACTACTTACATTCAAGGATAACCCCACCATGTTCTCTTCCCGACCCTCGTCAAAAAGAGACCATCACGGTTACACACGCGGTTGGTGTATTTTAAAGAGTTTAGTGTCAAGTTCACTACAACCGGATATTAAAAACTCCCATCTGCCACATAACCGCGGGCATGGCTCTCGAAAGTTTAAACCCTGCAGGGGTGTCCCATCTTAGCCCATGACAAGCTCTCACGATCACCGAAGGAAAATCCTCCTCCCGGAACAACCCGATCAAGCTCGGAATTCCGGTTCACAAGACATTTCGACAATGGTAAAACAAAACCAGCAAGACCTCCCGACATGCCGACACCCTGATAGTAGCCGCGCGTATCTCGTCTCAGGACACGATCGGATGGGACAAGCTACGAGTAAAACCAGACCTCGAGTTTCCCCGAGGTGGCCCCACAGGCCGCCCGTTTTGGACCAACACTCATGAGGAGCACTGGCCCGGGTTGTTGATTAAGAATCCTCGGGTTAATTACTCCCTATGCAAATTTAGTTGTTATTAGGCAAATGGTAAAACTACTGTTGGGCCTTGCTGGAAGAGTTTTATTCAAAGCGAACTGTCAAGGGGGGCCCATAAACCCCGACCGTGTTAGGAAGGCAAAATTCATGGAACATAACACCGGTATGACGGAAACTAAGGCGGCAAGAGTGGAACAAAACACCGAGCAAAAGGCCAAGCCTTCCACCCTTTACCAAGTATATAGATGCATTAATTAAATAAGAGATATTGTGATATCCCATGATATGCATGTCCCAACATGGAACAACCTGCACTGCACCTGCAACTAGCAACGCTATAAGAGGGGCTGAGCAAGCGGTAACATAGCCAAACACGGTTTGCTAGGAAAGTGGGTTAGAGGCTTGACATGGCAATTTGGGAGGCTATAGAAACAAGTGGTAGGTAGCGTGACATAACGATAGAAACGAACAACTAGCAAGCAAAGATAGTAGTGATATCGGGGGTAATGATCATCTTGCCTGAAATATCCTCAGTGGGAACGAAAGCTAGCTCCTCGTGAACGTACTCGACAGGCTCCTCAGGCATGAACTCGTCTCCCGTCTCTACCCAAGCAAGAACACAAACATCGGAACAACAATCAATCACGGTGCAATGCGCAAGCAACATGATGCAAGACTTGTCATGGAATGCAAGATATGATGTACAATGCATATGGGTGCTCCGGAAGGGGAAATGATAAACATGGCACTATCTTAGTAATCCTAGCATGCCACTGGATAGATTGGAAGATTTCGGTTGAAATCGATATAAAGAACACGAGGAACGGATGCACACAACTCAAACGGTGTGCAAAACAATGACGATGCAACTGAAATTAACAGCAACATGGCACTTAAGATGTAACATCTAAATATGCTACAACACTCCAACATTAAAACAAAAGGCATGGAAGTGAATTACATGTCAAGCACTACGAAACATGATTACTGAGCTACTGCTAGAAACCACTAGAACTTGCTTAAACCATCATGGCAAGATTGCAAACGATAACAGGTTTCAAACTTGGTGGAATTTTACTGGACATGGCAGAAACAGTATTAAGTAGGCATGTTTACAAGCTTGGTTCACTCACCACAAGGCACATCATAGCATGAAACAAATTCTAGCAGTAAGATGGCATGTAAAAGAGCATGTTCATGTACAAAGTTATCACATATCATATTTTCATAATTATCCACATAAATGACAAAACAGCAATGTGATCTACAATGACATGTGTGCAAACTTGCTCAAATGATGAAATGGATGCTACCAATGGATTAGTGGGATTTTTCTAGTCCAAAAACATATATAATATGTATATGTTGTTGTAAGAAAAATGCTCACAAATGCATTTGCAAAACAATGCCAGAAATAGAAATAGACAGAAATGGCAATCTGCCTAATGTGGAATGCCCAGATTTGGACATAGCCCGAAATGGAAAGAGAAGACTTGCCAAGAATGGAAAGCGCTGGGATTAATAAAAAATAAAAAGGAGAAGAAAATGACGACGACGTCGGCGGCAGCAACGGCGACGGTGGTCATGCGGGATGTGGAGGTGATGCGTTGCAGCTACAAGGGGATGCAGGGGCGCTCGAGCTCGGGCAGTTGCTCGGCTCGGGGCCATGGTGATGCACACGGACGCGGGGTGAATTGGAGGCGTAGCGAGGCTCTGGGGCGTGCACGAGCAGCAGCGATGCACCGCGGGTGCGCGTGCAACCATACGAGGACGAGCAGAGGCGCGGCGAGCGGAGCCAGAGCCGATCAACAAGACAACAACAACAACAAAAAGAAAACTGCTTGCCAGAGCAGTGAGAGCTCGACAAACGCATAAACCTAGCGACTACTACAGGGATCGTTCGACGCCAAGAAAGAGCAGAGAGGGAGCTGGGTATACCTAGTATACCTAGGACAAGAAGATGAGGCCGGGGACTTGACGGAGACGGTGCGAGGCAGCTCTGAACTTGGCGGGTTTCTGTCCGGGAGGAAGAGGAAGAAGACATCATCGTGGAGCTCGAACCCGAGGCCGTGGCGTCGCGTGCATTGTGGTAGGAGGCGTAGGGGGACTTGGCGGATGCTCCCATGGCAGCAGGAGAGGCCTGAGGAGGTCGGAGAGGCTACCCCGAGCTCGAGCTCTAGCTCGGCCGGAGCATGGCGGCAGGGCGACGGCATGGCTTGAGGCAGCTTACCTGAGCGGCAGCGAGGGTAAGAGGGGAGGGGACCTGGTCGAGGGAGGTTAGGGCTAGGTCTAGGACAAGCTATATAGGGGCTAGGGGCACCGGACGGCCGTCAAATCGACCGGGGCGTCGACGTGGCTCCTATGGATGAGCTGCCGTACAGGGGAGATGACGCTCCTGTCGCTAGCGTGTTGGATGGGCTGCTGCTGCTGCTGCGTGGGTTGGGCTGCAGGTTAGGGAGAGGCCCAAGTACAGCGCCCAGGTAAGGCCTTTCCTGTTTTAATTCTTTCTGCAAATAATTAATCCACATAATGGAAAAGGGAAAAGGCCAGGGTTGTATGAGATGAATAAGAAGGAAACAAAAGCACCCTTGAGCTCCTGGATTTATGTACCATTTGATAAAATTGCTTTGGACATTTTTAGAGGTAGAAAAATAATACAAGTTTGAATAAAATTCAAACTTAGGCCGTTTTTGAACCCAACGAAAACAACTTCAAATAGGCTGAAATTTGACAAAGAGGTTTTGGGCATGGAGTAAGATTGCTGGGGAGAAATTGAACATTTATGGAGGAGGGCAAGATGGCACTTGCAAAAAGAAAGAAAAGAGAAGGAAGGAGAGGTGGCGATGCATGGATCACACATGGGGCATGCAACAAAATGTCATGCATGAATAGCACAATGCACATGATGATTATGAGAATGCAAAATGACATAAGCACAATGCAACACTTGATATGACCATGATGCAACATATGATGGCATAGAGAAATATAGCAAGAAATGACAAGACAATGCAATAAGTAAAACTAACAAAGCAAAACAAAATGAAGCCAACAAGGATAGACCCACATGGAATTAGATCATGAGCAAAGTTGGATACATGCCAAAATGGGAAGTGTTACAATTGGGGTGTTACAGTTAACCCCCTAGAGTCACTGACGGTGGGCCCCTGCCCTTCTAATTACTGCAGTTAGGATTTAACTAAACCCTGTCTGTCACTGTGCCACTGACGTGTGGACCCCACACGTCAGGTTTGACCCTGGTCAACCTAGTTGACCGGCTGATGTAATGATGATGCAGAGCTGATGCAGTAAACCTTTCTGGATTATTTCTATTTTAGAAATAATTGGAGAATTCCAGAAAATAACCTAAACTTTGAAAAATCATAGAAAATAAACCGTAACTCCAAATGAAATAATTTATATATGAAAAATTATCAGAAAAATCCAATCTATCTATTGGCACTGTTTTAATGCATGTTAAAGCAAGTTAAACCTGCTGGTCAGATCAAATCAGTTAAATGACATTTGAATAATCACATATAGAGTTTGAATTTGAATCTTTGGTTCAAACCAACTTCATTTAATCTGGTTGCTAGTTGCATTAGCTCAATCAACATCATATTGCCATGTCATGATCATGCATCATATTGTTGCATTGCATTGAAAGTGTTCCCTCTTATTTGCTGGTGTTTGTTAACCCTCGGTAGATGTTGTTCCGAGTTGAGATTGATGACACTTATGAAGACACAATGCTATCTTCAGAAGTGCCAGGCAAGCAAAACCCCTTTGATCACTCCGATACAATCCCACTCTCTCACTCTTGCTCTCTTTTACTACATTAGGACAACAATGATTCAAATGTTACATGTTGCGGTAGTTGAACCCATTCCTCTGCATGACCTGTCTTTGCCACAGTAAATAGTTGAAACCCACTAGCATGAGTAGGAGTTGTTTGAGCCATGATGTTCCTACTCATCCATGCTTGCTTGTTATGCCTGCTCTGCTTAGAGTTGTGTTAGGTCTGATTCATCCGTGATGGATTGGAATGGTGGTGAACATGTCCTACTGTTGAGAGCTAAGTGTGTGAACACGATTTGGTAAAGGTAGCAATGGGAGGCCATGTAGGAGTACATAGTGGGTCATCTCATTGAAACCGTCCTCAGGAATTGATTTCTGCGTTTGTCATCCAAGACAGTTGCTACCACACATTGTAATGCTTAAGTGCCCCTCTCGACTTATTAACCGCCTTGATCTCTGTCTAGGAGTTGCAACTTGTTTCTGGTGTTTGTAGGTTGTGTTAGTAGTCTACCAAGTGGCACCCAGTATAGGTGGGCTTGGGACAGACTAGGCACCGTGGCCCAGTGTACCAAGTGGCACCCAGATGGTGGACTTGGGAACCCTACACACATCATTTGGGGCCGTAGTGGAAACCTCGGCCGGACTTCCTTGCGGATGGAACTCAAATAGGCGATAAACCTAGGTTAGAGTCTTGTGTGGTTTGCCCGGTCGCGGCCGACACCCTCGCCAGGTTTCCGCTTGAAGGTTGCCGAGATACATGATGTGTACATGGCGGTAAGTGGCGAGAGCCTGTGTGAAGAAGTACACCCCTACAGGGTTAACATGATCTAGTCGAATAGCCATGTCCTCGGATATGGACTACTTGGAAAGCTTATATGGTTCATAGATAACTGGAAGTGGATACTATAGAATGTGCAAGATAAGCGTGAGTGCTATGGATGGCCTTCTCGTAGGGAGACGGGAGCGGGTCCATAGTGGTGTATTGATATGGTGAATATGTGGACTCGTGTGCGCCACCTCAAAGAAATTACTGGCAGCCATAGTTCAGGATAGCCACTGAGTCAAAGCTGGCTTGCTGCAGTTAAACTCCACCACCCCCTTTGTTGATACTGATGCATAAGTAGATAGTTCTGAAGTATGTCTTGCTGAGTACATTTGTACTCACGTTTGCTTAATTTATGTTTTTGCAGAGAGATTTCGGTCTCACTAGTAGTTCTTCATGGGCTTCGACAATTAGCTTGGGAATCCCAGACAGAGGTCTGGTTCCTATGGAGGGTCTTGTAGATAGACAGGCTTTCTAGCCTTTTTCTTTGTAGTTGTCTGTACTTAGACAGGATAAGCTTCCGCATGTGCTTGTTTCTTGTGTGACTCTTTATGTTGGGTCATGAGACCCATGTTTGTAATATCATACTATGTATGGCTCCACGGAGCCTTTTAATTAAATACTTTGAGTCGTAGAGTTATGTTCTGATGCCATGTTGTCTCTGCACATATCGAGCATATTGTGTGTATGTTATTGAAATGCTTTGGTATGTGTGGGATCTGACACCTAGTTGTTTATTCTTGGTAGCCTTCCTTATGGGGAAATGTCTCCTAGTGCTTCCATCCGGAATACATGGATTGACCGACATGTGTCCTTCTTTGCTCCTGTGTCTGTCCCTTCGGGGAAATGTCACGCGATGTTTACCGGAGTCCTGATAGCTTGCTACAGCCCGGTTACACTCGCTGCTGACCGACACGTGCATTGCTGGGTCATGTATACCTGTCCCTGTAAGTTTGTGCCACCTTGGGTTTATGACTAGTCATGTCGGCTCGGGTTCTCTGTCATATAGATGCTAGCAACACAATCATATACGTGAGCCAAAAGGCGCAAACGGTCCTGACCTAGGTATGGCTGCAGTCATGGGAATACCGCAAAGTGATATGATGTGTTACATGCTAGATCAGTGTGATTTAGGATCGGGGTCCTGACAGTTTCTCCTGGGCGGCGACGGCGGAGGTGGAAGGCCAGCGTTTCCCTTAGGGTGGGCCTCATGAGGCTGATCGCGCCAGGTGCCATCACGAGGCTGGTCATGCTAGCCACCCTCGCGAGGCTGATCACGCCAGCCTTGACGGGGGTTGTGGTTGTCCCAGCGGCCTACGCCGTGGCCCTGTCCACGGCCGAATCCACGGTCGCTACGCTAAGGGCGGCGGCCCAGGCGCTCATCCCGGAGTGCCCTGAGCTACTGACAGTCATTGGTGTTGTGGGTGTGCACGTTGTGGAAGACGCAGAACAGGCGAGCATCCTTGAGGGGCTCGTCGCGATCATGGCTGCGCTTTAGCTCAGGCTCTGCTGCCAGCACGATGGGGCCCGTGCGCTTCGCTTCCTTGGCCTTGGCCTTCTTGTCTTCGGGATCGACATCTGGGTCCTTGATGAGGGAGAGGCGGTCTTCTTCAGCCTTAGCGCACTTGTTGGCCAGATTGAATAGCTCCAATGCTAAGCACAGGTCATCATTGATGGCGAGCCCCTCGCTCATCGCTCATCCTGATGTCTGTGATGCCTTCTGTGAACGCAGAGATGATGGCCTCGTTCGAGGCCTTAGATATCTTGAGGCGAACTTGGGTGAAGCGTTGAATGTACTTGCGGAGGGTCTCGCCTGGATGCTGCTTCACACGTCACAGATCATTGACGGTGATGGCGCGGTCACGGGTCACTTGGAAGTTCGCAACGAAGCGCTCGCGGAGCTCATCCCACAAGGAGATCGACCCCTCTGGGAGGTGCATGAGCCAGGAGCACGCGCCATCCTTGAGGGCCACGGGGAACCAGATCGCCATGACCTTGCCATCGCCGTTCGCCGCCTCGATGCTCAGCGCATAGAGCTGGAGGAACTCCATAGGGTCGGGGATGCCGTCTTAGCGTGGGGGCAGATCTGGCTTGAACTTGACCAGCCGGACAACACGGCGCAACTCATGAGTGAAGGCATGGCAGCCAGCTGCGCTTACGAGCGCGACCCGCGCGAGAGGATTACGGTCCTAGTGCCCATGCGCAGCAACCTCCAAAGCGGCCCGATCTTGTTGCTGGCGTGGCGGTGCCGGCAGCGCTCGCGCGTTGTACTGTGGCTGCTGTACAACCTGGCAGCTAGCTTCGTCCCGGGCCGGCGCCGACGCGCCACGTGGCGGGTCGCAACACGTCGCACCTTGGCTCAACGTCAGCGCTGTGCAGGGGAGGAGGTGGAGACGCACCATGAGCCACTTCGCCCGCACGAGACGGCGGGGGACGGAGCGAACGGGAGGACACCTGGGCCTCGCCAGCAGCGTTGATGAGCTCGGTGATGCGGCCCAGCCAGGCGTCATAGCCTTCGTTGGCGGGGCGGTAGCACAGTAGCTCGCGCGCCATGAGCAGCGCAGCCTGCGCGTTCACCAGCCCGCGACGAGTGTGGGAGGACGAAGCTGTGGCAGGGGTGAGGGAAGGCATGGTGGTGTGGACATCATGCTACATGGAGGGTGGCAGCGAAGAGTCCTGCTGCTCATGGGCGGTAGGGTCATGGCGGCGTTTGCTGCAGGAGAAGCGGAGCAGTGAGGGGTGCCGTGGCCCATCGGTGCCGTCTGGGCGACACGGGCGGCCCGACGCTTGGCGCGAACTCGACAAGCGTTGGCCATGGGAGTGGTGATGCAAAGATTGAGCGAGGTAGAAGGAAGAGGAAGAACTTCGACATGCCCCTACCTGGCGCGCCAAATGTCAAAATCGAGGCTTTGCGGACCCAAAGAAGGTTCGAACTCTGGGGCGTGAACGAAGGATTCTGCCTAGCTACAACTCGCTGCTCACCGGCCCACGGCTTGGCTCCATCGAGCTCGAGCGAGCGAGAAGAAGAGGTGGACACAGTGATTTACGCAGGTTCGGGCCACCTTGCGGTGTAAAACCCTACTCCTCCTTTGTGGTGGATTGCCTCGCGAGGAGGATGTGTATGAACTAGTACAAGCGTGAGCTGCCTCGGGAGAGCTCAAGGGTGGATGGATCTCTCTCCTCTCTAGGATGGAGACTAGCCTATATTTATAGTGGCCTTAGTCCTCTTCCCTCATGGCTTAGGAGGGAAGGGATAACACAACGGACAATTTGAAGGGGGATCGGAGTACACCCTATCCTGAGTAAAGGTGGTCTTCGCCTGCAAAGCTTCTGGTCGTTACGCAGTGGCGGGCTCGGTGATGACCTCCGTCCTGCCGAGCCCGTGGTCTTGGTCTTGTTTCACTTGAATGGAAACCTTTGGGGGATTCCTTGGGAACCTGCGTACGTCCTTGCCTCCTTAGCACCAAAGAGGAAAAAGTCCTGGACTGCGCCTGCTGGCGCCCTTCTGGCTCTGGTCATCATGGCTCACGTCACCATGCGCCTCGCGAGGTGGGGTGCCTACCAAGAGATGTCTGCTCCTCGGGAGGCAGCCTCAGGAGGCCGCTCCTCGGGAGGCCTTGATGTCGTTCGCCTCGCGAGGCGGGGGCCCTCGCGAGGGTCTTTCTCCTGAAGTCCTGCTACTGGGCCGCACCGGGCCGTTGGTGGAGCCACGCACTGAGCCGTAGGCAGACGGGTCTGGGTACCCCCGGTCCCAGAACCCTGACAAAAGCATTAACACACAGTGAATACATGAACTCCTCAAACTACAGTAATCACCAGAAAGAATCCCAATTATTTTCACCTTGGGGTATGCGGATCATAACACGTAATAGGTGCGTATAACTTGCAAGATAGGATCAAGAACACAAATATATTCGTGAAAACATAAAGGGTTCAGATCTGAAATCATGGCACTCGGGCCCTAGTGACAAGCATTAAGCATAGCAAAGTAATAGCAACATCAACCACAGAACATAGTGGATACTAGGGATCAAGCCCTAACAAAACTAACTCGATTACATGATAAGTCTCATCCAACCCATCACCGTCCAGCAAGCCTACGAAAAAATTACTCACTCCCGGTGGTGAGCATCATGAAATTGGTGATGGAGCAAGGTTGATGATGATGACGGCGTCGAATCCCTCTCTCCGGAGCCTAGAACGCACTCCAGATGAGCTCTCCCAATGAAGAACAGGAGGTGGCGGTGCCTCTGTATCGTAAAATGTGATGATTCCTTCTCCTTGCTTTTTAATGGACAAATAGGTATTTATGGAGTTGGAGATAGGGTTGCGGAGCTGCCAGGGGCCCACAAGCCTGGCAGGTGTGCCCAGGGGGGTGGGCGCGCCCCCTAGGCTTGTGGCGCCCTGGTGGCCCCCTCTGGTATTTCACTTCGCCAGTATTTTTTTATATATTCTGAAATAATTCTCTGTAAATTTTTAGCTCAGTCCGAGAACTTTTATTTCTGCACAAAAATAACACCATGGTAATTCTGCTGAAACAGCGTCAGTCCAGGTTAGTTCCACTAAAATCATGCAAATTAGAGTCCAAAACAAGAGCCAAAGTGTTTGGTAAAGTAGATACGTTTGGGACGTATCAACTCCGCCAAGCTTAACTCATTGCTTGTCCTCAAGCAATTCAGTTGATAAACTAAAAGTGATAAAGAAAAACTTTTACAAACTCTTTTTGTTCTTGTTCTTGTAAATGTACTTAACTAATGTTCATGTTTTCAACAAGGAGAATTAACCATATTCATGATAACATTTAGGTCTCACATTTAGTAATACCAATGACATAACCAACTACCGAGCAATAATAAGATACCTCGGATGCCAACAATTTGTCAAAACAATTTTGATATAATATGATAACATGATATCTCACTAGCCCTTTCTGAGACCGCAAAACATAAATGCAGAGCACCTCTGAAGTTCAAGCAGCGACTAAACATTGTAATTCATGGTACAAAAGATCCAGTCATGTCACACTCAACATTAACTATACTCAATGCATAAGAATGACAATAGTGCTCTCCAACAGGTGCTTAAATGAGAGGGTGATGACTCAACAACAAAAGTAAAATAACATAAAAGTAAATGGATAAACCCTTTGCAGAGGGAAGCAGGGATTTGCAGAGGTGCCAGAGCTCAAAGCTTAAAACATAGATGAATATAAATTTGGGAGGTATGCCTTTCCTGTCAACATGACAACCAAGGGTTTTCAATATATTCCAGGCTAAACAAATTAGCGGAGGTTCCCAAGCAGAAAAAGGTAGAGTTTACTCCCCCTCCACCAACAATCACAAGCCATGGCAAGACGAATCCTCGGGAGACCTCCATACCAACAACTTTCCGGGTGAGTTTGTTTCATTATTTTGCAATTTGATCATAGGACTGGGCATCCTGATTAATAGCCCCTCTCGTGTAATGACAAGTGAATAAACACTCACCATGAGAATAACCCACTTAGGATGGAAGATAGTGACCGCCCCCTATATAGGATGAAGATAATAACCCACTTAGGATGAAGGAGTGTGCGATATATAGCATAGAGTTCACTCGGATGAACGGTTTGTGATTAGGCAACACAACAGAAACAAATAGCCAGATCAATGTGTGTGCTATATACGGCATATAGTTCACTCGTGTGAACTGTTTGCGATTAGCCAACGCAACATAAACGGTTCAACTTAACAAGATGTGTGTGATACGCGGCAAGCAGGTCAATAATCAGAAATGTGTGGGAAGACCGATAACAACACAGCCGATTCCTGTTAACAAGCCGTGTGTGTTGTGAGCAAATGATTGCTGGTATATAATTGTGAGCAATTGATGAAATCATCACCGACGGGTTCCATTGTTTAGTCTGTGTGCGATGTGATTTGCTCTATCCGCACAACATCTACGCTCTGTCTACAGAACATCAACATATATACTTATAAGAACAACATTGCATAACCAAATTAAGCATACAATTACATAAGTGACTACACACATAACATTTCCACACACCAAAGTAAGCAAGTACATGCATACTAAACTAGGAGAAACGAGCATCTAATCATCTACTTCTTGTTGTGACGACGTTTGCCATTGCTCTGCTTCCAGCTGGATCCCTGGCCGTTTTGGGGAAGGAGGCACTTCCTCATGTCAACCATCCACCTGTACATCTCGTAGCTCGTATACGCCTGATTGGCCGCGTACACGACATGAGCTTTTTCGAGTTTCTCCATCCAGGACGAGTGCCAGGCACGCTTGACCTTGTTGCAGGAATCCTTCATGTCTCTGTAGTAGGGGTCGATGATGGCCTCGGCGAGGTGAACCAGTGAGTCCTTCTCATGCTTCTTGCTGCCCTAGATCTTGTATTGGCTCTGGATGTCAACAAGATTCTGGCAGGCGATGCGTGAATTCTTGAGCACCTTTACATCATTGGTGATGTCCACCGTAGCGAACATGTAGTGGGGGCTGTTGACAAACCTGGCAAAACACTCACAAGGACTTGTGGCCAGGCAGTAGTGGTAGACGAGGACGTGATTGCGCATGCACATCTGGGCGATGGCGACCTTGGGACGATACCCGGCACGAGCGTGGGTGTACTCGAGGTCGAACCCGACCACCTTGTACTTCTCCTCAGCAAGCAACAACTCCATGATGTGGATGGAGTGCTCCACCCAGACCGGGTTGTTGGTGAACACCACCGAGAGCTCTGTGAACCTTCTGTGGGTGTCCACCACGGCATGCATGGCGAACTGCTGCTCGTTGTCGGCAGCCGCTCGGAGCGCCATTGGAGCCGCGCAGGATACCCTCTAAGAGTTTCTCGTGGTGGGTGTGCTTCTTGCAATACTGGGGCACGATCGAAAGGTTGAAGAGACACAAGGGGTAAGTGGCCGCTGTAATAAATGGGGGCCAGCCGGCCTGTAATCGTCACGTCTTGTCACCGCATGCATAGCGGAGGATTCCAGTGCACGCTTGAGCACACCACACTTGTTTTGTTTAACCACGCATGGGCTCGAAGAGGTGCTAAATGTATCATTAGTGAGCCTATTCCCGGGCAACCGCTCAAGCTTCCCGCCTGACTAGTTTGTCCATGTGCTTGCTAGAAGAGGGGCAAATCGTGAGCGTTTATTGGCTAAAAGCTCTGCAAAAACAAAGTGTGTGGAATGACTTCGATCATAAGTTTACCCGTAGATGATGAGGTCAAAGTTACACAGACGGGTGATGATGGACACTCGAGTGCGATAATTAACTGTGTGCTCTACAGGGCAGACGGTTGAAGAAACCAACTGTGTGCAATAATGTCGAAGATCGCAGTCGAGTTAGCTATATAGATCGTTTGCGATGAGGTCGACAGGGGAAACACATTCGAGAATGGTCAATAAAATCTAAGTCCATTGCGTATTAAGGTCAAAATAGTACTACCAATATACGAGTCTCATACGATGCCATTTCAATGATTGTACCACAAAAGCCCGAAATATTACAAGGTTCAAATTCCAGAGTTATATGGCTCAAATTCGAAGATTACAAGGTTCAAACTGATATTAGAAATGAAACTCAGCTCATTCAGCTGCAAATGCCCGCGCTAATCAGCTGAACATGGATATAAGAGAGGTTCAAACTAATATTACCACTTGTAAGGCTACTTCCGAAACCTCATCATTTTTGCAAAGGGATCAGCCACTCAGAAGTCATGTATGGAGTTGACACAATGACTTCCGATTACTCTGTCAGTTGAAGTTCCAAAATGAAATTCAGCTTTTTCGGAGCCTTTTCCATTCTACCGCAGCCGCCGGTGCTGATCAACAAACCATTCATTTTTGCGAAATAAATGTAGGGCAAACCTCATTACCATCAGCACCCTTGCTCTAGCAACAAAGAACCTGGTGAATATAATCTAAGGTAAGGTCCCTCGATAGGAGTTCAAAGTAATTTCTGAGAGATGCAGATCTATGCATTCGATGTGATTGTTATATTGTATTACATTATCTACCACCGGGCCTAATCTTATCTGGAAAAGAAGAGAACGTATTAGTGCCCACATGCTGTTTTGAACAATACTACATGCCTATTTGGTTTGCAGGATTTGTAAAATTCACTAACGTGCCATCTTCGATCTGACATGATTAGCATGGGCATTTGATTACAATCTAGAAAAATATAGCCTTCTTCACAATAGGTTGGAGTGGATGAAAAATTCCCTAAGAAAACTAGTATAGATGAATCCAAAGGAGAAATGCTTATGGATTGTAACCATATGAATCAAGCAACCAATATGGGGGAAAACTTGTATGTACTGAAATCCTCCAAAATTCCTTCAGAAATCGTAGTACATTGTCATTGTAAACTTGGGAAAAGGTGCCAAAAATTGAACTCCCTTATGGTTAACATTTAACAGGAAAGGAACATCAGCTCTATGTATAGCTTCTCCAAGCACGGAAAGCATCCTAGGAAACTGACAACTTGGTCCAGGTTGGGGCCGATAGATTCTAGTGCCAAGACCTTCACTGCGTGCAGATTTGGGGTCAAGCTTGTCGGAATCATTTGCTCGATGACAGACAAACATACATCTTCAAATTATAAATAATGTTAGTTTCTAGAAGGAGAGGTAGAAGACAACTGTTGTACCTGAACAGGTGTGGGTCCAACAACAAGTTCAGAGTATTTGACAGACGAGTAGCCCACCACTGTCAATTTTGGTGCAGAAATGACATTGATTCTTGTTGGACCTTGTTGATCAACTACAAGTAATCTCTCAAGTGAAGGTGTGTCCTCAATGTCCATATTGTGGTACACCTTTTGTGATCTCTTGTTGCAGCACCAGCAACACACATAAATAGTCCGGAGAGTCATGGAGGTGATGTGGAAGATACTCATCCCATTGATCGCCTGAAGACAAAGGTACTCGAGTGCAGTATAGTCAAGGAGCAGGTGCTCCATGCCATCCTTTGGGATGCAGACGATGACGAGCTCGAGGTGCTTCAGTCGTGGTAGAAAAAGAGCGAGCGCGTCATTAAGGGGGGGATGGCAGTTCATGAATTGGCGAGGCGCAGCATGGGCGCGAGGCGGAGCGCAGATGTTGGCAGCGGGCGCATATGCCCGTCATTAAAACTGAGCTCCTCGAGCTGATCTAGGGTGGGGGATCGGAACCACTCGTCAAGCTTGGCTTGGTCCTTGCCATTGGAACGGAACTTGCTCGTTCTAAGGCCTCTAATTGGGCCATGGTGACTGTCAAGGATCTGGGACAACGTGTCCATGCTTTTGCAATAGCCATGGCAAAGCTTGTGGCCGTCGATGAGGTCAAGAGGGGTGGAGTGCCATAGGGGGTGCCACCGCCGGGAAAGGACAGTCGTCCGTGCCCCATATTTGATTGGGAGGAGGGAGATGATGACTATCAACATATTATTGGGGAAGCTGCTGATGAAGTCTAGGGCTGCTGGAGTCGCTTGCGGTTCTTGCTCGACCTGCCTTCCCTTGTTGGCAGCCTCGTTCTCCACCACCGGAGTCTCCTCGTCAGCGGCGCTTTCCGATAGAAGTGCGAGTATAGGGAATATTTAGTTAATACAAGGCAAAAGAATAGTATATTGGTAACTAGAAGTTAGTAGGTAGGAATAGAGTAAGAAAATGGAATAACAATTGGTTGTTTAAATACTACACAATTCCTTTGATATTGCTGGTAAGTCAACATGCAGATACTTGAAAAGAGCACTTACTTCGAACAAAGTCTGGACAAATGATACCGTCAGGGAAGTTAGCATATATCTCATGACCAGGCTCTCTTATGTGCAGTGCAATTTTAGTGCCAGCTTTTAGTACATAAAACTTAGAAATTTCTATCCAAAGGCCTATGCCAAAATAAGAGTGACCACGTTCATCAAGTCTTACAGAAGCAACGATTGTAAATCCATGGTTTGTGTTCAGTATGACATCCCTATAGTCTTCAGTTATCTAAAGGGCAAGATTGTGTACTACAGATGCTGTTGCATAGCAAGGGATGTGCTGCAGAAAATGGTAGGATTGTTAAAGAATATGGTAACATGCAAATATGGGTGAAATTGAAAGAATAGTACATTAGTTGAAATCAAAGGACAAAAAACTATAATTAAACAGATAGAGTAACCATGATGTCATGGAAATATGAGAGTAATCAAAAGAACAATACATTATTAATTTGCTTAATATAGAAAGAAGAGGAAAAAAATCCCCTTTGACGTATATGCTGCATGTGGCACCTTTTATCCAAATGTAGCAATATATAGTATATGTTCAGGAAAGTAGGACATGTGAACCGATGTAGGGTGAGATTGAACATACCGTGCGCATCCTGAAGTCATCTGGTACGGTGAGATGGAACTCCACGGATGTCTGGCCGAGGCCGCAAAGTTCTGATGTGTCCGTGCACTCCACAGTCTATGAATGAAAGAAAACCCTCAAATCAGCTCGAATAAAAATGAAATCACGGCGATTTCGGCCGGGTGATTAAAGGAGGCAGATGAACTGGGATAAGAGATGAGAGAATATCTCAGTAAATTAGTTACCTTGATGTCCATGAGAAAAAACCCTCAATACCACGGATTCCCCAATCAGGCAGAGCTGGGTCAACGATGAGCAGCGTCGAGAAAGTCGATGACGATCGGCGGCGGCAAGCGGAAATGGCGAAATGCGGTGGGGTTTGCCGGCAGCCTAGTGGTAGCGACAGGCATCGAGCTAAGTGGTTGCCGCGGTGGTAGGCGGTGCCATGCAAAGTCGCGGAGGATCTTGTGCAGGTGTGAATGGGGACCGGAGGGGGTGGCGGGCAAGGTGATGGTTTTTGTGACATGGGGATGGTGAGGGTTTTCTTTTTTCCTTTTTGAATTGGGTGGTGAGGGTTTTTTGTCCCACAAAGAGTTTCGGAGGCAACGGTTTGCTAGAGCCAACCGTGTGTGATTAACGTAACTGGGAAAATGAAAGTCATTGCACACAGTTCCAATTTGGGAAAATAAGCATTTTTCAGGGTGGTTCCACTTTTCCTTCGTTGCTTGAATCTGAATTTTTTACCCACGCTAAAAATTCACCCTAATATGCATAAAATTCCATCAACCAAACTGATTGCATCCATATCCCACATTTAGACATAAGTAAACATAGATTAAACATACTCAGGCATAGATAATAAGCATACACAAGCATAGTTCAACCTTCATTAAGCATAGTCAAGCATATTTATAATTAAGACACTACACAGCCATACATAGTTCAATCCCACTCTCATCTCATCTGCCGGCACGATCATGAAGCTTCTCCAGGTACTCAGCGTACGTGGTGTGTGCCACCCTGCGAGAATACTTCTGCCTGAAGGAGCTAACGACTCGTCCTCTTGCAGGCGCTAGAACACTTTCATATGCGTCATGAAGCTTTTGGTTGCAAAATGGGCATCAAAAGCCCCAGTTCCAGGTCCTGATACGCTTGTTACGAATTCCCACAAAAAGCTCCCTGAGGATTTGCCTCTTGTACCTCCTCTGGCCATCTTCATCCTCGCTGTCGACATCGTCAAATAGCACCTATACATATAGTAAAAAAATGTGGCGTCAAATTTGGAATACAAACTAATCTCTAGCGAACATTTGGCAGTTGCCAAAATTTGGCATCAAATCAATTTTTACATGTCGTAAAGTAGGATTAGGAATTTATGGAATTTATGGCCTTTTTTGACATAACCAAAGTTTATGGTTCAATTTTTAAGCACAATCGTCTATGTACAGACCAATCTTGAAAAAAATGGCACAAACATATATGAAGGTCATTCAAAATCAATTGTCAAGACCTGGCTAGGAATTATTAGGATGAATCCTAACCCTAGTCGGATTATTAGCAGAAATCATTTGTACAGATGAGGCAAGTAATCACTTATCATTTGTACCATTCAAACAATCAATACACTACACGGATCTAACGAAACTTACTCAGATTTCATGAATTGAGAGAAGGTAACCATAGGATTTCTATTCCAAAAAGGGGGAGGTAGGAGTAACCAAAGAAACCGTAGGATATATTTGACACGTAAATGGGTATAGATGACTAACTGATTGCCGTCGTCGTCGGAGTCATTGCCGGAGTGGTCGTTGGAGTCGTCACCAAAGTCGGTGTGGACCTTTGTCTCCGGCTGTGGAAGCACGACGCCGTCGATGACATCAAGGTGCAGCGAGACCTTGTCGGCGGTGATAGCAACCTTTGTCTCCGTCTTCACGCCGCGCTCCAGTGCTTCAGCAGCCCCGGCGTCGCCACTCCCTCCGATGGGGCGCTTCGGTGGCATCCTCATACACTGACGGCGGTGAGGACTGAGAGCGGCGTCGAGGATGCAGGCGGAGAGAGAGGATTGTGTGTGTGTCGGGGATGGGGGTGTAGCCGCTCTAGCGCGCGATTAATATGGAGTAGTGGGAGAGAGGCGGACGACGGTCAAATCACTGGCTCGCCTCCCGGTGAGCCTGCGCAGCGGACTGCTGGCATGCCTACCGTCATTTCACACAGCTACTCGCACGCCTCCCGATGACACTGCGCAGCGAGCACGCCTCCCGTCAATTCACACACCTTCACGCACGCCTCCCGGTCTGCATGCGCGGCGGACTGCTCGCATGCATCCCGTCAACTCACGCCTGCTTGCACGGCACACGGGACGCGTGGTGGCACGTATATTCTTTTCTATTTTGATAATTAATGCTGCCGCTTTATTGCTATACCGAAGCATGGCATGAATCCATTGTTTGTCTAACGCCCACGATTCGAATAAATAATCAGCTTGCGATATTGGTTCCCAATTATTAATAATCTCACGTTTGTAAGAAGTTAAATATTACATCAAAACTTGTCTCAATTTTGACAAAAAAGTACAATACCACTATGTATTGGTGTCCATATGAAAACACGATAAGTTTCATGAATTTCAAATAAGTTTTGGATGTACTAGATTTTAAAAATCAAGATTCTCAATGTTTGAAATTTCTTGAACGGGGAGTAAACATGCACCCAGTGACACACATGTGTTTTTGCAATCCATTTAGGTGCACTGTCACGTGTTCATGTAGCTCAAATTTGATTTTTGCACATTATACCACTAGAAAATCAATCAATTTACTAAAATGTCTTAACGATCTCTGTTTTTTTTTTCAAAATTAAAACGTCCCTCCTTTGGTAACATATGTTCACGGCGGAAAAATTTAACATGCCTCGTAGTTGCGGTGTATGCGTGGTGTGTGTGTGCGTCTGGGGTGTTGGGGGGGGGGTCTGGAAGTACACTACGAGTCGTGAGCCAACGCGTTGGTTGGCCATTTTGTGAGGCAGGTGCCCCATCAAAGTCATGAATTCGTTATTTAAAACTTTACACAACCCTTTCATACATACATGTTTGGGCCACATGCAGTCGGTGGTTGTCCTACACGACAATCACCCACCTGTGCCCGCGAGGTTGTCGTCCGTCACTTCGACCTACAGCCGGCAGAGAGGTTAATTTGACAAGCAAGGTTGAATCTTTTTTGTTTGTGTTACGGTGGGAGTATATAGTACGCGTCGAAGAGGTGGGAGGGGACCAGCATATATACTACATACGCGTCCATGAACACACCTCACTCAGTGTTGGGACTTTTCGGTTTCCGAGGCACGTGCCACATCAAAGTTGTGCATTGGCTATTCAAACATCACACAACACCTCTTTGGGCCACATGCATGCAGGCGGTGTTTATCCTAGGACACTCATGTGTGACGCTTCCATCTGTGGGCCCGTGAGGTCATCATCCATGCATGCATCACTTTGACCTACATCGGGAGAGGTTAGTTAATTTCACCATCAAGGAGGATTCTTTTTGGTTTGTATTATGGTAGGAGAATATACTATGCGTCAAAAAGGGGGAAGAGGACCAGCATATATAGTACGCTTCATGAACCTCACTCTGTGTGGGGACTTTACGGTTTTCGAGGCATGTGCCACATCAAAGTTGTGCATTTTGGGTATTCAAACATCACAACCACACACACCTCCATACATATGTTTGGTCCACATGCAAAGCGATGGCGGTTGTCCTCTAACACCCACTCACGCGGTTATCAGCAATATCGATGCTTTCCATCTATGGGCCCGCTTGGTCCATCACTACTTTGGTCGACAATGAGAGAGGTTAATTTGACTTAGTAGGGGATTATTTTTTGGTTTGTATTACGGTATATAGGTCATTCTCTGGGATGACATGATATAGTTTGAGCACACATGCATGTGTACACATGAATCCCTCCCACTGAGTCGAAGTGGGCAGCGGGGGGAGGGGCAGTACCACGACACATCATGAACCGATCTCACTCTGTGTGGGGACTGTACGATTTTTTACGCACACGCCTATCAATGTTGTGCATGGTATTCGAACATGCACGCATCATCTCCATACATACATATGCATGTAGTGGTTCTCTTCGAACGGTACTCTCCCTCACATGGTTATCGGCGACAAGCCTATGTATTCGTGGGCCCGCGTGGACATCCATGATCACTTTGACCGACAACGAGATAGGTTACCATGGTGGATTCTTCCTTTGGATTCGTGTTATCGTAGTAGGTCATGTTGAGATTCCAGACCTAAGTTTGAGCGCATACTATGCATGCAATCCCCGTCATCAGCTCGAAGTGTGGTGTGACATACATATATAGAAAGCGTCGTCAACTAACCCTCGCTCCATGTGGGGATTTCTAGTTCCAAAGAACGGTGCCACATCGAAGTTGTTCCATTGGGTATTCCAACATCAACACTCCATACATATGTTTGGGCCACATGAAACAAGTGGTTGTCTTCGGGCACTAGCTACTTGCGTGATTATTGGCGAGCTAGCCCATCTTTGGGGTCGCGTACGTGGACATCCATCATTTTGACCAACAACAAGAGAGAGGTTGTATGACCAAGGTGGATTCTTCTTGGTCCATTTTATGATGCATCTTGGTGAGATGCTCTCTCCCACCAATTGAAAAAGTGTGTGTGTGTGTGTGTGTTTGAGGGGGGGACTGCTACTTCGAACTTTGCTAGGTGAACCTCCATGGGGGTGGGCATGCGTTCATAGCTAGGATTCCCCTCTTGCCGACACAAAGAGGGGGAGAGGGACAAGCAATACCGTGCGCATTGTGAGACAGGTGCCACGTCGAAGTTGTGCATTTGGTATTTGAACATCAAACCACCCTTTTCATACATATTTTTGGTTCACATGCAAGTGTGTTCGTGTTCTGACCCTTTCCCGCGTTATTTTCGCCAAATTTATGAACATTAGACAAGTCGGATGATGCAACAAAAACGGTTCACTCACACTAACCGTGTGCCACGCCGGTGCCCCTGTCACACACATCAGCATAGTACACTGGGCTCCACTAGGCTTCCCTCGCAATCTCAAAAATACCTACCCGCCTGCAGGTTTTTTCTGTTTGATAACACACGGTTATTATGATTAGACCGTGTGTGATATTTGTTGTTCCCGCTCCCGCCTGCATCCCTCAAAAATATCTGCCAGGATCGAGTGTTTTTTCTGTTTGATAACACATGGTTGTTATTCCAGGACCGTGTGCGATGCATCATCCAAATTTTCAATAGCCCCGGCATTTTACTCCCGCATAGCAAAATTTTCAGTAGTTGCGTCATTTCCTCAAACCCCCTTCACACACACCCCCCAAAAACTCCGCGCTCACGCACGCGCACACACACACACACCCGCCCCCACCCACCACAACCCCTCCCTTGTTCGAGACACTAGCAAGGTCACTGCCACTGCAAGGCCTCCATTGTCAACATCTACCGGTTTGCCCATGCAGCTTACCCACCGATCTCCATACCCTAGCTGTCCTGAGTTTCTTATATGATGCCTGCCAAACGCCCCCTTTCCCACAGATCCCCATCCCCATCCCCCACTTCAGAGCATCATAGCCTGAGCCCGGCTACGCTTCCCGTGGAGCTCGAGGAGCGACTTGCCCAAAAGAGGTGTATCGCGGCCTCTTCGCCCGATGTCACCGAGTTGGCCGCCGAGGAAGCTGATGACCATTACTGGTCGCACACTCTCAATCAGCGGGCTAGAGTATGATGGTATGTCACGGACACCGGCTATGACATTGAGGTCGTCGACAGTGACGGCCTGACACGGGCTATGTCACAGGTTAAGTAGCCCACCCCCAACCCCTCGGGTTCAACCACCGTCGATCTCATCCATGGTCCCACCGCTGATCTCCTCTGGCTCGCTGTCAAGAATTTGCCATCCTACATCGCCATCGAGCCCCTTTTGTCATTTCTGAAGGACATGTTCTGCGACGCTGGCTTGGGATCCATAGCTGCCAAGTCAGACCTCATCGACGGCGACAACAAGGAGGGCACCCTCTTCGGCTCTTCCAAGGGGAAAGAGCCCATCTGTGACATGAGGGAGGGCACCCTACAGCCGTGCTCTTCCAAGGGGAAGGAGCCCATCTGCGACAACATGGAGCGCACCCAGGTTCCATGCTCTTCCCAAGGGAACGAGCCCATCTGTGACAAGTGAGAAAACCCATGATTTGTTTTGCCATGCCTCTTCACAGGGGGGAACCCATGATTTGTTTTGTCGAGTCCCTTTTGTAGTGTAGTGAGAATATGTCCAGTTTTAATTGCTATATTTGGTTGTTTGCAGTATGCCTTGTTTATTTCAGTTGTTCACAATGTGATGCTCTATATGAACAACTATTTACAGTGTAGTACATTTTCATCAATACCAGTTTTAAACATAGCGATAGGAATGGATATATTTGCTTGCTGTTAAGCCTGTTATAGCTAGCATATGCCTCTTTTAAAGTTTTTTGGTTGTTCGGTTGTTTGTAGTTATCATATGTCCAGTTTCAAATGCTATCTTTGGTTGTTCGTAGTATGCCTTGTTTATTCCAGTTATTCACAACGTGATGTTCTATATGTGCAAGTGTACTTAGACCGGTACAATACTAGTTTGAATGACTATATTTGCTTGTTGTTAAATGTTAGGCCTGTTGCAGTTAACACACCTTTCCACTACTTGTTATGCTTAACTAGCATGCTTAAACCTGCACACTGAAGCTATCGTTTGGAGATTATTTTGCCTACCATGGATATATTTGGTTGATGTTTAGCCTGTTGTGCCTAACATGCCTCTCGATGTACTTACACAGGATAATTTTGGGAACAATTGTTGTTTTCCATCGAGGTTAGTTTCATCCCATGGCTTATATATACTCACTGTTCAGGATATCAGTAGCTGGTACCATATAGGCTGGGGGCTGATAAGGGATTAATCGGTGAATCAGACTTTTAGCTGAATATATCTGTAACCCATTTATCGGTAGGTTAACTAGGGCCATATCTAATATATCTGAGGCTACATAGCAACATGCACTATACTAAATGTCTAAATATGCAATCCTAGGCTACATACCAACAAGGAAGAGTGTTACCTTAATGTTCTGATGATGTCTAGATATACGTAGAAGAGCAGCAGCAACAACAACACAACAGCAGTTAACTAACATACGTAGAAGAGTGTTACCTTAATGTTCGGCCAATAATTTGTAAAAATGCAATAAACTCCCTCCGGCACATAATATAAGATGTTAATTCATGCAATATGTGAGTATGTTGGATGCTATAAGATATTATATAATTGGAGGGAGGGAGTGTTGTACTACATCATTGTGCAATTGTTGTTTAGCTTCTAATATTAACTTGGTGCTTTTAGGTACATATGTCATTGGTAAAGATCCGCGCTTTGACCCTTTCTGCGTGGGGCAATGAGATATTGATGAACCAGCATCAAGTGAGGAAGCTAATAAAGATTGTTAGTAAAATGGGTCAAAAGATGGCAATTAAACTATTTGTTTACACTTTATCCAAGACAGCAGCGAAATGCAGGATTGTAAGTAAGAACTCTGCAGCCTTCTTTTTACTGCTCATAATGAGTTGTGTTAGATGACAATGTCTGAATTTTTTTCCTTTGTAGTGGTCCCCAAAGCAGTTCACTCAAGATTACCTTTCAAACTACTTGATTGGTGGGCATGCAAAGGTTAAAGTATTTCTACCAGAACACGATGACTATCTAGATGTGTTCATGAAGAGAGTGAAGGATGGGCGGTCGGCCATCACAAGGGGTTGGACTAGAGTCGTGCGTGCCTTTTGCATGGAGGAGGGCACAATATGGGCATTCGGCCTCACCTTGTTCAGCAACTAGAATGTCTTTGACCTCTTTCTTTACCGTCTTTAATAGTACTAGTATACAACTATGGTTCATCATTCTTTATTTGGTGCTTATGTAATTCTTGAACATATGTACCTATGAATCGAATAATGCATTGGTTGTTTGAACCTGATGGATAATAATAAAGCTATAGCATACTTTCAAATTCAAATTTGGTACAATTTTAAATAGCAGCAATTAAATTAGGGCGAAATTATACTCTGTAGGTCATTATGGCACACACGGTCGGTAAATCACAAACGTGTGTGATATACACCATAATCCGACATGGTTCATAGAGAGGAAACATGCACTAGGATGCACACAGTTGCCGTTTGCAAAGTGTGTGTGATGTCAAACAATATCACAAACGGTGCAAGCAAACTAAATGTTTGTGATAGTCGCCTTATCGTAAATGATTTACAATCATGAACTGTTTCTGATGTGGTACGCATCATAAATGTTGCACCACAGAATAGCGTGTGCGATAGTTATCCTGTACAACACTGTTACGATGGTATGATGTTTCATAGTCTTATCCGACACTCGTACGATGATTAGCTAATCTTCTTAATTAGTTATTGCATACAGTTCAAGAATAGTGAATGTGTGTGATTATCTGCTTATCATACATGTTCTATAATCATGAACTATTTGTGGCTGCGCATCGTAAACACAGCTCCACAGAATACCAACTGCGATGGTAATGCCAGCACACATGAATAGCAAGGATGGAGCGTTTGGGATATTAGATATATCCAAAACAGTTGTGTGAAGAATCACATTTGGGATAGGTGCGGACGTCGCATACGCTTTGTTCTGGAAAACGTATGCATTCCTACTCCCTATCCCCGATGGTTTCTAGGTCATGTGGGAAGGAACCCCCTATCACCCACACCCACTAGGCGATGGTTTAAAATGCCTTAGTGGAAAGGGGTTAAAAACCGTTTGTGTAGCAGCTCGCTGTACGTGTGAAGGTAATATGGGCTCTTTGTTAGATCAACAATAATGCATATGAGAGCCACTCAACATGTTCATTGTGGTCTTCTCCTTACGAAAACTAAAAGAAAATAAAAGAATTTCAGAGAAACACACTGAAATGTTTTTGGATTTTTTGTTTTTTGAAGAAAGCAAATTTAACAAAAGAAAGAAAACAAAAACGAGAAAAACTATTTACATGGGAAAGCTCCCAACAAACAAAAGAAGAAACGAGAAATCTTTTTGGGTTTTTATTTTAGTACTACAACTAATTAACAAGAAAGAAAAACCGAAAAGAAGCGAGAAATATTTTTGGATTTTCAAAGTTTTTCAAACACACAAGAAGAAAGCAAAAATAAAACTAACATGGATATACAATGAAAAAGGATGAACACTGACAACTGGAATGAAATGTTGGTACATGAATGTAATGTCGGTGAGAAATACATACTCCCCCAAGCTTAGGATTTTGGCCTAAGTTGGTCTATGGTCTCTGATAGCCTGGGTAATACTCGTAATCATAGTTTGGGTTGTACTAAAGTGCAGCTGCTATAGCTTGGCGAGCTGCCTCTTTGAGATGAGCGGTCTCCACTGCCCTCTCGGACTCCTCGCCCTCCTCCTCAAGTATGTAATGTCTATTTTTCTCCTGGAAATTAAAGAAGGCAGGTGTAGGCAAAGTAATATGGACGACATGATGCCTGTTAAAGATTAGCCTGTATCTGAGCGGAGGGTGTTCCTGTCAAGGAACTCGTAGTGTTCAATAGCATCATAATCAAGAAAACTAGGTGGCAACATGGTATGTTTTGTCCTACCCTTCCGTGGCAGTGGTGTCCATAAGGAAACTAAGGGATATTAAGGCCTCCTTTTAATAGAGAACCGAAACAAAGCATTAACACATAGTGAATACATGAACTTCTCAAACTACGGTAATCACCAGAAAGAATCCCAATTATTGTCACCTTGGGTTATGCGGATCATAAGACGTAATAGGTGCATATAACTTGCAAGATAGGATTAAGAACACAAATATATTCGTGAAAACATAAAGGGTTCATATCTGAAATCATGGCACTCGGGCCCTAGTGACAAGCATTAAGCATAGCAAAGTCATAGCAACATCAACCTCAGAACATAGTGGATACTAGGGATCAAGCCCTAACAAAACGAAGTCAATTACATGATAAGTCTCATCCAACCCATCACCGTCCAGCAAGCCTACAAAGGAATTATTCACTCCCGGTGATGAGCATCATGAAATTGGTGATGGAGGAAGGTTGATGATGACAACAACATCGAAACCCCCTCTCCAGAGCCCAAAACGGACTCCAGATCAGCCCTCCCGATGAAGAATAGGAGGTGGTGGCGGCTCCATATCGTAAAATGTGATGATTCCTTCTCCTTGCTTTTTTATGGATGAATAGTTATTTATGTTGTTGGAGATAGGGTTGCGGGAGGTACCAGGGGCCCACAAGCTTGCCAGGCGTGCCCCCTGGGCTTGTGGTGCCCATGTGGCCTCCATCTGGTATTTCTCTTCGCTAGTATTTTTTATATGTTCTGAAATAATTCTCCGTAAGTTTTCAGCTCAATCCAAGAAATTTTATTTCTGCACAAAAATAACACCATGGCAATTCTGCTAAAAACAGCGCCAGTCCGGGTTAGTTCCACTCAAATCATGCAAATTAGAGTCCAAACCAAGAGCAAAAGTGTTTGGAAAAGTAGATATGTTTGGGATGTATCAATGGTATTGAAAATTATTATGAGAGAGGAACATGTGCTTTTACACATCTCAATAATATCAAGTTTCCTCGCTATGTGTTGAAAGTTTTGAAGTATTGCTTGTTTTGCCTTCCTATTCTAGTTGATTTTTGCTCCCATAAATTGTGTGCTCACAAAATCCCTTTGCATAGGAAGTGAGTTAGGCTTAAATGTGCATGCCATCTGATTCATGATGCTCTCTTATATGTTTCAGTTCCTATTATTATGTGAGCATCATTGAAAGCATCATGCCTAGCTAAAAAGGCATTAGAGAAAAGCACTTGTTGGGAGGCAACCCAATGTTTAACCCTACTATTTTTGTGTGTTCACATGATAAAGCTATTGTATTAATCATGTTTTATAGCTTTTGTTTCAATATTGTGCCATGTAAAGTTTTGGGATGATTTGTATGATAGTTGAATTGTTTCTGTGCAAAAATAGAAACTTTTAAGTCAAGTGCTGGAATTACTATAATTCACTGATAAGTTGTAAGATCCTTAAATTTTTACACAAGATTGATATACAAATTGCCTACGTATTCCTAATTAGAGTGCCTTAATTGCTACCGCTCCTTACATGGCCATGGTTCATTGTCACAGAGAGACCGATCGACCAGTAGGTACGTACAGTTTTTCGACTAGACAGATAACGCTACATATGCTTTGACTTGGTGGGTCCCAACTGAAAGGGGGGAATAAGAAGGCACTTCCTTCCATGTGAAGATATAGCTGGTGGGTCCGACCTGTCATGGGGAGGATTCTATTTTTTCACGTAATAAGGAGGCACTTCCTTGTGTTTGAAGATGTAGCTGGTTTGTCCCAACTGTTAGGGGGAGGAATCATTATTTTTTCTTAATAAGGAGGCGTTTCCTTCCGTGCGAAGATAAAGTTGGTGGGTCCCAGCTGTCATGTGGAGGAATCAATTTTTTCGTGTAATAAGGAGGCACTTCCATGTGTGCGATGATGTAGCTGGTGGGTCCCAGTTGTTAGCGGGAGGAATCGTTTTTTGTTCACATAATAAGGAGGCATTTCCTTCCATGCGAATATGTAGGTGGTGGGTCCCAGACATCAGGGGGAGGAATCATTTTTTTGTGCATAATAAGGAGGAACTTCCTTGCGTGCGAAGATGTAGCTAGTGGGCCCAGCTGTCAGGGGGAGGAATCATTTTTTTGCGCGTAATAAGGAGGCACTTCCTTGCATGCGCAGATGTAACTGGTGGGTCCCAGACTCCCAACTGTCAGGGGGAGGAAGCATTTTTTCGCGTAATAAGGAGGCACTTCCTTGCGTGCAAAGATGTAGTTGGTGGGTCCCCGCCGTCAGGGGGAATCATTTTTCTTGCGCGTAATAAGGAGGTATTTCCTTACGTGCGACCATGGACCTCATGGTCCCAACTGTTAGCCTTTCCACGTATAGTCCTCTTCTGATGGCCGTCATTCCCTGACCATGTTGGCGACGCCATGCCGAGATCATCAAGGCGGTGGACGATGGCGAGGCCTAGGAAGGGAATGACCCGAAGCCGGGGAAGACATGATAGTGGAGTCCCAGGCGGAGGGGAGTATGAGGGTTGACTGGTTAGGCTGCGGGGTGAGGCTGCCATCGCCAGAGACGAACAGAAGGTGTGGGTGAGTGGAGGGATGGCCTGGTCAATGGTGGGGGTAGGGTTTGGCTGTTAGTCATTCATGGCAGCACAGCCGTCCATCGGAGTCGGGACCAGGTGGTCCCTCCGGCGCTGGTTTGTGTGGCTGGACCAAGAAGATCAGAGATTGAAGAAGCACAATGGCCATTGGATTGATATCGGACGGTCACGCTAGTAGAATCGTTTCTTGATTAAGTTGACAAAGCCTTGCCTACGCATCAACTTAGTAGGCCCACAAGTTAGCCTCCAATTGGTGGCGGACAACATACATCCCATTTGCTGTTTTTTTAATAATTGACAGCTCATTTGCTAATTCTTAAGGAATTTATTACAACCAATTTTCTACCCAAGAACACGGTTAAAATATTCAACGAAATTTTGCATATTTCGGTGGAGTCCGAACTATCTTTAAACCCAAAATTTCGAGTCAGATTCAAACTAATTTGAAATGAAATTTAAATTAGGATAAAACCAATGATAATGAAAATCCCAAAATCTGAAGAAAAAACAGAAATTTGAAATTAATTGCCAGTTAATTTTTTTATATATTTATACCCATTTCTTATTACTTATTTCAGTGAATTTTCTAGGCAAGCCGAATGTATTCCTCGTTGTCTTGAAGCATTTGCAGCCCAACAAGTCGCAAAAAAATGCAGCCCAGCACGATTGAAAAAGTGATGTTGCGGGCATGCTGCAACCATTTATTATATTTTTCTTAGAATTTACAGCCCATTTGCTTCTTTTCGAAATACAAGCATTTGCTGGGATAGTCGGACAGAACAATGTTATAAAAAAAGAACAGGGTTGGGCATTTTGTTTGGACGAGAGATTTTCTTTAATAATTTACAGGATGGGTGAAAAAATAATGTTGTGGACTACAACCCATTTACTTTTTTATGAGAATTTAAAACCCAATTGTTTTTTTTGAAATACAGCGATTTTTGGCTGGATGAATAAATAATGTTACAGACATATCCCATTTAATATTTTCTGATAATTTACAGTCATTACCTATTTTGGAAATACACACATTTGCTTGTGTGGGTTAAATAGTAGGTAATGTTGGTCTGGCCAGAGCATTCTTAGAAAAATTAAAACTGGGATGAGCATTTTATTACAGAAAAACATAAGTTGGGCATGGCAATGTTATAGTATCTCTGTACCAAAAGATAAGACATTTTGTAGGATATTTTTGCCTACCATAATATGTTATATTTCGAGATGGATGGAGTACAAAATAAAAACTGCGCTATGCATTTTTTCTTAAAAAATAACATAACCTGGATGAGCCATTTCTGAAAAAAAAGTAGGTTGGGTGTCCCATAGGCCAGTCGATACCTACTGGATCCCGGTGTCAGCATGTCGTGGGCTGCACATATAAAAGGCTGGGCAGGCCACAACCTAGTTTATATTTGCTTGACCTAAAAAAATGAAATCCTTGGTGACGGCCTATCCTTTTATAATTCACTCATTTATTGACTACGTTAACAACCTGGTGGGTCCGAGATGTCAGTATTTTAGTAGCGGTGGGATTCTTCTTTTTCGCTTTTACTATGTATATATCTGGTGGGAGAACATTTGCTTCGGAGTGTTAAAATAGAACATTTGTTTTGCGTCAGCCGCCAGCCGTTGGGTGGCAGGAGCATACTATCCGACCAGCGTTGGTTTGGGAGGCTGGAGGAAGAACAAGACGGGAGATAGAAGATGTAAAAGAAAAAGCACGTGGGTTGCCTTGACAGTTGATTCATTCACACGAACAACAATAGAGGTAGTACTAGTTAAGTTGCTTCCACCATGACTTCATTTTTAGAAGTTGAAGCTAAACCACACACTAGCCACGGCCACGACAAGCACCACCCCTATGGCCATGACCTTCGGCAATGCCATGGCCGCGGCTATCACAACCACCACGGCCATTGTCAGCACTACCCCCAAGGCCACGACCTCCGCCACCGCCACGGCCAGCGCCACCCCCACGGCCACGATCACCGCCATCGCGGTTGCATAATGCGTGGAATCAAGCAAAGTTGGAGTGGACGGCATGGAAATATGCCTCGGCAGGCCATTCATCCGCATCGGGCGTGGGGGCCCCAAACTACTGCTCCGCCTCCGCCTTCTTATGCGCAACTATCTCCAAGCCCAGGTCCATCTCATCCCATAATGGGTTGCTACTTGTGAGATGCTTTGGGACTCTCCCCGAAGAGGAAGGGTGAAGCAATATAGTAGCGGATATTATTTCCCTCAGTGAGAACCAACGTTATCAAACCAATAGGAGAACCACGCAAACACCTAGTAAACAACACCTACATACACAAGAGCAAATACTTGCACCCAACGCGGGCAAGTGGGTTGTCAATCCCCTTGAACTCATTACTTGCAAGTATTAAATCTGATAATGGTAATAAATAAATTACAATGTAAAATAAAAAGAGTAAAATTACAGCAAGGTATTTTTTTTTGTAATATGATTTAAGTAGACCTGGGAGCCATAGTTCTCACTAAAGGCTTATCTCTCATAAAAATAACATACGATGGGTTGACAAATTATTGTTGGGCAATTGATAGAAAAGTGCAAAGTTATGATGTTTTTCATGGCAATGATCATGTATATAGGCATCACGTCTGTGACAAGTAGACCGACTCCTGCCTGCATCTACTACCATTACTCCGCCCATCGACCGCTATCCAGCAGACATCTAGGGTATTAAGTTCATGACAAACAAAGTAATGCTTTAAGCAAGATGACATAATGTAGATAGAATGAAACCAAGCAATGTGATTAAACCCCATCATTTTACCCTTAGTAGCAACAATACAATACGTGCCTCACTACCCCTGTTGTCAATGGGTGAGGACACTGCAAGATTGAACCCACTATAAAGCACCTCTCACACAGAAGATAAATCAATCTAGTTGGCCAAACCAAATGGATAGATCAGAGAGAAATATAAAGCTATAGTAATCATGCATAATAAAGTTAAGAAAAGACTCAATTACTTTTAATGAATAATCTGATCATAAACCCACAATTCATTGGATCTCAACAAACACACTACAAAAGAAGATTACATTGAATCGATCTCCGGAGAGAATATTGTATTGAAGATCACAGAGAGAGAAGAAGCCATCTAGCTAATCACTATGGACACATAGGTCGGTGGTGAACTACTCACACATCACCGAAGGAGTAACAAGGTTGATGTATAAGCCCTCCATGATCGATTCCCCCTTTGGCAGAATACTAGAAAAGGCCTCCAGATGGGATAGCGGAAGAACATAAGCTTGCGATGGTGAAAAAGTTGTTCTGGGTGGCTCTCCGGGGGTTTTATAATATTTGGGAATTTATAGAAGTGGAATTAGGTCAGACGGAGCCACGTGGGGCCGACAAGGCATCAGGGCGCGCCCTCTTGCCTTGCCATCTCGTCTCTTCTTGTGTGCTCTCCTCCTGAAGCTTCTAGGGTGTCTTATGTCCAGAAAAAAAAGTCAAAATGTTTCATAGTGTTTTGGACTCCGTTTGGTATAGATTTTCTGGAAAACCAAAAACAAGCAGAAAATAGCAACTAGCATTTATTGATTGTTTCATGCTATCATATTATCAATCTTGCATGCTTTATATGCTTTATTATGCTATTTTATATCATTTTATGGGACTAACCAATTAACCCAGTGCCCGGTGCCAGTTACTATTTTTTGCTTGTTTTTTGGCTTTTGAGAAAATCAGTACCAAACAAAGTCTAAACACGATGAAATTTTATGGTGATTTTTCTGGACCAGAAGGGACCCTAGAAGGTTTAGGAGGAGGCCAGAAGACTTATGGGACAGCCATGAGCTCACAAGGCGTGCCCTAGGGGGTGGGGCGCGCCCTGACTTCATGACTCCCAGCAACTCCGTTAGACCTAATTCCACCTCTATAAATTCCCAAATATTCCCAAACCAAGAAAGAGCCACCCGAAACACTTTTCCCACTGCCGCAAGCTTCTATTCTGCCGCGACCCCATCTGGAGACCTTTTCCGGTACTCTGCCAAAGGGGGAATCGATCATCGAGGGCTTCTACATCATCCTTGCTGCCTTCCGATGATGCGTGAGTAGTTCACCACATACCTATGGGCCCATAGCTAGTAGCTAGATGGCTTCCTCTCTATCTTTGATCATCAATACAATGTTCCCCTCGATCTTCTTGGAGTTCTATCCGATGTAATCTTCTTTTGCGGTGTGTTGGTTGGAATCCGCTGAATTGTGGGTTTACGATCAAATTATTCATTTCAAGTAATTGACTCTTTTCTGAACTTTATTGTGCATGATTGTAATACCTTTGTATTTCTCTCCGATCTATCCATTTGGTTTGGCCAACTAGATAGATTTATCTTCAGCAGGAGAGGTGCTTTGTAATGGGTTGAATCTTGTAGTGTCCTCACCAAGTGACAGAAAGGGTAGCGAGGCATGTATTTGCGTTGTTGCCATTAAGGGCAAAACGATGGGATTTATACACATTGCCTTGGTTTACTTTATCTAGATCATGTCATCATACCTCATGCATTACTCTGTTTGTTATGAACTTAATACATAGAGAGGCAAGCATAGAAGCGCTCTTGATGTGGAGTAATAGTAGTATATGCAGAATTATTTTGGTCTACTTGTCACACGTGATGCCTATATACATGATCATTGCCATGAATAACATCATAACTACACATTTTTTTATCAATTGCCCAACAGTAATTTGTCTACCAACCGTATGCTATTGTTTCAAGAGAGAAGCCTCTAGTGAAAACTATGTCCTCGGGTCTACTTTTATCATATTACTGAAATGAAAAATACCTTGCTGCAATTTTACTCCTTTCATATTGTTTTGCAATTTATCTGTCTACCTATATAAGATTAGTTCCTTGCAAGTAATGAGTTCAAGGGGATTGACAACCGTCTTGCCCGCGTTGGGCGCAAGTATTTGCTTTTGTGTGTGCAGGTGCTATTCACAGGGATTTGTGTGGTTCTTTTTTTGGTTCGATAAACCTTGGTTCTCACCGATGGAAATACTCAGCTACTACATTGCGTCACCCTTCCTCTTTCGGGAAAATCCCAACGCAACTCACAAGTAGCATGGTGTAAATATTGTGAAACGATGAAATAATTTATATCAACATATTAATATCCATGAATACAAGTACATAATCATCACTTTTTCAAAATAAACTATGCTTAACGAATGTTATCCCTACTCATTGAATTATGTCAACATGGCATGACTCCGCCTTCACCGCTAAATATAAATCATGAGCACCCCGGTGTCAAAGCAAGCAATTGGATCATACGTTTTAATGCGTTTCAGCATTTTCAGCTCCACTCAATACATGAGCGGGAGCCATGGACATTAGCACTACATGTGGAATAGAACGTGGTGGTAGAGATATATAAGGGAAGTCAAAAAAGGAAGAAAGGCTCGCATCAACTTAGCGGATCGTTAGGCAATTGAGAGGCCTTACAATTGATATCAATGCGTGGAGTAGGGATTGCCATGCAACAGATGCACTAGAGCTATAAGTGTATGAAAGCTCAGTATGAAACTAAGTGGGTTTGCATCCAACTTTCTTGCTCAGGAAGACCTCGGGAATTTGAGGAAGCCCATCATCAGAATATACAAGCCAAGTTCTATAATGAAAAATTCCCACTAGTATATGAAAGTGACAACTTAGGAGACTCTCTATATGAAGAACATGGTGCTACTCTGAAGCACAAGTGTGGTAAAAGGATAGTAGCATTGCCACTTCTCTCTTTTTCTCTCATTTTTTTGTTGGGCTCTTTTGGCCTCTTTTTTTTATTAAGTCAGAAACCTCATCCTCATTATTTGGAGGACTCATTAGTCTCCATCATCCTTTTCCTCACTAGGACAATACTCTAATAATGATGATCATCACACTTTTATTTACTTACAACTCGATATACTGAAACAATATGACTCTATATGAATGCCTCTGGCAGTGTACCAAGATGTGCAATGATCTAGCATAACATGTATAACAATGATGAACTGTGGCTTTGCCACAAATATCATGTCAGCTCTATATGATCATGCAAAGCAATATGATGATGAACACGCATGTATCAAAGAGTCTTATGTGTGATATAGCGTATCATATCACGGGGTTTGGATGCATCGACGAAGTTTTTACCAAATCTCAAGGTGAGAATAGGCAATGCATGGTACCGAAGAGGCTAGCAATATGCCGAAAGGTGAGAGTGCATAATTGTCCATGAACTCACATTAGTCATACATAACTCATATATTTATTGTCAAAGTTTTATTATCCCTCGAAGAAAAGTACTACTCGGATGCGCCTAGGGAGGAGGTTGGTAGGAGTTACCCATCGCGCACCCCCGATTTAGAATCACTCAAGGATTTTAATCAGACGTAAAAATGCTCCAACCTCCCCACCATGCTATGTCAGACACTTAAATGAATAGTTAATAACAAGATTTAATATCGATGTTTCTACTAACCAATGACCATGAACTAATACCCTTCCATATTATGACATCAATATAATAAAACCATACATTTCATATTTAGTGATCTACATGAAAGTTTTTATTATTTCACTCCTATATACCTATCATTTTCAGCCTAGTCTTGTAACCCATGCCTATTGCCACTTCCTTTTTAATAGCCTATAAAATATATTTAAGTGAAGCATGAGAGTGCAATCATTTCTAGAAAATATATAACCACCACCGTGCTGTAACAAATATAAGTGAAGCACAAGAGCAACTGCTTATCCCCAAAGATATAGGTGAAGCACATAGATTATTCTAACAAATCATGAATGAATGTGTGTCTCTCTCAGAAGGTGTTTCCAGCGAACAATGATTGTGACAAACTAACAAGAAAACAAAATAAACCTATGGTACAAGACGCTCCAAGCAAAACTCATATCATGTGATGAATAAAAGTTTAGCTCCAAGTAACATACCGATGAATTGTAGACGCAATAGGCGATGCCATCCTGGGCATCCCCAAGCTTAGACACTTGGATCTTCCTTGAATATTACATTGGGGTGCCTTGGTCATTGCTAAGCTTAGGGTCTTGTTGCTCCTTATTCCTTCATCCATCATGATCTCAACCAAAACTTGAAAACTTCAGCACACAAAACTCAACTGAAACTTCATGAGATCCGTTAGTATAATAGACAAATCCTAACTTTATGTACTACTGTAAACTCATTCATAATTATTCTTGCATAATACCTATTGTATTCTAATTTCTCTATGACTTATAACCCCGATATAATCCATAGCATCATTAAAATAGGAACACTATGCAATAAAAACAGAATATGTCTAAAACAGAATAGTCTGTAATGATCTGAAAAAAACTGTACTTATGTAACTCCAAAAATTCTAAGAAAATAGGAAAACATGGGAAATTTGTATATAAATCATGTGTGGATGCTCCTCCAGTTGCGCCATTGATGAGGGAGTGCTGGTGCATCAGAGATGGGAATGGGAGGCACCAGAGAGAGGATTGGGGGATAGAGGGTACAGGCATGGCGTCTTACAGGCTGCCACATTCGCCATTAAGGAGGTAAGAGAAGCGGCGAGCGGTCAATGGGGGACGTCCATCAAAGGGCACATGTCCCAATGAGAAAAGCTACTGCCACCGGCTCGCATGCCTCCCGGATGGATAGGGATGATGTGTCCCAGTCTGAGTGATTGGAAGGATTAATGACACGCAGCCAGCATGAGTGGTGCATTGGATGTCGCGCTTCTTCAATCCCCCATCGGCGCGAGGGGGAAAAAGATGAAACTTCCATCCCGCGCTGGTGGCTGGGGTATGGAGCGAGCTGGATTTAAGAGGGGGTTGGGGGAATGGCACGAGGTAGCGCTGCCGGCCCATGGGCAGCACCAGGCAGTCCAGCCGCGCTGCTGGTTTGGGCGGTGGGAAAACGAGCACAGGGAAGACTGAAGAAGCACATCAGATGCATTTTCCAGTGGATGGCTCTTGATGGGGTATGTTTTTTAACCAGCGTCTCCATGATACAACTTGTTTTTTAGCCTCCCAGTCCGTGGCAGACCAGCAGCCTATTTGCTGGGCGTGCGAACCTATAGAAAGCAATAGTTGATTTTTCATCAAGGCCCAAAAACAATATGGTAGTATGTTTCTTAGAGGCCAAAAACAATATGGCGGGGGCTGAGTGGGGCGATTCAACCAGCTGGGTACCAGATGCCAGTCTGAAATCTACTAGGTCCCCTGTCTGTTCGAGCGTGATGATGCATTGGGTCATTCCTGTAGGATCCAGTCGATCAGATGCCATGTAGTGTTCGTGTGTTTGCAGGCTAGTTAGCGATAAGTGCTTGTATAGACTTAGCAAAAGATAAATAAGAGCTGATGTGCCGTTGCAACCCTAACAAGCAGGTGCCATTCTTCTCGGGACGAAGGTGTACCGTGTGACACTCACAAGTCACAATCCCACATTATACATTCTAATAAGTTCACACACAAGTACAACGGACATGGTAAACATTCAGATCAAACTCATGTTCACAGGATACATTCATATTCATAGCCGACATTCACAATCAACAACTCAAAAGATTCACATATACACAAGTTCGCCATGTTTATGCATCCAAATGATTGAGAGATCACAAGCCAATATTCATAGCCAAAATTCACAAAAAGATTTAGATATACACAAGTTCAGCATGTTTACACATCCAAATGATTGAGAGATCACAGCCAATATCTTCCATCGATACACTTTAATTACCTGGGGTGCATAGTAGTTAAGTTGTGTTCACTCGGTGGCACTTATTGCTAAAATTAATGCTTGTCTAAGCAAACTTTGAGTGCATAAGAGGCAGCATAGACCATTTGAACTTTGCTTGCAGGTTACCCTCATGATAGTGTCTTTCATGCTGTGAGAGGTTTGAGCATCTTGGCCACTACTTTCATCCAACTAGTTTACTGGCTCATCTTGGTTTTGTAGCTCGCCAAAATTCTACATTGCAGACAAGAAAGGAGGCGGTCGTCAAAATGAACCACCCAAAGTTTTTATGCATATCAACTGAAATGGAGCATCCCTTGGGTGTAGACTGGTTAAGTCATGTTCACTCTGGCACTTCTTCCTGTCAACATTGATGCTTTTCTGAGTGAACTTTGGAGTACCGTGACGCCCCAATTCAATCGTACACTAATCATACACGCAAATGTGTACAATCAAGATCAGGGACTCACGGGAAGATATCTCAACACAACTCTAGACACAAATAAAATAATACAAGCTTCATATTACAAGCCAGGGGCCTCGAGGGCTCGAATACAGAAGCTTGAATACAAACGAGTCAGCAGAAGCAACAATATCTGAGTATAGACATAAGTTAAACAAGACTACCTTAAGAAGGCAAGCACAAACAAGATATAGATCGAAAAGGCAAGGCCTCCTACCTGGGACCTCCTAACTACTCCTGGTTATCAGCGGTCTCCACGTAGTAGTAGGCACCCTCGGGGTAGTAGTAGTAGTAGTCGACGGAGGTAGCATCTGGCTCCTGGGATCCACCATCTGGTCGCAACAACTAGAAAGAAAGAAGAAGAAGAAGAAGGGGGGAACGGGGTAGCAAAGCAACCGTGAGTACTCATCCAAGGTACTCGCAAGTATCAGATCTATACTAAGTATGCATTGGTATCAAAGGAAGGGATGTATCTATGGACTAAACTGTAGAATGCCAGAATAGAGGGGAAGGCCTAGCCTATCGAAGAATAACATCTTCAAGCACCTTGCAGCATTCAGAAGAGTAAATAATAGCATTTTAATTAACAAGCATGTTGTAGCATTAACGCCCAGAGATCGTTCCTAGACTCCCTGCGAGAAAGCAATCCCGGAGCCAACATATCCATCACATGTCTCAAGTATCCATTTCTAGTTGTAATAGATCGGGATACAACTCCGAGTGTCCATTACCATGGACACGGCTATTCGAATAGATATACTTCCCTGCAGGGGTGCACCACATTACCCAACACGCTTGATTACTCCAGCCGGACACACTTTCCTAGGTCATGCCCGGCCTCGGAAGATCAACATGTCGTAGTCCTACCTAGGCTCCAGAGTGAGGTCCCCGCCGGTCTACATCCTAAGCGCTCTAGGGTCTTGGGTCCATCACCCTTTGCACTCTGAGTCATTGTGCGCAGGGGGATACTAGCACCACCTCTACCTGGATGGCGCAATCTGGCCTGGTAACAATGCTGAACTAGACATCTGACAGAGCTTTCGGAAGAAACATACGACGCCGAGTGCCCAAATCTATTCCCATGTGGCGATTAGTGCATATAGGCCAGTGAACAACTCACATAAAATACCCAAACCCTTAGTGCGTTGGGAGATCGCGGAGAAGAGCAGAGACTCACAATCATTTGACCCCGTCACCCCGTCTTGAGGAAATACTGCAAGGGCCAGGCCCAACCCGCTCACTGGGGCGGTCTAACTGCCCGGCCTTGCCTTGTAATTATCTCGCGGGTACCCTCCAGGTCAACCTGACTTCAGTAACTCTCACGGGTACCCCTCGGGGCTGACCCGACTTCAACAATGTTCAGTGGTAAAGTCAAAGAAACCATGTGTCCAAAACATCAAGGGAGAATCCGAGGAATCACCCTCGATGGAATCCACCTAATGTAATCGTCAAGGCGAACTAGGAGGAATCACCCTCGAGGTTCACGCTTGAGGTGTTGTACGACAGAGTCGTATCGGGAGTGGTGAAGGAGGAATCACCCTCGATGACCATGACCGAATAGCTACACTATAGAGTTACCATCAGGAATGCGTTACGAGGTATCACCCTCGGCACTCGATAGTAGCTCTGCAAAGTTGTAGAACTAAGGGGGTTGAGGTGATGTGTCGGGCTCTGGACGTCGATCACGTTGATCGAGTCATCTGGTAATCTAGTGGGGGCAACAGGGACAAGGTGAAGGGCCACTGATGGATCAGTAACCAAGCTATACTAAGCAGTTTAGGATAAGCAGGTAAGGTACAACGAGCAGGTTACAAAAGCAGGCTATGCATCAGAATAGGAGTAATCAAGTACAGTAGCAAAATATAATGCAAGCATGAGAGAGAATGGAATGGGCGATATCGGAATGATCAAGGGGGGTTTGCTTGCCTGGAAGCTCTACTGAAAGAGAAGAAGGGTCGTCGGTGACGTAGTCGATCACAGTGGCATCAACAGCGGTCTCGGGGTCTACCGGAGAGAAGAGGGGGGAGAAACGGTAAATATAAAGCAAACATATGCATTACATGACAATAGGCAGAGCTAGGGGTGTTCTAACGCAGTGCTACACGATACCGGCGAAGGGGGAAAACATCCGGGAAAGTTTTCCCCAAGTTTGGCATTTTCGGACAGATGAAACAGAGGGGGATGGTTCCATGTTTGCTATGCTAGGGGCATGTGACAAACGAACGAATGGCATATTCGGAATCGTCATATTTTTCTGAGCGTTTTCCATATATAAATTATTTTACTCAGAGTTACGGTTTATTTTCTATGTTTTTTCAAAGTTGTAAACATTTTCTGGAATTTATTTTAATTCAATATTAAATGTTAAAATGCTACGGGTACCCAGCCCTGTGTACATAGAATGTACACAGAGGCTAACAGGTGGGCCAGGGGGTGGGGCCCCCCTGTCATTGTCTGATTAGCTAATTATTTAGTGATTTAGGTAATTAACTATGTTAATTAAGTTGATTAACTATTTAATTGATTGATTAATTAATTATTTTTTTTTTATTTAATTATTCTAATCAGTTTCTCTTTTTTTAAGCAGGGCAGTAGGTGGGGCAGTGGTCAGTCGCCATTGGGCCACAAGCACACACAGGCGCACCCCGCGCATGTTGCGGTGACGGCGGCGTAGGGGCGCGGCCAACAGGGTGGCGGCCGTGCCGGTGGCCAGAGGCGGGAGCTGCGGCCAGGCGAGCGAGGCAGCGGTGGCGGAGCGCGCGTGCTGGGAGAGGCGAGCGCGAGCGACGATGAGGCAGGCGGCGAGCGGGGCACGTGCAGGGGGAACCGCGGGGAGGCAGGGCATGGCACGGGGATGGGCACGGCCGCGGGAGGAGGAGCTACAGGGGTCGCACGAGGCGACGGCGGCGAGCAGCGAGGTGAGGGAGGAGCAGAGCAGTGCGGGTGGGCGACCACGGTGGGCGCATGCGGAGGCAGGGGTAGGCTGGCATGGCAGCAGCGGAGTAGGTGTGGCGCGAGCGGGTGGCTTCATTGAGCCACGAGGTGCGGGGCGCGCACAGGGCACACGCGGGGGACGGCCGCCGCAGGGGTTGGGTGCGAGCGCGCCCGGTGCGGGCGGCAGCGGACGGGGACAGCGACGCGGGCAGCATCACAGCGGGAGGAGAGGAGGAGATGGTCGGGGCCTCGCCGGCGTTGAAGAGAGGAGGGGGCGGCGATGCGCGAGGGAGTCCGGTGAGGAGGCGGTCAGGGAGGCGACGGCGACGGGCGACGGGGCAGCGTGTCAACGGCAACGGCGCTGTGACCGCAGCTCGGGCGCGAGCTCCAAATCGATAGGTAGGCGCGAGGGAAAGGCGAGGGGAAGATGCAGTGGCGATATAGGGTTAGCGAGGAGGGAGGGGAGGCTATTTAAGCCGAGGGGGAGGCCGTGGATGGCTGCCACGCATGGCGTCATGGCCGAGGGGATGAGCGCCACGATTCCTCTACCTCCCTCTAGCAGAGGAAGGGGATGAGGGGGTGGGCTGGGCCCCTTTTGTCCAGATGGGACAAGTGGCCCCGGGGGCGTTTCTCTTTTGTTGTTGTTTTAGTTTTTCTTTTTATTATTTTCTTTTAACTATTTTATTTAATTATTAGTAGATTTTAGTTTTATAAAAATATGAGACCAACAACTAAATTAGTGTTTTAAGCTAGCCCTCAGCCACAAAAAGTTTCACCCCAAAATAATATAGTTTAGTATTTTTATAATTTAAAAAGCAATTAAATTATTATTTAGACCACTGTTTTAATTAATTTAGGGCATTAAAACACTTTACAAAAATGTTGGTTCACCACCAATATTAACAAATGATTATTTGCCACAATTTGAACATTTTAGTTTTGACATTTGAAAACTTTAATTGTTTGACTTTATTTTAAATTTGAATTTTGAATTGGTTTGAATCAACGTGGGACCTAGCAACAGTAAAAGTGATGACATGGCATGATTAGTAGGGGATTACTGTAGCTTAATTATCCGGGCGTTACAACACTACTAGGGATAACCCTAGCAGTAGCGCTGGAAATAGAGCTATCAGTAGCGCTGGTACAAGCGCTACCACTAAGGCGCTACAGCTAACTGGTAGCAGTAGTGCTGGTTTTCCAGCGCTACTGATATACCTAATTAGCAGTAACACGTCCTGCAGAATAGCGCTACTGATAACCGTAAATAGCAGTAGCGTTTCTTATGAACAACGCTACTGCTAAATTTTCCTGTATTTTTTTTCTGCTGCTTATTGGCGCTGTATTTGTGTAGGTTTTATATACAGTAGTTTCATCAGTTTATGACCATGATGAGTTATTATATATATCAGTGGGTGACATGAACTTAGATTAGATTCAAGTGGAGGCAACATGGTTCACATCGAAAGTACTACTAATCCAAACTTGATCACTTTTGTTTGGATTAGTAGTACTTTCGATCTCCACCATGTTACCTCCACTTGAATCTAATCCATGTTCATTTCACCCACTGATATATATAATAACTCATCATGCTCATATAACAACTTAGCATCGTGCATCATCATAATAATATATAACTCATCATTGTTATCATAATAACAAGTCCTACTCATCATCATCATAGTCATCTAACAACTTCTACTCGTTAATAATAAAAAGTCATACTCATCATCATACAACTTCTACTCTTTATCATAATAACAAGTCATACTCATCATCATCTTAGTCATCTAACCAACCCTACTTAATTGTTCTTAGCACATGATCATGAGTATTAGCTAGGACCTACTACCCTCTCTAAGGTAAAATAGCATAAAACAAGATAACCCCTGATGCTCCATTATGGAGAATGGATATTATCCTGTCTCCAATTCTTGCGCTTCGCACAATGTTGCTTCCAAGTAGCTCCCTATGATTGTCCATACATTTTTCCCTTTCTTTGATTGTCATGTCTTCATCGCTTTTAGAAATCCGGTATGAACAGCGGTGGAGCCTAGGATGACTTGGCTGTAAGCTAATAACATCAAGGCGACCTTTCCAAAACATCATATCAGGCACACAATCCTTCGGGATTTTCTGTTTAAAAACATAATAATAACGTCGTAGTTAGCAATGTAGTTTAGCTTTAGAAGAATATATGCAAAAGATGCACGGATGTTGTAATAGTAAAAAATCTTACCATGCCATCTCCATGGATGTTACCGTAGTTCAACACGTGAACTAGTGGCACGTATTGACCATAATGTGCAGGAGTTTCATAATTGATATTGTAATTCTCAACATCAATAATAAATGAGATAAGATGATCTTTCTCCTCATAAGTTAATTCAGTGCCATCAGTGTAGTAGGTTCTATCTACCATATTCCGTACATTTTTTTAAGAATGAAAATAAGATGTTAATGGAAATAAGCTGTCAACTATTTTGAAATAAACAATATAAATTACTTAATAAATATGTTTCAGAAACTCACATAGAGGTAGAACTGGAAGCGTATCAATAAGGACCCAAATGTCGATATAAGCGTCATAGATATTATCTTCGTCGACATTATCTTCGTCGACATTATCTTCGTTGATGTCATCTTCAGGATCACCAAGATCGAAGGTGTCGGTGTACTAAGTATTGGGCCACTAGTACCCCGTACTTGTGCACGGGCAGTTGTAGTCATCCTCGCCGCAAGGCTTGCCGGGAACGGCTCGAGGTCGATTCAAGCCATCAAGGAAATCATCAAGTCAGAAATCTGAGGATCAGCAAATAAGCAAAGCAGGAATTCGAAGGCCAGCTTCCCCAGCAAGATCCTTGCCGGGATGGCCTTTGGAGCCCGGCAAGGCTCGGCGCCCGGCAAGGCTTGGTTCCTAGCAAGCCCTGGCGCCCGGCAAGGCTTGGCGCCCGGCAAGCTTTGGTTCCCGGCAAGGTTCGGCGCTTGGCGAGATTCCGCCACTGTGCCACCGCTTTGGCACAGTAACAAGTCTGACATTCTGGGTCCTTCTCTAGATGCGTGGTGACGTGCCAGTGGAGGAGAGCTTAAGCGGTGCTGATGGGATGGCTCCTTTTTCCATCACCAAGAAAGTGAGGACACCTAAACGGACACCTCACGGTGCATTAAATGCGCTGGTCCTAATCCGTCAGGGGTTAGGTATGATACCCTGTAGCTACTTTACACCTCAATGTATGTACATTTTGCCACTGTGGAGACCCCTTTGAGCATATAAAAGGAGGCCCAAGGCAACTGCTACAGAGAAAGAGGACTTCTGTCCCATTCTGCATGCGTAGCTGCTCTTTGAACGTACTATTCATTGCGAGCGCTCCTGAAGGCTGGGCTCAAGAACATCAATAAGAACACAAAGCAGGAGTAGGGTTTTACGCTGATCAGTGGCCCGAACCTGGGTAAAAGCTTCCCGCGTCGATCACTGGTTCTGCTCTTTGCGTATACCTCTCCCCCCGCCGAATCGTAAAGGGGTCTCTCGGGATCCCATAGGTGTCGTGTCCTGACATCTTTGGCGCGCCAGGTAGGGGGATTGAAGGTTACGTGAACCTGATCTGGTGATCGGTGCCTTAGTTTCTTCATCATCTTCATCATCATGCCACCCAAGAAGAAGAGCGCTGCGACAGCGCAATCGTCTGGGTCCGTTTTGCCTACACCTTCGCGTACTGGCGATGGCGTGGGTGCAGAAGGAAGAGGGCTAGAACCCCCGCGGTGTTCTGGTGATCCGAGCCAGGCGAGCGGTATCGTTCGCAGTGGCAGTGGTAACCTGCACGCCGCTGGATCTAGAGATGGCGCTGTGTTGCCTACGGGTGGCACAACGAACTCGAGAGATCGAAGGGCGCCTGCTGGAGCTCCCGCACCGGCCCAAGCCTCACGACCTACCTAGGTCATGCGTGATGAGCAATGTCATGGCGCTGGTGGTTCAGGGCGTCCCCATGAAAAGGTTTCTGCGCATAGATCCCAAGATGCACGGGACCAACATGCACACCGAGCTGCCGGCAGAGGTGGCGCACGGTCGCGTGACCGTGTTGGTGCTCCTTCTAACATGGTTAGGAGTCAGAGCACCTCACGTACCTCGCACTTGTCGCCGCCACCTACACCAGCGGAAGCCTTGGCACGTGCGCAGCTGCTCCTCGATTTTCCTCCTGCCCCGGAGAAGATGGAGGACTGGCGAGCTACCATCCAGAGCCTCATCGGCTTCGCCAACAAAGATGGACCGCAAGAGGCAGGGCCCTCACAGTGGAGGCCCATCGATCCGGCGCGAGCCGATGTAGAGAAAACCGGAGGTGGTGCAACCACAGTGCACTCTCCTCCGCGGCACCAGCGACAGCCGCCAACTCAGCAAGTCGACCGCCATGAAGAAGTTTCCACAGCGTCGTCTGATCCACGGATGCGCCGCGATCAGCGTCAAGTTCTCCAGGAGCGAGGCAAGGAGGACGCTCGAACTACCATCGAGCGGCAACGGGAAGTGCGCTATCTGTCTGATAAGCGCGCGGGGCCGGCTGTTGACGAGCCTGCGCCCGGGGACGTAGGAGACTTGCCTTATGAGGTAGGGACTCCAGCGTTTACCCATGAGTTGCGGCAAGTCCGGTGGCCCAATTCCCGAACCTTCAAGCCGGAGGTCCCGGAGAAGTATGGCGGAAAGACACATCCCTCGGAGTTCCTGAGCATCTACACCATTGTGGTGCAGGCTGCCGGGGGCCGAGATGACAAGATACTTGCCAACTACTTCCCGTTGGTGCTCTAGCCCAACGTCAGGTCGTGGTTGATGCATCTGCCGGAGAATTCTATTTCTTCCTGGTCAGATTTGTGCCATCAGTTTGTTGGCGCCTTCGTTGGAGGCCACCAAGCTCCTAGCCAAGAGAGCGATTTGCACATCATCCCTCAGAAGGACGGCGAGTCCCTGCACAAGTTTATCCAGAGATTTAGCCGGGTGCAATACAATATTCCTGACGTTCATCCTGCCGCTGTTGTTAGCACGTTCCATCAGAACGTGCGTAACCGCAAAATGCGAGAAGAGTTGGCAATGAACAAAGTCAGGAGTATCGCCGAGCTTTACGCTCTGGCCGACAAGTGTGCTCGAGCTGAAGAGGGGAGGAAACTCCCTGATGAGGCTGTTGGTGTGGCGGGCGAGTCCGAAGATGAAGACGCCACAGCCCCGTCAAGGAAAGGCCGGCGGCGGAACAGGAAGCGCGGAGGCAAGGCCGTGCTCGCTGTCGAGGAGTCCGACAACCCCGGCGCCGCCAAGAAGGCCAAGGTTGGCGACCCCGGCAAGGATCTTGCCGGGTGCCCTTCCTGTTAGGCCTTGAAGGCTGCCGACAAGTCGGAGAACTCCGGCAAGCAGTATTGCAAGATCCATCGCACCACGGGCCACGATCTCCAGAACTGCCGGCAAGTCGAGCAGCTTGCCGAGAAGCAGAGGGCCGAATACGAGAGGCGAGACAAGGAGAAGGCCCAAGATGGTGCTGATGGGTCCGGCAAGAAGTGCGGTGGCCGAGGGGGTCGCCACGGCAAGGCCAAGCAGCAAAAGGATCGGCCCGCTCGAGGCCGAGATAAGGAAGGAGATGATGATGAGGAAGATGATGAATCCAGTGAGCAAGAATTCCAAAAGGCTACGGAGGCCATGTGCATCGATGGGGGTGCCTCGCTGCATTCCTCCCACCGCCAACTCAAACAGTGGGTGCGGGAGGTCAATGCGGCAGAGCCATCCCCAGATGCATGTAGGCCCCTGAAGTGGTCTAGCACGCCTATCATCTTTGACGCCGAGGATCACCCTGATCGCACAACTGCGGTCGGGTGCTTGCCATTGTTGGTTTCACCAACGATTCGCAACCTCAAGGTGACGAAGATGTTAGTTGACGGCGGGGCCAGCCTAAATTTAATCTCACCGGATGTGCTCAGAAGGCTTCAGATTCCCGACGAGGACCTCGAGGAAACGGGTGCGTTTCAAGGGGTCAACCAGGGAAGAACCCAGCCTAAGGGCAAGATCACGCTGCCGGTAACATTTGGCAGCCAGCTTAACTTCAGGACCGAGAAGGTGGTGTTTGATGTCGCCAAGATCCCCATGTCATACAATGGGATCCTTGGTCGGCCAGCGCTGGCTAAGTTTATGGCGGCATCACACTACGCGTACAACGTCTTGAAGATGCCTGGGCCGTTGAGCGTCATCACTATCCATTCTGATAAGAAGGATGCGCTCATCTGTGCCGATCAACTTTACCGGGAAGCAGTTGCAGCACCTGCCGTCAAGGCATCTGCTCCTGCCGCTGAAACTCCCGAGGGGAAGAAGAAGACCAGCAGGAACCTTGGCGCGAACTCCAGCAAGCGCACCTCCTCGGAGTGCTGCGCTTCCGTCGAGGACGTACCAGAGAGTTCCGCCGGCAAGAACAAGAAGTCCAAGGCTGCTCCGCCGGAAACCAAGAAGGTGCCTGCTAGGGAGGACGGAACGGGGGGAAATTTCACCATAAGTTCCACCCTAGATGACAAATAGGAAAGCGCGCTCGTTGCTTTCCTGTGGGCGAATGTCGACGTGTTTGCATGGCAACCGTCTGACATCCCCGGTGTTCCCAGGAAGGTAATTGAGCACCACCTTGCTGTCTGTCCTCATGCGCAGCCCGTCAAGCAAAGGGTCAGGAAGCAGGCCTTGGAATGGCAAGAATTCATTGCCGAGGAAATTAAGAAGCTGGAGGCGGCAGGACTGGTCAAAGGAGTGCTTCATCCAACCTGGTTGGCCAATCCAGTTGTAGTGCGGAAAGCGAATGGGAAATGGAGGCTTTGTATCGATTATACAGATATCAATAAAGCTTATCCAAAAGATCCTTTTCCCTTGCCGCGCATCGACCAGATTGTGGATGCCACCGCTGGTTGTGATCTCCTGTCCTTCCTTGATGCCTATTCAGGGTATCATCAGATTTTTATGGCAAAGGAAGATGAAGAGAAGACCGCCTTTATCACCCCATGTGGTACGTATTGTTTCATACGAATGCCTTTCGGGTTGAAAAGTGCTGGTTCAACATTTGCCTGAGCAATCCAGATTGGTTTTGAGCCACAACTCCATAGAAATATGGAGGCGTATATGGACGATATAGTGGTCAAAACCAAAGACAAAGCAACGCTCATTCAAGACTTAGAAGAAACATTTGCAAACTTGCGCAAGATCAATTTGAAGCTCAATCCTGAGAAGTGCGTGTTCGGTGTTCCTTTCGGCAAGCTCCTCGGATTCTTTGTATCTTGCCGGGGAATTGAAGCGAACCCCGACAAGATCAAAGCTATTGAACAAATTGAAGCGCCGAGACGCGTCAAGGATGTGCGTCGTCTTGCCGGCTGTGTTGCTGCTCTAAGTAGGTTTATTTCCAAATCTGCTGAGCGCGCCCTGCCCTTCTTCAAAATTTTGAAGAAGGCAGGTCCGATGAAATGGACTCTGGAGGCGGAGGCTGCACTGCAAGATTGGAAGAAATACCTTTCCTCGCCGCCAACGCTAGTTGCGCCTAAACCACAAGAGCTGTTGCTGCTGTATCTGGCAGCAACAAATCAAGTGGTTAGCGCTGCACTAGTGGTGCAGAGAGAAGCTGATGAGGAAGCAACGCCAGCGGCAGGACCGCCAAATGACGCGGCAAGATCTTCCCCGGCAAGGGTTGATCCCGGTAAGACAGGATCTGCGCAAACAGAAGAACCCGTGCAGAAGAAGAAGGTGGTGCAGCGCCCAGTTTATTTTGTTAGCTCTCTCTTACAAGGAGCTAGGTCAAGATATTCTGGTGTGCAGAAGTTGCTTTTCGGTCTTCTTATGGCCTCGAGGAAGCTGCGCCATTATTTTCAAGCACATGAGATCACCGTCGTCACTCGCTTTCCGTTGCAACGGATTTTGCAAAATCCAGAGGCAACCGGCAGGATCGTGGAGTGGGCGTTGGAGTTGTCCAGCTTTGGCCTTAAGTTTGAAAGCACTTCGACGATTCAGAGCAGGGCCTTGGCGGAGTTCATTGCAGAGTGGACCCCGACGCCAGACGAAGAAGTTCAAGAAACAACCCTCCCCGGCAAGGAAATCGATCAGCAATGGGTTATGTACTTTGACGGGGCTTTCTCGCTGCAAGGCGCCGGTGCTGGCGTGCTGCTTGTCGCACCCACCGGAGAGCACCTCAAGTACGTAGTCCAAATGCACTTTCCCCGGGAGAGTTCAACAAACAACACTGCAGAATACAAGGGTTTGCTTGCCGGTCTCAGGATCGCGGCAGACCTTGGCATCAGAAAGCTCATCATCAAAGGCGATTCACAACTTGTCGTCAGGCAAGTTAACAAGAGTTATCAAAGTCCATTGATGCAGGCCTACGTAGATGAAGTGAGGAAATTGGAAGAGCGCTTTGACGGTCTGCAGATGGAGCACGTTCCTCGTGCCGAGAACAATATTGCTGACGACCTGTCAAAGCGTGCCGCCCTCAAGTTGCCTGTGGAACCAGGAACTTTTGTGCTCCAATTGACTCAACCGTCCGTGGCGCCATCGATGCGGCAAGAAAAGAGAAGAAAGTTGAACTCTGGCCAGTACTTCCCGGCAGAGCTCCCCGGAGCCGCCGGCAAGGAAGTTGCCGGGATCGACATGCCTGCCGGGGAACAACAGGCTCCGGCAGGACCTCAGGTCCTTGCTGTCGAGACGAATGTTCCCCCGGCAGAGGAGATGCCTTTAGTCCTAGCTGTCGAGCCTCAGGCTCCAGCATGGGCGTAGCCCATTGTCCATTTCCTTCAGACAGGCGAACTCCCTGAGGAACAGGAAGAAGCAGAGAGAGTAGCCCGTCGGTCTGTTATGTACAAGTTCGTCGATGACGTCCTGTATAGAAAGAGAGCAAACGGTGTGAAATTGAAGTGCATTCCTCGGGAGGATGGACTAGAGCTGTTGGCAGAGATACACGGGGGCATATGTGGTTCTCACATAGGGTCAAGAGCGCTTGCCGGGAAAGCATTCCGGCAAGGTTTCTTTTGGCCTACCGCTCTCCAGGATGCAACTGCACTAGTAACCAAGTGTGAAGCGTGCCAGTTTCATTCGAAGAAATTACATCAGCCAGCTCAAGCTCTTCAGACAATCCCTCTCTCCTGGCCATTCTCGGTCTGGGGGCTTGACATACTGGGCCCTTTCCCCCATGCTACCGGGGGCTTTGAGTACTTGTACATCGCTATCGACAAGTTCACAAAGTGGCCGGAGGTGGAAGCAGTCAGGAAGGTGACAGCACAGTCAGCTGTCAAGTTCTTCAAGGGAATTGTTTGCCATTTCGGTGTGCCCAACAGGATCATCACCGACAACGGCACGCAGTTCACAAGTCGCACCTTCATGCAGTACGTCCAAGACCTTGGCGGCAAGATTTGTTTTGCCTCTGTTGCTCACCCAAGAAGCAACGGCCAAGCGGAGAGGGCCAATGCTGAAGTGCTGCGCGGTCTCAGGACCAGAACCTTTGACAGGCTGAAAAAGTGCGGAAGACGCTGGATTGATGAGTTGCCGGCGGTTCTTTGGTCAATCAGAACGACACCAAATCGAGCCACCGGCCAGACGCCCTTCGCTCTATTCTACGGAGCGGAAGCAGTTCTCCCCACGGAACTCATATACGGATCTCCTCAAGTGCTCGCTTATGATGAGCTCGAGCAAGAGCAACTGCGGCAAGATGACGCTGTGCTCCTTGAGGAGAATCGTCTTCAGGCTGCTGTGTGAGCTGCACGCTACCAGCAAGCTTTGCGCCGCTACCATAGCCGCAAAGTTCATGCCCGAAGCCTTGAGGAAGGCGACCTTGTTCTTCGACGGATTCAGTCCGCCAAGAATTCAAACAAGTTGACGCCAAAGTGGGAAGGCCCTTATCGGGTAGTACGAGTCACCAGGCCTAGCGCTGTCTGCCTGGAGACCGAAGATGGCGTTCCAGTGAGTAATTCCTGGAATATCGAACATCTTCGCAAGTTCTATCCATAAGGCGCGGTTGCCGGGGCCCCCCGGCAACCTCCCTTTTGTACAAGTCTTGCCGGCAAGGCATGTGATCCTTTGTACAAAGCCAGGCGCAGACCCTGAGCACAGATGAATAAATTTAAGTGTTGTACATTCCCTTATTGATTCCCATGTTCATATCTATATATATGCATGTTTGTCTAAGATGTTGTATGACACCTGATCCCGGTAAGTTCTAACGAACCGCCAAGGTTTCATGCCTTTATTTTCTCTTCTTTCTTTTTCACAAAAGACAGAAGGATTCCTCGCGTGCACATTTGCCGGGGGGGAAAGGAGATATGAATACTAGTTGGTGACGTTCGGAATCGACGCTTGCCGGAGGAAGAACAAAGACAGGAAGCTAAGTCTTAAAAGCTCAGAGCAAGTTTTTCTTTTATTACCAAGTTATTTCCTTGGACGATTCCGACTCTTGTATGGAAAATCTGCACGCGAAGGAACCCTTGTTGTAATCAGTTGCGCCCTTATTTTGTTTCGAGTCCGCTCAACGATTTAAGTGGCTGCACTGAGAACGCTAAGGAGTCTTGCCGGCCGCTGTGCCTCCAGCAGGCTGTTGAAGTCCTGCACCCAGCGCTCGCGGCAGGTTGCGCGCCGGCAAGTTTTTCAATAAGCGTAGTTTTTCAATAAGCGTAGGATGAACTCATAAAGGAATCAGACAAGGAAAGTAGCAAGCATGAGCCTAAACATAGTCAAATTGTATTACATCCATGAGTTGCCGCAATTCTAACTTGAGACTTAATTGTCTTTTACATGGAATAATGACGGCAAGAAGAGGGGGGTAAATAGGTTTGTGCCTCTGCGACTTCTCCTTTTTATGGGGAAGGAGCGGGGCCGCCTTTTTTATTCCCCAATATGAATGCGCCTCTATAGGCGCGAGACAGTTGCAGCCTTTTTGGCACGCTTCCCACGTCGCGCGCTCCGTGCGCGTAGTGGGGAGCACAGTAAAACGACATATTTACGAGCAGTTAATCCCCTGCCACGCGTGCCCGTGCACTGTTTGGGCCTAGCAAAACAACGCCTCGCACTCGTGTATGGCCTAGGCCCGGGGGCTCCTGTCGGTGTACTAAGTATAGGGCCACTAGTACCCCGTACTTGTGCACGGGCAGTTGTAGCCATCCTCGCGGCAAGGCTTGCTGGGAACGGCTCGAGGTCGATTCAAGCCATCAAGGAAATCATCAAGTCAGAAATCTGAGGATCAGCAGATAAGCAAAGCAGGAATTCGAAGGCCAGCTTCCCCGGCAAGATCCTTGCCCGGATGGCCTTTGGAGCCCGGCAAGACTCGGCGCCCGGCAAGGCTTGGTTCCTAGCAAGCCCTGGCACCCGGCAAGGCTTGGCGCCCGGCAAGCTTTGGTGCCCGGCAAGGATCGGCGCTTGGCGAGATTCCGCCACTGTGCCACCGCTTCGGCACAGTAACAAGTCTGACATTCTGGGTCCTTCTCTGGATGCGTGGCGACATGCCAGTGGAGGAGAGCTTAAGCGGTGCTGATGGGATGGCTCCTTTTTTCATCCCCAAGAAAGTGAGGACACCTAAACGGACACCTCACGATGCATTAAGTGCGCTGGTCCTAATCCGTCAGGGGTTAGGTATGATACCCTGTAGCTACTTTACACCTCAATGCATGTACATTTTGCCACTGTGGAGACCCCTTTGAGCATATAAAAGGAGGCCCAAGGCAACTGCTATAGAGAAAGAGGACTTCTGGCCCATTCTGCATGCGTAGCTGCTCTTTGAACGTACTGCTCATTGCGAGCGCTCCTGAAGGCTGGGCTCAAGAACATCAATAAGAACACAAAGCAGGAGTAGGGTTTTACGTTGATCAGCGGCCCGAACCTGGGTAAAAACTTCCCGCGTCGATCACTAGTTCTGCTCTTTGCGTATACCTCGCCCCCCGCCGAATCGTAAAGGGGTCTCTCGGGATCCCATAGGTGTCGTGCCCCGACAGAAGGTGACATACATAACCGCCTGAAAATCATACGCCTTGCACAGTGCTTCCCAATTCGAGCAACCAAAATGGGATACGCTCTCCGAATTGTATAGCTTTACAGCAAAATCATAACCATGATGGGTCCTGAGTTGAACTATCTTTGTCTCCATATTTTCATGATTTTCGAAATTCAGATGCTCCAAGACATAGCGTCTTGCATGGCATGGGATAAGCTAGTCGAATTGTAAAAGACAATATAAATTACACGTTGAAGAAGTAGAAGACTTGTCATGCTTAATTAGGAAAAAAGACTTGTCGTCATTGCATACCGTTTCAACATCGAAGGTCTTGTTGAGCTTAATACTGAAGCGCCGACCATCTACCAGGTGAGGCCTGTCGCACAGACCCCAGTCGTCGCCGCAGCAGTCGCACTCCGGGATCCTATCATCATCATCAGACATTTCCTATGTTCATAATTCAAAGATTAAACTTCTACAATTCAATATATGTACTACAAAAACTAAATTAGATCATTATTATGCATCACGGGTTGACTATCGGTCTGTCGAGTCTTTTCTTGAAAACTCTCAGCTCACGTGGTGTATATATTCGCCCGTCGGTGATGGTAGCTACTCCTGTCATTCCAAAGTGCATTACACCAAAATGTCTAGCAAATTGGAATGAAGAAGAAGCTACCCACACGACAACAGTCGAGATTATTCCTCATCTCATATATGGTGGAGACTCTCCCTCACTGATTCCTCTTTGACATTTGCGACCGTCGGTGATGGTCGTTCTTCTCTTCCTTCCCATGCATTACCAAAAGGTCTATCACGAGAAAGAAGAGGAAGAACAACCCCCACAAAAAAAGTCGGCATTCCTCTTCTCTCATATATATGGTGGAGTCCAGACAGACTTAAAGTCAACCCAAAATGTCGTTTAATTATCTTTCTACAACATTCGGGCCACTCGATATTTCCTACATATTCTAGCAGAAGTCATGCCAAAATTCACAGAAAAATTCGGCATGAGCTTTGCTAAAAAGGACATATATCGAGCGCCTGAAATTTGTCGGAATGGAAATTAATCAACACTCGGGCAAAACATAAGCCATTGTGAGGTGTTCCCTGCAAACATAGGCCACTTGGGCAAGCACTAGTACTACACAACACTACATATCACATGTCTAAATCTCCGTCATATTTGAAAGACCTACAATGAAAATTTTCCATTCCATGAAAATTGTCACAGCTACTCATGTAGCTACTACTCTACTACAACTATCAAAACATCTACATCATCATCGACATGGGGACTTGGCTTGTCTCACCTCAAGGTCGGAGGGGGTCGGTGACGGGGACGACAGCGGGGATGATGCAGGGGCACCTTGATTTCTGCAAAAACAAAATATAAACAAAAACATTATTATCCTCATCTTAGGACTTATTGAAACCCTATGTCTAAAACATCCTAGTTCTAGCCCTAACATTTATTAAAAATACCTCATTCTAACCCTAAAAATTAAAAAGACCTATACATTTACTAAAAATACCCTAGTTCTAGCCCTAACATCTGTCCATCCATCCATCTATCTATATATCCATCCATCCATCTATCCATCCATTTGTCTATCTATGCAATGTATCAAAAAACCATAGTTCTAACCATCTATCTATCTATCAATTCATCTATCTATCCATCTATCTATGCAATGCAGGAGGGATTGGAGGGAGGGAGAGGGTCAGAGGGAGAGGGCTGGGAGGGAGAGAGGACGGAGGGAGAGGGGGTCGATCAGAGGGAGCATGGAGGGAGAAGGGCGAAGGATGGAGGGAGAGGCAGGGTCGGAGGGAGGGAGGGAGACATATCGGGCGAAGGCGGCAATGGGTGACGGCGGCGGCACAACGGCAGCAGCGGGCGGCGACAGCGGGGGTTAGACGATGAGAGTGTGGGAGGGAGAGTGATCGGTCCGGCGAAGGAGAGGATAAGGTAGCATTAGCAGTAGCGCTGGCTCATGGACGAGCGCTACTGCTAAGTTGGGCACACCGTGCAGACTTACTGGTAGCGGTTGGCTGGTGGCCCAGCGCTACTGCTATGTCTGTAGTAGTAGCAGCGCTGGTTCCAGCCGACCGCTACTACTATGTGTAGCCCTGTCGGTGGCCATGGGACCAGTTAGCAGTAGTGCTGCTAGGGGGCCCAGCGCTACTGCTACTTTGGTACCTGTTGCACTTGTTGTCAACCAGTGCTACGACTAAGTGGAAGTAGCGCTGGACACATAACCAGCACTATTACTAAATTTCTATCTATAAGCTTTCTCCTAGTAGTGCAAATCTCCTCCACTACAAGAAATCTCGTCCTGAGATTTTAGGAGGTAGAAGGAAGCAAAATGGGGTATTCGTCACGAAGACAATCCTCGCGTTCCCAAGTGGCTTCATCTTCAGAATGATTTGACCACTTGACTTTAAGAAATTTGATAGCCCTCTGACGGGCACGACGTTTAGCTTGAACGAGAACGCGGATCGGATGCTCTCTGCAAGTGAGATAATCTTGCAGGGGTTGAGCTTTATAAGCCAAGTGGTTGTTGCAATAAGACTTGCGACTCAGGGGATCGGCCATGACATTAGCCTTGCCAGGGGTATAAGAAATACCGTAGCCATAGTCTGTATTTGTTTCCATACATCGCTGCTGATGGAGATCCAGATCTAGCTAAGTAAACAATTACTTCAGACTTTGATGATCGGTGAAGATCTCGCAACGATTACCAAAAAGGAAATGTTGCCACAACTTTAGTGCAAATTTAATTGCAGCAAGTTCAACATTATGGACTAGGTAGTTCTTTTGGAAAGACATCCTGGAATTCACAAATGATGGGAGCGTTTTCAATTCCCACAAGAGGAGAAGCATTTACGCATTCAAGGAATAAATCCGTGCTTCGGTATTTCGAACAAGATGAGCATGGTAGCTTACTATCTCAATTGAAGGATGTAGTAGACGGACGGTCTTAGTGGCGCAAATGATAGAAGCGGTATGTGTTTTCAACCATTCCATTCGCAGAATGAGGTGAATATTGGATGACTTCAAAACAATGGGGGGAAACATGGAATTACAACCCCTCAAGTTCAACGGGGACGTTGTGACTAACCATAGTCGCTTGACATTGGCCCACAGAATGCAGCTAGGAATTCTTGCCAAGTGATGGCGGTTCCAACAGGTAAGGCACGCCTGTGGCTGTCCCACCATTAAGCAACGGGACCTTTCGGTAATAGGCCGCGAAGGTGACATAGTTGGCAGGGGCTACATCAGCAGACTCCAACTCAAAAGTGATGTCATGGAGCTAGTCATCAGTATCAAGGGGCTAACTTGAGCTGTGGTAGATGACAGGGTTGAGACGCGCAAAGTCTTGCAGAGTCACTGGGGCTGGTTGCTGATTCATATTGGGACGTGGAAACTGAGCCACGATTCCTTCCATGAATTGGCGATTAAGCATCACACTGCTGTATCATTCCGGCCATGTATTCGGACGGTGGTGGATTCTCACCACCATGGCCGCGACCAGCGGGTCTAACCATCCTACTTAAATGCAACAGGGGGTAGTTTAGCAAGGGGTGGAGTAAGTGTTTGGAGTCATTCATGCTGTAACTTGAACAATGGGCAAAGGCGCGATATGTACAAAGCAGTAGTCATTGAAGATATACAGATACATATACGGAGCCAATTACACGCTGTTCGCATGAGTTCAGACAAGAGAAACATCATAGACATACTAGGTGGCACACATGCACGCGATGGAGGGATACAACAACGAGACATAGCAAAAGTTACATCACCATCGGAGAAAATCACTAGAGTGAGGGATTTGCAAGTGATGACGCAGGGTGCCCTCGATATGAGCATCCTGCGGTCCGTGAACACTATGAAGTGGATCCCGATCCTTAATTCGAGAAAGGGGTAATACAAACCTCTGGATGGATGTGATCACGAGAACCTAGGATAGAGTTAGCAAAATCATTTAACCTGAATAGAAGAGAGATCAGAGTCCCAGAGTATAGACGAGGAATAAAAGATTCTAACACCATCCACTAGCGACGTGGGCCCGTAAGCCACATAGCCAAGTCAGTAAAAGTTTTCCGAAGACTAGACTCAACTTCGGCCAAGGAGTTTGAAAGGGGGGTTCCTACAGGAAGTCGGCTCTGATACCAACTTGTGACGCCCCCGATTCAATCGTACACTAATCATACACGCAAATGTGTACGATCAAGATCAGGGACTCACGGGAAGATATCTCAACACAACTCTAGACACAAATAAAATAATACAAGCTTCATATTAAAAGCCAGGGGCCTCGAGGGCTTGAATACAGAAGCTTGAATGCAAATGAGTTAGCAGAAGCAACAATATCTGAGTACAGGCATAAGTTAAACAAGATTGCCTTAAGAAGGCAAGCACAAACAAGAGATACAGATCGAAAAGGCAAGGCCTACTGCCTGGGACCTCCTAACTACTCCTGGTCGTCGATGGTCTCCACGTAGTAGTAGGCACCCTCGTGGTAGTAGTAGTAGTTGACGGGGGTGGCATCTGGATCCTGGGGTCCACCATCTAGTCGCAACAACCGGAAAAAAAGAAGAAGAAGGGGGACAAGGGGTGGCAAAGCAACTGTGAGTACTCATCCAAATTACTCGCAAGCATCAGATCTATACTAAGTATGCATTGGTATCAAAGGAAGGGATGTATCTGTGGACTAAACTGCAGAATGCCATAATAGAGGGGAAGGCCTAGCCTATCGAAGACTAGCATCTTCAAGCATCTTGCAGTATTCATTAGAGTAAAGAATAGCATTTTAATTAATAAGCATGTTTTGGTATTAACGCCCAGGGATCCTTCCTCGACTCCATGCGAGAAAGCAATCCTGGAGCCAACATATCCATCACATGTCTCAAGTATCCATTTCTAGTTGTAATAGATTGGGATACAACTCCGAGCGTCCATTACCGTCGGCACGGCTATTCGAATAGATATACTTCCCTGCAGGGGTGCACCACATTACCCAACACGCTTGATTACTCTGGCCGGACACACATTCTTGGGTCATGCCCCGCCTCGGAAGATCAACACGTCGTAGTCCTACCTAGGCTCCGTAGAGAGGTCCCCGCCAGTCTACATCTTAAGCGCTCCGGGGTCTTGGGCCCATCGGCCTTTGCACTCTGAGACATTGTGCGCAGGGGAATACTAGCACCACCTCTGCCTGGATGGCGCGATCCGCCCCCGGCCACAATGCTGAACTGGACGTCTGACAGAGCTTTCGGAAGAAACGTACAACACCGACTGCCCATATCTGTTTCCGCGTGGCGGTTAGTGCATCTAGGCTAGTGGCCAACTCAGATCAAATACCCAAACCATTAGTGTGTTGGGAGCTCGCGGATACGAGCAGAGACTCACACCCCGTCGCCCCGTCTCGAGGAAATACGGCAAGGGCCTGGCCCAACCCTCTCACTAGGGCAGTCTACCTGCCCGGCCATGCCTCTTAATTATCTCGCGGGTACCCTCCAGGTTAACCCGACTTTAGTAACTCTCGTGTGTACCCCTCGGGGCTGACCCGAATTCAACAATGTTCTGTGGTAAAGTCAAAGTAACCATGTGTCCAAAACACCAAGGGGGAATCCAAGGAATCACCCTCGACGGAGTCCACCTGATGTAATCGTCAAGGCGAACTAGGAGGAATCACCCTCGAGGTTCACGCTTGAGGTGTTGTATGACAGAGTCATATCAGGAGTGGTGAAGGAGGTATCACCCTTGATGAGCACGACCGAATAGCTACACTACAGAGTTACCATCAGGAGTGCATTATGAGGTATCACCCTCAGCACTCGATAGTAGCTCTACAGAGTCGTACAACTAAGGGGTGAGGTGACGTGTCGGGCTCTGGACGTCAATCACGTTGATCGAGTCATCCGGTAATCCAGTGGGGGCAACAGGGACAAGGTGAGGGGCCACTGATGGATCACTAACCAACCTATGCTAAGCAGTTTAGGTTAAGCAGGTAAGGTACAATGAGCAGGTTACAAAAGCAGGCTATGCATCAGAATAGGAGCAATCAAGTAAAGTAGCAAAATCTAATGCAAGCATGAGAGATAATGGAATGGGCGATATCGGAATGATCAAGGGGGGTTTGCTTGCCTGAAAGCTCTGCCGAAAGAGAAGAAGGGTCATTGGTGACGTAGTCGATCACAGTGGCATCAGCAGCGGTCTCGGGGTCACCGGAGAGAAGAGGGGGAAGAAATGGTAAATATAATGCAAACAGATGCATGACACGACAACAAGCAGGGCTAGGGGTGTTCTAACGCAGTGCTACACGATACCGACGAAGGGGGGAAACATCCAGGAAAGTTTTCCCGATGTTTGGCATTTTCGGAAGATGAAACGGAGGGGGCGGTTCCATGTTCGCTATGCTAGGGGCATGTAACAGACGAACGATGGGCATATTCGGAATCGTCATATTTTTCTGAGCGTTTTCCGTATATAAATTATTTTAATCCGAGTTAGGTTTATTTTCTATGATTTTTTAAAGTTTTAAACATTTTCTGGAATTTATTTTAATTTGATAATAAATGTTAAAATACTTCGGTTACCCAGCCCCGTGTACACAGAATGTACACAGAGGCTGGCAGGTGGGCCAAGGGACCCAGTTGACGAGTCAAATGTGGCACCCCGGCTCAGAGAACTGGTTTACCAGTGTTTCCAACCCAGAGATCATGTCTTCTAGAAACACAAAACAACTTGGAACAGAACATAGCTGAACTTTTATTGACAATAGTCAAGTACAAGCTTATATATTACACGATCATCGTGGCCAAAAGCACATCTAGTGCTATGACAATATCTACATTATTTATCTAACATATCAGGGCCTCGGTATTACTGCGGAATACTACAGCGAAAGACTAATGCGTAGTGGAACATGATAGTAACTCCATCCACAGAGACACTGCTGAGGACACATCCTAGGCATCGCAACACGGACCTTCGAGACCTCCCTCTCAGTCTTCTCCAGCATCTGGCATGATACGCCAGGTGAGTGCTTTGAATGTACTCACAAGCACATGACAACCAAATTTGCAGCAATTAATAGCATGGCAATCATCATGTTAAGTCTTAGATGATTCACTTACTGTTACCGAGTATCAACTTACTCACTTCCGGGTTATCCCACAATCCTCGGAATACTCCCCGAGTACTTCCGATAACCAGACAAGTTCTTCCATCATTATCATCATTATATGGTTGATCACCTAGAAAGGTCTGGACGGGTTGTCCAATACCGTGGACGCGGCTATTCGAATAGATTTTACACTCTGTAGAGGTTGCGCACTTTACCCACACTACGGAGCACCTGACCTCGTGATCCCATTCGGGTGGACCAGCGTTGCTCCAACGAAACCTGCCTAACCCGTGACTCTCCCATCGTCCCACCGGCATTCATTCTCCCCCGGAGTCCTGCCCCGGGTGGCCCCCTGTGTCACCTCGTGACACCTGCCACCATCGTGGCCAAACTAAACTGTCCCAAATGGGGACGCTGGCACAAAACTCAACTGGGCTCACAGGGTTATTCACCTGTCTGGCGGTACCGGTGAAAGAGCACGGAGCCAGACCAAGTCAAGGTCGTCCCATACCAGCAAATGTGGCTGCACGGGTAAGCCCGGACAGGTGACTCTTGATCAACCAACTAAGTTTCACTTAGCAAGCATGGTGTTCAGCAATTCAACTTGAGTTATCAACATAAGGCATTTAAATAATTTACTTTGAATTATCTATGTTAATCAAATGCAAGAAATGCATATAAATTATGCAATGCTATGAAATGCTTCATAATATGGATGTCCTAGCTTGCCTTGATCAGTTGGGTTGTTCAGAAACTCCTGGTCTTCAAATCCACAAGAATCTCCTTCTGAAAACATTTTTAAATGGCAAAGGAAAATGTCACATAAAGCCTTTTTATTTACCAACAATTCTGTGGGTATTGAAAAAATACCAAACTTGGTCAGAAAATAAAGGACTTTGATACAAACACAATGCAAAAAAGAATCAGGTCATTTGGACCTTTCTGTAAAAAGTTATTAGTGGTCAAAGCTACTGGTCAACTCTGGTAAATAATTCAAAATAAAAAAAAACAGAACGGGCCACGTCGAAGGCGTAAACGGAGGGTGCGTCTCCACTTACCCCTTCGCGCGCGCGCCCACAATGGCTGACAGGTGGGACCGTGCCCGTTTAAAACAGAGGGAGTAGGGAGAGAACAGAGGGAGGCGGGGCTCTAGTGACGCTCATCGGCGATAGGGACGGCGGCGGAGCTGGGAGTTGACGGGGATCGATCAGGTACTCGAAGACGGTCCTCCCCGTACCCGTAGCTCGGCCGGAGACAGCCGGACGGCGGCGCGCCCTTCTTCTCCGGCGGATAGCTGCTATGGTGGTCGATGGAGGCGATGATTCCGGCAGCAGTTTGAGCAGGGAAGAGGTCGTAGAGCACCAACGGAGCACTACGAACTCAACGGTGGGCTAGGGCAGAGCTGGGATGGCTTGGAGAGGGCTGGTGACAGAAGGGGATCGAGCGGCAGAGCTTCTGCCGGAGTTGAGGGAGACGAGCTCCCGGCCCTCCTTGGGCGCTCTAGAGGTGGATGAGGGAGGTGGTGGAGAGGTGGTGATGAGCGGAGGAGCTGGGCAGGGCTTTTTATAGCCGGGAGGGGGCGCTCGGTGAGCTCTCTAGGTGCGACTCGAAGTGGGCCACATCGCCGGCAAGAGGTACACCTCGTTGGCTGGCTGCTTGCGGCGAGAGGACGGGAGAGGCTAGAGGCATTCAATGCTCGAAGAGACGGCTCGGGGAGAAGACGACGAGCGGCGCTGCAACTATGGTCGCACGGGCGGCACAGTGCCCATGGTCGTGGCGGCCGCTGAGGGCTTCTCCGGCGAGGGCGAGGGTTCTGGAGGGGCTGCGTGGCAATGAGGAACGATGTCGGCATGCCCAGACACGGTACGGCTACGCGGGCGTCGTGCTTCGACGCGACCCGAGCCTGGCACGGCACAGAGCACGGCGACAAGCATGCCATCGCCGTGCTCACCATGGTGCTTGGCACCAGGGGGCCACGTACGCCTGGCAAAATTTGTCCAACACGTCGACCTTCGATCCCTCAGATCACCTACACTCCTGGTTTGGCTTGGTTTGGTCTGAGATGATGGGTAGCCTCAGATACAGTTTCTGACATCAAATAAGAGACGGATTGGGAGAGGTGGTAAGCTGTGAATGGTGCCAATGGAGATGTCCAGGATGATCTAGGTTGGAAGGACTCAAAACTGGTCAAGTTTGAGGTGGTTTGGTTGAAGTTTGAGGGTAGTTCATGTGTAACTTGCAAATCTGGTCCAGAATCTGAATGTTGAAGTACTGTTCACATGGAAGATCTTCAGATGCTGAAACTTGGTGTAGGGAAGTCATTTGTAGGTGTCCTCATGCCACAAAAATTTGAGAGCAATTGGACAACCCTAGCATACACTTCCTTCACAAGGGTCCAAACTGACCAGGAACAAAAATGAATTGTTTTGCAAAATATTTGAACTAGGCCATGGAATATTTTTGGAGATTGGGGCAAGATATGGTCCAAGGTATTTTAGAGAATTATTTGACAATTTTCTGAGCATCCAAACTATAGGTTGCTTCACAACCCATAGTAATGCCCTACATTCTCAAATAAAAGAAAAGAGTTTTTGAAGATGATTTAAATTGGGATCTGGGTCCTTAAGGTGCTTGACAGGGTTTTAGCAAGGTGATGAGGCTTTGAATCACTTGGAAAAAATTCAAGACATTCCAAGACCAAATGAAAAGGTTCAAAAACCATTCAAATTTCATATGAAGTCAAGAAAAGTTTGAAAAGAAAAAGTTGTCAAAATCAGGGTGTCACATCAAACTTTGATTGGTCAATAGGGGGTGGGCCCCCTTGTCATTGTCTGATTAGATAATTATTTAGTTAATTTTTTAATTAACTAATTAATTAATTAATTATATTTTTATTTATTTATTTGTTCTAGTCATTTGCTCTTTTTTAAGCAGGGTAGTAGGGGGCCAGTGGTTAGTGGCCATTGGGCCACACGCACACATAGGCGCACCCCACGCATGGCGCAGCGACGGCTGCGTAGGCGCGCGGTCAGCAAGGCACCGGCCGCGCCGATGGCCAGAGGCAGGAGCTGCGTCCAGGCGGGTGAGGAGAGGCGAGCGCGAGCGGCAGCGAGGCGGGCGGCGAGCACGACATGTGTAGGGGCAGCCGCGGGGAGGCAGGGCGTGGCTTGGGGATGGGCGCTACCGCGGGAGGAGGAGCTGCAGGGGGCGCCCGAGGCGATGGCGGTGTGCAGCTAGGTGAGGGAAGAGCAGAGCAGTGCGGGTGGGCGACCGCGATGGGTGCATGCGGAGGCAGGGGCAAGCTGGCGTGGCAGCAGCGGAGGAGGCGGGGCGCGAGCGGGCGGTGGCAGTGAGGAAAGCAGGACGCGGTCAGATGGCGGCGGGCGTGAGGCGCATGCATGGCACACAGTGCAGGGCGCGCACAGGGCGCGCGTGGGGCACGACCATTGCACGGGCTAGGCGCGAGCGCGGCCGGTGTGGGCGGCAGCGGACGGGGACTGCGACGCGGGCATCATCGCAGTGGGAGGGGAAAGGAGGATATGGCCGGGGCGTCATCGACGTTGAAGGGAGGAGGGGGCGGTGAGGCGTGAGGGAGTCCGGTGAGGAGGCAGTCAGGGAGGCGACGGCGATGGGACAACGCGTCAACGGCGACGGCGCAGTGACCGCAGCTCGGGCGCGAGCTCCGAATCGATAGGAAGGCGCGAGGGGAAGGCGAGGGGAAGAGGCAGTGGCGAGCTAGGTTTAGCGAGGAGGGAGAGGAGGCTATTTAAGCCGAGGGGGAGGCCATGGATGGCTGCCATGCAGGGCTCGGGCGGCCCTTATCTCCCTATAGCAGAGGAAGGGGACGAGGGGGTGGGCTAGGCCCCTTTTGTCTAGATGGGCCAAGTGGCAGGGAGGGTTCTCTTTTGTTCTTGTTTTAGTTTTTCTTTTTATTATTTTCTTTTCACTGTTTTATTTAATTATTAGTAAATTTTAGTTTTATAAAAATATGAAACCAACACCTAAATTAGTGTTTTAAGCTAGCCCTCTGCCACAAAAAGTTTCACCCCAAAATAAAATAGTTTAGTATTTTTATAATTTAAAAAGTAATTAAATTATTATTTAGGCCACTATTTTCATTAATTTAGGGCATTAAAACACTTTACAAAAATGTTGGTTCACAACCAATATTAACAAATGATTATTTGCCACAATTTGAACATTTTAGTTTTGACATTTCAAAACATTAATTTTTTGACTTTATTTTAAATTTGAATTGGTTTGAATCAACGTGGGACCTAGCAACAATAAAAGTGTTGACATGGCATCATTAGCAGGGGATTATTGTAGCTTAATTATCCGGGCATTACAAGTACATAGGAGCAACATAAGTATCTAACCATTTGATCTTTTTGTGCAGTTCTAGTGAAATCGGCCAATGTAACGAATTGCCTGCGAGTTGAGGCTCCAAGTTACTCCTTTTATAAAGCAATGCTGCCTCATCTTGGGTATGTAGCTAGCAAAGACTCTTACATTGCATGCAAGAAAGGAGGCAGTGAAGGCAATGAACCACTGATGCGTCCCAAATGTACCTATTTTTTCAAACACTTTTGCTCTTATTTTGGACTCTAATTTGCATGATTTGAAGGAAACTAATCCGGACTGATGCTGTTTTCAGCAGAACTGCCATAGTGTTGTTTTTGTGTGTAAATAGAAGTTCTCATATTGGGATGAAACTTTATGAAGAATATTTCCAGAATATATAAAAAATATTGGCGAAGAGAACTACTGGAGGGGGGCCACCCAGGAGGCATGAGCTCAGGGGGTGCGCCCACCCCCCCAGGGCATGCCCTGTGAGCTCGTGACTCCCTCGAGCCTCCATTTACCCTAATTCTAACTCTATAAATACCGTTTCATAGAGAAAAAAATCAGAGAGGAGGAATCATCGCAATGTAGGAGACAGAGCCGCCGCCACCTCCTGTTCTTCCTCGGGAAGGCTGATTTCGAGTCCGTTTGGGGCTCCAGAGGGTGGAATTCATTGTCATCATCATCATCGACCCTTCTCCATCAACAATTCCATGATGCCGTCATGTGATCGTGTCAATTTGTTAGGGCTTGATCGCTAGTATCCACTATGTTCAAAGATTGATGTTGCTATGACTTTGCTATGCTTAATGCTTGCCACTAGGGCCCGAGTGCCATGATTTTGGATCTAAACCCTTTATGTTTTCATGAATATATTTGAGTTCTTGATCCTATCTGCTAGTTATATGCACTCGTTGTTGTTCTGAACCGTAGACCGTGAAGTGAAAATAATAAGGATACTCTCTGAGGACAACTATAATTCAAGAAATTCATGTATTCACCATGTGTTAATGCTTTGTTCCAGTTCTCTATTAATAGGAGGCCTTAATATCCCTTAGTTTCCTTATGGACCCCGCTACCATGAGAGGTTAGGAAAAAAGATGTCGTGCAAGTTCTTATTATAAGCACGTATGACCATATACGAAATACATGCCTACATTACATTGATGAATTGGAGCTATTGTCTATCGCTCTAGGTTGTGATTGTTACATGATGAATGTCATCCAACACAAATATCCATCGCTAATCCAATGCCTACACTTTTCTCATATTGATCTTTGGTAAGTTACTTTCGTTGTTGCCACTGTTACCATCATTACAAAACTACTACTGTTCATGTTACTATTACTATTGCTACTATTACTATTGCTATCAAACTATCATACTACTATGCTACTAAACACTTTGCTACAGATATTTAGTTCTCTAGGTGTGGTTGAATTGACAACTCAACTGCTAATACTCATAAATATTCTTTGGCTCCCCTTGTGTCGAATCAATAAATTTGGATGAAATACTACTCACGAAGACCTTTGCGATCCCCTATACTTTTGGGTTGTCAACCACCCACTATGATTGCCATGCTTACTATCTCCTCGTGGATTAGATTAATAAAAAATGTGCTAATATTTCTAGTAGTCGAGCATCCCTATTTGCACAGATATTGAGAAAGTGAGATTTCCTGTAATAGCGACACTAGTTCATTAAACATATACTAACAAATAGAAGCATTGAGATTATCTTAATGGATAAAGATAGAAACATAGTAGCCTTGCTTGAAGGGTGGTATTAGTTTATTTTATTAGTGGCATAGGCTCATCACACAAAGAATTGGCGTGTACATAAGTTGCATTAGATTAACATGGAAAACTAAAGCACTTTCTCATGATAGTTGCAAAAGAGTATTACAAAACCAAATTACCAATAGATATGACAAAGCACAATAATCAGGATGAAGGTCGTAGGCTGGTACCAACCTATGTGAGAAAGCTTATCAATTACTACTTCCTTTGACTGGAAGCCAAGATAAGGGACTGGCGGGAATAGAAGAAAGCAGTTGAGGCAATGAACCACTCAAAGTCTTTGTGCTGTTCCACTGAAAGCGAGCATCCCTATTCGCACATATATTTACCTAATATTAAAGGACGGAGGCTTTCATAGTTCTCCATATGTTTATCCATATATAGGTGCAAGCCTTTTCGTTGTTCGCACGGAGAAAACGTAAAACCTGCTCGATTTGTTTTCCAACTCGGTTTTAGTCGACCAACCGGGTACCCTCTTTGTTCGATACGTCGCTCGGTTGGTTGCCAATGCAGCCCACCTAGGCCCAGACACCTTCCATAGTGGATTTCGGAGAAACCATCCTATGTCCCAAACTCCCGAGCGAACACGCAGGAGAGAAGTATATCAATTGTACCCACAAACAATTAGGCATCGAAGGGACAATCGAAAACAAAAAAGTATCAATGCCCAACAAAGTTGCCCGCACCCTGCACCGTCCGCCTTCCTCTTCCGGCACGACTTCCTCTTCCGGCTTCGAGAAATTCCTCGCCCAGCTCACCAACACCGGCAGAGTTTGTACGAATCCTCGACCAGCTCACCTAGATAGAGAGAAGCAGTTGACATCAGCGCGGTGCACCTCCGTCATTTACTCTCAGTACCCCTGCTTCTCTCCCATACGCATCATCCCTTAGCCATCAATTCAACACCACTGCCACCACTAGGGAGAGGTCAGCCCAGAGAGGGGATCCCCTCCAATCCTTTTGTTCCCCATTCTTCCGTGGTCGTTGCTCCGGACGCCGATAGTGCCCTGTGGGATATCAGCGGATAAGCTGATTAGATGTGCCCAATGAACCCAGTCCCGCCGCCAAACCAGCACATATGAACGATGAAAGAGACTTCTTGGACCGAGTGGGTGGATGGATCCACGGGATGCACTTATAGGGATGAAATCCTGTGAGGCGCGATTGCGAGCAGGAAGTAGATGATCAGTTTTGGCGCACGTGGTGGGACTCGGCTACCGGCAGGCCTGCTTGGAGTTAGACTGGCCGCTTGCGATCTTGCGTTATGGGGCTTGGCTTGGCTGGGCAGGGTGTGCTGAGGTAGACAGAAAGGCAGGGACGTGGTGGGGAGAGAGGCTGGGCAGAGGACATGCGTCTGATGAAGAGATGTAGTGGATGAGGTGTATGGCGTCGTGGACATGAGCCGCTCGCGTGGTCTGTGCTGGGAGGGCTAGAAAGGGAGATTAAGGATTGAGGTGGGAGAGAGAGAGAGAGATCGGTAGTTTAGCAGCACGCCACCAGGAGCTTCTCCTGATCCACGTCGGGGTCTTGCTATAATGCGTCGCATTCCTGCTCTCTTGATTGAAGCTTGTGCGCATGGAATTAGTGGTCTTCTCTGAAACGGTTTTTGTTAGGAATATCAGCAGGCTTGATCTTCTACTATATCATGCAAAAGCAGATCAAATTGCCATGTTATCAAGTTATAGTTAGTTCAGTGTCGGTGCAGCAAACATTCATGTTTGCTACCCGAACTCATGCACAGGCGTACTGGCGATCATACATCCAGTACCAACGCATGACATAAAAGATAAGCCAGAGAAACCGCTCTTCGTGAGATCAAGGAGAGCATTAAAATGATTAAGTCAGCAAGAGATCACCTCAAGGAAGCATCCCTTGCCTGGCAGGAGAGCCTGGCCGGGTCGAGGCAGAACCTGAGGAACAAGACCAGTTTGCCCCGGCAAGGTTTCTGGGGCCGCCAAGACGATAACCCGCCAGGCTCCTTGTCGGCAGGCTTTCACCAAGATGCCACCACTCCACTTTATCACACCCAAATCATTAATCAGTGTGGTGTCAAGCTATCAAGCAACCAGGTGGATCCTATCAAGCACGTGGCAGCATGGTAAGGAAGAGATTAGCTTTATTGACACCCGTCCGGAGGACGTGTCACGCTAATAAGAAGAGGCAGATAAGCGACGTGGCAGGCTTGTCGGGCTTCAACACCAGCTTGACACCTAGCAGTGCATTTTAATGCACTTTGTCCTAACTGCCAGAGTTATGTATGATAGCACGGTTAGCTATCTAATCACCCTAAAATGACAATTTTTTCACTGTGGTCGCCCCTTAACCTATAAAAGGAGGCCCGAGGTAACCTAGCAAAGGGTTCGAACATTTGATCCCTTAACACTTGTACACACACGCTGCTCTCCCCGAGGCAACCTTGCTGGGCTGGAAAACGTCGTGCCTTCGTGTTCCTCCAAATCAATCCACCACAGCAGGAGTAGTGTTTTATGCTGCAAAGCAGCCTGAACCTGGGTAAAAGAGAGCTGTCATCGCCACGCTGCCCCCTGCTGCTTCTGCTCTTTGTGCAATGTGACCGTCCCCTCGCCGAACCACAAAGGGGCACCCAGACGATCATGCTTCCACGCCGACATCTTTGGCACGCCAAGTAGGGGACGTCGCTTGTGCGAACCTGAAGCAGTAGCCAGTGCGTCGATCTTCATCATCCCTCTACATCGTCCGTGGCCCCCAAGAAGAGAACCGGTGCGGCATTGCATCCTTCCACTTCGAAGGCTTTCCCGCCTACAGCAGCGTGTGCTAAAGGCACAACAGCTGCGGCGGATGGAGCGGGCACCACGGGCGGTGCTGCTCATGCTCCCTTCAACACCGAAGCGGGGACCGGGGCCGCGGGAGCGACCCAACTTCATCAACATGCTGACGAGCATGATCTCACCGGTGCGGGTCATGGAGATGCCCAACTCCCTCCTCCCCACTACACCGGCGAGCTCAACCAACACGACATCGATGCCCGCTCCGGTGCAAGCCAAGACCCACTAGCTGCGCCGACAGGAGGGGGGCGACGGGACGCACGCTTTGCCCCATGCAGGGCAAGCGAGACAAGACCCCGAGTGGCGCCATCGATCCTTCATGACCGCGTTCACATGGGAAGGGTCTAGCCGATCAAGACGCTGCCCATCAAGAACAGCTTCGACCGCACCAGACCACTCTGATGATTGGTCAGAGGCCGCAGGGGCACGAGAATGTTCCATATGGTTCGTCCAGAAGTCGAGCGGTGTCGCGTTCCGCCTTTCACGCCATGCCAGAGATGGTGGACTAAGCGATGGCGAGAGCTCAGCTATTGCTGAACTTTACCCCAACGGCGGACAAGATGGACGAATGGAGAGCTACCATTTAGAGCCTCATTGGTTTTGCTGAAGCCAACAAGTCACGTGCGCGGAGCCCTCATGGCACCCGCATACGACGCCGGCGGTGCCAAATGGTGGCCAAATTGAGAGGACTACACCTATGGTGCAGTCCCCTCCACGGCGGCCCGTCCAAAGGCAGCCGTGGTGGGATCAGCAAATCCAAGACGTCGACGAGCCTGGCAGAGTGTCAATGGCTTCGTCCGACCCATGGCTCCGGCAGGATCATCACCAAGTGTTGAGAGACAGGAGAAGGGAGGACGCCCGCGTCACCATCGAGCAGCGTCACGAGACGTGCCGTCAATCAGACAGCCACAATGGACCCCACGTTGATGAACCCATGCCCAGTGTTGGCGGGTACCTGCCTTACGAGGTGGGGTGCCTGCTTTCACTCGTGAGCTGCAGCAAGTCCATTGGCCATCCTCTCGCACCTTCAAGCCTGACCTGCCGGAGAAATATGATGGAAAGCTGAACCCAGCGGAGTTTGTGGGCATCTATACGATTGTCGTTCAGGCTGCCGGGGGAAGAGATGAGAAAGTGCTCGCCAACTATTTCCCATTGGCCCTCAAGCCTAACGTAAGGTCCTGGCTGATGCACTTGCCGGAGGATTCCATTTCTTCATGGGTAGACCTGTGCAATGAGTTCGTTGGCGCCTTCACTGGCGGCCACCAAGAACCAGAATAGCCCAGTGACCTGCAAGCCCTCCCACAGAAAGAAGGGGAGAGTTTGTGCAAATATCTACAAAGATTCAGCCGAGTACACCGCAACATTCCTCAGATACCCCCGGCAGCTGTGATTGCCGCATTGCACACGAACGTGCGCAATCGAAGGTTGCGGGCAAAGTTGAATGTTCGCATGCCGAAGACTGTCAATGAGCTGTACACATTAGCGGATAGGTGTGCTCGGGTTGACGAAGGCAGAAGGCTCCCAGGCGAGGAGGTGGGTGTCGAAGTCGATTCGGAAGACGATGACGGCACCGCCACCCCTGGGAAGAAAAATAGGAAGCGCAACAAGAAGCATAAAGGGAAAGCCGTAATGGCTGTTGAGAGCTCCGATGACCTTGCCGCAAGAAAGCTAAAGCCGTAATAACCTTGCTGCAAGAAAGCTAAAGCTGAGACATCTGGCAAGGAAGCTGCTTCTTGCGCTGATTGTCGGGCGGCGGCGGCGGCTGAGAAAACCGACAAGTCCGATGGGCCATATTGCAAGATCCATAGGACCAAAGGCCATGATCTCCAAGACTGCAAGCAAGTCGAACAGCTAGTTGAGAAGCAGAAGGCTGAGTATGAGAGGCGTGACAAGGAAAGAGGCTAGAATGGTGCTGGCAGGAAAGGCTAAGGTGGCCGCAATGGATACCACGGCAAGCTTGATCAGCAGAAGGAGAGGCCCGCCAGGGGCCGTGAGAAGAAGGAAAATGAAGATGACAGTGATGAAGAGGATGACGAGACCAGTGAACAAGAGTTTCAGAAAGCTACTGAGGCAATGTGCATTGATGGGGGTGCATCCCTGCACTCCTCTCATCGCCAACTCAAGCAGTGGGTGCGTGAGGTTAATGCGGCAAAACCGCTAGCAATTGCTTAAGAACCACTTAAGTGGTCCCACACACCCATCATCTTTGACATTGAGGATCATCCAGATCGCACTACTGCGGTTGGGTGCCAGCCTTTGTTGGTTTCGCCAACAATCTACAACCTCAAAGTCACTACGATGTTGGTTAACGGTGGGGCAGGGTTGAATTTAAATTCCCCTAGCATGCTCAAGAAGCTTCAAATTCCTGACGAAGACCTGAAGAAGACTGGCACTTTCTAGGGGATCAACACAGGGGGGAGCCAGCCGAAGGGAAAGATTACCTTGCAGATATCATTTGGCGGGGAAATAAACTACAGGACCGAGAAGATTGTGCTTGATGTCGTTGAGCTTCCCTTGCCATTCAATGGGATCCTTGGCCGTCCCGCACTGGCCAAGTTCATGGCAGCATCCCATTACGCATATAACACTATGAAGATGCCTGGTCCCATGGGGGTCATTTCCATCCCCTCGGATAAGAGAGATGAGTCATCTGTGTGGATAAGATGTATAGAGACACGGTAGCAGCGGAGGCCGTCAAGGCCTCGGCACCCGCCAAGGAAGAGAAGAAAATTAAAAAGACCAGCAAGAACACCGACAAGGACCCTGGGAAGTGCATCTCTTCGGAGTGTGTTGCGCCCAGCAGGGACTTGCCGGAGAGTTCAGCTAGCAAAAAATCCAAGGCTGCCCCTTCAGAAACCAAGAAGGTTCCGGCAAGGCAGGATGGCACTAATGGTACTTTTACCATTAGCGCCACTCTTGATGACAAACAGGAAAGTGCCCTCATTGCCTTCCTATGGGAGAATGTCGATGTGTTTGCCTGACAACCGTCTGACATCCCCGGTGTTCCTAGGTAGGTAATCGAGCACCACCTTGCTCTATCCACATGCCCGTCCCGTCAAGCAAAAAGTTAAGAAACAGGCCCCGGAGCGGCTTCAGTTCATCGCTCAGGAGATTAAGAAACTTGAGGCAGCATGTTTGGTTAGAGGAGTATTGCATCCAACTTGGTTAGCAAATCCAGTGGTGGTGCGCAAGGCAAACGGGAAGTGGAGACATTGTATCGACTTCAATGACTTGAACAAAGATTGTCCAAAGGATCCCTTCCCCTTGCCGCGCATTAATCAAATTGTTGATTCTACCTCGGGATGTGATTTTCTCTCCTTCCTCGATGCGTACTCTAGTTACCACTAGATCTTCATGGCCAAAGAAGACGAAAAAAAGACCGCCTTTATTACCCCATGTGGCACGTACTGCTTTGTACGTATGCCTTTCGGGTTATAAAGCGCTAGTTCCACGTTCGCAAGGGCTATGCAGATTGGATTTGAACCTCAGCTGCACAGGAACATTGAAGCATATATGGATGACATAATGGTCAAGACCAAGGACAAATCCACACTCATTGATGACTTATTAGAAACTTCCGCAAATCTGCGGAAGATCATGTTGAAGCTCAACCCAGAGAAATGTGTATTTGGTGTTCCGTCCGGCAAGCTCCATGGATTCTTTGTGTCTCATTGAGGGATAGAAGCCAACCCCGACAAGATCAAGGTAATTGAACAGATTCAAGCTCTGAAGATCGTTAAAGATGTGAGGTGTCTGGCTGGCTATGTTGCTGCATTAAGTAGGTTCATCTCAAATGCCGAGCGTGCCTTGCCGTTCTTCAAAATATTGAAGATGGCTGGTCTAATGAAATGGACTCTAGAGGCTGAGGCTGCACTACGGGAGTTGAAAGCTTATCTTCCCTCTACTCCAGCCCTGGTCGCACCCAAACTACAAGAGCCTCTGCTGCTGTATCTAGCGGCAATGAATCAAGTAGTTAGTGCTGCTTTGGTGGCGTGGAGAGAAGTGGATAGCGAAGAAGCTATGTGGAAGAACCGTCCAGTGATGAACCAACTTTATCCCCGGCTAGGCCTGATGGCAACAATGAAGGGGAGCCACAAATTGGTGCTAATAAGCGGAAAGGATTAGCAAGGAAGAAGATGGTGTAATGACCAGTTTACTTTGTCAGTTCCCTCTTGCAGGGGGCTAGGTCAAGGTACTCTGGGATCCAAAAGTTAATCTTCGGCCTCCTTGTGGCCTCGAGGAAACTGCGCCATTACTTTCAAGCTCATGAAATCACAGTTGTGACCCGCCTTCTGCTGTAGTGAATCTTGAGGAACCCCGAAGCCACCGGCAGGATAGTAGAATGGGCTTTGGAACTTTCAAGCTTTGCTTTGAAATTTGATCATGTACCCCAAAGCCCAACAACTGTCCAAACTAGGCAACTGGAAGGATTCATTGCAGAATGGACGCCAACACCCTAAAGAGATTATGGAAATTGCCCTCCCCAGCAAGGAGGCCCCCAAGGAATGGATCATGTACTTTGACGGTGCCTTCTCGCTGCAAGGTGCCAGGGAAGGAGTTTTACTCATTGCTCGCACCGAAGAACACCTCAAGTAAGTCATCCAAATGCATTTCCCCAGGGAAGATGCCACCAATAACACTGCAGAATATGAAGGACTCCTTGCCGGGCTTAGGCTTGCTGTAGAGTTGGGAATAAAGAAGTTGATCATATGCGGCGACTCTCAGTTCGTCATGAAGTAGGTGAATAAGGATTACCAGATGCCATTGATGGAAGCATACGTGGAAGATATGAGGAAGCTGGAGGAACACTTTGACGGGCTGCAAACAGAGCACGTACCTCATGCAAAAAACAGCGTCGCTGATCACCTGTCAAAGTGCACTGCGCAAAAGCTTCCTGTGGAACCAAGAACTTTTGTACTCCACCTCACCCGACCATGAGTTTCTCCATCAACTTTGGCCAAGAAAAGAAGAAAGCTCAACACTGGCAAACATTTCCCGGCAGAGCTCCCTGAAGCCGCTGGTGAGAAGGTTGTCGGGGGAAATCCTATGTTGACTGGTGAGCTGCGCTCTCCAGCAGAACCCCGGGTTTTCGCTGTCGAGACAAGCGCCCCCTCAGCAGAAGAGATGCCTTTAGTCCTTGTCGTCGAGCCTCAAGCTCCGGCATAGGCACAACACATAGTTCAATTCTTACAAACTGGAGAACTTCCTGATGATCCAGAGGAGTCTAAAAAAGTGGCCCGGCAATCAAGTATGTACCAGTTTGTGGACAACATTCTGTACAGAAAGAGGCCTAATGGCATGAAGCTGAAGTGTGTCAGTCAACAAGATGGACTAATGTTGTTGCCGGAGATACATGGAGGTGTGTGTGGATCGCATTTGGGATCAAGAGCACTTGTTGGGAAAGCTTTCTGGCAAGGATTCTATTGGCCCACCGCCCTCTAGGATCCAACTGAGCTCGTCAACAAGTGTGAAGCATGCCAGTTCCACTCCAAGAATATCCAGCGTCCATCTCAAGCCTTGCAGACCATCCCTTTATCCTGGCCCTTCATGGTCTCGGGGCTCGACATCTTGGGCCCCTTCCCCCGTGCTACCGGGGGCTTTGAATTCTTATACGTGGCAATCAACAAGTTTACAAAATGGCCCGAAGTGGAACCAGCGAGAAAGGTGATGGCGCAGTCAGCTATCAAGTTCTTCAAAAGACTAGTGTGTCATTTTCGAGTACCCAACATGGTAATTACCAACAACGGCACCTCGTTTACAAGCCGCGCCTTCATGCAGTACATCGAGAGCCTTGGGAGCAAGGTCTCTTTCGCCCCTGTTGCCCACCGGCGGCGCACACGGCCACGGCAACCTCTCTTGCCCGCCGCGACCCGCCAGCCCCATAGGTTGTGCTCCACATGGCGCAAGAGCTGCTGCGCCATCACCCCACCGAGGACGGTTACAACGCCTGGCTCACCCGCATCACCGAGCTAATCAACATCGTTGCGGAAGCTCCAGCACCTACGCGCGCTCCGACCAGCAGCCGTTGCATGGCACGTGGGCGGGGCAGGACGCGCCTCCTCCACCTAATCCGTGCTACGACAGTGCAGCGCATCACTGTCGCGAGCACTTGCCTGAGCCATCCCACGGCTCCTCCCTGCTGCATGATGACAACCCGAGCTGCTAGATCCTCTAGCGCGCACGACCAGATGCGCTGGTGATCATCGAAAGGCAGCGAGCGCCAGAATCGTACTATCCAGAAGGTTGCGGCCGCAGGGCACCTGAACAGGGCCACCCTCACAGGTGGTGTCGTCTCCATCATCGGGGGCTGCATGGCCTGCACGCACGAGCTTCACTGTGTGGTGTGGCCCGTGAAGTTCAAGACAGCGCTGCCTTCCCGCTACGACGGCACCGCCAACCCCGTGGAGTTCCTGTCGCTCTACTCCATGCGGATCCATGCCGCCGAGGGCGATGACAAGGCCATGGCAAAATAGTTCCCCATGACCCTCAAGGATGCAGCGTGCTCGTGGCTGATGAACCTCCATGAGGGCTCCATCTCCTCATGGGCCGACCTGTGCCGGCAATTTGTTGATAACCTCAAGGGCGCGTCCGACCGCCCCCTCACGCTCAGCAGCCTGCGGGACATCTTTCAGCGCCCTGACGAGCACCTCCGCAAGTACATGCAGCATGTCAGCCAGGTGCACAACAAGATCCCGCGTGCCTCCGATGCTGCAGTCATCACGGTATTCTCATCATGCGTCACGGACGTCAGAATGCACAAGAAGCTCGCCATCCACGATGAGCTCGACAACATGGTGGACCTTTTCGACCTCAACGACAAGTGCGCCAAGGCTGAGGAGGGTCGTCTCTTCGCCCACAAGGACCCTGACACCGACCTCGACGTCGCCTAGCCTAAGGGCAGGGACACCAAGCGCAAGGGCCCCGTCGTGCTTGCAGCGGAGCCTGAGCAGAAGCGCGACCTCGACCGCGATGAGTACAAGAAGGACGATTGCCCCTTCTGCGCCTACCACAACATGCACTCCCACTCCACTGAAGACTGCAACGAGCTCAAGCTGCTTCATGATGAGCGGTAGGAGAAGCACGCGACCGCAGCGACCACAGCTCAGGCCGCAGCCGCAGCCGCAAGGGTGGAAGCTAGAAGGAGCGAGATAGCAACAACGACAACAACTCCCGTGAGGGTTGATAGAACCAGCATCGGCAGGCCAACGCGGACCTGCCGTGCCCCAACAGGAACAACGACAACCTTCTTGAGGAGGATGCTGGGGGCAACCAGGAGCCTCATGTGGTGGCCTGCATCCTTGTCGGAGCTCAGGCTCCCCCATCTAGCCGCCACTTCAAGCAGTTCTCCCGTGAGGTGAACGCAGCCCTCCCGGAGCCTGCAGAAGCCAAGCCCCTCAAGTGGTCACAGTACCCCATCGGCTTCAACTACGGCGACCACCCCAAGTCTACAAAGTCCATGGGTACCATCGTTCTGTTGTGCACACCTACCATCAACAACGTGCCAGTTACCAAGACACTCATCGACGCGGTGATGGCCTCAACGTGATCTTTGTGGAGACCTTCGAGCAGCTCCATGTGCCTTACAAGCGCTTGATGCTTATGAGGCCCTTCTCGGGCGTGACTGACGGCTCCACAAATCCCCCGGGGCAGGTGCGCCTTCCCGTCACATTCGGTTCCCATGAGAACTACCACACCAAGATCATCGACTTCGACGTGGCGCACATTGGCCTGCCTACAACACCATCCTAGGCTACCTGACGCTCGCCAAGTTCATGGCAATGACCCACCACTCGTACAACACCGTCAAGATGCCGGGCTGCAGCGGGACTATCATTGTCCACTGCGATGAGAAGGATGCAATGCACACCCTCGAGCACGCCTAAAAGGCTCCCTCCACCGTGTACCTGGCAGACGAAGACGAAGCAGGGCCTTCCGAGGCCACTCCGCGAAGAAGAAGCCATAGTTTTCGGAGGTTTGCGCGGAGACGAAGAAGGTGTCGCTGGACGGCAACGGCTCGGGCCCCTCCTTCACCATTGGGGCCGGCCTCTCCCCCAAATAAGAAGATATGTTTGCCTGGATAGCATCTATTACCTTTTGGAGGATGGTGTCTCCTAGATTGGTTAGGTGTCGCTTGGGAGCCTCCGTCAAGTTGTGGAGTTGAACCAAGAAGTTTGTAAGGGCAAGGAAATCACCTACTTCGTGAAGATCTACCCGAATGAGGCAAGTCCTTCGTGGGCGATGGCCATGGTGGGATAGACAAGGTTGCTTCTTCGTGGACCCTTCATGGGTGGAGCCCTCCGTGGACTTGCGCAAACGTTACCCTTCATGGGTTGAAGTCTCCATCAACGTGGATGTACGATAGCACCACCTATCGGAACCACGCCAAAAATCTCCGTGTCTTCATTGCGTTTGCACACTCCAATCCCATCCCTTCACTTTCTTGCAATTAGCATGCTTTACTCTTTCCGCTGCATACACTCTTGCCATGCTTGCTTGAAATGTATTGTGAATGCTTAAACTTGTGCTAAAACTCCACCTCAACTTGAAGAACTTAAAAATTGCCACTTTTACTTGTTGAGGGTCTAATCACCCCCCTCTAGACCCCTCTTCTCGATCCTTTCAGCAGCCGGCTGGCGCAGAAGCCGGCGCGGTGTGCCATGCGGGAAAGTTTCTGCACCCAGACCTCTTGCGAGACTGGCCGGATGACTACGAGGAGGCCCTGACGGTCATTGGCGATGCAGCGTTGACCCCCCGAGACAGCAGAGGAAAACAATCAAGGCCGGGTCATCCCGTGACCCGATGATGGCGCGCCGGCCACACGGGAAGGATACGGTGCCGCCAAAGCCAGCCCCAAAACATGCGGCGGAGGCGCCGCCCGCGCGTGGCAAGACGGCCGCAAAGAGGGTGCGCCGAGCCACCCCGGTCGTGCCACCGAGACAGGCCATCCGAAAACTGATCGGGTAAGTTCCCTTTGCTGATTTCTGTTTGCTTCTTGGTTCATTCTTCTCATGTTATCTTCTTGGCGCGCAGCACGCCCTTGACTTGGCACTGGTGGCTATGGCGGCCGCGTCCGAGGGTGACTTCATGTTCTGGAAGACCCGGAGTAGCGCCATCGACCGGGTGGAGGGTTTGCCGGAGGAGGACCTCGGCTTGAACCCGGAGGACACGGAGGGTCTCGCCTGGCCGGACCGAAACAAGGCCGAGTACGAGCAGGCAGCGGCCGCTGATGCGGTGAAGAAGGCCTCAGACCAGGCATGGGTGAGGGCCACCGAGGCGGAGTGGCAGGCCGCTATGGACTTGGCCTGGCCAGAGTGGGCGGAGGGTGCAGCGACGGCCGACAGCATCTTCGAGCTGCAGACGGAAGAGGGATGCAGCCCGGACGAACGGGGGGAGGCGGCTGTCGACAACTAGGAGGTCAAGGAGATGGCTGTGGAGACCCCGCCCCGGAATGACGTGGTCGAGCGGGCGGAGGATGCTGCCCCGAACGGAGCACCACAGGTGACGCCGGCTGGAGTGCCGGGATCGACGCCGGCCGTGGAGGAGCTGGCGGGAGGCGAGCACGCCTTCGTGGTCATGCCGCCGCAGGCTGCTGTGAACCCGGAGCGAGCGCTGGGGAGCGGCCCTGCCGCCGGGTCACAACAGCCCCGAGCCGGATCTGGCGAAGCCGTACTCGGACCGCGCGCCCAGGAGGAAGCGGCGATGGACGCCGTGCGCCAGCAGGTTTGGGGGCGTGAGGGCCATTTGCAAGCCTTCGTCCAAGGCGAGCTGGAGCGGACGCGGGACTTGGAGCGCGCCGTCATGGTAAGGCTTTTTCTTTGTCTTGTCTTTGCGGCTGGTCAGCGCACCCACTGGGTATAGCCCCCGAGGCCCGGGCCGGCTGCGAAGCAGCTGCGTCGAGTCTTATATGCATTTTTGTGACTTTTGGTAACACTTGCGTGTTGCAGCATCTGGACGGGCTGTGAGTAGGCACGCAGAACCAGCTTCTAGAGAAGTACCGCGCGGCCAAGGCGCAGCTCGCCACCAAGGAGGAGGCACTCTCCTGGGCCCGTGGTACGACCCGCTTGCTCTTAGTGGAGGCATGCTAGCGCACCCACTGGATGTAGCCCCCGAGATTCGGGCCAACTATGAAGTAGTTGGGTCGAATCTTAAAGTATTTTCCTGTTTCCTTCGGAATCTGACTCGGCACCCTGCCTGGCAGCCACCACGGCCGAGGTGCTAGATCTCCGAACCTGGCTGGCTGAAGCCGGCCAGCTACGCGACCAGGTGGCCGCCGATAACACCTAGCTTCGGGCCGAGGTGGAGCAGCTGAAGGCGGAAGCCGCCAAGGCGACGGAAGCCCACCAGGCGGAGCTCGTCCGGCTGAAGTATGGGTATAAGAAGGCGGCCGCCACGAGGGACGACAAGCTGAAGGCGGCCATCGAGAAATGTGCCGAGCTCGACAAGGCACTTGAGGCCTGTGGTCGTGTGTGGGACCTAGAGCAGAATGGTATGTTGTGCGAGGTGCATCATCTGGACGAGCTCCTCCATAGTAACTGTTTCTTTAGTTGTCCAGCCGGTTTGCAAGCCCGCCGAACCTTGCATAGCAGACTCACCACTACCTCCTTGTATCAGAGGCCTTCCTGGGGACACAGGCGTCGGCGTAGGCGGCCATACGCGCGCACCTGTCTACCCAGGTGGATGCAGGAGCCAGGGTTGACCCCGTACACCGCCTGGACCTTCTCGGAGCTGATGCTTGCCATCGAGGCCCATCTGAAGGCCCTCGACAAGCAGATGGCGAGGCTATTCCAAGCCGGGTTGGGAATGACGGCCGCCCTTCGGCCGGAGGCGGTAGCGCCTAACAGTGTCACACAGCTGGCACGCTGGCTGGAGGCCGGCGTGGCGCGACTCCATGCGTGGCGAATCTCCACGTCCCATGCCGGGGCGGATCTGGCTCTGCGTTTCGCCATGTAGAGTCTGGACCACCTGGTGGCCCAACGAGCCAGTGTGGAGGCCCATTTGGCGGCGCAGGCACACCGGATCACTAGGCAGGCCAGCTATCTCGCCTCGTTCGCTGCGCACGACGAGTTCAACGCGGAGCGGATGGAGGACGGCAGGGAGCTTCCTCCTGACGATTTCGGCCTGGTGCTCGATGACCTGGCCGGCACCTCCGACGAGACGGGTGCCTACATGGATGATGATGCCGCGCCGGACGACACCGGCGTCTCGGTGGGATCGGAAGCCGTCGCAGAGGAGCCGGCGCAAACCGATGCCGGCGGCGTGACCGAAGCCGGTGCAGAGGAGCCGGTGGTCACGGGCGCTGATGCGTGATGTCAGCCTTCCTTTTATTTTTTTGAATTTCGTTAAGTAGCAGGTCCACCCACTGGGAGTGTATTGAAATGTAATGTACTTCGGCCATGGGCCTTTTATTATGTAAATATTTTGCGGATGTTCACGCGTCTGCTTTCTGGCCTTAGACTTTTTCTCGCTTGTCCTCTCTTTGGTTTTCCCTCTCGCTAGTCGACCAGCCGGGTTCCGGTCTGTGACAAGGAGTTCGGCCTTGGTAAGGGATGCGCAATACTTAGGATTTTTTAGACGTTGAGCCTGAGCAAAACACCCATTGGGCTGGCTGGCGGCATGCGGCGAAGCCAGCTGGCGCGTAGCCGGTCGTGCATCACTTAGTGCGAGGGAGCCGGATGGACTGACCCGGACGGTCCAACTTAGCCAAGCTATGCTTGCTGGTGCGTTTCGCCCTTTGTTCTTGCCAGCCGAACAACCGGAGCCGGACTGTCGCTTAGGGCAAAGGGGAGGGCCTTGGTGACTCGGACACACCGAAATGGACTAAGGGGGGCAATGGGGTGCGGTCGGGTCGGCTAGCCCTCGAGCCAGATGGATCGACCCGGCGGGAAAGGATCAAACCACAAAGGTGTGCGGGACACAGTATTTGATAGAAAAGGTAGCCCCCGAGTGTCGTTCGGGGGTCCTGCTACTTTCATGAAAATTCAAAAGGTAGCGATACATACGTGCATACAGCTAACTGTAAAACGGGCGGCGAAGCTCTGTGTTCCATGGCCGGCTTGTCTCTTTGCCGGCTGTGTCTCTCTTGCGCTTGTTCAGCTTGCGTGCGTCGATGAGGCAGTAGGTGTTGCGGTCACACAAGGCTTTGCTGATGATGAAGGGGCCCTCCCAAGTGGAGGCAAGTTTGTGCTGGCCGGCTTGCTGCTGGACGAGTCGGAGTACGAGGTCGACCTCACGGAATGCGAGGGGCTTGATCTTCTTGTTGTGGTAGTGTCGCAGGTTCCGCTGGTAGATGGCCAATCAGCTGAGGGCGAATAGGCGTGCCTCCTAGAGCAGGTCGATGCCATCTTCACGGGCTTCCTTGGCTTCGGCTTCTGTGTACATGGTGACCAGGGGCGAGTCGAACTCGATGTCGGTCGGGATGACTGCTTTGTTTCCATAGACAAGGAAGAACAGGGTGAACCCGGACGACCGATTCGGTGTTGTCCGGAGACACCAGAGGACGGCCGGCAGCTCGTCGAGCCAGCTGTCGGGTGAGCGGACGAGGGGCTCGATGAGTTGTGGCTTGATGCTGTCTAGGATCAGGCCGTTAGCCCGCTTGACCTGGCCGTTGGATTGGCGATGGGCGACGGAAGCCAGGTCGAGCCGGACACCGGATACAGAGCAGTATTGCACCAGCGCGCCCTTGGCGAAGTTGGTGCCATTGTCCATGATGATGCTGTGTGGAACGCCGTAGCGAACTGCGATGTCTTTGATGAATCGGACGGCCGTTGGCCCATCAAGTTTCTTGATCGGCCGCGCCTTGATCCACTTGGTGAACTTGTCGACGGCCACCAGCAAGTGTGTTTTGCCGCCTCGGGCGGTTTTGGAGGGCCCCACCAAGTCGAGCCCCCAAACGGCAATGGGCCAGGTAATCGGGATGGTCTGGAGGGCCGAAGCCGGCTGGTGGCTGCACTTGCTGAACTGTTGGCAACCCTCGCACTTGAGGACGAGCGACTCGGCATATTTTAGGGATGAGGGCCAGTAGAAGCCGTGGCGGAAGGCATTGGGCACCAGGGACCTGGAGGCGGTGTGGTGCCCGCACTCAACCTGGTGGACGTCGAGGAGGATCTCAATGCCCTTGTCTTACTCAACGCAGCGCTAGAACACGCCTGTCTCCCAGCGCTTGACAAGCTCGTTGTTGATGATGCTGTAGGCAGATGCCCGGCCCTGCACTTGCCGGGCCTCAGTCCCATCCATGGGGAGCGCTCCACTTTCCAGGAAAGCAAGGATCGGCTAGGCCCAGGACAGAGCTATTACCACCATGAAGACAGCCACTTGGATGGGATCCGGGGCGGCAGCCCCCGAGCCAGAGCCAGCAGCCCCCAGGTCGGGATTCGCAGCCCCCGGGTTGGAACCGGTAGCCCCCTGGTCGGAGCCGGCAGCTCCCGGGACCAATGTAGCAGCCCCCGAGCCAGAGCCGGCAGCCCCCGGGATTGGACTGGGGTCTTCAGGGTTGGGTGGGGGAGCCGTGGGGTTATCCGGGATGAAGATGGACTCGGAGTCGGGGCACGGCTTGATGGAAGGCTTGCGCAAGTGCTCGAGGGAGACGCCGGGTGGGATTGCTTGCCGGCTAGAACTTATCTTCGCCAGCACGTCGGCGGCCTCATTGTCCGCGCGGGGGACGTGGAGGAACTCGCAGCCGTCGAAGTTGCCGGAAAGCTACTGGACCAAGAAGCGGTAGCTGGCCATGTTGGCGTCTCGAGCGTCCCATTCACCGGAGGTCTGCTGCACCACCAAGTCTGAGTCGCTGTAGTAGAGGATGCACCGGATGCCGAGCTCTTTAGCCAGCCGTAGGCCGTGCACGAGCGCTTCATACTCGGTGACGTTGTTGGAGGCGGTGAAGTGTACCTACAGTGCGTACCGAAGCCGGTCGCCCTTCGGGGTTGATAGCACGATGCCAGCTCCCAAGCCGGATCGCATTTTGGAGCCGTCAAAGTGCATGCGCCAGTGCGTCGAGTCGGGTGGTGGCGGTAGATACTGTGTTTCTGTCCAGTTGACGAGGAAGCTGGCCAGCGCCTAGGACTTGATGGTAGTGCGGGGCTCGAAGAGGATTGTGTGGCTGGCCAGCTCAATGGCCGACTTGGCCACCCGGCCGGAGGCATCCTGGCAGCCCATGATCTCGCTGATGGGGGCCGTGCTGACCACGATGATGGTGTGCTCCTGGGAATACTGCTTCAGCTTCTTGGCACTGAGGTACACGCCGTAGCACATCTTCTGGTAATGGGGGTAGTTCTGCTTGGAGGCGGAGAGCACTTCGCTCAGGTATAGCAACAACGGCTCCTTTTCAGCCGGCGCGGCCAGGACGGGTGTGGTGGAGAGCATGTGTTTGAGCTCCTGGAAAGCTTCGTCCGCCTGGTCGTTCCACTCGAATGATGATGTCTTCTTCATCAGCTGATATAGGGGCATGGCCCTCTCGCTTAGCCGGTTAGGCGAAGCAGCCGCTGAACTTCTGGACATCGCGCAGCCGGGTCGACTTGCGCATACGCTCGATGGCCTTGATCTTTTCCAGGTTAGCCTCAATTCCGTGCTCCGAGATGAGGAAGCCAAGCAACTGGCCGGTTGGCACGCCGAATACGCATTTCTCCAGGTTGAGCTTAATCTCGTACAAGCGCAAGTTGGCGAAGGTTTCCTTGAGGTCGTCTAGGAGCGTGAGGTGCTGCTTGGTCTTCACCACGATGTCGTCGACGTAGGCGTGCACGTTGCGGCCAAGTTCCTGCAGCAAGCACTTCTGCATGCATCGCTGGAATGTGGCGCCGGCGTTCTTCAAGCCGAACGACATGGTGATGTAGCAGTACGCCCCAAAGGGCATGATGAAGGACGTCTTCAGGGCGTCGGCTAGGTCCAGCTTGATCTGGTGGTAGCCTAAGTAAGCGTCCAGAAAGGACAAGAGCTCACAGCCAGTCGTGGAGTCGATCACTTAATCTATCCACGGGAGGGCAAAAGGATCCTTGGGGTAGGCCTTGTTCAGGCTGGTGTAGTCTATGCACATGCGGCAGGTGCTGTTCTTCTTTAGGACGTGGACTGGGTTGGCCAGCCACTCGGGGTGAAACACTTCCATGATGAAGCGGTGGCGAGAAGCCGGGAGACCTCTTCTCCGATGGTTCTCCACTTCTCCTCGGAAAAGCGGCGCAGGGGTTGACAAACAGGCTTGGCTTCCTTGAGGACGTATAGTTTGTGCTCGGCGTACTTTTTCCGAACACCCGGCATGTCCTTTGGGGACTATGCAAAGATATCCCGATTCTCACGAAGGAAGTCGACGAGCTCGCCTTCCTATTTGCTGCTGAGGCGGGTGCCCACCACGATGTACTGGGTGCAGTTGGGGTCGGCCGGGTTGAGCTTGACCTTCTTGGGTCCTTGGACGGCTGGAATGAGGCTTCGCCAGCCGACTCCTTGGCTGTAGCTAGCACAGCTGGCAGCTTGCCAGCTAGCGCTACGATCTGGTCAAGCTAGCACCGCTCCTGGGCTATGACCAGCGACTCGGCTAGCTTGGCACCGGCACGGGTGCACTCCAAGGATTTATTGTAGTCACCGGCAATGGTGATGAGGCCCTTGGGACCCGGCATCTGCATCTTCAGGTAGGCGTAGTGGGGAACTGCCATGAACTTGGCCAGCGCGGGCCAGCCCAGCAGCGCGTGGTAGGAGCTGGACAGGTCCACCACTTCGAACCAGATGGGCTCATGCCGGAAGTGGTCGCGGGTGCCGAACAGGACATCATGCCGGATCCGGCCGATGGTGGAGCAGGAGAGATCCTGCACAATGCCGTGGAACACCATCCGGGTCAGCTCCAGCTGCCTTGCTTCGATGCCGAGCTTGGTCATGGTGTCGCAGTAGAGGATTTTGATGCTGCTGCCGCCATCGATGAGGACTCGGGAGAACTTGCAGGTATGCTTCTTGGCGACTATGGTGGGGTCGAGAACAAGGCCGTAGCGACCCGGCGTGGGCATGACGGTCGGGTGGACCTCCCGGGTCCAGCCGACCGGGCGCTCCTACCAGTTCACCTCCTGCCGAAGCAGGCGCTCGCTATGCTTGTCGCCGCCCATGCTAGTGAAGACGACTTACCAATCATTTGCGTTGGGGAAGGCTTCATCGCGCATAGCGCCGGTAGACGGAGGCGGAGGCGGCTGCCCCGCACCCGGTGTCGGAGGAGGAGGCAGAGGGATGTTGCCCCTCATGATGTGCTAGGTGATGGCGCACTGCTAGAGTTTGTGCGTTGACGGCCTCGCGCCGCTGTCGTGCTTGCAGGGGGCGTCGAGCATCTCCTTGAAGCTCATGGCGGGTTGCCAAGCGGTCTTTCCGGTTTGCTGATGCCAGTTGTCGGTCGACTCGGCTGTGGGTGCTTGGTTGGTGGCGGCGACGAGGCGGTTGTCGTAGCGGGGAGCCGGGTGCTCGGCCTTGCGCTTGTTATTCTGCTGGTTGTTCTGCTAGCGGCTACTCTCGCGAGCCAGCTTGGGAGTTGGCGCCGGCAACGCCTTGCCGGCGTAGTCCAACACCACTTGGATCTTCATGGCGAAGTCGGCCATGGCGTACTTGTCTGCCGTGACCTTGAGCACGGCCATAGTGGCCGGCTCAGAGCGCAGGAGCTTGTGCTTGAGTAGGGTGCCATCTAGGCAGCCGCTCACGAAGTACTGGATGGCTTGAACCTCGTGGACTCCCTCGCAGCTGTTCTGGAGCTCGGTCCAGCATGCAAGGTACTAGCGGCCGGTCTCCTCCAGCCCTTGGACGCACATGGCGAGCTTGCTAGGCCAGCCGGGCCGCTTGTCGGTGCCAGTGAAGTTGCGCACGAAAGCTCGCTCGAAGTTGAGCCACGAGTTGACGCTGCCAGCCGGCAAGCTGTTCAGCCACGTCCGGGCCGAGCCCTGCAGCATGAGCGGGGCATAGCACATGGCCAGGCGCCGGTTGCCGCCCGCAATGCCGATGGCGGTGGTGTAGTCGATGAGCCAGTCCTCCGGCTTGACGGTCCCGTTGTACTTGGGGTGTCTCGGGGAAGCGTGAACCCCTTGTGGAAGGGCTTGTCGTGGATGCGCGGGCCAAAGAAAGCCGGACCAACCGCGTTGTCTTCCTCTAGCTCGAGGGCGAGGGAGAGCTGCTCGATGCGGTGGAGGGCTTCATTGTTGTCGATGTCGCGCGGACCCAGCCGGCTTGCAACTGGGCCATGAGGAGCCGGACCGGCCGAAGCCGGCCGGCCGTGGTATCTGGATGGCGGGGGGAGGTCTTGCCCACACCTATCGTTTGGAGCCGGTTCATCGGCCAAGCCGTCGCCAGCCATTAGGGCGCGGTTGCACCGGGTTCGAGTCCTCCCGGACGGGGCTTCACCGGGGCGCGGGAGAAGATGCTTCCTGGGTGTCCCGGGGCTCACGGTCCCTGGCGTGGTGCGAGCCGGAAGCCGCGGGAGTGTCGAGGCGGTCCTACTGCGTGTTCGCCGTGGCGAGCAGCTCGTGCATGTGCTGCAGGAGCTCCTGCAACTCCACACCCTACAGAAGCTCCAGGCCCATAGCTGTCACCTCCGTGGTGCGCATGTTCTTGACGGGGGTCTCGTAAACGGGCGGGACCGTACCCAGAGCGCGGCCTATGTTGCCACCACGGGTCCGCACCTCGGCGACCCAGCTGGGTTCGGCCGTGGCCGGCGTGAAGCCGTACGCGGCATCGTGCTCCCACTGGACGGACTCTAGCCGGTGCTGCATGCAGCAAGCGTTGTGGCCTCATCCAGCAGGCACAGGCGCTCCTCGTCGAGCCGGGCCCTAGCTTGGGTGGCGTCGACGTCGGTGGCGATGGGGATGCTCAGGTTCCGAAATGTCGCGCGCAGCGGGTCGGCCATGCTGGCTCGAGCGGCTTTGGCCTTGGCTGCGGCGGCCTTCTTCGTGGCGCTGAACAAAGAGGAGGCGAAGCCGGTGGTGAGCACTTCCACGCGGGTGCAGAGATCCGCCACATCGTCGAAGATGTTGCAGTCGACGGGGACGGGCGAGTCGGTGACGTCGAGCACCTCATTGGGGTACTCGTCGGAGGCGAGTGCAATGGAGATGTACAGCGTGCTAAAGGGGACAACGGACGATCCGGCGAAGCCGGCTGACGCCGCGCCGAGCGCGGGGACCAAGCCATGCATGATGCGCTCACCGGAGTCGGTGAAGAGCCTCGTCTGGAACGTGATTCCGGCCGGTGCCTCGAGCTGCCCCACGGTGGGTGCCAACTATCATGGTGAGCTCACGGCAGATGCCATGGGATGGCTAAAGAGAAGAAGAGGCACGAGGGCACCGGTGGACTCTAGAGGTGAGGTTGGTACGAGCGAGCGTGTGACACAAGACGTACCCAGGTTCGGGGTTCTCCGGAGAGATAATACCCCTAGCCCTGCCAAGTGTGGTTTATATGAAGTGGATATAGGCTTGCTCCTAGAGCTGTTCTGAGGAGGAAGGAAGACACGCCAGTGCATAGGCTGCTCGTTCTCCGTGTGTGTGTGAGTGTGAGTTCTACTAGAGTTGACCCTCTACATGGAGGGGCACCGGGGGGTCTTATAGGCTGGCCCCCCGGGGTTACAATGGTAATGTTACATGGGCGTGGGGCCCTGGCGTCAGTGTCTAGTAGCCGACAGTGGGGGCCGCAGGGCCTGCCGGGTCCTCCGGGTGTGGGTGTCGCCGGGTCCGCTGGGTGCGGGCCATACCAGGGCTGCCGGGCATGGGTACGGCTGGCTGCCGGGTACTGTGGCATGTCTTGCCAGGCGTCATGGGATGGTCAGTGCGCCCCTGCTATAGGGTCGTGCCCCCAGGACACCGCCTGCCCCGGGTGGGGACGTTTGAGCACCGCTGCCGCGCCCGCCGGGGCCTGCATAAAGGTGGGAGCACTGTAGCCATGGTTGCTTGTCGCCAAGGTTGACATCTCGTGGAGTGCCGACATGCGCTAGCCGGCTGCCCTGGTCGTGGCACCCAACCGGCTCCCGCTGGGGAGCCGGCCTGGGCGAGCCCGATTAAGGGGCTTCGCCTGCCCCGATGTTTTTGAAACAGATCCGGGTTCCGCTACCTGCCCGGGGGCCATCCCCCCGATAGCCGCCGTCTCGAGGTGGAACCTGGGTAGCAGCACTTTTGCTGTCCGGCGGAGCAATTATGCCGGGATACTTCCTTCCAGGAGGGGGAAATTGAAGCCATTGTCATCACCAACAACCCTCTCATCGTGAAAGGATCAATATTCATGAACATCTTCACCAGCACCATCTCATCTCAAACCCTAGTTCATCTCTTGTATTCAATCTTTGTATCAAAACCTCAGATTGGTACCTGTGGGTTGCTAGTAGTGTTGATTACATCTTGTAGTTGATGCTAGTTGGTTTATTTTGTGGAATGTCAAATGTTTACATCGTTAATGCTATTCAATACCCCTCTGATCTTGAACATGAATATGATTTGTGAGTATTTAATTTTGTATGTTGGGAAAAGTCTTGTCATAAGTAATCATGTGATTTGGTATTCGTTCGATATTTTGATGATATGTATGTTGTTCCTTCCTGCAGTGGTGTCACGTGAACATCGACTACATGACACTTCACCATCTTTGGGCCTAAGTGAAGGCATTGTGGAATAGAGATTAGATGATGGGTTGCTAGAGTGACAGAAGCTTAAACCCTAGTTTATACGCTATTCCGTAAGGGGCTGATTTGGATCCATATCTTCCATGCTATGGTTAGATTTATCTTAATTCTTCTTTCGTAGTTGCAGATGCTTGCGAGAGGGGTTAATCATAAGTGGGAGGCTTGTTCAAGTAAGAACATCACCCAAGCACCGGTCCACCCACATATTAAATTATCAAAGTAACGAACGCGAATCAAACAAACATGATGAAGGTGACTAGATGAAATTCCCGTGTGTCCTCAAGAATGCTTTGCTTATTATAAGAGACCGTTCTGGCCTGTCCTTTGCTACAAAAAGGATTGGGCTACCTTGCTGCACTTTTGTTACAATTGTTACTTGTTGCTCGTTGCAAATTATTTTGCTATGAAATTACTCGTTACCGAAAATTTCAGTGCTTGCAGAAAATACCTTGCTGAAAACCGTTTGTCATTTCCTTCTGCTCATCATTGGGTTCGACACTCTTACTTATCGAAAGGACTATGATCTATCCCCTATACTTCTGGGTCATCAAGACTCTTTTCTGGCACAGTTGCCGGGGAGTGAAGCGCCTTTGGTAAGTGGAATTTGGTAAGGAAACATTTATATTACGTGCTAAAATTTACTGTCACTTCCTACTATGGAAAACAATCCTTTGAGGGGTTTGTACGGGGTATCTTCACCTCTACCGGAAGCTCAAAGAGTTGCTCCTCAACCTACTCCACCTACTGAAAATATTTATTATGATATTCGTTCGGGTATGATAGAGAAACAGCTAGCTAATCCTTATGCAGGAGATGGAAAAATACATCCAGATATGCACCTAACCTATGTCGATGAAGTTTGTGGATTATTTAAGGTTGCTGGTTTATCTGAAGATTGAGTTAAGAAGAACGTCTTCCCTTTATCCTTGGGTAAAGGTATTGACAACTGATTAAAATTGGAATTTCATCAAAAGTTTTATCCTATGCATCTGGTTCATCATGATCGGAATTATATTTATAATTTTTGGCCTCGTGAAGGAGAAAGCATCACTCAAACTTGGGGGAGGCTTAAGTACATGATGTACACATGCCCCAATCATGAGCTCTCAAAAGAAATTGTCTTATAGAATTTTTATGCTCGGCTTCCTCATAATGATCAAACCATGCTCGATTCTTCTTCAACTGGTTCCTTTATGAAGAAAACTATTGAATTTAGATGGGATCTTCTGGAAATAATTAAATGCAACTCTGAAGATTGGGAACTCGACAAAGGTAAGGAGTCAGGTATAATACTTATGTTTGATTGTGTTAAATCTTTTATGGACACCGATGCTTTTCATAAGTTTAGCACTAAAATATTAACTTGACTCTGAGATAGTAGCTTCTTTTTGTGAATCATTTGCTACTTATGTTGATCTCCCTTAGGAGAAGTGGTTTAAATATCATCCCCATATCAAAGAAAAATTGAGGAACCCATTATAGTTAAAGATGAAACTATCATTTATAATGTTGATCCAGTTGTGCCTACTACTTATATTGAGAAACCACCTCTTCCTGTTAGGATTAAGGAACATACTAAGGTTTCAAACGTGGTGAACAAAAGTAATATTAGAACACCTAGACCCTCTAAACAAATTAAAGTTGAACCTTATGTTGCTATGGTTAAAGATCTCTTAGTCGATAATATTGATGGGCATGTTATTTATTTCTGTAGTGAAGCTACTAGAATAGTTAAGCCTGATCCTAAAGACAAGAATAAACCTATTGTTGGCATACCTGTTGTCTCTATCAATATAGGAGATCATTTTTACCATGGCTTATGTGATTTGGGTGCTAGTGTAAGTGCTATCCCGTTTACTTTATATCAAGAGATTATCAATGATATTCCACCTATTGAGATAGAAGAAATTGATGTTACTATTAAACTTGCGAATAAAGATACTATTTCACCACTTGGGATTGTTAGAGATGTTGAAGTATTACGTGGAAAACTAAAATACCCCATTGATTTTCTAGTTCTTGGTTCTCCACAAGATGATTTTTGTCCCATTATATTTGGTAGACCTTTCTTGAATACAGTTAATGCTGAGATTGATTGCAATAAAGCAACTGTTAGTGTTAACTTTGGCGATGTGTCTCATGAGTTTAATTTCTCTAAGTTTCGTAGACAACCTCATGATAAAGAATTTCCTAGTAAGGATGAAATTATTGGTCTTGCTTCTATTGTCGTACCTCCTACTAATATGTTAGAACAATATTTGCTAGACCATGAAAATGATATGCACATGAATGAAAGAAATGAAATAGATAAGATGTTCTTTGATCAACCACCTATCCTTAAACACAATTTGCCTGTTGAAACTCTTGGAGGTCCTCCTCCACATAAAGGTGATCCCATGTCTGAATTCAAACAATTGCCTGATACACTGAAATACACTTATCTTGATGAAAAGAAGATATATCCTGTTATTATTAGTGCTAACCTTTTAGGACATGAATAAAGGAGATTACTAAAAACTCTAAAGAAGCACTGTGCCGCTATTGGATATACTCTTGATGATCTTAAGGGCATTAGTCCCACTCTATGTCAGCACAAGATTAATATGGAAGCTGATGCTAAGCCGGTTGTTGATCACCAATGACGGTTAAATCCTAAGATGAAGGATGTGGTAAGAACTGAAATACTAAAGCTTTTGGAAGCAGGTATAATCTATCCCATAGCTGATAGTAGATGGGTAAGTCATGTTCATTGTGTTCCTAAGAAAGGAGGTATAACTGTTGTTCCCAATGATAAAAATGAACTCATTCCACAGAGAATTCTAACTGGTTAAAGGATGGTAATTGATTTTAGAAAATTAAACAAAGCTACTAGAAAAGATCATTACCCCCTTCCTTTTATAGATCAAATGTTAGAAAGACTATCTAAGCACACACACTTTTGTTTTCTTGATGGATATTCTAGTTTCTCTCAAATACCTGTGTCAGAAGAAGATCAAGAGAAAACTATTTTACTTGCCCTTTTGGAACTTATGCTTATAGACATATGCTTTTTTGGTTTATGTAATGCACCTGCTACCTTTCAAAGATGTATGACTGCTATATTCTCTGATTTTTGCGAAAAGATTGTTGAGGTTTTCATGGATGATTTTTCTGTTTACGGGACTTCTTTTGATGATTGCTTAAGCAACCTTGATCGAGTTTTGCAGAGATGTGAGCAGACTAATCTTGTCTTGAATTGGGAGAAGTGCCAGTTGATGTTGAATGAAGGTATTGTCTTGGGGCATAAAATTTCTGAATGAGGTATTGAAGTAGATAAAGCTAAGATTGATGCAATTGAGAAAATGCCATGTCCTAAAGATATTAAAGGTATAAGAAGTTCCTAGGTCATGCTGGTTTCTATAGGAGATTTATTAAAGACTTCTCTAAAATTTCTAGGCCTCTTACTAATCTCTTGCAAAAAGATGTTCCATTTGTTTTTTATGATGATTGTGTAGAATCCTTTGAAACACTTAAGAAAGCCTTAACCACTACAACTATTGTTCAACCACCTGATTGGAACTTACCAGTTGAAATTATGTGTGATGCTAGTGATTATGCTGTTGGTGCTGTTCTTGGACAAAGAGTTGATAAGAAATTAAATGTTATCCATTATGCTAGACAGTGCTCAAAGAAATTATGCTCCTACTAAGAAATAACTTTTAGCAGTTGTGTTTGCCTATGATAAATTCAGATCCTACATTGTTGATTCTAAAGTAATTGTTCACACCGACCATGCCGCTATTAAATACTTATAGAAAAGAAAGATGCTAAACCTAGACTCATTAGGTGGGTTCTATTGCTACAAGAATTTGATTTGCATATTACTGATAGGAAGGGAGCTGAGAATCCCGTAGCTGATAACTTGTCTATGTTGGAAAATATTCTTGATGACCCACTACCTATTGATGATAGTTTTCCTGATGAACAACTTGCTATTATAAATGCTTCTCGCAATACACCTTGGTATGCAGACTATGCTAATTACATCATTGATAAATTTATACCACCTAGTTTCACATACCAACAAAAGAAAAGGTTCTTCTTTGATTTAAGACATTACTGTCAGGGCTCTGGGACTGGGGGTACCCAGGCCCATCTGCCTGTGGCCCATCTCGTCGCATCGTCAAAGGGCCCAGCGTGGCCCAGCGTCAAGACTCCACGAGCAAAGCCCTCGCGAGGCCCCCCTCCTCACGAGGAAAGTAGCGGCATGCTTCATCAAGCGCCCCAAGGGCTCCGTGAGGGGCGGCCTCGTGAGGCTGCATCCCGAGGCCCCTCACGGGGTGGACACTTCTATGCTCGCCACCCCGCCTCGCGATGCACGTGGGTGACGCGAGTGACGACGAGCGTCGCCTGGACCGGTGCTAGTGGGCGCGCACAGTGAGGCTTTCCCAAGGCAGCCCCAAAGGGTGCCTCTTTGGTGCAACAAGGCCAGGACGTTGGCTCGATAGGACGGAGATCATCGTCGAGCCCACCTGCGCATTATGGACATAAGCTTTGCAAGCGAAGACCACATTTAGTCAGGATAGGGTGTACTCTTGTCCCCCTTCAAAATTGGCCGTTGTGGCATCCCTTCCCGCCTAGAGTTTCGGGGGAAGAGGACCAAGGCTGGTATAAGTATAGGTTAGTCTGCACCGTAGAGAGGGATCGAATCTTGGCATCCCTAGAGCCCTCCAGAGGTAGTTCATCCTTGTACAGGTTCATACTCATCCTCCTCGCGAGGCAATCCACCACAAAACAGGAGTAGGGTTTTACACCACAAGGTGGCCCGAACCTGGGTAAATCATCGTGTTCTTCCTTCTTCCCTCTCACTCGAGCATGTCGGAGCATCGCTGTGAGGCAGTGAGCAGCGAGTCGTAGCCTAGTGAAGTTCTCCGCACACACCCAGAGTTTAAACCTTTCTTTGGGTGTGCGGAGCCCTGATTCCGACATTTGGCGCGCCAGGTAGGGGTGTGTCAGAGTTCCTTCACTTTGCTTCGATCCTGCTTCACCGTCCCCATGGCCGACGCTCGTCGTGTTCTTGCCGAGCGCCGTGTGGCTTGATTTGCCCAGACGGAGGTGGTGGGCCGCGGCGGCCACCGCCTCTCCCCATCAGTCGCGGCCAATGCCGCCACTGACCCGGCTGCTCATGAGCACCATGACTCCTCCCTGTCGTCCTTCGTGCAAAGCGACGGCCGCACCGCCACGCCTTCTCTCACCTCGGCCACGGCATCATCCTCCCATGCTCTCGCGGGCCAGCAAACATGCAGGCTACACTGCTCATGGTACGAGGGCTATGATGTCTGGCTGCACCGCATCACCGAGCTCGTCAAAGCCGCGGGCGAGGCCCTGACACCCTCCCATTCGCTCCGTCCTCCACCATCCCGCGCGGGCGACGTAGCGCACGGCGCTCCTCCGCCTCCTCCCCTACGCGGCGACAACACCGAGCCCCGGCACGACGCGCGGCCTCATGTTCCGCTGCATGGAGCACCGGTGCCGGCTCGGGACAAGGCCAGCTGCCAGATTGTGCATCAGCTGCTGCACAACGCGCGCGCGCCCCCCGTGCCGCTACGCCATCACCAAGACCGGGCCGTCCAAGAAGCCGTGGTGCATGGGTGCCATGACTGCGCTGCTCCTGCTTGATGCGCGCCTGTGAGCACTGCTAGTTACCGCGCCTTCACTCGTGAGCTGCACCGGGTGGTCTGGCCAATCAAGTTCAAGCTGGAGCTGCCCCCTCGCTACGACGGCATCCCCGACCCCGCGGAGTTCCTCCAACTCTACACGTTGAGGATTGAGGCGGCGAACGACGATGACAAGGTCATGGCGAACTGGTTCCCCATCGCCCTCAAGGATGGCGCACGTTCCTGGCTCATGAATCTAGCTGAGGGGTCAATCTCCTCATGGGACGAGCTTCATGAGCGGTTCATCGCCAACTTCCAAGGCACCCGCGATCGCGCCCTCACCATCAGCGATCTGCGGCATGTGAAGCAGCGCCCTGGCGAGACCCTCCACAAGTACATTCAGCGCTTTACCCAAATTCGCCCCAAGATCCAGAAGGCCTCGGACGAAGCCATCATCTCGGTGTTCACTGAAGGTGTCACGGACGTCCAGATGAGTGCGAAGCTCGCCATCAACGATGACCTGTGCACGGCATTGGAGTTGTTCAACCTGGCTGGTTAGTGCGCAAGTGCTACTTCTTGAGCTTGCGTTGACTTTTTCCTTGAAGAGGAAAGGGTGATGCAACAAAGTAGAGATAAGTATTTCACTCAGTTAAGAACCAAGGTACCAATCCAGTAGGAGGTACAAGCAAGTCCGCAATGCAACTGCACAAACTAACAAACACTTGCACACAACGCGAAAAAGGGGTTGTCAATCCCTTCACGGTCACTAGCAAGAGTGAGATCTAGTAGAGATAGATATAAAAGAAAAGTAAAGGCAAAATAAAGTAAATATAAATAAATTGCAGCAAGGTATTTTTGGGTTTTTGGTTTTATAGATCTGAAAATATATGATGAGAAATAGACCCGGGGGCCATAGTTTTCACTAGAGGCTTCTCTCTTGAAAGAACACATACGGTGGGTGAACAAATTACTGTTGAGCAGTTGATAGAAAAGCACAAAGTTATGACGATATGTAAGGCAATGATCATGAATATAGGCATCACATCCGTGACAAGTAGACCGACTCCCGCCTGCATCTACTACTATTACTCCACACATCGCTCGCTATCCAGCATGCATCTTGTTTATTAAGTTAACAAGAACGGAGTAACGCCTTAAGCAAGATGACATGATGTAGAGGAATAGATCCAATCAATATGGTAAAAAAACCCCATCTTTTTATCCTTAATGGCAACAATACAAATACGTGCCTCGCTACCCCTACTGTTACTGGGTGAGGACACCGCAAGATTGAACCCATCACAAAGCACCTTTCCCATTGCAAGAAAAACCAATCTAGTTGGCCAAACAAAATCGATAGATCGAAGAGAAATGCAAAGCTATCTTAATAATGCATACAAGAGTTCAGAGAAGACTCAAATAATATTCATAGATAATCTGATCATAAATCCACAATTCATCCGATCTCAACAAACGCACCGCAAAAGAAGATTACATCGAATAGAACTCCAAGAAAATCGAGGAGAACATTGTATTGAAGATCAAAGAGAGAGAAGAAGCCATCTAGCTACTAGCTATGGACCCGTAGGTCTGTGGTAAACTACTCACACATCATCGGTAGGGTAGCAAGGTTGATGTATAGGCCCTCCATGATTGAATCCCCCTCCGGCAGAGTGCCGGAAAAGGCCCCAAGATGGGATCTCACGAGAACATAAGCTTGCGGCGGCGGAAAAGTATTTTTTATGTGCCCTCTAACGTAAGTGGAATATTTGAGTATTTATAGAGCATATGAGAGCTATGAGGGGCCTACAAGCCTAGGGGCACGCCCCTAGGGCTTGTGGCCCCCTCATGGGTCTTTTGGCCTCTTCGCGAAGCTTCGTGGTTGTCTCCATTTGGTATTGATTTTCTTTAAAAGACAAAAACATGGGAAAATTAGCAACTGGCACTGGGCACTAGGTTAATAGGTTAGTCCCAAAAAATGATATAAAATAGCATATTAATGCATATAAAGCATCCAAGATGGAAAATATAATAGCATGGGACAATAAAAAATTATAGATACGTTGGAGACGTATCAAGCATCCCCAAGCTTAATTCCTGCTCGTCCTCGAGTAGGTAAATGATAAAAACAGAATTTTGGATGTGGAATGCTACCTAACATATTTATCAATGTAATTTTTCTTATTGTGGTATGAGTATTCAGATCCATAAGATTCAAAACAAAAGTTTAATATTGACATAAGAACAATAATACTTCAAGCATACTAATAAAGCAATCATGTCTTCTCAAAATATCATGGCTAAAGAGAGTTATCCCCACAAAATCTTATAACCTTGTCATGCTCTATATTCATCACACAAAGTATTTATCATGCACAACCCTAATCACAAGCCAAGCAATTGTTTCATACTTTTAATGTTCTCATGATTTTTCAACATTCACGCAATACATGAGCATGAGCCATGCATATAGCACTATAGGTGGAATAGAGTATGGTGGAGGTTGTGAGGAGAAGACAAAAAGGGAGAAAGTCTCACATCAACTAGGCAAATTAATGGGCTATGGAGATGCCCATCATTTGATATCGATGCAAGTGAGTAGGGATTGCCATGCAACGGATGCACTAGAGCTATAAGTGTATGAAATATCAAAAGAAAACTAAGTGGGTGTGCATCCAACTTGCTTGCTCACGAAGACCTAGGGAAATTTGAGGAAGCCCATCATTGGAATATACAAGGCAAGTTCTATAATGGAAAATTCCGACTAGTATATGAAAGTGATAAAATAGGAGATTCTCTATCAGGAAGAACATGGTGCTATTTTTGAAGCACAATTGTGGCAAAAGGATAGTAACATTGTCCCTTCTCTCTTTTTCTCTCATTTTTTTTTCTTTTTTTCTTTTTTCTCTTTTTTTTTCTTTTGGTCTATTTGGGCTCTCTTTTTTCTGTCCGGAGCCTCATCCCGACTTGTGGGGGAATCATAGCCTCCATCATTCTTTCCTCACATGGGATAATGCTATAATAATGTTGATTATCACACTTTTACTTACTAACAACTCAAGAATTACAACTCGATACTAGAACCAAGATATGACTCTATATTAATGCCTCCGGCGGTGTACCGGAATGTGCAATGATCTAGCATGACATGTATAAAAAATATGAACGGTGGCCAAGCCACGAATACTATGCCAACTACATGTTCATGCAAAGCAATATGACAGTGATGATATGTGTCATAATAAACAGAACGGTGGAAGTTGCATGGCAATATATCTCGGAATGGCTATGGAAATGCCATAATAGGTAGGTATGGTGCCTGTTTTGAGGAAGGGTATGTGGTGCGTTTAATGCACCGGCAAAAGTTGCACGGTACTAGAGAGGCTAGCAATGGTGGAAGGGTGAGAGTGCGTATAATCCATGGACTCAACATTAGTCATAAAGAACTCACATACTTATTGCAAAAATTTATTAGCCAGCAAAGCAAAGTACTAATACGCATGCTCCTAGGGGGATAGATTGGTAGGAAAAGACCATCACCCGTCCCCGACTGCCACTCATAAGGAAGACAATCAAAAATAAATCATGCTCTAACATCATCGCATAAGGATAGACCATACGTGCATGCTTCGGGAATCACAAACTTTAACACAAGTATTTATACTAATCCACAATTACTATCTAGCATGACTCTAATATCACCATCTTTATATCTCAAAACAAATGCAAGGAATCAAACTTCTCATATATTTAATGATCTTTATGAAAGTTTTTATTATATCCCTCTTGGATAACCATCATATTAGGACCAAATTCATAACCTAAGAAAATTGCCATACTATTTCTAAGACTCTCAAAATAATACAAGTGAAGCATGAGAGTTCATCAATTTCTACAAAATAAAACCACCGCCGTGCTCTAAAAAGATATAAGTGAAGCACTAGAGCAACTACCTAGCTCAAAAGATATAAGTGAAGCACATAGAGTATTCTAATAAATTCACGATTAATGTGTGTCCCTATCAAAAGTTGTGTACAGCAAGGATGATTGTGGAAAACTAAAAAGCAAAGACTCATATAATACAAGACGCTCCAAGCAAAGCACATATCATGTGGTGAATAAAAATATAGCCTCAAGTAAATTTACCGATGAATTGAAGACAAAAGAGGGGATGCCATCCAGGGCATCCCCAAGCTTAGATGCTTGGTTGTCCTTGAATATTACCTTGGGGTTCCTTGGGCATCCCCAAGCTTAGGCTCTTGCAACTCTTTATTCCATAGTCCATCAAATCTTTTACCCAAAACTTGAAAACTTCACAACACAAAACTCAACAAATAATGCGTGAGATCCGTTAGTATGATAAAACAAATCTCCACTTTTAGGTACAGTTGTGAACTCATTCCAATTTTATATTGGTGTTATATCTACTATATTCCAACTTCTCCATGGTTCATATCCCCCGATACTACCCATAGATTCATCAAAATAAACAAACAACACATCAAAAACAGAATCTGTCAAAAACAGAACATTCTGTAAAGACCCGAATATTAGTCATACTTATGTAACTCCAAAATTTCTGAAAAGTAGGAAAACTGGGGCAATTGATATATCAATCTTGTGTAAAAAATTCAGAGTTTTTTCACGCTCCATTGAATTTTAACAATTCTGTTACTGGACGCAAAAGTTTTTGTTTTTCAGCAAAATCAAATCAACGATATACCAAAGCATCCCAAAGGTCTTGCTTGGCTCAAACACTAATTAAAACACCAAAACACAATTATTACAGAAGTAATATTGTGTACTTATTAAAAAATAGAAGCAAAAACAAAAAACACAAAATAAAATTGGGTTGCCTCCCAACAAGCGCTATTGTTTAATGCCCCTAGCTAGGCATAATGCATAGATCTAGGTATTGTCATCTTTGGTATGCAATCCATAAGTGGCCCTCATAATAGATTCATATGGCAACTTAATTTTCTTTCTTGGAAAGTGTTCCATGCTCTTCCTTAACAGAAATTTAAATCTAATGTTTCCTTCTTTCATATCAATAATTGCACCAATCGTTCTAAGGACAGGTCTACCAAGTATAATAGGGCATGTAGGATTGCAATCTATATCAAGCACAATAAAATCTACGGGCACATAATTCCTATTTGCAACAATAAGAACATAATTAATCCTTCCCATAGGTTTCTTAATAGTGGAATCCACTAAGTGCAAATTGAAAGAGCAATCATCAAGTTTGTGGAAACCTAGCACATCACATAAAGTTTTCGGGATAGTTGAAACGCTAGCACCCAAATCACATAAGGCATTGCACTCATGATATTTAATCTTAATTTTAATAGTATGTTCCCATTCATCACAAAGCTTTCTAGGGATAGAAACTTCCAACTCAAGTTTTTCTTCAAAAGATTTCATCATAGCATCTTCGATATGTTTAGTAAAAGCCTTATTTTGATTATAAGAATGAGGTGAATTAAGAATGGATTGCAACAAGGAAATACAATCTATCATAGAGCATTTATCATAATTAAATTCCTTGAAATCCAAAAGAGTGGGTTCATCGCTACTTAAAGTTTTGACCTCGCCAATCCCACTTCTATCAATTTTTTCATTAAGATCTTCACTCTCCAAATTATTGGGATGCCTTCTAGCTAAAGTTCACTCATATCCAGTCCCTTATTTATCGAGTTTTATATTAGAAAACAAATATTTAATAGGTAATAGGAGTCACACCAATCACTTTAAGATCTTCTTCATTATTATCACAAAAACTAGAAGAACATGCTTTTTCTAGCCAATCTCTCTTAGCACGCATCCTAACGGTTCTCTCCCTACTTTCATTAATAGAAATTTTAATAGCTTTCAAAGAATCATTAATATCAATATTGGGTGGCATAGATCTAATCTTAAAAGAATCAATCTCGTGAGAAATTCTGTCAACGTTTCTAGCCAAATCATCAATATTAAGCAATTTTTCTTCTACCATAGCATTGAAAATCTTTTGAGAATTAATAGTTTCTTTAATATTGTTCTAAAGATCAGAGGGCATCTTATTATAATTTCCATAAGAATTTTTGGAGGAATTACCATAATTATTAGAGGAATTACTAGGAAACAGCCTAGGGTTGAAGTTTCCTCTATACGCGCTATTACCAAAATTGTTCCTACCAGCAAAATTCACATCCATAGATTCATTACTATTCTAAATCAAAGTGGACACAGGCATATCATTAGGATCAATAGGAGCACTCTTACTAGCAATCAATTTCCTAAGCTCATCCATCTTTCCACTCAAAGTATTAATTTCTTCAATCGCATGCACTTTTTTACTAGTAGACGATCTTTCGGTCTGCCATTGAGAGAAATTTTCCATAATATTATCTAGGAGTTTAGTAGCTTCTCCTAATGTGATTTGCTTAAAAGTACCTCCCACGGCAGAATCTAAAAGATTTCTAGATGCAAAATTCAATCCAGCATAAAAAAATTGTATGATCATCCATAAACTTAAACCATGAGTAGGGCAATTTCTTATCATCAACTTCATCCTCTCTCAAGATGGTGCAACATGTTCATGATCAAGTTGCTTAAAATTCATTATATCATTCCTAAGGGAGATGATCTTAGCGGGAGGAAAATACTTGGAAATAAAAGCATCTTTGCACTTGTTCCATGAATCAATACTATTTTTAGGCAAAGATGAAAACCAAGTTTTAGCACGTTCTCGTAGTGAGAACGGAAATAGCTTCAATTTAACAATATCATTATCCACGTATCTTTTCTTTTGCATATCACACAACTCAATGAAAGTATTTAGATGGGATGCAACATCCTCATTAGGACTACCAGAAAATTGTTATTTCATAACGAGATTCAACAAAGTGGCCTTAATTTCATAATATTCCGCACTAGTGGCAGGAGCAATCAGAGTACTACATTATTATTAGTGTCACTATTCAAGAATTCACCTGATTAATCAGTTAATGGGCCAGTTAATCACTACTCATAGCGTGGCCGAATCAAATAACACATATTCGTCGCGTTAACTTGTCAGGCTGATTAATTGGCCAGTTAGAGCGATTAATTAGTTGTCAGGCCGATTAATCCCTGCTGGCCCATTAATAGGTGGGCAAACAAATCCCAAATTTTTAGGCCCATAACCCCTTCCAACCCCATCGTGCTCCTTAATATCTACGATAAATAAATTTACCTCCTCTTTATGCTTTTTATATGTGTATGGCAACATGTTTTGGTATACTACATAGCTGGGAGCTTGAGAGTATGGTATAGTACATAAAAAATCTAGATATATGTTGGCAAGTTCCTATTCAATCTACCAATTAATGGTTGACGGATTAATCTAGTTAATAGGCCGATTCATCGATTAATCACTACTCCTAAACTGACTGGGCAGCTACCAGTTAATGATTTCTTGAACATTGATTAGTGTTGGAAAAGTCACACAACTTGGTATTTTCTTGAGACATCGTGACAAAGCAAGCAATCTAGCACACAAACAAACAAAAAGCAAACGAAAAGACGAATGAAAGAAGGCAAATAAAAAGGCAAATATTTTTGTGTTTTTCTGAAAACATTTTAGAAGTGGGGGAGAGGAAAATGAGAGGCAAATGGCAAATAATGTAAGTGCAAGAGATGAGAGTTTATGATAGGTACTTGCTAGGCCTGATGTAGAACCGCCTCGGCAACAGCGCCAGAAATTCTTCCTACTACTTCTTGAGCTTGCGTTGATTTTTCCCTTGAAGAGGAAAGGGTGATGCAACAAAGTAGAGATAAGTATTTCCATCAGTTAAGAACCAAGGTATCAATCCAGTAGGAGGTACAAGCAAGTCCCCAATAGATGCACCTCCACAAATTAACAAACACTTGCACACAACGCGAAAAAGGGGTTGTCAATCCCTTCACGGTCCCTAGCAAGAGTGAGATCTAATAGAGATAGATATAAAAGATAAGTAAAAGGCAAAATAAAGTAAATATAAATAAATTACAGCAAGGTATTTTTAGGTTTTTGGATTTATAGATCTGAAAATATATGATGAGAAATAGACTCGGTGGCCATAGTTTTCAGTAGAGGCTTCTCTCTTGAAAGAACACATACGGTGGGTGAACAAATTACTGTTGAGCAATTGATAGAAAAGCGCAAAGTTATGATGATATCTAAGGCAATGATCATGAATATAGGCATCACGTCCGTAACAAGTAGACCGACTCCTGCCTGCATCTACTACTATTACTCCCCACATCGACCGCTATCCAGCATGCATCTAGCGTATTAAGTTAACAAGAACGGAGTAACGCCTTAAGCAAGATGACATGATGTAGCGGGATTGATCCAATCAATATGGTAAAACCCCCATCCTTTTATCGTTAATGGCAACAATACAAATACGTGCCTTGCTACCCCTACTGTCACTAGGAGAGGACACCCCAAGATTGAACCCATCACAAAGCACCTCTCCCATTGCAAGAAAAACCAATCTAGTTGGCCAAACCAAATCGATAGATCGGAGAGAAATACAAAGCTATTTTAATCATGCATAAAAGTGTTCAGAGAAGACTCAAATAATATTCATAGATAATCTGATCATCAATCCACAATTCATCGGATCTCAACAAACGCACCGCAAAAGATGATTACATCAAATAGAACTCCAAGAACATCGAGGAGAACATTGTATTGAAGATCAAAGAGAGAGAAGAAGCCATCTAGCTACTAGCTATGGACCCGTACGTCTGTGGTAAACTACTCACACATCATCGGAAGGGCAGCAAGGTTGATGTAGAGGCCCTCCGTGATCGAATCCCCCTCTGGTAGAGTGCCGAAAAAGGCCCCAAGATGGGAACTCACTAGAATAAAAGCTTGCGGCGGCGGAAAAGTAATTTTTGTGTGCCCTCTGATGTAAGGGGAATATTTGGGTATTTATAGAGTAGAGATTAGGGTTAGGAGAGCTGCGAGGGGCCCACAAGCATAGGGGACGCCCCCCTGGGGTCCGCCCCTAGGGCTTGTGACCCCTTGTGGGTCTTCTGGCCTCTTCCTGAAGCTTCGTGGTTGTCTTCTGGTCCAAGAAAAATCCTCAAAAAATTCATTTCATTTGGACTCCGTTTGGTATTGATTTTCTATAAAAGACAAAAACAAGGAAAAACAACAACTGGCACTGGGCACTAGGTTAATAGGTTAGTCCCAAAAAATGATATAAAATAGCATATTAATGCATATAAAACATCCAAGATGGATAATATAATACTCCCTCCGTTCCTAAATATAGGGTGTATAGTTTTTGGCACGGAAATTAAAGAACACACATGGAGGAAAAATTTCACAAGTTTTGGGTGATATTACACCTGACTAATTGACATGAGAAAATAGAGGAGCTTGCCTGATATAAGGAAATGTAATCAAATTTCTAAAAAAATTAACGAAACGAGTGGTGGAATGCAATATACCTTATATTTTGGATTTTTTCTCAAAAATCTATACACCTTATATCAAGGAATGGAGGGAGTAGCATGGAACAATAAAAAATTATAGATACGTTGGAGACGTATCAGCAAGGGCAGAGGAAGGCCGCCTCTCCCTCCTAAACCACTCCGATGTCGATCCCGAAGACAAGAAGGCCAAGGTCAAGGATGTGAAGCGCAAGGGTTCTACCGTGCTGGCGGGGGAGCCCGAGCTGAAGCATGGCCATGACTGCGACAAGCCCGCCAAGGACAGTCGTCCGTTTTGCATCTTCCACAACATGGGCACCCACAAAACTGACGAATGTCGAGCTCAGAGCGCTCCGTGACGACCGCTTGGGCTGTCGTCCCGAGCGCAGCGACCGTGGCTTTGGCCACGGAGGAGGCCGCAGTGGAGGATGCTGGGACAACCGCAACCCCCGCCAGGGCTGGTGTCACCAGCCTCACTAGGAGGGCTGGCGCGATCAGCCATGTGATGGCGCCTGGCGCGATCAGCCTCGCGAGGTCCGTCCTCAGGGCAACGCGGGCCTTCCGCCGCTGCCACCGCCCCCCAAGAGGAACGACAACAACCAGCCGGACGAGGGGGCTGGGGCTACCAAGAGCCTCGCGCCATAGCTTGCATCCTCGGTGGAGCTTAGGCCCCCGCGTCAAACCGCGTCTTCAAGCAGTTCTCTCGTGAGGTGAATGCAGCCCTCCCGAGGCTTGAGGCTGTACGTCCCCTCAAGTGGTCACAGTACGCCCTCACCTTCGATTCCAAGGACCACCTCAGGTGTTCAGCCACCGCTGGTGTGCTCCCCATGCTGTGCAGGCCCACCATCAGCAACGTCTCAGTCACCAAGACCCTCATTGATGGCGGCGCCAGCCTCAACGTGCTCTCTGTTGAGACCTTCGAGACGCTTCAAGTGATTTACGACCAGCTCATGCCTACCAGACCATTCTTAGGGGTGACCGACGGCTCCACCACTCCCCTGGGCTAGGTGCGCCTCCCAGTCACCTTCGGCACTCGCGACAACTACCAGCTCATCGACTTTGACATGGCCCACATCGTCCTCCCTTACAATGCCATATTGGGGTATCCGGCCCTCGCCAAGTTCATGGTGGCAACCCACCATGGCTACAACGTCCTCAAGATGCCTGGGTACAGTGGCGTGATCACGCTTGCATGTGATGAGAAGGATGCGGTCTGCTCCCTCACGCACGCCTACCAGGTCGCGACGGCCGAGAACTTAGATGGCGAGGGAAACGCCGCGCCTGAGGCTGTCCCCGTGAAGAAGAAGCAGCTCCTCCCCAAGAGCCATCCTAAGGCCAAGAAGGCACCCGCCGGCGATGTCTCAGGTGCTGCGCCTGCCGCCGGGGCGTGCCTCCCTCCCGCATAGGAAGGCGTGCCCGGTGCCTCCCTCGGGACGGGCTCGGGGGCATCCACCTGGAGAGCGTCTGACCTGACCAGTGCGACGAGGGAGGTGCTCGGGCACCACTTGGAGGCATCCTCGATGCGCGCCCCCACAAGCAAGGAACACGGTGCGAGGCGCCAGGAGCAAGAGAATTCATCACCAAGGCGATCAGCGAGCTTCAGGAAGCACGTGCAATGCGCGGCGAGCACTGCCCCGCATGCCCCACTAGCTCAGCTGCCACTCCCGACGCGGGCGGCGAGCTGCGCGTCTGCCTCAACATCATAGGCCTCAACATGGCCACTTCTCAGGACCTCTTCTGGCCGTCACGCGTCGGCCGGAGCAGGGGTTACCCCTACAACTACATCTGCATAACCTTCAGCCTACTGAATGCGGGCGCCATGTACCAGCGGTTCGTGCAGCTCGTGTTGGCGTCTCACAAGGCCAGGCGCTGGCACCTCGAGCGGCCCCGTCTCCTCGAGAGCCTCCCGAGCCTCAGGAGCCACCCGGCTCCTGAGGAGCGAGCCTCCGTGACAAGCTTCGTCGACTTCCTCGACGCTACCGCAACAACATTGCCAGGTGACTTTTTGGTTTGTTCAATTGAGGGCGCCCATCGGGTTGCATTATCCTCAGGCTATTTTGGGGACAGCACCCGCAGCTGTCTATCTTTTGGCTATGTATCTGAACAGGTTATGCTTTCGTGAATCGCTATGACTGTTAACCTTGTGCTTGATACAACATCATATCCGGAGGTGCCACCTCTCGAGGCCCCACACGCTGGCAGCTCTACTCTTGAATGTCCCATGAGCGGGGGCTATTGGCACGGTGTCTGTGCTTGGGTCCGTCCCTGCAGCGCTGATAAACCTAAGCGGCCGAGCTTTGCCTCGCGGGCCGGCCCCGCACACTTCACCTCATCCTTAGTGCCTTGTATTCTCACGGAATAATCACGAGCAGATCGGCAAGCGCGCGTTGCCCTACATACCCCATAATCTCTCAGCATGCAGAAAGTCCAGGAGCTAGGCATTCGACGACGCCTCAGCAGCGCCTCGTCACCTCACGAATTCCGGCCTCGGACGGACGATGGCCTGGTCCACTTCACCGGCTGCAAGAAGCTAAGTACAGCCATCTCATACGCTACGCCGTTGCTAGACGGAACCCCTTCCCCTGCGACCTCGTGGAGCACGTCACCTCTTTTCCGCATGAGTCGCTTGCACGTTAAAAGGGGAGCTCTTGAGCATCGCACCTCAGGAGCTCTTACTGGCTCTCAAGCCCTCACCCCTGGCCTTATCCTAGGCATCACAACCTGACATACCATCGGCGGCTGAGCCTCGCTCGAGGCCTGGGTCCTGGGACATAGAACACCTTGATGAGCAAGGAAAAGAGAGGCAGGCCTTGCGAGGAGGTTTGGGATGGAAGGTCGCAGTTCGGCTACGTCAACAGCGTTGAAACACAAAGGATGTCGATTTTTCACGCACCCTTCGCAGGACTTGTGTTAGCTTTACACAGAGCAAAAGGTGGACAGGAAGCCAAGCTCAAAGGAAGCACGCTCGCACATTGCAAGGATTCCCAACAGGCCACGGATTCCCCCACGCTGTACCCTAAGCTAAGTCGACCTCTCCGCGCCATGCGTGAGTCTTACCAACAACGCTTTGTCCTTACCATCACAATCTCATTGGGGCGTAAGCTTTTTCTCTCTCGTGAGATGCTTGCTCGTTAAGGGGACCTCTTGAGCATCACGCTCAGGAGCTCTTGCTGGACCTCAAGCCCCTCACCTACTGGCATTGCCCAAGGCTTCGCGATCTAGCATTGCAGTGACGGCTGAGGCTTGGTTGGGGACTGGGTCCCGGTGACGCAGAGCACTAAGAGACAGTGAGGAAAAAGCTAAGCCCAAACGAGAAGTGCCACGATAACTTAAAACTAGAGGCATTTAAGATAAAGGTGCAAGCGCCAGAGTCCTTACACGCCCCCGCAGGGCCCATGATATTTTGATGCAGGAAATAAAAGAAAGCAAAAGCAATCCCCTCAGGCGGCCACTGCTCCTGAGGCTCCAGCCCCGGCCTCGCTGGTGCCTAGTCGGAGTCCTCCTCCATCTTGACGTGGCAGCATGGGGGCTCGTCGGAGTCGGAGTCGCTCGCGCTCATTCCAGGGGAGGCATCGTCGCCTTCTCTATTGTCGTCACTCGAGGAGTGGCCGCCGCTGCTGCTGGCGCTCTCCATGTAGCACTCCAGGCGGCTGCTGGCGTCCCTGAAGATCTTGTTGAAGAGCGTCGCGGCCACGTCGAACTTGAAGTGGAGGGTGTGCCCCTCCTTCAAGCTACGAGCATGGGTGAATGACTTCCACCCCCGTGTCAGGTACATGTAGCCGGACGGGGTGAACTCAGATGACACCCAGGAGGAATTTTTGCAGTAGCCGTCCAGCTGCAGCCACAGCCCCAGGGGCTCGTTGGCCACCAGTTCCTCCATGAAGGAGTCCGGGAGCTGGAGCCAGGTGCAAGTCGGAGTGTTCATCCATACATGCAGCACTCCAGGCGGCTGGTGGCCTCCCCGAAGATCTTCTAGAAGAGCGTCGCGGCCACGTCAAACTTGAAGTGGAGGGTGTGCCCCTCCTTCAAGCTACGAGCACGGGTGAATGACTCCCACCCCCAGGTCAGGTACATGTAGCTGGACGGGGTGAACTCAGATGACACCCAGGAGGACTTTTTGCACCAGCCGTCCAGCTGTAGCCACAGCCCCAGGGGCTCGTCGGCCACCAGTTCCTACACGAAGGAGTCTGGGAGCTGGAGCCAGGTGCAAGGCAGAGTGTTCATCCAAATGACGAACTCGCGATCTGAGTCGGCAGAATGGGCCCCCGCCCGAGGTGGCCGGGCATCGGCACCACTTCTCCCTCCTTGGCCGCGACCGCCGCGACCATCGCGGCCGCACCCGCGGGGGGGTTCTTTCCGTGGCTGCCTGAGCCGGTGCGGGCCGCCAATGGAGGACGCCCGCGTCCCTGGGGTGGCGCCCCGGGCGTAGCGGCGGACTTGCGAGGGTGGCCCCGCCCTCTTGCGGGCTGCGGTGGCTCCGGTTCCTCCAGCGTCACCTTTCCCTTCTCGCCAGCGAAGAGCCTTCGCAAAGGCGCCATGGCTACAACATGGTGGTCGAAGACGAAGAGGCGAAAAGACGGAGATGGGCCCAGGGGTCCGATCCCTCACCCTTTCATAGTGATCGAAGTAGGCCGGTCCGTGCCCCTTCGCCTTCGTGGCAATGATGGCACCGTGGAGTGTGCCAGGCTTTGTCTCAGCCTGGGAAGTTGCCAAGGTGATGTGGGGAAGTGGGGGGCGGGAGTCCCGTGCCCCGTCGTGTGGCACGCATCGAGCCTGGCCCGCAGGCGGTTGGGGCCCACGCCGTATCGCCCCCTCTCTTCTTCGCCTCTGCTTCCAAGCCTGGTCGTGCGAGCCGCAGGCCCGGGGGCTACTATAGGGGCTCTGGGACTGTGGGTACCCAGGCTTGTCTGCCTGCGGCCCTTCGCATGGCATCGTCAAAGGGCCCGGTGCGGCCCAGCGTCAAGACTCCATGAGCAAAGCCCTCGTGAGGACCCCGGACTCATGAGGCAAGCAGCGGAAAGCTTCATCAGGTGCCACAAGGGCTCAGTGAGGGGCGGCCTCCCGAGGCCCCTCGCGGGGCGAACACTTCTAGGCTCGTAACCCCGCCTCGTGATGCACGTGGGTGACACGAGCCACGACGAGCATCGCCAGGACTGGTGCCAGCGGGCGCGGACAATGAGGCTTTCCTCTTTGGTGCTAAAGGAGCAGGCCCAGCATGCGGGTTGCCAAGGCGGTCCCAAAGGTTGCCTCTTTGGTGCAACAAGGCCAGGACACTCGCTCGGCAGGACGGAGGTCATCGTCGAGCCCACCTGCGCGTCATGGACAGAAGCTTTGCAGGCGAAGACCACCTTTAGTCAGGATAGGGTGTACTCTTGTCCCCCTTCAAAATTGTCTGTTGTGGCATCCCTTCCTGCCTAGAGTTTTGGGGGAAGAGGACCAAGGCTGGTATAAGTATAGGTTAGTCTCCACCGTAGAGAGGGATCGAATCTTGGCATCCCTAGAGCCCTCCAGAGGCAGTTCATCCTTGTACTGGTTCGTACTCATCCTCTTCGCGAGGCAATCCACCACGAAGCAGGAGTAGGGTTTTACACCGCAAGGTGGCCCAAACCTGGGTAAATCATCGTGTTCTTCCTTCTTCCCTCTCGATCGAGCACGTCGGAGCATCACCGTAAATCAGTGAGCAGCAAGTCGTAGCATAGTGAAGTTCTCCACGCACACCCCAGAGTTCGAACCTTTTTTTGGGTCTTCGGAGCCCCGATTCCGACAATTACTTCTAGGATGGCCCACATCTTTAAAAATAAGGAGTAGATGGTATTATTAGGTGTTGTATACCTGAGGATGAACAGGAACAAATCCTACAGAAGCTTCATTCCGAGGCTTATGGTGGATACCACACTGGAGATAGAACCGCACATAAGGTATTACAATCTGGTATTTATTGGCCTACTCTCTTCAAGGATGCTCGTAAGTTTGTCTTGTCTTGTGATGAATGTCAAAGAATTGGTAATATTAGTAGACGTCAGGAAATTCCTATAAATTATTCACTTGTTATTGAACCATTTGATGTTTGGGGATTTAATTATATGGGACCTTTTCATTCCTCTAATGGGTATACTCATATTCTACTTGATGTTGATTACGTTACTAAGTGGGTAGAATCTATTCCATCTAGTAGTGCAGATCATAACACTTCTATTAAAATGCTTAAAGAAGTTATTTTCCCAAGGTTTGGAGTCCCTAGATATTTAATGACTGACGGTGGTTCACATTTTATTCATGGTGCCTTCCATAAGCTGCTTGCTAAATATGATGTTAACCATAGAATTGCATCTCCCTATCATCCTCAATAGTGGTCAAATTGAATTGAGCAATAGAGAAATAAGGTTAATTTTGCAAAATACCGTTAATAGATCTAGAAAGAATTGGTCTAAGAAACTTGATGATGCATTATGGGCTTATAGAACCGCTTATAAAAATTCTATGTGTATGTCTGCATATAAAATGGTCTATGGAAAAGCATATCATTTACCTCTTGAGCTAGAACATAAAGCCGATTGGGCAATTAAAGAGCTTAATTATGATTTCAAACTTGCCGGTGAGAAGAGGTTATTTGATATTAGCTCATTAGATGACTGGAGAACCCAAGCATACGAAAATGCCAAATTGTTTAAAGAAAAAGTTAAAAGATGGCATGATAAAAGAATACAAAAACGGGAATTCAAAGTGGGTGAATATGTTCTATTGTACAACTCTTGTTTCTGATTCTTTGCAGGAAAACTACTCTCCAAATGGGAGGGACCTTATATCATTGAAGAAGTTTATCGTTCCAGATATTTTAAGATCAACAATTCCGAAGGCACTAATCCAAGGGTGGTCAATAGACAAAGAATTCAGCAGTATATCTTAGGTACACCTATTAATGTTGAAACTAACATTATTTAAACTATGACACCAGAGGAACACATAAGAGAGACCTTCCAGAACACTCCAGAACCCTGAAAAGGAATAGGTATGTCATACAATAAGTAAACCGACTACAAAAATTCCATAAAAATACTTTCTGTAGGTTTTGGAATATTAGAAAAAAATACCAAAATAATAAATTGTTGAGGGGACCCATGAGGTGCACACGAGGCACGAGGGCGCGCCCTGGTGGCTCGTGGGCCAATCGTGAGCCTTCCCGACTTCGTTTTCTTCTGTAATACTTGTTTTGCAAGATAAAAATTCTTTATATATACCCTCGAATGTTTTGACAGCCGTATCGCAGAAATCTCCTCTGTTCTTGTTTCGTGTTGTTTTTCTGATAGATCTGACAACACTATGTCATCACAGGACTCAGATGGAGAGAGCTATGTTTCTCATTATGTTGCAAACCCAAGGATCTATGGAGATATAGATCCATATGGTTGGTCCACGGAGGAGGAGCGAGATGATGATTTAGAGAAGACTGGGGGCATTAGCACAGAAGAAGATGAAGCTCCCTTACCTCAACCGAGAGATATGCATGTGGAATTCAAGAAGTCGAGTCTCCCAAATACAGTAAATTACTCTAAGTTTCAATTTATCGTGTTCTGTCTTCTGCAGGAAAGCAAGAACGAATTATGTGAAAGAGTATTGGAGCTTGAGCAAGAAGTCAACAAGCTAAGGGAGGAAAATTGTGTTCTCAAACGAAAGCTTAAAGACAAGCTCACTACTTCATCACCATCATCATCACCGAAGAAAGAAACTTCAGTATACGGTTATGGGCACTCCCCTTGGCTTGTGCCAAGCTTGGGGGAGGTGCCCCGGTATCGTATTATCATCACTTTTATTATCTTTACCTATTTTAGTTCGATCCTTAGCTATATCGTGATTTAGTTGAATAAAAGTTTAGCATGATCTATTTGCGAGTGCTAGTTTCATGATCCATCTATCTATGTAATCGAGTTGAGAGTTATATAATAAAGAGTAGTTTGAGTTATGCTTCTTTACTTTTATGCTTCAATCTTAGCAATGAAAATAATGAAAAAGATCATATGCTAATCTCATGGAAAGTAATGACATCACTTAAATAAAAGTGTAAGTGGTAAAATTTATTGGAAGTTAACAGACATAGCATTGGTCGATGATGCAATTCATGAAAGAATTAATAAGGGGAGAGAAGATTCACATATAAATATACTATCTTGGACATCTTTTATGATTGTGAGCCCCGATTAAATATTCTATTCCAAATTGTTGACATTGGACAAGGAAGACAACGTAATGAGTTATGTTTGCTTATATTCACATAGAAGTTATATTGTTATAGATCCTCCAACATGTGGTGCTTGCTCAATATCTTTGCTAGCCAAAGATCCGCACCAAGTAGAGATACTACTTGCCTATCCAAAAAGCCTTAAATCTAGTTTCATGTCATGAGAGTCCACTATATCTACCTATGGATTGAATAAGATCCCTCAGGTAAGTTGTCATCGGTGCATAAAGCAATAAAAAATGCTTCTAAATATGCATGATCTTTTATTGTAAGGGAAAGTAAGATTTGTACGATCTTGTGATGGTAAAGAAATAAAAGCGACGGACTGCATAATAAAGGTTGCTATCACAAGGGTCAATACAAAGTGACGTTCCTTTGCATTAAGAGCTTGCACATCCAAAAATAAAAAGCGCATGACAACCTCTACTTCGCTCTGCGAAGGGCCTATCTGTAACTTTTATGTATTTTCTTTTCATGCAAGAGTCAGTAGTGTTCTCCTTTATTCCTTTTTATTTTTGTCTTTTGCAAGCATCGTGTGGTGGGGAAAGATTTAGGCATATATCCAGTTGGATATGAGTGATCATGAGTTATTATGGTTGACATTACCATTGAGGTAAATGAGTTGGGAGGCAAAATTATAAGCCCTTATCTTTCTATGTGTCTGACTGAAACTTTTGCTCCATATATATATGTCGTGAGTGTCAGCAATCATAGAATACTAAATGATAGTTGAGTATGTGGACTTGCTAAACAAAAGCTCCTACATGAGACTCTTCTTGAAATTATGATCAATTGCAATTGCCTTGTTGACTGAGAACATAGTTTGTTAGTTTTCAAGAAAGTTTATGCCTTATTATTCATTGTTGTGATGAATTGTTACTTGCTCGTGAGAAGTTTTATGATAATATATTGCTGCTATGATATTGATCATGATGCTACCATATCCGTATTTTGTTTTTTATCGACACCTCTCTCTCTAAATATGTGGTAATGATTATCGATATCGGCTTTCGCTTGAGGACAAGCGAGGTCTAAGCTTGGGGGAGTTGATACGTCCATTTTGCATCATGTTTTCCTACTGTTACTTATAATGTTTTTTATCAATATAATACTTTGTGGAGCAATTCTAATGCCTTTTCTCTCTTAATTTGCAAGATTTATATGAAGAGGGAGATTGCCGGCAGCTGGAATTCTGGACCTAAAAAAGCCATGTGAGATATACCTATTCTACACATCTACAAATGAGATGAAATTTCACGAAGAATTATTTTGGAATAAATAAAAATTATTGGTGAAAAGAAATACCAGAGGGGGCACCCAGATGCCCACGAGGCACCAGGGCGCGCCCACCCCCCTAGGCACACCCTGGTGCCTTGTGGGGCCCATGGCCAGCCTTCGATGCCCATATTCTAGTATATAAGCCAATTTACCCTAGAAAAAAATAAGGAAAGGACTTTCGGGACGAAGAGCCGTCGTCTTGAGGCGGAACCTGGGCAGGAGCACTTTTGCTCTCTGGCAGAGCGATTCCGCCGGGGATACTTCCCTCCGAGAGGGGGAAATCGAAGCCATCGTCATCACCAACAACCCTCTCATCATGGGAGGATCAATCTTTGGCATCACCATATCATCTCAAACCCTAGTTCATTTCTTGTATTCAATCTTTGTATCAAAACCTCAAGATTGGTACTTGTGGGTTGCTAGCACTGTTGATTACATCTTGTAGTTGATGCTAGTTGGTTTATTTGGTGGAAGATCAAATCTTCAGATCCTTAATGCTATTCAATACCCCTCTGATCTTGAACATGAATATGATTTGTGAGTGGATACTTTTGTTCGTGAGGACATGGGAGAAGTCTTGTCATAAGTAATCATGTGAATTTGGTATTCGTTCAATATTTTCATGATATGTATGTTGTTGCTTCCTTTAGTGGTGTCATGTGAACGTCGACTACCTGACACTTCACCATCTTTGGGCCTAAGGGAAGGCATTGTGGAGTAGTAATTAAATGATGGGTTGCTAGAGTGACAGAAGCTTAAACCCTAGTTTATGCGCTATTCCGTAAGGGGATGATTTGGATCCATATGTTTGATGCTATCATTAGATTTATCACTTAATTCTTCTTTTGTAGTTGCGGATGCTTGCGAGAGGGGTTAATCATAAGTGGGAGGCTTGTTCAACTAAGAACAGCACCCAAGCACTGGTCCACGCGCATATCAAATTATCAAAGTAACGAACGTGAATCAAACAAACATGATGAAAGTGACTAGATGAAATTCCCGTGTGTCCTCGAGAACGCTTTGCTTATTATAAGAGACCGTTCTGGCATGTCCTTTGCTACAAAAAGGATTGGGCTACCTTGTTGCACCTTTGTTACAGTTGTTACTTGTTGCTCATTACAAATTATCTTGCTATCAAATTGCTCGTTACCGATAATTTCAGTGCTTCCAGAAAATACCTTACTAAAAACTACTTGTCATTTCCTTCTGCTCCTCGTTGGGTTCGACACTCTTACTTATCAAAAGGACTATGATTGATCCCCTATACTTGTGGGTCATCAAGAGAAAGGGTCGGGATGCTCTCCCTTGGAGGTGGCATTCATGCTCGCGGCGCCCTCCTCCATCTTCCCCACCAGCTTGGTGAGGAAGTCAAGGTAGCTGGCACCATCGGCATCGAGGGGCTCCGAGGTTGCTTGGTTGGCGAGGCGCGTAATGACCTCGCTTGCATGCGCCGCGAGTGCACAGAACGTCTGGTCGCGGGAGAGCTGCTGCCCTAGCTCCTGGGAACGCTCGTTCCCGGCCCGTGCAGCAGCGTCAGAGGTGCTGCCCACCTGTGTCGGAAGGGGCAGCAGGTCCCCTTCCACATTTGCCTTGGGGACCAACGTTTGGCCCTGCGTGGCCTTCGGCTCCTACAGTTGCTCCTTGAGGCTGTAAACCTCGGCCTGGAGCTCTTCCTTCACCTTGGCGAGGGGCTCCTCCTGGAGCTTCAGTGTGTCGTGGTGCTCCTTCATGATTACCCCATGCTCTTCCTCGGCCTTGCCGTCAACTTCCCCCTAGTATTTGGCCTCCCGCTCCGCCATCTCGCTGGCCATCACCAGCAGCCGCTCCCGCTTCATCTCTTGCCCAGACGCGGTCATCGAGAGCTCACGCTCCCAGATCCCGGTGACCATCTTGTAGACGGCGACTTCCTCATCGCACCTCATGAACTCCTACTTGAGGGAGGTGAGTTGAGCTTTGCGGGCCTCCGTGGTTTCCTCCTGCGCCTTGAGCTAGCGCTCGCGGCGGGTGGCCTGCTCCTGGAGCTAGCGCCACCCTTTCGCAAGGCGCATGCACTCCTCCATGTTGGAAGACTGGTCGGCCTTGAGGTTATCCTCGAGCGCGTCAAGGGCCACCCTCGCGCTGCTGATGGCCCCACACTTGAGGGTGGTGCTGTCACTCACCAGCACCAGAGCGCCATCTGGCGTGCTCCCTCGCCGCCCTCCAGCACCGCACTGCTAGACGGTCTGGGCTCGGGCCCCCTCAGCAGCTTCGTTCCCCCACCCCCAACAGGGGCTAGTTTCGACATTTGGCACGGGGGTGGGGGAGGGCTCTCGGCGGCCTGCCCCCTGGCGGATGGCGTCGCTGCATGCTCCAGTCCCTCTGGGTTTCCCTTCTTTGCAGGCGGTGTTGCCGCACGCTCAAGGCTCGTCGTGGTCCCCGTGGCAGCAACGACCTCCCCCTCCGCGACAGGGGCGAAGAGCTGCAAGGAAGATGGGGCCACGCCCCTCTCCTTCGTCAGGTCACCCCCAGCGTCGGGGTCCTCAGGAGGCATCGCCGCGCTGGAGGAGGCCTCCCTGCGTAGCCCGTTTTCCGTGGCCGGGGGAGGCAGGTCTACGCGCTCCTTAGGCGACACCATGTGTCCGTCTTCCGGCTCGGCCCCGGGGTGGGGCTCGGAATCCCAGCGGCTCTCAGCCAGGACCGCCAGCGGGCGGCATTGCCCCTCCTTGGGCATGGGTCTTCTCCCCCTCCCTGTCCTCCTTCATTTCTTGGTTGCCCTCTTAGATTCCCTGTGTGGGCGCGGACTCAGCCCATGCCTCAAAGGGCGCAAAACACGAAGAAGGGGAGAAAGGGCGGGGTCGCAGGAACTTACTCATCATTTGGAACCCAGCGCTACCTCTTCCGCTTCCCGCAGGTGCCGCTGCTGCCGCTGTCTCCCTCGCGAGGCCTGCTAAGGCTGCCTCCAAGGGATGCATCTCGAGGCTTGCTGGCATCATCAATAGTGGGCACGGTGCGGTCCTCCGCACCCACATCATGAAGCTCGTTAGCTGCAGGACGGGACGCGTTGTCATCGCCATCACCGTCGCCGTCGTTGATGTCGTCGTCGGTGGCATCCAGCCGGAGCTGGCCGTGGATCGATGGGTGCGTCTCCACGCTGCTCTCCTCATCCAAGGTCGGCGAGGTCTCTACGTCATTGTGGCTCCCCGAGGCGGACTCCGCCCCGAGGTGATTCCTGCGAGGCCCCGCATCACCTAGCGGGATCAGGCCCCATTGGTCGAACAGGGGCATCTCCACGACGTGGTCGTCCCAGTTGTCCAGGTGGTACAGCGGGCGCGCTCCCTTGGGCCTGGCCTCCGGCTCCTTAGTAAACAGGACCTTCAGGGCTTCGGTCACTGCCTCAGTGCAAAGCCTTCCCTTCTTCAGTCGGATCCGGTCCTCGGCGTCTGTAATCTCCCAAACTGGGCGTGAGCATTTCTGGAGGAGCACAATGCGGCAGTGGATGGATTCTTTGACCACCATCACTGCCGTAAGCCCAGCCGCCCGCAGTTCCCTTAGCCTCTCCAGGACCGGCCTTAGTCGGGTGTTAATGAGCTTCTTGTGCTTCCATCTCGAGGTCTTCACAGCTGGCTCGGTCAGGATCAGCAGGCGGGAGCTAAACTCCCCGGCATCGACGTAGAACCAGCGCTGCCGGAAGCCCTCCACCTTCTTGTGGATCCACATGTCGATAATGAGCTTGTCCCTCTTGTCGTCCATGTGAAAGGAGACACAGGAGGAGCGCTGGTTCCCCGCGGAGACCCGCAAGCTGTAGGAGGTCCGGGAGAGCTCCACGGACGGCATCACCCCCAGGTAGGCCTCGCAGAGATAGGTGAAGATGGCAAGGACAAGGATGGAATTGGGATGGAGATGGAGCAGGCGGATCTGGTAATGCTCCAAGATGGCGAGGATGAAGTCGGAGAAGGGCGACACTAGCCCAGCCAAGAGTGAGTGGAAGAAGACGGCCACCAACATGGATTCCAAGTCACGCGGCGAGCGAGATCCTGGCAAGATCCGGGTGGCTCCCCACTCGTTGTGATCGTTGGCCAGAAGAGGTTGTGCCTTGGCCAGACCCTCCCCGTCGATGATGGAGGAGCGCAGCATGCCCGGCCCGTACTCGCTGTCCACGCTCTTTCGACCGGCTGGAGCCCTCACCGTGGTCTTCTTACCTTTGGGCGCCATGGCGGCAGGGGTAGAGGAAGAAGAGGAGCAGTTCACAGGAAGGCAAAGAGCGAGATGGGAAGCAATGATGCGCCTGCGCCCTGTGCAGCCAGGCTTTATGACTAAGACAACGGTTACCGAGGCATCGTCGGAAATGAGGGCGTCCCCGTCGCGTCATGCTGCCACGCGTCCCTACAAGGGCCCGACAGTCTTTGGCCCCGCGTCGTTTCGCTCCTCACCGGGTGGAGCATGCGTGCCGTGGGCCTGGGGCCTACTGTCGGCCCAGTGTGAACCAGGGTACCACGGGCACCTGCCTACGGCCCAGGAAGGGTCCCTTAGCCCAGCTCATGAGGTAGCCCAGCGGCGGGCGCCACGAAGCTAGCAGCCTCGCGAGGGGCTTCTCCTACGAAGGACTTTCATCAAGACTTCCATCACAACAAGCGGCCTAGCAAGGCCGCCCTCGCGAGGCGCCCTCCTGCGAGGCCACCCAGGAGCCACGCGGCGCGAGCACTACCCATCACATGGGTGGTGTTGCCAAAGCAGGCACCAGCCTGCGTGGCCAGAGACTACTTCCCCTTTGGTGCTAAGGGAGCAGCTGTGCCTACTTGCCCCCGGACCAAGTCCCAAAGGTTTCCTCTTTGGTGATAGAAGACCAAGACGGTGGCGCGACAGGGCAGAGGTCATCATAGAGCCCCTGGCACGTCATGGATAACACCTTTAGAAGGCGAAGACCACCTTTTGTTAGGAGAAGCATGGGCGCGTGTCCCCTTTCAAATTGCCACCCTGTGGTAGCCCTTTCCCGCTCATATTTTCGTGGAAGAGGCCCAAGGCATCTATATAAGGGATAGAGTGGCCACTGTAGCAAAGGATCAACTCCTGCCCAAACCCTAGCGCCATTTCTAACCCCCAAGGTGCTCCGGCTCATCTTGTAGCTCCAAGAGCACTGTCCATAAGCAATATAACCAAGCAGGAGTAGGGTTTTACACCGCACGGAGGCCCGAACCTGGGTAGCTCGCTATGTCCTCATCGCACCTAGCTCGTAGCCTGGTAGATGCAAAGTCAGGCCACCAGAGCTCGAACTAGGGTTTTGGAGGATTTCCCGTGGCACAGAATCAATCCCCTGACAGATCGCACTACGTACTGATGTCGATCGATCCCTTCACTGGTAACTGAACCCGAGCGATTCCTTCACTTCTAACTAAACCCGTCTGATTCCTTCATTGCTAACTAAACCCAAGTGACCGATTGCTGTTGCTGCTTACTAAAGCCGATCGATCGATGCGTTGCATCGAGCATCGAGCCCCCGTGCGAGACATAGCCAGTTGGGATGCCTCTCGATGAACAGTGCACATTGTTGCCGCGCGCGCGATACATGTAGACACGAGTCGAGACGCATCGATCGAGCCCCTTGGGTGATACATGGTGAGTTGACCTAGCCGGTTGGTTGGCTATGGATGAACAGTTCCTGTTGTTGCCACCCGCTCCCCACCATAGCCGGTGGGGGTTGGATGAACAGGACCCCGTGGTAGTAGGCGGGTGGCACTGGATGAACAGGACCCCGAGGAGGCCGTACATGGAGCGGTATGCCACACCCAAGCGGGTTGGGGGTTGATGAACAGGACCCCCTTGAGGATGGAGGAAGTTAACAGTGCATGAACATTGGCCGGTGGAGGCTGGAGGAAGTCGAGGGTTGATGAACAGCATCCCGTGGAGTCCCGTTTCGCGGTACGCCACAACCTCCCGATGAACAGGACCCTGTTTTGACTGTAGGCGGTTGGCGAGAAGTCCTTTTCCTCTATTTTGCTGTATGTCACACCCCTCATGATGAACATGACCCCGTTTCGACTGTAGGCGGTGGAAGAGTGCTACTTCTTGAGCTTGCATTGATTTTTCCCTTGAAGAGGAAAGGTTGATGCAGCAAAGTAGAGATAAGTATTTCCCTCAGTTAAGAACCAAGGTATCAATCCAGTAGGAGGCACAAGCAAGTCTCCAATCTATGCACCTACACAAACTAACAAACACTTGCACACAACGTGAAAAAGGGGGTTGTCAATCCCTTCACGGTCACGATTAAGAGTGAGATCTAAAAGAGATAGGTCTAAAAGATAAATAAAAGAGCAAACTAAAGTAAATATAAATAAATTGCAGCAAGGTACTTTTGGGTTTTTTGGTTTATAGACCTGAAAAATATATGATGGAAAATAGACCCGGGGGCCATAGGTTTCACTAGAGGCTTCTCTCTTGAAAGAAAACATATGGTGGGGTAAAAAATTACTGTTGAGCAATTGATAGAAAAGCACAAAGTTATGACGATATCTAAGCCAATGATCATGAATATAGGCATCACGTCCATGACAAGTAGACCGAAACGATTCTGCATCTACTACTATTACTCCACACATCGACCGACTCCTGCCTGCATCTAGAGTATTAAGTTCATAAGAACAGAGCAACGCTTCAAGTAAGATGACATGATGTAGAGGGATAAACTCAAGCAATATGACATAAACCCCATCTTTTTATCCTCGATGGCAACAATACAATACGTGCCTTGCTACCCCTTCTGTCACTGGATGAGGACAGTGTAAAATTGAACCCAAAACGAAGCACCTCTCCCATTGCAAGAAAAACCAATCTTGTTGGCCATACCAAACCGATAGTTCGAAGAGAAATCCAAAGATATCTTAATCATGCATAAAAGAGTTCAGATAAGATCAAATAATATTCATAGATAATCTGATCATAAATCCACAATTCATCGGATCTCAACAAACGCACCGCAAAAGAGTTTTACATCGAATAGAACTCCCAGAACATCGAGGAGAACATAGTATTGAAGATCTAAGAGACAGAAGAAGCCATCTAGCTACTAGCTATGGACCCGTAGGTCTGTGGTAAACTACTCACGCATCATCGGAAGGGCAGCAAGGTTGATGTAGAGGCCCTCCATGATCGAACCCCCCTCCGGCAGATCACCGGAAAAGGCCCCAAGATGGGATCTCACGGGAACAGAGGTTTGCGGCGGTGGAAAAGTATTTTGGCGGACGCTTCTGATGTTTGGGGAATATTTCTGAATTTATAGAGGTGGAATTAAGGTAGGAGGACACCCAAGGGGCCCACAAGCCCTCAGGGCGTGCCCCCCCTAGGGCGCGCCCTAGAGGCTTGTGGCCTCCTCGGGACTCTTCTGGCCCTCTCTCCAAGTCACGTAGGTGTCTTATGGTCCAAGAAAAATCATCGTAAAGTTTTATTCCGTTTGGACTCCGTTTGATATTCCTTTTCTATAAAAGTCAAAAACAAGAAAAAACATAAACTGACAATGGGCTCTAGGTTAATAGGTTAGTCCCAAAAATAATATAAAATAGCATATTAATGTATATAAACATCCAAAATAGATAATATAATAGCATGGAACAATCAAAAATTATAGATACATTAGAGACGTATCAGGCATCCCCAAGCTTAATTCCTGCTCGTCCTCGAGTAGGTAAATGATAAAAACAGATTTTTTTATGTGGAATGCTACCTAACATATTTATCATGGCAATCTTCTTTATTGTGGCAAGAATATTCAGATCCATATGATTCAAAACAAAAGTTTAATATTGACATAAAAACAATAATACTTCAAGCATACTAATAAAGCAATCATGTCTTCTCAAAATTACATGGCCAAAGAAAGTTATCCCTACAAAATAATATAGTCTGGCTATGCTCCATCTTCATCACACAAAGTATTTCATCATGCACAACCCTGATGAAAAGCCAAGCAATTGTTTCGTACTTTTGGTGTTCTCAAACTTTTTCAATTTTCATGCAATACACGAGCGTGAGCCATGGATATAGCACTATAGGTGGAATAGAATATGGTGGTTGTGGAGAAGACAAAAACGATAAAGTCTCACATCAACTAGGCAAATTAATGGGCTATGGAGATGCCCATCAATTGATATCGATGCAAGTGAGTAGGGATTGCCATGCAATGGATGCACTAGAGCTATAAGTGTATGAAAGCTCAAAAAGAAAACTAAGTGGGTGTGCATCCAACTTGCTTGCTCATGAAGACCTAGGGCAATTTGAGGAAGCCCATCATTGGAATACACAAGACAAGTTCTATAATGAAAACTTCCCACTAGTACATGAAAGTGACAAAATAGGAGATTCTCTATCATGAAGATCATGGTACTACTTTGAAGCACAAGTGTGGAAAAAGGATAGTAACATTGTCCCTTCTCTCATTTCTCTCTTTTTTTTGTTTGGGCTTCTTTGGCCTCTTTTTATTATTTGGGCTTCTTTGGCCTCTTTTTATTATTTGGGCTTCTTTGGCCTCTTTTATTTTTTAATAACGTCCAGAGACTCATCCCAACTTGTGAGGGAATCGTAGCTTCCATCATCCTTTTCTCACATGGGACAATGCTCTAATAATGATGATCATCACACTTTTATTTACTTACAACTCGATTCTAGAACAAGATATGACTCTATATGAATGCCCTTGGAGGTGTACCGGGATGTGCAATGATCAAGAGTGGCATGTATAAAAATATGAACGGTGGCCTTGCCACAAATACTATGCCAACTACATGATCATGCAAAGCAATATGACAATGATGGTGCATGTCATAATAAACGGAATGGTGGAAGTTGCATGGCAATATATCTCGGAATGGCTATGGAAATGCCATAATAGGTAGGTATGGTGGCTGTTTTGAGGAAGGGTATATGGTGGGTTTAATGCACCGGCGGAAGTTGCACGGTACTAGAGAGGCTAGCAATGGTGGAAGGGTGAGAGTGCGTATAATCCATGGACTCAACATTAGTCTTAAAGAAATCACATACTTATTGCAACAATTTATTAGACATCAAAGCAAATTACTATACGCATCCTCCTAGGGGGATAGATTCGTAGGAAAAGACCATCGCTCGTCCCCGACCGCCACTCATAAGGAAGACAATCAAAAAATAAATCATGCTCCGACTTCATCACATAACGGTTCACCATACATGCATGATACGGGAATCACAAACTTTAACACAAGTATTTCTACCAATCCACAATGACTCACTAGCATGACTCTAATATCACCATCTTTATATCTCAAAACAAATGCGAGGAATCAAACTTCTCAGCTTATTCAATGCTCTTTATATGAAAGTTAATATTATATCCCTCTTGGATGCCCATCATATTAGGACTAAATTCATAACCTAAGAAAATTACCAGGCTGTTTAAGACTCTCAAAATAATATAAGTGAAGCATGAGACTTCAACAATTTCAATAAAATAAAGCCACCACTATGCTCTAAAAAGATATATGTGAAGCACTAGAGCAAAACTGCCTAGCTCAAAAGATATAAGTGAAGCACATAGAGTATTCTAATAAATTCAGGATTAATGCGTGTCCCTCTTAAAAGGTGTGTATAGAAAGGATGATTGTGTCAAACTAAAAAGCAAAGACTCATATCATACAAGACGCTCCAAGCAAAACACATATCATGTGGTGAATAAAAATATAGCCTCAAGTAAATTTACCGATGGATTGGAGACGAAAGAGGGGATGCCATACGGGGCATACCCAAGCTTAGCTGCTTGGTTTTCCTTGAATATTACCTTGGGGTGTCTTGGGAATCCCCAAGCTTAGTCTCTTTCCACACCTTATTCCGTTGTCCATCAAATCTTTACCCAAAACTTAAAAACTTCACAACACAAAACTCAACAGAAAACTCATAAGATCCGTTAGTATAATAAAATAAATCACCACTTTAGGTACTTTTATGAACTCATTATTAATTTATATTGGTGTTATATCTACTGTATTCCAACTTCTCCATGCATCATACCCCCCGATACTACCCATAGATTCATCAAAATAAGCAAACAACACATAAAAAACAGAATCTCTCAAAAACAGAATAGTTTGTAGTAACCAGAATATTAATCATAATTATGTAACTGAAAAACAAATGAAAAAATATGATAACAGAGGAAATTCATATATCAATCTTTTGTAAAAAATTCAGAATTTTTCCATGCTCAAGTGAATTTAAACAATTCTGTTACTGGACGCAAAAGTTTCTGTTTTTCAGCAAAACCAAATCAACGATATATCAAAGCATCCCAAAGGTCTCGCTTGGCTCAAATACTAATTAAAATACCAAAACACAATTACTACAGAGGTAATAATGTGTATTTTCAAAAAATCATAAAAGAAAAAGATTGGGTTATCTCCCAACAAGCGCTTTTCTTTAAAGCCTTTTAGCTAGGCGTTTATAATTATAATGATGCTCACATAAAAAAATAGCAATTGAAACACGAAGAGAGCATCATGTAGCATGTGAAAAACAAGTTTAAGTCTAACATACTTCCTATGCATAGGCATTATATAAGCAAACAAATTATGAAGACAAGCAAAAGCTAGCATATGCAAGGAAGAAGAAAGAAACAATAGCAATCTCAACATAACGAGAGGTAATTTAGTAACATGAAAATTTCTACAACCATATTTTCCTCTCTCATAATAATTACATGTAGGATCATAATCAAATTCAACAATATAACCTAAAATATTCTCTTCATGATCCACATGCATGCAAAGTTGACACTCTTCCAAAATAGTGGGATTATCATCAAATAAAGTCATGACTTCTCCAAGCCCACTTTTATCAAAAATTTCATAAGATTGATCATTCTACAAAGTAGTGGGATCATTATTTCCTAGAGTTGACACTTTTCCAAAACCACTTTCAATATTATTGCAAACATATTTATCATGAGGTTTAAATAAATTTTCAAGATCATAAGAAGAATCACCCCAATCATGATCATTACAATAAGTAATGGACATAGCAAAATTAGCATCCCCAAGCTTAGGGTTTTGCATATTATTAGCACAATTGACATTAATAGAATTTATAATAACATCATGGCAATCATGCTTTTCATTCAAGTAGCTATCGTGAATCACTTCATAAATTTCATCACAATTTTTAGATTCACGAATTTCAAGCAAAACTTCATAAAGATAATCTAGTGCACTCAACTCACTAGTAATTGGTTCATCATAGTTGGATCTTTTAAAGAGATTAGCAAGTGGATGAGGATTCATAAAATTTTTGTTTCCTGATTTTCAATAAACACACAATTATACCAAGCGAAGAGCAAACAAACCAAGTAGGACATAAAGGCAAACAAAAAGACGAACAAAAGAAGGCGAATAAAAAGGCAAATATTTTTGTATTTTTCTGAAAACGTTTTAGAAGTGGGGGAGAAGAAAACGAGAGGGAAATGGCAAATAATGTAAGTGCAAGAGAAGAGAGTTTATGATAGGTACTTGGTAGGCATGATGTAGAACCTCCCCGGCAATGGCGCCAGAAATTCTTCCTGCTACTTCTTGAGCTTGTGTTGATTTTTCCCTTGAAGAGGAAAGGGTGATGCAGCAAAGTAGAGATAAGTATTTACCTCAGTTAAGAACCAAGGTATCAATCCAGTAGGAGGCACAAGCAAGTCTCCAATTTATGCACCTGCACAAACTAACAAATAGTTGCACACAACATGAAAAAGGGGTTGTCAATCCCTTCACGGTCACGAGCAAGAGTGAGATCTAAAAGAGATAGGTATAAAAGATAAATAAAAGAGCAAACTAAAGTAAATATAAATAAATTGCAGCAAGGTATTTTTGTGTTTTTTGGTTTATAAATCTGAAAATATATGATGGAAAATAGACCCGAGGGCCATAGGTTTCACGAGAGGCTTCTCTCTTGAAAGAAAACATACGGTGGGTAAACAAATTACTGTTGAGCAATTGATAGAAAAGGACAAAGTTATGACGGTATCTAAGGCAATGATCATGAATACAGGCATCACGTCCATGACAACTAGACCGAAATGATTCTACATCTACTACTACTACTCCACACATCGACTGACTCCTGCCTGCATCTAGAGTATTAAGTTCATAAGAATAGAGCAACGCTTTAAGTAAGATGACATGATGTAGAGGGATAAACTCAAGCAATATGACATAAACCCCATATTTTTATCCTCAATGGCAACAATACAATATGTGCCTTGCTACCCCTTCTGTTACTGGGTGAGCACACCGCAAGATTGAACCCAAAACTAAGCACCTCTCCCATTGCAAGAAAAACCAATCTTGTTGGCCAAACCAAACTGATAGTTTGAAGAGAAATACAAAGATATCTTAATCATACATAAAAGAGTTCAGAGAAGATAAAATAATATTCATAGATAAGCTAATCATAAATCCACAATTCATCGGATCTCAACAAACACACCGCAAAAGAGTATTACATCGAATATAACTCCAAGAACATCGAGGAGAACATTGTATTGAAGATCAAAGAGAGAGAAGAAGCCATCTAGCTACTAGCTATGGATCCGTAGGTCTGTGGTAAACTACTCACGCATCATCGGAAGGGAAGCAAGGTTGATGTAGAGGCCCCTCAATGATCGAATCCCCCTCTGCAGATTGCTGGAATTGACCCCAAGATGGGATCTCACGAGAACAGAGGCTTGTGGCGGTGGAAAAGTATTTTGGTGGACGCTTCTAATGTTTGGGGAATATTCCTGAATTTATAGAGGTGGAATTAGGGTTGGAGGACACCCGAGGGGCCCACAAGCCCTGAGGGCGCCCCCTGGGGCGCACCCTAGAGGCTTGTGGCCTCCTCGGGACTTTTATAGCCCTCTCTCCAAGTCACGTAGGTGTCTTCTGTTCCAAGAAAAATCATCATAAAGTTTTATTCCGTTTGGACTCCATTTGATATTCCTTTTCTGTAAAAGTCAAAAACAAGGAAAAAACAGAAAACTGGCACTGGGCTCTAGGTTAGTCCCAAAAATAATATAAAATAGAATATTAATGCATATAAAACATCCAAAATAGATAATATAATAGCATGGAACAATCAAAAATTATAGATACATTGGAGACGTATCAAAGAGAACTCTGTTTAGTCTGTTTTGCGGTACGCCACACCCCTCCCGATGAACAAGACCCCGTTTCGACCATAGGCGGTTGAATAGAAGTCCGTTTCCTACATTTTGCGGTATGCCACACCCCCAACCAATGAAAAGGACCTTGTTTTGGCTGTTCCGTCAAAGCATGTTGGCTCCTGATGAACAAGACGCATTCTGACCCAGTCGCTTGGCTCTCAATGAGCACGACACTGTTTCCTCCATTTCGACCCAGCTGGTTGGCTGCCGATGAACACCACGCCATTGGTGCCATCCAGTGCAGCCATACGTTGCCTCTCGATGTACACGAGCCCTGGCCTTACGTGTTCGAGAATCCGCCAGTATGTACATATGTGGCCATATTTTTTGTAGCGTGGACGTATGTATGTGTATATGATTTAGACGGGACTGCCTGAACTGCTACATAGGGGGGTCTACTACGACACTTGCCGCTCCTTACACGGCCATGGTTCATGAGACCGATCGACCAGTATGTATGTACACATTTGCGACCAGGCAGATAACGCTACACATGCTTCGACCTGGTGGGTCCCAACTGTCAGGGGGGATAAGGAATAATAAGGAGGAATCATTTTTTGCGCGTAATAAGGAGGAACTTCCTTGCGTGAGAAGATGTAGCCGGTTGGTCCCAGCTACCAGGGGGAGGAAACTTTTTTTCGCGTAATAAGGAGGTACTTCCTTGCTTGTGACCATGGACCTTGTGGGTCCCAGCTATTAGCCTCTCCATGTATAGTCCTCTTCCGATGGCTGTTGTTTGTTGACCACGTTGACAACACCGTACCGTGAGCACCAAGGTTGTGGACGACAGCGAGGCCTAGGTAGGGAATGACCCGGAGTCGGGGAAGACGCGGTAGTGGTTGCCCACGCGGAGGGGAGTACAAGGGTTTACTAGTTTGGATGCGGTGCAAGGCTGCCATCACCGGAGAATAAAAGGAGGTGTCAGTGAGTAGAGGGATGGCCTGGCCAGCGGTGGGAGTAGGGTGGGGCAGTGAGGCCTGCATGGCAGCACAACCGGCCATGGGACGCACGAGGAGGCGGTCTCACTGATGTTGGTTTGGGCGGCTGGATTAAGAAGATCAGAGATTGAAGAAGTAACACAACCATTTGATTAACATACAATGATCACTGCTGCTAGAATTGTTTGTTGATTAAGTTGACAAAGCCCTGCATATGCATCAACTTAGTAGGCCCACAAGTCAGCCTCCAAATCTGGTGGGTCCTAGCTAGCAGGGGGAGGAAACATTTTTCTTGTGCGTAATAAGGTGGCACTTCCTTGCTGTGACCATGGACCTCGTGGGTCCCAGCTGTCAGCCTTCCCATGCACACTCCTCTTCCGATGGCCGTCGTTTGTTGACTGCGTTGACGACGTTGTGCCGAGTGCACCAAGGCGATGGACGACAATCACGTCTAAGAAAGGGAACGACCTGGAGCCGGGGAAGACTTGGCAATGGTTGCCCACGTAGATGGGAGTATTAGGGTTTACTGGATTGGGTTTGGTGTGAGGCTGCCATTGCCAGAGAATAACAGGAGGTGTCGGTGAGTAGAGGTATGGCCTAGCCTGCTATGGGAGTAGGGTGGTGCGTTGAGGCCGGAGCAGGCGGTCCCGACGGCTCTGGAATTGGTTGCTGGAGCAAGATGATCAGAGACTGAAGAAGCACAACGGTCGTTCGATGAACATCCAACAGCCACTTCTGCTAGAATCATGTGTTGACTATATGTTGGCAAAGCCTTGCGTACGCATCAACTTAGTAGGCCCACAAGTCAGCATAACATATGTGGTGGAAAGTATATAGCCTATTTACCATTTTTCCTAAATTTACAGACCATTTGCTAATTCTTACATAATATATTGCGGCCAAAATTATTTTTTTACAATTCCTGACAATTTTCTGGCAAGGACAAGGTTAAAAATTTGAACGATATTTTATTGAAATTTATGAACTATTTTTAATCCCCAAATTTTGAGCCCAATAAAAATAATTTGTAAAATATATTTAAATTATGTTAAAATCCAATGAAATATGAAATATCAAAAATAAAAGAAAATCCAGAATTTGGAACTAATTGCTATTTTATTTGTCTTTATATGTATACAGCCAATTTCATATTACTTATAAGATTTACATCCCTTGTTTTCTCGGCAGGCCGAATGTATCCCTGGTCGTCTTGAAAGATTTGTAGCCTATTAGGACGGAGAAAAAGAAATCGGCCTGTGTAGGATATTCTACGAAAAACAAAGGTGGGCAAGTCATTTTTACTGAGAAAAAAAAATAGCTCGGCTCGTCATGTTGTAAACATAAAATAAAAGCCTAGGCTAGACGGGCCACAGACACCACACAACCGAGTTGATAACCTACTCCGTCTCAGCAACAACAAAAAAACTGCTCGAGCTACTGGGTCCCAGGTGTCAGCCGCTCCATGTGGAATTCTCTCATTTATTCATTATATTCACAATATCGTAGGTCCCAGATGTTAGCAAACCATTAGGAGGAAGCATTTTTTTCATGTACTCCTAATAAAGAGGAACTTGCTTGTGTACTGCCAATGGACCTGGGGGTCCCTACTGTTATCCTCTCCACGTACAATCCTCACCCGATTCCTGTTGTTTGTTGACCATGTTGACAACGCCAGAGAGCGGAGCCGCGGTGACCGCAACAAGGCGGAGGATGACGGCAAGGCCTCGGATGGGAATGAACAGGAGCCAGGGGAAGATGCAGCAGTGTGGTCACAACGAGGGTTGGTGCGGGGTGGGGATGCCATCGCTGGAGAATAACATGAGGTGGGGTGGGTTAGGTGTAGAGAGGTGTCCTGGCACCGAGTAAGGTATGGCAGGACAACGATGCATGCACGGCTGCACAGCTAGCCACGGTAAGCGGGAGCACGCGATCCCGCCGAGGCTGATTTGGTTTGGGCGGCCAAAGCTTGGAGGAAGAAGCCAAGAGATTGAAAAAGCACGATAGACCTTGGATTGACGTCTAACGGCTTATGCTGCCACAATCGTTTGTTGAATAAGTTGACAAAGCCTTGTGTACACGTCAACCTAGTAGGCCCTAAAGTCAGACTGTAAATCTGTGTCGGACAAATACAACCTAGTTAAAAAAAATAACAAACCATTCCAAAAGATCACACGGAAAGTTCAACATTCAAAGCAAACTAACAGGTCTGATTCACAGATAGAGTACTATACTTCATGTTCACAACCATCATAGCCAACTTAACTATCTAATCCCACTAATACTCTAGTGTAGAACTACTAACTTACTCTTAGCTAACTAGACGATGTTGCCGCATTACGCTACACATTAAACACCGGCACCAATGACCTCCTCCTCGTCTCGGACTTGCCAGAGGTGCGATAGGGCGCGTTGCTCGTGCCCGTTGGCCCTTTCCATGCCAGCGTGGTCCACCGAAGCTTCGACTTCTAAGCGAGAAACACACTTGATGAGCTGGTAGTAAAATTCGGCATCGCGCATGCATGCGTGCCCGACAGCCTCTAGGGCTATTCGCCGGGCGCCGACATCCATTTAGTCGGCCCAGTTGTGGGAGCTCTGCTCGTGACGCAGAGCAGCGGTGCACTGCTCCTCCTCCATGCTGTGCTAGTGGCGCAAAATTAGCGGTACGCTGCTCCTCCGCCATCCGGTCGCGCTCCAACGCATCCTCAACTCCGCATTGCCATCTAAAGAGCGCCAGAATGCCTCCTCCCTCCGTCATCCTTCCGTGAAAAACCAAACACTAGCTCCAGCGGTGAGCACCCCTGGCGTCGCCTATTGTGGATGCACGGGGGCATAACGGACGTGGCGAGAGCGAGGGCAAGTGGTGGGCGATGTCGGGCCGGTGGGGGATCGTGATGGTTGCACCCGATCCGGTAAATGGACCGCACCATCGGCCCGTGACCCGCGAGCTGCCTCCGCATCGTACACGGAAAGGAGGCTGCGCTAGTAGTCCAGCTATTCGCGATGGTCTGCGGGGCATGTTGCCTCAACCAGGCATCGGAAGATTGCTTCGTGGTCGACCTAGACGTCCATGAAGACGCCGACGCGCTGAGCACCGATTCAGCCTCGGACGACAAAAGGGACAATGCACCAGGAATGTACCTCACGAACGAGGACGAGAATGCTAGCCTCCAATCCTTCCATGAGAGAAGCAGGATCGTCCGCGGCTCAGGGACCGATGCCTCCTCTGATAAAAAGGAGTCCCAGTCGGAGGCCCCGTAGGCGACCTGATGCGGAACATCCTATAGTCCGCCCCATGGACCTACCTACATCTCCCCAAGTGCCTAGTCGAGCGATGACACGAGCACGTGCAAGAGCACTCGAGACCGAGGTGACATCTCTCCTTTGTGACATTCCATATGACCCGCGTGAGACATGGCTACTACCTAAAGCCGAGACACTATGTGTGATTAGGTATGAAGAACACCCCCTCGGAGATGCTCATGATGATGGACAAGTCTCCAAGTACATGGATGAACAGGAACGACGAAAGGAACCAAAAACAGCTCCCAGGACACGGAAATCCGGCCGTCACCCTGGACATCCGGCTCCTGAAGGTGTCTACAGCAGCAGCACCTCAACCGATGAGCTACAGGGCCTGGACATCCGGCCAGGCCCCAGACATCCGGCCCGACAGCCTGGAAATCCAGCGCCTGCCCGGAAATCTGGCCCTCCTTCACAGAGTGTCACCGAAGCCGGCCCCCGCAAGCCCGGACATCCGTCATAGGACCCAGATATCCGTCCCGACACGAGCCGCTAGACATTCGGCTCCCAGCTCGGACATATGGCCCCTGTCTGCGCACAGTGAAAGAGTCGAAGCCCATGTATCCCTTCGGCCCCCTAGACTACATATTCTCCCCATCCTCCACCATTTTAGGGTAACCATTGTCTTAGCTCATTTTGGAGATTAGAGCATTGCTCATCCACTTGTCCCCCTACTCCATTGGAGGCCGATGCCTCGTAGGAGAAGACCCCCCAAGTGGATTCAAGAGCCCGTCTAGGGAAGATTCCCTCGTGGATTCAAGACCCCATCTCCTCATGGATTGGGAAGAACTACCTACCGCTTGTATCATCTTTTGTTGGATTTGGATCGTGTATCTCTCTTTGTGTACTTGGATCTAGCACATGTGTAATCGAATCTCGTTGATTGAGTGTTTCCTCTTGTGTGCTGTTCGTGTTCTTTGGGAACCCCCCTCCAAGTCGTGAAAGATCGGCCCCTAGGGTTCCACCCTACATCATCTTGGTATCCGAGCAAGGTTGATCACGATTTTGTAGTCTCCCCCTTCGTTTTCTAGCCTAATTTTATTGTGTTTTGTCCCAATTTTGAAAATACCCACAAAAATAGCCCTCCCAAATTTTTTGTGATTTGTTGGTGTGATGATGTTTTGTTGATTTTGATCCATGGATTTGATGTGTTACTCGTAGATCTAGCTTCTCCTAACTTTTTCCCCAATTCCATCCACGAAATCCCTCAAATTTTGCCCTGATTTTTTTTCTTTCCCACGAGATCCATCGAGTTCATCACGGATTTGGAGCCCCGGACATCTGGCCCGTGGCCCCTGACATCCGTCCCCCCGGACATCCGGCCTCCCGCAGCATCATTTCATCCACCACTTCTTCTTCCGCCTAACTTTCGCCAAATTTAGCCGGGTTTGCACCAGTACTTCCGCATACCACCACCGCTTTCCGCAACCACCGTCGCTTACCCGCTACCACCTCCGACAATTTTGACACATTTGTTTTGAGAATTTGAGTTGTGGTTTCCATTTCCTAACGTGTTTCAGCTACTTAGGGACGGTTTGACTCCAACATCATCGCCGTCATCTTCTTCATCGACAACGACCGCTTCATCATTTGACACCATCAACCGTAAGCAAGGGTGGTAACCTCGACAACACTCTCGTACATTATCCCTTGCCATTGCATTGTTAACCCCTAGCCCATTTTGCGTCACTTGCCTATCTAGACTACCATTTGAGTATTGCCGGGCCATGTTACTTGTGCACATTAGTGATCATCGTCTCCATTGCATATATACCATATGATCTCGGTATCCATATCTTGGCATCATCTTGTCATCACTAGTGCCACATCCTTGTTCCATACTTGGGATAAGTGGCCAAAGTAAGATATCAAAAAGATAAAAAGCTGATAAGCAAAAAAGAAAAGATAAGCAAAGAGCCTTTAAGCAAGTGCCATAGCATCATATCACATTGCATATAAGATTGTCATATCTAATCATCTTGGATCAAATTGAGAGAGAGACCGGAACATCATACATATAGCAAACTTGGGATAGAAGTCGTTGCATTTTGGCTTTGTAGGTTGTGCACAGGTCTCGTATCCGCCTATTGTGCAATCATGCTAGCGTCTCTCTAGAGTTGTGCAACAAGAGCATTTTTCGTGGATTCCACATTTTGAGCTCATTCCTTGGTTGCACGACCCCATATATCTATCCGTGTGTGTTTTTCCATGTGCCATTCATTGCTATTGGTCTACTGGTTTCATTTGCAAATTTGCAAATATTTTTCAACATTATTGAATCTTGCTAACAATCGCATAAGATTTTGTGCCACCATCCTCACCAAGCTACTCCAAGAGCTTTATTTGCGTAGGTGTGAGAAATTGACAAGATCCGGTACCAATTGTGCTATTTCCTTGCTACATTTTGAGTGATCATTGATCCATCACCAACATTGGATAAGGTACATTTGGTATAGGTCTTCCCTTTCTTCCACTCACATATTTTCTTCAGATAATGGATAGGCCAACCACTTCTTCGAATCCTCTCTTCATTGAGCAAGACGAGGACCCGAATAACTACGTCACCAAGAACCACCTATTCGGCGCACAAAGAGCTTTGCATCAAGCACAAGAAGCATTGGGCAAATGAATCGACATACTCGCTACCGACTTGCGACAATCCGAGCAACATACAAGAGACTACTTTGACACATCGATGGCATCTCTCAAGGAAGACATATGAGACTTGATGGCCAATCGCTCTTCTACAAGTTCGTCATACTCAAGACGGCGCCATTCAAACCGACATTTCTCGCACACCTCTTCAGAAGCAAGTCCTCCACGAGCTCGTCCACATCATCGCCAAGACCATGAAGATCATCAAGCACCACAAAACCCATTTCATGGCAATGGTTTACAAGGACGCCTCCATGAACGTGAACGCCTACGGCGTCAAGCTAATGAACCTTCGGTCCAAGAGCAAGCTCCAATACGCCAAGATCAACAAGAACAATAAGATGATGATGCCCTTCGACAAGAGCAATACCGTCGTGAGGAACAAGCCCTTGAAGCCCAACATGCTCTATGCGAATCAACAAAAGCCGTCAATGAGTGCAACCGCCAAGTATGTTTACAAGAAGAGGCCCTTCGCCGATAGTGATAAGAAGAAGCCGCACGCCTTGAGGAACGCCAAGAATTGAGGAACCGTGCAAGAATTCCACAACCTCAACGACAAGCTAAATCAAGTTGAGCATGAGGATCATGTGCTTCAAGACCCTCCACCATGGGAAGCGCATCACCATCATCACCCTCAACACAATGAAGAGCAACGCTACGGCAAACTCAAGTTCATCATGCCTATGTTCTCCGGAAGAAACGATCCCGAAGACTACCTTTAATGGGCATTGAAGGTCGACTAAATCTTTCGCTTACACAACTATGAATAGGAAAAGAAGATTGCCATGGCATCACTAGAGTTCCAAGACTATGTCCTCATTTGGTGGGAGCAAGCCATTGAGCATCGAGAAGCAAGAGGTGACCCACCCATCATAACATGGAATCAAATGAAGGATGTCATGCTAGCGCACTTTGTACCCATGTACTATAGCCGCGACCTCTTCTAGAAATTGCAACTCCTCAAGCAAGGCACTAAGTCCGTTGAATAGTATTACAAGGAAATGGAGATTGCCATGATTCGAGCTAATGTCAATGAAGATAAGGAGGAAACCATGGCATGTTTCTTGAATGGCCTCAACCATCCTATCAAGAAGATAGCCGACTTCCAGCCTTACTCCAACCTCCTCGAGCTAGTGCACGAAGCTACCAAGGCGGAGCGACAAGTGCAAGACGACTACAAGTATGCCAAGTACTCTTCCAAGACATATGGTTCATACACTCAAGCTTTAATGACTACACCGCCTTCTACCTAAACCAAACCTTCTACAAGCAACGGCGACAAGTCAAGCTACAAGAAAACTTCGACATCTTCCAGTCATCCTCCTACTACAAGCAACTTCAATCCAAGAGCTTCATCATCAACAACTCCACCGGATGAGACCGTCAAGACAAGTTCCATCAAATGCTTCACATGTCAAGGCCGAGGCCACAAGACATTTGAGTGCCCCACTCGGCGCACCATGATCACCAACGACGACGGCACCTATGATTCAATGAGTGAGGAAGAAATGGAAGCGCTTGAGCACGTGGCCATGCATCGGCGCGTGAATGAAGATGAAGATGACCAAATCTTTTGTGACAATGATTCGAGCCCCACTCTCATTGTCTCCAAGGTCTTGACACTTCAACATCAACAAGACGAAGACCAATGTTGCCACATCTTCCACAGCAAAGCGGTCATCAACAGACGTTCCGTGAAGGTCTTCATCGACGGAGGAAGTTGCCACAACTTGGCAAGTGAAGAACTATGCTCCAAGCTACAATTGGTCAAGATGAAGCATCCTCGCCCCTACAAGGTCCAATGGCTTAGCAACTCCGGCACCATCCATGTCAAGTATACCGTTCAAGTCTCCTTCAAGACTGGAGCTTACGAAGACACATTGGAGTGTGATGTGGTTCCCATGACCGTTTGCCATCTCCTACTTGGACTACCTTGGCAATTCAACCGCGGTGTCATCCACAATGAGATAACCAATCACTATAGCTTCAAGATGAAGGGAAAGGAGTACGTGCTACGATCTATGACACCAAGTCAAGTGATCTCCGACAAGCAAGTAACCACCCATCATGGAGAGAATAGTGACAGAGTGACCCACCACAACGAGAGTGAGCGCCAAAAGCCAAAATTGAGCGCCTCCATGATGAGAGACAAGAAAAACTTAGTTCTCTTAGCCACCAAAAGAGAGATGAGAGAAGTGTGTGAGAACCCATCTATTGTCACCCACTATGTCCTATTGTGCAAAGATGAAGCGACAACGACTAACACCTCTCACCATCTACCTTTAGTGTTGTCTAATCTATTGCAGGAATTCAAGGACGTCTTCCCCGATGAGCTACCTCCGGGTCTACCTCCACTACGAGGCAATGAACACCGCATCGACCTCATTCCCGGCACACCCATACCGAACAAGTCACCGTACCGTGTCAACCCGGACGAGACAGAAGAAATCCAAAGGCAAGTGCAGCAACTCATTGACAATGGACATGTATGTGAAAGCTTAAGCCTTTGTGCCGTTCTGGTTATTCTTGTGCCTAAGAAACATGGTAGTTTCCACATTTGTTCCGATCGTCATCCCATTAATGCTATCATCGTTTGTTATCGCTACCCCATTCTGCGCCTTGATGATATGCTAGATGAGCTTAGCGGAGCCACCGTTTTCTCTAAAATTGATCTTAAAAGTGGCTACTACCAAATCCGCATTCAAGAAAGTGATGAATGGAAAACCGCTTTTAAAACTGAGTTCGTCTTGTATGAATGGTTGGTCATGCCTATGGGCTTTTCCAAAGCACCCGACACTTTTATGCGTGTGATGCATTACGTTCTTCGCCCCTACATTGGCGTATTTGTTGTGGTCTACTTTGATGATCTACTTGTGTTTAGAGAGTCTCTAAAAGATCCTGTCATCCATCTTAGAACCGTTTTGCAAACTCTTAGAAATGAGCGACTTTATGCTAATATGGAGAAATGCAAATTTGGTGTTGACAAGCTTGTTTTCTTAGGCTTTGTTGTGCCTTCTAAGGGTGTTCATGTAGACGATGCTAAAATTGATGCTATTAAAATTTGGCCACAACCAACCAACTTGCAACAAGTGTGTAGTTTCCTTGGCTTAGCCGGTTTCTATCGTAGATTCATTAAGGACTGTAGCAATATTGCATCACCATTGCATGCCTTGAGTAAAAAGAATTCACCATTTGTTTGTGGCCATCCCAAGATACCACATTTCATGAGCTTAAGAATTTGCTTACATGTGCTCCATTGCTTGCATTACCCAACTTTGATAAAACTTTTGAAGTTCATTGCGATGCTAGTGGTAATGGCATAGGAGGTGTGTTGATGCAAGAGAAACACCCAATTGCTTATTTTAGTGAAAAACTTTCCAGAGCGCAACTTAAATCCCATTTATGACAAAGAGTTATATGCTTTAGTGAGAGTCTTGCATGTGTGGGAACATTGTCTTCACCCTCATGAATTTGTCATCCATACGGACCATGAGACGCTTAAATACCTTAAGGGTCAAACTAAATTGAATAAGTGACATGCCAAGTGGAGTGACTTCATAGAGTCATTTCCTTATATTATCAAGTATATCAAAGGTAAGGAAAATGTTGTGGCGGATGCTTTGTCCCGCAAATGTATGCTTGTAACTCAACTTGAATTGAATGTCATTGGCTTTGAGCACATAAAAGACTTGTATGCACATGATCCTACTTTTGCTATTCCTTATACTAAATGCTTGACGCACACATCTTGGGAGCGATATTATATCAAGGATGATTACCTAGTGAGAGCTAACAAACTTTCTATACCCGAGTGTTCCCTTCGTTTGTTACTTTGCAAGAAGCTCATGGAGGAGCATTATGGAACACTTTAGGTGCAACAAGACGTTTGCTACACTGTCCAAGAACAATTTTTGGCCCAAGATGTTCCGCGACGTCGCCTGCTACACCAATCGATGCTCTACATGTCGCAAAGCTAACTCTAAAGCTCAATCCCATGGTCTCTACATGCCACTTCCTATTCCATATCACCCATGGGAAGATATTAGTATGGACTTTGTGCTTGGTTTGCCTAGAACTAGAAATGGCAAAGATTCTATATTTGTTGTTGTGGATTGTTTCTCTAAGATGGCACATTTTATCCCATGCAACAAGATAGACGATGCTTCACATGTTGAAAATCTCTTTTGTAGGGAAATTTTGCGTCTACATGGAGTGCCAAACACTATTGTATCAGACCGTGACATCAAGTTCCTAAGCTACTTTTGGAAGACCCTATGCGCCAAGCTTGGAATCAAGCTCCTATTCTCTTCGGCATATCATCCATCAACTGATGGCCAAACGAAGGTCACGAACCAGACTCTATCCACTCTCCTACGCGTGTTGATCAAGAGAAACATTAAGGAGTGGGAGGAGTGCTTACCCATCGCCGACTACGCCTACAACCGCGCAAGACATTCGATTACCGGCAAGTACCCCTTCGAGGTTGTCTACGGCTTCAACCAGTTGTCCCCATTGGACATTCTACCACTACCTCTACAAGAGCGCATCAACATGGATGCGAGTGCACGCGCGAGCTATCTCAAGAAGGTGCATGAAGATACAAGGCACACCATCGAGCGCCAAGTACAACCCCTCGCTCAAGATCAACAAACAACCCATGATATTCAACATCAGAGATCTTGTGTGGCTACACCTTCGGAAGGACCGCTTCCCCAACGAACACAAGTCCAAGCTTCTACCTCGAGCCGACGAACCCTTCAAGGTGCTCGCACACTACAACAACAATGCATACAAGATCGACCTTCCTCGCGACAAGTACAACGTGAGCGATATCTTCAATGTTAAGGATCTCTCTCCCTACCATGGTGATGAGGTTTTCGATCCAAGGTCGGATCTTTCCCAAGGGGGGGAGATGATGCGGAGCATGCTATGGTCATCCCCATGGACCTACCTACATCTCCCCAAGTGCCTAGTGGACCGATGACATGAGCACGTGCAAGAGCTCTCGAGATCGAGGTGACATCTCTCCTTTGTGACATTCCATATGAGCCACGTGAGACATGGCTACTACCTAAAGGCGGGACACTATGTGTGATTAGGTATGAAGAACACCCCCTCGGAGATGGTCGTGATGATAGACAAGTCTCCAAGTACATAGATGAAGAGGAACGATGAAAGGAACTGAAAACAGCTCCCAAGACCGGACATCCGGCCGTCACCCTGGACATCCGGCCCCTGAAGGTGTCTACAGCAGCAGCAGCATCCCATCCAACGAGCTATAGGGCCCAGACATCCGACCAGGCCCCGGACATCCGGCCCAACAGCCCAGAAATCCGGCGCTTGACCGGAAATCCAGTCCTCCTTCACAGGACATCACCGAAGCCGGCCCCCTCTAGCCCGGACATCTGGCACAGGCCCCGGACATCCATCCCGACGCGAGCTGCCGCACATCCGGCTTCCAGCCCGGACATCCGGCCCCTATCTACGCACAGTGAAAGGGCCGAAGCCCATGTATCCCTTCGGCCCCCTAGACTATATATAGTCCTCCTCTTCCACCATTTTAGGGTAAGCATTGTCTTAGCTCATTTTGGGAGATTAGAGCATTGCTCATCCACTTGTCCCCCTACTCCATTGGAGATCGAGGCCTCCTAGGAGAAGATCCCCCAAGTGGATTCAAGACCCCGTCGAGGGAAGATCCTCTCATGGATTCAAGACCCCATCTCCTCACGGATTGAGAAAAACTACCTAGTGCTTGTATCGTGTTTTGTTGGATTTGGATTGTGTATCTCTCTTTGTGTACTTGGATCTAGCACATGTGTAATCGAATCTCGTTGATTTGAGTGTTTCCTCTCGTGTGTTCTTCGTGTTCTTCGGCAATCCCCCTCCAAGTCGTGAAAGATCGGCCCCTAGGGTTCCACCCTACATCACAATCTCCTTCCACCAAGTCATGATAATAGAAGCAACCATGAACATGCTACGCTCAACGGAGGCGATGGAGCCCCCGGCCTCTGGACCTCTGGCTGCGGGGCCAATACTACCCACGACGCAACCACAAACCAACCCTGTGCTGATGCCTCAGCCGCAAGTCAGCACAAGCCTCCCACTGAGTTCACCGGCAGGTCTCACCACGACTACTATAGTCCTACGAGGCACTAAGTCAGCATTACCACCGGTGACACGATACACCCTAAACTACCTTACGACGCCCATCACTGGGACAGACCCCGCGTCAAGAATGCTAGAGGCCATAACCGTCTCACAACTTAACGCATAGCTCGTGCTTCAGCAAAAGGTGCTGGAGGTCTCCGCCCGCGAGGCCTGATGGAACGAGACAAAGACGCGTAAATGTCTGCGTCGCCCACGCCGCCAACCATGGAACATCCTCGACAACCTCGCTAACCGAGGCCGAGAAGAAGGGGTCAGCTTCAACAAGCTAGAAACAGAGCCCGCAACGCTTCCACCTTCGACCCCGACCTGCTGCTTCCAAGCAGCGGCAGCACTAGCTGACCGACTGCGAACCACACCAGGAGAACCTAAGCTCCTAGCCGACCTCACCGATGTGCTCCACAGGACAGTGGAGCTCCAGGATAACATCTCATGATCAAGGGAAAAGCTGGCGGGCACTGAGAGCATCCTATCTGCCGCCAACCACCCAGCCCGCGAGGAGCATTAGGCGTCCATCCAACGAGTAGAGGCTGCGCAGGCGGCCGCTACCCCTCACTTACGACAGCCAATATCGGTTGACGCCCTACAACAACGCGCAGCCTGCCACCCGCAAACCTCGCACCAGTAGAATGACCCCACAACCAGCACAGTGGATGGGGAGCAGCAGAAACAAACGGGCTACACCTGGGGGCTCCCACACTGATATTTACCTCTCTCAGCTCGAGGGTCACTCTGGCATGCTTTGGGCAAGAGGTCGTATCCCACCCATTTCCCTAACCCTTCATCATCTAGGCCGTCGAGAAATACTCATGAGACACAAAACCAGAGCACTGGCTAAACGACTCCTAACGGCGGTCGAAATGGCTAATGGAGACATCGGCAACGCCCTCCGGCACATACTGCTATGTCTCACAGGGCACGTGCGCTCCTGGCTCAGCGGGCTCCCTCCCAATTCCAACCGTAATTCGGCAGACTTAGAGCACATTTTTCTCAACAATTTTTAGGGAACCTACCACATGCTAGGAAGCGGGGCCGAACTCCACAACATCATCCAAGAAGACAAGGAGTCATTCTGCGACTACGTCGCACGCTGGCTCAAGAAGAAAAATACGCTATCAAGCATCTTAGAAGAAACTACCATCAGAGCATTCGTCAACGGCGTCCAAGACCCCTTGTTCTGACACAAGCTCCGGAAAAAAGAGGGGAGAGGGAAAGTTGGCATCTCTGGCCGCCCTAATGAAGGTCGCAAATGACATCGCCACCAGAGAGGAAACGGCTCGAGCGGGCCGGTGGCCTCTCCCGGGCGCCAAGACTACATAGCCCATATGGGTCAAAGCCCCGAAGAGTAGGAGCTTGAAGAACAGAGAAGACCACAAGCGGAAGGAAGAGCAAGATTACGAGCTCGTCGCAGTGGCCAATGAAACAGACGAGGCTGGGGGAAAATGACAGTGCTAGAACGACAAGCCTAAGCACAATCCTCGCACATACAAAGAAATAATGAACGCGCCCAACGTATATTATAGTTACAACAATCACAAGGCCAACACTCAACATGAGACTCCAGGCTCAACGAGCAGCTCCGCCGTAAAAAGGGCAACCCAACCGCCGCAAACAATGAGGGCGGCAACATCGCAGCCCCACCAGTACCAGTGGCAAACCCGGAGTAGCAAGCCCACGGGTAAAGCCAGCGAGCGTTCCCCAAAGGCGTCTGGAGGGTCAACATGGTCACTAAGGCACGACGCCAAGCAAGGATGACATGTAGGCATCACCACACGAGGAATAGGAGGACTCCAAATACCTCGAGTCGTCAGAGCAAACAATCGCATTCGACCAAACCGACCACCTATCCTTTTTCGATTGGTTGGGAAGCCTACCGCTCATCCTCAACTTTGTTATCAGAGGCAGCTATGTCCCAATAGTACTGATGGATGGGGGCTCTGGAATAAACATATTGTACACAAAAAAGACATTGGAGCGACTGAATATACCAATGGAGTCCCTACGCCCCTCCAACATGGAATTTTGAGGCATAATCCCAGGGCGAAAGGCACAGCCCTTCGGGGAGATCACATTGGTGATCATCTTCGCTAACGGCATCAACTATAGATGTGAACTCATCAGCTTTGGGTTAGTTCCACTCGTCGGGGGCTGCGGCGCCATCCTAGGACGGCCAGCCTTCACACAGTTCATGGCCATCCCACACTACACATACATGCACATGAAAATGCCAGGCCCACGCGGCACAATCACCATTCATAGTTGCCCCTTACAAGCGATCAGATCAAAGAAAGCAACCTCGATGAACTCGCGGAATGGGGGCTGGAGCACAAGGAGGTCCGGCGAACACCCAGAGCCAGAAACTTCCCAAAGTACAATTGGGAGCGAGGACACCTATTGGTAGACCTCCCAGACAACAAAAGCTGAGAGGCCACAGAAGCACGCAAAATAGTCAAGGCCTTCACAACAGAGCTACAACTAGTAAATTTCATATTCGTTATTTACATTTCACGCATAAATTTCCCTTCCTAAGTAAGACTTCATAGAATAATCATAGCTAGTTCGATCATGGACCAGACATGCAATAATGTGATTTGTTATGCAAGCACTTCTGTTTTGTTACACTATATGATCACTAAATGAAGTACACAATGCATAATGTACTGAAACCCCCTTGGAACTCTTTGCAGATGGTATGAGAGATCTCCTTACTTGCGACCTGGGGGCTGCATCGTTTTTTGGACCCCCCCCCCCCCCCCCCCCCCGCAACTCAGCAGTAAAATGATGGGAACGAAGCATGAAAATCAAAATAATTCCTACGAACACCCAAGATCAATCTAGGAGGTGCATATGCATGAGAGGGGAGTCTACATACCCTTGTAGACCGAAAGCGTTAATGATCTAGAGATCGTGGTTGGCATAGTCACACTCCCATCGCGATCCAATCTGATCTAATTAGCACAGCATTTGCGGCACCTCCGAGTTTAGCACACGTGCGGCTCGGTGACGTCTCCTCCTCCTTGATCCAGCAAGCGAGGAATAAGACGTAGATGCGATTTGATCTGACATGATGGCATGGTGGTGGTGGTGGCAGCGGAACTCTGGTAGGGCTTCAGCAAGCGCTACATGGACAAGAAGTGGAGGGAGAGGGAGAGAGCAGCCGCCATGGTCAAGGGATGGGCTGCCCCTTGCACCTCCTCTCTATTTATATAGGAGGAGGGACGTGACCAGCCCTTGCCCCTCCTCCAAGGGAGGGGGTGGAAGCCAAGGAGGGAAAGAGTGCCCTCCAAGCGAAGTGGAGGGCCCTCCCCTTCAGGGTTTCCCCCCTAGGCGCATGGGCCTTGTAGGGGCTGGTGCCCCTAGCCCATTAAGGCCAGGTCAGCCCCCTACAACCCATGCTACTGTATGGGACATGGTGGAACCCTTGGTGGACTTCCGAACCCCTTCGAAACCCTCCAGGACCTTATGGAAGCTTCCCGGTACAATACCGAAAAAATCCAAACTTTTTCCAGAACCCCGATAACAAATTTCCATATACAAATATTTACCTTCGGACCATTCCAGAACTCCTCGTGACGTGTAGGATCTCATCCGGGACTCCGAACAACCTTTGGTCACCAATGTTGATATCTCATTAGTACTCTAGCACTGACAAACGTTAAGCGTGCGACCCTATGAGTTCAAGAATCTTGTAGACATGACCAAGACACCTCTTCGGTCAATAACCAATAGTGGGACCTAGACGCCCATATTGGTTCCTACATATTCAATGAAGATCTTTATCAGTTGAACCACGATGTCAAGGATTCAGTCAATCCCATATGCAATTCCCTTTGTCCGGGATTCGATCGTCGGTATCTGCATACCTAGTTCAATGTCATTACTGGAAAGTCCCTTTACTCGTTCCGTAATACAAGATCCCATGACTAAAACTCATTAGCCACATGAAGCTTCTTGTGATGTTGTATTACCGAGAGGGCCTAGAGATATCTCTCCTTCACACGGAGTGACAAATCCCAGTCTCGATCCATGTGACTCCACAGACACCTTCAGAGATACCTATGGAGCACCTTTATGATATCCCAATTATGAAGTGACATTTGATAGCACACAAAGTATTCCTCCGGTATCTGGGAGTGACATGATCTCATGGTCTAAGGAACAAATACTTGACATGAAGAAAGCTATAGCAAATAACTAAATAATCTGATGCTAAGCTTTCACATCATTCTCCTACATGATCCCATTATCAAATGACAACTCATGTCCATGGTTAGGAAACCTTAACCATCTTTGATCAACTAGCTAGTCTAGTAGAGGTTTACTAGGTACACAGTGTAGTTTATGTATTCACACATGTATTTAAGTTTCTGATCAATACAATTCTAGCATGAATAATAAACATTTATCATGAATGAGAAATATGATAATAACCATTTTATTATTGCCTCTAGGGCATATTTACAATAGTCTACCACTTGCACTAGAGTCAATAATCTAGTTTACATAGTTATGCATCTAACACCCATGGAGTCCTGGTGTTGATCATGTTTTGCTCGTGGAAGAGGTTTAGTCAGTGGGTCTGCCACATTCAGATCCGTATGTACTTTGAAAAGTTCTATGTCTCCACCCTTAATGTAATTATAAATGAAGTTGAAGCGGCATTTGATGTGCTTGGTCTTCTTGAAACTCCTTGGCAATGGCAATTTGTAACGACCCGAGACCGACGCTCCAGACGCCTTCCATGTTTTTCGTTGTTGCCTTGTGTTTTATTTGTCTGTTTCATTTCATCATGGCATCATGTGCATTCCATCCGCATGTTTTCTTAAAACTCGCATCCGTTCGTAGTTGCCGCTTCTCGCCTTGTGTTCGTTGACCTTTTGTCAGGCCCCTTTCTCTTTGTCGACCTCTCTCAGACCCCATCACATGCGTCCGAAAACTTCCCCCAAACACAACCGGACTGTCGTTACCGATGGGTCCGGATAATCCCCAAACATCCCTAAAATATCTTTGGTTCTTTGTTGGACTCTCCTAGCCTATTTATTCTCGACCGTCCGATCTAATCGGAGGGTCCAAAACTATGTTCCAATAGCCCCTATCTATAAATAGCAGGACAAACCCTAGTCTAGGCAGTCCCATCCATCCAATCCCTCCGTCGCCGCCAGTCTCTCACATCTTCATCGGGATCCTCCCAGATCCATCTCCCTCCAACCAGCGGCCGAGCCTCCACCTCTCGATCCCCATCCATCCAACTGCCCATCGCCACCGCAGCCTCCGACCACCTCCCGTGTTTTCCGCGGCGACCAAATTGCTGTAACCTACCCAGCGCCGCCACCTTCTGCTCAAATCCTGCAGCGCCACTGTCGGTGTACTAAGTATTAGGCCACTAGTACCCCGTACTTGTGCATGGGCAGTTGTAGCCATCCTTGTGGCAAGGCTTGCCGGGATCAGCTCGAGGTCGATTCAAGCCATCAAGGAAATCATCAAGTTAGAGAACTAAGGATCAGCAGATAAGCAGGACTGAAATCCGAAGGCCAGCCTCCCCGACAAGATCCTTGCCGGGATGGCCTTTGGGGCCCGGCAAGGCTTGGCGTCCGGCAAGGCTTGGCGCCCGGCAAGATTCGGCGCCTGGCGAGATTCTGCCACTGTGCCACCGCTTCGGCACAGTAACGTGTCTGACATTCTGGGTCCTTCTCTGGATGCGTGGCGACGCGCCAGTGGGGGAGAGCTTAAGCGGTGCTGATGGGATGGCCCCTTTTTCCATCCCCAAGAAAGTGAGGACACCTAAACGGACACCTCACGGTGCATTAAATGCGCTGGTCCTAATCCGTCAGGGGTTAGGTATGATACCCTGTAGCTACTTTACACCTCAATGTATGTACATCTTGCCACTGTGGAGACCCCTTTGAGCATATAAAAGGAGGCCCAAGGCAACTGCTACAGAGGGAGGAGAACTTCTGGCCCATTCTGCATGCGTAGCTGCTCTTTGGAACGTGTTGTTCATTGCGAGCGCTCCGGAAGGCTGGGTTCTAGAACATCAATAAGAACACAAAGCAGGAGTAGGGTTTTACGCTGATCAGCGGCCCGAACCTGGGTAAAAACTTCCCGCGTCGATCATTGGTTCTGCTCTTTGCGTATACCCCTCCCCCCACCGAATCGTAAAGGGGTCTCTCGGGATCCCATAGGTGTCGTGCCCCGACATCTTTGGCGCGCCAGGTAGGGGGATTGAAGGTTGCGTGAACCTGATCTGGTGGTCGGCGCCCTAGTTTCTTCATCATCTTCATCATCATGCCGCCCAAGAAGAAGAGCGCTGCGACAGTGCAACCGTCCGGGTCCGTTTTGCCTGCGCCTTCGCAAACAGGCGACGGTGTGGGTGCAGAAGGAAGAGGACTAGAACCCCCGCGGCGTTCTGGTGACCCAAGCCAAGCGAGCGGTATCGTTCGCAGTGGCAGTGGTAACTTGCACGCCGCTGGATCTAGAGATGGTGCTGTGTTGCCTACGGGTGGCACAACTAACTCTAGGGATCGAAGGGCACCAGCTGGAGCTCCCGCGCCGGTGCAAGCCTCGCGACCTACTCAGGTCGTGCAAGATGAGCGACATCATGGCGCTGGTGGTTCGGGGCGTCCCCACGAAAAGGTTTCTGCGCATAGATCCCAAGATGCGCGGGACCAGCATGCACACCGAGCTGCCGGCGGAGGTGGTGCGCGGTCGCGTGACCATGGCGGTGCTCCTTCTAACTTGGTTAGGAGTCAGAGCACCTCACGTACCTCGCACTTGTCGCCGCCACCTACGCCGGCCGAAGCCTTGGCACGTGCACAGCTGCTCCTCGATTTTCCTCCCGCTCCGGAGAAGATGGAGGAGTGGCGAGCTACTATCCAGAGCCTTATCGGCTTTGCCAACAAGGATGGACCGCAAGAGGCAGGGCCCTCGCAGCGGAGGCCCATCGATCCGGCGCGAGCCGGTGCAGAGAAAACCGGAGGTGGTGCAACTACAGTGCACTCCCCTCCGCGGCATCAGCGGCGGCCGACAACTAAGCAAGTCTACCGCCATGAAGAAGTTTCCACGGCGTCGTCTGATCCACGGATGCGTCGTGATCAGTGTCTGGTTCTCTAGGAACGAGGCAAAGAGGACGCTCGAACAACCATCAAGCGGCGACGGGAAGCGTGCTATCACTCTGATAAGCGCGCGGGGCCGGCTGTCGACGAGCCTGCGCTAGGGAACGTAGGAGACTTGCCTTATGAGGTAGGGACTCCGGCGTTTACCCGTGAGCTGCGGCAAGTCCGGTGGCCCAATTCCCGAACCTTTAAGCCAGATGTTCCGGAGAAGTATGACGGAAAGACCCATCCCTCGGAGTTCCTGAGCATCTACACCATTGCAGTGCAGGCTGCCGTGGGCCAAGATGACAAGATACTTGCCAACTACTTCCCGTTGGTGCTCAAGCCCAACGTCAGGTCGTGGTTGATGCATCTGCTGGAGAATTCCATTTCTTCCTGGTCAGATCTGTGCCATCAGTTTGTTGGCGCCTTCGTTGGAGGCCACCAAGCTCCTGGCCAAGAGAGCGATTTGCACATCATCCCTCAGAAGGAGGGCGAGTCCCTGCGCAAGTTTATGCAGAGGTTTAGCCGAGTGCAGTACAACATTCCCGACGTTCATCCTGCCGCTGTCATTAGCGCGTTCCACCAGAACGTGCATAACTGCAGAATGCGGGAAGAGCTGGCGATGAACAAAGTCAGGAGTATTGCTGAGCTTTATGCTCTGGCCGACAAGTGCGCTCGAGCTGAAGAGGGGAGGAAACTCCCCGGTGAGGCTGTTGGCACGGCAGGCGACTCCGAGGATGAAGACGTCGCGGCCCCATCAAGGAAAGGCCGGCGGCGGAACAGGAAGCGCGGAGGCAAGGCCGTGCTTGCTGTCGAGGAATCCGACAACCCCGGCGACGCCAAGAAGGCCAAGGTTGGTGACTCCGGCAAGGATCTTGCCGGGTGCCCTTCCTGTCAGGCCTTGGCGGCTGCCGACAAGTCGGAGAACTTCGGCAAGCAGTATTGCAAGATCCATTGCACTAAGGGCCACGATCTCCAGAACTGCCGGCAAGTTGAGCAGCTTGCCGAGAAGCAGAGGGCCGAATACGAGAGGCGAGACAAGGAGAAGGCCCAAGATGGTGCTGAGGGGTCCAACAAGAAACGCGGTGGCCAAGGGGGTCGCCGCGGTAAGGCCAGGCAGTAGAAGGATCGGCCCGCTCAGGGCCGAGATAAAGAAGGAGATGATGATGAGGAAGATGATGAATCCAGTGAGCAGGAATTCCAGAAGGCTACGGAGGCTATGTGCATTGATGGGGGTGCCTCGCTGCATTCTTCCCACCGCCAACTTAAACAGTGGATGCGGGAGGTTAATGCGGCAGAGCCATCCCCCGATGCGTGTAGGCCTCTGAAGTGGTCCAGCACGCCTATCATCTTTGATGCCGAGGATCACCCTGATCGCACTACTGCGGCCGGGCGTTTGCCATTGTTGGTTTCCCCAACAATTCGCAACCTCAAGGTGACGAAGATGTTAGTTGACGGCGGGGCCGGCCAAAACTTAATCTCACCAGATGTGCTCACAAAGCTTCAGATTCCCGACGAAGACCTCGAGGAAACGGGTACATTTCAAGGGGTCAATCCGGGAAGAACCCAGCCTAAGGGCAAGATCACGCTGCCGGTAACATTCGGCAGCGAGTTTAACTTCAGGACCAAAAAGGTGGTGTTTGATGTCGCCAAGATCCCCATGTCATACAATGGGATCCTTGGTCGGCCAGCGCTGGCTAAGTTTATGGCGGCATCACACTACGCATACAATGTGTTGAAGATGCCCGGGCCGTTGAGCGTCATTACTATCCATTCCGATAAGAAGGACGCGCTCATCTGTGCCAATCAACTTTACCGGGAAGCAGTTGCAGCACCTGCCGTCAAGGCATCTGCTCCTGCCACTGGAACTCCCGGGGGGAAGAAGAAGACCGGCAGGAACCTGGGCGCGAACTCCGGCAAGCGCGCCTCCTCGGAGTGCTGCTCTTCCGTCGAGGACGTACCAGGGAGTTCCACCGGCAAGAACAAGAAATCCAAGGCTGCTCCACCGGAAACCAAGAAGGTGCCTGCTAGGGAGGACGGAACGGGGGGAACTTTCACCATAAGTTCCACCCTAGATGACAAATAGGAAAGCGCGCTCGTTGCTTTCCTGTGGGCGAATATCGACGTGTTTGCATGGCAACCGTCTGACATCCCCGGTGTTCCCAGGAAAGTGATCGAGCACCACCTTGCTGTCTGTCCTCATGCGCGGCCCGTCAAGCAAAGGGTGAGGAAACAGGCCTTGGAGCGGCAAGAATTCATTGCCGAAGAGATTAAGAAGCTGGAGGCGGCAGGACTGGTCAAAGGAGTGCTCCATCCAACCTGGTTGGCCAACCCGGTTGTAGTGCGAAAAGTGAATGGGAAATGGAGGCTTTGTATCGATTATACAGATATCAATAAAGCTTGTCCAAAAGATCCCTTTCCCTTGCCGCGCATCGACCAGATTGTGCATGCCACCGCTGGTTGTGATCTCCTGTCCTTCCTTGACGCCTATTCAGGGTATCATCAGATTTTTATGGCAAAGGAAGATGAAGAGAAGACCGCCTTTATCACCCCATGTGGTACATATTGTTTTATACGAATGCCTTTCGGGTTGAAAAGTGCTGGTTCAACATTCGCCAGAGCAATCCAGATTGGTTTTGAGCCACAACTCCATAGAAATATGGAGGCATATATGGATGATATAGTGGTCAAAACTAAGGATAAAGCAACGCTTATTCAAGACTTAGAAGAAACATTTGCAAACTTACGCAAGATCAACTTGAAGCTCAATCCTGAGAAGTGCGTGTTCGGAGTTCCTTCCGGCAAGCTCCTCGGATTCTTTGTATCTTGCCGAGGAATCGAAGCGAACCCCGACAAGATCAAAGCCATTGAGCAAATTGAAGCGCCGAGACACGTCAACGATGTGCGTCGTCTTGCCGGCTATGTTGCTGCTCTAAGCAGGTTTATTTCCAAATCTGCTGAGCGCGCCCTGCCCTTCTTCAAAATTTTGAAGAAGACAGGTCCAATGAAATGGACTCCGGAAGTGGAGGCTGCGCTGCAAGATTTGAAGAAATACCTTTCCTCTCCGCCGACGCTAGTCGCGCCTAAACCACAAGAGCCGTTGCTGCTGTATCTGGCGGCAACAAATCAAGTGGTTAGTTCTGCGCTGGTGGCGCAGAGAGAAGCTGATGAGGAAGCAACACCAGCGGCAGGACCGCCAAGTGACGCGGCAAGATCTTTCTCGGCAAGGGTTGATCCCGGCAAGACAGGATCTGCGCAAACAGAAGAACTCATGCAGAAGAAGAAGGTGGTGCAGCGCCCAGTTTATTTTGTTAGCTCTCTTTTACAAGGAGCTAGATCAAGATATTCTGGGGTGCAGAAGCTGCTTTTTGGCCTCCTTATGGCCTCAGGGAAGCTGCGCCACTATTTTCAAGCACATGAGATTACCGTCGTCACTCGCTTTCCGTTGCAACGGATTTTGCAAAATCCGGAGGCAACCGGTAGGATCGTGGAGTGGGCGTTGGAGCTGTCCAGCTTTGGCCTTAAGTTTGAAAGCACTTCGACAATTCAGAGTAGGGCCTTGGCGAAATTCATTGCAGAATGGACCCCGACGCCAGACGAAGAAGTTCAAGAAACAACTCTCCCCAACAAGGAAATCGATCAGCAATGGATTATGTACTTTGACGGGGCTTTCTCGCTGCAAGGCGCCGGCGCTGGCGTGCTGCTTGTCGCACCCACCGGAGAGCACCTCAAGTACGTAGTCCAAATGCACTTTCCCCGGGAGAGTTCGACCAACAACACTGCAGAATACGAGGGTTTGCTTGCCGGTCTTAGGATCGCAGCAGACCTTGGTATCAAAAAGCTCGTCATCAAAGGCGATTCACAGCTTGTCGTCAGGCAGGTTAACAAGAGCTATCAAAGTCCATTGATGCAAGCCTACGTAGATGAAGTGAGGAAATTGGAAGAGCGCTTTGACGGTCTCCAAATGGAGCACGTTCCTCGTGCCGAGAACAATATTGCCGACGACCTGTCAAAGCGTGCTGCCCTCAAGTTGCTTGTGGAACCAGGAGCTTTTGTGCTCCAATTGACTCAACCATCCGTGGCGCCATCGATGCGGCAAGAAAAAAGAAGGAAGTTGAACTCTGGCCAGTACTTCCCGGCAGAGCTCCCCGGAGCCGCCGGCAAGGAAGTTGACGGGATCGACATGCCTACCGGGGAACAACAGGCTCCGACAGGGCCTCAGGCCCTCGTTGTCGAGACAAATGTTCCCCCGGCAGAGGAGATGCCTTTAGTCCTAGTTGTCGAGCCTCAGGCTCCAACATGGGCACAGCACATTGTCCATTTCCTTCAGACAGGTGAACTCCCTGAGGAACAAGAAGAAGCAGAGAGAGTAGCCCGTCGGTCTGTTATGTACAAGTTCGTCGATGATGTCCTATACAGAAAGAGACCAAACGGTGTGAAATTGAAGTGCATTCCTCGGGAGGATGGACTAGAGCTGTTGGCGGAGATACATGGGGGCATGTGTGGCTCTCACATAGGGTCAAGAGCGCTTGCCGGAAAAGCATTCCGGCAAGGTTTCTTTTGGCCTACCGCCCTCCAGGATGCGACTGCACTAGTAACCAAGTGTGAAGCGTGCCAGTTTCATTCGAAGAAATTACATCAGCCAGCTCAAGCTCTTCAAACAATCCCTCTCTCCTGGCCATTTTCGGTCTGGGGGCTCGACATACTGGGCCCCTTCCCCCATGCTACCGGGGGCTTTGAGTACTTGTACGTTGCTATCGACAAGTTCAAAAAGTGGCCGGAGGTGGAAGCAGTGAGGAAGGTGACAGCGCAGTCGGCTGTCAAGTTCTTCAAAGGAATTGTTTGCCGTTTCGGTGTGCCTAACAGGATCATCACCGACAACGGCACGCAGTTCACAAGTCGCACCTTCATGCAGTATGTCCAAGACCTTGGCGGCAAGATTTGTTTTGCCTCTGTTGCTCACCCGAGAAGCAACAGCCAAGCGGAGAGGGCCAATGCTGAAGTGCTGCGCGGTCTCAGGACCAGAACTTTTGACAGGCTGAAAAAGTGCGGAAGACGCTGGATTGATGAGTTGCCGGCGGTTCTTTCGTCAATCAGAACGATACCAAATCAAGCCACCGGCCAGACGCCCTTCGCTCTGGTCTACGGAGCGGAAGCAGTTCTCCCCACGGAACTCATATACGGATCTCGTCGAGTGCTCGCTTATGATGAGCTCGAGCAAGAGCAACTGCGGCAAGATGACGCTGTGCTCCTTGAGGAGAATCGTCTTCAGGCTGCTGTGCGAGCTGCACGCTACCAGCAAGCTTTGCGCCGCTATCATAGCCGCAAAGTTCATGCCCGAAGCCTTGAGGAAGGCGACCTTGTTCTTCGACGGATTCAGTCCGCCAAGAATTCAAACAAGTTGACGCCAAAGTGGGAAGGCCCTTATCGGGTAGTACGAGTCACCAGGCCCGGCGCTGTCCGCCTGGAGACCGAAGATGGCGTTCCAGTGAGCAATTCCTGGAATATCGAACATCTTCGCAAGTTCTATCCATAGGGCGCGGTTGCCGGGGGCTCCCGGCAACCACCCTTTTTGTACAAGTCTTGCCGGCAAGGCATGTGATCCTTTGTACAAAGCCAGGCGCGGACCCTGAGCACAGATGAATAAATTTAAGTGTTGTACATTCCCTTATTGATTCCCATGTTCATATTCATATATGCATGTTCGTCTAAGATGTTGTATGACACCTGATCCCGGTAAGTTCTAACGAACCGCCAAGGTTTCATCCCTTTATTTTCTCTTCTTTCTTTTTCTCAAAGACAGAAGGATTCCTCGCGTGCACATTTGCCGGGGGGGAAGGGAGATATGAATACCAGTTGGTGATGTTCGGAATCGATGCTTGCCGGAGGAAGAACAAAGCCAGAAAGCTAAGTCCTAAAAACTTAGAGCAAGTTTTTCTTTAATTACCAAGTTATTTCCTTGGACGATTTCGATTCTTGTATGGAAAATCTGCACGCGAAGGAACCCTTGCTGTAATCGGTTGCGCCCTTATTTTGTTTCGAGTCCGCTCAACGATTTAAGTGGCAGCACTGAGAACACCAAGGAGTCTTGCCGGCCGCTGCGCCTCCGGCAGGCTGCTGAAGTCCCGCACCCAGCGCTCGCGGCAGGTTGCGCGCCGACAAGTTTTTCAGTAAGCGTAGGATGAACTCCATACATAAAAGAATCAGACAAGGAAAGTAGCAAGCATGAGCCTAAATATAGTCAAATTATATTACATCCATGAGTTGCCGCAGTTCTAACTTAAGACTTAATTGTCTTTTACATGAGATGATGGCGGCAAGAATAAAAGAGAAGCACTCAATCCCTTCGCTGGCCTTCGATCCTTTTGATGGAGTCCACCTTCTCAAGGATTGGCGCGATGCACTTTTCAAGCGCCTCAACATTTGCACCCTTTGGCAGATGGCCGAGTGCACTGGAGAGGTCGATGCCGGGATTGCTGTGCACCACCTTGATGAGCACCTTGCGAAGGACGGCCCGGCAAAGCCGGCGAGTCTCGTTCGCCAGTTGGGTCGCCCGGCTGGACTGGAGCGCCCTCAACGCGTTGATGATGCTTTCAAAGAACATCGTCAACCTGGCACTTGAAGATATTCTTTCCTCGGAAGAATATCTGAAGTTCGACAAGTCCATGGTTGACAGTTATGCGGTAAGCTTCTCCGCGGTGGCGATGAGACGGCCAGTCCAGATCTCCACTCCCTTCTCGTACTCGTTTTGGGCAGCGGCGGCGCTCTTGAGCAGGTTCCTCTCTCCTTGGAGATCCTTGAGTAGAGCCTTCTCACGGGCCTTGCCGGCCTCGAGAGACTTCTGCAGCGTGGTCAGCTTCAGCTCCAGAACCGCAATACTATCAGCTGCAAAGGAGAGCTGCTTGGTCTTGTCGGACAGGGCAACTTGCATCTCCGCCAAGGAGTGGAGGGTTTTTTCCCTGTCCCCCTTGAGCGTCGAGAGCTCCTTGCCGTGCTCTTCGAGATCTGTTTCCAGCCTCTTCACTTTATCGCTCAGCTCGTTCTTGGCGGCTTCTGCAGCTTCGGCGGCATCGACGGCCTCCTTGAGCTTGCCGGCATGACTTGCAGTCAGAGCTTCGAGCGCCTCCTTGTGTTTCTGCTCCAGCTCCTGGATCCGCCGCGCGACAAGATTTTCGATGTCTTCATCCTTGCTACGAAGCTTGGCGGCGAGCGCCTGCTCATGTGCGGTGAGATCTTCTTCGTAAGCATCAAGAGCAACGCGGCGCCCCGTCAGGAGAGCATCTTCGGCAGCAATCCTTTGAACCGCTTCATCATGTGCCTTCTCCATATCTGATTGCTTTAGGAGGATCTCATTCCATTGCTGGCTCACTTGTTCTCGGCCGGCAACCAGCTCTTGGAGGGCCTCGGCGTGCCAGATTTGCATTTGTGCGACGCGCCTTTGAAAATCCGCTTCGGCTGCCTCGACAACTGCCATTCTGGAGTCCGCCTTCTCTTTTCGGGCACGATGGAGAGCCTGGAGTTTGCGGAAGTTCTCGCCCATGGCCTGAACGAGCTGATCCTCTTAAGACTTGCCGCTGCTAGCGCTGGGTTCGTCAACGACTTCGAGCCCGGCAGCGGCAATAATTTCCTCGAAAATTTCTCCTTCGGCTGGTGCCTCAGTGCTTGCCGTCCCTGGCAAGTTGATGAATAGATTCTCGCCAACCTTGAGATACTTGCTGAATGAGGGGCCTTCAGATGTTGATGGCTGGTCTTCAGTGGCCGCCTCACCAGTGACAGGGGGCTCTGTGGCTGGGGCAGCGCCTGGCGCTCCTGCGGCAGGAATGCTGTCAGTGCGGTCCTCAACCTCCCTGTCGCCCTCTTCAGCAGGTTCTTCGGCGATTTCCTCTTGTGCTGTCTTGGCGGCCTCCCCGTCAAGAACATCACTAGCCCCGGCAATGTCATCCTTGGTGGCCTCGCTGGCAGCGATCCTGTCTGCTTCGGCGGCGGCATCCCTGGCGGTCTCCTCGATGATGACGTCGACGTCCATATGTTCCATCACAGGGAACTCTGAAGGGCGAAGGAGGAAGACAGGATAAGATCGAGGTTTGGATTTTGAAGTGACTAAAGATAAAGAGATAAGAGGAAAAGAATAACAAGCACTCTGAGGCGATCGAGTACCTGCGTCGGGCTATCGAGAGGTGGCTTCGCCTCTCCCGGCAACTCCGGTTGCCGGGGGTGGGTTGCCGGAGTCCGTGCTTGTCGGCTCCCCCTCAATCATGACGGGCTCGTCGGCAGGATCTCTTGCCGGGGATGTGCTTGTGGGTGGAGCGGTCGATGAAGGAGGCACAATGGGGATATCTTCTCCTTGTTGCCGTCCTTCTCCTGCGAACCCAAAGATATCAGCGGCAAGAATGAAAGCCTCGGCACCAGCCAACAGAAAAAGGGATGATGAACTTACGCTGGGGGCTGTGTTGAGGACTGGACTCCGGGCTGACAACGACAGTTTCCGGCACGCTCGTGGACCCCGCCGGGGGCTCGTCGCCCGTAGAAGTCCTTGACCTCTTCGCCATCCTCTCCAGCAAGGTTTCTGTGTCACTACGGAAACAATACAAGCAAGTCAGCAAGATTGATGCAAATTGGAAGGTAGAAGCTGTGGCAAATACTCACTCTTCTTCCTCTCGCTCTGTACTAAAGCCGGAGATGTCAAAGTCGACCTCCGTTGCGGTGTCTGAGTGGGGAGGTGGAGGAGGGGTCCTAGGCCGCTTGGCTGTGGCAAGCGCTGGGGCAGCCTCCGGCGCGGTAGTACGAGACCCTCCTGCTGCCCCAGCAGTGGTCGCTGGTGTGGGTCTCGCGCATCGCGAGGGCTGTTGACGAGCCCCCTGCCGCGGTCCAGTCTTGTCGGCCACTTTCTTGCCGGGGGATTCGCCGCTCGAAGTAGGCTGGCTTGCTGGGATGCCTGATGCAGCTTTCCGAAGGACACGCTTTGTCTTCTTCGGGGGCGAGGGCTCTTCTCGCGTCTCCTCTTCGGCCGTGTCTTCGCCGGATGAGCTTTCAGCGGCTGCGCCGCCTTCTTCCCCGGCAACCTTGTTCTCCTCAGCGGGCTTTGCCTCCACTACCACCTCTGTGTCGCTGGCTTCCCACTCTATGAAGCCAACGCTGCCGGCCTCCGCGGCAAGATTCGCCTCCTCCACTCTGGTAGCGATGTAGGCTACCTCCTGATCAGTGGTGGCGCGGATAAGATCTGACTCTTGCCGGACAGGCTTCTCCGTCAAATTGTCGAAGAACTTCTGCGCTTCTTCCTCGCTTGGCTCGACCCAGGTCGGGTCAAGGCCGTGGGCGTTGAACATCGGCAAGAAGGCAATGATTGACCCCAAGGCAGAGTTGTTGCACAAGGGGACGATCCTTGCCGGCAGCCGGTGCTTGTCTTCGCGCTGGAATAACTTTTGGCGGAGAGCGCCAAGCTGCATAGCGGTCAGATTGTTGTTCAGCCCGGGGCGCAGCCTCATGACATCTGCCACGTTCTTGTACTCCCGGACTGGCCTCCCCCTGTTCTGCACAGGGGCGATGCGGCGGCGGAGAAAGTCGAAGCCGATCATCTCCATTGTCAGCCCGGCAGCCTTCAAGCGAAGGATCCTGGTAGTGGCGATTGTGAGCTTCTCGTCTTCTGCGGCGAGATCGCCCCAATCCTTGCCGCGGATCACCTTCTGTCGTCGGGGATGACAAAAAGGATGAGGATCTGCTTCCTGGATCCAGCACCATTCGGCCCGCCACTCGTCCCACTTTTCGCGGTAAACTCCCTCTGTGTATATCTCTTTGTTCCAAGCCCTTGGAATCCAGGCAATAGATCCAGAGAGAGCCTCTCCTTTTTGGATACGAGGGTAGAAATAATGGCGGAAAAGAGCAGAATTGGGGATCACACCAGCGAAATTCTCACAGAGATGGGCAAAGATAGACATGCAAAATACGGCATTCGGCGTGAAATCAAGAAGGCGGAAGCCGTACGTATACATGATGTCATTGAAGAAATCGGAAAAGGGGGGACAGAGCCCGCAATAGAAATATGCAGTGAAGAAGGGGTATCAGTCCGATCCACCTTTGGAACAAGCACCTGGGATTACGCGTGTGGTGGGGTGAGCTTGCGTTCCTTTCGCCCACATGCATTGATATCGCCCCTTCAAAGTTTCGGCGTCGAGCGTCGGAGGGAAGACGACGAGCCTCTTCCGCATATTCACCAGTTCGCTCTCCGGAACTTCGGCTTTCACCTCCTTGTCCGTGCCCTTGCCTTTGCTGGCCTTGGGCGGCATGGCGACTATGAGGACGGAAGCAGGGGGTGGAGCGAGCGCGGGAGCAGCGGGCGGAAGAGGAAAAAGGTTTCGCTCTGAGCTCGAGAAGAGGAAGGTGATGGCGATGGCCTGATTGGGAAGAAGAGGGGGGTAAATAGGTTTGCGCCTCCGCGACTTCTCCTTTTTATGGGGAAGGAGCGGGGCCGCCTTGTTTATCCCCCAATATGAATGTGCCTCTATAGGCGCGAGACAGTTTGCAGCCTTTTTGGCACGCTTCCCACGTCGCGCGCTCCGTGCGTGTAGTGGGGGGCACAGTAAAACGAGATATTTACGAGCAGTTAATTCCCTGCCACGCATGCCCGTGCACTGTTTGGGCCTAGCCCAACAACGCCTCGCACTCGTGTATGGCCTAGGCCCGGGGGCTCCTGTCGGTGTACTAAGTATTGGGCCACTAGTACCCCGTACTTGTGCACGGGCAGTTGTAGCCATCCTTGCGGCAAGGCTTGCCGGGATCAGCTCGAGGTCGATTCAAGCCATCAAGGAAATCATCAAGTTAGAGATCTAAGGATCAGCAGATAAGCAGGACTGAAATCCGAAGGCCAGCCTCCCCGGCAAGATCCTTGCCGGGATGGCCTTTGGGGCCCAGCAAGGCTTGGCGTCCGGCAAGGCTTGGCGCCCGGCAAGATTCGGCGCCTGGCGAGATTCTGCCACTGTGCCACCGCTTCGGCACAGTAACGTGTCTGACATTCTGGGTCCTTCTCTGGATGCGTGGCGACGCGCCAGTGGGGGAGAGCTTAAGCGGTGCTGATGGGATGGCCCCTTTTTCCATCCCCAAGAAAGTGAGGACACCTAAACGGACACCTCACGGTGCATTAAATGCGCTGGTCCTAATCCGTCAGGGGTTAGGTATGATACCCTATAGCTACTTTACACCTCAATGTATGTACATCATGCCACTGTGGAGACCCCTTTGAGCATATAAAAGGAGGCCCAAGGCAACTGCTACAGAGGGAGGAGAACTTCTGGCCCATTCTGCATGCGTAGCTGCTCTTTGGAATGTGCTGTTCATTGCGAGCGCTCCGGAAGGCTGGGCTCAAGAACATCAATAAGAACACAAAGCAGGAGTAGGGTTTTACGCTGATCAGCGGCCCGAACCTGGGTAAAAACTTCCCACGTCGATCATTGGTTTTGCTCGTTGCGTATACCTCTCCCCCCGCCGAATCGTAAAGGGGTCTCTCGGGGTCCCATAGGTGTCGTGCCCCGACAGCCACCCACCTCCCTCGTTTTCTTCACCACCCCAACCGGCAGCCTCGTGCACCCGAGGCCTCGCCTCTTCCCGAGCTCGCCCGAGTCCAGGGAGATGAGCTCCTCCCAAGGCAAGCCCCTGCTCCTGCTCAACCCTGCCGTCCGTCACGCCGCCGGCAACCAGCTCCCCGTAGCAGAGCTCCTCCTTCGCCGCTCCTTCCAGTTCCCGAACGGATTCGTCTACCTCCGCGCCCCACCCCCGAGCTTCTCGAGCCTGTAGCCGAGCGTTCTCCTCTCCCTCCTCGTTCCAAATCGAGAAGAGATTGATCCCGAGCTCCCTTCCTCAACCTTCGCCACCTCGTCGTCCTCTGTCGCCGGTGCGCCAAGCCCCGATGACCAGCAGGTCCCCAGCGTCACCCTCCTTCCCTGCCTCCTCTGCTATCTGCTCTCGATCACCGCTCTCTTATGTTCCTGTCTCCCCCATCATGGACAGGTACTGCCAAGCCGCCGCCGCTGGAAGCAGAGCTCCTCGACGTCAGCCAGATCCGACGCCCTGGAGACCCGCGACCCCGCCGGACCTCCTTCCTCCGCGCCAAGTCCCGCGCCTCTCCGTTTCAGCGCCACCACCTGCATCCCGCTCGAACGGATCAAGCAAGCCTGCTCGTCTCGCGTTGACCAGCTGTCGCTACTTCGCGACCGCGACCCAGCCTCCTCCAGCCCAGATCCAGCGGTGCCAGGCCGGCCCAGCTGCCTCCCCTTCAGCTCCTGGGCCGAACCCATGGTGAGGCTACCCCGCCGGTGCCCCTCTTTCCATTTTCCTCCTGTTGGGCTAACCAGTTTCGGCCCGTGTGATGTTTTTTTTCTCTGGACGAATTTAACTATTATTCCTGGATTTGCTGTTTTACAGTTTGACCCTCAAACTTCTTGCATATAATAACTTCACAACCGTGCATCGGATTAAAATGATTTCTATATGTAAAATACTTAGAATTTCATCTAGTTTCATAATATGCTGCTTTCATCCATGTTAAAATGTTTAAATATGCTGTTTGAATTAATTTGCATAATTGTCATGTTAAAATGGTTTATTTCATAACTAAATAACCGTAGCTCCGAATTAAATAAAGTTTATATGTAAATGAGGTAGAAAAATGCATAGATTAACATGGTGCACTTATTTTGCATGTTTAACAACTATAAAATATGGTTTAGGGCAGAACAGTACCAAATTCGAAAATTGCATATGAGGATTTTTCGAAATTGTTGTTTTGTTGTTTCCGGCCTCATTTAAACTTGCCTAGATAGGTAGATTTATTATGCTTCACCTCTTGCCATGCTAACTAACATTTAATATTGATGGGTAGCATAAATGAGAGTGAACTAAATATTTGAAGGTGGTGTTCTGTCAATATGCAACTCGTTGAATATTGAGCTCCACTTAATTTGTAGTATTGTTTGTTGCACTTTGCCATGCCATGTCTCTTTAAAATGGACATGCATCATACTTGATTGTGCATCATGCCATGGTTATGATAAGTGTGTTTACCATGTTGTTTGCTTCTTTCCGATTGTGCTTCTTCTCAATAGTTTTGGTTATGTTGCGAGTGTGAGGATTCGTTCGACTACGCCCGTTCGTCTTCTTCATGGATTCAGTCTTCTTCCTAGCCGGATTTCAGGCAAGATGACCATTACCCTGGATATCACTACTATCTTTGCTTTGCTAGCTGTCTCGATGCTATCGCTATGGCGCGCCACCTACCACTTGGTTATCAAGCCTCCCAAATTGCCATGTCAGCCCCTAACCTTTTCCACCATCCTAGCAACCGTTGTTTGGCTATGTTACCACTTGCTCAGCCCCTCTTATAGCGTTGCTAGTTGCAGGTGCAGTTGTAGGTTGTTCCATGTTGGAACATGGATATCATGGGATATCACAATATCTCTTATTTAATTAATGCATCTATATACTTGGTAAAGGGTGGAAGGCTTGGCCTTTTGCTTGGCGTTTTGTTCCACTCCTGCCGCCTTAGTTTCCGTCATGCCGGTGTTATGTTCCTTGATTTTGCGTTCCTAACACGGTCGGGGTTTATGGGCCCCCCTTGACAGTTCGCTTTGAATAAAAATCTTCCAGCAAGGCCCAACTTTGGTTTTACCATTTGCCTAATAACAACTAAAATTTTCATAGGGAGTAATTAACCCGAGGATTCTTAATCCACAACTCGGGCCAGTGCTCCTCATGAGTGTTGGTCCAAAACGGGCAGACTGCGGGGCCACCGCGGGGCAACTCGAGGTGTGGTTTTACTCGTAGGCTGACCTATCTGATCGTGGCCTGAGACGAGATACACGCGGCTACTATCAGGGTGTCGGCACGTCGGGAGGTCTTGCTGGTTTTGTTTTACCATTGTCGAAATGTTTTGTGAACCGGGATTCCGAGCTTGATCGGGTTGTTGGGACACCCCTGCAAGGTTTAATCTTTCCGGAAGCCGTGCCCGCGGTTATGTGGCAGATGTGAATTTTTAATATCCGGTTGTAGAGAATTTGACACCAGATCCGAAATAAAATACACCAACCACATGTGTAACCGTGACTGTCTCTTTTCGAGTGAGTTCGAGAAGAGAACGCGGTGGGGTTATGTTTGACTCGTAAGTAGTTCAGGATCACTTATTGATCATTACTAGTTTGCGACCGTTATGCGTAGTTTCTCTTCTTGTTCTTGTACTCGTAAGTTAGCCACCATACAAATGCTTAGTGCTTGCTGTAGCCTCACCACTTATCCATTCCATACCCATTAAGCTTTGCTAGTCTTGATACCCATGGTAATGGGATTGCTGAGTCCTCGTGGCTCACAGATTACTACAACAACAGCTGCAGGTACAGGTAATGCGATGATCCAATGCGAGAGCGATGCATGCTTGTTTTGGAGCTCTTCTTCTACTTCTTCTTCAATCAAGGGATAGGTTCTGGGTCAGGAGCCTGGGATTAGTAGGGTGGATGTCGTTCTTCTTTTTAGTTTGGTTTCATCCGTAGTCGAATCCTGCTCTTCTGTATGATGATTGCTATGTATTGATGAACTGTTGTAGCTTGTGGCGAGTGTAAGCCTTTATCTTGTATTCTCATATATTCAGTACATGGTATGTTGTAATGATATCCACCTTGCTATGCGCTCGAAATGCGGTTGTGCCCCAATCATGAGTTCATCACGTGATTGGGATATAATCGCATCTTCGGCGCTACAAGTTGGTATTAGAGCCTTACCGACCTTAGGAGCCCCCTTGATTGATCGAACCGTTGCCGTTGTCGAGTCTAGAAAAAAAAAAACTATTTTGAGTGTAGTTATATATCGGAGAGTAGGAATTCTTTTTACTCCTCATCCCCTCCATCGCTGTGGTGAGGAATCATGACGTAGGTGCTTTTGTTTCCATGACTCTCCTTTTTCACTCAAAATTTTTTAGGATCACGCGGGTATTGTGGAATCGGTCTGATATAATTCTGACGGGGATTCTGTCTTGGTGCCTCCTGTCATTTAGGGGTTGTGGCAGTGTCCCGGGGAGTTGAGCTCCAAGGTGTTTTTGTCACAGTGCTTATCATTTCAGTTTCGGAATACCAGAGGACGCCAACATCGAAAACTCTTCTATACTCTTTGTGCTAAGAGTAGTTTGGCGACACCCAGTATTGGGGAGAGTGACCAGATGTATTTCCATAGCTAGTATAGGGGATGTTTTTGAAGGTCTGAGGTACATGATTTCCGCGGTTTTCTTGGTTCTATGTTGACGGATGGATACAGTTGGAGCGTAGGATTTGTTAGTTGTGTGAGATATTTGTGCCTCCCTGTATCCCCAACACTAGATTTTATAACCAGAAAGTTTCAGGAGTTTTTAGGTGGGAATTCAAGTAGTTACCTAGGATTTCTGTTCGACAGATGTATGAGTTGAGATTGGGGTCCAACGTCTAGTGGTTTGTTTTTCATGGTCGATTTACAATGGTCGCGAGATGTCTTAAAGAATCCTTGGCTATGCTGATTCAGGGACATCTCGTTTGTCATTCATGATGTCCACTGTACGTCGTGCCCGTGGGGCCTCATCGTGAACACTTTGGGCGAAATCTCTATCATATGTTTGTTTCCGGCTTATTCTGCAAGCCAATCCTTTGTTTTGTTTTGACTTGTGGTATTCGAGTTGCTTCAATGTCAAGTGTTGATTCCATACTTTTCCTATGTGGTGTTCTCAAACTTCTATGTGAACACTAATCCTTCTTTATCATCGAGGTTGTCATGTTAATTCTTTTCCAACCGGCGTGCTTCTCTTCAAGTGGATCCGATCATTTCAATATCCGCAAGATCAATTCTAAGTTTTCTCAACGGTGTTTGTTCCATCCGTCCCAAGTTGCCTTTGTTTTTCCTGCCCTCCCACCCTTTTCTTCAAGCACTCGGATTTCTTAATCCAGTATTCATTTTATTGATGTGAAGTATTTTCATTCTTTTCCTTCAATGTTCTTATCCGGTGATTCTCATGAAGATGCTTAGGAAGCTTCAAGTTTATCATTCTTCATTCTCATTTTCTTCTCCGGTGGACTAAATTCAAGCTTTGGGTGTTAATCATATCATTTTCATTGGTTCACATGTTTTCCAATGTTGGAATGTCTTATCCAAGGCTTCTTATTTATTCAACTCTCTCTATTCTTCTCCAGAGTGCCGCAGATATCTCAGAAGATTCATGTTTCCATTCTTAATCCATTCAAGCTATTTTGAGGTTGTTATCTCATTCAAGCCATTTAATTCAACCGGTGCAATCTCCCCTTTCAATCAATCGTTCAACGGTGTTCTCTTTTGAGTGGGCCCATAACCCATAGGTTTTTTCCCAGGATCTTACCTGACTCTTCTAATTTTTTCCGGAGTTATTCTCCAATACTTTTAAAGTTTGACGTACGGATGAATTTCATCAGTCAGATGCCTTCTCCAAGGTTGCTTTCAAATTCTTTTCATCGTTGCTTCAACCTTTCTATTCTTCATTCTGGAGTGCCTCAACAATTCATGGTGGTGTTTCTCGTTGTCATTCTCGGATTTTGAAGACCGAAGAAGAGTTCCTCTTAAATCCTTACCCGTTCTTACAAAGATGTGTAGTTCAAGCTTGATGCCATCCTCTCATGATTGTTTTCGATTGTGAGGATTCTTTTCACGCATCCGACGCATTTCAGGAGTTGATTTCCTTTCTCGATCATCCGAAGGCCATCATTTTTGAATATTACTCATTCTCAGCTTTCAGCTCTCGTTCTCCAAATATTACCGCTGCATCGTTCAAGTATACTCTAGTCTACTCGTGATCTCTTCGTTCGCTTATATATAAATTGCCTAAAGTATCTTCGAGCATTTTCTAATTCTTCTCGGCGATTCGTTCTCTTATATCTAAATTTCCTCGAGTATCTTCGTTCGTTTTCTATTCTTCCCGGTGATTCGTCCCTTTGCTACTTTCATTTTCAATTCTTACGATGGTTCGTTGAAGACCTTCCCAAGTTTGTTCTATCTCTCTTTAATCTTTTTCAGTGAGAATAAGTGGCATGCCAAATCCATTGCTTGTCATCAATTAAAGTTGATGAAGGGTAAGCATGACATAATTCTTATTCTTATTTCATCGAGGTGATTTAATTCTTTATCCCGGAGGCTCATCAAAATCCTTGGTTCAAGTGTTTCATCTTTTCCTTTCCGGAGTTCCAAGTTTTCTTGGTTATGTCGTCGCGAAGCTCCATCTAAATCATTGCAACACTTCATCTTGTTTTTTTTCAACTTTCCTTTTGTTTGATCATTCTTTTATTACCGGAGTTCTTCTCGGAGGCTCAACATGGTGGTTAATTAAGGATTTAATTCATTCTCGAAGTGTTCTTCAAGATTCTCGTTCGAGGAGCTCAAGTATTCTTTATTGTGCATTCCGAAGTGCAATTCTTCTTCATTATCTTTTGAGGTGGTCTTACATCATTCTTGACAATTTCCTTTCGTGTTTCATGATTCACAAGTTATCAAGAATGAGATATTTAAACCCATCATTCTCTCTTCATTCATGAGTTCTTTCAACCCAACAATTTCTTCGTTTATGTTATCTTGGTATAGATTTCACCTAAATCCTTCCATTGGGAATGTTGCTATTATGGTGCTTATCAATGACCCAAGTTTTCTCCTATCCACTCGGTGAAAGAAGTTTTTCATCTCTTCGTTGATCTCAAACAATCAATTGTTTCCGTTAGTGGCTGGTTGTCACCTCATAATTTTGAGATGTTTTCCATAAGCCCACAACTGTCCAAATTCTTTCATTCTTGTTCCTTCTATCTTGTTATACCGGTGTGGTTTCATATTCTTTTGGTTCGTTAAGCTCTTGTTTCATGTCTTTCAACCAACAAGGTTCTCATGGTATTCCTTGTTTTCGTTTACTTCCAGAGTGGTCTCGATTTTGTTCATCTTTGTTGTGTCATTTCTTTCGAGCTGTTCCACCTTCAAGGTTTGTTGGTTTCACTCGCTTGTCAAAGAAGCAACTTTGTTTTACCCCTTCTTTCCATTTTCATCCCTAGATCTCGGGGCGAGATCTCTTGTAAGTGGAGGAGAGTTGTAACGACCCGAGACCGACGCTCCAGACGCCTTCCATGTTTTTGGTTGTCGCCGTGTGTTTTATTTGTTTGTTTCATTTCATCATGGCATCATGCGCATTGCATCCACATGTTTTCTTAAAACTCGCATCCGTTCATAGTTGCCGCTTCTCGCCTTGTCTCCGTCGACCTTTTGTCAGAATAGATTGCCAGGGCAGGGCCCGCAACCACGCCTTACGGGTAGAACTTATGAAGATGCTCAATATTCCATGAGTTTTGCATATGGATGCCATCTTTGGTCTCCAGATGGATTGCGCCAGGTCTGGTGACACGTACCACCCGGTAAGGGCCTTCCCACTTTGGTGTCAACTTGTTTGAACCCTTGGCGGACTGAACACGCCTAAGGACATGGTCACCTTCCTCAAGGCTCTGGGCATGAACCCTGCGGCTATGATAGTGGCGCAGGGCTTGCTGGTATCGTGCAGCATGTACAGCTGCCCAAAGACGATCTTCCTCGAGGAGCGTGACATTGTCATGCCGCAGCTGCTCTTGCATTACTTCATCGTAGGCAAGTACTCGAGGTGACCCATATGTGAGTTCCGTGGGGAGCACTACTTCTGCACCATATACTAGGGAGAAGGGAGTCTGGCCAGTAGCTCGATTTGGTGTCGTCCTGATTGACCAAAGAACCACCGACAACTCATCAACCCAGCGCTTGCCGCATTTTCGCAACTTATTGAAAGTTCTTATCTTAAGCCCTCACAGCACTTCAACGTTCATCCTTTCGGCTTGTCCATTGCTCCTAGGGTGGGCAACAGAGGCGAAAGAGACATTGCTTCCAAGGCTTTGGATGTACTGCATGAACGCGTGGCTTGTGAATTGTGTGCCATTGTCGGTGATCACCCTGTTGGGTACTCCAAAATGACACACCAATCCTTTAAAGAACTTGATAGCTGATTGCATAGTCACCTACCTCACTGGCTCCACTTTGGGCTATTTTCTAAACTTGTCGATTGCCACGAACAAGAATTCAAAGGCCCCGGTAGCATGGGGAAAGGGGCCCAAGATGTCGAGCCCCCAGACTGCAAAAGGCCAGGACAAAGGGATTGTTTGAAGGGCTTGAGCAGGTTGGTGAATGTTCTTGGAATGGAACTGACAGGCTTCACACTTGGTGATGAGCTCAGTTGCATCCCGGAGGGAAGTGGGCCAGTACAATCCTTGCCGGAAAGCTTTTCCGACAAGTGCTCTTGATCCTAGATGCGAGCCACACATCCCTCCATGTATCTCTGCCAACAACATTAGTCCATCTTCTTGACTGATACACTTCAACTTCACACCATTCAGCCTCTTTCTGTACAGTGTGTCATCCATAAACTGGTACATACTTGATTGACGAACCACCTTTTCAGATTCCTCTGGATCATCGGGAAGTTCTCCAGTTTGTAAGAATTGGACTATATGCTACGCCCATGCCGGTGTCGGAATCGAGTCTCCGAAGACCCAAACAAGGTTCGAACTCTCGAGTGTACGCAAAGAACTCTGCTAAGCTACAACTTGCTGCTCACCGCCTCACGGCTTGGCTCTGGCGTGCTCGAGCAAGAGGGAAGGAGAAATGGACACGAGATTTATCCAGGTTCGGGCCACCTTATTGTGTAAGACCCTACTCCTGCTTTGTGGTGGATTGCCTCGCAAGGAGGATGAGTATGCACTAGTACAAGGGTGAGCTGCCTCGCGAGGGCTCAAGGGGTGAATGGATTTGATCATCTCTAAGGTGGTGGCCTAGCTATACTTATACTGGCCCGGTCCTTTTCCCCTGAAAACTCTAGACGGGAAGGGATACCACAACGATCAATTCGAAGGGGGACAGGAGTACACCCTATCGTGACTAAAGGTGGTCTTTGTCTGCAAAGCTTCTGGTGGTGACGCACTGGTGGGCTCAGTGATGACCTCCATCCTGGCTCGTCTGTGGTCTTGGTCTTGTTGCACCAGAATGGCAACCTTTGAGGGATTCCTCGGGAACCCGCGTACGTCCTTGTCCCTCTAGCACCAAAGACGAAACTGTCCTGGACTGCGCCCGCTGGCGCCCTCCTGGCTCCGGTCAGCATGGCTCACGTCACCACGCGCCTCGTGAGGCGGGGTGCGAGCCTAGAGATGTCCGCTCCTCTGGACGCAGCCTCAGGAGACCGCTCCTCGGGAGGCCTTGATGTAGTTCGCCTCGCGAGGCGGAGGCCCTCGCAAGGGTCTTGCTCGTGAAGTCTTGGCTCTGGGCCGAACCGAGCCTTTAATGATGCCACGCGATGGCCCGCAGGCAGACGGGCCTGGGTACTCCCGGTCCCAGAACCCCGACAGTAGCCCCTGGGCCCACGACGCGTACGGCCCTGTTCGGAGGTGGAGATGAAGAGGAGAGGCGAAGCAGCGTGGGCCCTGACCGCCTGCGAGGCACGGACACCCCCACTTCCGCATGTCGCCTCGGCAATTGCCCAGGCTGACATAAAGCCTGGCGCGCGCCGTGGGGCCATCATTGCTCTCCCATCTTGTGTCTTCCTCATCCTGTTGCGATCCCCTTTCTCTCGCGCGAGGTTCCTCTAGATCCAGATGGAGCACCGCCTTTCCTTCCTTCTCAGTGGCACTAGCGATTTCGCGAATGGCGCCCGTCGGGAAAGCAAAGTTTGCAACCCCGGTCGCGAGCTCCCCCTCCCTCGCGCCGATGCTCTTAACCTCCTCCATTGCTAAGGAGGAGGACCTTGATTTGGTGCTCCCGTTGATGGCCGGCGACCTGAACGAGTGGGACGTAACCCAGATCTGGCCCAGCTCCATGGCAAGGAGCAGCCTGGCGGAGTCCGTCTACCCTTTCTTCCTCCACAACGTCTTCTCCAAGCTGGTCCCGCCCTTCTCCGAGTTCTTCTATGCCATCCTTGAGCACTACCAGATCCATGCCCTTCGCCTCCAGCCCATCTCCATTCTCCTCTTGTCCATCTTCGCCTTCTACTACGAGGCTTTCATGGGCGTGAGGCCCTTAGTGGTGCTCTTCTGCCATTTCTTCAGCCTGCGGTTCACCGCCCGGGCTCAGCGATCCGCGTGCGTCTCCTTCGTCAATGTGCTCAGCGGAAACTCGCTCCGGAAGGCCGGGAAGAAGGTGGAAGGTTTCCGGTAGCGCTGGGTCCTCCTGCACGCTCGTGGCACCGACCCGCACCTGGTGCCTCTAGTGGAGCTGCCCGAGCAGTCCTCTGAGTGGGGCTTCGCAAAGCTCACCGATCCTCGAGCAAAACCCGTCCTAAAGAAGATAGCTTTGCATATGAAGGCGAAGCTGCTCACAGGGGCGATGATCGTGAAGGAGTTCCTGGCGCAATGCCTCGCGCCACTCCAATCGCATTCGAAGCCCTTGTGGGAGTACGTAGGCGTGAGGGACGCGATGAGGCTGCATGCCCCCGGCCTGACAGGCACGGAGCTGGATGTGGCCTTGTTCACCCTGCTCGGCTATATCTGAGGGGATATCCCTGAGGCCGTCGCCCTGTTGTATAGCCGCGACGACAAGGAGGAGCTGGTCGCAGCCATGCCCACGTTCAATGAGTGGGGGCCCGAGTCGCGTGACCACCCTGATTCACCCTTGGTGCTGTCCTCCGACAACAGTGACGACGACGAGGACTCGGAGGAAATGGAGGAGGATGACCTTGGGAGGACATCCCCACCGTCACAGCACCATATCCTCCTCAGCCTCGAGGACGATGACGATGCTGATGAGCTCCAGGACGCAGATTCCCCAAGCCATGTCAGGGTATCCAGGAGGGCGGAGTCTGCTCCCCCGACTGCACGAGCGTTTGGCGGGGCGGCCCCAGGCAAGGGGGCGGTAGCTTCCCCTCCCGAAGGCTCTCCACGCCCCATCGGGGCGGTCATGGAAACGGGCCTTGCCCCGCCATACATGCAACCAACGACCGGGGTGGCCTCTGTCGAGCCAGCCGCGGTTTCACCAGCCATGGCCCCTCAGGGGGATCCCCTCGCCCCTACGGACAGCGGCGCGGTAACGGGGCCTGCAGGGAATCACCCCGACAGTCCTCGGGGCGAAGCCAGGGCCACGGCGAAGAAGGATGGGGGCGCATCAGCCTCCGAGGAGGAGAAGAAGAGGAAGTGGACCGCGCCAAACGAGTAAGTATCCTCGTTTTACCTTTTAACTGCGCGCTCATAGTTCATATGTTCATATGGCCCCTCATTGTGTCGAGCAGAGGTGATAGCGCAGAGAAGAAGAAGAAGAAGACCGCCATTGCGAAGGTGCCTACCATACTGAAGGCGGGTTCGACGCTCGACCGCAACTTCGGCGGATGCGGGGGCACGCAACGCCAATCTGGCGCATCTCTCGGGCGCACAGGCACCAACGCACCAGGGCGTGCGGGCGCACCACCTCCTCCTGGCGCTTCATCGGCACCCCCCGGAGGGCTGGCCAACAAGGATGCGGAGGCTCATCATGCGACGCTCCCTACCGTGGTCGCAACAGCTCCGGTCATGGGCGAGGGGGCGACGCCCCACCCCACGCTGGCCGAACCCAACTCAGGGCACTTAGTAGCGCAGCCACAAGCGGTGCCGACTCCCGTGACTCAGCAGGCTGAGGTGGCAGTCGCCCTTGCCATGACACAGAAGTCAGGCTCGGGGAAGGACCCGGAGATCCTGGTGCCCCAAGCAGATCATACCGACACCTCATCGGCTACGGTTCCAATTAGTGCTCCGGCGCCACTCCCTCGTCAGGTCCTCACGCTTGCAAACTGCGGTGCCCTGATCAGGCACGGGGCCCTGGCCGATGCTTACGCCATGCTCGACCGGTTCAGGGCAGACCTCCGAGATGCCGACAGATGCCTCGCCAGGGAGCGTCTGGGCTCGCCTCAGTGTGGCTCGAGGTTGAGGTGGCAACCAAGGAGGCGTGGAGCCAGGCCGAGGCCGCAGCTACAGAGAGCAAGGAAGAAGCCGCCCATGCAAGAGCGGCACGTGACGAGGCGCTGGTTGAAGCAGCAGCGACCACCAAGCGCTGCAGCTAGGCGGAGGCCAGCCTGAAGACGCTCCAGAAGGAACAGGCCACGCGCACGCAGCAACTCCAACTGCTGGAGGATGATCTCAAGGCTCGCGAGGCGAAGCTTGCAGATCGTGACTTCGCTCTAACGAAGGTGGGCGTCGAGCAAGCCGTGGAGCGTGAGCGCCTAGGCAAGCTGCAACAGGAGGTGACCGAAGCCCAATCGGCCCACGCCAAGCATGTCTCCGAGGCGAACGCTCGGCTGGACGCATGGGAGAAGATCCTGGCCGACGCCGACGCCAAAGCAGCAATGGATCCTGCCGCTTTCTCTTCGCTCGAGCTTTGCCAAGCGCTGAGGTCCATCTACTGGGAGAGGTTCGAGGCGGCGCTCGCCACCCCAACACTGGCTACGCTGAGCTTTCCTCCAAGCTCACGGAGGAGCTCGAGGGCGCTGTCCAAAAGGTAGACGATGTCCTGGAGGAGGAGTGTCGCGGCCTTTTCTCTGTGGCGGCAACCCGCGTCTTTAGCCATCTTCTCCTCCGCGATTCTAACTTCGACTTCAGTGCAGTAACAGGCCCAGTCACCGAGGAATTCCGCAGCGCCATAGCGGAAGCCATGAAGGATCATGTGGCCGCGCTGCTCGGGAAGTTCTGCCTGCAGCAGTGACGAGGCACCTGGCGGCAGCAATTGTGGCGACGGCCCTTCCTCCTAAACTTTCTTTATCATCCTGAAGCAGACTAATCATGCCTCGCAGAGGCGTGAGACTTTGTTTAAATTTGAGATGCACTTGATGCTTGTAATGACTGTTTGAACTCCATAGTTTTCTTTCCATGCTTGATTTCATTTCTGCTTGCCTTTGCGCTCTGGGTCAGCAGGGCCTGGCCCCGTGCATACCTCGGCCGCCGTTGGAATGTTAGGTCGTCCGCCAGCGCGGAGCATGGGGCTTCCACCTGGGCGTTGGTGGGAGCGCCCGTGGGGTCGATTAGCTACGCACCGGGAGACTCCGGGGCTTGTACAGCCCCACTCATTATTACGTGAGAGTGTCACGGGTAGAACTTTCGGAGATGCTGGATGTTCCAGGCATTCTGGATGGGGACCCCGTCCTGTGTCTCCATGCGTATGGCGCCTGGCCTAGAGATGCGGGCAATCCTGAACGGGCCCTCCCACATGGGCGAGAGCTTGTGAAGGCCCTCCCTGGAGAGGACCCACCTCAGGACGAGGTCTCCCACCTCGAGGGTTCGGGAGCGGACGCTACGGTAATGGTATCGCCGCAGCGCCTGTTGGTACCTCGCGGCGTGGAGCGAGGCTGGGCGACGGGCTTCCTCCCCGAGCACGAGGTCCGTTCCCCTTGAGGCATCCTGACGTGCCTCATCGAATGCCAGGACCCGCGGGGAGTGAAGCCTGACCTCGTGTGGGAGGACCGCCTTAGCCCCGTAGACGAGGAAGAACGGGGTCTCGTCGGTGGGCTTAGTCGCGGTGGTGCAGATGGACCACAACACGAACTGAAGCTCACCGAGGCCAACCCCTACCGCAGGCCTCGAGATTCTTCTTGAAGCTCCATGTCTTGAGGCCCCTCAGGACCTCCGCGTTGGCACGCTCAGCTTGATCGTTGCTCCTTGGGTGCGCCACCGAAGCGTAACATATCTGCGTTCCAATGTTAGAACAATATGTCCTGAAGATGTTGCTTGTGAATTGGGAGCCATTGTCAGTAATGATGCGGTTAGGCACTCCGAAACGGCCCACGAGGCTCTTGATGAACTTGACGGCCAAGCTGGCGGGAATGGAGCGCACGGGCTCCACCTCCGCCCACTTGGTGAACTTGTCGATGGCGACGTAGAGGTAGCGGTATCCGCTGGATTGCCTACAAGTGAGGAACATGATAGCCCTGAGGAATTTGAGAGCTCAATTTTCCGCCCGTTGCTGTGCTATGCGCCAGCTGTCCAAAATATCCTATCCACCTAATAGCCATATCATTGAAGGGCATTTATGTCTTATCATGTCGGGCTGCTCCCCGACTATAAATAGCCGCCCCCTACAACCACTAGTTGGTTGGCTGCTCCGAGAGAAACTGACACTTGTCATTTAGAGCATCCCATCCTCCGAGGACTTTGAGCGAAAATCATCAAGTGAGGAAAAACCCAAACCCAACACCTAAAACCCAAAGTGATTGAGCATCACTGAAGAGATTGTTCCTGTGTGGAACCGACGCTTGTTACCTTTGAGGCCTGTGCATCCTCCAGACGATTAGGCGTCATGGTATAGAGCATCCAAGAGGAATTGTGGATCACCGAGTGACCAAGTCTGTGAAGGTTTGGAAGTCACCTGTGAAGACTTACCATGAGTGATTGGGCGAGGTCTGTGTGACCTTAGCTCAAGGAGAATATTGTGAGGACTGTGTGTCCTCAGGTTTAAATACCTAGCCGCTCCAACCAGGCATACAACTGTCACAGCAGTTGGAACTGGTCTACCAAATCACTGTCTTCACCAAGCTACTGGTTCTATTTCCTCAACCCTTTCATTTCCTCGCATACTTGTTGTGTACTTGATCGTTACTGTTTGAAGACATTGACTGAAGACTTTCTCAATTTCCTCATCCCTATTTCTTCAGCCACTCTGTCTTCAGCCTGCTTATCCTGTTTACACGCTACCTGTGCTCTGTCTTGTATCATTTCATCATGATGACTATGCTACTGCTTGATTATGCATGTACCTGAGTACTTATTCTGGTGCTTGTAGTTTGTTGCTTAGGAAATTCCTCAAGTAGTATTTCCTCAGCGACGAATTCATAAAAATCGCCTATTCACCCCCCCTCTAATCGATATAACGCACTTTTAATTGGTATCAGAGCAAGGTACTCCCTTGTTCTGTGTGATTTTGGTTTAACCACCTGGAGTTTTAGTTATGTCGATTGCATGCATGATCAAGGTCTCGGCTGGGTGTCCTACCTTTAATGGGACGGACTACCCCTACTGGAATAATAAGATGCGCATGCATCTTGAGGCAATTGACAATGATCTCTGGTACGTTGTGGAAAATGGCGTTCCCTCTGCCACTCCTTCCGTGAAAATTGCTGATGTGAAGAGATTCAAGCAACTCGACTCTCAAGCGAAGAATATCATATGTGGCCATCTGAGCAAAGGACAGTATGGCAGAGTGAGTGCTTTGGAGTCTGCAAAGCTTATCTGGGACAGGCTGTCCATGGTCAACGAAGGAATCTCAACTCAACGTGATTCTCGAGTTGACGTTCGTCGCAATCTCTTCAACCGCTTCAAAAGACTCGACAATGAGAATGTCCAGCAAACCTTTGATCACCTCACTGACATTTCAAATGAGCTTCAAGCACTGGGTGCCACTGACATCACTGACCATGAGGTGGTGAAGAAATTGCTGAGGTCACTCGATTCTTCATTCGATACACTGGCACTGATGATTCAAGAACGTGGAGACTACAAGTCACTAGATCCTACTGATATCCTTGAGAGGCTGAACACTCATGAATTCCAACAAGCTGAAAAGAGAGATCTCTACGGGCCAAGCTACGGAAGATCAAGCGCACTGATGGCCAAGGCAGTTTCCTCATCTGAAGGAGAAGATTCTGATAGCAGCCTTGGTGACCCTGAAGAACTAAGCCAGGAGCTAGCAATGCTTGTGAAGAAATTCCTGAAGTTCTCAAGGCATGGTCGCTTTGTAAAATCTTCAAAAGGTGATGACCCAAGATCTGATTCCTCATCCCGTGATTACAAGAAGAGAACTTGCCACAAATGCAAGAAACCTGGTCACTACATAACTGATTGTCCTCTGTGGGCAAAGGAATCAAAGAAGAAGAAATACAAGGATGATAGTTCAGATGACTCAAAGAAGAAGAAGAAATCTTCAAAGTCCTTATCATCAAAATCTTCAAAGTCTTCATCTAACAAAAAGAGCAGTTCCAAGAAGGCTCGGGCATTCATTGGTAAGGAAATGGACTCTGAAGCTGAATCTGAGGAACATGAGGAAGAGGAGGCATTTGAGGAGTCAGACTCTGGTGTGGCGAGCCTAGCCCTCGCTACTGCTTACGATAGCAAGTCCATGTTCAACACTGAGGAAAATGGCTTCCCCAACACTACTGATATCGGCAACGATGACTATGCTCCCACCTATTGCTTCATGGCAAAAGGTGCCAAGGTATTCAAATATCCCTTCTCTGAATCAAGTGAGGATGAATCTGATGATAACCTCAAACCCAGCTATTCCAAACTTGCTAATATTGCTGTTAAACAACAAAAGGTTTTGGAAAAGGTTCAAAATATGCTAGATAAAAGCGATGACCTGTTAGGTGAGGAAATGGATCGAACTCAAACACTGGCTGATAATCTTCAGCAACTACAGTCTAAGTTTGACAACCTTGAAAGTCGTCATGAAATTCTCTTAGCCGATCATGAGAAGCTTTCTTATGAATTTCTTCAAAGAAAGCAAGATCTTGAGAAGCTAAGGGTGAGTCATGAAGATCTTCAGAAGGAAAACGATTCATTACTTGCTCAACAGATCAGTTCCGCTCAGGAAGAATTTATTCCACCATGCTTGAAATGCATTGAACGTGAAACTGCTATTCTTCACCTGAAAGTTCAAATGCTTCTATTGCTGCAAATTCTTCAACTATCTCTGTGGTCACAAATTCCTCATCTGAGGATACCACTAGTATCACTGACGAAAATGCAGGGTTGAAGGAATTGTATGTGACAGGCATGTACAAAAGCCTCAAAGGGCATCAGACTCTTTGTGATGTGCTCAAAAAGCAGATCTTGAACAGGAACCCTAGGAAAGAGGGTATTGCCTTTGAGAGGAAACTCAATGCTGATGGAATCTACTGGAAACCTTAGCAGTATCCCAAAAGCTCATGGGTTGCTGCAAAGGGACCTCCCGTAGATCCATCCACTTTATCTGGCTTTACTTGTGAATCCTCATATTCATCTGATGAGTCATTTGACTCCAACTATAAACTGTTCAAAAATCAGAACGACAAAGTATTTGCTAGATACGTTGGAACTAACTGCAGGAATGGTCCCCCTATGAAGAAAATCTGGGTTCCCAAAAGGTGCCTTGAAAGTCTTCAGGTGAATGTCCTCATGTCACCACCAGTGAAGAATAGGAACCCCAGATCAAATTCTTCATATGGACCAAAGTCTTCATATGGATCCAAGTCCTCTTATGGATCAAATTCTTCACGTGGATCCAAGTCCTCATATGATCATCATCATGCTAACGCTTCTGTTTCGCAGGGAAAATCTAAGAGTTCTGGTTATGTGCATTATTCTTCAAATCATTATGTTCATAAGTCCTCGAAGAATTTCTCTGCTAACTCATATGCCTATACTAATCCCTCTCATGTGAAACGAAGCGCTTTGGCTTCAATGCCACCTTTCTCTTATGGAGCTCACATAATGATGAACTCTTTGCCACCCCTCTAGATGTGGGTGGTGAAGAAAAAGAACTAATCTCTTATGCAGGGTCAGGTCTCCAGACGAACAAAATCGTCTGAAGAACTGAAATGCTTGAAAGGACACAAGCTAATCATGAAGAAATGATTCATTCATTTCTCACGTCCTCATACTGCTATATATACATATGTTGCATTAATTGATGAAATTCTGTCTGATGAATTTGATGTCATATTCTTCACTCTGAAGTATATGTGTTTGTAAGATGCACTAATTCATCTGCAGGATGATTTACCCAAAGCTACTGAGTGGGTCCTGGATAGTGGATGTACTAATCACATGACCGGTGATAAGAGCTTACTGATGAACACTCCTTTATCTCCATCACATTTGAAGCATATCACCTACGATGGCAAAGGCAAAAGCAAGGTATTGGGTCTAGGTAGGTTTGCAATCTCAAAGGATCGACACATGGACAAAGTCATGCTTGTCAAGTCCCTCGGATTCAACCTCATGTCTGTCTCAATGCTTTGTGATCTAGATATGGTTGTTGTCTTTGGCAAATATCGCTGCTTAGTGCTCATGGAATCTGACAATTCCAAAGTCTTCGAAGGCTTTAGGAGAGGAGACTTGTACATTTTTGATTTCTCTGCAGGACCACAGCCTGCCACTTGTCTACTTGCAAAAGCTTTAGAAGGCTGGCTATGGCATCGACGACTGGGTTATGCTGGCATGAGGAACTTACACACGCTCATGAAGAAAAAGCACGTCATTGGCATTGAGGGTGTCAAATTCCTCAAAGATCATCTTTGTGGGGCTTGTGAGGCTGGAAAGATGACCAGAGCCAAGCACCCCTCGAAGACTGATGACAACCTCTCATCCCTTTGAATTGCTTCATATGGATCTCTTTGGCCCTACTCATTATGCCACACTAACAAATGCATCATCTCTATATGGCTTTGTCATTGTTGATGATTATTCTCGTTACACATGGGTGCATGTCATTACTTACAAAAATGAAGTGCAGGAAGTCTTCAGACGATTTTCTTCTAGGGCTTCAACGAATTTCGGTGTGAAGATCAGGCATATACGCTGTGACAATGGGACCGAGTTCAAGAGTACTGGTCTTGATGACTATCTTGATGAACTTGGTATTACTCTTGAGTTATCTGCCCCATACACTCCTCAGCAGAATGGCATTGTGGAGCGCAAGAACAGGACTCTTGTTGAGATGGCTCACACTATGCTTGATGAATACAAGACACCTCGTCGCTTCTGGCCTGAGGCAATTGATACTCAATGCCACATCATCAACAGGGTATATCTTCACAAATTCTTCAAGAAGACTTCATATGAACTCCTCACTGACAAGAAACCCAATGTGAGTTATTTCAAAGTCTTCGGTGCTAATTGTTGGATTAGAGATCCCCATCACAATTCTAAATTTGCACCGAAAGCACATGAAGGTTTTATGCTTGGTTACGGAAAGGACTCGCACACCTACAGAGTCTTCAACACCTATCACAACAAGGTTGTTGAAACTGTAGATGTGCGGTTCGATGAAACTAATGGCTCACAAAGAGAGCACCTACCTCCTGTGCTAGATGAAATGACTCCTGAGGAGTCCATCAAGCTAAAGGCTACTGAGGATGTCATACCTACTGAAGAATCTGTTGAAGAAGTCATTCCAGATCGTGAAGAAAATCATGCTGGTGCATCTGAAGAAACTGGCTCTGAAGAAAATGCTGAGCCCAATCAAAGTCGTCAACCTGCTCATCCTCGCGTTGCAAATGAAGTACATATTGAGAGAATCATCAACAACATCAACGCACCAGGTCCTCTCACTCGCTCAAAAGCTTCACATTTGTCTAACTTTTGTGGCCATTTTGCTTTTGTCTCTATCACAGAGCCCACCAAAGTTGATGAGGCATTTCTGGAGCCTGAATTGATTCAAGCTATGCAAGAGGAATTACATCAAATTCAGCTGAACAATGTGTGGGAGCTTGTCAAGCGACCAGACCCACGCAAACACAATATCATCGGCACCAAATGGATCTACCACAATAAGCAAGATGAAAATGGCCTAGTGGTGAGGAACAAGGCACATCTTGGTAGCTCAAGGCTACACACAGGTTGAAGGAATTGATTTCGATGAAACTTTTGCACCTGTTGCTAGACTTGAGGCTATTCGCATATTGCTTGCTTATGCTAACCATCATCATATCATCTTATATCAAATGGATGTGAAAAGTGCATTCCTCAATGGTAAGCTTGAGGAAGAAGTATATGTTGCTCAACCCCCAGGTTTTGAAGATCCTAAGCATCCTGATCAAGTCTACAGACTCAATAAGGCCCTCTATGGCCTCAAGCAGGCCCCTCGGGCGTGGTATGATTCACTGAAGGAATTCCTCATGACGGAAGGCTTCAAACCCTGTTCACTCAACCCAACTCTTTTCACCAAAACATATGATGATGAATTATTCATGTGCCAAATATATGTTGATGATATTATCTTTGGCTATACTAACCAACATTACAGTGACGAATTTGCTTATATGATGAGTGAGGAATAACAAATGTCCATGATGGGAGAATTGAAATTCTTCTTAGGTCTTCAAATTCATCAACAACGCAATGGCATCTTCATTTCTCAAGAGAAATACCTCAAGGACGTTCTGAGAAAATTCGGTATGCAAGATTGCAAAGGCGTCAAAATCCCTATGCCCACAAATGGCCATCTATGCACCGATGAAAATGGTATAGAGTTCGATCAAAAGGTATACCGCTCCATGATTGGCTCCTTATTGTACCTATGTGCATCTAGTCTAGATATTATGCTTAGTGTTTGCATGTGTGCCTGTTTTCAAGCTACACCAAAGGAATCACACCATAAGGCTGTAAAACATATTCTTCGATATCTAGCTCACACTCTAACACTTGGATTATGGTATCCCAAGGGCTCGGCTTTTGATCTCATTGGATATTCTGACTCTGACTATGCTGGTGATCGAGTGGATCACAAGTCGACATCAGGCACATGCCATTTCCTTGGACGATCTTTAGTATGTTGGTGCTCGAAGAAGCAGAACTACGTATCACTCTCTACTGCTGAAGCTGAGTATATTGCTGCTGGTTCTTGTTGTGCTCAATTGCTGTGGATGAAGCAAACCCTCAAGGACTACGGCATCAACATGAAGAATGTGCCGCTCTACTGCGACAATGAGAGTGCCATCAAGATTGCTCATAACTCAGTTCAACACTCGAAGACAAACACATCCAGATTCGTCATCATTTTCTTCGAGATCATGTGTTGAAGGGCGACATCTCTATTGATCATGTGAAGACTGAATAACAGCTAGCGGATATCTTCACCAAGCCCTTGGATGAGAAGAGATTTAGCAAGTTGCGGTGTGAGCTAAATATCTTAGAAGCTTCGAATGTTCTTTGAAAGGACACACATCCTAACACTTATGCAAAATTGATGATTTAGATGTGCAACACATGAAGTAACGTTTTTCTTCAATCAATGAAGACTAACCCTCTAAGTGTGAAGAAATTAATGAAGAATTTGATTCTCAGAGCCCTACGACAATTGTACACGGTGTCTGAAATCATCATTCTTATACGGTGGGTCACGCCACCAACAAAAAGTTGAAAATCTTCAAAATTGAGTTTTTCTTCATTTTGCAAATTCTTCAATTTTCAAATTCTTCAACTTGCAAAGTCTTCAAAATTTTCGACTGGTGTTCTTCATTGACTATATATATATATATATATATATATATATATATATATATATATATATATATTTGAGTTTTTAATGTCCTCAACAGCATTCACTTATTGCTAATTCTTCAAGTTGACTTTTCCTCTAAGTGAATGTGATCGGACCCTTTCCCCCTCTATGCTAAACTCAACCCAGTCTGTTCACAAATTCTTCATGTGCATTCTATTTGAAACCCGCTCAAAGTCTTCACTGTGTCCTTGACAGCTGAAGAATTTGCGAATGAAACATTAAAATTTTCATATCTGAATTTTCGGCTTTTACCGCTCAAACCGTTTCGCATCCCAAGATAAGATTAATCTATTCACCCACGATCTACCACGATCTCCACCTCTCTATACGTGGGTGACACATGTCGCTAGGATGGCAAGGGTCAGGGGCATGTTCGTCCAAAAATTTCGGACGGACAGTTTTTCACCTCGGCTATAAATACCACTCGCCCTCGTCATACCTCATTTACTCCGCTCGAACGCACTCCCCTCGCTCAAGCTCTCTGACCTAGCACCGCTGCTACTCTCCATCGTCGCCGGTGAGGAAGAGCTTCACTGCCTCGACCTCATTCGCCGTCATACTCACGCCGGCCGCGGAAATCTTCACTCCGCCGCCGCTGTAGCTGTCTCTCACCGCCAAGTTAGGGCGTGGGAGATCTGAACGGATGAACTTCTCCACTTCCACTTCCAGTTCGTCGTGTTCTTCGTCCAGGGTAAATAAAATCTAATTTTACTACCCTGCTTTGAACCTTATGATTTCCACAAAATCTTCAAAAGGTGTTTATTCTTCAACTTCCCATTCCATAAACACCCGAATGCTTCTGTATCTTGATTTGTTTCTCTAAGCTATGTTTTTTCTTCAAGATTCCTCAATTGTGTGGATTTTTAAAATCTATACAACTCTGGAACCTAAGTCAAGAACGCTTAGTGAAATTCCTCAAGACACCCATGGTCAAATTCCTCAAACATGATACTTTTTGAAAAATTTCTGAGAACGCATATGACCTCTCCAAATTCTTCACACCTATACTCTGTTCACAGGTAGAAAATGTCCGCTGCTGAATCACAAGGTTCTCATCAACTTAATTCATTTGCAGCATTCCTCGAAGATAAGTTGCATACTTCCTCAGAAACATCCATTGTTCAAAATCCTCAAGTGAGGAAAATGGCTGATGGGAAGAGACCTCAGAAGGGAGGCAAGAGGCAGGCGTTGAGGAAATGGAAGAAGAAGACGTGGATATCGGTTCTACCACTCCTGTGCTTAATGATGATTATTGGGAAAGACTTCACCCCAATTCACAATTGACCACACCTCTGCATCCAATTCCTTAGTCCCCTGTAAAAACTGAAGAAATTCACACGGGATCTGAAGAATGTCAAACATCTCTCCTTTCCATTCCTGAAAAATTCCAGCTACTACAGCTGAAGAAATGGAAACACATACCGCTGCTGAAGAACCTGAACCCCCAATTCCCTAGTCAGCAGCTCCAGAGATTCTGAACAAAGAGGCTGTGAAAATGTCAACTGTTAATCTTCAGCCCAAGCAGCAAAACCCTCATGCTAAAAGGCCAAAAAATCAAGGCTGACGAGTTCTTCGCTGAGCACCATTTCTTCACGGATATCAATCCATATGACTCAGCAAGACTTCGACGCAAGCTATTCTGGACAGCCAGTCATATGAACTTCTATTCTTCACTCCTGTTTGATAAGGACAAGGTATTTGAGCACCGTCAAATTCCTCATGTTGACATGGAGTCTATTCCTTGCTTCCAGCCACTCTTGAATGTTCTTCATGAAGCTGGGCTTCTAAATTTCTGCACCGACATCTGCGATTGGAATGAAGAGCTAATTCTTCAATTCTATGCCACTCTGCACCTCACTGGAAATGTGGCTGATGTGAACTCATGGGTGCTTGACTGGATGACTGAGAACACTCATTACAAAGCCCCAGCCTCTGAATTACTTCATGTCGTACCAGTCAGTCCTCCTGCTGAAGGTGCCAGGCTCATGTATGAAGAACCTAAACTTCCAAATCATATGATGCAAGTGCTAATGAAGCCTTTGAAGGTAGGCCAAGCTCCAAGAACTACCTTCCTAGTAAAGTATTTGCTTTATGTGCCTAGGATAATCTACCGCATTCTGACCAAAACCCTCAGTCTGATGAAAGGCCACAACTCTGAAGAAGAGGAAGTTGTTGGCATCATGAAGAATCTGTTGTTCAACATGATACATGGTATTCCCATTAACTACCATGATTTCTTCATGAGGACTTTGGCAAATGTTGCACTGTCACCGTTTGAGTTGAAGCCCTATGCTGCATGGATCATGAAGTTCATCAGAACCAGGACTTCAATTCACTACCAGGCAGATTGTCAGAATCATCTCAGCTATTTGCCTCCTATTGAAGTCCTCAAGCGGACTATTTCTTCAGTTGATGGAAAATGTAAAGCTGCTGTTATTGATGAAGGCATTCGTCCATTGGATGGTCAGTTTCACAAAGATGCGTCTTACTCCACCAATGATGACTCTCCAACTCAAGATTCTGCTGCAAAAGCTTCAAAGCCAACTCCTCAAGCCACTGCTCCACGAGTGATGACTGATCGTGAGCTTCTTCTAAGTCTTCATCAGAAGGTCGATCGTAATCACAAGTGGGTCAAGCGTCAATTTGGTGCAATTCTTCAGAACATGACAGTCACTCAAAATACAGTGAACAAGAATCACTACTATGCACATCAAATCTTCGATCGCACTTGGGCCATATTATCTCACCTATACGGTGATGAAGATCTCAAGCAGATGGGATTTCAACAGGACTTCGACTGGTCTCAGCCACCTTCGAAGAAATTCAAGAAGGTCAAAGTTCCTCAGCTGGTCACAAGCTCATATTCTTCATCGCGCGAAACGGATGAAGCAGAAGATTTGAACGACACTGCGGCAGGCCCTACCTCAACGAATGACCCCAACAACGCTGGCGCTCCTCCATCGACATCATGATGATATTCTTCAGGGGCGTTAGTCCTCATTTTTAGTCCCTTTTGGTCATTCGATGACAAAGGGGGAGAAATTTGAGTTAGTCTTCAAGCGGGTCTCATATATGGGCTATTTTTTTGTTAAGTTACAACTCTTGCTCTTCTGAGGTGTTTGCTCTGATGAGTTGTAAACTTAAGTCCTATGGTGGTCTGATACTTTTGAACTGCTTTCTGCATGCTTATTTCCTCAAGTACCTTAATGCACGCATGCCGAATTTTGTCAGACACCAAATTTCATCATGCATTTCAAATTCTTCATATCATATGTTAAATGCGTGAATGAATTACAAGATATAGGGGGAGATCTCCATGATATCACTCTACAATGTGCATTTGCAATCCAAAGCAAAGTCCTCATATGCACATCTTCAGGGGGAGTTCCTCTATATCTTGCAATCAAATTCCTCAATATCAGTATTTACACTTCATATGTTTTATCCCCGTTGAAAACTTAACCTATTTGTCATCAATCACCAAAAAGGGGGAGATTGTAAGTGCATCTAGTGCCCCTTAGTGATTTTGGTGTATTGAAGACTTATAGGTTAAGGGACTAATGTGTTTGTGAGTGTACACAGGTTCTATAAGTCTATGACGAGTTTGATATTTACGAAGAAAGTCGACCCCTAAAAATGAATGTCTTCAGTTGAAGACTTTGGTTTTCTAGAAGACTTTGAAAATGAGGAAATTGGTGTGACCTTCAAGACTTTGATATTGATGCGAGGGTTATGAAGCGTGAAGACTTTTGTTTTCGTAGTTTTGTTTTCCCTTTCTTGAGTCATAGGAAACACTATACTGTTAAAGGGGGTCGAGGTAAAACTCAGGAAAAGTTTCCAAGTGATGCTCAACTCAAAGCCTACACATACCCAATCCTTTCGAATGAAGCCATTGGAAATCTCATACAGTTCAGTCAAGTTCTTCAGTGACAGAGACGAAGATCTTCTGTTCTCTGAGGAATTTGTTCTGACTGAGGAGTTAGGAATTCGCCAGTGCAGATTGCCTACAAGTGAGGAACATGATAGCCCTGAGGAATTTGAGAGCTCAAATTCCCGACCGTTGCTGTGCTATGCGCCAGCTGTCCAAAATATCCTATCCACCTAACGGTCATATCATTGAAGGGCATTTATGTCTTATCACGTCAGGCTGCTCCCCGACTATAAATAGCCACCCCCTACAATCACTAGTTGGTTCGTTGCTCCAAGAGAAACTAACACTTGTCATTTAGAGCATCCCATCCTCCGAGGACTTTGAGCGAAAATCATCAAGTGAGGAAAAACCCAAACCCAACACCTAAAACCCAAAGTGATTGAGCATCACTGAAGAGATTGTTCCTGTGTGGAACCGACGCTTGTTACCTTTGAGAACTGTGCATCCTCCAGACGATTAGGCGTCATGGTCTAGAGCATCCAAGAGGAATTGTGGATCGCCGAGTGACCAAGTCTGTGAAGGTTTGGAAGTCACCTGTGAAGACTTACCATGAGTGATTGGGCGAGGTCTGTGTGACCTTAGCTCAAGGAGAATACGGTGAGGACTGTGTGTCTGGGACTGTGTGTCCTCAGGTTTAAATACCTAGCCGCTCCAACCAGACATACAACTGTCACAACAGTTGGAACTGGTCTACCAAATCACTATCTTCACCAAGCTACTGGTTCTATTTCCTCAACCCTTTCATTTCCTCGCATACTTGCTATGTACTTGATCATTACTGTTTGAAGAAATTGACTGAAGACTTTCTCAATTTCCTCATCCCTATTTCTTCAGTCACTTTGTCCTCAGCCTGCTTATCCTGTTTACACGCTACCTGTGCTCTGTCTTGTTTCATTTCATCATGATGACTATGCTACTGGTTTGTTATGCATGTACCTGAGTACTTATTCCGCTGCTTGTAGTTCGTTGCTTAGGAAATTCCTCAAGTAGTATTTCCTCAGCGACGAATTCATAAAAATTGCCTATTCACCCCCCTCTAGTCGATATAACGCGCTTTCACCTCGTGAGCCGGTTCGGCGTCCCCAACTGCATCATCACCGACAACGGCTCCCAGTTTACAAGCAACCTCTTCAGGTTGTATTGTGCTAACCTTGGAATGCAGATATGCTAAGCCTCGGTGGCGCACCCGCGGAGCAATGGCCAGGCTGAGCGCACCAACGCGAAAGTCCTCAGGGGCCTCAAGACCAGGAGCTTCAAAAAGAAGCTCGATGCCTGCGGTAGGTGCTGGCTGGATGAGTTGCCGTCCGTGTTGTGGTCCATCCGCACCACCGCGACCAAGCCCACCGACAAGACTCCCTTCTTCCTTATTTCCGGGGCCGAGGCGGTCCTCCCGTCTGAGATCAAGCATGCTTCCCCGCGGGACCTGGCTTTCTTCAGGCCTTTCCTTTCAGATTCAGTATTGGTATATCTCCTCATCTGCTCAAGGGTTTGCTTGTCCTTGACAGCCTGATTCAGATTCTTTGCAATCTTCCTCGGCTCGGTGGAATGCTTCGTCACCATTTTGGTAACATCACCAAGAAGACCCAGACTGCTGATATCTGCAGATTTTGCATCCTAAGCAGCACTTTCAATCACATCAATCATAAGATTCAAGTCATACTTTTGTTCCTCTTTGGAAGCGGGAACATTGTGTTTGGGCTTCTTTGAAGTAGCTTCAGCTTTTTCTTTAGGTAGCAGCTTTCTCTTCACAGTAGTGGAACCCAAAGGTTTATCAATGAGGGGACTTGGTGCATGCCTTGGTGATTTCCTTGGAGATTGTGAAGCTTTCACTAGTGAGGGGCTGCTGTGAGGCTTATTGAGGATGGTACGTTGATCATACATGGGAATTTCATCACCATCATCGCTAGATGATTCATCAGATGAGCTGGACACAACCTTCTTGGATTTTATGGAGATTGTTTTCTTTCATGAGGCACGAGGAGAAACATACCTTCTGGACTTGCTTCCTTTGAATGCACGATCATTTTTCTACTGCACGTCTTGCTGAGTCAGCGCGGCGTTTTTAGCTTCGACTTGATTTTTCTTCGATTGCCTAGCATCACGCTTGGCTTTAGCCTTCGCCCTCTTGACTACTTCATCGGGAAAATCTGCAATGGTTTTTAGAGGCTCAGGATGAGCATTAGAAGGCGCTGGTGGTCCGACTTTTTCATCGTCCGGCCCAATGCAATTTTCTGCTATGCAGTCATTCCACGGCGGCGTGAAGGCAAACAAGATTTGATACTTTTCCCAAACATTTTCATAGTTGAACCATTTCTTCGCCCAATGACGGTGAATCCTTTGCAGCCTGTTATTTCTTTCAGTTGTTGGTTCAACCCCGTGTGGAGTTATATAGCCATCAGGTTCAGACATCTCAGCAGTGGTATTTTTGTTTCTGCCACGTCCACCCTTCTTGGGATTTCCATCAGAGAAGAGAGTAAGAGCATCAGTGACTATTTCATCCTTAGGCTGACTGTGAGCCGAGGGAATTTCATCATCTTTTTCAGATTCAGACTCAGATTTCTTCTTCGGTGTCTTGGGTGGCTTTGATAATTTTCCTCCACCAGTCAATCTCATTCGGTCAGATTTGGGAGGACACTAAGGCAAATCTCCATCAGACTCTATGAACTCATCTTAACTCTGTGCCATTGGTGACCTGTGAAAAGAATAGATACGAGGGAAAATGGGTAGGGTCATAAACATGCACAGAAGCATTTTTGAACGAAAATGAATGTTTTTCGAAAGGAAAGGAGGAATCCATGGAGCACCTGGAAAAGATATCTTTGATAAATTTTCACCTAGCCAAAACTTGGTTAAATCTATCTAATCTTTTGAAAAGTACTCGTGAACCCTAGATTGAGGAGAACCAGTATGAGGGAAAAACTACAAACCGTACCAGTCATACCCTAGAGAATCCTAAAGATCTACCGCAGAAAACAAATCAAAAGAAATGGCGTCGGTAAGAAATGCCCTATGAATGGAGTAGGAGCATATTCGGATCTAGGCGCCCTAACTTGGCAGCATAGATCAACTAGGGCAATGCGGAGAGGAGGATTACTGCATTGGCGTGATCAATCGCGACGAGACTTCACCGGAGTCACACGGCAAGGCACCTCACCGGAGTTGCTTCGAGCTCAGGCTCGGGATGAGGAAAAAGAGGGTTTGAGGAACAAATGAGGTAGAAGACGATGGGAGGGGTATTTATAGCCAGTGAGCAGAACCACCTCTCTGAAATCCACGGCCTACAGAAGCGGGACGTTCCACATTCAATGGACGAGATCACAATCGAGGAGATCGTGGGCACGTGGTGACTGTTTCCTCTGAAAAACTCGATACGAGAGTGGGAGGCCGAACGATTTGAAGAAGGGCAAGCGCCAAAACATATTAAAGTTCGAAGTCAATTTCTTCCGCGACCAAGGATGCCGAAAAGAAATTTTCTTCAGATCAAGTTGCATGTTTATGATAGACAGCATAGATTGGATGAGAGAGAATAGAGGGATAACAGGGTCCGAAACAAAACACTCATCCAAAAGAAAGGAAACACAAAAGCAGAGAGCTATGAGTGAGTTGTTTATCGGACGAAACACAAACACGGCGAAAAGAAAGCACAAAAACAAACTAGAGCAAACTAACATAAGGGGCAAGCACCAACAATTCAAATCTCAGGGTTAAGAATAAACAATAAGAATCCCTGAGAGAGTTCCTACAAGAGAGGTTAGTTCTTTTTTGCAACCCACACTTGGTTGGGCAACGAGCATCTCTTTTGCTTAGTCAGAGCAGGGACATTCATTCGATGAGATCTGTAGTTCATTTGTGCATTTCAATAGTAATCAAATGAATAGGCATTGAAATTGTTTCCAGAGACATGAGCATAATGATTCGATGAAGTATGCATCTACTCCTTCTGTTGAATCTTTGGCTGAAATACATTCGAGGAAGTTTCAGTACCAATATGTGAATGATAACCATCTCCTCGAAGGGAATTACTCTGCATATTCAAGTTAGCAGTGATAGATAGATTTTCAATGATTGACTTTTTCACCCAGATTTGCTTCTTGGGTGAACCTGACCTGCAGTTAGTTCCAACATATCGAGTGAAAACCTTACCATTCTATTGTTAGAAGAATTTGTAGTTTGAGTCGTCAGACTCGTCAGTAACAGCAAAAATAGGAGAGTCACGTCCAGACAAAGTTGCAGGTTCGAGAGTTTTCCTTTTAGCAAGAACCCAACTTGTTCGAGGATATTGCTTGGGAGTCAAGTAGGTTCCATCAACATTGAGTTTTCTTTCGAAACTCAAACCTTCCTTTCAAGGGTTTTTGTGCAGTGTAGACTTCTTGAGCACATCACAGAGAGTTTGATGCCCTTTGAGGCTCTTCAGCATTCCTGTCTCAAGCAAGCTCTTTAATCTGCAATTTTCATCAGATACAGCAGCAAATTCCTCGGATGAGGGGTTAGAAATATCATTCATAGACGTTGCAATATTCTCAATGACAATAGTAGATGTTTCAGCATTTGAATCAGAATTGCTATGTTCTAGGCATTTTAATCAAGGAGGCACAAAATCATCAGGAAGCTGTTCAGATTGCTTGGTGAAGAGAGAAGCTTTTTCTTTCGCAAACACGTTATGAGACTCTTTCAGTGACTCGAGTTCTTGATTCCTGTTAAGGAGTTCATCTGATAAACTCTCATAGTCAACTGTAAGGGAATCATATAGGTTGGAAAGATCATAAATAGTTGAAGAAAAAGCATCATGATCTTCGATCAACTTTTGATTCCTCTCCATCTCTTCGACCAGTAATCCTTCGCTTTTCCTAAGATTTTTCTCAAGCTCATCTTGTTAAGATTTTGCAATCTTAACCATCTTAGCATAGGCAATATATTCAGGAGAATATTCATTCATAGATTTTCGGTGTTTTGCTGATACCTGATCCTTTGAGGATTTTGCCATGAGACAGAATGCGATGGGTTCATCATCACTTGAAGCATAGTCATCAGTGTCTGATTCGAGTGAAGTCTCAGATGATTCACAAGGCATGAAAGCATTGCTCCTTCCTATCCTTCTATGAAGCTCTTCATCTTTTGATTCTGATTTGGATGTCTCATCTGTAGAATCCAGGTTCATATCTGCACATGCTTTGTTGAGCTGAGATATTCTCTTCATATTGGATTCGATGGTTGTTCTAGCTTTAACGTCAGTGACTGGTCTCATCGAAGAAGATGAGGAAGATTCATTTTTCTTCGAGAGCTTAGTATGATGACCATTCGAGTGAATCCATTGCCATGAAGATACATCCATCTATTGCTTGGTTTTCTATCCCAGCATGGACAATCTGCATTGAGGTGACCGAATTATTTGCATTTGAGGCAATTCACTTCTTTCGGTGGTAATTTTCTCCAAGTTTCAGGCAAGTCAAATTTGTCATCATTCGTGAGACACAAATTTTGTCTTCTGAGATCACTTAGCCTTTCTGTGAGCATTTCTAGTTCCCTTGTGATGGTGTGTTGATTTTCAACATCTTCTTCTTGTGAGCTGCCATAGTGTGAGAGGATTTCCCTTCACTTTCCAAAGAAGATTCTTGATCTGCATTTTCAAGTTCCATCTTTTCTTCGTGAATGGACAATAGTGTCATGACCTCGACGTAGTCAAGTTCTTCATAGTCTGGTCTTTGTTTGATTTCAGGTACGATTGGATTGAAGGTTGCATCAAGAGCACTCAGTAGCTTGTTGACCACATCTCTATCGGTGATATCAGTTACTCCTCGTTGATGAAGCCTTTCAACAATATTGGTCAACCGATCAGTGAGCTCCATAGCACTTTCCTTACAAAGACTTCTGAAACTAGCAAACATAGCATGAGGCATTTTAGTGTGGGAATCTATTATGGTAATGAATTCTTCATGAGCATTTTTATGGCATCCCAGAGTTGCTTTGTAGTGTCAAGCTTTCCAAACCGAATAAAAATGTCTGTCGAGATACTTTCGTAGATAATATCTTTTGCTTGTGCATTCAATCACAGTATAGTTTTGTCATCAGAATTTGGTGCATCTGGGTGCTGAATGATATATCCATTTTTCACGATTTGCCACAGATCTATGTTGATTGCTTGAAGTCTGATTCTCATTCTTTCTTTCAAGTAGACATAGTCATTTCCATCAAACATAGGAAACCTTTCGGAGTGCGAGGATCTACCTGCATACGACATACTCAAAAATCCAAGGTGGTTAAACCTTTAATAAGCAGAGACAGGGAGTGCCTGCTCTGATACCAATTGTTAGGACCGAGAGTAGATCGACCAGAGGGGGTGAATGGGAAATTCAAAAATTCTTTCGAATGTTATGAATTGATCCCAAACACAGTAGCGGAAATAAGGTTCGGTAGATACAAACTTAAACAAGCACTTTATCTAGGAACATATATATCGATGAAAGAAGCAATGATGGTACAAGCATAAGATATCACAGGTTTGACAATGACGATGGTAATGCAATATGCTAACAAATGCAGCAACATGAGAGAGAAACTAAGTGAGGAACTACAATAGATAACCACGAGAAAGAACTACGACATGGTGAATGAAAACAACACAGAGAGACACACGAGATAGAACAAGTATGAGTGGAAGAGTAAGTGAATGAAATGACTACACTAAATGAGGAGAAGTAATAGAGCGAGCAACGAATGATAACAGATGATATTGACAAAGGATATGCCACATACAATGACTGATTGGACAAACTATCGACACAGGGCACGAATGTAAACTGCTGAAGATAATGCAATACAGTAGATTGAACCAGTGGTTCTCGATGGCGACAGATGAATTTGGTAGACCAGTTCGCCCTTCTGCCAAAGGACTACGTCTGGTTGGAGGGGTTGTCATTTAACACAGAACATAAATTCTCTTCGCCCTATTCTCCTTCAACTCGAAGCTGACCAGACTTCAGTTGATTTCACTCATGGTAGATACTTGTCGGCGATCTCCAAACCATTGGTCGACCTTCGCGAACCACAATCACTCTTGGTTGCTGAAGATCTTGCTCGGTGAAGACAACAACTCTTCAACACTCGAGCCAACACCTATCCGTCTAGAGAGTGCACAACTCTCAAGAGTAATAGGTACAAGAACTCTAGACTCAGAACTACTGTCATGCTAAACCACTGTCTAAGTTTTGGGCTCCTAGTTTTCTCTCAGTGGATCTTAAACTCAAATCACTCGGAGAGGGGATGCTCAATCAATCTTATTACAAATCTTAAGCGGAGCAGCCAACGGACAATGTTTGAGCGAGGTAGCTATTTATAGCCGCAGCCTTCCCTAAAGGGAAATGACCAAATTGAACATGTGGAGCAGCCAATGGCCAAACAACACGAGTCCAACGATCGGAAATTTGAGCACAATGGTAACATTTCTTGCGGAGCAAGTAATGCTAACTCCTCAGTCCGAAATATATCTCCTTCAGCATTAAGAACAACGTCTACTGCTGACCCATAACCAATCGAAAGACAAAGAGATTTCTCTTAGTCTCGCATAGGTTTGGGCTAAGTATCACAGTGGATCTTAGCTTCGAGAACCAATACCCCTCTTAATAGTACGGAGGTCCTATGACTCAAATAAATGAAAGAAGAACAACAAAATGAATATTACGTCTTCACTTTGTCTTCGACTTCCAATCGCTGCAGTCAATTCCTTCGGACAACGGTACCGAACCAATTGCTTCGCTTCAGCAATAACTTTTTGAGGGGTTAACTCCTTCATGTCAACCTTCTCGTCTACATGTTCTAAACATATGTAGCTCATTCTTTTTTGCAATGCAGATTTTCTTCGGTGAAGTTCCTCGAACATGACACCTTAGACATCATTCTCTTCGGTTCTGCATGGACTATTTCTCTCTGTGTGCACTAGCAAACAAATCAGTCCATGCCTGTTTCTATCAACAATCTCCAAAACATAGGAGGAAAAATGTTGCACCAACACAATGTCGCTGAAGGGTTCTGTGGGGCCCCGACAGGCACGGCCATCCTGAGGTTGATGCTACCTGGAGGGTGCCCTCAATTGTTTATCCACCAGCGCGGAGCATGGGGCTTCCACTGGGCGTCGGCATGGCCGTATTGTGACTGTTCCGCCAGCGCTGAGCATGGGGCTTCCACTAGGCGTGGGCATGGCCGTATTGCGACCGTTCCGCCAGTGCTGTGCATGGGGATTCCACTAGGCATGGGTAGGAGCTCTGTACTAGAGTCTCCGGGGCATGTACAGCCCTATCTCATTCGTACGCGTGGCAGGCACGGCAGAACTTGTGGAGGTGCTAGATGGTCGTGAGCCAAAGCGGGGCTCAGGAGGTCCTACCTCTATCCTCAGGTGGGTTGCGCCTAGCTCCTGGCGCGGTAGCGCGCTCGTGTAACCTGAGACATGGGGGCGACCCGCGCCGAATGATCGTCCAGAGGCCATCGCATGAGAAGGTTAGACACCAAGGACCCATAGAAGGTGACGTGTACGGGTCCGGCCCGTCAGATAGAGCTCGATCACTTGGGCTTAGCGACGATGTAGGGATGGACCCGAGCACAGACACCGTGCTCTGCCTTCTCATGTGACGATCTGAGGAGGAACACCCAACGCGCGGCGCCCGTGGTGGTGAAGCACCATAATTGCATTTTTACGAACTGGGTCGTGCCCTTACTTGCATGTTCGCGATAGTCCCATGAGAGGACGAGACACCAAGGACCCCAGGAGGTGACGTGCAAGGGAGCTGGCCCACGAGACAAAGCTCGGTCGCTTGGATTTAACAACACTGCAGGGACGGACCCGAGCACAAACGCTGTGTCAGTCCTTGGTCATGAGGCGGTCGAGAGCAGGTTTGCGAGGGCGCGGCGACTCCCATGGTGTCGAAGCACCGATCATGCAAGTTAAGCCATGGGGAAGATTTTATCAAGGCACAGCTAAATCCGATACATGAGCAAAAAACAACGTGGCTGCAGGGGCGGACCCTGACCAACATGAGGATGATGCAACCCGCGGGGTGCCCTCAACCGAATAAACCAAAAAGTCACATGGCAATGTGGCTGCGGAAGCGATGATGTAGCTGGCGAAGCGTGCCATGAAGAGTCGCCCCTCAAGAGCCGAGCGGCTCCTGAGGCTCAGGAGGCTCACGAGGGGCCGTGGCCTCATGAGACGCTAGAGCCAAGCGCTGAGCCTCGTGAGACGCCAGCATGAGCTGCGCGAGCCGCTGGTACGTGCCGCCCATGTTCAGTAGGCCGAAGGGCATGTGGATGTAGTTGCAGGGAACACCCCCGCTCCGGCCGACACGTGACGGCCAGAAGAGGTCCTGTGAAGTAGCCCTGTTGAGGCCCGGGAAGTTGATGCACACGCGCAGCTCGCCACCCGCGTCTGGAGCGGTAGCCAAGCTTGTGGGGCGTGCGAGGCGATGCTCGCCGTGCATGGCCCGTGCTTCCTGAAGCTCGCGGATCTCCTTGGTGATGAACTCTTGTGCTCCTGGCACCTCGTTCCTTGTTCCTTGCTTATGGGGGCGCGCGTCGAAGCAGGCCTCCAAGTGGTGCCCGAGCACCTCCCTCGTCACACCAGTTAGGTTAGAAGCTTTCCAAGTGGAAGCCCCCGTGCCTAACCTGACGGATGCACCGGGCGCGCCTTCTTATGCGGGAGGAAGGCATGCCCCGATGACAGGCGCGGCACTCGAGGTGTCGCAGGCGGGTGCCTTCTTTGCCTCCGGATGGCTCTTGGGGAGGAACTGCTTCTTCTTCGCGGGGACAGCCTCGGTAGGCACGATGCCACCCTCGTCGTCAGAATTCTCGGCAGCCACAGCCCGGTAGGCATGCTCGAGGGAGCAGACCGCATCCTTTTCATTGCAGGCGATGTTGATGATGCCGCTACACCCTGGCATCTTGAGGATATTGTAGCCATGGTGGGTGGCTGCCATGAACTTGGCAAGGGTAGGGTACCCCAGAATGGCATTGTATGGGAGGCCAATGTGGGCCACGTCGAAGTCGATGAGCTCGGTGTGGTAGTTGTCGTGGGTACCGAAGGTGACTGGGAGGCGCACCTGCCCCAAGGGAATGGTGGAGCCATTGGTCACCCCAGAGAATGGCCTGGTGGGCATGAGCTGATTTTTATCATAAGGCACTTGAAGCATCTCGAAGGTTCCGACAGAGAGGACGTTGTGGCCGGCGCCGCCGTCGATGAGGGTCTTGGTGACAGAGACGTTGCTGATGGTGGGCGTGCACAACATGGGAAGCACGCTCGCGGTGGTTGAACACCTGAGGTGGTCCTTGGAGTCGAATGTGTTGGCGTACTGTGACCACTTGAGGGGACGCACAGCCTTAAGCCTCGAGAGGGCAGTGTTCACCTCACGAGAGAACTGCTTGCAGAGGTAGTTGGACGCAGGGGCCTGAGCTCCTCCCAGAATGCAGGCTACCGCGCAAGGCTCCTGGTAGCCCCCAGCCCCCTCTTCCTGCTGGTTGTTGTTGTTCCTCCTGGGCGGCGGCAGCAGTGGCGGGAGGCCCACGTTGCTCTGAGGTTGGGCCTCGGGAGGCTGATCACGCCAGGCATTGTCGCGAGGCTGATTGCGCCAGCCACCCTCGCGAGGCTGGTGACGCCAGCCCTGACGGGGGTTGTGGTTGTCCCATCGGCCTCCACCACGGCCGCCACCGCGGCCGAAGCCACGGTCGTTGCGATCGGGGCGGCAGCCCAAGTGCTCGTCACTGAGCACCCTGAGCTCCTGACAATCATCGGTGTTGTGGGTGCGCACATTGTGGTAGACGCAAAACAAGCGGCCGTCTTGCCGGGATCATCGTGGTCGCGACCAAGTTTTAGCTCTGGCTCCACCGCCAGCACAGTGGGGCCCTTATGCTTCACTTCCTTGGCCTTGGCCTTCTTGTCGTCGGGCTCGACGTCAGGGTTGTTGAGAAGAGAGAGGCAGCCTTCCTCCGCCCTGGCGCACTTGTCAGCCAGGTTGAATAGCTCCAGCACCGTGCAAAGGTCGTCGTTGATGGTGAGTTTTTCATTCATCTTGACGTGTGTGACGCCATCGGTGAACGTCAAGATGATGGCTTCATCCAGGCCTTCGGGGTCTTGAGGCGCGCCTGGGTGAAACACTGAATGTACTTGCGGAGGGTCTCGCTAGGGCGCTGCTTCACGCGCCGCAGATCGTTGATGGTGAGGGCGCGGTCGCGGGTGCCTTGGAAGTTGGCGATGAACTGCTCATGAAGCTCATCCCATGAAGAGATCTACCCTTCAGGCAGGTTCATGAGCCAGGAGCGTGCGCCATCCTTGAGGGCCATGGGGAACCGGTTCGCTATGACCTAGTCGTCGCCATTCACCGCCTCGATGCTCAGTGCGTAGAGCTGGAGGAACTCCGTGGGGTCGGGGATGCCATCGTAACGCGGGGGTAGCTCCAACTTGAACTTGACTGGCCAGACCACCCGACACAGCTCGCGAGTGAAGGCGCGGCAGCCGGCGACGCTCACGGGCGCACCTCGCGTGGGAGCGGCGCGGTCCTGGCATCCATGCGCCATGGCTTCTTGCACGGCCTGGTCTTTGTGCTGACGCAGTGGCGCGGGAGGCGCATGCGCGTCAAGCGGCAGCTGATGCACAATCTAGGAACTGGCCTTGTCTCGAGCAGGCACCGATGCACCACGCGGTGAGTCGCGCGACTGCACTTCGTGCCGGTGCTCGGCGTTGTCACCGTGTAGGGGAGGAGGTGGAGGCGCGCCGTGCGCCACGTCGCCTACGTTAGACAGCGGAGGATGGAGTGAATGGGAGGGCGCCGGGGCCTCGCCCGCGGCGTTGACGAGCTTGGTGATGTGGCCAAGCCAGGCGTCGTAGCCTTCGTTGGTAGGGCGGTAGCGTAATAGCTCGCGCGCCATGAGCAGTGCGGCATGCGTGTTTGCCGGCCCGCGGCGAGCATGGGAAGACGAAGCGTAGCCGGGGTGAGCGAAGGCATAGCAATGCGGCTGTCATGCTGCACGGAGGGCGGCAGGGAAGAGTCCTGCTGCTCATGAGCGGCAGGGTCGGTAGCGGCATTACCCGCGGCAGAGGTGGAGTGGCGGCGCCCGCCACGGCCCGTTGGCTCTGTCTGGGCGACGCCAGCTGCGCGGCGCTCGGCATGAACATGACGAGCGCCGGCCATGGGGACGGTGGAGCGGGGACGGAACAAAGTGGAAGAACCTCGGCACACCCCTACATGGCACGCCAAATGTCAGAATAGGGGCTCCGAGGACCCAAGGAAAGTTCGAACTCTGGGGTGTGCATGAAGAACTCCACTAAGCTCTGCCTCGCTGCTCACCGCCTCACGATGATGCTCCGGCGTGCTCGAGCGAGGGGAAAGGAAGACACAACATGGCAATTTACCCAGGTTCGGGCCACCTTACAGTGTAAGACCCTACTCCTGCTTTGTGGTGGATTGCCTCGTGAGGGAGGATGAATATGTGGGTACAAGTGGAAGTGCGAGGCCTCCGGGGGGTCTAGATAGGGTGCTCTCTAAGGTGGTGACCTAGCTATATTTATACTGGCCTTGGTCCTCTTCCCCCGAAAACTATAGGCGGGAAGGGATACCACAACGCCAATTTTGAAGGGGGGCAGGAGTATAGCTTATCCTGGCAAAAGCAGTACCCTTCTGCTAAAGATTCTATGCACGATGCGTCGGTGGGCTCGGCGATGGCCTCTGTCCTGGCGAGCCCACAGTCATGGTCTTCTAGCACTGGAACGGCAACCTTGAGAGATTACTTTGGGAACCAGCGAGTTGTCCTTGCCTCCTTAGCAAAAAAGAGTAAAGCTCCACCATCCGCGCCTGCTGGCGCGGCTCTGGCGCCGCTCGTCGTGGCTCGCATCACCCACGTGCAGCGCGGGGCGGGATGGCGAGTCTAGAGACTTCCGCCCTGCGAGGGGCCTTGGGAGGCAGCTTCGGGAGGCCGCCCCACGTGAGGCCCTCAGGGGCTCTTGATGACCCTTGCTGATGCTCGCGTCTTGAGGTGGGGGCCCTCGCGAGGGTCTTGCTCATGAAGTCTTGACGCTGGGCCGCGCCGGGCCTTCTGATAATGCCACGCGGCGGGCCACAGGCAGACGATCCTAGGTATCCTAGTCCCACGGGCCCAACAAGCGCCCCGATGAGACCCTCCACAAGTACATCCAGCGCTTCAGCCAGGTGCACAACAAGATTCCACGTGCCTCTGAAGTGACGGTCATCTTTGTGTTCTCCACCAGCGTCACGGACGTTCGGATGCTCGACAAGCTCGCCATCAACGATGAGTTGGACTCGGTGCTGAAGCTGTTTAACCTCGCCAACAAATGTGCCAAGGCCGAAGAGGGTCACCTCTTTGTCCACAATGACCCCGACTCGATGCTCGATGCCGCCAATGCCAAGGGCAAAGACGTCAAGTGCAAGGGCCCTACCGTACTTCTGGCGGAGCCCGAGAAGAAGCGCGGCCCCAACCATGACGAACCAGAGAAGGAGAAGCGCCCGTTTTGCGTCTACCACAATATGCGCACCCATAACACTGAAGACCGTCAGGAGCTCAAGTCGCTCCGCGACGAACGCTTGGGCCATCGAGGTGACCGCAACGACCGTGGCGCCGGTCGTGGAGGAGGCCGCTGCAGTGGCCGATGAGACAGCCACAATGGCAATGGCAACCCCCGTCAAGGCTGGCGCGACAAGCCTCGTGAGGGCGCCTGGCGCAATCAGCCTCGTGAGGGTGCCTGGCACGAGCAGCCTCGTGAGGGCGCCTAGCGTGATCAGCCTTGTGAGGCGAATCCTCAGGCCAACACAGCCATTCTGCCGCTACCACCGCCGCCCCAGAGGAACGACACCAATCAGCTTGAAGAGGGTGTTGGGGGCTACGAGGAGCCTCGCACGATAGCCTACATCCTCAGGGGAGCTCAGGCCCCCGCGTCCAATCGCCTCTTCAAGCAGTTCTCTCGTGAGGTGAACGCCGCCCTCCCGAGGCCTGAGGCTGCCTCAAGTAGTCGCAGTACGCCATGACCTTTGACACCAAGGACAACCTCAAGTCCACGGCCGCTGCGGGCATGTTCCCCATGCTATGAACCCCCACCATCTTCAACGTCGCGGTCACCAAGGCCCTCATCGACAGGGGTGTCGGCCTCAACATGATCTCCATCGAGACCTTCGAGACGCTCCAAGTGCCCTACGACCAGGTGATGCCGATCAGGCCCTTCTCCGGGGTGACTGATGGGTCTACCATCCCCCTGGGGCAAGTGCACCTCCCTATCAGCTTTGGTACCTGCCACAACTACCACACCGAGATCATCGACATTGACGTGGCGCACATTGGCCTGCTATTCAACGCCATCCTGGGATACCTGACAGTCGCCAAGTTCATGGTGGCAACCCACCACAGCTACAACGTGCTCAAGATGCCTGGCTCGAGCAGCTTCATCACTATCGCCTATGAGAAGGACAAGATCTCCTCCCTCGAGCACACCTACAAGGCTGCCGCAGCCATGCATTCTGATGGCAAGGACGCTGTCAAGCCTCTCGAGGCCGCTCCAGCAAAGAAGAACTTGCTGCTCCCTCAGGCCCGCACCGAGACAAAGAAGGCGTCGCTTGACGGCAGCGGCTCGAGCCCCACCCTCAACATCGCCGCATGCCCTCCTCCAACATAGGAAGGCATGCTCATCGCCTTCCTTCGAGCAAGCTCGGGTGTTTTCTCCGGGAGAGCATCGGGCTTGTCCTGTGTGCCGAGGGAGGTGGTCGAGAACCACTTAGCGGTGTGCCTCAGCGCACACCCCATCGAGCAAGAAGCGCGGCCCCAGGCACTCGAGAAGCAAGAGTTCATTGTCCAGGGAACCTACAAGCTGCATGAAGCTGGAGCCATCCGTGGGGAGGGCCACCCCGCATGGTCCGCCAGCTTGATCATCGTCCCCAACAAGGGTGGCAAGGGGCGCATGTGCGTCGACTTCGCGAGCCTCAACAAGGCCTTCCCTCGGGACTTGTTTTGGCCATCGCGTGTTGGCCGGGGCATGGGTCTCGCCACCAACTATGCCCGCATGCCCTTTGGCGTGATGAATGCCGGTGCCACCTTCCAAAGGCTGGCGTGAATCTCGCTGGGACCTCGTGAGCCCCCTGGGTGCCGACAGCCCCTCGGCCCCTGACGCTCCTACAGCCTACGTACTCCCAGGTGATTTTGGTTTGTTCAAATTGAGGGCGCCTGATACGTCTCCAACGTATGTATAATTTTTGATTGTTCCATGTTGTTATATTATCATTCTTGGATGTTTTACAATCATTTTATAGCAACTTCATATCATTTTTTGGGACTAACCTGTTGACATAGTGCCTAGCACCTGGGGGAGTCCCGTGGGGACCACAAGACACTAGGATGCGCACAGGAGCCCAGGCGCACCCTGGTGGGTTGTGGGGCCCACGGGGGTCTCCTGCACCGCCTCTTCGCTCTATAAATCCCAAATATTCCAGAAACCCTAGGGGAGCAGATGAAACACAAATCCAGCCGCCGCAAGTTCCAGAACCATGAGATCCAATCTAACACCATCACGGAGGGGTTCATCATCCTCATTGGTGCCTCTCTGATGATGCATGAGTAGTCCACCATAGACCTACGGGTCCGTAGGGCTTCTTCTCTCTTTTTGATTCTCAATACAATGGTCTCTTGGAGATCTATTTGATGTAAACCTTTTTTGTGGTGTGTTTGTTGGGATCCGATGAACTTTGAGTTTATGATAAGATCTATATCCATGAAATTATTTGAGTTTCTTTGATCTCTTATATGCATGATTATTTATAGCCTCGTATTTCTTCTTCGAATCTTTGGTTTAGGTAGGCCAACTAGATCGATTTTTCTTGCCATGGGAAGAGGTGCTTTGTGATGGGTTCGATCTTACGGTGTCCTCACCCAGTGACAGAAGGGGTAGCAAGGCACGTATGTATCATTGTTATTAAGGATAACAAGATGGGGTCTATTCCTACATGAATAGATCTTGTCTACATCATGTCATCGTTCTTATTGCATTACTACATTTCTCCATGAACTTAATACACTAGATGCATGTTGGATAGCAGTTGATGTGTGGAGTAATAGTAGTAGATGCAGGCAGGAGTCGGTCTACTAATCTTGGACGTGATGCCTATATATTGATCATTGCCTTGGATATCGTCATAATTATTCGATCTTCTATCAATTGCCCAATAGTAATTTGTTTACCCACTGTATGCTATTTTCTCGAGAGAAGCCACTAGTGAAATCTACGGCCCCCGGGTCTATCTTTTATCCTATTGCTTTCAGATCTATTTTTCATCATGCTTGTTTTCATATTTATTCTTCCAAAAACCCAAAAATACTTTGCTTCACATACAAACCAATCTATCTTTTTACCGAGGAGTGATTGACAACCCCTTTTACGCTTTGGGTTGCGAGGATTTGTTCTTTGTGTGCAGGTACCGTTTACATAGTGGTGCTTCATTCTCCTACTAGATTGATACCTTGGTTTCATAACCGAGGGAAATACCTAATGTAGATGTACTACATCATCCCTTCTTCTTTAGGGAAATACCGACGCAGTTTCAAGCCGCATCAAAAGGAATTTCTGGCACCGTTGCCGGAGAGACATCATCAACATCTATCAGGTTCCTAATCACAAATCTCACCTCCTTGCAATTTACGTTATTTGCCATTTACCCCTCGTTTTCATCTCCCCCACTTCACAAAAATTTGCCATTTTATTCGCCTCCTTTTTCGTTCGCCTTTTTCTCGTCAGATCTCTTGTTTGCCTACCTTGTTGCTATGGCTAGTTCTTCCTTTATTGCGTGTTCCCTAGAGAATGAGGTTCTTAATTTTAAACAAAGGGGAGGGGAGAATCTAAAAGATGCTTGGTATAGAATTTGCAATGCTCATAATAGATCTATTTGTAAGCAATCTACAGTTGTTCTTCTTCGTAGTTTTATGTGGGCATTACCACTAGGTATAGATTCATCCTTGATACGATTACCGGTGGAATTTTCTTGATGTGTCCATCTTTGGACGCTTTTAATGCCATGGGAGATCTAGTGGGTGCACCACCTATCATTGTTAATGAAACAAATTTAACTCTTGAGCATGTTATGCAAAGATTAGATGTTACTGCAAAGAAGATGATTACCGAAGAACAATTTGAAAACATGGATAAAAGGATGCATAATCTTGCTAATAAGATCGGGTCAAAAGCGGGAGATGATTTTAAATTACTAAGGGAAAAGGAAACCGTAGTTAATGAAAGAATAGGAGAAATCCCCTCTCGAATTGATAAGTTCAAAGAAAATTTTAGTAACTTGAGCTCAGCTTTTTCTTCTGTTACCCATCGATCCAAGATACACAACTCGGTACCCCCTAACAGAGATCCACCGGTTTTGACACTCACACAAGGGGCGTGGCAAAGAAATAGAAGGTAGTTGGGCGAATGGCACAGAAGGAGAGGCGATCCTTACCAGAAGACGTCCCCAATGCGACACCTCCAAGTGCATTTAATGTCTATGTGCTAACCCGTCAGAGTTAGGTATTTGGCACTGTAGCCACTATTTTCCTTATGTAATGACTGTTTTGCCATTGTGGTGACCCCTCCATCTATAAAGGAGGCCCATGGCTACCTTTACAAAGGTCAACTCTTTGCTCATTTACACGCGTAGCTGCACTTCACGCGCACCCTTCCGGCAAGCTGCACTCCTTGTAACTTGAGCTCTAACACATCCAATACAACAAAGCAGGAGTAGGTTTTTACACCTCATGGTGGCATGGACCTGGGTAAACACTTGTGTGGTCTGCTGATTCTGCTCTTTGTGCACGTGTATCCTCACAGTCGTACTACAAAGGGGTCGTTGCCGGTCCCATAGATCGCCGTACGCATGACACCATCTCCGTCACCACCATAGTTCTTCCTCCTCTAATCATACTTGTAATCATGTATCACACACGGGATCCATTGTAATACATATTATCAATCAATCTACCTTCATGATGTTTTCTATGATGTGTTGTTCGAGTGATCTAATATCCATATGTGAGTAGTTCGGTAAGGTATGGATTGAGGCAAGAGCTTTGCAACCCGATGTATTTCTTGTGGGGATCAATGGAAGTGCTTTGAATTAACGTCTCGTATGTGTGAAATAAATTGTTCCATAGTTGTCTCTTGTCTCATTCACATGATTCATCCTAGATGTACCTAAGATCATGGAGAGCGAGCTACGGAGAGCCTAAGGGAAGGGAGATCATGAAGTTTTATTCTGAACACCAGTGACAAAAAAGTTTAGTATGGTAATACGGATCCTATCTCTAAGGATTCAAGAGGTGTAGTCATTAAACACCCAATGCTTTTGTCCGATTATTGCAATCTTAATTATCAAGGCAACCCTATGTGATAGATAGATAAGGACTTCGATTGGACAACTGACACTTGATGTAGGACGCGTGCCGGTCAAGACGTAATTTGGACACATCCCCCACTTCAGTTTGTAACAAGCACATCTCGATGGGTGACTTCCAGCGCACAAATTAAGATCATATCTAGTCCCAACAAAAATATATGGTTTTAAGCATTAAGACCTCATACCCATGCCTATTTATATTATAAGTGTTCCCATCCAGTTGTTTGATTTTGATCTAGTCAAAAGCTAGAATTGATTCTTTAACAATAGAATGTCTGAGACCCCAGCTTAAAGGGCATTACCCTCCCGTGGGTTCAATAACTCAGGGTCACCTCTGAGCGAAAGGCGGGAATCCTTTCTACTCCATTTCCAGATCACTAAAGGAAGTAATCAAACCTTTCTCTAGCGTCATTGCTGGGGAGGCTTTGTGTGCCTAGTCTTTGTGTTTAGAGTTTTTATTAAACTTTAGTTTCAGTTTTTTGTTTTCTTTTTGTTGCAAGTCTTGTCAGTTGAAACCACAAAAGATTACCATGGCTGGTAATCTTGGAAGATTTGCTACTCCTAGCAATAGTTTGATGCGTGAACCTACAGCACAACCTAATGTTGCTGCCGCTGAGTATGAGATAAAACCGAACCTAATCTCTATGGTTCAATAGGACCAATTTGGGGGCTCTGCTTCTGAAGATGCCAGTATGCACTTGCATAACTTTACTGAACTTTGCAACATGACACACATAAGAGATTATGATCCTAACACTTTGATGTTGTGTCTATTTCCTTTCTCCTTGAGAGGAAAAGCAAGAGAATGGCTTCTAGCTTTATCTAGAGGCAGTATAACTTCTTGGGCTGATTGTTGCAATATTTTTCTATCTAATTTAGCCCACCTGCAAAAATTATGCAACTTTGTTCACAAATTACAGGTTTTAAGGAGGAAGATCGTGAGCCACTAGCGCTTGCGTGGGATCGCATGAAGGAAGCTATAAGGAATTTTCCTAACCATGGAATGGAAGAATGGTTAATCCTTCATATATTTTATAATGCTTTAAATACTATGTCAAAACTATGCTCGATACAGCTGTAGGAGGTACTATTATGGGTACGCCCATAGATGATGTAACAAGTTGCTTGATGAGATACAAGAGAATAATGCCCAATGGCATGTTGAAAGAACTAACACCAAGAGAGTCAATGCAACTGAAGAAAAGAATTCGGAGTTGACCACTAAGCTTGATGAACTCATCTCTGTCATGAAAGGTAAAGAAGAGGTAAACATGAATGCCATCACTGATGAAGAAATTAATGGTGTGAATTTCATTGCTTGCAATAGCTATAATATCAACTAGAAAAATAATGGGTATGCTCCTAGATTACCTTATCCTAATAATAGTGGAGTACCTAATAATTTTAATGGAGCTAGCAATAGCAATAGAAATACTCTTGAAGATACTCTGAAAATTCTATTGCTAGTTAAAATGAGTAGAATGATACCTGCAAAAATATCCTAAAGAACCATGATAACTTACTTGATCAGTTGATCGGTAAGATTGTTGGACTAACTAATGATGTGCAAATTCTTGATGGAAGAACCGAGAATATGGAAGCACAAGTGGCTAAAATTGCAGATACCAAGCTTCAATCCTAGCCAAGTTTTTAGGTAAACCGGAACCTAACCCGGTTGGAGATGTCAAGATGATGAGATGTAAAGAAGAGAAAGAGAAGAGCTTGACAAAAGCCATGTGCCAGAATATACTTATATAGTTGCAGACTTCATGTAGACGATAGAAATGAAACACCCACTACCCGAGGTATCTAATGATTAGGCATATAATGTCTTTGTTGATCATGTAGCAGCCAAGGTACATGAGTTAGATGATGAAAGAAAGAAGTTGTACATTATTCTAACAGCTAAGCAAGAAGATGCTCTTGAGCCTACTATAGAGATTGAGATTGGTTTGAATAAATTCAGTGCTTTATGTGATCTAGGTGCTAGTGCTTCCACTATCCCTAAGACTTTTAATGATAGTCTCACTATTGGTCCTTATGTTACTACTGAGGTTAGATTGAATATGGCTAATTCCACTGTTACACAAGCAGTAGGAATTAAGCAAGGTGTTATAGTTCAGATAAATGATTGCACTGCCATGATTGATCTTGTGATAGTTGATATGCCTGAAGATCCAATTGCTCCTATAATTCTTGGTAGATGATGACCCACAAGTATAGGGGATCAATCATAGTCCTTTTGATAACTAAGAGTGTCGAACCCAACGAGGAGCAGAAGGAAATGACAAGCTATTTTCATCAAGGTATTCTCTACAAGTGTTCTAAGTAAAAGTGATAGATAGTTTTGTAGCAAGATAATTCGTAATGGGTAACAAGTACCAATAGCAGCAAAAGTGCGGCAAGGTGGCCCAATCCTTTTTATAGCAAAGGTAAAGCCGGAAAGTTCTCTTATATAAAGCAAAGTGTTCTCGAGGACACATGGGAATTGTCGTCTAGTCACGTTCATCATGTTTAGTTGATTCGCGTTCGCTAGTTTGATAATTTCATATGTGGGTGGACCATTGCTTGGGTGCTTTTCTTACTTGAACAAGCCTCCCACTTATGATTACCCCCTCTATCAAGCATCCGCAACTACGAAAGAAGAATTAAGATAAATCTAACCATAGCATGAGACATATGGATCTAAATCAGCCCCTTACAGAATAACGCATAAACTAGGGTTTAAGCTTCTGTCACTCTAGCAATCCACCATCTACTTATTACTCCACAATGCCTTCCCTTAGGCCCAAGTATGGTCAAGTGTCATGTAGTTGACACTCACACGACACAACTAAAGGAAGAAACAACATACATATCATCAAAATATCGAATGAATACCAAATTCACATGATTACTTATAACAAGACTTCTCCCATGTCCTCAAGAACAAAAGTAACTAGTCACAAATCATATTCATGTTCAAGATCAGAGAGGTATTGAATATCATTAAGGATCTGAACATATAATCTTCCACCAAATAAACCAACTAGCATCAACTACAAGATGTAATCAACACTACTAGCAAACCACAGGTACCTATCTGAGGTTTTGGGACAAAGATGGGATACAAGAGATGAACTAGGGTTTGAGATGATATGGTGCTAGTAAATATGTTGATGAAGATTGGTCCTCCCATGATGAGAGGATCGTTGGTGATGTCGATGGCTTCAATTTCCCCCTCCCGGAGGGAAGTTTCCCTGTTGGAATTGCTTCACCGGAGAGCAAAAGTGCTCCTGCCCAGGTTCCGCCTTGAGATGGCGGCGCTTCATCCTGAAAGTATTCTTCTTTTTTTCTATGGAAAATGGCTTCATATAGCAGAAGATGGGCACTAGAGCCCTACCAGGGGGCCCACAAGATTCGAGGGCCGCGACCAGGGGGGTAGGGCGCGCCCCTAGGCTTGTGGCTTCCTTGTGGGTCCCCTCTTGGTGTTTATTTCGCCAATAATTTTATATATTTAAAAAACAATCTCCGTAAATTATTTTGGACATTTGGAGTTGTGCAGAATGGCTATCTCTGCTGTAGCCCTTTGTCGTGGTATAACACGGCCACCTATGGGACCATCGGTCCCTTGTGGTTCGGCAAGGGGGAACAGCACATTGCACAAAGAGCGGAGAGCAGCACGACAGTGATGACACGAGCAGTTTTTAGCCAGGTTCGGGCCGCCGCAAGGCGTAAAACCCTACTCCTACTTTGGTGGATTGATGGAAGGACCATGGTGGAGACGCAACGCTCTAGCCCGGCAAGGTCGCCTTGGGACTAGGGTAGCTACACGCGTATGAGTGTACAGGGGTCTGAATCCTCTCTAAGGTAGCCACAGCCCTCCTTTTATAGGTCAAGGGGTTACCACAATGGCAAAACGGTCATTATCCGGTGATTAGATAGCCACAGTACTATCATACCTAACTCTGCAGACAGGACAAGGCACATTAAATACATCACTTAGTGTCACATCGTAGTTGTAGTCTGGCAACCTTGCCGCGCCGTTCAACCACCTTCTCGCCTGTCTGCATGACACGTCTCCTGGACGGGTGTCATTTAGGGGTGATCTTCCTCTGAAATGGCTGCCACGTAACAAATAACAGCCACATAATCACTTGGGGGCTCGACACCGCACCGATAGGTGACTTGCGTTGCTGTGAGGTTGAGCGGCGGCGCCTTGGTGGGGTAGTCCGCCCTTGGCGTCCCCGGCAAGCCTGCCGGGGGAGTCTTGAGACTTGTCTTTGGGGTAACCTCGACCCCGCCAGGCTCGCCTGCTCGGCAAGGGAGGTTTTTCCTTAGTGGTATCTTGCTCATTTGGTTGGTCTTGGTCTTCTTGATCCGCCCTTTGATTTCTCAAAGAGCTATCTCTTCAGCTTGGTCTCGTCATGGATGTTGCAACCTTGCTCTTGAGCCTGTGTACAGTCCGGGCAACACACGCCTGGGGTTTGTTGCACCGACAGGAGCCCCCGGGCCTGGCCCGAATGCACTGCCGAGCATCGTTGTGGTAGGCCCTGTCTAGTACACATGCAAGGGGGTCGTGGTAGCTCACCCTTCGAGATCTTGTTTGCTTCTTCATTAACCTGTGCTTGAATCAGTTTCCGATTTTTTCGCGCGTCGTGTAAGATGTTATTAGGGAATTGCGAGCCATGATCCGTGGGCTACCCATGTCCCACATTCACGGGGCGGTAACTTCCATTCCACTAGCTTCTCCACTTCTGGCATTTTTGCCACGTATGCTACATGCATTGCACAGGGTTGGTGGCGGACACGGGTAGCGCGGAAATGAGTGCCATGGCAGAAAGCCAGGCGCCATGGATTGGCACAGGAAGTCGGCCTTGATTCCACGGGCTGCTCATGGTGTAGGGTAGCCAGATTGGCAAAGAGGGGCGGTTGCCTCCCCTGAGTGAGGAGCCAGCCCCCGGCCCTGTTTGCCTATAAAAGGGGATGCGGGCGAGGTGCTGGCTCACACACATCTCATCCTTCTTTCTTCTGACATTGCTCCTTCATCATGGTGACGGGAAGAGGGCGCAACGGTACTCCAGTAGTGGCAATGAGGGCTTCTGCTCGACAGCGCCACCCTCCTCCCCTTGGGGATGCGGAAGCGGAGCCCGCTGCGAGGGGAGGCGGGAGAGGACGAGGTCGTGGTCGCCGTGGCGCTCGGGCCCGAGGAGGATGAGGTGGGGCTTTGATCGCACCTCCTCCTACTGCTCAAGATCCTAATGAAGGCAACGTCAGGAACCAGCCGCTGGAGTTCATCGTCAAGCTGCAAGGACCCCCGCACAGCCGCCTTCGGCTTCCTACTCCATTCGCAAGGGTGATGGAGATCGAGCAGCCACCGGGGTTGAGGCTGCACATGAGAGGCTTTTGTAATGGCAGCATGCGGGCGGACGTAGAGTTCCCCGCTCCTCATGTCATGCTTCTCTGACGTGGTTGGAAGACTTTTGCCCGTGCCCATAGCTTGGCGGCTGGGCACGTCCTCCATTTCAAGTTAATGGACACCACCCTGCTCTCCGTCAAGGTCTTCGGACGCTCGGGTGCTCGCTTAGGGTGCTGCACGAAGAGCTCGACCAACGACGAAAGATCCTCCTCAATCGACAGCGATGAGGAGGACAGTGACGGTGATGACGACGGCGCCAACGGAGAGGACGACGGCTCCGACTCCAACTGAACACCAGCCGCACCATCACCGTCAGGCGGGAGCACCATCATCTGCACCTGCATCTCCTCTCTGGTAAGGTGATTTGCCGGGGAGTTGGACGTGGAGGTGTGGATGGTGTCTCCGGCTCCTCCACCAGCCTTCCAGCTGGGCCCCGGCAGGCTTCCTCGTGGGATATGGCTTTGTTTGCCCTGCCACATCCTGCTGACACTAGTGGCGGTGGCCAGGGGGTCGTCTCCGCCGCTCTCTTCACCATCACCTTCGCCCATGCCCTCTATATCTTGTCAGGCTCCTTGTCATGGGGCCTGATGGAGTCAGGCTGGACTTCTGCCTAGGCACCCCTTTTTCCCTCTTCGCCTCCCGCGGTAGTTCCTAGGAGGAGAGGGACAAGAAAGGGATTATGGGGCACTTATCTTTTTTCAGTCTAAAATATGTAGGCATTTGCCAAACTTTAGTCTAAATTATGTAATCTTCTTTATCCATGTTTGTGTCATGTAAGATCTGTACTTGCTTATCGCATATTAATGAAAAAGACAAGCCTTGCCGGGAACTTGTGCATGTGTCATGTCCATGCAGAGGTGAGATGCCTCTATACGTTTAAGTAAACAAGTTTTCTCCGGCAAGCTATCTTGCCGGTGCCTTTCATTTGTTGCCGCGGGGCTTAGCCTGCCGGGCACAAAACCATGGAAAGGGACCAGCTCCTCGTCGAACTCCCTCCGTCAAAGGCCACTACAACCACCCTGACCGAAGCAATGTTCGGGACGTAGGACGGGAGCACCCATGCTTCAAAGGTGACGAGGTTTTCATATGCACAAATTTTCACCTTACAGAACATGTATGGATAAGAAATAACTTATCTGCTTGGCCTATCGGGGACTAATATGTAGGCTTGTCTTCATTTCTTCTCTTCGGGACCAGGTCCATGGCAAGAACCCTGCAGCTTAGTGCAGAGGCAAAAAATGCTACATGTGCCCTAATCTACATGATCATGCTATGCTCATGTTATGCTTATGCATGCATGCAAGTTTTACGGGCCCCCAACGCTTCGTTTATTCATCTATTGCACAGGGTCTACGCCTGGCTTTGTACAAAGGGTTACATGCAACATCGACAAGGCTTGTACAAAAGGGTGGCTACCGGGCAGGGCCCGACAGCCGCGCCTTACGGGTAGAACTTATGGAGATGCTCAATGTTCCATGAGTTTTGCAACTGAATGCCATCTCCAGTCTCCAGACGGACTGCGCCGGGTCAGGTGGCTCGTACTACCTGATAAGGGCCTTCCCACTTCGGCGTCAACTTGTTTGCACCCTTGGCAGACTAAACACGCCTAAGGACAAGGTCGCCTTCCTCAAAGCTCCGGGCATGAACCCTGCAGCTGTGATAGCGACGCAGGGCTTGCTGGTAGCGTGCAACACGCGTAGCAGCCCTGAGACGGTTCTCCTCAAGTAGCACAGTGTCGTCACGCCGGTGCTGTTCTGGCGCTACTTCATCGTAGGCAAGTACTCGAGGTGATCTGTATATGAGTTCCGTGGGGATCACTGCTTCTGCCCCATAGACTAGGGAGAAGGGAGTCTGGCCGGTAGCTCGATTTGGTGTCGTACGAAGGGACCAAAGAACCACCGGCAGCTTGTCGATCCATTGCGTGCCATACTTCTGTAGCCTATCAAATGTTCTTGTCTTGAGTCCTCGCAGCACTTCAGCGTTCGCCCTCTCAGCTTGTTCGTTTCTTCTGGGATGATCAACAGAGGCAAATGAGACCTTGCTTCCGAGGGCATGAATGTATTGCATGAAGGCGCGGCTTGTGAATTGGGTGCCATTGTCAGTGATGACTCTGGCGGGTACTCCAAAACGGCACACCAATCCTTTCAAGAACTTGATAGCTTACTGTGCGGTCACCTTCCTCACGGGCTCCACTTCTGGCTACTTTGTGAACTTGTCGATGGCGACGTACAAGAACTCAAAGCCCCCGGTAGCACGGGGGAAGGGGCCCAAGATGTCAAGCCCCCAGACCGAAAAGGGCCATGACAAAGGGATCGTCTGGAGAGCTTGAGCAGGCTGATGGATATTCTTGGAGTAGAAACCTTGCCAGAAAGCCTTTCCGACCAGGGCCCTTGATCCAATATGGGAGCCGCACATGCCTTTGTGTATCTCCGCCAGCAGTTCCTTCCCTTCTTCCCGACAAATGCACTTTAATTTCACACTATTGGGCCTCCTTCTGTATAGTACGTCATTGACGAACTGATACATACTGGCCCTCCGGGCTACTTTTTCAGCTTCTTCTTGCTCTTCGGGAAGTTCTCCTGTTTGGAGGTAACGGACTATCTGTCGTGCCCAAGTTGGAGCCTGAGGCTCGACAACAAGGATCAGCGGCACCTCCTCGTTCGTGGGAGCGCACGCCTCAACCGCGAGAACTGGAAGTTCGGCGGGAGGGTGCTGCTTGCCAAGCGAAGTGGAGTAGTTCCCGCCAACCTCTCTGCCGGGGGCTTCAGGAAGCTCTGCCGGGAGAGGCTTGCCGGAGTTCAGTTTTCTCCTCTTTCTGGCCATTGTTGCCAGGGATACGGAGGGCCGAGTCAGGTGGAGAAGAAAAGTCCCTGGTTCCACAGGAAGCTTTTGCGCAGCGCACATTGACAGATGATCAGCAATGCTGTGTTCCGCATGGGGTACGTGCTCTGTTTGCAATCCGTCAAAGCGCTCCTCCAGTTTTCTCACTTCCTCCACGTATGCCTCCATCAATGGACTTTGATAATCCTTGTTTACTTGCCTCAGCACAAGTTGTGAGTCTCCACGAATGATCAACTTCTTGATTCCCAGTTCTGTTGCGATCCTGAGCCCGACAAGGAGTCCTTCATATTCTGCGGTGTTGTTGGTAGCCTTCTCCCGGGGGAAATGCATTTGAACAACGTACTTGAGGTGCTCCCCAGTGGGTGCGACGAGAAGCACGCCAGCTCCCACACCTTGTAGGGAGAAGGCACCATCAAAGTACATGATCCAATCTTGGGGCGCTTCCCTGCAGGGAATAATTGTCTCCGGCGTCTCTTCATCTGGAGTTGGTGTTCGTTCTGCAATAAATTCCGCCAATGCTCTGCTCTCAATAGTTGATGTGCTCTCAAACTTCAAACCAAAGCTTGATAACTCCAAAGCCAACTCCACTATTCTGCCAGTGGCCTCAGGGTTCCTTAGTATGCGTTGCAAGGGGAAGCGGGTAACAACCATGATTTCGTGGGCTTGGAAGTAGTGGCGCAGTTTCCTTGAGGCCGTGATGAGGCCAAAGATCAACTTTTGCACGCCAGAGTACCTTGATCTAGCCCCCTGCAGAAGGGAATGGACAAAATACACTGGCCGCTGCACCACCTTCTTCCTTGCCGCGATTCTGGAATTGTCTCCATTGCCCTGCTCTTCTTTGTTCTAATCCATTCCTGAACTTGCCAGGACGAGTTCACTTTTCTCTCCGGAGGGGATGGTTGCCGTGGTGGCTCCTTCATCTACTTCCCGCTGGGCCACCAGTGCTGCACTAACCACTTGATTGGTTGCCGCTAGGTATAGCAGCAACGGCTCTTGTGGTTTAGGAGCGACTAGGGTGGGAACAGAGGAAAGGTAGGTCTTCAAATCTTGCAGCACAGCGCCTGCCTCTAGGGTCCACTCCACGGGCCCTGCCTTCTTCAAGATTTTGAAAAATGGCAAAGCGCGCTCGGCAGACTTGGAAATGAACCTGCTCAGTGCAGCAACACATCCAGTGAAATGCCTCACATCTTTATCTGTCTTGGGTGCTTGAATCTGCTCGATCGCCTTGATCTTGTCGGGGTTGGCCTCTATCCCCCGGTGGGACACGAAGAAGACAAGTAGCTTGCCGGAAGGAACGCCAAACACACACTTCTCCGGGTTCAGCTTCAAGTTGATCTTGTGAAGATTTGCAAAGGTCTCTTCCAGGTCCTGAATGAGGGTTGATTTGTGTTTGGTTTTGACCACTATGTCATCCATGTAAGCTTCAATATTCCTATGCAGCTGTGACTCAAAACCAATTTGCACTGCTCTTGCAAAAGTGGCTCCAGCGCTTTTTAACCCAAAGGGCATCCGTACCAAACAGTACGTGCCACATGGGGTTATGAATGCGGTCTTCTTTTCATCTTCCTTGGACATGAAAATCTGGTGGTACCCAGAGTAGGCATCCAAGAAGGAAAGCAGGTCGCATCCAGAGGTGGAATCCACAATCTGATCGATGCGCAGCAAGGGGAATGGGTCCTTCAGGCATGCTTTATTCAGATCTGTGAAATCTATGCAAAGCCTCCACTTCCCATTCACCTTGCGCACCACCACTGGATTCGCCAACCAAGTTGGATGCAATACCCCTCTGACCAAACCAGCAGCTTCGAGTTTCTTGATCTCTTCAGCAATAAACTACTGCCGCTCCAAAGCTTGCTTTCAGACCTTCTATTTGACGGGCCAGGCATGTGGGCTGACAGCAAGGTGGTGCTCGATTACCTCCCTGGGAACACCGGGGATGTCAGATGGTTGCCAAGCAAACACATCGACATTCGCCCGCAGGAAGGCAACGAGCGCGCTTTCCTATTTGTCGTCGAGGGTGGAGCTGATAGTAAATGTACCATCAGCGCCAACCAGCCCTGCTGGGACCTTTTTCACAGCGGGCGCATCAACCTTTGATCTCTTGCTATTGGAACTCTCCGGGAAGTCATCAACAGGCGCAGCGCACTCTGAAGAGGCGCGCTTCCCAGATTCTTTGCTGGCGTCCTTGCTAGCTTTCTTCCCTTTCTTGCTTTTCTTGGCGAGAGCGGTAGCTTCCGCGGCCTCTGCAGTGACTGCTTCTCGGTACATCTTATCCACGCAAATAATTGCATCCTTTTTGTCTGATGGAATGGAAATGACGCCCATTAGCCCTGGCATCTTCAGGGTGTTATAGGCATAGTGGGATGCCGCCATGAATTTTGCCAGTGCTGGACGACCAAGGATTCCATTGTATGGCAGGGGGAGGTCAACCACATCAAACACGATCTTCTCAGTCCGGTAGTTTAACTCCCCCCCCCCCAAACATTATCGGCAGTGTGATCTTCCCCTTATGATGACTTCTGTCGGGGTTGATCCCTTGGAAGGTACCAGTAACTTTGAGCTCTTCATCTACTATCTGGAGCTTGCTGATGACCTTGGGAGAAATCAGATTCAACCCGGCCCCGCCATCAACCAACATCTTTGTGACTTTGAGGTTGCGGATTGTTGGTGAAACCAACAATGGCAAACACCCTACCGTGGTGGTACGGTCAGGGTGATCCTCTTCATCAAAGATGATGGGTGTGCAGGACCACTTGAGTGGCTTCCGAGAATCTGCCGCTGGCTCCACGGTATTGACCTCACGCGCCCACTATTTAAGCTGGCAGTGAGAGGAATGCAAGGATGCACCTCTGTTAATGCATATGGCATCAGTAACCTTCTGGAACTCCTGCTCACTGGTTTCCTCCTCATCTCCTTCATCACTCTCGTCATCGCATTCCTTCTTCTCACGACCTCTGGCAGGTTTCCCTCGATACTGAGGGGCCTTGCCGGGGCGACCTCCTCTGCCACCTTGTCCCTTCCCACCAATGCCATCTTGATCTCTCTCTTTGTCATGCTTCTCGTACTCAGCCTTCTGCTTCTTGACGAGTTGCTCAACCTGCTGACACTCTTGAAGATCATGGCCTTTGGTCCGATGGATCTTGCAGTACGGCCCATCAGCCTTCCCAGCCTTCTCGGCAGCCGCGGCTTCCCAGCAATCAGCGCACGTGGGAACTTCCTTGCCGGGAGCCTCGGTCTTGGCCTTCTTACCGGTACTAGGAGTACTCGACCCTTCAATAGCTAGCACTGCCTTATCCCTGCGCTTCTTGTTGCGTTTCTTTCTTCTTCTTCTGATTGGTGGCGTCATCGTCGTACTCTTAGTCAATGTCGATGCCATCTTCTTCACCAGGGAGACGCCTCCCCTCCTCTGTCCGGGCACACTTATCCGCCAAAGTGTACAACTCATTCACAGTTTTGGGCAACCAGACATTCATCTTGGAACATATCCTGCGGTTGCGTACGTTGGACTGGAATGCAGCTATCACAGCTGCCCTGTGGATGTCCGGAATGTTCCTATGCACCCGGCTGAACCTCCACATGTATTTCCGTAAACTCTCTCCTTCCTTCTGTGGGAGGAGCTGCAAGTCGTTGGGCCGCCCTGGTTCTTGATGACCGCCCATGAAGGCGCCAACAAATTCATGGCACAGGTCGGCCCAGGTCGAGATGGAGTTCTCCGGCAAGTGCATCAGCCACGACCTCACGTTTGGCTTGAGTGCCAAAGGGAAGTAGTTGGCGAATACCTTCTCATCTCTTCCTCCGGCGGCTTGAACAACAATGCTATAGATGCTCAAGAACTCTGCTGGGTTCAATCTTCCATCGTACTTTTCTGGTATCTCTGGCTTGAACGTATGGGCAAATGGCCAACAGACTTGCCATAGCTCGCAAGTGAAGGCGGGGCACCAAACCTCGAAAGGTAGGTATCCGTCTCCACCGGGCACGGGCTCGTCGACGTCGGGGCCATTGCGCCTATCAGACTGGCAGCGGGTTTCGCGGCATCGTTCGATGGTGGAGCGAGCGTCCTCTCTCCGCCAGTCTTCCAGGACTTGTCACTGGTCTCGACGTGCCCGGGGATCAGACGAAGCCATCGGTGCATCGTCGGGTTCTTGGCCTCGTGGCTCTGGCTGTGGCCCCTGTGCTAGTTGCCGCAGAGTTGATTGCACCGTGGGGGTGGCCCCTTCGGTACGGCCAGCGGCTCGGGCTGTCGTCGCCGCCTGTGGAGGCTGTGGCGGGCCTTCCTGCTGTGATCCTCCCGCCTCAGCGAAACCATTCAAGCTCTGAATGGTGTCTCTCCACTCATCCATCTGATCGACCACCGACGGAAATCTCAACAGGAGTTGGGCCCGCGCCATGGCTTCCGAAGCGGTGCTTGGCATAGATGACGATGTAGATCACGACGTCGCCTGGCTTCTGATGGTGCCGGTAGTGATGGCGTCGTGCTCTCGTCGTCGTGAGCCAGTCGCCAGGGTGGCGTGGCGATGAGGTGGATGCGCTCGGGGATTGGCAACCCCATTCGACGTATCGTCTCGGCTAGCTTGTCCTGGGGGTGGCGCGTGCCCTATAGCCGCACCCGCGGCGGGGGCAGCTAGAGGGTTGCGGTTCACCCCAGAGCGAGCGCCATCGCTGCGACTGCGTTCCTCAGTGGCGCGGAGAGGTGGAGATGGAATAATCTCTCCACCCGCATGTTGTGGAGCATGGTCGCTGGGATGCTGTTGACACTGTCCTTTTCTGGCGCCTCCCACTCCTGTTTCAGCCGCAGGGGGAATGGCGACGATGCCGCCTGCGCCGGCCACGTCCCCCGCAGCGCCCACATCATCATGCGCCTTCGAAGCCCCCACGGCATCAGTGGCCGCATGCAAAGTGGCCTTCGAGGTGGACGGGTGAGCTGCAGCACTGGACTTTTTCTTGGGCGCCATGCGAAGTGGCCTTCGAGGTGGACGGGTGAGCTGCAGCACTGGACTTTTTCTTGGGCGCCATGGATGATGAAGCCGTTGATGAAGAAAATGATGATGAAGATGATGTGCCACTTACACCCTCGGGTTCGCGCAAGCGCTTCTCCATACCTGGCGCGCCAAAGATGTCATCGATAAAGAAGACGATGATGAAGATGACGCGCTGCTTACACCCTCGGGTTCGCGCAAGCGCTTCCCCCTACCTAGCGCGCCAAAGATGTCGTGGTATAACATGGCCACCTATGGGACCATCAGCCCCTTGTGGTTCGGCAAGGGGGAAGAGCACATTGCACAAAGAGCGGAGAGCGTAGAGCAGCACGGCAGCGATGACACAAGCAGTTTTTACCCAGGTTCGGGCCACCGCGAGGCGTAAAACCCTACTCCTGCTTTGGTTGATTGATGGAAGGACCGTGGTGGAGACGCAACGCTCTAGCCCGGCAAGGTCGCCTTGGGACTCGAGCAGCTACACACGTATGAGTGTACAGGGGTCCAAATCCTCTCTAAGGTAGCCACGACCCTCCTTTTATAGGTCAAGGGGTTACCACAATGGCAAAACAGTCATTATCCAGCAATTAGATAGCCACAGTACTATCATACCTAACTCTGCAGACAGGACAAGGCGCATTAAATGCACCGCTTAGTGTCACATTGTAGGTGTAGCCTGGCAACCTTGTCGCACCGTTCAGCCACCTTCTTGCTTGTCTGCGTGACACGTCTCCTGGACGGGTGTCATTTAGGGGTGATCTTCCTTGGAAATGGCTGCCACGTGCCAAATAACAGCCACATAATCACTTGGGGGCTCGACACCGTACTGATAGGTGACTTGCGTTGCTGTGAGGTGGAGCGGTGGTGCCTTGGCCGGGTAGTCCGCCCTTGGCATCCCTGGCAAGCCTGTCGGGGGAGTCTTGAGACTTGTCTTTGGGGTAACCTCGACCCCGCCAGGCTCGCCTGCCCGACAAGGTAGGTTTTTCCTTAGTGGTATCTTGCTCATTTGCTTGGTCTTGGTCTTCTTGATCCGCCCTTTGATTTCTCAAAGAGCTATCTCTTCAGCTTGGTCTTGTCTTGGATGTTGCAACCTTGCTCTTGAGCCTGTGTACAGCCCGGGCAACACACGCCTGGGGTTTGTTGCACCGACACCCTTCCCAGTCCAGAATTCCAGCTGCCGGCAATCTCCCTCTTCATGTGAAACTTGCAAAATAAGAGAGTAAAGGCATAAGAATGGCATCATAAAGTGAAATAACAATCCAAAACACAATAAATAACAGTAGTAAAACATGATGAAAACTGGACATATCAACTCCCCCAAGCATAGACCTCACTTATCCTCAAGTGAAAGCCAAAATTGATAATCATGACCACATGTTTAGAGAGAGAGGTGTCAATAAAAACAAAATATGAACATGAAAGCATCATGATCATTATCATAGAAGCAATATATCATCATAGAACTTCTCATGCTAAATAACAATTCATTCACAAAATAAATTATGACACATAAATTTCATTGGAAACCAGCAAACTATGATCTCAGTCATTGAAACGAACACCGTACATCATACTTTTAGAAAGAGTCTATGTAAGAGCTTTGTTTAACAAGTTCACATACTCAACTTGATGGAGGCGAGGGTCCCGATCTTTCGATGAGATGATAACTATCGATTTGGTGGAGGCGACTTTGACGATCCGACTACAAACATGCAACGGCGTTGCGCCTTAGCAATCGCTAAACCAACTCATAGAGGTTATTGACCATGCCGGAGCACCATCAACCTGACCATGAAGGTCTATTTCCTACAGGCAATCGAAGAACAAACAAGAAACTGGGATTGCAATCTGGATATTGTGAATATAAGAGCAAATCTTTATTGATCAAGGTGGGGTTGTATGACGTCTTGGTCTGGTCGTTGAACATAAATGAAGTACGCGAAGTTGCAGCTATGGCAAACTTTAATCTAAACAAAAACCAAAGTCTAAACGATGCCCTAAGGGCTATATATATGGAGGAGTAGGGCAATTTCATGAACCCTTGTGGGAGGGGTCCGAAACTAACCCTAACTTTGTTTCCCCACACATACGGACTCTAAAAATTGCCTATAAAGTGAAATAACAATCCAAAACACAATAAATAACAGTAGGAAATACTCATGCAAAATGGATGTATCAGATGACCATTTCTAAGGACTATAAAAGATGTGATAAATGTGTTTAAGGGAAATGTATGATTTGACTTACCTGCAAAAGATCTTTTTGAGACATTTCCCTAGGAAAAATAAAATGAAGACCTACACCGGAGACATCATTGTCGTCAATGCTCGAAGCTATGGGCTTAGTGTATTTGCACCTACATGATCTTCACTAAGGTCAAGCTATCGGACAGAAAACAAGCGCTTCATGGGAGGCAACCCACGTGAATAAGGTAGAAAAGTAAGTTTTGTTTTTTTGTTTCAATAAAAAGGGTGTTAAAGTTCTAGTTAAAGAAGTTGAGTTTGGAAGAGTCGTTTTAATGAAGGCTTGGATTTGTGCAAAATTATTATGTGTTGTAGTGACGTTTGAATGCATGGATATATGCCTATGTATTGTGTTGGAACTAACCCCATAGGAATTAGAGAAAAAACAGTTTCAAAAGAAACAGATCAAAATACAACCTAACATGCGACCAAGGAGGTCGTATGGGCGGTCATATGAAATCTTGCCAGTTCTAGTAGAAAATAGCAAGAGGCACCTGGTTGAATGACGGTCTACAATGCGAACACAACCGCTCATATGCGCGGTCGTATGCACTCTTGGCAGAAAAAGAGAGAAGGTCTAGAGCATTTGACGGCGTATCATATGAGCACCCGCTCTCATATGGTGATGTAGGGTGGAACCCTAGGGGCTAATCTTTCACAATTTGGAGGGGATCCCGCGAAGAACACGAAGAACACGAGGGAAATCACGAGAGGAACACTCAAGAACAAGTCCAATCACACATCCACTAGACAATCAAACACACAAGATCCACAAGGGTACATGAACAACAAAGAGAAAGATACAAGGTAGAGTTCATCCCAAATCCAAGAGTAGATGAGGTCTTGAATCCTTTGGTGGATCTTCCCTAGATGGGGTCTTGAATCCACTAGGGATCTTCTCACATGGAGGTCTTGATCTCCATGGGAGTGGTCTCTCTCTCTCAACAGGAGGTAGGAGCAAAGCTCACATACAAATGAGCTATCATATTTGCTATCCCTAGAAATGAGGAGTGGGAGGTCTATTTATATTCTAAGCCACTAAGGGGTAAATGAGGGGGCGAAAAGGGTACACGGGCATCGGCCCAAGATGCTGCACGCTAGCAAGGCCGGATGATCTGCGTGGGGGTCCAGATGATCCGGGCATCGTCCAGATGATCCGGGTCCTCATCCGGATGATCCGGCTCTGTCAAGTGGCTTGCTGTCGTCATCGTCGGTCGTCGTAGTCGGACAATCCGGGAGAGGGTCCAGATGATCCGGCTGAGTCCGGATGTCCGGGAGGAGGTCCGGATGTCCGGCCTGGCTCCAACAGCCGCTCCGTCTTCTTCTCCTTTCTTTCATCTACTCTTCCACGCTTCCCTCCCGGATGGTGTAGACGTACACTTGTGCTTGCACTCCTCCTCGACATTCATGAATGTCGGTGTACTAGAATAGGGGTACCCTAGTACCACGTACTTGTGCACGGGCAGTAGTAGCATCCCGCTGCTAGGCTTGCGGGAGGACAGCCAGAGAGAAGCTCAAGATTATTAAGCCATTCAAGAACAAAGTATACAAAGCAAGAGTTAAGGCCCCGGCAAGAGGAGCTTGCCGGGAGGGACAGCTGAGGCCCAGCCTGAGGTTTGCTGTAGCAGAGTACTTGCCGCGGCAAGTCATTGGCTACGGCAAGGTATTGGCTGCGGCAAGATAGCAGCTGCGGCAAGGTACTTGCCCCGGCAAGTTACCTTGCGCGGCAAGCTATGGGTTGCGGCAAGCTGTCAGGTGCAGCAAGGTCTTGCCGCGGCAAGCGTTACTGTACCACTGTGCTACTGTGCTGCTCCGGTGCCTCTGCCAGCGTGGCGCTCTGGGTCCTTCCAAGCGTGTGTGGCAGGGCACTGTGTAGACGGCGGTACACTGTAGCTAGCGGTGCAGGAGCAGGTGGGATAGGCTTTTCCCACGTCCAAGATGTCCGGGTACATGTATCTGGACAGCTAAGGCATGGGCATTTAATGCCCTTGTCCCCTGCCGTCAGTGGTAGGTAGGACATGTCATCCTGGTAATAATGGCCTTACTGTAGCAACTTTCCACCTCTACCTTTACTGTTTGCCAACGTGTTGGTGACCCCTCTGTGCATATAAAAGGAGGCCCATAGGCAACGTGGAGGGGGGGAGGGGAACTGGGAGATGGAGAACTCCAGTATTGTACGCAACTACTCTGTACTGTAGCGCTCCTGGAGCTAGAACAATCATACAGATAATAAACCAAAAAGCAGGAGTAGGGTTTTACGCATCCGTGCGGCCCGAACCTGGGTAAATCTCTCTCGTGCACTGTCGTGTTCTTCGCTAGATTTGCTCTTCGTGCGATCGTCTCTCCCTGCCGAACGAAAAGGGGTCCTTCCCTGGGTCCCATAGGTGATCGCGGATTCGTCCCCGACATCTTTGGCGCGCCAGGTAGGGGAAAGGAGGTTGTGTGAACCTAATCTAGCGATTTGCGCGTTAGTTTTTGGGCCATCCTCCGCCTTATGGCTCCAAAAAAGAAGACTTCGGCCATCGGTGCGTCTACGTCCAACCCGCTTGCTCCCATGCAGGAGGGTGCCGACGTGATTGCGGCTGCTGGGGGGACTGGAGAGCGAGAGCTCCTATTACCTCCACCTGTCCAAAACCGGGCCAGCAACCCCAATCTTGGCGCTGCTGGGTCTGGGAACGCAGCGCTGCTCGCTGCTGCTGGCCCTGCAAGCTCCAGAAACGGTGCTGCGCGTTCTGGAACGCCTGCGCCGGTTCAGACGCCGCGGCCTTCGCAAGAAGCCCGTGACAGGCAGCGTCCTGACGCCCCAGGTGCCAGGCGCTCCCTGGATAATGAACTTGCGCATCGATCTCGAGATGCGCGGGGTCATCATACGCAACAACACGTTGGCGGGGTCGAGGTGCGGTCGCCTGGGCGTGGAGATGCTCCTTCTAACACTGTTAGGAGTAAGAGCATCCCACAGTCCTCACGCCACTCGATACCTCCCTCACCAGCAGAAGCGTTGGGGCGTGCGCAGCTGCTCCTGAACTTCCCTCCACCAGCAGATAAGCTTGACGAGTGGAGGGCAACCATTCAGAGCCTTCTCAGCTTCGCTGATGCCGACCCGGTGCGCGCGGCCGACAAGAGAACTGGTGACAATGCTGTCACCAACAAGAATGGCGAGGGGGCAACAACCGTACACTCCCCGCCCAGACGGCCTCGGTCGCCGACACGTCGAAACGACGCCCCTGGCGATGATTCCACGGCGTCGTCTGACCCGCGAGCTCGTTGTGACCAGCGCCTCGTTCTTCAGGAACGCAGAGGAGAAGAAGCTCGTACCACTATCGAGCGAAGGAGAGAAGCGCATCGTCAGTCCGACAGACGCGCAGGGCCCGCTGTTGACATGCATGCGCCAGGGGATCCTGGCGACTTGCCGTACGCGGTAAGTTGTCCAGCGTTCACCCGTGAGCTGCGGCAGGTCCAGTGGCCCAATCGCAAGGCTTTCAAGCCTGACGTGCCGGAGAAGTATGATGGCAAGACACACCCGTCGGAGTTCCTCAGCATTTACACCATTGCGGTGCAAGCTGCCGGGGGACGAGACGACAAGGTTCTTGCTAACTACTTCCCGCTCGTGTTAAAGCGCAACGTCGTCTCATGGCTCATGCACTTGCCGGAGAACTCCATTTCTTCATGGGCGGACCTGTGCCATCAGTTTGTTGGTGCCTTTACTGGCGGTCATCAACCTCATGGCCAGGAGAGTGATCTTCATCTCATCCCCCAGAAGGAAGGAGAGCCCCTGCGCAAATACATTCAAAGGTTCAGCCGCGTACAGTACAACATCCTAGATGTTCACCCCGCTGCGGTTATTAGCGCGTTCCATCAGAACGTGCGTAACCACAAGATGCGGGAGGAAATGGCGATGACCAAGGTCAGAGACATTGGCCAGCTATATGCTCTCGCCGACAAGTGTGCGCGCGCTGAAGAGGGAAGGAAACTTCCCGGTGAAGGTGTTGGCGCAGGGGGGAGCTCTGACAGCGAAGGTACCGCCCCGGCAAAGAAGGGCCGGCGGCGGAACAACAGGAAGAAAAAGGGCAAAGCTGTGCTTCCCGTCGAGCAGTCCAGCGGCAACGGCAGCGCCGACAAGGCCAAAGTCGAGGGCTCCGGCAAGGAGATTGCCGCGTGCGCCAACTGTCAGGCCTTGGCGGCTGCCGACAAGCAGGACGGCTCCGACAAGCAATATTGCAAGATCCACCGCACCAAGGGACACGATCTCCAGAACTGCCGACGAGTCGAGCAGCTTGTCGAACAGCAGAAAGCTGAGTATGAGAGGCGCGACAAGGAGAAGGCCCCAGAAGGTGCTGGCGGGTCTGGCAAGAAGCGCACTGCCCGAGGAGGGCGTCGCGGCAAGGCCAAGCAGCAGCAGAGAGACAGGCCTACTCGTGGCCGCGACAAAGATGATGATGATGATGATCTAGATGATGAAGAATCCAGTGAGCACGAATTTCAGAAAGCCGCAGAAGTCTTGTGTGTTGACGGTGGTGCTTCGTTGCATTCTGCTCAACGCCAACTTAAACAGTGGGCGCGAGAGATCAATGCGGTGGAACCATCTGTTGACGCCAGAAAGCTTCTGAAGTGGTCCGACACGCCTATCATCTTTGACATTGAGGACCACCCTGACCGCACAACGGCGGTCGGGTGCTTGCCGATGTTGGTTTCACCAACGATCCGCAACCTCAAGGTCACGAAGATGTTAGTTGACGGTGGGGCCGGCTTGAATCTGATTTCGCCCGCTGTGCTTCGAAAACTTCAAATCCCTGACGGCGAGCTTGAGGAAACTGGTACTTTCCAAGGAGTCAATCCAGGAAGGAGCAAGCCGAAAGGGAAGATCACGCTGCAAGTGACATTTGGCGGCGAGCTGAACTACCGGACCGAGAAGGTCACCTTTGACGTTGCCGATATTCCATTGCCTTATAATGGGATACTTGGCCGTCCAGCGCTCGCCAAGTTCGTGGCAGCCTCTCATTTTGCCTACAACGTGTTGAAGATGCCAGGCCCAGTAAGTGTTATCACAGTTCCCTGCGACAAGAAGGATGCGCTTATTTGCGCCGACAAGATCTACCGGGAAGCAGCTGCCGCAACTGCCGCCAAGGCACTAGCCGCTGAAACTCCCGGGGGGGAGAACAAGAGGAAGTCCGGCAAGAGCTCTTGTGCCCACTCCGGCAAGCGCACCTCTTCGGAGTGCTGCGCTGCCATCGAGGACGCACTAGAGAGCTCCACCGGCAAGTGCAAGAAGAACAAAGCCGCTCCGCCGGCGACAAAGAAGGTGCCCGCCAAGGAGGACGGCACTGGTGGTTCCTTCACCATCAGTGCCACACTTGACAACAAATAGGAAAGCGCGCTCGTTGCTTTCCTGCGGGCGAATGTCGACGTGTTTGCATGGCAACCGTCCGACATCCCCGGTGTTCCCAGGAAAGTAATTGAGCACCACCTTGCCGTTTGTCCCCACGCGAGGCCCGTCAAGCAGAAAGCCAGAAAGCAAGCTGTGGAGCGGCAAGAGTTTATTGCGGAAGAAATCAAGAAGTTGGAAGCAGCACGCCTCGTCAGAGGAGTGCTCCATCCTACGTGGTTGGCCAATCCTATTGTCGTGCGCAAAGCGAATGGAAAATGGAGGCTTTGTATTGATTTCACTGATGTCAATAAAGCTTGTCCCAAAGACCCATTTCCTTTGCCCCGCATAGACCAGATTGTTGACTCCACGGCAGGATGTGATTTGCTTTCATTTCTTGACGCATATTCAGGGTATCATCAAATCTTCATGGCTGAGGAAGATGAGGAAAAGACCGCATTTATCACACCCTGTGGCACATACTGTTTCGTACGTATGCCATTTGGTTTGAAAAATGCTGGTTCGACATTTGCAAGAGCCGTCCAGATTGCTTTTGAGCCTCAGCTGCACAGAAATGTGGAAGCCTATATGGATGATATAGTGGTCAAAAGCAAGGACAGGGCTACTTTGGTTCAAGATCTAGAAGAAACTTTTGTAAATCTGCGCAAGATCAACCTGAAGCTCAACCCCGAGAAGTGCGTGTTTGGAGTTCCCTCCGGCAAGCTTCTCGGGTTCTTTGTGTCTCAACGTGGAATTGAAGCCAATCCCGACAAGATCAAAGCCATTGAGCAAATTGAAGCACCGAAGCGCGTCAAGGATGTACGACGACTTGCCGGCTGTGTTGCTGCTCTTAGTAGGTTTATCTCCAAGTCAGCTGAGCGCGCCCTGCCATTTTTCAAAATCTTAAAAAAGGCAGGTCCATTGAAATGGACTCCGGAGGCGGAGGCAGCGCTGCAAGACTTGAAGAGATACCTCTCCTCTCCTCCAATACTTGTCGCACCTAAACCACAAGAGAAGTTGTTGCTGTATCTAGCGGCAACCAATCAAGTGGTTAGTGCTGCGCTAGTAGCGGAGAGAGAGGTGGATGAGGAGGCAGTAACTGCGGCAAGCACGTCCAGCGACAAGCTGGGGGCTCCCCCGACAAGTTTTGCTGCCGACAAGGATTCGTCTGCGCAGTCAGGCGAAGTGATACAAAAGAAGAAAATGGTGCAGCGCCCGGTCTACTTTGTGAGCTCTCTTCTGTAGGGAGCTAGGTCAAGGTATTCTGGTGTGCAGAAGCTGCTTTTCGGCCTTCTCATGGCCTCGAGAAAGCTGCGCCATTACTTTCAAGCACATGAAGTTACCATCGTCACTCGCTTCCCGCTGAAAAGGATTTTGCAAAATCCAGAAGCGACAGGCAGGATTGTCGAGTGGGCATTGGAGTTGTCGAGCTTTGGTCTCAAGTTTGAGAGTACATCAACCATACAGAGCCGAGTTTTGGCAGAGTTTGTCGCAGAATGGACACCAACGCCAGACGAAGAAATCCCAGAGACGACTCTCCCCGGCAAGGAGACAAGCAAAGAGTGGCTCATGTACTTTGATGGTGCCTTTTCGCTGTTAGGCGCCGGTGCTAGCGTACTGCTTGTCGCACCCACCGGAGAGCACCTCAAGTACGTGGTCCAAATGCACTTTCCCAAGGAACAGGCGACGAACAATACTGCAAAATATGAGGGGTTGCTTGCCGGTCTCAGGATCGCGGCAGACCTTGGGATTAAGAAGCTTATTGTCAGGGGAGATTTGCAGCTTGTCGTCAGGCAAGTGAACAAGAACTACCAATGCCCATTGATGGAAGCTTATGTAGATGAGGTGAGGAAGTTGGAGGAACGCTTTGACGGCCTACAAATGGAGCACGTCCCACGTGCTGAGAATGACATTGCCGATGGTTTGTCAAAGCGCGCCGCACTCAAATTGCCTGTGGAACCAAGCACTTTTGTGCTCCAACTAACTCAGCCATCCGTGACGCCATCAGTAGGGCAAGGCAGGAAGAGGAAGTTGGCTTCTGGCGACTACTTCCCGGCAGAGCTCCCCGAAGCCGCCAGCAAGAAGGCTGCCAAAGCCAGCGCCAAAGATGCAGAGGGGCAACTTGCTCCGACAAGGCCTCACGCTCTTGTCGTTGAAGCGGGTGCTCCTAGGCAAGAGGCAAAGGGGCAACTTGCTCCGACAAGACTTCGGGTCCTTGTCGTTGAAGCAGGCGCTCCTGATCGAAGCGCTGAGGAGCAAGATGCTCCGACGAGGCCTTGGGCTTCCGTCGTTGAAGCAACTGCTCCCGACGAGCTTGTTGAAGGACAGCACGCTCCAGCAGGGCCCCAGGCTCTTGTCGTTGAAGCGGCTGTTCCCGCCAAGCTCGTCGGGGAACGGCCGGCTCTGGTAGAGCGACAAGCTCTTGCCGTAGGGCCTGATGTTCCCGCAGCAGAAGAAATGCCTTTAGTCCTCGTTGTCGAGCCACAGGCTCCAGCGTGGGCGCAGCAGATCGTCCGTTTCCTTCAGACAGGAGAACTTCCCGAAGAGCAGGAAGAAGCGGAGAAAGTAGCCCGACGGTCCAATATGTATCAATTTGTCGATGACATGCTGTGCAGAAAAAGACCAAACGGTGTGAAATTGAAGTGTATTCCCCGGGAAGAAGGACATGAGCTGTTGGCGGAGATTCATGGAGGCATATGTGGTGACCACATAGGGTCAAGAGCCCTTGCTGGAAAGGCTTTCCGGCAAGGTTTCTTTTGGCCCACCGCCCTCCAGGATGCAACTGCACTAGTAACCAAGTGTGAAGCGTGCCAGTTTCATTCCAAGCAGATTCATCAGCCAGCTCAAGCTCTCCAGACAATCCCTCTCTCCTGGCCATTTTCGGTCTGGGGGCTCAACATCCTCGGCCCCTTTCCCCGTGCCACCGGGGGCTTCGAGTACTTGTATGTGGCCATCGACAAGTTTACGAAGTGGCCGGAAGTGGAAGCAGTGAGGAAGGTGACAGCACAATCAACCATCAAGTTCTTCAAGGGAATTGTTTGTCGCTTTGGTGTTCCTAACAGGATCATCACCGACAACGGTACCCTGTTCACGAGCCACGCCTTCATGCAGTATGTCGAAGACCTTGGCGCCAAGGTCTGTTTCGCTTCTGTTGCTCACCCGCGAAGCAACGGTCAAGCTGAAAGGGCAAATGCTGAAGTGCTGCGTGGGCTCAAGACGAGAACTTTCGACAGGCTGCGCAAGTGCGGCAAGAACTGGATCGAGGAGCTGCCAGTGGTTCTTTGGTCGATTAGGACGACGCCAAATCGAGCTACTGGCCAGACGCCTTTTGCTCTAGTTTATGGAGCAGAGGCAGTTCTCCCCACGGAACTCGTATACGGGTCACCTCGAGTGCTCGCTTACGATGAGCTTGAGCAAGAGCAACTGCGGCAAGATGACGCTGTGCTCCTCGAGGAGGATCGTCTTCAGGCTGCTGTGAGAGGTGCTCGCTACCAGCAAGCTTTGCGTCGCTACCATAGCCGCAGAGTTAATGCCAGAAGTCTCGAGGAAGGCGACCTTGTTCTTCGGCGCGTTCAGTCGGCCAAGAATTCAAACAAGTTGACACCGAAGTGGGAAGGCCCTTATCGGGTGAAACGAGTCACCAGGCCCGGCGCTGTCCGCCTGGAGATCGGGGATGGCATTCCAGTGATCAATTCCTGGAACATTGAGCATCTTCGTAAGTTTTTTCCATAAGGCGCGGTTGCCGGGCCCTTCCCCGGCAACCACCTTTTGTACAAGTCTTGCCGCTGTTGCATGTAATCCTTTGTACAAAGCCAGGCGCAGACCCTGTGCATAAATAAAGCTTTTGTATTTCGCAGTTTTTGACGATTTCATGTTTACTTTTATTTTGCATGATTATCTGACATACTGTGCAGTACAGCCTCCCCGGTAAGCATTAACGAGCCACCAAGCTCCTATATCTTTATTTTCTCTTCTTTCTTTTTCTCAAAGAGACAGAAGCTTCCCTCGCGCACAAGTTTGCCGGGGGGGATGGGATAATGATATGGACCAGACGTCGTTCAAAGAAACTATGCCTTGCCGGGAAGAAGGCAGCGGCAAGCAGTGACAAGACCTTGCCGCGGAGAGATCAGCGACAAAGCTAAGTGCCAAAGTTTGAACAATCAAATTCTTTTTTATTTTCAAGGTTATTTTCCTTGAACGATACTACTCTTTGTATGGAAAACCTGTGCGCGACGAAACCTAAGCGTAATCGGTCGCGCCCTTACCTTGTTTCGAGTCCGCTCAACAACCTAAGTGGCTGCACTGAGCGCGACAAGGTTGCTTGCCGGCAGCGGCACCGCCAGCAGGCTGCTGAAGTCCCGCACCCAGCGCTCGCGGCAATGGTGCGCGCACCGGCAAGTTCCCTATAAGCGTAGGGCAAGTACACACAAAGAAAGAAATTGCTCAAGGGAGATGACTGCATTAACTCCAAAATATTGCAAGTTATATTACAAGATAAGTTGCCGCGGCTTAAACAGATTGTTCTTTAACATGTCTAGCGGCGGCAAGGAGGGAGAAGAATGGGCTCTCTAATTGCGGTGCTTGCCTTCGACTCTCTGGATATGGTCCACCCTCTCCACGATGGGCGCGACAAGGGCCTCTAGTGGCGCGGGGTCGTATCCCTTCGGCAAGCTTTTGAAGATGTTGCTGAAGTCGACGCCCGGGTTTCTGTATGCTATCTTCACCAACAACCTCTGGAGAACTCCCCGGCAAAGCCTGCGTGACTCGTCAGCCAGTTGAGCCTTGTGATTGACTTGGAGCTGTTGGAGTGCTTCTACTACTCGGTCAAAGAACTCGGCTAGCTTGACGCTAGTTTGCGTGTTCTTGTCGGTGGAGTACCCGAAGTCCGGCACCTTCAGGGCAGTCAGCTCCTTGTCGATGTCCTCGGCGGCGCTGGCAAGCCTGTCTGTGAAGATCCCCACGTTATCCCTGAACTTCTTGTGGGTTGCAATAGCGTCTTGAAGCAGACACTTTTCCTTCTGGAGCTCTGTCATTAGAAGCCCTTCGCGCTTTCTGGTGGTGTCGAGCGTCTCCTTCAGCGTGGTCAGCTTCAGCTTCAGGTCTGCTCTAGAGTCGTTGGCGGCGGCAAGCAGATTATTCTTCTTGGCTATGGTAACTTGCAACTCCGCCAAAGTGTGGGTCACCTTTGCCCTCTCACTTTCAAGCGTTGAGAGCTTGTCACCGTTTGCCTTGAGGGCAGCCTCTAGTCTTGCCACTTTCTCCTCCGTTTCCTTCCTGTTCACTTCTGCAGCAGCGACAGCGTTGGTGGCCTCCACCGACTTGCTGGCGTACTCTTGGGCCAAGGCTTCGATTTCCTTCTGGTGTTTTTGTACCTGCCCCTGGGTCCGCTCTGCGACAAGTCTTGCCACCTCCTCGTCTTTCTGCTGGAGGGTTTCGGCAAGTTTCTTCTTGCGCTTGGCAAGTTCCTCTTCGTGGGCATCAAGGTCCACTTTCCGCTGGTTCAGATCACCGGCCTGAGCAGACAACTCCTTGGCGGTCTCCTCCTATTTTTGTTCAATGTCTTGCTTCATCAGGAGGAGGGCCTGCCGTTCTTCGGCCAGCTGTGCCCGCTTGACCTCTAAAGCATTAAGAGATCGCGCGCGGACGTCCGCCAAGATCTCCGCGCGCCTCGACATGTCAGCTTCGGCCTTCTCGATGAGCGCCTCCCTGGAAGCTAGCTTCTCCCGTCGGGCGCGATGAAGATTCAGCAGCTTTTGAAGCAGTTGCTCCTCTTCAGACGTGCTGCTGCTGCTGGCGCCTGGCGCATCCACAAGCTGGAGCCCGGCAGCGGCAAGGATCTCCTCGTCCACAACATCCTCCTCGGTTGGCGCTCTGGAGCCCACCGTCCAGGGGAGGCTGACGTAGATGTTCTCGCCGACCCGGATGTATTTGCTTGGCGGAGGCGAGTTGGGCGCTGCCGCCTTGTCAGTGGTTGAGGGACCCGTGGTCGGAGTAGCGCCTAGCGCTCCTGTGGCCTCAGGGCCGTCAGTACAACCACCGGCTCCCTCGCCGGCCTCCTCAGCAGCCTTCTGGGCGGCCTCAGCTTCAGCAGCCTTGGCGGCTTCATCGGTGGGCGCCTTGTCGGTATTATCCTCGGCGGCCTTGCGGCCTCTTCGGCAGCCCTGGTAGCTTCTTCGTCGGCAAGCTTGTCGGCTGCCAGCTTGTCGGCCTTGGCAGCGGCGGCCTTGGCGGCCTCGTCGTCGACGGCCCCTGCGGTGTTCTCCTCGGCAGAAGAGTCAATGTTCATTGGCTCCACCGAGGAGGGCTCTGCCAACCCGAGAAGTAAAGCAAAAAGAACTTCAGGAAGAAATTCAAGAAGACAAAAGAAAGAAAGCAGAAAGAGTTTTGCGGCAAGTGGGTTTACCCGTGTTGAGCTCAGGAGTGGTGGGCTCCCCTCCCCCGTCAATGTTTGTCATTGGGGTGGGGTCGCCAGCGCTGGTGCTTGGCGCTTCGGCACTTGCCGGCTCCTCTTCGTGGCTCGGCTCGCTAGTGGGAGCCCTTACCGGAGATCTTCTCCTTGGCGGTGTGGTCGAGGGGGGTGGTACTTCTGGAGCACCTTCAGATGGCTCCACTTGCTGCTCCTCTCCTGCACGCCCAAAGATGTCAGTGACAAATGCTTGTTCCTCAGCGACCGCCAGCGAAAGGTAGTCGAAATACTTACGCTGGGGGCTGCGCTGGGGGCTGCGACGAGGGCTGGGCTCCGAGCTGGTCGGGATGGTCTCAGACGCTCCCCCGGTGGTTGCCGTGGGCTCATCTTCGACGACCACCACGGTCTTGCTCGTCGAGACCTTAGCTCTCTTCCTTATCCTCTCCGCCAAGGTTTCCTCCCTGCGGAAGCAAGGCCGGAGCACGACAAGTGAGGACAGAAACAAAATCTTACAAAGATTGAGGGTCGCGGCAAGGGAGCTTACTCTTCCTCGTCGTCCTCTTCGCTGAGAGCGGAAAAATCAAAGTCCGCCTCCGTGTGAGGAGGGGGAGGAGGGGGAGCTGGGCTCCTTGGCCGCTTGGCGGGGGTAGTAGCAGTGGTCTTTGATGATCCTGCTCCAGTTGCCTGGGCCGCGTGAGACGCTCCCGCAGCACCAGCCCTTGCCGCGGTCGAGCGCGTCGAACGGCGCTCCGGCGGTTGTTGAACTTCTTGCCGCTCAGCCACTTTGCCAAGCCTGCGAAGGCGTTTCCTCCTCACAGGGGGTGGGGACTCTGACTGCGGTGGGCTTTCGGTGCCCTCCTCGGAAGAGGAGCCCTCATCCTCCGAGCTGCCTGACTCGTCGGCAGGCTGGCTTGGCCCGACATCCTTGCCGGGTGCGGCGAGCTCGCCCTTCCCGGCAAGTATCCCCTACTCGGCAAGGCTCTCCTTTTGTGCCTCGTCGAGCTCCGCCAAAGTATAACCAAAATCGCCAGCTTCCCTGGCGAGCCTGTCCTCCTCCACTCTTCGAGCAATGAATTCTATTTCTTGCTCAGTGGTGTTGCGGACGAGCCACTCCTCCACCCGGACCTGCTTTTCGACCGTGGAGTCAAAGAATCGCCGCACGTCTTCTTTGAGCGGCACGTCCCAAGTTGCTTCAACGTTGTGCGCATTGCAGAGCGGCATCATAGCGATGATTGCACTCAATGCGGAGTTGTTGCAAAGGGGCACGATGTGCTTCGGCAGCGTGAACGCCTTGTCGCGCTTCTCTGGATCTGTCTCTTGCTTGAACAGTTCTCGCATGAAGAAGTCGTGCTGCAGAACTGTGAAGTTGTTGATCAGTCCAGGGCGCAGCCGCATGATATTGGCTGGGTTCTTCCAATCAGAGGCCGGCCTTCCTCTCTGCTGCAGAGGAGCAACGCGGCGGCGGAGAAAGTCTGCGCCAACCATCCCTATGGTGAGCCCGGCCTCCCTGAGCCGTATGATCCTGGTAGCGGCAATCTCCAGCTTTTTGTCCTGGGGATCCAGATCGCTCCAGTCCGTGCCACGCGCTGCTGGGGTCTTGCGAAGCTCACAGTATGGTGGCGGCTCGTCGTCAATGATCCAACACCATTCAGACCGGATTTCTCCCCATCTTGGGCGGAGATCCCCCTTCAGATAAAGCTCCTTGGCGCCCAATCTTGAAACGAACGAGACGCCAACAGTGAGAGGCTCCCCCTTTTCAGCACGGGGAGTGAAGTAATGCCTGAACAGCGCGGTGTTGGGTGCGACGCCGACGAAGTTCTCGCACAGATGCGCAAATATTGCCATGGTGGATACGGCATTCGGTGTGAGATCCAGCAGACAGAGATTGAAGGTGTACATGACGTCGCTGAAGAAATCCGAGTACGGTGGGCAGAGCCCGCACCAAAAGTAGCAAGCGAAGAAGGGGTACTTGATCACTTCACTCTCGTCGGTGGCTGGGCGAACGCGGGTGGCCGGATGCGCCTTGGTCCTCACGGCCCACATGCCTTGGAACTTGGCCTTCAGTTCCGCCCCCGTGAGCGTCGGAGCGAAGAGCGCGTACTTCTGCCTCTTCAACTGCGCCTGGGTCTCCGTCCTTGAGGACTTCCCCGTCTTCTCCTTTTCTCCTTTGGGAGGCATGGCGAAGGCGGAGCTGAGGACCGAGGGAGATGCGGACGCGCGCGGTGGCGGAGGATTGGGAAACCGCTTTGTTTTGGAGCGGAGGAAGAAGAAGGCGGAGATTTGGAGATCGAGAATGGTGAGAGGGGTGTGTGAGTGCTTCTGCAGGTCCCTCCTTTTATGGGGAAAGATGCGGAACCATCCGCCCCTTCGTCATTCGAGATAACTGCGTACGCTTCCCACGCTCCGCATTCAACGCGTGACGCGTGGGAGAGCGTGCAATTAAACAGCATAGAGACGTTTCGGCTTATCCCAGCCACGCGTGCCCGTGCACTGTTTGGGCCTGGCCCAACAACGCCCGGCACCGTGTGTGGCCCAGGCCCGGGGGCTCCTGTCGGTGTACTAGAATAGGGGTACCCTAGTACCCCGTACTTGTGCACGGGGGGTAGTAGCATCCCGCGGCCAGGCTTGCGGGAGGACAGCCAGAGAGAAGCTCAAGATTATTAAGCCATTCAAGAACAAAGTATACAAAGCAAGAGTTAAGGCCCCGGCAAGAGGAGCTTGCCGGGAGGGACAGCTGAGGCCCAGCCTGAGGTTTGCTGTAGCAGAGTACTTGCCGCGGCAAGGTACTTGCCCCGGCAAGTCATTGGCTGCGGCAAGGTATTGGCTGCGGCAAGATAGCAGCTGCGGCAAGGTACTTGCCCCGGCAAGTTACCTTGCGCGGCAAGCTATGGGTTGCGGCAAGCTGTCAGGTGCGGCAAGGTCTTGCCGCGGCAAGCGTTACTGTACCACTGTGCTACTGTGCTGCTCCGGTGCCTCTGCCAGCGTGGCGCTCTGGGTCCTTCCAAGCGTGTGTGGCAGGGCACTGTGTAGACGGCGGTACACTGTAGCTAGCGGTGCAGGAGCAGGTGGGATAGGCTTTTCCCACGTCCAAGACGTCCGGGTACATGTATCTGGACAGCTAAGGCATGGGCATTTAATGCCCTTGTCCCCTGCCGTCAGTGGTAGGTAGGACATGTCATCCTGGTAATAATGGCCTTACTGTAGCAACTTTCCACCTCTACCTTTACTGTTTGCCACCTGTTGGTGACCCCTCTGTGCATATAAAAGGAGGCCCATAGGCAACATGGAGGGGGGAGGGGAACTGGGAGATGGAGAACTCCAGTATTGTACGCAGCTACTCTGTACTGTAGCGCTCCTGGAGCTAGAACAATCATACAGATAATAAACCAAAAAGCAGGAGTAGGGTTTTACGCATCCGTGCGGCCCGAACCTGGGTAAATCTCTCTCGTGCACTATCGTGTTCTTCGCTAGATTTGCTCTTCGTGCGACCGTCTCTCCCTGCCGAACGAAAAGGGGTCCTTCCCTGGGTCCCATAGGTGATCGTGGATTCATCCCCGACAATGAAGCTCCAACAATACCTATGCATGCACATGGGAGAAGTGTCAGGTAGTATACCATCCTCGAAGGGGTCAAGCGAGCACGCATAAAGGAGATGATTCACCTTTATCTATGTGAAGTAGATGTCACATGTGTCCGACCTTGGATCGAAAACCAAATCACCATGGGAAAGAGATGGCATCGCCGTGTAGAAGTGGACGATCACCAAGTACTCGTAATCTTGAAGCTAGAAATCGGTACTCTCCAATGTCGCACCATCTCTTGATTACTTCAGAAGGAGCAAAGACAACAAAAACTTGGAAAAACAAATTTGGTTAGCGTCAGTGCAAAACCAAGCATTCAAGTGGGTGATTTAGCCAACAAGTGTCGTCATCAAGCATAGCATATGGTGTGACAAAGTATTGTGACATGGCATGTATGCATATGAATTGAGCAAAATCAATGGCATCATTGAAACAAGCATGTAAATTTGAGGTAGTGATGCAAATATGGGTAACAAGAGAATAAGCATCTACCTCAAGTTCATAGCAACCATGCATAAAGCACTCGACAAATGGTCGATGGTAGGCATAAGAATCATTCACAACACCAAAATAAATGAAGTGTCTAAACACATGGGTCAAGTGCAAGACAATCCAAGCATAATGTGCATAGGGTGTAGTGAAGATAGTGTGGCACTCAACACAATAGAAAGAGCAATTGTTCATCATGTGTGAGGCAATCAAGTCAAGAATGTAGTGATCAATGGGGCATGGCATATGTGAATTGATGACATTGTTGCAACCAAGCATATTATAGGAGCAAGTAATCTAAGAATTGGATGCAACACACAAGGTATATATGTCATGAGGCATGGCAATGTGGCAATGATAAGTCGAAGCAAGCTCTCTAGCATGTGTGCAATATGTCAAGGTGCAAGCAACACACGAAGTAGGATCCACAATATTCATGCTCATAGTTTGGGGGTTCTCAAAAGAGAAGGATATCACCTTGAAAGCCTATGCGTCCTTCACAATTCTGAAGCACAAGCAAGTGCGATGTAGAAGCGAGTCAGTCGCAAGTGGTTCGCTCTCAAGAGCTCGAATGTCCAACTCATGGGAAGTGGAAGTTGACACCAAGTAGAAGTATCCTACACATGCACAAAAGAAAGAAAACAACATATGTGCATGGTAGATAAACACATCATCCATCATGATGGTTCTCTTTTTTTGCACATAACCATTAGAAGCACAAGTGCACGAATAACATGATGAAACAATGTTGATATTCATGGCACTAGGTATATGGTGTAAAGAAGTAAGACAAGCATGCTTCAGAAGAAATATGTCAAAATCTCCAAACATATGGGAGAATGCTATGGGGACAATCTCATTAGCAAGACTAAATGCATTGTTGCACTCAATACATAGCAAATCATCTAGCATGAGAGAGGCAACATATGGAGATATATGACAAGAAGCAATAGCAACCATGTGCAAAGCATGGCAATAGTGGTTATCAACCTCATGAATTGAGAAAGTATGAATCATGGGTGATGCACTACATGAAGCAAGCACAGAAATCATGCCGTGCAAACTAGTGGAGCAAAGATGCAACACACTAGAGGAAATCATGGTGATCATGTCATGTGAGCAAATAGTAGATATAGGGAATGCACATGACATATCACAAGCACGAACACAAAGCAAGATCAATGTATCATCACAGGAATGGATCATAAACGGAAGATGGCAATAACAAGCGATATCTCCACCAAGCTTGCAAATACACATACAAGTATTAGAACCAATCATCATGTGTAATGCGAAGCATGAGTCACAAATGCATGGCAAAGGCATATGAATGAGCATATCATGCAAAGTGAACATGGCAAGATGGGCATAGAATATGTAATGGGCAATAACCCATAACCATGTGAGGGCCATGTAGAAGAAATGTGCGAAGTTTTTGCGCAATGGGAACGGTGTGAAAGACAATCCGTGGGATCCCAAGTCGTCGTTGCTCTCTATAGCTTGTTTCGTCAACTCATGGGATTGTGAGGTTGGCAAGTGTTCATGGGTACCTACACAAACGAGACACAACCCAAAGAAAGTGTGTGCGTGGTAAATGTACACATCATCCATCATGATGTGTATGTGCACGTGTGAGTTAGCACAATATAAGCAATGCTCAAAGAAATTTGATGCATGGTATAAGAACATGTCATCCATCATGAAAGAATAGTTATTGTGTATAACACGATGGGGACACAAATTGAGTATACAAGTATATGGCACATCAATATTATTTTCATTCATGGGGAGCATATTGTGCACACAATCATGGGAATCATGCAATGGATGGGATGGATCAAAATCTCCTAACATGTATGAGGAAACTATGGGGGTCTCCTCATGAGCAATATCGGAAGAAAATGGACAACATCCAAAACAATGCATATCCGAAGCTAGGTGGTCATGGCATGGCATATGATTGAAAAGATGCAAAGGGAGCATATCAATATCATCACAAGAGAAACAAATGCCAATAACCATGGGCTTGTCATCTATGCCATAAGTGCAAATTGGGTTTATTTTAATGGCATATGCATAGTTACTACGAAGAGATTGCAAATTTGACATATTGTTGATCTCATGCATAGCATATGACAAGTCAAGCAGATTGTCAAACATGATGTGACCAAGAGAATTATCACAAGAAATCATATGCAACATGGCATCACAACTAAGAGACTCCACATGGAAATCATCAAACTCATCATAAATGGGTAAATCATCGCATGGGGAAGTCGCACTAGCATGAAACATGCTAATAGGTGGATCAACATCATGCAAGCAAACAATGTCAAGATAGTCCACTAGTGCGACAAGAGCATCATCATCACCTATGTTACCTTTGTCATTCCACTCATGTGTTGTAGGTGAGGTGGCAAAGACCAAATGGTGGTCATCATCATCAACTTGATGGAACCATGTGGGGGTGCGTCATATTCCACCATAGCCATCGTCTTGTCCAAAGGAAGGACGAAGTCGTCGAGAATCAGTGTGTCATCATATATGGGACCTAGCACCAAATGAGAAGTCACAATAGAGGTAGAGGTTAAGTCGTTAGAGTTCAAAATGTCCTCACATGACCTATCAGCTATCACACTCTCTCTATGTGGTAGCTCATTCACTCCCTCAAAATAGGTGCACTCAAAGTCACATATGGTGGAGTCACTCGTCTCACTCAAGTGGTGGGGGTTGTGGATCTCCTCACATGGGAATTGGGGTAACTCATCATATATGGGGTAGTGGTGAAGTCACTCTCACTCTCAATATGGTGGCAAAAGTCACTCAAGTCATCATACGCCACCGTGGTCGAAGGGAAAATCCCATGCTCAACCATCTCATCACCGTCGCCGTGGATGAAGGCCGAAGATGGCACATCATCAATCTCGCCTCCTAAGATGGAAGCATCATCCTTGCTCGTCACCATGTTGCTCGCCTCCAAAGCATGATCCTTGAGAGACTCCGTAGTCATAGTCGTCGCCACACCTTCTTGAGAAAGAGTCGAGATAGACTCGGCATCATCAATGCGACAAAGAGGGATGGCGGTGAAGTCAAACTTGGGAGCATCATCTTGGAGCTATTCGGGCTTGGACATGTTGGTGGTACTATCCTCATGCTCGTAGTCGTGGAGCTTGGTCGTCACGAAGTGTGCTTGGGGTGGAGAAGCCTTGGCCTTCATGTGTTCTTGTTCTGCCTTGAGAGGACCAATGTAGAGGTCGTCGAGGGACTTGTAGTTTTCGAGGAAGATAGTCTTGGAGTTGTCGTTGTTCAATCCCATCATTAAGTGGAACTTCATCCAAATAGGGTCGTCCACACCGGTTCGTCGCAAGGCTTTCTTCATCTCATGGAAGTACTCGTCGAGGGACTTGGATCCTTGGATGGTGCTACACCGACCACGCCCAGAGCAGGCCGTGTCCTGCTCCACCATGGACGGTCGACCGCGTCCCTCTAGAGCCTTCCCGGAACCTATATGAAGTTCCCTCATGCTCTATCACATCTCATCGACCTCCCAGCCCTCTCCCTTGAGCACCAGAGCCCCCTTCCCCATCCCTCTGGCCGCCATTGCCGCCTCGGCCTCGGCTCGGATTCGAGCGAACCGAGCCCTCCCTCTCCTTGCTGCCACCACCAGAGGACCGCCTAGACCCCGGTGAACCTCCCAGCTCCTCCGTTCGTCACCGGGACAGCCATGGCCGCGTGCCCAAGCTCAGCCGCCACACGTGTCTCCAGCCACCTCGAGCCGCCGCCGCTCTACCCTTCTTCGACGCCCGTGACCAGGCTAGGATGGTGTGGCATAGTTCCCCGAGGACGCCGGTGCCCTCGCCTCGGCCGGAGGTGCCGGAGGCAGAGGGGCCAGCGCCGGCCGCGCCCTTACCCTACTCCTCCTTTGTTCCGAGCGGGGAATGGCAGGAGGTAGAAGACGAGCCAGGCCAGGCGGGCCCCACTCCCCCATGACCCCACCCGCCATCCTCTCAAGACCCAAATCCAGTCAGATTAGTGGAAGCGCATTTCTAAAAATACATTTTCCCCTCTGGAAAGTGTTCTCTGGCGTTGCAAGACCACAGAAGTCACGAAGAAGAAGGGTGCTACTTCTAATAGCAATAATGAAGATCTCAAAATGATTAGTATTCACCCCAATTTTGTTGAAGTAGTAAGAGGCCCTTCTTGCAAGAATGAATTCTTCAATCTTATTCCTAGAAGTATTGCTATTGAAAATATGCATGCTAAATACTTGAAGAATTCTAGTTGTGTAATTGAGGAGTTGGAAACAAAAGATGACAATACTTGAATCTATGCATTATGCCTAGCTAGGGGCATAAAACGATAGCGATTGTTGGGAGGCAACCCAATGAATAAAATTTAATTTTGCCTTTTTCTTTCTGTTCTTGAGTGTTTGCACAATTATGCCTCTGTTATGATTGTGTTTATTATGTTTTAATTAGTGCTTGTGCCAAGTAAAGCCTTTGGGATAGCTTTGGGTGATAGTTGATTTGATCCTGTTGAAAAACAGAAACTTTTGCGTCCAGTAACAGAATTGTTAAAATACACAGAAGCGACGCAAAATTCCGATTTTTTTACACAAGATTGATATACAAATTGCCTCTCTTTTATTAAGTTTTCAGAAATTTTGGAGTTACATAAGTATGAGAACAATTTGCATCTTTACAGATTGTTCTATTTTTGACAGATTCTGTTTTCTTTGCATTGTGTGGTTATTTTGATGAATCTATGGATTGTATTGAAGGGTATAAGCCATGGTAAAGTTAGAATACAGTAGATATAGTGCAATAACAAAATTTGAATTGGTTTGCAACAGTACTTAAAGTAAAGATTGGTTTTCTTATACTAACGGATCTCACGAAGGTTTTGTTAAGTTTCGTGTGATTGAAGTTTTCAGGTTTTCGGGGAGATCACGATGGATGAAGGAATAAGGAATGTCAAGAGCCTAAGATTGGGGATGACCCATGGAACCCCAAGTAAATATTCAAGGACAACCAAGCAACTAAGCTTGGGGATGCCCCGGAAGGCATCCCCTCTTTCTTCTAACAAACATCGGTATTTTACTTGGAGCTATATTTTTATTCGTCACATATCATGAGTTTTGCTTGGAGCGTCTTGTATTATATGAGTCTTTGCGTGTTTTGCTTTTTAATTTATCACAAGTATCCTTGCTGGACACACCTATTTGAGAGAGCAAAAATTATTCTATGATTTGTTAGAATTGCTCTATATGCTTCACTTAAAAAAAATTGAGCCATGGAATTGCTCTAGTGCTTCACTTATATCTTTTTGAGAACGGTGTGCTTTAATTTTATTGAAGAAGTATGCTCTCATGCTTCACTTAGATTTTTTGAGAGTTAGTAAAAAATTTGAACAAATTCTCTCATTCTTAACTTATATTAGTTTGAGAGATGAAAATTTTTATGCTCATGTCCTTCACTTAAATTTGGTTGAGCTTGTCAAAAGCAATTGCAATATATGAAATTAGTCCCAAAGTGATAGATATTCAAGAGGGATATAATAAAAACTTTCATGAAGATCATTGGACAAAATAAACTTGATTCTTTGTAATAGTTTTGAGATATGATGATAGTAATATATGAGTCATGTTGGTGAGTAATTATGCTCTAGTAAGAATATTGGTGTTAAGGTTTGTGATTCCCTATCCAAACCCGAAAGTCCATAGTTATGGAATGAAATTACATCCTACTTGTGGTGCATTATTCGGTCTTAGTTATGCTTAATGCTCGTTTATGAGAATTTTTGTTTCTTGGTTGCTTCTCAATCTTTTTGCTAGCCTCCACTTGTACTAAGTAGAAATACTACTTGTGCATCCAAAATCCTTAAACCCAGTTTTGCCATATGAGTCCACCATACCTACCTATATGCGGTATTTTTCATGCCGTTCTAAGTAAATTTGTATGACCCAACTCTAATTGTCAAAATGAATTTCCTTTTTGTGTGCCCGTACCGCTCATGAAGCGGCAGGGGGTGGCCAATATTTTCCATGCTAGATGTGTTATTCTCAAGATGAATGTTTATTCACTTGTCATTGCACGAGAGTATGGTGGTAATAGGGATGCCCAGTCCCGAAATGAAAAAGAAATTTACTTTATGTTGTCAAATAATAAATTCCTTGGAAAGTGTTGGTATGGACGGTACCCGTGGATAAGGCTAGCCGTGGAGTGTGAAAGTATGGTGGAAAAGGGAATAAACTTTATTTTATGTTTGGGAACCACCTATGATATATCTAGCATGGAAAGTGTTGGGAATTACTCGATCGTTTTCGTTGACGGGAAAAGCATGCCTCTCAAAATATTTTATCTCTCAATGTAAGCTTTGAGCTCTGGTACCTCTACAAATCCCTACTTCCCTCTGTGAAGGGCCTATCTATTTATGTTATGCAATTTTATTTTTATTTGTGTCTCTATCTTCTCTTATAAAGCACCAACTAGGGAGCACTATGATTATACTTGAGCATTGGATATAGCTAATATTTGAGTGTGTTTCATGAATGGATCAATGATTGAGCATGATGGACTAGGGATAACTTTCTTTAGTGTTGATATTTTGAAAGACATGGTTGGTTATTGATATGCTTGATTATTGAAGTTATCATGTCAAATATAGACTATTGCTTTGAACCATCTAAAAGTCAAAATGTCCATGCTACAAAAGAAAAGAATATGTGATGAACATGTTAGGCAGCATTCCACATCAAAATTTCTGTTTTTATCATTTACCTACTCGAGGATGAGCAGGAATTAAGCTTGGGATGCTGATACGTCTCCAACGTATCTATAATTTTTGATTGGTGCATGTTGTTATATTATTATTCTTGTATGTTTTACAATCATTTTAAAGCAACTTTATATCATTTTTTCGGGACTAACCTATTGACATAGTGCCCAGCGTCAGTTGTTATTTTTTGCTTGTTTTTTACTTCGTGAAATATCCCTATCAAACGGAGTCCAAACACAGCGAAACTTTTTGGAGATTCTTATTGGACCAGAAGACAACTTGGGAGCCAAGGAAGCACCTGGGGGAGGCCTGTGGGGACCACAAGACACCAGGGTGCGCCCAGGAGCCCAGGTTCGCCTTGGTGGGTTGTGGGGCCCATGGGGGTCTCCTGCACTGCCTCTTCGCTCTATAAATTCCCAAATATTCCAGAAACCCTAGGGGAGCAGACGAAACACAATTCCAGCCGACGCAAGTTCCAGAACCAAGAGATCCAATCTAACACCATCACGGAGGGGTTCATCCTCATTGGTGCCTCTCCGATGATGCGTGAGTAGTCCACCATAGACCTACGGGTCGGTAGGCAGTAGCTAGATGGCTTCTTCTCTCTTTTTGATTCTCAATACAATTGTCTCTTGGAGATATATTTGATGTAAACCTTTTTTGCGGTGTGTTTGTTGGGATCCGATGAACTTTGAATTTATGATCAGATCTATATCCATGAATATTATTTGAGTATCTTTGATCTCATATATGCATGATTATTTATAGCCTCGTATTTCTTCTTTGAATATTTGGTTTAGTTAGGCCAACTAGATCGATTTTTCTTGCCATGGGAAGAGGTGCTTTGTGATGGGTTCGATCTTACGGTGTCCTCACCCAGTGACAGAAGGGGTAGCGAGGCACGTATGTATCGTTGCTATTAAGGATAACAAGATGTGGTCTATTCCTACATGAATAGATCTTCTCTACATCATGTCATCATTCTTATTGCATTACTCCGTTTCTCCATGAACTTAATACACTAGATGCATGCTGGATAGCGGTCGATGTGTGGAGTAATAGTAGTAGATGCAGGCAGGAGTCGATCTACTAATCTTGGACATGATGCCTATATATTGATCATTGCCTTGGATATCGTCATAATTATTCGATCTTCTATCAATTGCCCAACAGTAATTTGTTTACCCACCGTATGCTATTTTCTCGAGAGAAGCCACTAGTGAAATCTACGGCCCCCGGGTCTATCTTTTATCATATTGCTTTCAGATCTATTTTTCACCGTATTTGTTTTCAGATCTATTATTCCAAAACCCCAAAAATACTTTGCTGCACTTTTTGTTTGCATCTCTTATTTCGCGTTTTATTCAGATCTATTTATCCAAACACATACAAACCAATCTATCTTTTTACCAAGGAGGGATTGACAACCCCTCTTACGCGTTGGGTTGCGGGGATTTGTTCTTTGTGTGCAGGTACTATTTACATAGTGTTGCTTGGTTCTCCTACTGGATTGATACCTTGGTTTCATAACTAAGGGAAATACCTAACATAGTTGTACTGCATCATCCCTTCCTCTTTGGGGAAATACCGACGCAGTTTCAAGCCGCATCTGCGCCCCTAGGCTGCATCAACCTCAAGCTGATCCGTGCAGGACATGGCAGCCACATTTCTTTTTGGTTGTGTAATGAACCTTGTTGTTTATGCTCTGATAAGCTGTGCTTCCTACATAATCACATGTTGGGCGTGACGCCTCCCTGAGAGATCCGTGCACACGCAGCCCTCTGCTGACCACTCTGTGAGCGGGGGCTAAGCACGACGCCTATGCTCGGGTCCGTCCCTGCAGCGCGCCGCTAAACCCAAGTGACTGAGCTCTGGCTCGCAAGCCGCACCCATGCAAGTCACCTCATCGGGGGTCCTTGGTTCCTTATCTCCTCATGCTATAGCCACGAGCGAGCCGGTGGGTGCGCGTCGCCTCCTATCATGGAAATTGTCGACATCCAGCTATCTCAGGAGTTGGCCGCTCGGGATCCCTGCGGATAGCGCCTCGCGAGTCGGCCTACGGTGGACGCCTAGTCGCGAGGCCTCGGGGAACAAAGACTTCAAAGGCCGAGCCATGAGCAGCACGCCTCATGAGCTACACTGGCCCCTCGTCCCCGCGAAAGCTAAGTCTAACCACCTCACCAGATGCGACTGTCGTCACTAGAGTTCCCTCTTCTTGCGACCTTGGTGAAGGCTGGCGCCATTTTTCTTTGAGCGAGCCGCTTCCACGTCAAAGGGGGGCACCCAAAGCATCGCGTCTTAGGAGCCCTCACTAGCTCTCGGTGCCCCTCACCTCGTGGCCTTGATCAGGCATCGCGACCTGACATACCAGTGATGGCTGAGGCTCGCCCGGGGCTGGATCCTGACGACGTAGAGCACTTAGGCGAGCAAGAAAAAAAGGGGGCAAGCCTCGCAAGGGGGCTTAAAGGGAGAACACACATTTCAAACCATAAAAGCATTAAATTAATGAAAACCACTGGTTTCATACACCCCCACTTACATCAATCTGGTGCAGGGAAGGGGACAACAAGAAGAGGGGAGCCAGAGGCGGGGCGCGATCGTCTTCATGGCTCCAACCCGGGCGCCGGTTGCGCCCTAGTCGGAGTCCTCGTCCTCGCTCTTGACACGCGGGGAGTCATCGCCGCCCTCACTTCCTCTGGAGGGGGCCGCATCGCTGGCGCTGTTGTCATCACTGGAGGAGCTGTTGTAGCTGTCGTCCTCGCTCTCTGTGCAGCACCTCAGGCGGTCGCCGATGACCCCGAAGATCTTCACAAAGAGTGTGGCGGCCCCGTCATACTTGAACAGGAGGACGTGGCCCCGCTTCAGGCCGTGGGCAAGGGTGAATAACTTCCACCCTTACCTCAGGAACATGAAGCCCTTGGGAGTGAACTCCATCGCCACCCAGCACGGGCCATTGCAGCAGCCGTCTGCCTGCACCCATAGGCTCAGCGGCGTGCAGTCTGCCATCCCCTCCGCATAGGAATCCGGGAGCCGGAGCCAGGTACGGGACCGGCGGTGCTTGTTCACGATGAACTCGCGGGCCGCCTCAGCGGAACGGCTTCCCCGGCTGGGGAGGCAGGGCGGCCGCGCCTCCTCGGCCACCTCCACTACTGCAGGATGCTGCTAACACGACACTACGATCAGAGACCCTTTGACAAAACTATGTGTGATGCATTAATCACAAACGAGGATTTAAAAACCGTCAAAAAAGATGCGAAATGTTTGCGATGGCGGAGACATCAAACATGGTTTAGATTTTAGTTACGTGTGTGATGCGGGGCATACGGTTGATCCATACGAACTGTTTGCGATTAGACAGAACAACAGAAACGGGCAGCCATATCAATGTGTGTTCGATATACGGCATACAGTTTGCTCCGATGAACTATTTGCTATTAGGGAATGCAATAAAAATGGTCAGCCAGATCAAGGTGTGTGTGATATACGGCATAGGGTTCACTCGGACGAACTGATTTTGATTAGGGAAGAGAACAGAAACGGTTCAACTTAACAAGATGTGTGTGATATGCGGCATACAGTTCACATAGATGAACTGTTTGCGATGAGCCAAAAGAACACAAATGATTCGTGTAAACAAGATGTGAGTGATACGCAGCAAACAGCCCACTCGGATGAACTGTTTGCGATGAGAAATTATAACACAGACGCTTACTATAGTTAGTTCATGTGCGATTCTGTTTGTACAAAAAACTTTGAAAAATGCAAATTAGTTGCTTGCGGTGGCTAGGAGTATCGCACACGATGCGTCTGCGAGTACTCGTGTGCGATGATTAGTAAGTTACACATATGTTTCCTTATGTTAACACGTGTGTGATAAATAACACGTGGCACCGCATACGGTATTCGGGTTGTGTGTGTGCTCCACTTAGTCTTCCCGCGCTCCAGCGAATGCTTCCCGCGCTCCACATGGGTGAATTGTAAAATCCACGCATCTTCCCTCATCGGTTTCCCGCCACCAGCTAATGGCTTGCTGCATATAACCTAGGCGGCAACGCACCGTCGTGACACTCTGCGCATATCTAGTCGTCACCCTACCCATCTACCATTAGTTATTCGAAGCATGCCAGGCAACGACCAAAGCTTCGATGTCGACCCCTACCTGCGTTACATCTTCGGCGAGGAGAACGAGCCGGAGCAGGTCGGGGAGCAAGAGCTTCATTGGCCGGTGCAGGCACCATGGCCCATCGGCAGCGATATCGGCGTGACAATCCTTGGGCGCACAATCGACATGTTGCAGAGGAGGTGTGATGAGTAGTTTGCCATCCACCGTGCAAAAGATCCAGAGCTGCTCGATGGCATGATCGACGACCCACCCGAAGAGCAGCTGTACATTTGCCTCAATGACGAGCGGAGCGCGCGCAGAGATGTCAGAGCAGAGCGCGCCGTGGCCGCCTCAATGGCGAGCAAAACGCGCGGACGGACGCAAGCAGAGCACGCCGCGGCCGCCTCAACGAGGAGCAGAGCGCGCCGCGGCTGCCTCAACAGCGAGCAACCCGTGGTCAACCTTCTGGCACCCCCTGGGAGGCACGACGGCGCATCCATCAGACACTATGGTGATATCTTGACCGTGTGTGATAGTGGGTAGACACGTACACGTACATCTGAGAACGCGGGCCCACATTTCAGGCTTCCGATGCATGGCATACGGTTGATCCATAAGAACTATTTGCGATGAGTCAGAACAACAGAAACGGGCTTTGTAGGCCCAGAACCATCAATAAATTTTGACCTTGTTTCTCATCACATTGCAGATTACAACGCAATAAGTAATTGCAAATCTGTGCACATTGATCAAACTAATATGTGTTCACACTTAGCACCGGGCTATAAAAACTACCCACTCGAAAATTACTTCAAAGTTCCTCTCCTCATCACCCACAAAACTGGTCTTTCCTGTCAAGTCATTTCGCCATGACCGGTAGGAGGAGTTTCGGGTGGAGATATAACCAGGCAGCAAAGACCAAGGCCGCGAAAGCACTAGAGAGGTCCCGCCGCCAAGCGGCGGTCGCAGCAGAGATGTCCCGGCGCACCGCGGAGCCCTCGAACGAGCTCTCACAGGCACGCGAGGGCTCTCACAAGCGCACTCGTTGCGTCGGCGATCGCGACGAGCTGGCGTTGCTACAGTCCTTGGCCGGCGACGACGACATTCTCACTGGCCTCATTAAGCAGCAGGAGCTGGTCGACGGCTTGATGAAGCTGCTCGAGATCAGTGATGCCTCGGTTGAGAAGGCAACAAGCCTCGTCGAGCAACTCATGGGTGACAATGCGAAGCTCCTCAAGGTGCTCGCCGAGAAGGAGGTGGAGGCCGCCGGCTGGAAGATGCTGCATGAGCAGAGCAGTACCTCGGGGATGACGCTGACAGCGGTCGTCGAGGAACTGATTGGTGGGTTGAGGAAGCTCCGGATCGAGGGCGAGCAGGATATGGAGGAATCCATGGCTGCTTTCAAGCAAAGTCATGAGGAATTGAAGAAGGAGCTGGAGGATGTCATCGCCCGGCGATCCATCGAGGAGTAGAGACAGTAGCAACCCAGATCGTTGTCTGCTATTTCCTTCTTCTCTTGCCCCCGTGTCTTCCGGGCTTTGCCGCATGTGGCATTTTAAATTATCTGGAATATGTAGGACAATTATTATCCGCGCCATTGTAAATTTGTCGTCGTATTATCCGTTGCCATTTTATTTGTCGTCGTATTATCCATTGCCCTATGTGGCATTTTAAATTAGGCCGGAATACGAGTTGAAAACACGCACAAAGCAAATGCTAACGTTGAGCGGGGCCATGAGATCACAAGCAAACACCCTCCGTCCAGGTGCTTTAATTAACCGCGTGTTAAACACTGGCTCGGCCACCATTAATGGAGAAGTTGTGAGCAAGGCGGGCGACTGGTGGATGGAGGTCAAAGACCTCTCTTCCCGGTGAGCATGGGCGGCCTTGCTGCTCGCATCTATCCCGTCGAGCCTGCGAGGTGGACAGGATGCACGCGTCTCCTCGAGCCTGCGTGGCGTACTGCTCGCACGCGTCCCGTCGAGCCTGCACGGCGGACTTCTCGCGCTCGTCCCATCTAATCAAATAGCTGCACGCACACCACCGAGTATGGTTAAATTTTGGCACAAAATACAAAGATGACCAATAAACGAGGACGGAGGTAGTACTATTCCATAAGAAAAGAGGGACACGTGGCCGCACTTAAATGGTTACGGGAACACACGGTTCATATAATACAACCGTTTGCGATATTAATGTGTCAGCTATTTGTTTCAAAATGACTTCGTTGGCTATTAATGTGTGCGCCTTGTCTCAAACTGGACGGTTTTTTTTACCACGGTATATATGTGCCATGTCATGAAACCATGCCAAGTTTCATGTTTTTTGGGTGAGTTTTCGATTCACCGGGATTTAAAAACCGAGATTCTCAATGTTTCAGGACGACGAGAAGTTTGTAAATCATTCCCATTCCTTCAATGAGACCTAAACATGCACCCAATGACACATGTACGATTTCCACCCATTTTGCTTCACTGGAGCATGTGCTTGTAGTTCAAATTTGAATTATGGACTAGATTAAATGCCTAGAAAACTCAATTCATATATAAAATGGCCAACCGAACCCTAAACAGTTTCAAATTTCAGCACGACACTCCTGTTATTCTATGTTGCCTGTAGAAAACAAAGTTCAAGGCGAGAAGAGGCAGCGATTATTGTTTCGCCCACAAGAGGGGCATGTTTCCCTACCGGAACCACGAGGGTTGCGAGAAGCTTTGGTTTGTAAGAGGCTTGTAATATAGCTTGGCCCAAATTGGACAATTATTTTACCACGACATATATGTGCCATGTAGTGACACCTTGCCAAGTTTCATGATTTCCTGGTGAGTTTTGGATTTACAGAGATTTAAAAACCGAGATTCGCAATGTTTGTGGCTGAGCCAGGACGCCGTGATGGTTGAATTCATCCCCATTCCTTCCATGGGACCTAAACATCCACCCCAAGGACACATGTACGTTTTTTCTAGCCATTTTGGTGCACTGGAGCATGTATTTGTAGTTCGGATTTGAATTATGGACATTAAATGCCTAGAAAACTCAATTAATGAATAAAAAAAGGTCAAACGAACCCTGAATAATTTCAAAGTTCAGCGTGAATCTCCCGTTGTTCCATGTTGCGTGTAGAAGAAAATACAAGCCTAGAAGAGGGAGTGATTATCGTTTCGCCCACAAGGGGACACGTTTCCCTATCGAAACCACGAGGGTTCTTTAGCAGGTGAAAACCACCTTTTGTTAGGATAGCACCGTCGCATGTCCCCTTTCAAATTGCGGCCCTGTGGTAGCCCTTTCCCATTCATATTTTAGGGGAAGAGGCTCAAGGCACCTATAAAATGGGCAAAGCGGCCACCATAGCAATGGATCGGCTCCTGATTAAACCCTAGCGCCATTGCTAGCCCCCAAAGAGCTCTGGCTCATCTTCTAGCTCTGAGAGTTCTGTCCACAAGCAATACAATCAAGCAGGACTAGGGTTTTACCCCGGACGGTAGCCCGAACCGGGATAGCTTGATGTGTCCTTGTCATGCCTAGCTCATAGCTTCGTAGATGCAAACCAGGCCCCCAGAGCTCGAACCAGGGTTTTGGAGGATTTATCGTGGCTCAGAATCAATCCCCCGACATTTGGCGCACCAGGTAGGGGGCTTGGTCCTTGCGCCTCGAGCTTCAACACCACCATGGCCGACGCGCGACACCAGCGCACCCTGCGTAGGGCCAACTACGTCTAGACGGAGCCCATCAGCAACACCCGCCGCCGCCAAGCTTGCGCAGCCACCATGGGTGCGGAGCCGGAGCCGGAGGCCGCCTCTGACCACCTCTCAGTCTGGCAGTACCAGCAGCAGCCATCGCCGGCCCGCACAGCCACGGCGACCTCGCTCACCCGCTGCGACCCACCACCTCTGTAGGCTGTGCTCCACATGGCGCAAGAACTGCGCTACAACCCCGCCGAGGACTGCTATGACGCCTGGCTTGCCCGCATCATCAACGTCGTCGGTGATGCTCCGGCTCCTTCGCGCCCTCTGACCCCTCCGCCGTCACACGGCGTGGGCGGAGTTGGACGAGCCTCCTCCATCTCCTTCGCGTAACAAGGACGCCACGCGCCACCGCTGCGCACGCACGCCAAAGCCCTCTCATGGCTTGTCCTGGTTGCACAGCGGTGATCCAAGCTGCCAGATCATCAAGCGCAGGCCTCTCGACGCACGCGTCCTCCACGAGAGGCAGCGCGACCGCAAGAACCGCACCATCGAGGACGTCGCTGTGGCCGGTCACCAGAACTACGCCGCCCTTGCTGGTGGCGTTGTCTCCTACAGTGGGGGCTACCTCGCTCTCACCCGTGAGCTGCACCACGTGGTGTGGCCCATGAAGTTCAAGCCAGAGCTGTCGCCCGGCTATGACGGCACCACCAACCCCATGGAGTTCCTGCAGCTCTACACCGTGAGCATCTAGGCTGTGGAAGGCGACGACCGCGTCATGGCGAACTGGTTCCCCATGGCCCTCAAGGATGTCATGCGCTCATGGCTCGTGAACCTTCCCGAGGCCTCCATCTCCTCGTGGGGGGAACTGTGCTGGCAGTTCATCTCGAACTTCAAGGGCATGTCCGACCGCTCCCTCATGCTCAGCGCCATGTGCTTTATTCGCTAGTGCCCCGACGAGACCCTCCGCAAGTACATCCAGCACTTCAGCCAAGTGCGCAACAAATTCCCGCACGCCTCATCGCTGCATTCTCCAATGGCGTCACGGACGTCAGGATGCGTGAGAAGCTCTCCATCAATGACTACCACGACACCGTGGTTGAGCTGTTCGACCTTGCCGACAAGTGCGCCAAGGCTGAGGAGGGCCATCTCTTCGCCCACAATGACCCTGACGCCGAGCTTAACGTCACCAAGCCTAAGGCCAGGGACACCAAGTGCAAGGGCCCTGCCGTGCTTGCGGTGGAGCCTGAGCGGAAGCGCGGCCACTAGCATGATGAGGCCAGGAAGGATGGGTGCTCCTTCTGTGCCTACCACAATGTGCATTCCCATGCCACGGAAGACTACCATGAGCTCAAGTTGCATCGCGACAAAAGGCAGCAGAAGCGCGGCTCAGGCTGCGGTGGCAACCACAAGGGTGAACGCTGGAAGGACCGCGACAACAACGAAGGTAACTCCTGCCAGGGTTGGCAGAACTAGCCTTGGCAGGCCAACTCTCGCGAGGCCAATCCACGGCAGGCCAACATGGCCCTGCCGCGCCGCAACAGGAACAATGAAAACCTGCTTGAGAAGGACACCGGGGGCTACCAGGAGCCTCGCGCAGTGGCTTTCATCCTTGGCGGAGCCCCGGCTCCCCCATCCAACTGCCACTTCAAGCAGTTATCTCGCAAGGTGAATGCGGCCCTCCCGGAGCCTATAGACATCAAGCCCATCAAGTGGTCACCGTACCCTATCGGCTTCGACTACGGTGACCACCCCATGTCTACCAAGTCTGTGGGCACCATCCCTCTGCTGTGCACACCCACCATCAACAACGTCGTAGTCACCAAGACACTCATCGACAGCAGTGGCAGCCTCAACATGATCTCTCTGGAGACCTTCGAGCAGCTCCAAGTTCCCTATGAGTGCCTCATGCCCACAAGGCCCTTCTTGGGCGTGACTGATGGCTCCACGGTGCCCCTAGGTAGGTGCGCCTTCCCGTCACCTTCAGCTCCCGCAAGAACTACCACACCGAGCTCATCGACTTCGACGTGGTGAACATTGGCCTGCCATACAACGCCATCTTGGGCTACCCCATGCTCGCCAAGTTCATGGCAGTGAGCCACCACGCCGACAACGCCATCAAGATGTCGGGTTGTAGTGGGACCATCACCGTCCGCTGCAATTAGAAGGATGTGATGCACACCCTTGAGCATGCCTACAAGGCTGCCGCCACCGTGTGCCCCACAGACGAAGACGAGGCTGGTCCTGCCGAGCTGCCCCCGCGAAGAATAAGCCACAGTTCTCGCACGTCCGCGTGGAGACCAAGAAGGTGTCGCTGGACTGTAGCGGCTTAGGCCCCTCCCTCACCATCGAGGCCAGCCTCTCCCACAAATAGGAAGGCGCGCTCATCGCCTCATCTGGCCAAATGCTGATATGTTCGCCCGGACAGCATCAGACATGTCTGATGTACCGAGGGAGGTGATCGAGCACCACTTAGCCGTGTGCCCCAACGCACGGCTTGTGAAGCAAAAGGTATGGCGCGAGGCGCCCGAGAAGCAAGAGTTCATTGTACAGGAGGTCGAGAAGCTACAAAAGGCAGGAATCATCCGCGAAGTGCTCCACCCTGAGTGGATCGCCAACCCTGTCGTCATTCCCAAGGCAAATGGCAGCAAGCGCATGTGCGTCGACTTCACCAACCTCAACAAGGCCAGTCCCAAGGATCATTTTCCCCTCCCACAGATCGACCATATCTTGGACACCACCACTGGGTGTGATCTGCTGCTTCCTGGACACCTTCTCATGCTATCACCAGATCAAGATGCTAGAAGGGGACGAGGTGAAAACCGCCTTCATCAACCCCTGTAACGTGTTGTGCTACATATGCATGCCCTTCGGCCTAAAGAGTGCGGGACCCACCTTCACGAGTCTAATGCGCATCGGCTTGGGGCCCCATATGGGAAGGAATGCGGAGGCCTACGTCGATGACATGATCGTCAAGTCTCACGAGGCAAGCTCACTCATCACAGATCTTGAGGAAACGTTCTCCAACCTGCGCAAGATCAACCTCAAGCTCAACCCGCTCAAGTGCATCTTCAGAGTCCCCTCAGGTAAGCTGCTTGGCTTCCCTATCTCCCCCCGCGGCATCGAGGCTAACCCTGAGAAGATCAAGGCCACTAAGGAGATGCGCCCACCCTAGGACCTCAAGGAGATGCAACGCTTGGCAGGATGCATGGCGTCGCTTGGGCGTTTCATCTCCAGTTTTGGCGAGAAGGCCTTGCCCTTCTTCAAGCTCATGAAGAAGTCAGGCCCCTTCAAGTGGACTCTTGAGGCCGACGTGGCCTTCGAGGGCCACAAGAAGTACCTCACGAGCCCTCCCGTCTTGGTCGACACACGCCCTCGCGAGCCTCTACTCATGTACTTGGCGGCCACCCCCAGAAGGACAGCGTGGCCATGGTCGTGGAGCGAGAAGAGCAAGACCACACCAGGAAGAAGGTTGCAGCGCCTGCGCCTCCCGAGGTCGTGCACATGCCTGCCGTGGCTACTCCAGCGCCTGCGCCTCTTAAGGTCGTGTCCAAGCCTGCTGAGCCCACTCCGGTGCTTGCAGAGGGCCCTCCTCAGGAGGCCCCTCCCGAGGGCCCTCCTTCCGGGGCCCCTAGAGAGCCACCTCGCAAGCCGCCCGAGCCCCATGCCAAGGACCCCACGTCAACATGCCTCGTCGAGGACCCTGTCTACTTCGTTAGCACGGTGTTGCGAGATGCCCGCGTGTGCTACCCCATGCAGCAGAAGCTTCTCCTCTCACTCCTCCTCGCCTTCAGGAAGCCACGTCACTACTTCCAGGGCCATCCTGTCAAGGTGATCATGTCTTACCCGCTGGATCAAGTACTGCACAATCACAACGCCACCGGCCGCCTCGCCGAATGGAAGATCGAGCTGCAGCCTTTCAAGCTAGAGTTCCGCACCACAAGGACGATCAAGGGTGCAGCCCTGGCTGAATTCGCGGCAGAGTGGACGGACCCGCACCAGGCGGAGCCTCACGAGGAAGTGTCCACGCTGCCTGGAGATGGCGCCCCCACAAGCTGGACTCTGCACTTCGATGACATGTTTTCCTGGCAGGGCGTAGGGGCTAGCGTCATGCTCACCTCGCCTACAAGGGATGAGCTGTACTATGTCATGCATCTATGTTTCAGGCATGGCGACAAGTTCTCCAACAACATCGACGAGTATGAGGGCCTCATCGCCGGCCTCAAGGACGCCAACGCCCTTGGCATCAAGCGCATCACCATCAAGGAAGACTCACAGCTCCTCGTCAACTTCTCCAACAAGAGCTACAAGCCGAAGGACGAGCACATGGCCGCCTACGTCGAAGAGGTGCGCAAGCTCGAGAAGCGCTTCCTAGGCATATAGCTCCAGCACATCCCTTGTAGCGACAATAAGGAAGCGGACACCATCGCCAAGAGGGCCTCCCGTAATGAGCCTCAACCTCCAGGTGTCTTCGAGGAGTGCCTCCTAGGGCCATCTGTAGGACCTCCCGAAGCCGTCGTCATGCGGCCTCATGAGGAACTCCCACCCGCACACACCTTAGGTGCCCTAGACTGTGACCCATCATCAGGCACTCGCCTGTTGATGGCGCTCGAGTCTCAGATTGAGATATGGGCCACGGAGATCAAGGCTTACTTGGAGAACGGAGCCGGAGACGATGCAGAAGCAGAGCGTGTAGCGCGCGAGGCTAGGCCCTACTGATTGAAGGGTGGCGACCTCTACCGCCAGCGCCCAAATGGAGTCGTGTTGCGCTGCATCCCAGCAGAGCAAGTGAAGGAAATATGCCCTAGAGGCAATAATAAAGTTGTTATTTTATATTTCCTTATATCATGATAAATGTTTATTATTCATGCTAGAATTGTATTAACCAGAAACTTGATACGTATGTGGATACATAGATAAAACACCGTGTCCCTAGTAAGCCTCTACAAGACTAGCTCATTAATCAAAGATGGTTGAGTTTCCTAACCATAGACATGTGTTGTCATTTGATGAACGGGATCACATCATTAGGAGAATGATGTGATGGACAAGACCCGTCCGTTAGCATATTGATCGTTCCGTTTTATTGCTATTGCTTTCTTCATGTCAAATACATATTCCTTCGACTATGAGATTATGCAACTCCCGGATACCGGAGGAATGCCTTGTGTGCTATCAAACATCACAACATAACTGGGTGATTATAAAGATGCTCTACAGGTATCTCCGAAGGTGTTTGGTGGGTTGGCATAGATCGAGATTAGGATTTGTCACTCCGAGTATCGGAGAGGTATCTTTGGGCCCTCTCGGTAATACACATCATAAGAAGCCTTGCAAGCAAAGTGACTAATGAGTTAGTTGCGGGATGATGTATTACAGAACGAGTAAAGAGACTTGCCGGTAACGAGATTGAACTAGGTATGAAGATACCGACGATCGAATCTCGGGCAAGTAACATACCGATGACAAAGGGAATAACATATGTTGTCATTACGGTTCGACCGATAAAGATCTTCGTAGAATGTGTAGGAGACAATATGAGCATCCAGGTTCCGCTATTGGTTATTGACCGGATAGGTGTCTCGGTCATGTCTACATAGTTCTCAAACCCGTAGGGTCCGCACGCTTAACGTTCGATGATGATTTAGTATTATATGAGTTATGTGATTTGGTGACTGAATGTTGTTTGGAGTCCTGGATAAGATATTGGACATGACGAGGTGTCTCAAAATGGTCGAGAGGTAAAGATTGATATATAGGATGATAGTATTCGGAGATCGGAAGTGTTTCAGATTGTATTGGGTAATTATCGGAGTAGCGGGGGGGGGGGGTTACCGGAACCCCCCGGGGGAATAATGGGCCTTATGGGCCATAGGAGGGGAGCACACCAGACCACAAGGGGTGGCGCGCCCCCTCCTAAGGAAGGAGGCCGAATAGGAGAAGGAGGAGGGGGTTCGGCCCCCCTCTTTCCTTCCTCCCCCCTCTCTTCCCTTTTCCCCCTTCCGGTAATAAAGAAAGCGAGGGGCCAAATTGGACTAGGGCCCCAAGTAGGATTCCTCCTACTTGGGGCACCCCATGGCAGCTCCCCTCCCCCTCCCACCTATATATACATGGGGAGGGGGCGCCTAGAACACACACCAATAATTGTTAGCCGTGTGCGGCGCCCCCCTCCACAGATTACACCCTCGGTCATATCTTCATAATGCTTAGGCGAAGCCCTGCGCGGATCACTTCACCATCACCGTCACCACGCCGTTGTGCTGACAGAACTCATCTACTTCCTCGACACTTTGCTAGATCAATAGTTCAAGGGACGTCATCGAGCTGAACATGTGCAGAACTCGGAGGTGCCGTACGTTCGGTACTTGATCGGTCGGAACGAGAAGAAGTTCGACTACATCAACCGCGTTGTCAAACGCTTCTGCTTTCGGTCTACGAGGGTACATAGACACACTCTCCCCCTCTCGTTGCTACGCATCTCCTAGATAGATCTTGCGTGAGTGTAGGAATTTTTTTGAAATTGCATGTTACGTTTCCTAACAATGGCATCCGAGCCAGGTCTATGCGTAGATGATATGCATGAGTAGAACACAAAGAGTTGTGGGCGGTGATAGTCATACTGCTTACCACCAGCGTCTTATTTTGATTCGACGGTATTGTTGGATGAAGTGGCCCAGACCAACCTTACATGACCACGTTCATGAGACCGGTTCCACCAACACGCATGCAACTAGTTTTGCATAAAGGTGGCTGGCAGGTGTCTGTTTCTCCTAATTTAGTTGAATCAAATTTGACTGCGGCCGGTCCTTGTTGAAGGTTAAAACATCAAACTTGGTAAATCACCGTTGTGGTTTTGATGCGTAGGTAAGAACGGTTCTTGCTAGAAGCCCGTAGCAGCCACGTAAAACTTGCAACAACAAAGTAGAGGACGTCTAACATGTTTTTGCATGGCATGTTGTGATGTGATATGGTCAAGACATGATGTGAAACCTATGGGATCCAAAGGGACCCCTTTACGATTCGGCGGTGGGAGAGGTATACGCAAAGAGCAGAACCAACGATCGACACAGGAAGATTTTACCCAGGTTCGGGCCGCTGATCAGCGTAAAACCCTACTCCTGCCTTGTGTTCTTATTAATGTTCTTGAGCCCAGCCTTCAGGAGCGCTCGCTGTGAACAGTACGTTCAAAGAGCAGCTACGCATGCAGAATGGTCCAGAAGTTCCCCTCTCCTGTAGCAGTTGCCTTGGGCCTCCTTTTATACGCTCAAAGGGGTCACCACAGTGGCAAAATGTACATACATTGAGGTGTAAAGTAGCTACAGGGTAATCATACCTAACCCCTGACGGACTAGGACGAACGCATTTAATGCACCGTGAGGTGTCCGTTTAGGTGTCCTTACTTTCTTGGGGATGGAAAAAGGGGCCATCCCATCAGCACCGCTTAAGCTCTCCTCCATTGGCGCGTCGCCACGCATCCAAAGAAGGACCCAGAATGTCGGGTTTGTCGCTGTGCTAGAGCGGTGGCACAGCAACAAAACCTTGCCGGGGGCCAAGCCTTCCCGAGCGCCGAGCCTTGCCGGGCACCGATCCTTGCCGGGCTCCGTAGGCCACCCCGGCAAGATCTTGCCGGGGAAGCTGGCCTTTGGATTCCAGCTCTCCTTATCTGCTGATTCTCAGATCTCTGACTGGATGGTTTCTTTGATGCCTTGAATCAACCTCGAACTGTTCCCCGGCAAGCCTTACCGCGAGGATGGCTACAACTGCCCGTGCACAAGTACGGGGTACTGGTGGCCCAATACTTAGTACACCGACATAAAGGTGGCTGGCAGGTGTCTGTTTCTCCTACTTTAGTTGAATTGAATTTGACTGCGGCCGGTCCTTGTTGAAGGTTAAAACATCAAACTTGGTAAATCACCGTTGTGGTTTTGATGCGTAGGTAAGAACGGTTCTTGCTAGAAGCCCGTAGCAGCAACGTAAAACTTGCAACAACAAAGTAGAGGACGTCTAACATGTTTTTGCAGGGCATGTTGTGATGTGATATGGTCAAGACATGATGTGATATATGTTGTTGTATGAGATGATCATGTTTTGTAAAAGTTATCGGCAACTGGCAGGACCCTTATGGTTGTCGCTTTATAGTATGAAATGCAAACGCCATGTAATTGCTTTACTTTATCACTATGTGTTAGCGATAGTTGTAGAAGCAATAGTTGGCGAGACAACCACGACGCAACGATGGAGATCAAGGAGTCGAGCCGGTGACGATGGAGATCATGACGATGCTTTGGAGATGGAGATCAAAAGCACGAGATGATGATGGCCATATCATGTTACATATTTTGATTGCATGTGATGTTTATCTTTTATGCATCTTATTTTGCTTAGTACGGCGGTAGCATTATAAGATGATCCGTTCACTAAATTTCAAGGTATAATAGTTCTCCCTGAGTATGCACCGTTGCGACAGTTCATCGTGTTGAGATACCACGTGATGATCGGGTGTGATAGACTCTACGTTCAAATACAATGGGTGGAAGACAGTTTTGCACATGCGGAATTCTCGGGTTAAACTTGATGAGCCTGGCATGTACAGACATGGCCTCAGAACACTGGAGACCGAAAGGTCAAACGTGAATCATATAGTAGATATGATCAACATAGAGATGTTCACCATTGATGACTACCCCATCTCACGTGATGATCGGACATGGGTTAGTTGATTTGGGTCACATATCACTTAAATGACTTGAGGGATGTCTATTTAAGTGGGAGTTCTTAAGTAATTTGATTAATTGAACTTTAATTTATCATGAACTTAGTCCTTATAGTATTTGCAAATTATGTTGTAGATCAATAGCTCACGTATAGCTCCCCTGTTTTATTTTGATATGTTCCTAGAGAAAACTAAGTTGAAAGATGATAGTAGCAATGATGCGGACTGGGTCCGTGATCTAAGGATTATCCTCATTGCTGCACAGAAGAATTATGTCCTTGATGCACCGCTAGGTGACTGACCTGTTGCAGGAGCAGATGCAGACGTTATGAATGTTTGGCAAGCTCAATATGATGACTATTTGATAGTTTAGTGCGCCATGCTTTACGGCTTAGAACCAGGACTTCAAAAATGTTCTGAACGCCACAGAGCATATGAGTTATTCCAAGAGCTGAAATTGGTATTTCAGACTCATGCCCATGTCAAGAGGTATGAGATCTCTGACAAGTAATTTGCCTACAAGATGGAGGAGAATAGCTCAGCAAGTGAGCATGTGTTCAGAATGTCTGAGTACTACAATCGCTTGAATCAAGTGGGAGTTAATCTTCCAGAGAAGATAGTGATTGACAAAATTCTCTAGTCACTATCACTAAGCTACTAGAACTTCGTGATGAACTATAATATGCAAGGGATGACGAAAATGATTTCCAAGCTCTTCGCGATGCTAAAATCGGCGAAGGTTGAAATCAAGAAAGAACGTCAAGTGTTGATGGTTAACAAGACCACTAGTTTCAAGAAAGAGGCCAAGGGAAAGAAAGGGGAACTTCAAGAAGAATGGCAAGCAAGTTGTCACTCCCGTGAAGAAGCCCAAAGCTGGACCTAAGCCTGAAACTGAGTGCTTCTACTGCAAAGGAAATAGTCACTGGAAGTGGAACTACCCCAAATACTTGGCGGATAAGAAGGATGGCAAAGTGAACAAAGGTATATTTGATATACATGTTATTGATGTGTATTTTACTAGTGTTCATAGTAGCCCTGGGTATTTGATACCGGTTCAGTTGCTAAGATTAGTAACTCGAAACAGGAGTTGCAAAATGAACATAGACTAGTTAATGACGAGGTGATGATGTGTGTTGGAAGTGATTTCAAGGTTGATAAGATCACCATCGCACACTCCCTCTACCTTCAGGATTAGTGTTGGACCTAAATACATAAATGTTATTTGGTGTTTGTGTTAAGCATGAATATGATTGGATCATGTTTATTGCGATACGTTTATTCATTTAAGTCAGAGAATAATTGTTGTTCTGTTTACATGAATAAAACCTTCTATGGTCATACACTCAATGTAAATGGTTTCTTGAATCTCGATCGTAGTGATACACATATTCATAATATTGATGCCAAAAGATGCCAAGTTGATAATGATAGTGCAACATTTTTGTGGCACTGCCGTTTAGGTCATATTGGTGTAAAGCGCATGAAGAAACTCCATGCAGATGGACTTTTGGAATCACTTGATCATGAATCATTTGATACTTGCGAACCATGCCTCATGGGCAAGATGACTAAAACTCCGTTCTCCAGAACAATGGAGCGAGCCAACGACTTATTGGAAATAATACATACCGATGTATGCAGTCCGATGAGTGTTGAGGCACGTGGCGGGTATCGTTATTTTCTGACCTTCACAGATGATTTGAGCAGATATGGGTATATCTACTTAATGAAACACAAGTCTGAAACATTTGAAAAGTTCAAGGAATTTCAGAATGAAGTGGAGAATCATCGTAACAAGAAAATAAAGTTTCTACGATCTGATCGCGGAGGTGAATATTTGAGTTACGAGTTTGGCCTTCATTTAAAACAATGTGGAATAGTTTCACAACTCACGCCACCTGGAACACCACAACGTAATGGTGTGTTCGAACGTCATAACCGTACTTTATTAGATATGGTGCGATCTATGATGTCTCTTAGCGATTTACCACTATCGTTTTGGGGTTATGCATTAGAGACAGCTGCATTCACGTTAAAAAGGGCACCGTCTAAATCTGTTGAGACGACACTGTATGAACTGTGGTTTGGCAAGAAACCTAAGCTGTCGTTTCTTAAAGTTTGGGGTTGCGACACTTATGTCAAAAGGCTTCAGCCTGATACGCTCGAACCCAAATCGGAGAAGTGCATCTTCATAGGATACCCTAAGGAAACAATTGGGTACACCTTCTACCACAGATCTGAAGGCAAGATCTTTGTTGCCAAGAATGGAACCTTTCTAGAGAAGGAGCTTCTCTCGAAAGAAGTGAGTGGGAGGAAAGTAGAACTTGATAAGGTAATTGTACCTTCTCTCGAATTGGAAAGTATGTCATCATAGGAAACCGTTCCCGTGATGTCTACACCAACTAGAGAGGAAGCTGATGATGATGATCATGAAACTTCAGATCAATTTACTACAGAACTTCAAAGGTCAACTAGAACACCATTCGCACCAGAGTGGTACGGGAATCCTGTACTGGAAGTCATGTTACTAGACCAAGGCGAACCTACGAACTATGAAGAAGCTATGATGAGCCCAGATTCCGACAGATGGCTTGAGGCCATGAAATCTGAGATAGGATCCATGTATGAGAACAAAGTGTGGACTTTGGTGGATTTGCCCGATGATCGGCAAGCCATAGAAAATAAATGGATCTTCAAGAAGAAGACTGACGCTGATGGTAAAGTTACTGTCTACAAAGCTCGACTTGTCACGAAATGTTTTCGACAAGTTCAAGGGGTTGACTACGATGAGAATTTCTCACCCGTAGCGATGCTTAAGTCCGTCCGAATCATGTTAGCAATTGCCGCATTTTATGATTATGAAATCTGGAAAATGGACGTCAAAACTGCATTCCTTGATGGATTTCTTAAAGAAGAGTTGTATATGATGCAACCAGAAGGTTTTGTCGATCCTAAAGGTGCTAACAAAGTGTGCAAGCTCCAGCGATCCATCTATGGACTGGTGCAAGCATCTCGGAGTTGGAATATATGCTTTGATGAGGTGATCAAAGCATATGGTTTTATACAGACTTTCGGAGAAGCCTGTATTTACAAGAAAGTGAGTGGGAGCTCTGTAGCATTTCTAATATTATATGTGGATGACATATTATTGATTGGAAATGATGTAGAATTTCTGGATAGCATAAAAGGATACTTGAATAAAAGTTTTTCAATGAAAGACCTCGGTGAAGCTGCTTACGTATTGAGCATTAAGATCTATAGGGATAGATCGAGACGCTTGATAAGACTTTCAATGAGTACATACCTTGACAAGATTTTTGAAGGAGTTCAAAATGGATCAGTCAAAGAAAGAGTTCTTGCCTGTGTTACAAGGTGTGAAGTTGAGTAAGACTCAAAGCCCGACCACGGCAGAAGATAGAGAGAGAATGAAAGTCATTCCCTATGCCTCAGCCATAGGTTCTATAAAGTATGCCATGCTGTGTACCAGACCTATTGTGTACCTTGCCATGAGTTTGGCAAGGGGGTACAATAGTGATCCAGGAGTAGATCACTGGACAGCGGTCAAAATTATCCTTAGTTACCTGAGAGGACTAAGGAAATGTTTCTCGGTTATGGAGGTGATAAAGAGTTCGTCGTAAAGAGTTACATTGATGCAAGCTTTGACACTAATCTAGATGACTCTAAGCCTCAATCTAGATACGTATTGAACATGGGAGCAATTATCTAGAGTAGCTCCATGCAGAGCATGGTAGACATAGAAATTTGCAAAATACATACGGATCTGAATATGGCAGACCCGTTGACTAAACTTCTCTCACAAGAAAAACATGATCACACCTTAGTACTCTTTGGGTGTTAATAACATAACGATGTGATCTAGATTATTGACTCTAGTAAACCCTTTGGGTGTTGGTCACATGGCGATGTGAACTATGGGTGTTAATCACATAAAGATGTGAACTATTGGTGTTAAATCACATGGCGATGTGAACTAGATTATTGACTCTAGTGCAAGTGGGAGACTAAAGGAAATATGCCCTAGAGACAATAATAAAGTTGTTATTTTATATTTCCTTATATCATGATAAATGTTTATTATTCATGCTAGAATTGTATTAACCGGAAACTTGATACATGTGTGGATACATAGACAAAACACCGTGTCCCTAGTAAGCTTCTACAAGACTAGCTCATTAATCAAAGATGGTTAAGTTTCCTAACCATAGACATGTGTTGTCATTTGATGAATGGGATCACATCATTAGGAGAATGATGTGATGGACAAAACCCATCCGTTAGCATATTGATCGTTTAGTTTTATTGCTATTGCTTTCTTCATGTCAAATACATATTCCTTCGACTATGAGATTATGCAACTCCCGGATACCGGAGGAATGCCTTGTGTGCTATCAAACGTCACAACGTAACTGGGTGATTATAAAGATGCTCTACAGGTATCTCCGAAGGTGTTTGTTGGGTTGGCATAGATCGAGATTAGGATTTGTCACTCCGAGTATCGGAGAGGTATCTCTGGGCCCTCTCGGTAATACACATCATAAGAAGCCTTGCAAGCAAAGTGACTAATGAGTTAGTTCGGGATGATGTACTACGGAATGAGTAAAGAGACTTGCCGATAATGAGATTGAACTAGGTATGAAGATACCGACGATCGAATCTCGGGCAAGTAACATACCGATGACAAAGGGAATAATGTATGTTATCATTACGGTTCGACCGATAAAGATCTTTGTAGAATATGTAGGAGCCAATATGAGCATCCAGGTTCCGCTATTGGTTATTGACCGGAGAGGTGTCTCGGTCATGTCTACATAGTTCTCGAACCCGTAGGGTCCGCACGCTTAACGTTCGATGACGATTTAGTATTATATGAGTTATGTGATTTGGTGATCGAATGTTGTTAGGAGTCCTGGATAAGATCACGGACATGACGAGGAGTCTCGAAATGGTTGAGAGGTAAAGATTGATATATAGGATGATAGTATTTGGACACCGGAAGTGTTTCGGATTGTATCAGGTAATTATCGAAGTACCGGGGGGGGGGGGGGTTACCGGAACCCCCCGGGGGAATAATGGGCCTTATGGGCCATAGGAGGGGAGGACACCAGCCCACAAGGGGTGGCGCGCCCCCCCCCCCCTAAGGAAGGAGGCCGAATAGGAGAAGGAGGAGGGGGTTCGGCCCCCCTCTTTCCTTCCTCCCCCCTCTCTTCCCTTTTCGCCCTTCCGGTAATAAGGAACGGGGGGGGGGGGGAATTGGACTGGGGCCCCAAGTAGGATTCCTCCTACTTGGGGCGCCCCATGGAAGCTCCCCTCCCCCTCCCACCTATATATACATGGGGAGGGGGCACCTAGAACACACACCAATAACTGTTAGCCATGTGTGGCGCTCCCCTCCACAGATTACACCCTCGGTCATATCTTCGTAGTGCTTAGGCGAAGCCCTGCGCGGATCACTTCACCATCACCGTCACCACGCCGTTGTGCTGACGGAAATCATCTACTTCCTCGACACTTTGCCAGATCAAGAGTTCGAGGGACGTCATCGAGCTGAACATGTGCAGAACTCGGTGTGCCGTACGTTCGGTGCTTGATCGGTCGGAACGAGAAGAAGTTCGACTACATCAACCGCGTTGTCAGACGCTTCCGCTTTCGGTCTACGAGGGTACGTAGACACACTCTCCCCCTCTCGTTGCTATGCATCTGCTAGATAGATCTTGCATGAGCGTAGGAATTTTTTTGAAATTGCATGCTATGTTTCCCAACAGCAAGGGCGCCAATTCCCTTGTTGACATACATGGAGGCGACTATGGCCTCAACTCTTCATCGCACACACTCACCGGCAAGGTCTTCCGTAGTAGCTTCTACTCACCCACTGTGCTTCGTGATGCCGTGGAGCTGGTCCAGTCCTGTGAAGCCTGCCAGTTCCACGCCAAGCACATCCACCAGCCAATGCAAGGGCTCCAAACCATCCCTGTCTCATGGCTCTTCGCGGCTGGGGGCTGGACATCCTACGCCCCTTCCATCAGTGACAACGGCTCATAATTCGCCATCAGCCTCTTCAAGTCATACTGCGCCAGCATCGACACGCAGATCTGCTACGCCTTAGTGAAGCACCCAAGGAGCACCGGCTAGGCCGAGCATGCTAATGCTGACATCTTCAAGGCCCTCAAGACAAGGAGCTTCAAGAAAAAGCTCATGGCCTACGGCAAGGGCTGGCTCGACGAGCTCCCTTACGTGTTATGATCAATTCGCATGACCGCCACCAAGCCTACCTGCGGAACACCGTTCTTCCTCGCCTATAGGGCTGAAGTGGTCCTTCCCACTGAGCTCAAGTAGGGGTACCCTCACGTCCTAGCCTTCGATGAGGCTCGACAGGACGGCCTGCGGGAAGCTCATCTACTCCTACTTGAGGAGGCACGCCGCCAGGCTACCATCCGAGCAGCATGATATCAACACGCGCTGCATCGCTATCACAACCACAACATAGGCCCCTGTACGCTTGAAGTTGGCGATCTTGTCCTGCGGCGGATCCTCTCTAGAGAAGGACTCCACAGGATCTCGCCCATGTTGGAAGGCCCCTTCAGGGTGGTGCACGTTTCCCGACCTGGCGCGGCGCGTCTGTAGACGGAGGAGGGTGTTCCAGTACAAAACACATGGAGCATCCAACACCTCCGCAAGTTCTATCTATGACCTCATGGCTACGAGCGAGGTGGAGCTGTACATGCTCTGGAGCCTCTTCTGCATTGCCGCTGGCCGCAAGAGCTCCCGCCCACACCCCAGTGGAAGCCCCATGCGCACTCATGGCGGAACGACTAACCCGAGGGGCCTCCTGACCATCATATCCTCAAGATGTCTCATGCGCATCACGACAGCATGTATCTTCCTTTATGTAGCGATCCTTCCATGCATCAATAAAACTTCATTTTGTAAGTGTTACAAGTGCTTGTCATGAAGTGCCCTCAGGAGGAATGCGCGCTCGCGGTCTTCATTCTGAGTATCACACGAGCGGGGACTGGACACGGTGCCTATGCTCGGGTTAGACCCAGCAACGCCACTAAACCCAAGTGACCGAGCTTTGGCATGCGGGCCTGCTTCCATGCACGCCACCTCACCAAGGTCCTTGGACTTGTCTCCTCGCATGATACCCACAAGCAACCTCACGAGTGCATGGCACCTCATTACTTGTAAAACTTGGTGGTAATCTTACTAGTGTAGGGCACAATAAGTTTCATGGGCACCCCTCCTCCGGCGACCTCGCGAGCACTGCTTCGCGAGGCATCCACTGCGCCGCTACCATCAAGTCCCACGAGGGCCTGATGGGTGGACACCCATCATGGGTCATGACCCACAGGCGGTGAGGCGTCAGGTCGCGTACTCTTAAACAAGCTAAGTCAAAACACTTCACGAGCTTTCTCTTAGCGAATTTGGTGCTTTCTCCCCTGCGACCTTGCGAGCACCAACCTTCTTCTGTCCTATGCATGCTGGTTGCGTGTCAAAGGGGGGCTTCTCGAGCATCGTGCCTCGGGAGCCCTTACCACCCCACGAAGCCCTACGCCCTCTGGCCTTGCTAGGCATGCATCCTAGCATACCAGCGATGGCTGCAGTACACTCGGGGGCTGGGTCCTAGCAACGTAGAGCACAAAATCAATCAAAGGAAAAAAAATAGGCCTTGCAAGGAAGCAAACATGGAAGAAAAATATCACGAGGAAACAAAAAAATAGTAGTTCTTAACTTGAAGCAAAAGTGCCAGGAAATGTCTTCATGCCCCCATAGGGCCACTCCTACTCTATTACAGATAAAACAAAGAGTGAGTGCGGATCTAGGTAGGCGAGGCGCTATTGCCGCTGTTTCCATCTTCGTCGTCAGAAGCCTCGCCGTCCTCGTCGCTGCCATCATCGACGAGCATGAACCGCTGGATGAAGTCGGCCACATGGTCCTCCACCACCTTCGCAAGGTCCTCATGGAGCTCCATCGGGACGGGGTTCACGACCCGCTCAAAGTCAAAGCCAGCGTCAAGGTGGTGGAGGTTGCTGAAGAGCCGCGTCATCGCCTGGGTTAGCACGTCGCGACACTCTCCCTCGACGGTGGCGTTCACGCCCGCGGTAGCCTCCTCCATCTTCCCCACTAGCTTGGTGAAGAAGTCAAGGTAGCCGACATCGTTGGTGTCGAGGGGCTCCGAGGTCGCTTGGTTGGTAAGGTTCGCAATCACCCTGCTTGCGCGCGCCACGAGCACGCAGAACGTCTTGTTGCAGGGGTGCTGCTACCCCAGCTCCCGCGTGCGCCCGTCCTCGGTCCGTGCAGTGACACAGAGGTGCCACCCACCTACGTAGGGAGAGGCACCAGGTCTACCTCAACACTTGCCTTGACGACATGCGCCTGGTCCCATGCGACCTCCGCCTCCTGCAGTCGCTTCCTGAGGCTGTCGACCTCGGCCTCGAGCTCTCCCTCCCTATTGGCGGAGCGCTCCTCCTTGAGCTTCAGCGTGTCGTGGTGCTACTTCACGAGCGCCCCCCACTCCTCCTCGACTTTGCTGTCAACATCCCCCTTGTACTTGGCCTCCCGATCTGCTAGTTCACGGGCCATCGCTAGCAGGCGCTCCCGCTTTGTCTCTTGCCTAGACGCGGTTGACGAGAGCTTGTGCTCCCAGATCCAGGTGTCCATCTCGCGGACGGTGACTTCCTACTCACACCTCGTGAGATCCTCCATGAGGGAGGTGAGTTGAGCCTCGCGGGCCTCCGTGGTTTTCTCCCGCGCCTGGAGCTCGCACTCACTGCGGGCGGCCTGCTCCTATAGCGCCTTCTTGTAGGCCTCCACCTCGGCGCACCGCTGCTCGGCCTCCTAGGCGTCCTCAAGGGACCATTCGAAGACCTCCTTTGCTTCCTTGATGATCTGGTCACGCTGCACTTGTGCGGCCGAGCTTAATCGCTACCTGGAGCTGGCGCAACCCTTCCACGATGCATAGGCGCTCCTTCGCGTTGAGAGCCTGCTCCGACATGAGGTTGTCCTCGAGCGCGTCGAGGGCCGCCCTGGCGCTGCTGATGGCCCCGCACTTAAGGGTGGTGCTGCCGCTCACCAACACTAGGGCGCGGTCTGGCCGCGGTCCCTCGCCGCCCTCCAACACCGCAGTGCGGGAGGGTCCAGGCTCGGGCCCCGTTGGCAGCTCCGCACCCCCACCCCCAGTAGGGGCTGGTTCCGTCGCCTGGCGCGGGGGGCTCTCCGTGACCTGCTCCACGACAGACGGCATCACCGCGTGCTCTGGGCCCTGTGGGGTCCCCTTCTCCCAGGCGGCGTTGCCACGCGCTCAGGGCTCGCCCTGGCCCCCATGACAACAACGGCTTCATCCTCCGCGACAGGCACAAAGCGCTACAAGGGAGGCTGGACCTCGCCCCTTTCCTTTGTCAGGCCGCCCTCAGCGTCAAAGGCCTCGGGAGGCATCACCGCCCTGGAGGAGGCCTCCTCGCATAGCTCGCATCCTCCGGCAGGGGGTGGAAGGTCCGCATGCTCCTCGGGCGTCACCCCGCGTCCGTCCTCTGCCTCGGCTCCGGGGTGGAGCTCGGACTTCCTGCGGCCCTCAGCCTGGACTGCTGGAGGGCGCGATGGCACAACGGGCGGCGTGTCCCCTCCTAGGGCAGGGGTCTTGTCCTCCTCCTTGTCTTCCATCTTCTTCTTGGCCGCCCTCTCGGACTCCCTGTGTGGCCACGGACTCAGCCCAGGCCTCGAAGGGCGCAAAACATGGAGAAGAGGACAAAGATGGGATCGCAGGAACTTACTAGTCATTTGGAACCCAGCATCTCCTCTTCTGCTTCCTGCTGACGCCGCTGCTACCGCTACCTTCCTCGTGAGGCCTGCTTGGTCTGCCTCCAGAGGGTGCACCACGGGGCTCACTGGTGTCACCAGCTGCGGGCACGGTGCAATTCTCCGCCCCTAGCTCGTGAAGCTCGCCGGCCTTCATGCCGTCTTCCCCTCCGCTCCCGTTCCCACGGGCCCGACGAGCATGACGCGGAACATGTTATCATCGTCATCACCATCGTTGTCATCGCCATCGTCATCGATGGCGTCTAGCCGGAGCTGGCAGTGGACCAGCGGGGGCATCTCTACGCTGCTCTCCTCATTCGAGGCTGCCGAGGTCTTCGCATCGTCATGGCTCCCTGAGGTGGACTCTGCCCCCAGGGGATTCTCGCAAGGCCCCTCGTGTCATGGCAGGATCAGGCCCTATTGGTAGAACAGGGGCATCTCTATGACAAGGTCGTCCCTGTTAGCTAGGCGGTATAGCGGGCGCGTCCCTTGGGCCTAGCCTCCAGCTCCTCGGTAAGTAGGACCTTCAGGGCCTCAGTCATCGCCTCAGCGGGAAGGCTTTCCTTGTTTAGCCGGATCTGGTCCTCGGCGCCTATGATCTCCCACACTAGGCGTGAGCACTTCTGGAGGGGCGCAACACGGCGGCAGATGAACTATTTGGCGACCATTGTTGCCGTAAGCCTGGCCGCCCCCAGTTCCGATAGCCTCACCAAGACCTACCTCAGCCGATCGTCGAAGAGCTTATTGTGCTTCCACCCGGAGGTCTTCACGGCCGGCTCTGTCAGGATCATTAGGAGGGAGCTGAACTTCCTAGCATCGACGTAGGCCTAGCGTGGCCTGAAGCCCTCCACTTTCTTCGGGGTCTTCAAGTCAATAATGAGCTTGCCCCTTTTCTCGACCATGCGGAATGAGATGCATGACAAGCGCTGGTTCCCTGTGGAGACCTGCATGTTGTAGAAGGTCTGGAAGAGCTCCACGGACGGCAACACCCCCAGGAAGGCCTCGCAGAGGTAGTCAAAGATGGCAAGAACGAGGATGGAATTGGGCTGGAGATGGAGCAGGCGGATCTTGTAATGCTCCAAGATGGCGAGGAGGAATTCGGAGAAGGGAGGCACCAGCCCGACAAAGAGCGAGTGGAAGAAGATGGCCACCAACATGGCCTCCAAGTCGTGCAGCGAGTGCGAGCCCGGCCAGATCTGGGTGGCTCCCCACTCGTTGTGTTCGCTGGCTAGGAGAGGGCACACCTTGGCCAGCCCCTCCCCGTCAACGATGGTGGAGTGTCGCAGGGTTGGCTCATACTCGTCGGCCATGCTCTTTTGGCCGACGAGAGAATTTTCCACGGGCTTCTTGCCTTTGGGAGCCATGGCGGCAGATGGAGATTGGGAGTTGGAGGAAGAGGAAGCAGAGGAGTAGTTCGCAAGGAAGGCGGAGAGCGAGGTGGGAAGCAATGATGTGCCTGCACCCTGCGCGGGTAGGCTTTATGACCAAGATGGCGGTTACCTAGGCGCCTTGGGGGAGTGGAGGCATCCCGTCCCATCAGTGCTGCCACGCGTACTCGCCTAGGCCTGGCAGTCTTTGGCCCCATGTCATTTCGTCCCTCAATGGGCGGAATATGCGCGCCGCGGGCCTGGGGGCTACTATCGGCCCAGTGGGAACCAGGGTACCACGGGCCACCTGCCTACGACCTAGGAAGGGCCCCTTGGCCCAACTTGTGAGGCGGCCAACCAGCGTGCGCCATGAAGCCAGCGTCCTCGTGAGGGCCTTGCCCCGCAAGGGACTTCACCGACGAAGGACTTCACCAAGACCACCACCATGGCAGGCAGCCTCGTGAGGCTCCCTCGCGAGGCAGCCCCTGCGAGGCCTCCCGAGGAGCCACACAAGGCCCGGGTCGTATGCCCATCACGTGGATGATGTCCCCATGGCAGGCGCTAGCTTGAGCGGGTAGGACAGTTTCCCCTTTGGTGCTAAGGGAGTAGTTGTGCCTACCTGCCCCCAAAGCAAGTCCCCAAGGTTTCCCCTATGGTGAAAGAAGACCAAGATGGCGGCGCAATAGGACAAATGTCATCATGGAGCCTCTGGCGCGTCATGGATAACACTTTTTGCAAGCAAAGACCACCTTTTATCAGGATAGCACCGGCACCTGTCCCCTTTCAAATTGCCGCCCTGTGGTAGCCCTTTCCCACCAATATTTTCGGGCAAGAGGCCCGAGGCACCTATAAAAGGGGCAGAGCGGCCACCATAGCAAGGGATCAGCTCCTGATCAAACCATAGCGCAATTGCTAGCCCCCAAAGAGCTCTGGCTCATCTTGTAGCTCTGAGAGCTCTGTGCACAAGCAATACAATCAAGCAGGAGTAGGGTTTTACACCGCACGGTGGCCCGAACCTAGGTAGCTCAATGTGTCCTTGTCGTGCCTAGCTCGTAGCCTCGTAGACACAAACCAGGCCCCTAGAGCTCGAACCAGGGTTTTGGAGGATTTCCCGTGGCTCAAAATCAGTCCCTCGACAGCGGCCATGTGCTCGTCTTTTGGCTTGTAGCTCTTGTTGGAGAATTTGATGAGGAGCTATGAGTCCCCCTTAATGGTGATGCGCTTGATGCCAAGGGCATTGGCGGCCTTGAGGCCAGCGATGAGGCCTTCTTACTCGGTGATGTTGTTGGAGACCTTTTCGTCATGCTTGAAGCAAAGCTGCACAACATAGTACAGCTGGTCCCTTGTAGGCAAGGTGAGCATGACGCCAGCCCCGCGCCCTATCACAAGAACGCGTCGTCGAAGTGCATGGTCCATCCTGAGAGGGCACCCTTCCCAGGCAGCATGGACTCTTCCTCGCGAGGCTCCTCTTGGTGTGGATCTGTCCACTCCGCCATGAAGTCAGCCAGTGTTGCACCCTTGATCGTCTTTGTAGTGAGAAACTCCAGCTCGAAGGGCTGCAACTTGATGTTCCATTCGGCAACACGGCCGGTGGCGTTGGGATTGTGATGTACTTGCTCCAATAAGTACGATGTGATCACCTTGACGGGGTGGCCCTGGAAGTAGTGGCGCAGCATCCTGGAGGTGAGGAGGAGTGAGAGGAGAAGCTTTTGCTGCATGGGGTAGTGCTCGCGAGTGTCTCACAGCATCGTGCTGACGAGGTAGACGGGGTGCTCGACGAGGCATGTTGCAGCAGGACGTGTGGCTTGTGCCTCGAGAGGCCCACCAGGCGGCTCGCCAGGGGCCTCCATTGGCGGGGCCTTGGTAGGCAATGAGGTGGCCTTGGCATGCTCGGGTGCAGCCTCAGAAGTGGCATCCGGAAGGGGCCCCTCGCCAGGAGCCGAAGCGGGTGCAGGAGCCTTCTTCTTGATGTGGGTCTGCTCTTCTCATTCCGCAACCAGGGCTGCTCTGACCATCTGGGGGCTAGCCAGCAAGTACAGGAGCACAGGCTCGCGAGGGCGGGGGGCAACCATGATGGGAGGGCTTGTGAGGTACTTCTTGAGGTCCTCGAAGGCCGCGTCAGCCAGGAGCGGAAGCGGGTGCAAGAGCTTGAAGAAGGGCAGGGCCTTTTCGCCAAATTTGGAGATGAAACGCCCAAGCAACACCATGCATCCCGCCAAGCGTTGCATTTCCTTGAGGTTTCGGGGAGGGCGCGTCTCCTCAATGGCCTTGATCTACTCAGGGTTTGCCTCGATGCCACGGTCGGAGACCAGGAAGCCAAGCAGCTTACCTCAGGGGATACCGAAGATGCACTTGGCGGGGTTGAGCTTGAGGTTGATCTTGTGCAGGTTGGCGAATGTTTCCTCAAGTGCAATGAGTGAGCTAGCCTCACGAGTCTTGACAATGATGTCATCGACGTAGGCTTCTGCATTTCTTCCCATCTGGGGCCCCAGGCTGATGCACATCAGCCTCGTGAAGGTGGCTCCCGCACTCTTCAGGCTGAAGGGCATGCATATGTAGCAGAACACGCCGCAGGGTGTGATGAAGGTGGTCTTATCCTTGTCTCCCTTTGCCATCTTAATCTGGTGATAGCTTGAGGAGATGTCCAGGAAGCAAAGCAAATCGCACCCAGCTCTCGGGGAAAACAAACAGGGGCATGCATTTTCCCCTGACTCGTGCATGGACAACACCAAGGCCGTGTCAAGATACAAGAGACCAAGATCTTCGAAGAACTAGCATGCTGATTAAGAAGGCCAAGACCAAGACAGAGAAGCGAGATACCACCGGGAGAAAAGCCTCCCTTGCCGGGCAGGCGGACCTGGCAAGGACAAGGGCTCCCCCGGAAGAAAGCATTCAAGACATCCCGATAGGGCCTGCCGGGACTCACGAGGGCAAAGACACCTCACCAAGCCACCTCACCACGACCCACGTTGTTGATCAATGCGGTGTCAAGCCGCAAAGTGACTAAGTGGCAGCCATTCATCACATGGCGGCCTCTTTCTACAGGAAATACCTATAGATGACACCCGTCCTGCGACGTGTCAAGCAAGCAGGCATGGAGCTGGCAAGACGAGCCCGACAAGGCTTGCCGGGCGAGCAATGATGTGACGTTGAGCGGTGCATTTAATGCACTCTGTCAGCGTGCAGAATTAGGTATGATAGCACTGTTTGCTATCTTATCAGTGCATAATGACTGTTTTGCCACAGTGGTGACCCCTTAACCTATAAAAGGAGGACCATGGCAACCGTAGCAAGGGTTGGAAAAGTTGAACACCCCCATGCTCGTACGCGCGTAGTCACTGCCTCCCCAGGGCGAGCCTGCCGGGCAAGTGTACTACACTCCACCACCACTTTTCCACCATCAATCCACCAAAGCAGGAGTAGGGTTTTACGCCTCGAGGCGGCCCGAACCTGGGTAAAATTGCCCATGTGATCTCTGTCGTGCTGCCCCACGTTCTTCTGCTCTTTGTCCAACGTGACATCCCCCCTGCCGAACCAGCAAGGGGCCCCTTGGCCCCATAGGTGGCCGTGGTTTCCGTGACATCTTTGGCGCGCCAGGTAGGGGGATCGCTTGCGCGAACCTGAAGGCGAGGGCAGCGCGCCGTTTCCGCAGCAGCTTGCCCGATGCTTGTTGGGGTATGAGGCATCTACGAAGACGCGATGACTAAGCAAGTCCGTCCCCGGGCCCGCCCTGTCCAATACCACAGTCCGACGTGGCCACGACGGCGGCGAAGATTAATTCCGGCGGTGGTATGCTCTTCATCGGCGGTCCCTGTAGCACAACTGCTGCTTGAGCGCTGCTTGAGAAGGGGGGGCATGGCGTGCGGGCGCGAGTTTCTTCTTCTCCACCCCTCCTCTTCATCAGTAGTCTGACTGCCTTGGCCTCGGCATCGCCAATGTTGATGATTACCGCGCGTCACTCGGTTCAGCATTTACCCCATTTCGGGAAATCCTGAGTGAGGCGCAGGCATGAATCCATTGGCTGATGCCCTGGCAAGTACGCTCTGGCAAGGCCACCTACATCGGCGTGGTCCACGCGGTGGTTGCCGAGCCGCACGAGGGGAGAGGGGAAAGGAGAAAGCCCGAAGGAGCCTGGCACCGCATGCCACTGCTCGCCAGATACGTGTGACACGAATCGGTCCCTGCCGAGAACCAGAGAATTATTTGCTTGACCCTCGCCTTCCCGGGCATCGCGTGCGCGTCAAATGCCCGCGACCGCGAAGGACAAGGAGAAGCGAAAACAGAAGCTAAGTCTACGTCATCATTTTTGTTGATGCATTTCAGATTATTGCGGTCGTTTATCCCTTGGCTTAAGTAAGTGTTCGTATTATGAAATTCCTCCTGGGACGGAACCTTTGCTAGATTCTTTGATCGCACCATCATCCTGTCTCGAGCCATGCTCGCAGGATGAGAGGCTGCGTCGAGAGCTACATAGGAAAAACCTGCCGGGACGCATCCACGCCAAGATGAATGTTAAGGGCCAGACCCTTACGACAATCGCGGCAATATGATACCGGCAGGCATCCGAAACAGACGTAGGGATAAATCATACAAACACTAACATATAAAGCTTGAAGGGACAAACGCGCATTTAAGATTCTACTGGGAATATCAGTTTTCACACAAACATAAAAGATATAGTGCCTTAACACAAAGCACACATCATGTTATGTTACAGGGTATCACAGGAGCGACGGCGGCTCGTTACTTGGTCATGTGGCCAGACGAAGGCGTCTAAACTTGAAGGACCCTGGCAGAATGGGAAGTGGCTTTCTCCTTGGCAGCTGTGACATCGGCACCCGCTGGAGGTTTCTTGAACCCGTCGTCAAGGTCGAGACCCGGATGGCGGCAAGCGATGTTGCTCAAGACCATGAAGAGGGCGTCGTGGGCAAGCTTCTGGGACTCGGTCGCGAAGTGCTCGGCCCTCCCCTTTTCATGCACCTTCAGCTTCTCAATCAACTCATTGAAGAAGACTCCCAGCCTGGTGCTTGGGACCTCGTGCTTGTTGACCGAGAAAGTTGGGCCATCCATACCCATCGCCTTGGCTTGGGAAGCAAGGCGATCGGCGATGTCGATCAGGCTCTTGATCCAGAGCTTGACTTGGTCGGTCTGGTTCTTTAGTTTGTCCTCAGCATCCTTTCGGAGACGATTGGCGGTATCCAGATCCTTGGATAGCAGTTGCTAGCGTGATTCGATGGACTCTACCGCGCTCTCGAACGAACCGATCCTGGCCTTCATGATGATGATGGTGCCGTTGGCGGTCTCAAGGCTCTGGGTCTTGGAGGAGAGCTGCGACCGCGCATCAGTCAAGAGAACCTCAGCCTTCCGCGCTTCTTCTTTGAGGGCCCCCACCTCTGTGGCGCTCCCGGCAAGGTCCTCCGTCAGCTTAGCCACCTGATGATCTAGGTCAGTCTTGGCGGCAGATGCGGCAGCCAGATCGTCAGTGAATTTCTTCAACTGAGTGGTAGAATCGGCAGCAACGGCGTCCAGGGCAGCTATGTGCTTATCCTCCAGCTCCTTGGTGCGCTGACACACAAGAGCCTCCAGATTGTCATCCTTGGCACGCAGAGTGGCTTCGAGCATATCTTCCCGGAGGGAAATCTCTTGCTCTCTGGCATCAAGGGATGCCTTGCGATCCACCAAGCGCGCCTCGCGGGCCATGACGTCCTCCTTTGTCAGAAGGAGCGCCTCTTGCTGCCTCATGAGCACTTCGAACTGCTTATCGTGCCACTCGCACAGCTCCGAGCACTTGTCCTTCAACTTCTGGTCCACCCTACTAGCGGACTCACGCCGCTCCTTGAGCGCCTGCCATTTCTGGTTGTGCCGGGCCTGCATCTCCTTCACGCCTGTCGCCATGGACTCCAAGAACGACAAGTCCATTGCGACGGCAGCTGAGTCATCGGCCTCTCCAGCTCCCTGATATAGCAGTGCCAAGAGGCGTTGAAGTTGTTCGTCGAGCTCCGCGCCTATCGTCAAGGACGGGCCGGGGGCTCCGGTATCGGGCAGCGACAACACCATTGCCAGCGTGCTTGAGGGAAGCGGCGGAATATCCATGACGATCCCGGAAGAGGGAAGTGGGTCCATGGTTTGGAGAGGGATTTTATCCTCAATCACCGCCCCCTCCTCCGGGGCGCCCTTCGAGGAATGCTCTACCACCGCCAAGGAATCCTGGGCATTCCCGGAAACAAGGCCCTGCCCCTCAGCAGCAGCAATCTCAACGGCCTCGTCCGCAGCGGACCGTCCTATGTTAGCCACCACTTCCAGCAGCTCTGGCTCCTCGGCTTGGGAGTCTGCGGATGAAAATGCCAATGAACAATAAAGAAACTGAAGTCTCAGGTAAAAGAGGGAATCAGGAAAAGTGGTCAGAGCAAGAAAGGAAAAAGTATATAAGTGGAGTACCTGGAGAAGTCTGCCGGGCAGGAATTTCAGTTTCCCCGGCAGCATATGTTGCCGGGCCACGCACTTCACCCTCTGCCGCGGCAGCCTTCTGCGCAACCTCATCTGCGGAGGGCTCCGTGGGGGTTCTTTCAGCTCGGCCAGTGGGAGAGTTATGCCCCTCCGGGGGAAGCTCATCCTGCGTCATCTCGCCTCGTCCCCTGGCCGAGGGAACGGGGAGGCCATCTCCATCGCCTCCAGCGGGAGGTACCAAGCCCCCATTTCCGGGCCGAGGGCTGGACTGGGAGCTCGGCACGGAATCTTCCATGTCGCTCCCCGCCATGGCCGGGCTATCCGCACCCTTTGGTGACCCGATGCGGCAGAGCCTCTTCCGTGGGCGGTGGATTAGGGTCTCAGCATCCTCCTTCGCTTCCCTGCCAGCAACAGCAAAACAAAGAGGTCAGTCAGCACAAAAAAATTAAATATATCAAAGATCCCAATAAGAGATAGGAAATTGTTTCCTTACTCTTCTTCAATAAGCATGGAGTTCAAGTTGAACTCCATGGGAGGCGAGGGATCCCTCCCTCTCTTTGGTGGAGGAGGGGCAGAGATCTCTGGCAGCTTGGGTGCCCGGCGTGGCGCCGGGGGCTCCGAGGAAGACAAGCTCTGTGAAGAACTCGAGCCGGAGTGGGAGCTGGAGTCAATTTCCACGTCCGCCGATTGCTTGGCGGAGGAAGTCTTGGCCCTAGCAAGACGAGGGGATTGGCGGCACACCACATTGGCCTTGGTGGCCTTGGTGGTGGTCTTCTTCACCCTCTTGACGGTGGGCGCTGGATTGGGGGCCGCTGCCCCTCGGTTGGCAGCGCGCCTGCGGGGGCGCTGGTCCAAATCCGGCTCGGGGGCTTGAAACCCAGCCGCGAGCCATTCCTCCTCGGGCTCCACCACCTCGCCATCCTCCTCCTCCTCCTCCTCCTGGAGTTCCGTTGCTGCCGTGGCTAGGGCCTCTAGCCCGGCAAGGTTATCCCCGGCAAGCTCTTCCCCGGCAGCCCCTCCCATGGCTTGCTCTTCGCTGCCACCGTGAGAGGAACTCTCATCCTCAGCTTTCCCTTTGCCCTACCCGGCCTTCGTCGCCCTCGCCATCTCCGCAAGACGGGCAGCCTTGTCCTCCTCAACCATCCTTAAGATATACGCCACCTCCGCAGAGGAGGTGCGTTTATACATCCTAGTCTCAACCCTGGTGGCCTTCTCCACCAGGTTGTTCGACCACTGAAGCTCCTCATCAAAAGTGGGCAGTCGCCAATCTCCTGCCACCCCTTGAGCATTACAATCCGGCATCCATTTAAGTATCTGGTCCTGGGCTGAATTGATGTTCAAGGGAACAACTGTTGCCGAGAGCTTGAACAGCTCGAAGCGGCCAAACAATTGGTCGCACAACCAGGCATGGCCGTAAACCGACAAATTGATGGCCAAGCCTGGGAGAACCTCATCTTGTTCGCCGCGTCGCCATACAACCAGGCAGGTCTGTCCCTCTCCAGCAATGGCGAGATGCGGCAGAGAAGAAAATTTGCCCCGACATGCTCGATGGTCAACCCGGCAGCCTTCAAACGGGTAATCATGTTGATTGCCGGGCGCGAATTATCTTCGGTGATGCCATAAGCGCTCCATTCCTTGCCGTGCTCAACACATATCGTCCGCGCCTCACAGAATTCGGGGGCTTCCTCATCTTGAATCCAACACCAATCCCCTCTCCACTCATCCCACCTCCCGCGCTGCCTCCCAGGGATGTAATCCCAAAGCTTCCTTGCCACCCGCGGCATCCAGGAAATGTTTCCGGAGTGGTGACCCTTGTTCTCCACCCGCGGAACAAAATAATGCCGGAATAGATCTACATTGGCAGTGATTCCGACGAAATTCTCACACAAGTGCGCAAAAATGGCCATGGTCGCCATTGCATTTGGTGTGAAGTCGAGGAGGTGGAATCCATAGATGGTCATGATCGCCTCAAAGAATCCAGAGTAAGGGGGACAGAGACCGCAGATAAAGTAAGCGTAGAAGAATCGATACGAGTCTGGCGGATCCTCCTTCCCATCCGCAAAAACTTTGGGGGCCCCGTTCCCTTTCGGGACAGGCCTCCCCCACAGATATCCATACCTCGCTTGAAGAACTCGCCCGCTCAGGCTCGACGGAAGGAAGACGACGTCTTCCCTCCGCTTCTTGTTCAGCTCCGCTGCCCTCTTGCTCCCCTCGGCGACCACTTCCTTCGCTGGAGCCATCTGTTTCCCTTTCTCCATGGGTTTCTTCCCCATCTCCGCGGCGGCGATGCGAGTGGAGAAAGAGTGCGGCGAGAATGGCGGCGGGCGGGTAAGAGGAAAGGGGAAACCACTGCTTGGCTTGCAGAGGAAGATGATGGAAGGGCGGGGCGAACAACAGGTGAACCGTGCCGATCCGCTTTTCCCTATTTTTAACGGGGGGGGGGGGGGGAGTGTGGAACAGAGGCGCGATGCTTCAGAAAGTTACCATTTTTCCTTAACTATAGTAGTCCCACTACCCCATGACGCGCAGTAATTGCGCGTAGTGGACGTTGGATTGACTAGTCAACATGGCGAACCAGCACCTGCAGCCTTCTTTTGCCATGTGTCCATGCACTGTTTGGGGCCTAACCCAACATGCCGCGCGACACGTTTGGCTCAGGCCCGGGGGCTTATGTCGGGGAAAACAAATAGGGGCATGTATTTTCCCCTGACTTGTGCACGGACAACACCAAGGCCGTGTCAAGATACAAGAGACCAAGATCTTCGAAGAACCAGCATGCTGATTAAGAAGGCCAAGACCAAGACAGAGAAGCGAGACACCACCGGGAGAAAAGCCTCCCTTGTCGGGCAGGCGGACCTGGCAAGGACAAGGGCTCCCCCGGAAGAAAGCATTCAAGACGTCCCGGCAGGGCCTGCCGGGACTCACGAGGGCAAAGACACCTCACCATGACCCACGTCGTTGATCAATGTGGTGTCAAGCCGCAAAGTGACTAAGTGGCAGCCATTCACCACATGGCGGCCTCTTTCTACAGGAAATACCTACAGATGACACCCGTCCTGCGACGTGTCAAGCAAGCAGGCATGGAGCTGGCAAGACAAGCCCGGCAAGGCTTGCCGGGCAAGCAACGATGTGACGTTGAGCGGTGCATTTAATGCACTCTGTCAGCCTACAGAATTAGGTATGATAGCACTGTTTGCTATCTTATCAGTGCATAATGACTGTTTTGCCACTGTGGTGACCCCTTAACCTATAAAAGGAGGCCCATGGCAACCGTAGCAAGGGTTGGAAAAGTTGAACACCCCCACGCTCATACGCGCGTAGTCACTGCCTCCCCAGGGCGAGCGTGCCGGGCAAGTGTACTACACTCCACCACCACTTTTCCACCATCAATCAACCAAAGCAGGAGTAGGGTTTTATGCCTCGCGATGGCCCGAACCTGGGTAAAATTACCGGTGTGATCTCTGCCGTGCTGCCCCATGTTCTTCTGCTCTTTGTGCAATGCGACATCCCCCCTGCCGAACCAGCTAGCAAGGGGCCCCTTGGCCCCATAGGTGGCCGTGGTTTCCCGCGAGACCAGCTGTGGGGTCCATGATCTGGTCGATACATGGGAGGGGAAAGGGGTCCTTGGGACAGGCCTTGTTGAGGTTGATGAAGTCGACACACATGCGCTTGTAGCCATTTTCCTTGGGGACGACGACGGGTATGGAAATCCACTCGGGGTGGAGTACTTCACGGATGATCCCTGCCTCTTGAATCTTCTCGAGCTCTTGAACGATGAACTCTTTCTTCTCGGGCGCTTGGCGCCATACCTTTTGCGTCACGGGCTGTGTGTTGGGGCACACGGCTAAGTGGTGCTCGGTCACCTCCCTCGGTACACCAGACATATTTGATGTTGTCCAGGTGAACATATTAGCATTTACCCAGAGGAAGGTGACGAGCTCGCTTTCCTATTTGGGGGAGAAGCTGGCCCCGACGATGAGGGAGGGCCCGGAGCCGCTTCTGTCTAGCAACACCTTCTTCGTCTCTACGTGGATCTATGAGAACTGCGACTTCTTCTTCACGGGGGTGGGCTCGGCAGGCCCTGCCTTGTCTTTGTCTATGGGATACGTGGTGGCGACAGCCTTGTAGGCATGATCGAGGGTGCACATCGCGTCCTGCTCGGTGCAGCGGATGGTGATGGTCTCACTCCAGCCCAGCATCTTGACGGTGTTGTAGGCGTGGTGGGTCAGTGCCATAAACATGGTGAGTGTGGGGTAGCCTAGGATGGCATTGTAATGCAGGCCAATGTGCGCCACATCAAAGTCGATGAGCTCAGTGTGGTAGTTCTTGCGGGTGCCAAAGATGACGGAGAGGCACACTTGCCCCAGGGGCACCGTGGAGTTGTCAGTCACGCTCGAGCAGGGCCTTGTGGGCATCAGGCGCTCGTAGGGCACTTGGAGCTGCTCGAAGGTCTCCACCAAGATCACGTTGAGGCCTGCGCTGCCGTCAATGAGTGTCTTGGTGAATGCAACGTTGTTGATGGTGGGCGTGCACAGCAGGGGTATGGTGCCCATGGACTTGGTAGACTTAGGGTGGTCGGTGTGGCTGAAGGAGATCGCTTACTGTGACCACTTGAGGGGCCTGGAATCCGCGGGCTCCGGGAGGGCTGCATTCATCTCGTGAGAAAACTACTTGAAGTGGCGGTTGGATGAGGGAGCTTGAGCCCCACCAATGATGCAAGGAACCACGCGAGGCTCCTGATAACCCCCGGCGTCTTCCTCGAGCAGGTTTTCGTTGTTCTTGTTGGGGTGCGGCACGGCATCGTTGGCCTGCTGAGGGTTGGCCTCGCGAGGGTTGGCATGTCGAGGCTAGTTCTGCCAAACCTGGTGAGAGTTGTTGTTGTTGTTGTTGTTGTTGTTGTTGTTGTCATTGTCGCAATCCTTCCAGTGTCCACCCTTGCGGTTGCCGCCGTGGCCTAGGCCATGCTTGTTTTGGTTGCCACGCTTCTCTTGCCGCTCATCGCGAAGTAGCGTGAGCTCGTGGTAGTGTTCAGTGGCATGGGAATGCATGTTATGGTAGGCGCAGAAGGGGCGCCCGCCTTCTTGGCCTCGTCGTGGTTGCGGCTGTGCTTCCGCTCAGGCTCTGCCACAAGCACGGCAGGGCCCTTGCGCTTGGTGTCCCTGGCCTTAGGCTTGGCGACATCAAGCTCGTTATGGGCGAAGAGACGGCCCTCCTCCACCTTGGCGCACTTGTCGGTGAGGTCAAAGAGCTCAACCATGTTGTGAAGCTCGTCATTGATGGCCAGCTTCTCATGCGTCCTGACATCTGTGATGCCTGAAGAGAATGCAGCGATGACCGCAGCATCAGGGGTGCGCAGGATCTTGTTGCGCACTTGGCTGAAGCATTGGATGTACTTGTGGAGGGTCTCCTCAGGGCATTGGCGCACGGTGCGCAGGGCGTTGAGCTTGAGGGGGCAGTCGGACGTGCCCTTCAAGGTGGAGACGAACTACCGGCACAGCTCCGCCCACGACGAGATGGAGGCCTCCAGAAGGTTCATCATCCATATGTGAGCGGCGTCCTTGATGTCCATGGGGAACCAGTTCACCGTGACGCGGTCGTCCCCCTCTGGCGCTTGGATGCTCATGATGTAGAACTGGACGAACGCCACAGGGTTGGTGCTGCCATCATAGTGGGGCGGCAGCTCTGGCTTAAACTTCATGGGCCACACCACACGGAGTAGCTCACGCGTGAGGGCGAGGCAGCCCCCACTATAGGATACAACGCCACTGGCGAGGGCGGCACGGTTCTGGCGGCCGACCGCGGCGACGTCCTTGATGGTGCAGTTCTACCGGTCATGCTGCTTCTCGAGGAGCACGAGCATGGCGGGCTGCACGGGCCGAATGATCTGGCAGCTGGGGTCACCATTGTGCGATGGGGATGACTCATGGGAAGGTTCCGGTGCGCATGCAACACAGCGGCGCTCCACGCCATGGTGTCGGCATACGACACCTATGGGATCCGAAGGACCCCTTTATGGTTCAGCAGGGAGAGAGGTATGCACAAAGAGCAAAACCAATGATCAACGCGAGGGGGATTTTTACCCAGGTTCGGGCCGCTGATCAGTGTAAAACCCTACTCCTACTTTAGTTTATTATCAGTGTTTTCGTCCCAGTTCTTGGAGCGCTTGCAAGGAACAGTGTTTTCGTGCAGCAGCTACGCATGCAGAATGGGCCGAGAGTGTTCTCTCTGGAGTCCTCCTCCCCCTGTAGCAGTTGCCTTGGGCCTCCTTTTATATGATCAAAGGGGTCACCACAGTGGCAAACTGGTCATCCGCGAGTTGTAAAGTAGCGACATGGTTATCATACCTAACCACTGACTGTTTAGGACAAATGCATTTAATGTGCCATGAGGTGTCCGTTTAGGTGTCCTTACTTTCTTGGGGATGGAAAAAGGGGCCGTCCCATCAGCACCGCTTAAGCTCACCTCCACTAGTGCCCTGCCACGCATCCAGAGATAGGACCAGAATGCTAGGCTGGTCGCTGCGCTGGAGCGGTGCCACAGTGGCGAAACCTTGCCGGGTGCAAATCTTGCCGGGCTCGGCAGGCTACCCCGGCAAGATCTTGCCGGGAGCCGAGCCCCTGGTCTCTAGTTCTCCTTATCTTTTGATCCTTGGCTTGAATGTCTCTTTGATAACCTTGGATTGATCTTCAGCTGTTCCCCCGACAAGCCTTGCCGCAGGTATGGCTACAACTGCCCGTGCACAAGTATGGGGTACTAAAGACCCAATATTTAGTACACCGACAGGAGCCCCCGGGCCTAGGCCACACACGAGTGCGAGGCGTTGTTGGGCTAGGCCGAAACAGTGCACGGGCACGCGTGGTAGGGGTTAATTGCTTGTAATTATTCCGCTTACTGCGCTTCCCCACTACGCGCGTTGAATGCACGATGTGGGAAGCGTGCGCTGAACGGCCACGGCCGCACCGCGCTCGTATAGGCGTATTCACATTGGGCAGTAAAAGAGGCAGCCTTGCTCCTTCCGCATAAAAAGGAATCCGCAAAGGCGCTGCCCATTTACCCCTTCCTCTTTCTAATCTGGAATCCGCCATTACCTTCTCTCTCCCGAGCCCAGAGCAGAACTTCTCCTCATCCGCTCACCGCCTCTGCACCCGCTCTATCCTCAGCTTCCGCCTTCGCAACCACCATGCCACATAAGGCTAGCAAGAGCAAGGGCAAGGGCAAGGAGACGAAAGCTGATGTCCTGGAGAGCGAGCTGATGAAGATGCGGAAGAAGTACATCGTCTTCGCTCCGACGCTCAACGTGAAAGCCTTGAAGAACCGGTACCAGTGCATGTGGGTGAGGGAGACGAAGGCTCACCCCGTGACTCGCGTGGCCCCAGGTTCTTCTTCCAAAGGCGGACCAGACAGATATCCCTTCTTCGCCGCTTATTTTTATTGCAGGCTCTGCCCTCCATTCTCCGATTTCCTTATTGACATCATGTACACATACGGCTTCCGTCTCCTGGATTTCATGCCGAATGCCGTAACATGCATGTCTATCTTTGCTCATCTTTGCGAAAACTTTGCCGGAGTAGTTCCCAACACTGCCCTCTTCCGCCATTACTTTATTCCTCGCCTCCAAAAAGGGGAAGCCCTTTTCGGTTCTATCGCCTGGATCCCAAGGGCGTGGAACAAGGAGATATATCCAGATGGGGTTTACCGCGAGAAGTGGGAAGAATGGCGGTCCGAGTGGTGCTGGATTAAGGAAGCAGATCCCCATCCATTATGTTCGCCCCGACGGCAGAAGGTGGTCCGTGGCAAGGACTGGAGTGATCTCGATGCTCAAGATGACAAGCTCACGATCGCCACCACCAGGATCCTCCGTTTGAAAGCTGCCGGGCTCACAATAGAGATGATTGCCTCTGATTTCCTTCGCCGCCGCATCGCCCCTCTGCAGAATAAGGGGAGACCAGCTTGGGAGTTCCGAAATGCGGCAGATATCATGAGGCTGCACCCCGGAATGAACAATAACTTGACAATTATGCAGCTTGGTGCTCTCCGCCACAGGCTATTTCAGTGCGAGGACAAGCATAAGTTGCCGGCGAGAATTTTCCCTTTGTGTAACAACTTTGCCCTGGGGTCAATCATCGCCGCAATGCCAATGTTCAACGCCCATGACCTTGACGCGACTTGGGTCGAGCCATCTGCGGAGGAGGCACAAAAGTTCTTCGATGACTTGTCGGAGAGGGCCATCCGGGAAGAAACAAACCTCGTCCGCGCCACGACTGATGAAGAAGTGGCGTATGTTGCCACTAGGGTGGAAGAGGCGAATCTTGCCACGGAGGCCGGCAGCGTCGGCTTCACGAAACGGGAGGAGGATCCTACCGGGGAGGATAAGGCTACTGGAGAATAGAGTGGCGCAGTTGCCGAGAGCTCATCTGACGAGGACGCAGCCGAAGAACAGCCGCAGGAGGATCCCCCAGCTCCAAAGAAGGCAAAACGTGTCCTTCGGAAAGCCGCCTCTGGCGTCCCAGCAAGCCAAACTTCTTCGAGCAGCGAGGCTCCTGGCAAGGAGGCGGCCGGTACGGCTGCACCGCGGCAAGGAGTTCAACAGCAACCCGTGCGGCGCACGAGACACACACCTGCGGCAACCATTGGGGCGGCAGGGGCGTCTCACACAACAGCACCGGAGGCTGAGGCGGCAGAGTCACGCCAACTCCCTGCACCTGCTGCAGCCAAGCGACCCAGGAGCCCTCCTCCACCTCCCCATATGGACACCGCAACGGAGGTCGATTTCGACATCTCCGGTTTCAGCCCGGAACGAGAAGGGGAAGAGTAAGTATCCTGTCACAGTCTTTATCTCCCAAATTCTGAATTCGATTGATCTTATTGCCTTGCTTTGTCTTGTCTTTGTAGTGAGGCAGAAACTTTGGCGGAGAGGATGGCGAAGAGGGTGAAGACCTCCACGGGCAACGAGCCCCCGACAAGCTCTGCAAGCGTGCCAGAAACTATCATCGCCAGCCCGGAGATTTGCCCTCGACGCAGCCCCCAGCGCAGCCCCCAGCGTGAGTCCACTACTCGTTTTTCTCTGGCGGGTGCTGAGGTTTCAACCTTTGCCGCTTATATCTTTGGGCTTGCAGGAGAAGAACAGCAACAGGGAGAGTCATTGGAGGACGCCCCCGTCGTGCCGCCTCTGTCAACCACGCCGCCCGCAAGTGCATCTCCGGCAAGAGCTCCTACCGATGAGCCTACCTTGGAAGAGGAGGAGCCGGCAAACATGGGCACCAGCAACCTTTTCCCGACAACCAATGTTGCCGGGAGGGGTGAAGCTACCCCCCAACAGCTCGACGCAGGTGACTGCTTGCCTCAGAGCACTTGTTATTCTTTCATTTATCTTTCTGAACTCCAATCTTGATTTGATTTTGCTTCCCTCCTTCGTCCTTCAGAATTCCCTGTGATGGAACACATGGAGGTCGACGTTGTCATCGAGGAGACCACCAGAGACATTGCCGCCGAAGCTGACAAGATCGCTGCTAGCGAGGCCACCAAAGATGCCACTGTCGAGGTCAGCGAAGCTGCTGCCGAGGAAGCTACCAAGGAACTTGCCGAGAGGGCCGGCAAGGAGACTGATGACCATACTGACGGCATTCCTGCCGCAGGAGCGCCAGGCGCTACACCGGCCACAGAGCCCCCAGCCACCGGTGAGACGATTGTCGAAGATCAACCATCGACATCTGAGGCTCCCTCATTGAGCAAATATCTCAAGGTTGGCGACAACCTATTCGTCAACTTACCGGGGACGGCAAGTATTGGAGCGCCGACCGAAGGGGAAACTTTTCATGAAGAAATCATCACTGCTGCCAGGCTCGAGATCATCGATGAACCAAGCGCCAGTAGCGGCAAATCTGAAGAAGATCGGCTCCTCCAGGCCATAGGCGATTATTTCTGCAAGCTCCAAGCGCTCCACCGTGGCCGAAAGGAGAAGGTAGATTCCAGAGTTGCAGTTGTCGAAGCAGCCGAGGCGGATTTCTAGAAACGCGTTGAACAAATGTAGATCTAGTACGCCGAGGCCCTTCAGGAGTTGACTGCCAGCTGGGAACAAGTGAGCCAAAGCTGGACGGAGCTCCTCCTGAGGCAATCTGACATAGAGAGGGCGCAAGAGGAAGCTGCGCAAAGGGTTGCCGCTGAGGATGCTCTCTTAACGCAGCCCCGCATTGGGCTTGACGCTCACGAAGAAGATCTTGCCGCGCGCGAGCAGACACTTGCCGCCAAACTCCACGGCAAGGACGAAGAAGTTGAAAAGCTTGTCGCGCAGCGGACCCAGGAGCTAGAGCAGAAGCACAAGGAGGCGCTCGAAGATTCAACTGTAGATCATGCCAGCAAGCTCAAAGAAGCCATCGATGCCGCCGAGGCCACAGAGGCCGCCAAGAACGAGCTGAGCAACAAAGTGAAGGAGCTGGAGGCGGATCTTGAGGAACACAGCAAGAAGCTATTGATACTCAAAGGTGACAGGGAGAAAACTCTCCACAGCCTGGCGGAGATGCAAATTGCTATATTCGACAAGACCAAGCAGCTCTCTTCAGCCAATGATGCCATCGCCGATCTAAGGCTGAAGCTGACCACGCTAGAAAAGTCTCTTGAGGATGGCAGGGCCTGCGAGAAGGCCGTGAGCAAAGATCTCCAGGATGAGAGGAACTTGATTAAAAGCGCTGCCGCCACCCAAATTGACTATAAGAAAGATGTGAAAATCTGGACTGATCGCCTTGTCGACACCGCGGAGAAGCTCACAGCACAACTGTCAACCATGGGCCAGGAGGGCCTGCAAACCTTCAGGTATTCCTCTGAAGAAAGGATATCCCCAAGCGCCAGGCTGACCATGTTCTTCGAAAGCATCATTGATGCTCTGAAGCTGCTCCAGTCCAACCGAGCGACCCAACTGGCCAATGAATCCTGCAAGCTTTGCCGGGCCGTCCTCCACAAGGTACTCATCAAGGTGGTGCATAAGAACCCTGGTGTTGACCTCACCAACGTGCTTGACCGCTTGCCAAAGGATGCAGATCTCAAGGCACTTGAGAAGCTTATCGCGCCCATCCTAGAGATGTTAGATTCAATCAAGAGGATTGAAGGCCAGCGCAGGGATTAGCCGTCTCACTTTTCCTTGCCGCCACCATTCCATGCCAAGGACAATTTAGTCTTAAGTTAGAACTGCGGCAACTATCGGTGTAATATAACTTGCTATGACTGAGTACATGCATGCTATTTCCCTTGTCCGATTTCTTTTCGTATGATGTATGCCCTATGCTTACTAGAAACTTGCTGGCGCGCAACTTGCCGTGAGCTCTGGGTGCGGGACTTCAGTAGCCTGCTGGAGGTACAGCAGCCGGCAAGACACCTTGGTGTTCTTGGTGCAGCCACTTAGACTGTTGAGCGGACTCGAAACAAAATAAGGGCACAACCAATTACAACAAGGGTTCCTTTGCCTGCAGGTTTTCCATACAAGGGCCGAAATCATCTAAAGAAAATAGCCTGATAGTAAAAATTGAAAAACTTGCTCAAAGTTTTGCAACTTAGCTTTCTGTCGCTGTACTCCTTCTGGCAAGACATCAATTCTGATCATCGCCTATCGGTATCCATACCTTCCTCCCCCCCGGCAAACTTGCGTGCGAGGGAACCTTCTATCCTTTGAGAAAAAGAAAGAAGAGAAAACAGAGATATGGAACCTTGGCGGTTCGTTAGTCTTACCGGGAGCAAGTGTCATACAATATCTCAGACAAGCATGCATATATATAAACACGGAGATCAACAAGAAATGTACAACACTTAAGCTTATTTAACTGCGCACAGGGTCTGCGCCTGGCTTTGTACAAAGGATTATATGCCTTGCCGGCAAGACTCGTACAAAAGGAGGTTGCCGGGAGCCCCCGGCAACCGCGCCTTATGGGTAAAACTTGCGAAGATGTTCGATATTCCAGGAGTTGCTCACTGGAACGCGATCCTTGGTCTCCAGGCGGACAGCGCCGAGCCTGGTGACTCGTACATCCCGATAAGGGTCTTCCCACTTCGGCGTCAACTTGTTTGAATTCTTGGCGGACTAAATCCGCCGAAGAACAAGGTCGCCTTCCTCAAGGCTTCGGGCATGAATTTTGCGGCTATGGTAACGGCGCAAAGCTTGCTGGTAGCGTGCAGCTCGCACAGCAGCCTGAAGACAATCCTCCTCAAGGACCACAGTGTCATCTTGTCGCAGTTGCTCTTGCTCAAGCTCATCATAAGTGAGCACTCGAGGTGACCCGTATATGAGTTCCGTGGGGAGAACTGCTTCCGCTCCATAAACTAGAGCGAAGGGTGTCTGGCCAGTGGCTCGATTTGGTGTCATTCTGATTGACCAAAGAACCGCCGGCAACTCATCAATCCAGCGCCTTCCGCACTTTTTTAGCTTGTCAAAAGTCCTGGTCCTGAGACCGCGCGGCACTTCAGCATTAGCCCTCTCCGCTTGGCCGTTGCTTCTCGGGTGAGCAATAGAGGCAAAACAAATTTTGCCGCCAAGGTCTTGGACGTATTGCTTGAAGGTGCGACTTGTGAACTGTGTGCCGTTGTCAGTGATGATCCTGTTGGGCACACCGAAACGGCAAACTATTCCTTTAAAGAACTTGATGGCTGATTGTGCTGTCGCCTTCCTTGCCGCTTCCACCTCCGGCCACTTTGTGAACTTGTCGATTGCAACGTACAAGTACTCAAAGCCCCCGGTAGCACGGGGAAAAGGGCCCAGTATGTCAAGCCCCCAGACCGAAAATGGCCAGGAGAGAGGGATTGTCTGAAGAGCTTGAGCTGGCTGATGCGATTTCTTTGATTGAAACTGGCACACTTCACACTTGGTTACTAGTGCAGCTGCATCCTGGAGAGCAGTGGGCCAAAAGAAACCTTGTCAGAATGCCTTTCCGACAAGCGCTCTTGATCCTATGTGAGAGCCACATATGCCTCCATGTATCTCTGCCAACTGCTCCAGTCCATCCTCCCGAGGAATACACTTCAATTTCACACCGTTCAGTCTCTTCCTGTACAGAGCGCCATCGACGAACTGGTACATGCTAGACTGACGGACTACTTTTTTCGCTTCTTCCTGCTCCTCAGGGAGTTCTCCTGTCTGAAGGAAATGGACAATGGGCTGTGCCCAAGCTAGAGCCTAGGGCTCGACAACTAGGACTAAAGGCATCTCTTCTGCCGGGGGAACATTTGTCTCGACGGCAAGGGCCTGAGCCTCTGCTGGAGCCTGTCGTTCCCCGGCAGGCTTGCTGCTGATCCCGGCGACTTCCTTGCCGGCGGCTCCCGGGAGCTCTACCGGAAAGTACTGACCAGAATTCAACTTCCTTCTATTTTCTTGCCTTATTGATGGCGCTATAGATGGATGAGTTAAATGGAGCACAAAAGATCCTGGTTCCACAGGTAACTTGAGGGCAGCATGCTTTGACAGTTCATCAGCAATATTGTTTTCGGCACGAGGAATGTGCTTTGTTTGCAGACCATCAAAGCGCTCTTCCATTTTTCTCACCTCATCCACATAGGCTTGCATCAATGGACTCTGATAATTTTTGTTGACTTGCCTGACAACAAGCTGCGAATCGCCTCTGATGATGAGCTTCTTGATACCAAGGACTGCCACGATCCTGAGACCGGCAAGCAGGCCTTCGTACTCCGCAGTGTTGTTTGTCGAGCTCTCCCGGGGAAAATGCATCTGTATTACATATTTGAGGTGCTCTCCGATGGGTGCGACAAGCAGCACGCCAGCACCGGCGCCTTGCAGCGAGAAAGCGCCGTCAAAGTACATAATCCATTCTCGATCTATTTCCCTCCCGGGAAGAGTCATTTCTTGAATCTCCTCGTCTGGCGTTGGGGTCCATTCCGCAATGAACTCCGCCAAGGCTCTGCTCTGAATTGCTGAAGTACTTTCAAACTTGAGACTAAAGCTTGACAGTTCCAACGCCTAGTCCACAATCCTGTCTGTTGCCTCTGGATTTCGCAAAATCCGCTGCAACGGGAAGCGAGTGACGACGGTAATCTCATCCGCTTGGAAATAATGGTGCAGCTTCCGCGAGGCCATGAGAAGGCCGAAGAGCAATTTCTGCACACCAGAGTATCTTGACCTAGCTCCCTATAAAAGGGAGCTGACAAAATAAACTGGACACTGCACCATCTTCCTCTTTTGCACTGATTCCTCTAACTGCGCAGATCCTGTCTTGCCGGCACCAGACTTTGCCGGGGAAGATCCCGGCGCGTCACTTGACTGTCCTGCCACTGCTATTGCCCCCTCGTCGACTTCTCTCTACGCCAGTAACGCAGCACTAACCACTTGATTTGTTGCTGCTAGATACAACAGCAACGGCTCTTGTGGTTTAGGTGCGACTAGCGTCGGCGGAGAGGAGAGGTACCTCTTCAAATCTTGCAGCGCTGCCTCCACTTCCGGAGTCCATCTCATTGGACCTGCCTTCTTCAAAATTTTGAAAAAGGGTAGGGCACGCTCAGCGGATTTGGAGATGAACCTGCTTATGGCAGCAACGCAGCCGGCAAGACGACGTACATCCTTGACGCGTCTTGGCGCTTCAATCTGCTCGATAGCTTTGATCTTGTCGGGGTTCGCTTCGGTCCCTCGCTGAGATACAAAGAACCCAAGAAGCTTGCCGGAAGGGACGCCAAACACACACTTCTCAGGATTGAGCTTTAAATTGATCTTGCACAAATTTTTAAATGTTTCTTCTAGATCTTGTATGAGCGTCGCTTTATCCTTGGTTTTGACCACTATGTCATCCATGTATGCTTCCATATTTCTATGTAGCTGAGGCTCAAAACCAATTTGGACCGCTCTCGCAAATGTAGAACCAGCACTTTTCAACCTGAAAGGCATTTGTATAAAACAATATGTAGCACATGGGGTGATAAATGCGGTCTTTTCTTCATCTTCTTTTGCCATGAAGATCTGATGATATCCCGAGTAGGCATCAAGGAACGACAGTAGGTCACAACCAAAAGTGGAGTCCACAATCTGGTCGATGCGCGGCAAGGGGAAAGGATCTTTTGGACAGGCTTTAATGATGTATGTATAATCAATACACAACCTCCATTTCCCATTCGCCTTGCGCACTACAACCGGATTGGCCAACCACGTTGGGTGAAGCACTCCTCTGACCAAACCTGCCGCTTCCAACTTCCTGATTTCTTCGGCAATAAATTCTTGCCGCTCCAAGGCCTGCTTTCTCACCCTCTGCTTGACGGGCCGCGCGTGAGGATAGACAGCAAGGTGGTGCTCAATTACGTCCCTGGGAACACCGGGGATGTCAGATGGTTGCCATGCAAACACATCGACATTCGCCCGCAGGAAGGCAACGAGCGCGCTTTCCTATTTGTCATCTAGGGTGGAACTTATGGTGAAAGTTCCTCCCGTTCCATCCTCCTTGACGGGCACCTTCTTGGTCTCTGGTGGAGCAGCCTTGGACTTTTTGTTCTTGCCGGTGGAACTCTCTGGTGCATCCTCAATGGAAGCGCAGCACTCCGAAGAGGTGCGCTTGCCGGGGTTTGCGCCAGAGATCTTGCCGGTCTTCTTCTCCTTCCCACCGGGAGTTCCAGCGGCAGGAGCAGATGCCTTGACGGCAGGTGCTGCGGCTGCCTCCTGGTAGAGTTGGTCGGTGCAGATTAGTGCATACTTCTTGTCGGAGTGGATAGTGATGACACTAATCGGTCCGGGCATCTTCAACACATTATACGCATAGTGTGATGCCGCCATGAACTTGGCCAGCGCTGGGCGGCCAAGGATCCCATTGTATGACATGGGGATCTATGCGACATCGAACACTACCTTCTCTGTCCTGTAATTGAGCTCGCTACCAAACGTTACCGGTAGCGTAATCTTGCCTTTTGGCTGGGTCCTTCCTGGATTGATCCCTTGAAACATGCCCGTTTCCTCGAGATCTTCATCAGGAATTTGCAGCTTCTTGAGCACGTCCGGCGAGATTAAGTTCAGCCCGGCCCCACCGTCAACCAGCATTTTTGTTACATTAAGGTTGTGGATTGTTGGTGAGACCAACAAGGGCAAGCACCCGACCGCGGTTGTGCGATCAGGGTGATCCTCGGCATAAAAAATGATAGGCGTGTTGGACCACTTTAAAGGTTTCCGTGCATCAAACGACGGCTCTGTCGCATTAACCTCACGCACCCACTGTTTAAGTCGGCGGTGAGAAGAAAGCAACGAGGCGCCCCCGTCAATACACATGGCCTCTGTGGCTTTCTGAAACTCGTGCTCACTGGATTCGTCGTCTTCCTCATCATCATCGCCTTCCTCGTCCTTGTCGCGGCCTCGGGCGGGCCTCTCCTTCTGTTGCTTAGCCTTGCCGCGGCGGCCTCCTCGGCCACCTTGCTTCTTGCTAGATCCCTCAGCACCGTCTTGGGCCTTCTCCTTGTCTCATCTTTCATACTCAGCTCTCTGCTTCTCGACAAGCTGCTCAATTTGCCGGCAGTTTTGGAGATCGTGGCCCTTGGTGCGATGGATCTTGCAATACTATTTGCCAGAGCCTTCCGACCTGTCGGCAGCCGCTAAGGCCTGACAGGAAGTGCACCCGGCAACTTCCTTGCCGGGGTCGTCAACCTTGGCCTTCTTGGCGGTGCCGGGGTTGCCGGATTCCTCGACAGCTAGCACGGCATTGCCTTTGCGCTTCTTGTTTCGCCGCTGGCCTTTCTTTGACGGAGTTGCAGCATCTTCATCCTCAGATTCGCCCCCTGCGCCAACACCCTCGCCGGGGACTTTTCTCCCTTCTTTAGCTCGAGCGCACTTGTCGGCCAAAGCGTAAAGCTCGGCAATACTCCTAACCTTGTTCATCGCCAGCTCTTCGCGCATCTTGCGGTTACGCACGTTCTGATGAAACGTGCTAACAACAGCGGTAGGATGAATGTCTGGGATATTGTACTGTACTCGGCTAAACCTCTGGATAAACTTCCGCAGGGGCTCGCCCTCCTTTTGAGGGAGGAGATGCAAATCACTTTCTTGGCCAGGAGCTTGGTGGCCTCCAACAAAGGCGCGAACAAACTGATGGCACAGATCTGACCAAGAAGAAATGGAATTCTCCGGCAGATGCATCAACCACGACCTGACGTTGGGTTTGAGCACCAACGGGAAGTAGTTGGCAAGTATCTTGTCATCTCGGCCCCCAGCAGTCTGCACCGCAATGGTGTAGATGATCAGGAACTCTGAGGCATGAGTCTTGCTGTCATATTTCTCCGGGACCTCTGGTTTGAACGTTTGGGAGTTGGGCCACTGGACTCGCCGCAGCTCACGGGTAAACGCTGGACAACCTACCTCATAGGGCAAGTCGCATGCGTCCCCCGGCGCAGGCTTGTCGATAGTAGGCCCTGCATGTTTATCGGACTGATGACGTGCCTCTCGTCGCCGCTCGATGGTAGTTCAAGCGTCCTCTTTGCTTCGTTCCTGAAGAACTTGACGCTGATCGCGGCGCATCTGCGGATCGGACGATGCCGTGGAATCATCATCACGGCCGTCGGCCCGCCGGATTGACGACCGCGCTGGTGTCGTGGAGGGGAGTGCATCGTGTTCGCACCGCCTCCACTCTTCTCACCATCGGCTCGCGCCGGATTGATAGATCGCTGCCGCGAGGGCCCCGCTTGCTGCGGCCCATCCTTGTTGATGAAGCCGATGAGGCTCTGGATAGTAGATCGCCACTCCTCCATCTTCTCCGGAGCAGGAGAAAAATCGAGGAGCAGCTGTGCACGTGCCAAAGCTTCTGCTGGCGTAGGCGGCGGTGGCATGTGCGAGGTACATGAGGTGCTCTGACTCCTAACGGTGTTAGAAGGAGCATCGTCACGATCACGCGACCGCGCGCCACTTCCACCGGCAGTTTGGCGAGCATGCTGGGCCTGCGCACCTTGGGATCGATACGCAGAAGTCTTTCCATGGGGACGTTCAGAACCACCAATGCCACGGCACTGCTCGTCGCGTGCGACTTGGGAAGGCTGCAATGCTTGCGCCGGCGTGGGAGCCCTAGAATGCGTCCTCTGATCTCTGGAGTTCACTGCGCCGCCCGTAGGCAGCACGGCTCCATCTCTGGATCTAGCGGCATGCGGGTTGCTGTCGGCACTGCGAACGACGCTGCTCGCCTTGCTCGGATCACCAGAACGCCGTGGAGGCTCTAAACCTCCACCTCCTACATCCACGCCGTCACCCGTCCGAGTAGGCACAGGCAAGACGGGCATAGACGGAACAACCGCTGCCGCACCCTTCTTCTTGGGCGGCATGGTAACAAAGACGGTGAAGAAACTGACGCGCTGATCACCAGATCAGGTTCGCGCAACCTCGATCCCCATACCTGGGGCGCCAAAGATGTCGGCGTACGACACCTATGGGATCCGAAGGACCCATTTATGGTTCAGCAGGGAGAGAGGTATGCATAAAGAGCAGAACCAATGATCAACGCGAGGGAGATTTTTACCCAGGTTCGGGCCGCTGATTAGCGTAAAACCCTACTCCTGCTTTAGTTTATTATCAGTGTTTTTGTCCCAGTTCTTGGAGCACTTGCAATGAACAGTGTGTTCGTGCAGCAGCTACGCATGCAGAATGGGCCGAGAGTGTTCTCTCTGGAGTCCTCCTCCCCCTGTAGCAGTTGCCTTGGGCCTCCTTTTATATGATCAAAGGGGTCACCATAGTGGCAAACTGCTCATCTGTGAGGTGTAAAGTAGCTACATGGTTATCATACCTAACCACTGATGGTTTAGGACAAATGAATTTAATGCGCCATGAGGTGTCTGTTTAGGTGTCCTTACTTTCTTGGGGATGGAAAAAGGGGCCATCCCATCAACACCGCTTAAGCTCGCCTCCACTAGTGCCCTGCCATGCATCCAGAGATGGGACCAGAATGCCAGGCTGGTCGCTGCGCTGGAGCGGTGGCACAGTAGCGGAACCTTGCCGGGTGCAAATCTTGTCGGGCTCGACAAGCTACCCCGGCAAGATCTTGCCAGGAGCCGAGCCCCTGGTCTCTAGTTCTCCTTATCTTTTGATCCTTGGCTTGAATGTCTCTTTGATAACCTTGGATTGATCTTCAACTGTTCCCCTGACAAGCCTTGCCGTAGGTATGGCTACAACTGCCCGTGCCCAAGTATGGGGTACTAAAGGCCCAATATTTAGTACACCGACACATGGTCACGCTGAGGAGGCGGAGGAGGCGCATCCCGCCCCGCCCGCGTGCCACGTGACGGCAGAGGCGGCAGGGAGCGAGATGGTGTTGGGGCGTCCCGGCGACGTTGATCAGCTCGGTGATACGGGCGAGCCAGGTGTCGTAGACATCGTCAATGGGGCAGTAGCGCAGCAGCTCTTGCACCATGAGGAGTACTGCCTGCAGAGCCGGTGGATCATGGTGGGCAGGCGAAGTCGCCGTGGCCGTGTGGGCCGGCGATGGTTGCTGCTGGTGCTATCCGACCGAGGGGTGGTTGGAGGAGGCCTCCGCCTCCGACTCCACACCCATGGTGGTTGTGCGAGCTCGTCGGCGGCGGGTGTCGCCGATGGGCTCCGTCTAGACGCGGTTGGCCCTGCGTTGGGCTCACTGGTGTCGCGTGTCGGCCATGGTGGTGTTGAAGCTCAAGGCGCAAAGACCAAGCCCCCTACCTAGCACACCAAATGTTGGGGGATTGATACTGAGCCACGTGAAATGCTCCAAAACCCTTGTCGAGCTCTGGGGGCTTGGCTCATGTCTATGAGGCAACGAGCTAGGCACTACAAGGACACAATGAGCTACCCAGGTACGGGCCACTGTACGGTATAAAACCCTACTCCTGCTTGGTGGAATTGCTTGCGGACAGTGCTCTAGGAACTACAAGATGAGCTAGAGCTCTTGGGGTCTACAATGGCGCAAGAAGCCGCTACCTTGCTACGGTGGCTGCTCTGCTCCTTTTATCGGTGCCTTGGGCCTCTTCCCCAAAAATATGAGCGGGAAATGGCTACCACAGGGTGGCAAATTTTCAATGGGGATAGGTGCCGGTGCTTATCCTAACAAAAGGTGGTCTTCGCCTGCTAAAGACACTATCCATGACGTGCAGGGGGCTCCACGATGACCTCCGTCCTATCGCGCCACCAAAGGGGAAACCTTCGGGACTTGCTTTGGGGGCAGGCAGGCACAACTTCTCCCTTAGCACGAAAGGCAAAACTACCCCAAGCGCACAGGTTGGCACCTGCCACAATGACGTCACCCATGTGATGGGCGCGTGACCCACGCTGCGTGGGCTCCTCAGGAGGCCTCGCGGGAGGGCGCCTTGTGAGGGGGGCCTCGCGGGGCTGCTTGTTGTGATGGTGGTATTGATGACGTCCTTCATCGGGGAAGCCCCTCGCAGGGCATGGCCTGCGCGAGGCCTCCGGCTTCACGTCGCCCGTTGGTGGGCTGCCTCCTAATATGGGCCATGGGGTTATTCCTGGGCCGTAGGCAGATGGCCTGTGGTACCCTCGTTCCCACTGGGCCGACAGACACAATTATCAACTTGCAGCCATGCATCTTACAGGTCCACCTATTCGAGAAATGCTAACACCATTGCATCCTAATCCCACCGGTGTAGCTTACGAGGTGAACCCAAGTGTCCTCGAATTGTTGCATGGTAAACAGTTTAAAGGTGAGGATCCATATCACCATTTAAATTTTTTTGAAGATGTATGTGGGACATTTAAGTTGAATGCGTTTAGCCCAGATGATATGAAACTGAAATTATTTCCTCACACTCCGGCTAAAAAGATAAGGAAATGGTTAGTTTCTCACCCTGCAGGTACCTTTGATACATGGAGTAAACTAGCAGGAACTTTTCTATCAAATATTTATCTAGAGAAGAAATCATATGAAGCAAGGAGGACGATCTTAAACTTCCGATAGAGGCCTGGAGAAAGTCTGGGAAACACTTATCAAAGGTATAAAATTTTACTAAATGATTGCCCTCATCATAAGCTCCCTGAATGGCTAGTATTAAATCTTTTTTACAGAGGACTGCAATATGATTCAAAAGAAGAACTAGATTTAGCATCTGTAGGTTCTTTTATTACTAGCAAAGTCCCAGAAGGATTGGAATTATTAGAAGGGAAACTTGCTAACCACGAAGCTTGGGGAGCGATGAAGAGGGAGAGGGTAAAATAGAAGTGGATTTTGATTTCATAAAAGCTTATCTAAACTCAGGGAGAGTTGACCAAATAAGTAATGGATTGTACCTTGACCCTGATGTTGTTTTAATATTTGTTCAAAGCTTTGCAGAACACATGGAGTTCCCAAAGAGGAAATGGGAGAATTATACTAATCAGGACCCCGAGGAAGAGGTCATAGTTGAGACCTTGGAGGTAGAAACATTAGTACTACCAATGGAAGAAGATTATGAACCTGAACTGGCACTGCCATATCCGGTGAGAAAAGCGCACTTGCGTATTTTAGTAGGGAACATTGTCGGGGTACGACGATCTATGGGACCGGCGAGGATCCTTTTACAGTTCAGTTGGGGTGATCGACGAGCACCAAGAGAAAATCCAATAGTACACGCGCGAGGATTTCCCAGGTTCGGGGCGCCATGGAGGCGTAAAACCCTACTCCTGTGTTTGGGTGGTTTGACTTAGGGCTCAAGTTACAAGCGTAGCTTGCCAGAAAAATGTGAGCAAGGTGTAACTACTATGTAATTGTGAGAAAGGTGTTGAACCGTGCCAAGGTAGCCATGGGCCTCCTTTTATAGACGAAAAGGGGTCACCACAGTGGCAACATGGTCAATACATGTACGTGAATGGTGGCCTCTATGCTAGCCAACCCAATCCTGCCGGACTAGGACAAGGGCATTTAATGCACTGTGAGCTGGTGGCCATCCTTTGGCAAAAGGCGTCTATCCTTCTGTGTCGTCGTCATGGATGAGCCTATCTTATTGACACATCTACTAGACGGGTGCCAATAAAGTTGATCTGCATCCGACATGCCGACATGCATTCTGTTGACTCCCCTCAGGCCGCCTACCCACTCCACACCTAATCTTGACAAGCCATCAGCTGGTCAAAGAGGTGGAGCGGCCGAAGGGCAAAAGGGGGAACTTTACGGCAAGGAGCTTGCCGGGTCTTGGATTGCCGGTGTGAAGCTTGCCGGCAACTAAAGTCTTGACCCTTGGTACTAACTTAGTACTTCTCAATCACCTACTTGGGGGTGTTCTTCACAGTCTTGGTGCCCAAGTGTTGAGACTTGGGTTGAGCTATCCTCCGGCAAGCCCTTGCCATCCAGATGGTTGCAACTGCTTGTGCACAATTCGAGGGTACTAAAGGACCCCTATTTTAGTACACCGACAGGAGCCCCTGGGCCTGGGCTATACACGTATGCGAGGCATTGTTGGGCTAGGCCTAAACAGTGCATAGGCACGTGTGGTAGAGTATAACTGTTGTAATCTTCTCTTTTACCACGCCCCCCAGATGCACATTAAATGCGGAATGTGAGAGAGGTGGAACGAAACGGCTGCCAGGGGTAGTGCGCCTGAAAAAGCGCAGCCACGTAGGACAGAAAAGAGCCAGCCTTCGTGCCTTCCCCATAAAAAGGAAACCGTGAGGGGCGCTGCTCATTTACCCCCTTTCGCTTCGAATCCAGCAACAACCTCCTTCATCTTCTTCCTCGCACAAGAACAGAGCACTCTGCTCCTTTTCACCGCTGCTCCACCGTGCCATTCCTCAATCCCCCATCTCTGTGTTCGCCATGGCCCTGAAGAGAGTGAAGAAGGCGATGGACCCAGAGGCGGAGAAGAAGAAGCTCGAGAGGGAGAAGCAGCGGCGGGAGAACACCGTCTTCACGCCGGTGCTGACGGCCGATGATATGACCAAGAGATATTCATATGTCTGGTCAAGCAAGACCGACAATCATTCAGCTACAGAAGTCCTTTCAGGGTCGGCTGATCCAGCGGACAACCTGTTTCACTTCTTTGCCGGGTATTTCTATGGCGGGTTCTCGCCCTTCTCAGATTTCATCGTAGAGGTGATGCAATCCTATGGATTTCACTTGCTAGATTTCGCTCCCAATGCTATCACCTGCATGTCCATTTATGCACACCTGTGCGAAAACTTCCTGGGGATAGCACCCAATCTTGATCTATTTCGACACTTCTTCATCCCCCGAATTAAGAGCGATGCTCTCTCTGGGAGCGTCACTTGGATTCCAAGAATGCGAATGAACGAGCACTCTCTTGACGGCAAGTTGCACACCAAGTGGAATGAGTGGAGGGTGGATTGGTGCTGGATCAAGCAAGATCAGCAAGATGAAATTACTTCCTTCTATAGCCTCCGGACCCCAAGGATCGGGAAGGGGAATACATGGAGCAATGTCGGGCCCAGCAGCGCCAAACTTAGGATGGCGTTGTACAGGATCCACAGTCTCAAGGCTACCGGTCTGACCATAGAGATGGTGGGGGCAGATTTCACCCGTTGCCGGATCACCCAGCTACAGCACACAGGAGGTCGAAGGGCATGGGAGTACCAGAACCCCGACGATCCAATGCGCCTGCATGCTGGGGCGACAACAACTTGTCGGTGATGGAGCACTACTTTCTCATTTGCCAACTTTTCAATAGAGGCTGCGAATTCCACCTGTCAGAGAAGGTGGCTCCGCTCTTCAACAACTCCGCCAAGGGCGATATCCTGGCCAAGATGCCGAAATACGATGCCAAGGGTGTTGTCGAGTGGTGCATAGAGCCCTCCAAGATGGAGGTGGATGAATGGCTTGTCGGTTTGAAGGAGAAGGCCGTCAGGGTGGAGAACGACATGATTCACCCCACCAGAGATGACGAGGTGACATTCCTCAAGGCCAGTGCCGAAGAGGCCAAGAAGGCCGAACGTCTTCGGAATAAAACCGAGGCCACTAGCAAGGTAAAGCAGGTGGTGGAGCAGACTTAGGAGCACATCGAAGAGGGTGCTAGTGAGCCTGTTGATGATGATGCCAAAGAGGGGCCTGCTGAAGAAGATGCTGAAGAGCACACCGGTGAGACTACAGATGATGATGTTCCTATTGGGGAGCACGAGGATCATGAGGTGGAGCCCACTGGAGAGAAAGAGGGGGACGACGATGAGGAGGAGGAGGGGGAGGAGGATGAGTACATTCCTCCCGCCCGCACCAGAGCTGCCATTGCAAAGAAGCCCAGCAAGAAGCCCTGATTCGCAAATCATAGAGCTTGTCAGGACCAAGGCGGCCGGCAAGGCTTCCCGTGCGCAATCTTCTCAGCGGCAACCTCCCCATGTCTCGGCATCCCAGCAATTGACTTCATCAACTACTGAAGAGGTGGGTTGTCCACAGCCCCTAGCTTCTTCAACGGCGAAGCGGGCTAGGAGCCCTCCACCGCCACCTGCCCCTACCGGAGCCGAGGCGGCAGTGCTCTATGACTTGTCTGTCCTCAGCGAGCCTGATGAGGCAGATGAGTAAGCACTCCACCCTCGTGTCATCACATTTTTAATATCCATTATTAATCTTAACTATTTTAAATGATTTGGCCTTGTAGGGTCAAGGTGCCATTGGCAGGAAGGCACCAGAAGAAGGCCAGCCTCGCCGAAGAGAGCCAGGCGACAACAGATATTAAAGAAGAACCAACTCCTTCAAATGTTGCCGGCTCCAGCCCCCAACTCCTGCTGGCAAGCTCCACCGATGAGACCGTCGTCATGGAGACTGACAAGGAGGCAGGGAGCAATCTTCCAAAGGGAGAGCATCATGGGGTGGGACCCTTAGTGACGCCCTCAACCTCTGCTCCTCCGCCAAGCAGCTCGCCGACAAGGTCCACCCCTTCTCCAGAGGAGCACCAAGAGGAGCTCGCCCGCGTCGAGGACCCACCGGTAACCAACGTTGCCGGGGACCGAGCGACAGCAACTAACGTTGCTGGAGAAGAATCAAGGTCTTCTACACAAGCCCACCAAGGTAAAACTTTGTCATGTGCCCTTTTGTCCTTGTTGTTTTTTTTTGTCTTCTGAACTTGACCTGAATCTTGAATTCCTTCCACTCCTTGCTCTTTCTTTCCCATTTTACAGGCTCAACTCTGTTGGAAGAGGAGGTGCCCATTGTAAATGTCCAAGAGATCGCAAGGAGCGCAACCGATGAAGCTATCATGATTTCGGTCATAGTGCCTACAACATCAGAAGCCGAGGAGGCCAGGAAGGGCACTGAGAAAGCCGACAAGGCTCCTGGCAGCGCATCTTCCTTCACTAGTGCTGACGTCGTGATGACAGATGCTGGCCGCGGGGACCCAAGCACCATCGATCACTTGATCTTGCCGAAGGAGCAGCTCATAGCAACTCTACTAGCGTACTCTCTTCAACTGCACCACTCTGAAGCCCAAGGCTCATCTGATGCCGGGAGGGCTACCCCTGAAGATGCATTAGCCGGGATCATTGTCCCCTTGTGCCGTGGCCCCACTAGAACAGGCATCTCCAACGATAGTCGCTATCGATCTCGCCTTCCTAAAAAGCATGGCTGCTGGTTTCTAGGATGTGCGGAAGCGGTATAGCATGCGCTGGGATAAGATCCAAGCAGAGCGGCAAGCTATGGAGTTGGCTGAGCAGAACCTGGATGAGAGGGTTGCAGAAACCAGCAAATGGCATGAGGAGAAGCTTTGGCATCAAGGGTAAAGAGGAGAAGCTTGCGGCTGCCAGGAGGGAAGCAGCAATTCTGGACAGCAAGTTATTCGAACGGCAAGCATAGCTTGACGCCAGGGAAAAAGATCATACTACTAGAGAGGAGTCGCTTGCCGCCCAGCTGCGTGGCAAGGATGCAGAGATCCAGACTCTGCTTGCGCAGCGGACCCAGGAGCTAGAGCAGAGCAAGGAGGCCCTGGAAGCTCAGGTATAGGACCACACCGGCAAGCTTGCGGAGGCCGCCAAGGCTGCGGAAGCCACCATGGCCATCAAGGCGGAGTTAGACGCCAATGCAAAAGAAGCATGAAGAAACATTGGCTAGCAACAAGGCTGATGCAGAGAAGGTGGCCTACACCTTGGCTGAACTACAGACTTGCATCTCTGCCAAGAACATAGAGCTTTCCACTGCCAAAAACTCCATTGCTGACTTGGAACTAGAGTTGAAAACTCTAGAACAAAGCCTGATGGGGAGCAAATCTAGAGAGAAGAGCTTGCTGGAGAACTGGAACAACATGAAGGCTTCACTCGCCGGTGCTGAGAAGTTCATCAATGATCTGAGGGACAACGTGGAACTCTGGACCACTGGCCTCATCAACATCACAGAATGCCTCATCTCGTAGCTGACCATCATGAAGATGGACAACTACATCTTCATGGACGACAAGCATGAGGCCGCAAGTGCCAGGCTAACGCGCTTCTTTGAGAATCTCATCAAGGCACTGGAGATGCACCATGAGGAGAGATCCGCCAGCCTCGCCCACGAGTTCCGCACGTTCTGCCACGACGTCCTCTTCAAGGTGCTCGTCAAGCTCGTTTGCCAGAACCCTGGCCTTGACATCTCCAAGGATTTCAAAATATTGCTGAAGGGAGTGGACACCAAGGCCGCCGAGCAGCTTGTTGTGCCGCTCACCGACAAGGTCACTGTGATCCCCATGACTGAGGGCCAGCATAAGGACTAGCCCTTCACTTGTATCATTTGGCTGCAAATGTAGTTCATGTAAAAGACAGACTCATCTTAAGAACTGCATTTGGCTTCTGATGTAATATAACTTGCTATCTGGTGAATGGTTGTGTGCTACCTCCCTTGTCTTATTCTGTCTTTGCATGATTTTTGTACCCAACGCTTGCCGGAAACTTGCTGGTGCGCACACTCTTGCCGCGAGCACTTGAGGAATAGGTCCTTAGCAGCCTGCCAGAAACATGCCGGTGTGCAAAATCTTGCCACGAGCGCTTGAGGAACAGGTCCTTAGCAGCCTGCCGAAAGTGGCGCTGCCGGCAAGGTCACACTTGACAGTCATAGCGCAACTACTTAAGTTGCCGAGCGAACTCAAAACAATGTAAGAGCGCAGCTGGTCGTGACAAGGTTCCTGAGCATGCAGGTTTTTCATACAAAGGCCAAGATCGTTCAAGGAAGAAAATCAGTTACATCAAAGAACTTGTTTCAAAGTTTTTCAACTTAGCTCTTTCTTTGTTGTACTTCTTGTCGTGAATGATAACTTGAAAGTCACTTGTGGTATCCATACCCTCACTTCCCCCAGGAAATTTGCACGCGAGGAACGCTTCTATCCTTTTGAGAAAAAGAAGAGAAAAGAGGAGGCCGACAGCCTTGACAGTTTGCTCAGCATCTCATGCAAGGAAAAATGTAACACAACCTTGCATCTAATAGATACAGATAAATATGTACTTCAACAAAGAGTTGTGAAACACTTATCCTTATTTCACCATGCACAGGGTCTGCACCTAGCTTTATACAAAGGATTACATGCCCTTCGGGCAAACTTGTACAAAAGAGGTTTCCGGGATGCCCGGTAACCACGCCTTACGGGTAGAACTTGCGAAGATGCTCAATATTCCATGAGTTACGCACCTGAGTGCCATCTTCAGTCTCCATACGGACTGCGCCAGTTCTAGTGACTTGTGCTACTCGATAAGGGCCTTCGCACTTTGGTGTCAAATTGTTTGATCCCTTCGCGTACTAGATCCGATAAAGAACAAGGTCACCTTCCTCAAGGCTTTGGGAATGCACTTTGTGGCTATGGTAGCGGCGCAAAGCTTACTGGTAGCATGCAGCACACACAGCAGCCCAGGGACGATCTTCCTCGAGGAGCACGGCATCGTCATGCCGCATTTGCTCTTGCTCAGCTTCGTCAAAATCTTGCACTTGAGGTGACCCGTATGTGAGTTTTGTGGGGATCACTGCTTCTGCACCATAGATTAGGGAGAAGGGTGTCTCGCCGGTGGCTCGACTTGGTGTCATTCTGAGTGACCAAAGAACCGCCAGCAACTCGTTGATCCAGCCTCTTCCACACTTGTGCAGCCTATCAAATGTTCTTGTCTTGAGTCCTTGCTGCACTTCTGCGTTTCCCCTCTCTACCTGGCCGTTGCTTCTCGAGTGAGCAACTGATGCAAAACAGATTTTGCTACCAAGGTCTTGACAGCATTGCATGAAGGTGTGACTCATGAACTACGTGCCATTGTCGGTGATCACCCGCCTGGGCACACCAAAATGGCAAACTATTCCTGTGAAAAATTTGGCAGCTGACTATGTTGTTACCATCCTCACTGGCTCAACATCAGGCCACTTTGTGAACTTGTCGATTGCTACATACAAGAACTCGAAGCCCCCAATGGCACGGGGAAAGGGGCCGAGGATGTCGAGGCCCAGACCGAGAAGAGCCAGGAGAGAGGAATTGTCTGAAGAGCTTGAGCTAGCTAATGAATGTTCTTGGCGTGGAACTAGCATGCTTCGCACCTTGTTACCACATCCACTGCATCTTGAAGGGATGTCGACCAATAGAAACCTTGATGGAAAACCTTGTCGACAAGCACGCGGGACCTGATATGTGTGCCACACACCCCTTCATGTATCTCTGCCACCAGCTTTTATCCATCTTCCTGGCAGATGCACTTCAATTTCATCCCATTTGGCCTCTTTCTGTACAGAATGCTATCAACAAACTAATACATACTTGACTGTCAGGCTAATTTTTCAGCTACTTCTTGTTCATCGAGAAGTTGGCCTGCCTATAGGTAATGGAATATCTATTGTGCCCAAGCCAGAGCCCGTGGCTCGATGACAAGGTCTAAAGGCATCTCTTGTGCTGCAGGAGCGCTTGTCTCGACGGCAAGGACCTGAGGCCCTGCCGGAGCCTACTGCTCACCGACAAGCATCAGGTCATTTCTAGCAAGCTCCTTCCCGGTGGATGTTGGAAGCTCTGCTAGAAAGTACTCACCAGAATTCAACTTTCTCCTCTTGTCTGGCCTTATCAATGGTGCAACTGAAGGCTGGTTTAGAAGGAGCACAAATGTACCTAGTTCCAGAGGTAATTTCTTGGCGGCAAGCTTCGACAAGTCGTCGGCAATGCTGTTCTCACAACGAGGAACATGCTCTGCCTGTAGACCGTCAAAGTGCGCTTCCAACTTCCTCACTTCATCCACATATGCCTCCATCAATGGGCTCTGGTAATCCTTGTTCACTTGCTTCACCACTAACTGCGAGTCACCTCTGATGATCAATTTTCTGATACCAAGGTCGATTGCAATGCGGAGTCTGACAAGCAACCCTTCGTACTCAGCAATATTGTTGGTGGACTGGTCCCTGGGAAACTTCATCTGAACCACATACTTGAGATGCTCTTCGGTGGGTGTGACAAGTAGCACTCCAACATTGGCGCCTTGGAGCTAGAAAGCACCATCAAAGTACATGATCCAGTCTTGGGGCGCTTCCTTACTGGGAAGCGAGGTCTCTAGTATTTCTTTGTCTGGAGTTGGTGTCCATTCTGCAATGAACTCTGCCAAGGCTCTCTTTGGATTGTTGATATACTTTCAAACTTCAAATCAAAGCTCGACAGCTCCAATGCCCACTCCACTATCCTGCCAGTGGCTTTTGGAATTCTCAAGATGCACTGCAGTGGAAAGCGAGTGACAACAGTGATGTGTTGTGCCTGGAAGTAATGGCGCGGCTTCCTTAAGGCCATGAGGAGGCCAAAGAGCAACTTCTGCACACCAGAGTACCTTGTCCTAGCCCCCTGGAAAAGGGAACTTACAAAGTAGATTGGGGGTTGCACCATCTTCTTCTTCACAACTTGCTGCTCTGTCCCATTCGCTTGCGCTGAACTTGGGTTGTCGGCATCTGACCTTGTCGGAAAAGATTCTGGCTTGTAAGATTGAGGCTCTGTAGTGGCTATCCCTTTATCTTTGGCTTCCCTCTCAGCCACTAGTGCAGCACTGACCACTTGATTGGTTGCCCTAGGTATAGCAGCAACGGTTCTCGTGGGATTGGTGCAACTAGTACTGGAGGAGAGGAGAGGTACTCCTTCAAGTTTTGGAGCATAGCCCCCGCTTCAGGGGTCCATTGCATCGGACCTGCCTTTTTCAAGATTTTGAAAAATGGCAAGGCGCGCTCAGCTGACTAGGAGATGAACCTGCTTAGAGCTGCTACACAACCAGTGAGACGCCTCACGTCCTTGACGTGCTCTGCTGCTTCGAACTGATCAATTGCCTTGATCTTGTCGGGGTTGGCTTCAACTCCACGCTAAGATACAAAGAACCCAAGAAGCTTGCTGGATGGGACGCCAAACACACACTACTTAGGGTTGAGCTTCAAGTTGATCTTGTGCAAAATTGCAAATGTCTCTTCTAGATCTTGGATCAAGGAATCCTGGTGCCTGGTTTTGACCACTATATCATCCATGTAAGCTTCCACATTTCTGTGCAGTTGGGAACCAAAACCAATTTGCACAACCCTTACAAATGTTGCTCCGGCACTCTTTAATCCGAAAGGCATGCGTACAAAGCAGTACGTACCACTTGGAGCAATGAATGTCGTCTTCTCCTCATCTTCCTTAGCCATAAAGATCTGGTGATAACCAGAGTACACATCAAGAAAAGAGAGCAGGTCGCAGCCGGCGGTGGAGTCCACAATCTGGTCAATCCGCGGCAAAGGCAAGGGGTCCTTCGGGCATGCTTTGTTTATGTGATTGAAGTCAATACAAAGCCTCCACTTCCCATTTTCCTTGCGAACAACCACTGGGTTTGCCAACCAAGTTGGGTGTAGCACTCTTGTGACCAAGCCAGATGCATCTAGTTTTCGGATTTCTTGGGTGATGAACTCTTGCCGCTCCAAAGTCCGCTTCCTGACCTTCTGCTTGACGGGTCTCACATCAGGACAGACAACCAGGTGGTGCTCAATCACCTCCCTGGGAACGCAGGGGATATCAGTTGGTTGCCATGCAAACACATCAATATTCCCCCGCAGGAAGGCAACAAGCTTGCTTTCCTATTTGCCATCAAGGGTGGCACTCATGGTAAAAGTACCGCCAGTGCCATCCTCCCTTGCGGAGACTTCCTTCGGAGCAAGTGGTGAGGCCTTGGTTTTCTTTCTCTTGCCAGTAGAGCTCTTTGGTATGTCCTCAACGGGTGTGCTACACTCCGAAGAGGTGTGCTTCCCAGAGTCCTTGTCAGAGGTCTTGCCGGTCTTCTTCTTCTTTCCTCCCGGTAGAGCTTGTCGGCGTAGATAACTACGTCCTTCTTGCTGGAGTGGATGGTAATGATGCTCATCGGGCCCGGCATCTTCAAAGTGTTATAGGCGTAATTGGACATAGCCATAAACTTTGCCAGGGCCGGACAGCCAAGAATGCCATTGTAGGGCAAAGGCATCTTGACGACATCAATAATTACCTTCTCGATCCTATAGTTCAGCTCGGTCCCAAAAGTGACCAGCAAGGTAACCTTGCCGATGGGCTGGCTCCTCCCCGGATTGATCCCTTGAAACATTCCCTTTCTCGGAGATCTCCATCAGGGATTTGCAGCCTCCTGATCACATCAGGTGAGATCAGGTTCAAGCCGGCCCCACAGTCAACCAGTATTTTTGTCACCTTGAGGTTGTGAATTCTTGGTGAGATCAACAAAGGCAAACACCCGACAACTGTGGTGCGGTTAGGGTGGTCCTCGGTGTCGAAAACAATGGGCGTGTTGGACCACTTGAGCGGCTTCTGTGCCTCTACTACTGGTTCAACCATGTTGATCTCATGCGCCCACTGCTTGAGCTGGCGTGAGAGGAGTGCAAAGATGCACCTCCGTCAACACACATGGTCTCCACAGCCTTTTGGAACCCTCCTTCTCTAGATTCCTCATCTTCATCATCACCATCATCTTCACCCTCTTTCTTCTCATGGCCGCAAGCAGGCATCTCCTTCTGCTGCTGACCCTTGGCGCGACGACCCACACGACCACTGCGGTTCTTGTTGCTGGACCCACTAGCACCATCTTGGCCTTTCTCTTTGTCACGCTTCTCATACTCTTGCTTCTGCTTCTAGGCAAACTGCTCTACTTGCTGGAAATCATTGAGGTCATGGCCCTTCGTGCGGTGGATCTTGAAGTACGGCCCCTTGGTCTTGCCGGAGCCATCCGGCTTCTCGCCTGCTGCAGCCTCCCTACAATCAGGGCATCTGACAAGCTCGTTATTGCAGCTATCAGTCTTGGACTTCTTAACGGCATCTGACTTGCCGGAGCTCTCAACTGCCATCACGGCCTTGCCCTTGTGGTTGCGATTGCGCTTCCTGCCTGTCTTCTTCGGGGTGGACGCGTGGTCATCCTCGGAATCAACCTCGGCTCCGGCGTCCTCCCCGGGAAGTCTCCTCCCCTCCTCGGCATGTGCCCACTAATCCGCCAAGGTGTACAACTCGTTGACGGTGCTCACATGCTCGATGTTCAACTTAGTGTGCATCCTGCGATTGTGCACATTCATGTGGAACGACACAATCACAGCAGCAGGGTGCACGTTGTGGATGTTGTGGTGCACACGGCTAAACCTCTGGACATACTTACGAAGGGACTCACCCTCCTTCTAGAGGATCAAGTGGAGGTCACTGGGCTTTCCCGAAGGCTCATGGCCCCCGATATAAGTCCCAACTATACATGACACAGATCTGACCAGGAAGAAATGGAGTTCTCCGGCAAGTTCATCAGCCAAGATCTGCCGTTGGACTTGAGCGCCAACGGAAAGTAGTTGTCGAGAATCTTGTCATCTCTGCTACCAGCAGCTTGCACTGTGATGGTGTAGACTCCAAGAAACTGAGCCGGACTGAGCTTGCCATCGTACTTCTCTGGCAAGTCAGGCTTGAAACTTTAGGGGTGGGGCCACTGAATTTGCCGCAGCTCGCGGGTAAACGCTGGGTAGCCCCCATCGTAGGGCAGGCACCCAAGGAACCCCGTTGCAGGCTCGTTCACCATCGGCCCTTCTCGTGCATCTGATTGATGGTGCGCTTCCCGGCGTCGCTCGATGGTGATTCGAGCATTTTCAACACATCAGTCGTTGATGACCTGACATTGGTCTAGGTGGCGATTCCGGTGGCCTTGCGGATCGGATGACGCCATGGACATGTTGTCATGGGCGTCGACCCACTGGTTCTGCTGAACTTGCCAGGGAGGGTACTGCACCTTTGGTGCAACACCCATAGTTTGCCCGTCAGCCCTCCGTACTGGTGCCATTCACTGCCACTAAGAGGGCCCCACTGGACGCGGCCCATCATTGTTGGCGAAGCTGACGAGGCTCTAGATGGTGGCACGCCACTCATCCATGTTCTCCAGGGCCGGAGGAAATTCCAGCAGCAGCTCCACCTGTGCCAACGCCTCCGCCGGCGTCGTGGGCATGACTGGGCACAAGGACTGAGAAGTGGCTCAATTACTACATGAGTCATAAGGAGCTCCATCCCTCTCCTGCTTCCACGGTCAATGCTCGTCAGTGGTTTGGCGCGGTGGCAGGCCATGTGTACCGTGCGAACCATGCACATGCTCTTTGCCTGGCTGTTGGCCAGGGTCAACCTCCTCGTGGGGAACCTTCTCGTGTCCATCTTGCGATGGCCTCGGTGCATGTCCCATAGGTCCGTCGTTCTTAGACCATGTGGTGTCATCCTTGGATGTAGCCGCAGCGACCTTGTGGACTGCAGCGCCCCCTCTCGATGTAGCGGCGGGCGGGTCTTGGCTTCCGGCTGAGTGAGTATGACACTTTCCGCCGGAAGGGTGTTTAGAGCACTCGCCACCAGTCCCGCCCATCAGGGGCGTCTAGACCAGCAACTTGGAGCCCAACGGTGCACCCACCGCTGCGGACTTCTTCTTTTGTGCCATGGATGAAGAAGATGGCGAAACTTGCATGAAGATTTCTAGAGTGGATCCGCACAAGGGATCCCCCTGCCTGGCACGCCAAAGATGTCGGGGTATGATGATTTATGGGACTGGCGAGGATCCCTTTGCAGTTTGGTTGGGGTGATCGACAAGCACAGAGAGCAAATCCAACAGTACACGTGCGAGGATTTCTCAGGTTCGGGCCGCCGTGGAGGCATAAAACCCTACTCCTGTGTTTGGGTGGTTTAACTTGGGGCTCAAGTTACAACCGCAGCTTGTTGGAAAAATGTGAGCAAGGTGTAACTACTGTGTAAGCATGAGCAGGGTGTCGACCCGTGGCAAGGTAGCCATGGGCCTCCTTTTATAGACAAAAAGGGGTCACCACAGTGGCAACATGGTCATTACATGTATGTTAATAGTGGCCTCGATGCTATCCAACCTAATCCTGCCAGACTAGGACAAGGGCATTTAATGCACCATGAGCTGGTGGCCATCCTTTGGTAAAAGGCGTCTCCCCTTCTGTGTTGTCAATGTGGATGAGCCTATCTTCTTGACACATCTACTATATGGGTGTCAATAAAGTTGATCTACATCCGACGTGCCGACACGCGTCCTGTTGCCTCCCCTCAGGCCGTCTGCCCGCTCGACACCTAATCTTGACAAGCCATCAGCTGGTCAATGAGGTGGAGCGGCCGAAGGGTGAAAGGGAGAACTTTCTGGCAAGGAGCTTGCCGGGTCTTGGCTTGCCGGTGCGAAGCTTGCGGGCAACTGAAGTATTGACCTTCAGTACTAACTTAGTACTTCTCGTTCACCTGCCTGGATGTCTTCTTCATGGTCTTGGTGCCCAAGTGTTGAGACTTGTGTTGAGCTATCCTTCGGCAAGCCCTTGCCATCCAGAGGGCTGCAATTGCCTGTGCACAAGTCTAGGGTAATAAAGGACCCCTATTTTAGTACACCGACAAACATTCTGAGGGTGAAAATGAGAACAAGAGCAAAGCTAAGGTAAAGCCTCCAAAAAGAAGAAAATAGGAGAAACCCATTGAAACAATGGAAGAGGAGGTAAGTTGTTTTGTAAAAGGTTGCATTAAAGCTGCAGATACTCGTAAAACGGTGGTTCCTTGTTCTTTTGGTAGTACTTTTTATTTTGGTATTTGTGATATAGGGTATTCTATTAATGTTATACCTTACACTCTTTACACTAAGCTTCATGATAAATTTTATGCTTGTGACTTGCAGCCAACTGATATGGAAATTAAATTAGCAGATGGTACTCTAAGGAGACATGGGATGGTATCTGATGTTTATGTCATTTTGGTAACCTTTACTTATCAAGTAAACTTTGTTCTAATGGAAATCCCTGAAGATGATTTTTGTCCCATAATATTTGGAAGACCATTCCTTAACACTGCAGGTGTCAGCATTGATTGTAAGAGGGAAAATGTCTCTCTCGAGTGTGGGGAACATGTAAGAGAATTTCATTTTTTTTTCTAGGTTCAAGAATCACCCCCAACCAAAAGAGCATGTACAACAATGAAGAGAAGACCATAGCTCAACTAGTAGCAATCTACTTCGAAACCCCAGAAGATGATCTGGAAAGGAGTTTAACTGAATACGAGAAAGAACCAGAAGACCTAGCTAAGGAAGAAATAGATCATCATTTGAATGGAACACTGGTTCAAGATCCAGTATCTAGCGAGCAATATGAAGTACATGAGAAGAAAGGAGATGAGGAACCGCCGCCACCTGAACTAAAACCTCTACCAAAAGAGTTAAGCTATGAGTTTTTAGATGAAACAAATAGATACCCTATTATTATCAGTGCTAATCTTTCAGATGAAGAAAAAGAGAGATTAATGAATGCCTTGAGGAAACATAAAAAAGCATTTGGGTATTCAATGGATGATTGAAAGGGCATCAATCCCTCTATATGTACTCATCGTATATTCATGGAGGAAGGAGCTGAACCAGTTCATGAGTACCAGAGGTAGTTGAACCCTAAAATGAAGGAAGTGGTAAGAAAAGAAATTGTTCATCTACTTGATGTAGGTGTTATATATCCTGTTTTTGAAAGCAAATGGGTAAGCCCAGTTCATTGTGTGCCAAAAAGGGGGGATTTACGGTAGTTCCTAATAGACATAATAAACTAATCCCTAGTAGAATAATAGTTGGGTATAGAATGTGCATTGATTTGAGGAAGTTGAATAAGGAGACCCGTAAGGATCATTACCCCTTACCATTCGTTGATCACATGCTTGAAAGGCTGGCAAAGCATACCCATTTTTGTTCTTTGGATGGATATTCAGGGTTTTCACAAATCGCAGTGCACCCAGAAGATCAAGAGAATACAACATTCACCTGCCCTTTTGGTATGTACTCTTACCGGCGTATGCCTTTTGGCCTATGCAATGCACCAGCTACATTTCAAAGATGCATGAATGCTATTTTTGTTGATTTTGTCAAAGAAATCATGGAAGTCTTCATGGATGATTTTTCAGTCTATGGAACTTCTTTTGACGATTGTCTTTGCAATCTTGATATAAGTTTTGTAGAGATGTGAGGACACTAACCTTGTACTGAATTGGGAGAAATGCCACTTTATGGTCAATGAAGGTATTGTTTTGGGGCACAAAATATCTGGTAAAGGCATAGAAGTTGATAAAGCAAAGATAGATGCCATAGAGAAAAACTCCCTTATCCTTGTGATATTAAAGGGATAAGGAGTTTTTTCGGTCACTCGGGTTTCTATAAATGACTTATTAAGAATTTTTTCCAGTATTTTGAAATCCTTGAATAACCTTTTGCAGAAAGACGTTCCCTTCACTTTCACGAATGAGTGTAAAAGTGCCTTTGAGAAACGGAAGCATGCTCTATGATACGTCTCTAACGTATCTATAATTTATGAAGTATTCATGTCATGTTTACAATAATTTTATATGGTTTTGGTGCACTTGTATATCACTTTATATGATTTTCATGGACTAACATATTGACCTACTGCCCAGTGCCAGTTGTTGTTTTCTGCTTGTTTTAGGTTTTCCAAAAAAATCCATATCAAATGAAGCTTCGATAGAGTACCAGAAGAGCCATGAGGGGGTGACAAGGTACTTGGGCGCGGCCAGGGGGTGGCCATGGCAAGATACATTGTGGGCCCCCTGTGGCCCCTCTTCACATGATTCAAACACTGAAAATTCTTATATATTCGGAAACCCCCGAAAGTTCACCTAGAACTTCGACTCCGCCGCCTCAAGCCTCTGTACCAAAGAGATCCCATCTGGAGCCCTATTCCGGCACCCTACTGAAGGTGGAAATCATCATCGGAGGCCATCTTAATCATCCCAACAGCCACCATGATGAGGAGGGAGTAGTTCACCCTCGGGGCTGAGGGTATGTACCAGTAGCTATGAGTTTGATCTATCTCTCTCTCTCTCGTGTTCTTGATTTGACCCGATCTTGATGTATCATGAGCTTTGTTAATATAGTTGGGTCACGTAGTGTTTTTCCCTCTCTCTATCTTGTTGTGATGAATTGAGTCTTACTCTTTGAGGTTTCGTTATGTTGGATTGAATATTGGATTTGACATCACTTGATGTATGTCTTGCATGTGGATACCCGTGGTGACAATGGGGTATTCTATCAAGTTACTTGATGTATGTTTTGGTATTGAACTTGCGGATTCCCATGATGACATTGGGGTAATCTATGCATAGGGGTTGATACATGCTTTCGTCCTACGTTCTTTGATAGAAACTTTGGAGTGATTCTTTGTCGCACGATAAAGGATTGTTATATGATTCAATTATGCTAGCATTGTTGAGGGATTGCACTAGTGAAAGTATGAACCCTGGGCCTTGTTCTCAAGCATTGCAATACCGTTTGTGCTTCATTTTATCACTTGTTACCTTGTTGTTGTTTTTTATTTTCAGATTACAAAAATCTATATCTACTATCCATACTACACTTCTATCACCATCTCTTCGCCGAACTAGTGCACCTATACAATTTGCCATTGTATTGGTTGTGTTGGGGACACAAGAGATTTCTTGTATTTGGTTGCAGGGTTGTTTGAGAGAGACCATCTTCATCCTACACCTCCCACGTAATGATAAACCTTAGGTCATCCACTTGAGGGAAAATTGCTACTGTCCTACAAAACTCTGCGCTTGGAGGCCCAACACGAGTCTACAAGAATAAGTTGTGTAGTAGACGTCAAGCTCTTTTCTGGCGCCATTGCTGGGGAGTTGAGTGCTTGAAGGTATATATTTAGATCTTTCGATTGAATCTTTTAGTTTCTTGTTTTATCACTAGTTTGATTTATAAAAAAACTACAAAAAAAGAATGGAATTGAGGTTGCCTCATATGCTTCATCTCTATAATGTCTTCCTTGAAAATGATGGATCAGAAAATTGTGTCAAAGTGTTAGAAGAAGAATTCAATAATATGTTTGGCATAAAATATTTGAATGATAAGCAAGATTGCAGTGATATTAGTATGAATTCTTTGAATATCCATGATGCTAATCATATCCAAGGCATAAGCTTGGGGATGCTATGTTTGATGAAGATGATATTTTTAGTCCCCCAAGTTTTGATGTGCAAATTTGTTATGATGATTGCAATATTTATGAAATTTTTTTTGCAAGAGTGTCAACTTTAGATAATAATTATCTTGCTATTTTGGAGGGTGTTGAATCTTATTACAATGATAAAAGTGGATTAGGAGAGGTCATGACTTTATTTAGTAATGATTCCACTGTTCCGGAAGAGGTTTCAATTGATTATTATGAGAACAAAGTTGCCATATATGATTACTATTGTGATGACATGTTTGCTACAAGGAATAATGATAACCATGAAATTTGTCATCAGATTTTAGTGCTCAAATTGATTATGTAAATCAAGTATCATGCGATAGTTATTTCATTGTGTTTGCTCCCACTATTATGAATGAGAAGAAATTTGCTTATGTGGAGAGTAATAAAAATTATATGCTTGTGGATCATGAAAGGAATGCTTTGTGTGATAGCTATATTGTACAATTCATTCATGATGCTACTGAAAATTACTATGAGAGAGGAACATATGCCTGTAGGTATTGCAATAATATCAAGTTCCCTCTCTATGTGTTGAAAATCTTGAAGTTTTGCTTGTTTTGCCTTCCTATGCTAGTTGATTCTTTTTCCCACGAATTGTTTTCTCACAAAATCCCTATGCATAGGAAGCGTGTTAGGCTTAGATGTGCTTGCCATGTGATTTTTTATGCTCTCTTTGTGTTTCAATTCTTTATTTCCATGCGAGCATCATTGAAATCATCATCCCTAGCTAAAAGGCATTAAAGAAAAGCGATTGCTGGGAGACAACCCAATATCTCTACCTACTGTTTTTTCGTGTTCACATGATTAAGCTACTGTAGTCATCATTTTTTATAGCTTTTGTTTCAATAAAGTGCCAAGTAAATCCTTTGGGATAGTGTGGATGATAGTTGACTTGATTCTATGCAAAAGCAAAAACTTTTGCGCCCAGTTTTGAAAATACCATAATTTACTGGGATGTGATAAAATTATGAAATTTTTACACATTATTGTTATACAAATTCCTAATTTTTCAGAATTTTTGGAGCTTCAGAAGTATGGTCTTTGTTCAGATCATCACAGATTGTTCTGTTTTTGACAGATTTTATAGTTTCTATGACTTATATTGGTCAATATAAATTGTATAAATTATAGGGTACAGTAGGCATTGTTTGAGAACAATTATGAATCTTGTCTTGACAGTACCAAAGTGAATGATTTGCTCTTTATCATACTAACCTATCTCACGAAGTTCCGTTAAGTTTTGTGTGATTGAAGTTTGCAAGTTTTGGGTGAGATATCGATATGAGGAGAATAAAGAGTGGAAATACCCTAAGCTTGAGGATTCCCATGGCACCCCAAGATAATATTCAAGGAAGACCCAAACATCCAAGCTTGGGATGCCCCCGAAGGCATCCGCTCTTTCGTCTTCAACATTATTGGTAACCTCACTTGGAGCTATATTTTTCTTCGTCACATGATATGTGTTTTGCTTGGAGCGTCATTTTATTTTATTAGGATTTGCTTTATGTTATTTATAATATTTTTTTGTATCTTTCATTTCAATAAAAGTGACAAATATAGCCTTTTCCATGCTCGGTTTGCAAGTATATGAGTTGCTGTTTGAAAACACAAAGCTTCCTATTATTGTGTAAATTCTTGAGAAAATTCAAAACGTGATAAAATATTGAAATTTTTACACAGTAAGCTCTAACAAATTTTCAATAGTTTGGTAATTTTTTCAGAATTTTTGGAGTTAAATAAGTATGGTTCTTTCTTCATCCTTTACAGATTTTTCTGTTTAGACAGATTGCTGTTTTGTTTGCATTGTTTGTGTATGTTTGCTTGTTTAGTGATTCTATTTGAGGTAGGAGTATTAAATATGCAGAGGAATTTAGTATGCAATGTTAAATTATAATTTTAGTGATTTGCTACAGCAGAGAATCTTAAGGTTTTGAGTTGTTTTATACTAACTTATCTCACGAGTTCTTGTTGAGTTTTGTGTGGATGAAGTTTTTGAGATTTAGGGAAACCATGATATGAGTGGAATTAAGGAGAGACAAAGATCAAGCTTGGGGATGCCAAGTCATCCCAAGTTAATATTTCAAGAAGTCTCAAGCATCTAAGCTTCGGGATGCCCCGGTAGGCATCCCACCTTTCTTCATCAACAACTATTGGTTAGTCTCGGTTGAGCCTAAGTTTTTGCTTCTTCGCATGAGATGTGCTATTCTTGGAATATGATTTTATTTTGTTTTGTTTGCCGTTTGAATAAAATATTTAGATCTAAATTTTTTGAAATGAGAGAGTCCTCACATAGCTACTTAATTATTTAACTACTCATTTGATCTTCTCTTATATCTTTTTTGAGTAGTTTGATATTTACTCTTGTGCTTCACTTATACCCTATGAGTAAATTGTTGAAATGAATTGAATATCATAAAGTTGAAATTATATGTGCTTCATATGCTTGTACCATGCCTAGTAGTAGTTTCACATTGGGTTTAGAAAGTAAAATCTATTGAAGTTTGACAATCACAATATTGGTCATACAAGCAATTCATGAATGATTAGTATAAGGAAGAGAGCTTTCACATACAAATATATTGTCTGGGTCATATTTTATGATTGTGAATACACTTTAATTATTTTCAAACTTGATCAATTAGTTGAAGTTGGACAAGAAAGACAACATAATGAGTTATGTTTGGGTATATTTGCATGTGGATCCTCCAACATGTGGTGCTTGCTTAGGATCTTTTGCTAGCCAAAAATTTGTATTGAGTAGAGATACTACTTGTGCATCCTAAAACCCTTAAACCCAGTTTCTTGCCATGAGTGTCCACGATATCTACCTATGGATTGAATAATATCCTTCAAGTAAGTTGTCACCAGTGCAAAAAGCAATAAAAAATGATCCTAAAATATGTAAGATCTTTTATTGCAAGGGAAAATAACCGTTGTACAAACTTGTGATGGTAAAGAAATAAAAGCAACGGACTGCACAATAAAGGTTGCTATCATAGTGGGCAATATAACGTGACGTTACTTTGCATTAAGGGCTTGCACATAAAAAAAATCAAAAGCGCGTGAGAACCTCTGTTTCCCTCTACGAAGGGCCTATCTTTTAATTTTCAGCTTTCTTTTATGCAAGAGTCAATGAGTGTTCATTCTCATTTCAACCTCAATTATTCTTTAGTTCGCAAGCATCATGTGGTGGGGAAAGATCCAGGCACATATGGCCATTCAAACATATTTGATCATGTATTATTATTGTTGACAATCATCTCTATGATAAATGAGTTGGGAGGCGAAACATTAAGCCCCTATCTTTCTTTGTGTTCGATGGATGCCCTTTGTTCTAAAAATATGCTTTGAGTACTAGCAATCATAGAAGACTATATGATAATTGAGTATGTGGAGCTTTACTTAGACTTTGTTGAAAATAAGATGCATTGAAATTGTTTGGTGACTAAGAACAGATGTTGTTAAGTTTCAAGAGAATGCATTGTTTGAGCCATAACATGTGAATTGATTGCTACATTATCACGATGAGTCTAATGAGTGAGCTACTGTTTATGATATATAATGATGCTAGGAAAAGTGATTGAAATTATCATTGATCAAACTTATGCACTATGCTAGCATTCACACTTCATAAATTATTTCTTTTATCATTTACCTACTCGAGGACGAGCATGAGTTAAGCTTGGGGATGCTGACACGTCTCCAACATATCTACAATTTATGAAGTATTCATGCCATGTTTACAATAATTTTATATAGTTTTGGTGCACTTGTATATGAGTTTTATATGATTTTAATGGACTAACATATTGACCTAGTGCCCAGTGCCAGTTGCTATTTTCCGCTTGTTTTTTGTTTTCTAGAAAATCCATATCAAATGAAGTCTAAATGCAGCGAAACTTTTTGAGATTTTTTTTGGAACATAACAGACCCCCGAAGTTTTGAGAGAGTACAAGAAGAGCTACGAGGAGGTGACAAGGTACTTGGGTGCGGCCAGGGGGTGGTCGTGCCAAGATACCTTGTGGGGGCCATGTGGCCCTTCTTCGCGTGATTCCAACGCTGAAAATACTTATATATTCGGAAACCCGTGAAAGTTAACCTAGAACTTCAACTTTGCCGTCGCAGCCTCTGTACCAAAGATATCCCATCTGGAGCCCTGTTCCGTCACCCTGCCGAAGGGGGAAGTCATCACCGGAGGCCATCTTCATCATACCGGCAGCCACCATGACGAGGAGGGAGTAGTTCACCCTTGGGGCTGAGGGTATGCACCTGTAGCTATGTGTTTGATCGCTATCTCTCTCTCTCTCTCGTGTTCTTGATTTGGCAGGATTTTGATGTATCATGAGCTTTGTTAATATAGTTGGATCATATGGTGTTTTTCCTCTCTCTATCTTGTTGTGATGAATTGAGTCTTGATCTCTGAGGTTTCGTTATGTTGGATTGAATATTGGATTTGAGATCACTTGATGTATGTCTTGCATGTGGGTACCCATGGTGACAATGGGGTATTCCATTGAGTTACTTGATGTATATTTTATTATTCAACTTTCGGATTCCCTTGGTGACATTGGGGTAATCTATGCATATGGGTTGATACATGTTTTCGTCCTACATTCTCCGATAGAAACTTTGGAGTGATTCTTTGTCGCATGATGAGGGATTGTTATATGATTCAATTATGCTAGCATTGATGAGAGATTGCACTAGTGAAAGTATGAATCCTAGGCCTTGTTTTCAAGCATTGCAATATCGTTTGTGCTTCATTTTATCACTTGTTACCTTCTTGTTGTTTTTTATTTTCAGATTACAAAAACCTATATCTACTATCCATACTACACTTGTATCACCATCTCTTCGCCGAACTAGTGCACCTATACAATTTGCCATTGTATTGGGTGTGTTGGGGACACAAGAGATTTCTTGTATTTGGTTGCAGGATTGTTTGAGAGAGACCATCTTCATCCTATGCCTCCTACGGATTGATAAACCTTAGGTCATCCACTTGAGGGAAAATTGCTACTGTCCTACAAAACTCTACGCTTGGAGGCCCAACACGATTTACAAGAAAAAGTTGTGTAGTAGACATCACTCTACTCAATGCTCCTATAATTACACCCTCAGACTAGGACATGCCTTTTGAGGTCATATGCGAAACAAATGATAATGTGGTAAGTGCGGTTTTGCACCAACAGGTAGGTGAGAAGTTTAATGTAATTTACTTTACAAGCAATACCCTCACTGATGCTCAAAGAAATTATGCTAAGAATGATAGAGAACTCTATCCATTGATCTTCGCTTGTGAAAATTTTAGACCTTATAGCACCGATACAAGGTTATATTTTATTCAAATCGTCGGGCAATTAAAGAGGTGTTGGATGTTAAAGAACCTAAGCCTCACTAGATGAGGTGGTCTCTCCTTTTGTAGGAATTTGACAGTGAAATTCTAGACAGCAAAAAGATAGGAGAAGTGTTGACAAATATCTCATCGGTAAAGGAGGAGCATCAATACAATCTGACAAGTATATGTATCCCCTACGGAACGATTGTGACTTTGGACACAGCTACAACTCATACTTTTGGAGATACAGGACTGCCATTCAATGGTCTGGAGGAGCCTTTTGCAAAACTAAGGGTAAGGGAGGAGAATGATTTATTTTACTATAATAATTCATTGCACCCCAGTAAATTGCAGAAGATAGCACCTCTTCCTCAACCCCTAAGAACAAAGAAGCCTGGGACGAAGATCTTCGCAAAGCACAAGGAGTAGAAAGTACTAGGGAACACAGGAAAGTTCTCTCCTTTTTCTTAAGCTTTCGCCCATTTTTTCTTCGTTGTATTTTTATGTAGAAAATTCTATGTTTTAGGTTGTCAAACGGGCGCAAAAATGACAGTCTGCGGTCATTTGAAGCATCGTCTTTGATTCTGTTTGTTTAAGCGCGCAGGAAAAATGAGGAAACGACCGCTCAAATGATCAGCTCCGTCGTTCTGAAGGTCTTCATTCACTCTGTTCTCTGGAGCGCAATTGAGCCTCTGCCTCTAAAAAAATGTTTTTGCCTCGCAAGAGAAGGGTATCAGACAGACGCTCGGACGATCGAACGCGCCTGTTTTTAAAGCCATCATACGCTCTGTCTACAAAGAGCTCAACAGAGAAAGGTCAAATGACCGCTCAAATGATCTGTCACGGTCGTTTGGAAGGTCGTCGATTGCGATTTCCTTCCGGGTTTCAAAAGAATTTAGTCTGATCTTATTTGGTTTGTTTCCTATCCTTTTTAACTTCCTTATCTCGTTAAACCTACGTCATTAGCCTCTTATATATAGAACTATGGCTCCCTCCTCTATCAAAAATCACAAACCAATCTAGGCAAAGTCTACTTGAGTTTTGAAGTGAAGGTAGCCATGGCTCGTTTGTGGGATGAGAGGCAAACCTCTTCTCAAGAAGAAGAGGACATGGAGTAGGAGGGCTATTCTCCAGCAAGCATAAGGGAGAGGCTTCTTCACTGCCACGATTGGACCTCTTCGGAAGAAGATCCAGAGGAACCTCCTTTTGAGGAGGAAGAAGAGGAAGATAAAGAGAAGGGCAAGAAACCGATGACCAGCCGCATCAACTCCATCAAGGTCATCATCAACGAGGACAATATCAATTGGGTCAAGGAGACTCCCGCTGTCATGGGGAAGTGCAGTTTCAGTAACTGCATTTTCTATGATCCTTTCGGGGAATCTGGGGAGATTGATCCAAGAGCATGCGATGCACACCATTGGCGCCCACATGCAAGTTGGACCTCCTAGTAAAAGGCGTAACACCGCTCCGGTGCAACCAACTCCACCCCAGGTAGAAGTCAATAATTCAGTAGTAGAGACTAAGGCTATGACTAATAGGCTCAAGGACAGACTCATGAGGCTCTTGATACAAGCTTGAGGATCATTGCCAACCAGGATGCAACCCTTCACATGTACTGTTCTCGCATCATGGATTTGGAGGTTGTCAATAAGCTTTTGAATGATACCCTAATCGGTGTCACCGCCCTACCTTCAGAAGAGAACACTGGTACCAATAAAAAGGAGACTAAATGAATCCAACCGGCATAGCATGTTAATATTGGGGGAATTTTGAAGCCCTTTCTCGTTTCCCTGATCAATATTATTTTTAGTTGAGCTTTGATTGAAAAGAGTTCATTTAGTTCGAGTATTAAAAGTACTATCATACCTTTTGGTGAAGAAGGAAGAGTCTTATCCGTTGAGTCATGGATGGTTTGATGAATAGTCCATGATGATTTTGATGAATTTTCTTGTATGGTTATACATATTTGTGTGCTACATATCTTTGCTTTTAGATGATGATTCTAAGTCTTCCACATCTCTAATATAGATCGGGAATGAGAAGTTAACAACTTGATGTGATGGATTGGAACTAATTTCAGTTTATTTGGTGATTACTTGGTGAGGTTTCTTAAAACCGGTGAACCATGTATGAAATGTGGATAAGTTCTTGTACATAAAAACAAAACATTATTGATTCAAGAAAACTTAAGTAATTCCCAATAATTGAACTTGGATGATTAAGCATACCCTTCATATCACATCTCAAAAAGAGAGAAAACCTCGAGTGATATGGGGCAGGCTTGGCAATTCATGAAATAAAGAGGGGGAGTGAAGACAAGAAAATGCAAGATGTATTATACTATGGCTTGTCTGACTAAAGAGGAGATTAATGTGATGCCCCCGAATCAATCATACACGCAAATGTGTACGATCATGACCAGGGACTCACGGGAAGATATCACAACACAACTCTAGACACAAATTAAAGGCATACAAACTTTATATTACAAGCCAGGGGCCTCAAGGGCTCGAATACATAAGCTCGGGTACACAAGAGTCAGCGGAAGCAACAATATCTGAGTACAGACATAAGTTAAACAAGACTGCCATAAGAAGGCTAGCACAAAAGCAACAATGATCGAAAAGGCAAGGCCTCCTGCCTAGGAGCCTCCTAATTACTCCTGGTCGTCGGCGGCCTCCACGTAGTAGTAGGCACTCTCGGGGTAGTAGTAGTCGTCGGTGGTGGCATCTGGCTCCTGGGATCCGTCATCTAATTGCAGCAATTGGGTATAGAGAAAAAAGGGGTAGCAAAGCAACCGTGAGTACTCATCCAAAGTACTCGCAAGACTTACATCAGATCTAAGCTAAGTATGCATCAGTATCAAAGGAATGGGCTGTATCTGTGGACTGAACTGCAGAATGCTAGAATAGAGAGAAAGGCCTAGCCTATCGAAGACTAGCATCTTCAAGCATCTTGCAGCATTTAGAAGAGTACATAGTAACATATTATTATAAATAAGTATGTTGTAGCATTAGCGCCCAGAGATACTTTCTCGACTCCCTGCGAGAAAGCAATCCCGGAGCCATCATATCCATTTCATGCCTCAACATCCAGTTCTAGTTGTATCGATCGGGATACAACTCTGAGCGTCCGTTACCATGGACACGGCTATTCGAATATATATACTTCCCTGCAGGGGTGCACCAACTTACCCAACATGCTCGATCAACTCCGTCCGGACACACCATCCGGTCATGACCAGCCTCGGCCGATCAGCACACCGCAGTCCTACCTAGGCTCAACAGAGAGGCCAGCACGCTAGTCTACATCCTAAGCATGCAGAGGTCTTGGGCCCATCGTCCTTTGCACTCCTGCATGTTGCGTACGCGGCCGGTGTCAGTCCTGGCTACCTCCTTATACAAGGCAAGTGCTTACGCGGGCCAGCCGGGCGCGCGCCGCTCAGTCACTGACGTCTGGAGAGCTTCGGCGGATACATACGATGTTGAGTGCCCATACTTATCCTCGCATGGTGGTTACTATGAAAAGGCCAGAGGCCTACTCGGATCACATATCCAAACTGTTAGTGTCTTGGGAGCGCGCGGTAACGAGCAGAGACTCACGATCATGTGACCCCGTCACCCCGTATCGTGGACTTATGACAAGGGCCTGGAATGCCCGACCGTGCCACGTAGAAATCTCGCGGGTACCCTCCAGGTCAACCCGACTACACATCAACTCACGGGTACCCACATGGTCAACCCAACTCGCAAGAGACTGTCGGGAACTCAGTTCCACCTCTACCGGAGTTGTTGCGGATATAACCCGGCACTATAACTCGCCCTAATAGGGCCGAGTTAGATTGATGGCGACTTAAGGAGTTGGGCCTTTGTAGAGCCAAGACATACAAGATGCAACATTAAGGGGGCAGCCCACAAGATGGGCAGGCTTAGGCTTAAGGTCAGAAGATAGCCCAGGGATGTAACCCACCATGTAATGATCTACCTTGCAAAGTAAGGCGACTTAGAGTACGGTTCGGTTATGTATCATAACCCGACCCGGACTCTTGTAAGCTAGCGGCCTTGGCCTGTATATGAAGACGAGTCCCGGGCATAGATTAGAGAGGTGAGAATCAATTCAAAGCTAGGTCAAGCGAGTCCGCTCCCTTGTAATCGATAATCTAGCAATACAACATAAAGCAGGACGTAGGCTTTTACCTTGATCGAGAGGGGCCCAACCTGGGTAAATTCGTGTCTCTCATCCCGCTCAACCCCGACAAGTTAATCACCGTCGCGATGGCTTCACGCTTAAGTCCTTTCACGAGGACATCTGTCATGACAAAACCATGACAGTTGGCACCCACCATGGGGCCAACGCACGGTGGTTTCGAGTTCTTGAAGGGCTCTTTCCCATGGATCGAGGGATACGCCGTTGGCAGGATGACCAAGAGTCGTCGCGGCAAGCTCTACATCGACGATGCTGGCTGGGGCCCCAAGGCCGACTCAATCGAGTACGGGTACCGGGTCCCCTTCGGCGGAATTCACGTCTTCATCGAAAAGATCGGCGGGCCTGAGCTAGAGCCGGACACCTGCACCGACCTCATCAAGTCGGCTCGGCGCACACAACCTGGCCGGAAGCGTGTTTTCGTCGGTTTCACGCAAGGAATGGAACTTGCGGAAAACTCTGCATCTAGAGGAGAGACTCTCATCTACTCATGTGATGAGTCCTCGACCGGAGAGACGGAGTCAATTTACCAGCTTCAAGACGCCAGGCTTGGGGGCTATTCCAACGGCAACAGTAGTCCGGACCCCTATGAGCCGCCGAGCCGAGCCACCATCTTCATGCCAGGCACGGCGCCGGCTCTCAACAGCACGGCGGTAGGAGCCACAGCAGTTACTGACCCTTCAGGATCCGGCTCAGCCAGGCCACCGGCTCAGGTTTTGTTGGAGTTGATGAAGGAGTTAACAACTTTAATGGGAACCGACGTCACAACAGAAAACCAAGCAGAGCGCAATGCATAGATTGCGAAGCTTAAGGAGCAGATGATCAAGGCCCAGGAGCATATCAATGAAGAGAATACCAGGATGGCAATGATCCAGGCTCAGATTGAGGCTGAGTCAGACCGCGTAAAGGCAAAAGCTTGGCGTCTAAGTCTAGATCAGAACGCTTGCAACGCAGTCCTTCGGTGGAGGCATTAGACCCGCCTTCCTTCACATTACGAGCCCAGGAATCTTTTCAATACACCAAGGGCAAGACCAAAGTACTCCACCGGTTGTACCTCAGGCTACAGAAACACCTGGGAACAGGGAGGCGGCTCAGCCTAGATAGTCAGACCCGCCCCAAAGGGGTCAGACCCCGCCTCAGCACTTTGCAACACCACTGGGTCATTTTTCTAACCCGATGGATAATATGATAGCAGCGGTTACCCGGCTCAATGCGCTCCCTATCTCTGGTGAGTCACCCATTGCAGTAGAAGCGCAGAACACCATTGAACTCCTTCAAACAGCTGTGGCTCAGCAGGAAAAGTATTCATACAGCCGTGATCGGGTACACTCAACTCCTCTCCCAAGCCGTAGTTATAGTCGGCATATTGCGTCGCCCGCAGTCTCCAGCAGTGAGCAGCGGCATAACCCGCCCCATGATAATAACCCGCCCCTTAACCCAAGGACTGATGCTCAGTCGATTGTAGATGAGGCCAGAGCCCGCAGTGAGGTGGCGGCGGCGGCTCACCAGGGGGCTTATCAGCAGCCTCCGATGACCCCTTCAGCCTCGATGGGAGCCGTGTCAAATTCTAGGAGCATTGGAGTGCCGTGTTTGGTGCCGGCTTTGCGTAATGATCGTCTGCCCAAAGATTTTAAGGGTCCTCACAAGGTGCCCAAGTACACAACAGATCTCCCTCCTGAGGCTTGGATTGAGAGTTATGAGTTAGCCATGGAGATGTTGGCTGTTAATGATGCTGTCTGTGCCAAATATTTCACTATGATGTTGAAAGGGCCGGCTCGTACATGGTTAAAGGGCCTGCCTCCTAATTCTATCAGTTCATGGGCAGAGTTGAAGGCGTGTTTTATCAAAAAAAACTCAAGGAACATGCAAGCAGCCTCTGACGATTGTTGATTTGGATCACTGTGTACAGCATGAGGATGAGTCGGCCCACCATTGGGTTCGGCGGGTCTCCACTATCATTCACTCATCTGATAATATTACGGCGGCTTAGGCGGTTCTGATTCTGGAGAAGAATTGCCACTTCGTACCCCTCAAGCAGAAGCTCGGGTGGCTTAAGTGCACTTCCCAGGACATGGGCGACCTCATGGCTGCTCTCACTAAATATGCAGACTCTGATAGTACAGAGGATCCTGGTTCTGATGATGATAAATCCAATAAGGGCAAGAAGAATGGCAGCAATAAGGGTCAGCAGCAGAACATAGCAGGAATAATGGTAATAACCAGAGTAATGGTGGTAAGCGGAGACACCCCGATGGCGTGTCAGATCTAGTAGCTAACACCAACACTGGGTATAAAAACCAGTGCCGCAATGGTAATGGCAAGCTGCCTTTTAGTGGAGGAAAGCCTTTTAACCTTGAGGCAATGCTTAATGACCCTTGCCCGAAACATAGTCTTCCTAACAAGCCGTCTACTCATGCTTGGAAGGATTATTACATTATGCGGGAGTTCAGGAAACAGCCTTCAGCAGCATCATCGTAACAACAATGGGCCGCCTGGTGGGTCAGGATCTGGCTCTCAAGGGTCCGGCTTTGGTGGTGGCGGCTCCAATTCTGGTTATCAGGGTCAAGGTAACCATGGTGGTCATAACCAGCAGTCTGGTCAGGGTAACCAGGAGCAAAATAATCAGTTAGGATATCAGAGTAATCCAAAACAGCTTAATGGGGGTCAATATCATCTTTCCACTACGAACACATGCAAGCGTGACCAGAAGGTTCATAAGCGAGCTGTCAACGCTGTTGAGCCGGCAGTACCCCAGTACTTACGATGGTCAGAGCATATAATGACATGGAGCCGGGAGGATCACCCGCCCCAGGTTGATGATCCGGGTCATCTAGCGTTGGTGGTAGCCCCTCAGGTAGGCGGCTATAAGTTCACAAAAGTGCTTATGGATGGTGGCAGCAGCATCAACATATTATACTATGATACCTTTCGACGGATGAATCTAACAGATAAAGATCTCAAGCCGTCATCCACCGTCTTCAACGGAGTGGTGCCTGGCAAGTCAGCATATCCTGTCGGTAAAATTGTCCTGGAAGAGGCCTTTGGTGATGAGTATAATTATAGGGCAGAGACACTGTGGTTTGGGTTGGTCAAGAGCAAGAGCCCTTATCATGCTTTATTTGGACGGCTGGCTTATGCTAAGTTCATGGCTCGCCCTTGCTATGTATATTTACAGCTCAAGATGCCAGGGCAAAAGGGGACGATCACAATTCATGGGAATCGCAAACTCGCTTTGGAGTGCGAGGAAGGAGATGCAGCTTATGCAGAGTTGGCCTATGCTACTGAGGAACTCAAGTTTTATAAAGACAATGTTGACCCGGCTGATATGACCCCTCTGAAGAAACCCACCATAGAGTCCGACCCGCCCCTCAAGTTTAAGTCGACGAAAGATACAAAGCAAGTTGATTTTGTCCCTGGCGACTCTTTTCAGTAGTTCACCATTGGGACGGAGATGGATCCTAAATAGGAAAGTGCGCTCATCGAGTTTATCCATGAGAATTGGGACATTTTTGCATGGAAGCCTTCTCACATGCTAGGTGTGCCAAGAGAATTTGCTGAGCACCGACTTAATATTGATCCTAAGATGAAACCTGTTCGCCAATTCCTTCGTCGTTTTAATGTAGAGAGGCATAAGGCTATTGGGGAAGAATTGGCCCGGCTCCTAGCTGCCGGGTTCATAGTTGAGGTATTTCACCCTCAATGGTTGGCTAATCCAGTGCTGGTGCTTAAGAAGAATGTCACTTGGCGTATGTGTGTTGATTACACATATCTTAACAAAGCATGTCCATCTGACCCATTTGCTCTCCCTCGTATTGACCAAATCATTGATGCCACGGCGGGTTGTGAGAGTTTGTGCTTCCTGGACGCATATTCTGGTTATCATCAGATCAAGATGGTAGTGGAGGATCAGGAAAAGACAGCTTTTATAACTCCCTTTGGAGCTTTCTGTTATGTGTTTATGCCTTTTGGGCTCAAGAGTGCCTAGGCGACTTACCTGCGTTGTGTTCAGAATTATTTTCACAAGCAGATTGGCCGAAACGTTCATGCCTATGTGGATGATATTGTGGTTAAGTCAAGGAAGAAGGAAACCTTACTTGATGACCTGAAGGAGACCTTTGACAATCTCAGGGTGTACAAGATGATGCTTAACCCGGCCAAGTGTGTTTTTGGTGTGTCAGCTAGAAAACTGCTATGTTTCTTAGTATCAGAGAGGGGCATTGAGGCTAACCCGGAGAAGATTGAGGCAATAACTTCTCTGTCTAAGCTGGCGTGTATCAATGATGTTCAACGCCTAGCGGTTCGTATTGTAGCCCTAAGTCAGTTCATAAGCCGCCTTGGAGAGAAGGCAATGCCTTTATATTAGATGATGAAGAAAACTGATCATTTTGTTTGGAGTGATGCAGCTAATGAGGCATTTGAGGCACTCAAAAAGCAGTTAGCTGAGCCGTCCGTCTTTGCTGCTCCCATAGACAAAGAGCATTTGCTCATGTACGTGGCAGTTAATAATAAGACCGTTAGCGTTGCGGTTGTTGTGGAGCGAAAAGAGGCGGGTAAAGAATATCCAGTTCAACGGTCGGCTTATTATGTCAGTGAAGTCCTGACTGAGTCTATGCAAAGGTACCCACATTGGCAAAAGCTGGTGTATGGGGTGTTCTTGGCGAGTCGTAAGTTAAAACACTATTTCCTTTGGCATCCTATTACGATGGTCAGCTCTGCCCCATTAGGAGATATTATTCAGAATAGAGAGGCCACTGGCCGGGTTGCTAAGTGGGCAATTGAGCTTGGGCCACATCATCTTAAGTATGTGCCTCGCACAGCTATCAAGTCTCAAGCATTGGTGGATTTTATAAATGACTGGACGGAATAGCAAAACACCTGAGGAGAAGCCTGACAACACGTATTGGACGATCCACTTTGATGGGTCCAGACAGTTGGAAGGCTCGGGGGCTGGAGTTGTTTTGACTTCCCCATGAGGTGAACAATTTGTTATGTTTTAAGGCTAATGTTTCCTTGTACTAACAATGCAGCTGAGTATGAAGCTTTGCTCCATGGACTTCGTATGGCTAAGGAGATGAACTTAAGCTGGGTCCGATGTCTGGGTGACTCAGACCTTGTGGCACAGCAACTTTCAGGCAAGTGGGACTCTAAAGACCCGCTCACGGTGGCTTATCGTCAGGCAGTCAACAATATTGCTGGTCACTTTAAGGGTTATCAAGTCGATCATATTGATCGACGGAAAAATGAGGCGGCTAATGCACTGTCCCGGCTTGGGTCTCAACGTAAGCCGGTGCCCCCCAATGTGTTCCTCGATGTGTTACATAATCCTTCAGTTAAATTGCCATCAAAGGAAGACCTTGCTATACCTGACCTGGAAGGACAGCTGGTGGTGGCTCTTCGTGCTATCCTCGATTGGACGCTGCCTTATTTGACTTATCTGACTTGTGGTGAGTTACCTGAGGATGAAAATTTGGCGCGGCAGATCACGCGACGATCTAAGTCTATGACTATTATCAATGGCGAGTTACATAGGTGTAGTGTGACCGGCGTTTTTCAATGTTGTGTTTCTCCTGAGGAGGGCTGTAAAATTCTACGAGAGATACATGCAGGCGACTGCGGTCATCATGTCGGGTCAAGATCTTTGGTGGCTAAGGCGTTTTGTCATGGTTTTTTCTGGTTGACGGCTCATGCAGATGCAGAAGACATCATTAGCAAGTGTGATGGGTGTCAGAAATTTGCAAGGCAAGCTCATGTGCCAGCTCAGGAATTGCGGATGATCCCAATAACTGGGTCGTTTGCGGTCTGGGGGCTTGATATGATTGGACCGTTCGAGAGGTCTAAGGATAAGAAGACCCACCTTCTGGTGGCGGTTGACAAGTTTACCAAGTGGGTTGAGGCAGAGCCCGTTAGCAATTTTGAAGCCGCGACTACAGTTCAGTTTGTCAAAAAGCTGATCTTCCATTTTGGTTATCCTCATAGTATCATCACTGATAATGGCACAAATTTGTCTAAGGGTGCTATGAAAGAGTTTTGTCAAAGAGAGCACATCCGCCTTGATGTATCCTCGGTGGCTCATCCATAGTCTAATGGTCAAGCAGAACGTGCTAACCAAGAAATTTTGCGAGGGATCAAACCCCGGCTCATGGTTCCTTTGGAACGAATGCCGGGTTGTTGGGTTGAGGAGCTTCCTACAGTTCTTTGGAGTATCAGGACAACCCCTATCAGATCAGTAGGCTACACGCCTTTCTTCATGGTTTACGGTGCAGAGGCAGTTCTCCCAAGTGATATTCGTCATGACTCGCCCAGGGTGGCGGCTTACATTGAAGCGGATAATGAGACAGCGCGTCAAAACACACTTGTTGCCTTGGATGAAGAACGAGACCTCGCAGCAGCCCAATCGGTGAGTTATCAACAAGACCTGCGTTGCTATCATAGTCGCAGAGTTAGAACCCGTAAATTCCAAGAGGGCGACTTAGTGCTCCGACTGTTTCAAGATCAGACAGGCATGCATCAGCTATCACCACCTTGGGAGGGACCTTTCGTGGTCAGCAAAAACCTCAACAATGGGTCATATTATGTCATTGATATACGTGAGCGCAACAAGTCACGTACTTCGGAGGAGGAGACTAACAGGCCGTGGAATATTGCTCATCTTCGGCCTTACTACACTTCAGTCATTGGCTCTCATCATTGTACATAACTTTGTGAATGTATATATCTTTTCATGATCAACATAATAAAGCCGGCATCCCCAAAATTCGGGGCCTCTGTCGTTTCATCTCATATTTTCTGTGCATGAGTCTTTATTGGTTGATCATAAGGTCACTTGGGGGCTTCCAACTCACTGAGTTTAGCTTTCATACCCTCTTGACCAACATTAAATGCCATATTATGGGTTAAACCTGCCTGTTTGCAACTTGCTACTCCAACAGGTGACCCGCCGTACTCTTGACAGTCATTCTTTTATGACCCTGAACTCGTCAAGGTTAAAATGGCGGCTTATGTCACGTGAGAGCCGACTTACAGAGAGCTAGGATAAACTCACCTGTCTGCTTGTTGTTCTCCGCCATGTGGCCCGCCGTACTCTTAACAGTTAATCTTTATGACCCTGAACTAGTTAAGGTTAAAACGGCGAATTTATGTCACGAGAGAGCCGGCTTACGGGATGAAAGGCTATCAGGCCAAGCTTCTTTGAAGCAAAATTTGAGTTTTTCAAAAAAATAACCTTTTTTGGTCGTGCTTTACAAGCCGTCTTAACAAATATTTGGGATGTATCTGTTTATGTTCTCTATTGTTGTTTTAATAGAAACCTTTTATGTTTTTTAGTCATGCTTATATGTAGATCATGAATTTCTGGATCATACAGGTCCAGGTCACATTGCTCCAAATTGAGCTTACTGTGGTTATAAGCCACCAAAATATTATTCTTAAAGATTGGTTCTGACCATGAGTCATTGGGTTATAACCCGCCCTGGCCTTTGACTATAAGTCGCCGGTACAGGAATTAATGGATATTTCACATCTTATATGTCAAGACTAAGTACAGAGATATTGCAAAGACAAGACATGCATATATGACTAGATCAAGCATACAAAGATGTTCAGCTGCTGGATCAAACAGTTGGCATAACATGCTCGAAGGCATGACAGGGCAGATAAAAGTTTTAACTACGCTATTACAAGGCTAGAGTTGATCCCAAAAGTTTTGCTGCTAAGTTTTTCAGGAGTTAGATCACTCCTTTGAACCGGCCTCTGTGCCGTCCGGGTTAGATCCCGCCGGGTTCACATCATCCTGGCGTCTCGAGCTGGAGGCTCCTGGGTCATCCTGTGCCGGCTCTGCGCTTGAGATCTGGAGATTATCCGACGTCCAGTCGATACCGGTTAAAGCCTCGAAGGTTGCTTCGTCATTCATGACAGCAGAAGAGTCAATGTCAGAGGCAAAAATGTGCTTACGCCTTTGAGGAGTTAACTCCACAATGTCGAAGGAAGGCACCTTAATGCGTGTGTTGTTATTGTCGTAAGTCGGCTGGTACTTCGTCAAATCCAGTTCTCTTGCAAGCTGACATGCCAAGGGTCGCATCTCTTTAACGCATCTGGTAAAATAGGCTTCTTCAAAGACAGACCCATCATCATTGAATTCAGGACACCCGCCAGCCATTTCAGTTGGGTCCAGCTCGGACTAGTAAGCCTTTGCCCGGCTTAGCACAGTGATGGTGCCTGAGCGGGCTGCTGATAGTTTTTGTTCCTTTCACTTACTTCGGCACGGTGGACAATTGTTCCAACATAGTTTTTATCAGTGTGGGCGGTTTCTTTCCATTTGACATAGCCACAAGTGTACGAAGTACGCCAGCATATAATTTCTCCGTCAAGGAGTACACGGCTTTCAGCTTCGTCACTGCGTTTTGCCAAAGGATAGCACTTTTGGCGCCTGTTAAGAATTCAGAACAAGAGTCGCCAGGAGGGTTAATATCATATTGTTTAAAGTCGCCAGGCAAGTTATTTCAATCAAGTACAATTTTGACTTACCGAAGATGGTAGCAGTCATTTGAGAAACATGTTGTTTTAAGCCGGACAACTCTTCAGTCACGGGTTTAAGCTGGGCTTCAGCATCTTCCACTCTTTTCAATAGCATGGCTTTTTCAGTGTCCCAGGCAGCTCTTTCTGCATCAAAGTTGGCCTTGATCTTCTCAATATCCTCCAAGGCAGACTTTAAGCTTAATTCCGCCTTGGCACGTTCAACTTGTTGTGTCTCCAAGCATTACTTTAAGTCGGCTATGTTTGACTCGCCCAAACTTAAAGCTTCCTGTCAAGGGTGGCAACTAATAATGTTATTCAACTAAGTGCTAACGTGATTGATTCAGCAGTTGTGTTTAAGTCCCAAGCACATTGCAGGCAATATCCTTGTCACTTGGGGGCTAATGTACGATGATTTTTTTAATCCATGCTGCAGAAGACCCGACTCATCTTATAAAGATGAGCCGGCCCTTGGGGGCTACAGGCGATTCTTCGAACTGGTCATTTTTTAAAAAGACCCGACTCATCTTATAAAGATAAGCCGGCCCTTGGGGGCTACAGGTAGATCTTCAAATTTATCATTACAAAGACCCGGCTTTTCTCAAAAAGATAAGCCGGCCCTTGGGGGCTACACTTTGGAAGTTTCCATCAGTCTCAAGTAAACTCAATGCTTTCCTATACTTAAGACTTGGGGGCTACATGGATATATATATATATATATACAAGACTAAGTGGGGATAACTTCATTCATACCTCATACTTTTGCTTCATCAGGCTGACTAAGCCAGCTTCCATGTCACGGCTTGTATGAAGGCGGCTTAAATAGCCCACGTGCAACTCGCCTGCACTGAATGATGCATGGCTTTCCAGATCCAGTTTTGTCTTGCCCTTCTCCAATAAAGGAGGTTCTTCCTTGGCCGAGTGCTTGGTTAGCACTGTGGAGACTTCGGGTGCCTTAAAAGCAGACCCAGTAATGGCAATATCATCAACATTTTCATCAACACGGATCTCATCAGTTGACTTGGCAGGGGATGAAGAAGGTTTAGGACTTGGCATGCCAGGGTTACCCGCCAGGTTAGTGTCAACATCCATGCCTTCAGAAACTGTTACCTCAATCTATGGAGGTGGGTCATTTTTCTCATTGTGATGTTCTTCAGGATCATCAGTATGGACCTCAGGGGTTATCAACACTTGTTCTCCTGACTTAGGATTTTTAGGAGCTTTGGAAGAATTGCCAGTCTTTCTCTTCTTCTCCTTGGCCGTGACCCTAGAATCATAATGGAGTATTAGGACATGTATGACAATAAGTTATAAGCAAAAGTAAAGACTTACCCTCGGTTGACGATGAAGGCAGGCAGCTGCGTTTGAGATGAGGTGCCTGAAGACGGTGGTGACTCCTGGTATTTGGAGTCAGAAGGGTTAAGAGGATGTCTTATAAGACCAGCTCTGGGTAAGTACAAGGTTGGACTATGTGGCACCTCAGCAGGCCGCTTACGGGCAGAGGGTTCATGGCTTAACCCAGACATTAAATCGCCTGAGCCGCCACTTCGAGTCTGGCGCCTTAGATCATGCTGAGTTTTCTTCAAAATAAAGTGGGGATCTAAGTGAGCATCTGGGTGAGAAAACTTTACTTTCTGGACAACCCACCGTATCCTTTCTGGAGGCACGGAGTCTGAGCAGGAAGAGATAGGAATTACCTCAGAATCATCAGCCCAGCTATTGGCAACTTCATCCAGAGAACAAGAAGAGTCAGCTAATTCAACAAAGAGTCGCCCAAGAGAATCAAGTTCTACCTCGGATGGGTTATCAATGTCAGCTGACTCGCCTACGAGAGCCAACTCAGCAACGGCAGTAGGCTTGTTCTTTTTTAATTTTGTGCCGGTCCTGGCCTTGGCCACAGCAGTTTTGATTTTTCCACTTCCAAAAAGCAGAGTCGGGCTATGTAATAAGAAAAGATTGACAAGTGAGACACAGAACAGAGTCAAGAACATTTTAAACCGGACATAAGATAGTACTTACAGCTGGGACCGGGTTAAGCTTGAAGAACGGAGGCAGTCCTATCTTGTTGCAATTTTCTTTTGACTCCCCGAGCAAGGAGTTCACAGCTTGAAAGACCTCTTCAGCAGTAAAGTCGTCAGAACTGTATCTTTGAGGGTCATCTGACTCGCCAGAGTAGTTGCACATTAAGCTGGGCCGACGACTTAGGGGAAGAATCTTCCATGAGACCCAGCAATGGGCTAAGTCAACCCCTGTCAACCCATTAGCTAGCAAAGTTGTTATCTTGGGGTAGTGTTGGAGAGCCTCAGTGTGTTCAGTTGGAATAAGCTAGCTTGGCGGGTTAAAATTGATGGGAAGACGATCAACCCGATAACCCGGCAGAGGGTTCTCATTGGCTGGGGCAGTGTTTTTACAGTAGAACCAGGTTTTAACCCATCCCTTGGGGTGGCTCAACAAAACAACGGCAGGAAAGCATCCATCTCGGCGTCTCTAAATTGAGATCCCACCTAGTTCTTGAGTCGGACCGCTAGCACACTCAGTCTGGCGATTCAAGTAGAAGAACTCCTTGAAGAGGGCAACGGTGGGCTCTACTTGCAAATAAACTTCACAAAATATTTGAAAGTGGCAGAGGTTCGTTACTGAGTTTGGGCCTATGTCTTGAGGATGGAGGTTGAAGTAGTGCAAAACATCCCGAAAGAACTTTGACCCGGGCGGTGTGAAGCCCCCTGAGAATATGGTCAGGGAAAACTAACACTTCTCCTTTGCCAGGATTGGGGACATTTTCTCCTTGGCAGAGTCGCCAACCAATTTCTTCTAGAGCTGCTAAGAGGCCTTGATCTACATAATCTTTGAACATTTGCTCAGTGACTAGAGAAGGGCCCCAGTTGCAAAGGGTGGTTTTTGCCAGAGTGAGTCACCTAAAAGATAATATGAAGGCGAGTTATTTCAAAAGGGATATTGACTCATCAAAAATACAAGAATGAGCAGTATAAAGATAAGACGCCTTAAGCTAATGGCGGGTTAACTGAAAGAAACAATTTCTGGAATTTTGGCGAGTTACAAGTACATTGATAAGCCAGCCAAAAAGTGAAGGGTGGGTCAGTTATCTAAAAGTCCAAGATTGCTGAATTCTGCTAAGTATGGGGCAAACAAGTTTCACAATTTACAGTTGTATTTATGAATCTACGAGCAGTGCAAAAACGGAAAATAATTGCTAAACCTAAAGGGTGGCAATGGAAGAACTAGCAAGCAATCTATCGAGCCTAAGGAGAGTGCAAGTTGTCTACAAAAATAAGATGGCATAAAGATTACTACCGCGGTACTTCTATCGTGTTTTGGATCAAATACAGGCTCTGTTCAAAGAATATGATGAACTAGGATGAACGCCGATGAACTCTACGAACTTGGGTAACCTAATGCAGATCTGAGAAAAAAGAGGAGGTGGAACCTGATGGTGGTGACAGAAAGCGGAGGCGCGCCGCTGAACCCTGACGACGATGGAGAGATGTTGCGGCCTCGAGTGAAGAGGGCTGTCGCGGCTCAACTGGTGCGGCGGAGCTTCGGTGGCGACGAGTTTTTGCGAGGAGGACGAAAAAGAGGAGGCGACGGGGTAAAAGTGAAAAAGACGAACTCCCGTGCCTATTTTATAAGTAGAAGAGGAACAGTAAATGACAGGTGCGAAGATCGAGGAGGCGCAATAAATTTCACAACAAAGGGATGCCTCGATTTTTGGAATGACAGATTTTTACAAAGATTCGGTATGACGTCATGAAGGTTTTCCCGAAATTATGAAGGTGACATCATCTTTTTATTATGGCGGGTTACAAAGATTTTTCAAAATTACGGCTGAAGGAAATGAAGAGAAGACTCGCCAAGCAGAAGGTTTAAAGATTGACATGAACAAGTTCAAATCAACCTGGGGCCTAAGTTGGGGATATAACCCGACACTATAACCTGCCCTGATAGGGCAGGGTTAGATTGATGGCGACTTAAGGAGTTGGGCCTTTGAAGAGCCAAGACATACAAGACGCAGCGTTAAGGGGGCGGACCACAAGATGGGCTGGCTTAGGCTTATGGTCAGAAGACAGCCCAGGGATGTAACCCGCCATGTAATGATCTACCTTGCAAAGCAAGGTGACTTAGAGTACGGTTCGGTCATGTATCATAACCTGATCCGGACTCTTGTAAGCCGGCGGCCTCGGCCTGTATATAAAGGCGAGTCCCCGACATAGATTAGAGAGGTGAGAATCAATCGAAAGCTAGGTTAAGCGAGTCCGCTCCCCTGTAATCTATACTCTAGCAATACAACATAAAGCAGGATGTAGGCTTTTACCTCAATCGAGAGGGGCCAAACCTGGGTAAACTCGTATGTCTCGTCCCGCTCAACCCCGACAAGTTAATCACCGTCGCGATGGTTAAGTAGCTGGTGAGGGGCCACTGGTGGATCACTAACCAACCTATACTAAGCATATAGGGTAAGCAGGTTAAAAAATAGGCTATGCATCAGAATAGGAGCAATCAATTACAGTAGCAAAATCTAATGCAAGCATGTGAGAGAATGGAATGGGCGATATAGGAATGATCAAGGGGGTTTTGCTTGCCTGGAAGCTCTTCAGACAGATACGGGCCCTTGAAGGTGAAGTAGTCGATCACCGGATCAACAGCGGTCTCGGGGGTCTACCCGAAAAGAAGTAACGGAGGGGAACACAATAAATAACAGAGCAATCAAAAGTATCACAAAGCATGACATCGTAATACGTTGTGCTAGGGGTGACCTAACGTAGTGCTACACGTTGCAGACAGAGCGGGAAAATATCCGGGAATATTTTCCGGGCTCCGGGCATTTATCGGTCAAACGATCCAGAGGGGAAGGTTCCATGTTTGCAGTGTTGGAGGGGTGTGACAGGTATTTGGATGGCATATTTGGATTCGTCTTATTTTTCTGGTCATTTTTCATATATAAATTATTTTCATCCGAGCTACGGTTGAATTTATATGAATTTTCAAAGTTTTAGCAATATTCTGAAATTTTTAAATTTATTTTAAATTCGAGTTGACCAAGTCAACTTGACTGGTCAAATGTAAAATAGTGCGGGGGGGCCCCACATGGCATAGACTATAACTAAACAAATAAATAAAAACTAACCTAATTAATTGGGCCCACATGTCATCTGTACATAGACTACTAATTAACTACTAACCTAAACTAGCACTTCACCTAAAAAAACTAGCACTAACAGGGGCCGCTACACATTCAACACACACACGACACACCACACACACACAGCACGCCCACACCTGCTCGGCCATGGCCAGGGGCGGCCACACACTCAACACAGACACACACACACACACACACACAGCACGCACACACCACACACTCGTCTAGCCGTGGCTAGCGCCAGAGCAGCGGCGGACAATAGCCAAGCGCAGCAGCAAGCATCAGCTAAGAGTAGCAGCAGTCAGCGGCAACATGAGTAGTGCAGTTAGCAGCGGCAAGAAGCAGCAGTATGAGCGGCAGCAGCACATGAGCGGCAGCAGCACATGAGCAGCAGCAGTACCTAGCAGCGGCTATCAGCAGCAGCACAGCAGCTACACAGCCAGCAGAGCAGCAGTAGCAAGCAGCTGCAGGGGCAGGCATGCACGAGGGAACGCGGCCTGTTAGCAGGGGCGCGCGGGAGTGCTGCCACGGGCGCGCGCGGACACGGTGAGTGCGCGGCCACGGCGAGCTTCGGCCACGGCGGAACAGCGACAAAACGGAGGGGGAACGAGGGGAATGGGAGTGGCGCTCATGGGGGGAGGCGGAGGACGCGGCCGGCGTGGCGGAGGAGCTCCGATGAGGTAGATCGGGTGAAGGGCAGCGGCGGCCGTAGGCGAGGAAGATGAGTCGATCCCGGCAATGTATGCTTCCCCGCTCGAACCGTTAGCACTAGTCGAAGGAGACGTCCATGGCGCAGGTCCTAGACATCTTTTCAGACACTGGGGAAGTCGGTGGCCGCGACGACGACGACGACCATGGCGACGGTAGATCGGCTGCGGGCTGTGGGGAAGGGAGGAACCGAGAGGGAGAGGGGCAAGTGGGTTAGGGTTTGAGGGAGGGAGTGAGAGGGGGCAGGGGTGTCTTCTAGGGCGTCGGGGTCATGGCGTGGCAGATGGTTGCCACCACGGCCATGACATCGTGGATGGCTGCCACGCCCCTGCTCCCGTACTTTTTTTTAGACAATCTGGCGAAGCTTTATTCAAGTTGTCATAATGTTTACACGGATAAAACCAAGATCACCGAGGTGACCTAACAAAACATGGCGGCCCACCCCTAACTACAAACCTCGCTTCGCTAGATTGTGAGCCTCGAAATTTGAGCTCCTGTACTCATGGACAAAGTTGCAAGAACTAAAAGAACTATGATCTATTATTTCATGTATGATAGCTCCATAGCTAGCCATGTTCTGATGCTTGATGTCGTCCACCACCAGCTTGCAATCGGAGGCCACATGAATTCTTTGCAGGTTTAGATCATCGGCGAGGGCTAGAGCCTCCCGAACCACCAAGGCTTCCAGAGATGAAGGATCATTGACCCCTCTAATCAGCATTGACGAGGCACCTTGGAATTTACCTTCGTGATCACGACATATGGCAGCAACAGCCCCTCGCCCCCGGTTCCTGGCCACCGCGGCATCAACGTTAATCTTAAAAAATAGCTCTGGTGGCTGTATCCAGTGAGCTGGGCGCGCTACTAATTCCCTCACTACATTCTCCCTTGGCATAGCAATGGCTTCCAGATCAGCGATGTAAGATTGTATGAACATATTTGTTGACGCCGGACTTTAGAACAGCTCCTCATAGATAGCTTTTCTCCTTGACCTCCACACTGCCCAGAGTGTTACCACCAAGAGCACAAATTCCTTCTGTGATAGATCATCAGATAACTCAAACAGCAAGTTCTTAGCATTGGTGTTTTGGTTCAAGTTCATCTTCTCCACCATGCACTCATCAGATAGCGCCCCTGCTCCTGTACTGTAGCAAAGGGGTAAGTGGGAGAGTGGGCTGGGCCAACTTCTACTGTAAATGTGCCAGAATGCATAGTATGCTTCCCTTTATTCTTTTCCTGTTTCTCTGTAAATACTCCAGCCAGGATTTAGCAATTAAACAAGCCTTCAAGTGAATTTTCAAAAAATGTGTAGCTTTGCTCATAAATAGTATTGCATTATTTGGCACTGTCACAAAAAGTTTGGGGCCCATTGGAGTTGTCTAACCATTTTTTAAAAATTTGAAAATGCCAAATTAAATACTACTGGACCACTCAATAATTTCCAGGGGAATTTTGGGAGTCCAAAAGAAGTTGGTTCGATCATGAAAATTAGCTAGTGAATATTTGCAATATTATGAACATTTTTGTTTTACTGTTTGAAGAAATAATTTATTTGACTTTATTTTAAATTTGAATTTGAGTTTGATTTTTATCCATGGGTAATTAAGCTTAATAAATATGGTGGCATGCAATCATTAGGTCAGGATTACTGTAGCATGACACCGGGGGTGTTACAAATCTCCTCCACTACAAGAAATCTCGTCCCGAGATTTTAAGGGGTGTGTAAAGGGGAAAGTTCTGGTTACGAAATTCTAACGAGTCTTCTTGGACGTGGTTACTCTTCTTGAAGAGGTTGATCCATAGCGTGGATATCTTCATTTCTCTGCATCAATGCATCATGATGAACTTGTCGTCCTTCCTTCAGGATCTTCACCGTACTTACGAAAGGATAAGAGGGGAAACCTTATAAGGACGGGTTTTAACAAGATTGAGCATCGGAAGGTTAACTCGGGGAAGAAGCATAAAGTATCTCTCGAGTTGATTACATGTAATACCTCGAGAGTATTATAAGAGGGTATGAAGTTTCAAATGAGTAAGCAATCGTTCGATGCCTGAAGTAGAGTGTGAAGGGGGTTCAGAGCATTGGAACAAGTAGTGTGGCTGAAACCAGAATAGATCATCTCTAGGAAGGTGGCTCGTCACAACTAGAAAAAAGGCTGTTAGTGGCGCACCTATTTTGGCTACTAATGGCGCACTATAGGTGCGCCACTATTATCACGCCACTACTAATAAATAGAAATGGCGCACACCTGGTGCGCCACTGTTAATCTACATAACAGTGGCGCACCACCTGGTGCGCCATTACTATCTCAGGTAGTAATGACGCACCACATGTGCGCCATTACTACCTTTTCAGGTGCGCCACTGGTAACTTTTTTTATTATTTTTTGTCGATTTTTTTTGTGAATTTGGAAGCGGGAAAATAGTAATGGTGCACATTCTAACCCCCACGGTGCGCCACTACTATTTTGAATTTTGAATCTGGATCTGGATCGCGATTTTTTTGCCCTTTTTTGCTCATTTTTTTGCTCGTTTTTTTGCATGATATTTTTTCAAATTTTGTTCTCGTTTTTGGATCTTGTACGTTCTTTTGCCGGAGAGGAGTTCGCCGGAGAGGAGGGCCGAGGAGAGACCGTGAGGAGGAGAGGAGGGAGGAGGAGGAGGTCACCGGAGAGGAGCTCGCCTACATCGTCGGAGAGGAGGAGGAGGAGGTCACCGGAGAGGAGCTCGCCTACATCGCGGAGAGGAGGAGGTCGCCGGAGAGGAGTTCACCGGAGAGGAGGGAGGAGAGAGGAGAAACCGTGAGGGGAGGGGAGGAGAGGAGCTCACCGGGAGGAGGGAGAGCAGATCACCGGAGAGGAGGGAGGAGGAGCTCACCGGAGAGGAGGAGGAAAACGTGAGGGGAGGGAGGAGGAGGTCGCCGGAGAGGAGGAGGAGGTCGCCGGAGAGGAGTGGGGGAGGTCACCGGAGAGGAGGAGGAGGAGGTCGCCGAAGAGGAGGAGGGGAGTATGGTGCAGGAGAGGAGGGGAGATGGAGTGGAGGAGAGGAGGAGATGGAGTGGAGGAGAGGTGGAGTGGAGGAGAAAAATGAAGAGGTAAGGAGGAGAGGACCCCGCCCGGCCATATATACGGCATAGTAATGGCGCACCGTGGGCAGGTGCGCCATTACTATCTTTTTCTTTATTTTTTTGATTTATTTTGAATTTTGAAGGCGGGAAGATAGTAATGGCGCACCTTGGGCAAGTGCGCCATTACTAACTTTTTTTATTTTTTTATATAGTTTGAATTTTGAAGGCGGGAAGATAGTAATGGCGCACCATGGGCAGGTGCGCCATTACTGAGTTTGATTTTTTTTTATTTTTTTGCCTCTCCAGATCTTGAAAGGCCCGTAACTTTTTTTCTGTTAGGTTTTTGAGGATTCTAAGAATCTTCAACGGGGTTCCCCCCGTTGAATTCAGATATAACTTTTCGAGTAGATGATTTTTCATATAAAAAACTTTTTCATCGGAGTTCGTATGCAAAAGTTATGCCCATTTTACAAATTCTCGAGAGATTTTGCAAAAAAGTCGAAAATTCATGTTTGTAAATTTTGCTAACAACTAGACCACATATCACATGGGAATCTTATTTTCTTTTATTTTTTTGACATTTCTATCATTTTCTTTTATTTTTTTTAAACTGAAAAGGCGGTCCACAGGGGGGGGTGCATTTGGTGAATTTTTTGGCCACCTCAGAAAGTTAGTAATGGCACACCTTTACAAAGTGCGCCATTACTATGTCAACTTACTAATGGCGCACCTATACAAAGTGCGCCATTACTATGTCCAGGATTGGGTCAAACCTTGGTCAAACATAGTAATGGCGCACTTTTCTCCTGGTGCGCCATTACTGTTTAGGTTACTAATGGCGCACCTACACATGGTGCGCCATTACTATTTTGTAATGGCACACCACGTGTACAGTGCGCCATTAGTGTCCATATTATCTATAGCCATTTTTCTAGTAGTGCGTGATCTACATACGAAGCCAAGCGTGATGAATAACTTTAGAAACAGGGGTGTACAGGAGAGTCGGGTTTCGATCCTGTGGAACTATGGGTTATGGGCCCACCATGTGGGTTAAAAGTAGGAAGGACACTGACATCTTGCTAGCAAGGCATGTCAGAGGATAGCCGATTAGTTATGTTGGCTACAACGTTGGCACCAAGGGCGATGGACGAAGAGAACCATTTTCCTGCTCGCAAGGCAAGGCGGACCAGTAGGCAAAGTTCTCGGCCATCGGTGGCTACCGGAATCTCACCATCAATATTAACAGGGTTATTCTGAACAAGTTGGACATCGAGATGTTTACCTAAGCAGGGAAATATTATCGCTTATATCATATAGATCACAAGAAAGGTTAAACAAAACAATGGAAAGGAAAATGTGATTCTCCGATTAAACAGAACAATGGAAAGGAAAATGTGTATACACAAGTATCAAGAGTATATCTTTCCCATCCATGACAGGACAGCAAGTAGACAACCAATTAGGTAAAGGGGCGAGGGATTTCATGATGTTACCATACAACGGTGTTTGGATAATCGATTAAGAAACATATAGCATTGCGCTCCCAATGTTCCTTGTTGATGTTTGAGTACCACACTCATGCTTAGCATCGACATGGTCAGCATGTAAAGGTCGGACTTCGGAAAACACAAAAGGATCCAGCAGGAACTGCTAGAACAGCTCATACAATTTCATCATGGAAAAGATGAGGATGTGGCCGATGGGCTCAGCAACAACTCACCGTGATTTCCATAAACATGGATTCCCAAAATTAAGTGAGCAAGGTGATAATATTGGACATTCCGAGGTATATAATGAGGTATGTTCGAGGAGATATTCCATAATTAAACATTGAACGAAAATGCACCTGGAAATATGGACCAAGTAGCACGATCAATGTTAGAATGGTGATTCAATAACCAAAAGGCTTAGAATTAAACTATCGACCATTCACTTCAAAGCAATAGGGTTGCCAGAAGTTTTGAATTCAAACATCATAGTTCAATTGTCGGTATTCCGGCTAGAAACAACACGGGGACCAAGAAATAAATGGAGATGATGAGAAGTATTACTATATCAAGAATTCTTAAGAGGTGGAGCAATTCTCACAACATCCTTGACATAAAAGATGGTAATACTCCAAGGTAGAACATAACGTAAGCTAGATAGCTAGGAGCTCAATGGTACAACACAAAACATGAACACGTTTGCGTCGGGAGGAAGGCAAGGATGTTGTCGAGGACAACAGAGGGACAAGGATGGTATTTCTCATCATGAATTCGATTGATATCCTCGAAAAGCTCAAAATGTTGTTGATGATCACGACACATTTGTTGAGAGGTTTCATGAAGATGTAATCGATCGGCGATGACATCAAGTCAAAGAAATGATGAACCGAAAGGTTATTGGAACCACGAGTACGACACAAACTGGAAATCAAACTTGCTATTCAAGGCGAAATGATATGACGAGGAAGATCGATGTAAGCTTAGCTCATCATCAAAAAATTTGCTCCGGGAAGAAGGACCAGGTAGCACAGTTAAAATTTAGCACGATAATGATATAGCCGATCAGGCTAGGAATGACTTGAAGGATTATTAAACTCATAAGGAATGAAAATTACTTAGAGTTATTGAATCGAAGTGCGGAATCGATTCACTTATCGGTGTTCTCGAGTGACTAATAACTCAGAACCCGGGGGAAATCTGAAATCGGTGAGAAGCAATACTAAATGAAGACTCATAGGAAGCAACACAGTTCTTTGATATTCTTGAGATGCCGGAAGGTAACACTCGAAGGAAAATCAAAATAGAGGTTGAGGAGATGTATTGATCTGCAGAAGACAAGTCCTTTAACTTGTCTGAGAAATGGAATCAAGGAGAAAATATAGTCGGAACCACGATTACAAAGGATCAATTCACCGATACTAGATGATATTATATCAAGGAAATAGTTATTATTACTAGAAGCTTCCATGATAGGATCTACATCGCGTCCATGGGCATGAACACAAAGTTCAAGGTCGACTCCCACTTCTCCAATGCATATTCTTTCCTTCACTTCTCACTTTCGACGAAGTTGTACTGTTGAAATTTTATCTGGCATAACACCAGTAGAGTATGACCCGTAGAAGTTTCCGGGTTCACGTAGATTAGAAAAGGCATAGGTTCAACCCATTGGGGCATCTTAGGAACATATACCACAATCTTCAGGAGTAATTAGCACAAGCTCAAAAGCATAGTATGGTTGACAAAAGCAGAGGATACAATTTACCAAAGGCATTATGTATCTGAGGAAAGGCTCACAAGGTTATTGAATACGGTGGACGTTGTCGGATAAAATCCAACAAAGGACCTGGTGGTCCACAAGGGATTTGATGTGAGCATCAGTGCTCAACCAGAAGAAGAAAGAATGCAAGGAGATCAGATTATAGAAAGAACTGACTAATTCAAGATCAAATGCAGAGGAATTATGATTTCCAAATCGGGGGATCAGAAGCAGAGGCTCTGATCAAAGACAAGTAAGTTGAAAAGACATAGGTCGACAATCAATCAAGGTTTGATTTGCCGAGAACTAGCCCATGTCCGGAGTGACGTCTGAGCCAGAAGGATAAATAACTACCAGGAAATAACTAATGATTGTGTGCATTCACGCATATGTTGAATCAATAGGGTAAGAATGACAATCGCAAATGAGTTTAATGAATATTGCTAGACATATGGAATTAACCATAATGCAAGCAGGTAAGGAAGAACAAGAGCAATAGGCTACTGAGGATTTTCAGAAGATAGAATAGTATTCCAAAGAATTTTGTGAGTCACATGAACAACTAGGGATGAACGGATACTTGGTAAGCGCGAGGAATTATCAAAGGATTCTCGGGACAACGGAGAGTATTTCGGGGCATCTTGTAATAACAAGATCAACAGGATTGAATGTAAGAATGCCAAGTGTATGAAGTTATCCCTAAGGATATAACAGTGGTGGGGAATTTCCAAAGGCGGTGGGCAAAAGGGTCTCGAAAAAACATCGAAGAGTATCTTCGGAACCTTCTGGTAAGCAGGAAATCATCTAGAATGAAGGGCTCTCCGGGAGGAAGTATTTACGAGAACCTAGAGTTAGAGTTAGTAAAATCATTTAACCTGAATAGAAAAGAGATCAGAGTCCCAGAGTAAAGGCGAGGAATAAAAGATCTTAATACCACCCATTTGTGATGTGGGCCCGTAAGCCACACATCAATGTTAGTAAAAGTTTTCCAAGGACTAGACTCAACTTCGGCCAAGGAGTTGGAAAGGGGGTTCCTACAGGTAGTCGGCTCTGATACCAACTTATGACGCCCCCGATTCAATCGTACACTAATCATACACGCAAATGTGTATGATCAAGATTAGGGACTCACGGGAAGATATCACAACACAACTGTAGACACAAACTAAAGTCATACAAGCTTTATATTACAAGCCAGGGGCCTCGAGGGCTCGAATACATAAGCTCGGGTACACAAGAGTCAGCGAAAGCAACAATATCTGAGTACATACATAAATTAAACAAGACTGCCTTAAGAAGGCTAGCACAAAAGCAACAACGATCGAAAAGGCAAGGCCTCCTGCCTGGGAGCCTCCTAATTACTCCTGGTCATCGGCGGCCTCCACGTAGTAGTAGGCACCCTCGGGGTAGTAGTAGTCGTCGGCTGTGGCATCTGGCTCCTGGGATCCATCATCTGATCGTAGCAATCGAGTATAGAGAAAAAAAGGGGTAGCAAAGCAACCGTGAGTAGTCATCCAAAGTACTCGCAAGACTTACATCAGATCTAAGCTAAGTATGCATCAGTATCAAAGGAATGGGTTGTATCTTTGGACTAAACTGCAGAATGCGAGAATAGAGAGAAAGGCGTAGCCTATCAAAGACTAGCATCGTCAAGCATCTTGCAGCATCTAGAAGAGTATAGAATAGCATATTATTATAAATAAGTATGTTGTAGCATTCGCGCACAGAGATCCTTTCTCGACTCCCTGCGAGAAAGCAATCCCGGAGCCGTCATATCCATTTCATGCCACAGCATCCAGTTCTAGTTGTATCGATCGGGATACAACTCCGAGTGTCCGTTACCGTGGACACGGCTATTAGAATAGATATACTTCCCTGAAGGGTGCACCAACTTACCCAACATGCTCGATCAACTCCGGCCGGACACACCATTCGGTCATGACCGGTGATGCGGAGCATCCTACGGGCATCACCATGTCAAGAGTCCATTTGGCAAGTGACACGTGCCACATCTACTTCACATACGTAAAGGTGAATCATCTCCTTTACACGTGTCGACTTGTACACTTCGTGTATGGTATACTAATTGACCCCTCTCTCGTGTGCATACATAGGTGTTAGCAGAGCTACACATTCATCGAGGAGGAGTCCAAGCTCAGGAGAACAACTACACCATCCAAGTGGGAAGCCTGGAAGCGGAGAACGAACCGTCAAAGAAGAAGGCAGAAGCTCCCAGGCGACCCATGCACACGGGCCTCCCCAACCCCGTGTCCATGGGCCTCCCAGGCTGCACGGTCCTGAAGACCCTGTCCGCACGGGCGTGTACCGTGCCCACGGGACCCCCGTGTCCATGGGCCTCACAGACCCCGTGTGCATAGGCTAATGCGTCAGGTCTCTGGAGACCCCGTGCGCACGGACTCCACTTACCCCGTGCACACGGGGCCCCCTGTGTGTAACTGTGGGCTTTGACCCATGTATCCCCATTTCGTCCCTCCTTATCCCTTCATGTCTTGGACCTATATATACTCCTCCTCATCCTCCATTTAGACATAGCTAAGAATAGATCTAGACATTAGAGCTTAGCTCATGTATCTCCCCTTGTGGGATTCCTCTCTCTCGAGAGAGAGAAGACTCCATTAGAGTTCAAGGCCTCCATTGGAGAAGATTCTTAGGGATTGATCAAGACCTCATCTCCTTCATAGGATTTGGGATGAACTTTACCATCTATCTTGTTTCCCTTTGATTGTTCTTGTACCTTGTGAATCTCATGTGTTTGTTGGTCTAGTGGATGTGTGATTGAACTTGTTCTTGAGTGTTCCTCTTGTGATTTTCCCCTTTTGTTCCTCGTGTTCTTCACGTTTTTCGTAGATCCCCCTCCAATTCGTGAAAGTTCTCCACTTAGGTTCTCCACCCTACAACATCTTGGATCAGAGCTTAGGTTCTCACGAATTTGGAGTCTCCACTTTTTGTTTTCTAGCCCAATTTTGCTTGTTCTTGCCCAATTTCGAAAATTCCCCACAAAAAGAGCCATACCAATTTTTTTGTGATTTGATGTTCCTTGTGAGTTTTTGTTGATTTTGATCCATGGATCTGGTGTTTAGCAAGTGGATCCACCTTCTATTGCATCCCCGTAGCCTAATTTTTCTTTATCCCTCTCGAATTTGACCTAGAAATTGCGAAATTTCCACCACCCCCGTGCCCACGGGCCCCAGACCCCGTGCGCACGCCCCCCGCAAAGTTCCTGGACACCCCGTGCCCACGGGCCTAAGACCCCGTTCGCACAACCCTCCCAGACCAGCCAGCACCGCTTCACGTTTTCGGCCATGTCTCCCACTTCCAAACTCCGATTTTGGTGTTCTTTGGCTTGTTGAAAAGCTAGCGATGTGCCCAAGCTGCTCATCTTGGTTTTACCACCATTTGAATCCATCAAAATTTTGCATTTTTGCAGCTTCTGCATAGGCCCTCCGCCATAACTTCCGCACCACCACATAGAACTTTCGCAACCAACCCCATTTTGGTTCTTATTGCCTTTGTGGTTGTTTGAGTTGTGATTTGAGTCTCCTAAGGTGTTTTGGCTACTTAGGGATGGTTACATCTTCATCCACCACTGGTGACTTGTGTCGTTCTATCTACTACGAGCTTCCGCATCGACGACGACCATCCATCCTTTGAGACCATCTTCAACTGGAAGCAAGGCCGGTTACCCTCGACTTCGTGAAAGGTTAAGTGTGACGAAGGTATCCATTCCTTCATAAACTTTTACTTCCTTGCCATTACATCTTGATATCCCCATCATCTTTGCGCATACCTTCATACCTATTGAGAGTAGCTATCTGAGTATTTCCGGGCTTCGTGAAAACTTGTGCACCATAGTGATACGATATCATATTGTTGCATCATTGGATATATCATATAGTGCAATTGCTTGCTCCCGTGCATATCTTGCGATACTTATCTCATGTGATTGGTTGAGGCTTTATAAGAAAAGTGGAAAGGAAGATAAGAGCAAAAAAAGGAAAAAAAGCTTTTAAGCAAGAGAAAGAAAGATCATAAGCTTATACGCAAGAGAGAGTTGAGCATGAAAAGAGATACTTGTGCATGAGGATACATGGAATAGGAAACATTTAGCTTGCATACATATAGGTTGGTGCCAAGTGGTGAATCATGCCCAAGTGTGCAATCAAGCTAGTGCTCTCCTAGTGTTTGTGCAACACGAGCTTAGTCTTCGTTAGGCAATTTTTGTATTGCTCATCCCTATAGTTGCACAAGCCCAATTATCCCATCGTGTGTGTTTCTTTATTGCACTCCTCTATATTTGTGATCACTTGCTTTGCATTTTGAGTCCTTTGGATTTATTTCAACATTTACAATTCTTGGACTTCAATTTGCATGAATTTGTGCCACTTGTCCTAACCAAGCCACTCGATAAGCTTTACTTTGTAGGTGTGAGTGAACAAGTCCGGTACCAATTCCACTATTCTTTCATTTCACATTGAGTGACACGGGATACATCCTCAACTTTGGGAAAAGGTAGCTTGGTATTGTTTATCTCATTTCCTACTCACCTTTGCTCGAGTCATGTGATGGATAGGAAAAGCACATCATCTCCGGTCTACAACCATGACGACGAGTTCGATGCCATGAAGAACTTCATCGACGCCAAGATGGAAAAGCACATGGAGGAGCTCAAGGTCCTCATCAACAACCGCAAGAGGTCTTCCTCATCTTTGAGAAGATGCTTAAGTGCAAAGACTCCCGAGCTACGATCTCCGGCAAGTACATACAAGCATCGACTCCGACAAGACCATGAGGTGCAACCTTCTAGACGAGAGTTGGCTTCTCTGCCTGTCACGCCCAATATGCAATCCTATCCGAGAGGAACTCGAAGGTCCCACCAAGGATAGAGCCGCATATTGAAGACGCTTTCGCAAGGTGGATATCATTACATCGTACCATATACAACTCAAATGGGGATACATACAAAGGCATACAAACTCCACATGAATACATGAAACATCATACAGAAGAGGGGCATCCGACTACGGATGAAAATCAAATGTAAAACAAGAACGACATCCACCCTACTAGCCCAGGCTGCCGACCAGGAACCTATCCCTCGATCGAAGAAGAAGAAGCAGAAGAAGAACTCCAAAACAATCAAGCAAACATCGCCCTCGCGTCAAATCATCGCATTACCTGTACCTGCAACTGTTGTTGTAGTAATCTGTGAGCCACAAGGACTCAGCAATCCCACTACCATGGGTATCAAGACTAACAAATCTTAATGGGTAGGGAAAGGATAAGTGGTGAGGTTGCAACAAGCGATTAAGCATTTGTATGGTGGCTAACTTACGAGTTCAAGAGTAAGAATAGAGGCTACACATAGCGGTCACAAACTAGTAATGATCAATAAGTGATCCTGGACTACTTACGAGTCAAACATAACCCTACTGTGTTCTCTTCTCGAACTCATTAGAAAAGGGAAGGTCACGATTACGCACGCGGTTGGTGTATTTTAATTCGGATCTGGTGTCAAGTACTCTACAACTGAATATTAAAAATTTCCATCTGCCACATAACCGCGGGCACGGCTTTCGGGAAGATTAAACCCTACAGGGGTGTCGCAACTTAGTCCATCACAAACTCTCATGATCCACGGAGGAAAATCCTCCATCCCGGAACAACCCGATCAAGCTCGGAATCCCGATTCACAAGACATTTCGACAATGGTAAAAAAAACCAGCAAGATCTCCCGGCGTGTCGACACCCTGATGGGAGTCGCACATATCTTGTTCTCAGGACATGACCGGATGAGCTAAGTGTACAGTAATTGACGCACCGAGTTGCCCCGGGTAGCCCGCACGGTGCTCTAGTTTGGACCAGCACCAACAGCACTGGCCCCCTGTATTATGTGGAATTAAGAATCCTCGGGGACGCGGCCCCCTGTGCAAATTAATTAATTATCAGTATTATTATGTTGGCAAATGTTAAAACCAAAGTTGGGGCTTGCTGGAAGAGTTTTATTCAAAGCGAACTGTCAAGGGGGGCCCATAAACCCCGACCATGTTAGGAACGCAAAATCAAGGAACATAACACCGGTATGACAGAAACTAGGGCGGCAAGAGTGGAACAAAACACGAGGCGAAAGGCCGAGCCTTCCACCCTTTACCAAGTATATATGTGCATTAATTAAATAAGAGATATTGTGATATCCCATGATATCCATGTCCCAACATGGAACAATCTGCAACTGCACCTGCACCTAGCAACGCTATAAGAGGGGCTGAGCAAGCGGTAACATAGCCAAACAACGGTTTGCTAGGATGGTGGAAATGTTAGAGGCTTATCATGGCAATTTGGGAGGCTTGATAAACAAGTGGTAGGTAGCGCGACATGGCGATAGCATCGAGACAACTAGCAAAGCAAAGATAGTAGTGGTATCCAGGGTAATGATCATCTTGCCTGAAATCCCGCTAGGAAGAATACCGAGTCCATGAGGAAGATGAACGGGCGTAGACGAACCAAGCGTAGACAAACGAATCCTCACAATCGCAACGAAACCGGGACTATCAAGAAGAAGCACAACCGGAAAGAAGCAAACAACCTAGTAAACACACAACACATAAATATGGCCTGAAGCACAAGCAAGTATGATGCATGACAAGGCTACATGATGCTACTCATGGCAAGAGATGATGCATACAAGAACCCCACATCAAAGCAAGTTTAAATGAGGCCGGAAACAAACATATAACAATTCCGGAATCACCCCATATGCAAATTTCGAAATTGGACCAGATCTGAATAACACATTATGTTCAAGTTGTTAAATAGCAAGTTAAGATGCACCATGATGATCTGCACGGTTTTCTAGTCAAGTTACATATAAGGTTCATTTAATTCGGAGCTACGGCCTAGAAGATATGAGCAAAACAAGTTAAACATGGCATTGATGCAAAATACATTCAAACATCAAGCACACATACTCAAATCAAGGATGCAACATGACATGATGAAACTACATGCAAAATCAAGCAAGTTTCATATAGATCATGCTCCAAACGGAGCCACAGTTCAACACATACACACGGAACAAGTTTAAATAACAAACTGTCCAAAACAGCAACTGGGCATCTTGCAAGCATCATAACAACAAGCTACAAGAACAAGATTGACACAAACATGATATGCACTTGAAGTACAGATTACATACTTCAAATATCTATAAGGTTCAGGTTCATAGGCATCAAGATTAATCCTATATGATCCATGCAAAAAGCAACTTTATAACACAGATTAGAACTTAGTGAAAAACAGGGCATACATGTGAGCAGAGTTAACATGATGACATGTTGGAGGCATGAAACAAACATGCTACAGTGAAATATCATGGCAAACAAAAGCATGGCATGAAAGTATAGGTTATACATGGCAATTCATGCTTACTAAACATGTTCAAAAAACCTCCAGATCAATGGCATTCATCAAGACAAGTTTGCAAGTTATAATAGATTCTCGGACTTCAGAGAAAAACAGTTTGGCAGTAAACAGATTCATGATACATACTTAGAGGCAATAAAAGTATATGCTACAGGAACTATTCATGGCAACAAATAGCATGGCAAGCATGTACTAAACACCCTTAGCAAAACATCCTCACTGAACATGTTCGAGAAATCCTTAGATATGATGATAGTATCAATGCAAAATGGCAAGTCATATAAGCAGTTTCAGACTGGAAAAAATAAACAGGGCATGGTAAAACAGATTCAAGTAGACATGTTTGCAAGCTTGTTGCACTCACTACAATGCATTTCATGGCATGAAACAAATCTAGCAGTAAGATGGCATGATGAAGAACATGTTCATATGCAAAACTTCCTCATAGCATAAATGGTATTAAATGCACAAGAATGACAAAATGCCACATGCTGCAAATATAACATGAACACAAACTTGCTCAAAAACTAAAACTAATGACACCACTGGATTAGGTGGATTTTTCTAGCCCAAAAACATATATAATATGTGGGGGTTACTGTAGAAAAATGCTCACAAATGCATTAAGTGAAATATTGCCAGAAATGGAAGATAGACAGAAAAGGAAAATGCCAGATTTGGAATGTCCTCAAATGGACTTGCCCGAAATGGAAAGATGCCACTTTCCAGAATTGGAATATGCTGGATTTTTGAATAAAAGAAAAGAAGGAAAAAGGGTGAGGGGATGACAGGTGGGACTTGGCCCCTGTGTGGCTGACGAGTGGGACCTGCTGTTTCAAAACAGAGCAAGCAGAGGAGCTACCGGCCGGCGACGGGCACGGCGGTGGGGCTCGCCGGAGTTGCCTTCGGTGGCCAAACGGAGCGGCGGAGGGGTGCTATGGGGTCACCTGACGATCCCGCACTCGCGGGTGCCACTAGCTGCACCGGACGACGACAAAGTCGACGCCGGCGACGAGCAACAGAGGCGGCAACGGTTAAGATGAATGCGACGTGGCGATGGCTTAAGCGAGCTACTGAATGTCTGGATCCTGCCTACGTGATGCGGCGAGCATGACGGGCATGCGCGGATGAGCTAAGGAGGTTGGAGCACTCGCCGGAGACGAGGTACGACGGCGGCGAGCTCGGCCAACATGGCAAACTGCAACAGAGCATGCAAACGAGGGGGAAAAGAGCATGGGGAGGCGTGCATGCTCACCATGAACACGCTCACGTGCTCGGCTCGGCGAGAGGTGGTCGGAGTTGGCGATGGCTGCGGTCGAACACATACGGCGGCCGGAGTCGAAGACGAGGAAGAAGAGGTCGTTGCAGGGGCTTCGGCTCCACATAGTCGACAACGGGGACATAGTCGACGACAGGGAAGAAGATGGACAGGATTGGCGAGGCGTAGGACTATCGGGTGCACGCCGGCAACGAGCTCATGCGCTCAGATGCACTCAGGACACGGAGGAAGCGGCGGATCTGGTGGTCTACTTGCCTGGCGGCGGCGGCGAGAGGGAAGAGGGAACCCTAGAGAGGCAGTGGGCATGGAGAGGGATTAAGTAGGGGGCTAGGGCGACGGGTGGAGCACGGCATCGACATGGCCGTGGCCATGTGCGTGCGTGGCGAGGGGGGGCCGAGGTAGGGGAATGGTGGGTGAGAGGCTACAGTAGTCGCTGACGGGTGGGGCCGACACGGCGACGTGGTAGGTAGCTAGCGGGGGTAGGCAGGTGTGCGGGTGAGAAAAGGCAGGGAGGCGTGCGCGAGGCAGTCGGGCTGGGCTACTGGCGCGCTGCTAGGCCACGGCTAGTGGGCTGCACCTGCTGGGTTGCTACTGCTGCCCTTCCATTTCTTCAAACAAAAACCAAAGAGCAAAATGCACAGGGGGGAGGGAGAGGTGCATGAGAGATATGAAAATATCCTCATGACCCTGGATTTATGTCCTATTTGATAAAATTGGTTTGGACATTTTTAGAGGTAGAAAAATAAAACAAGTTTGAATTAAATTCAAACTTGGGCCATTTTTGAACCTAACCATATCAACTCCAAATAAGGTTAATTTTGGCAGAGAGGGTGTGGGCATGGAGTAAGATTATCAGGAAATAAATGAACATTAATGGAGGAGGGAATAATGTCACTTGCGAAAAACATGAAAGAAGAAGGAAGGGAGAGGTGATGATGCATGGCCATGGTTTGGGAGAGAGATGGCAAGGGGTGATGCACACACATCAACTAGAGCAACACACAACATATATAAGGGGCAATGCACAAGATGATCATGGCAACAACATAATGCAATATGACAATGAGATGGGCATGGCAATGCAATATCACCAATGATGAACATGATGCAAGAAGAGAAAATATGGCAAGGCACTCAACATGGTCATGACAATAAACAACTGAAACACATGGCAACAACGAAAACAAATGGAAGGCAACTAGATCATCGGTCTTGGGGCGTCACACTGCCACCCCCTTGCACACGGGCCTACGACCCTCATGCACACGGGACCCCATGCACACGGCCTCCAACACCCCCATGCGCACGGGCCATACAGGACAGCGGCATCGACCCCAAGGCCGCGGCTTCTTCAGCAACATTGTCATCTTCGCCAAGTGACTTCAAGGCATCTGCGCCTTCGGACGTACGACATCTTCGCCTACTCCACGAGCTCAAGTCCACTACTTCCACGAGCTACTTTGACTTCACCGATGATGATGAGATTCCATTCTTTGGGACTCATGACCCCGAAGAATACGTCGAGTGGGAGCGCAAGATGGACGACTAGATCAAGCTACACCAAGTCCCCTTCGAAGATCAAGTGAAGTGCGCCACAAGTACCTTCCATGACTACGCATCTACATGGTGGCTTCACACACCTTCGAAGAGCTTCAACATGAGTTGGCCCAAGACAAAGAAAGTGATGCGGCGAGAATTTGTGCCTTCCGCCTACACGAAACATCTTCAACACCAATTGGAGAACACCATACAAGCATCCAAGTCCCTCGACGAGTACTTCTTGGAGATGAAGAAAGCCTTGCGACGAGCCGGTGTGGACGACTCCATTTGGATGAAGTTCCACTTCACGATGGGATTGAACAACGACATCGTCAAGACTATCTTCCTCAACAACTATGAGTCCCTCGACAACCTCTACATTGGTGCTCTCAAGGCGGAGCAAGAACTCAAGAAAGCCAAGTCTACTCGACCCTGAGCTCACTTCACGACGACCACACTCCAAGATGGCGAGCATGAGCCGAGTACCACCGAGATGTCCAAACCCGATGAGCTCCAAGACGATGTTTCCAAGTTCGACTTCACCGCCATCCCTCTTTGTGGCATTGATGATGCCGAGTATACCATGACTCTTTTTCAAGACGGTGCAACGACGAGTACGACGACGGAGCAACTCAAGGACCAAGATTTGGAGGCGAGCGACATGGTGGAGAGCAAGGATGAGAGTGATGATGTGCCATCTTCGGCCTTCATCCACGACGACTACGAGATGGTTGAGCATGGGATTTTCCCTTTGACCACGGCGATGTATGATGACTTTAGTGACTTTTGCCACCATATTGAGAGTGAGAGTGACTTCGCCACTCGCCCCATATATGATGAGCTGCCCCAATTCACATGTGAGGAGAGCCACCACCCCCACCACTTGAGTGAGATGAGTGACTCCACCATATGTGACTTTGAGTGCACCTATTTTGAGGGAGTGAGTGAGCCACCACCACATAGAGAGAGTGAGGTAGTTGATAGGGCATGTGAGGCCATTTCAATTTCTAACAACTTAACCTCTACCTCTATTGTGTCTTCTCATTCGGTGCTAGGTCCCATATATGATGACGCGTCGATCCTCGATGACTTCGTCCTTCCTTTGGGCAAGACGATGGCCATGGTGGAATATGATGCACCCCCACATGGTTCCATCATGATGACATTGACCACGATTTGGTCCTTACCACCTCACCTACACCACATGAGTGGAATGAGAAAGGTAACATAGGTGAAGGTGATGCTCTTGTCCCACTAGTGGACATTCTTGATATTGATTGCTTGCATGATGTTGATCCCTCTATTACCATGCTTCATGCTAGTATGATTTCCCCATGTGATGATTTACCCATTTATGTTTAGTTTGATGATTGCCATGTGGAGTCTATTAGTTGTGATGCCATGTTACATAGGATTTCGTGTGATAATTCTCTCGGTCACATCATGTTTGACAATCCGCTTGACTTGTCATATGCTATGCATGAGATCGCGCATATGTCATATTTGCAATCTCATCGTAGTGACTATGCATATGCCATTAAAATAAACCCAATTTGTACATATGGCATAGATGACAAACCCATGGTTATTGGTATTTGTTTCTCTTGTGATGATATTGATATGCTCCCTTTGCATCATTTCCATCATATGCCATGCCTTGACCATCTAGCTTCGGATATGCATTGTTCGCCATGTTGTCACTTTTCTCCATATTATGCTTCCGCTATTGCACATGAGGAGACACCCATAGTTTCCTCATACATGTTAGGAGATTTTGATCCATCCCATCCTTTGCATGCTTCCCATGATTGTGTGCACCATATGCATCCCATGAATGACAATGCTTTTGTTGTGCCACACACTTGCTATAGTTTGCTTCCTAATCATGTTGAACATGATAATTATCATTGCATGATGGATGATATGTTTCTCTACCGTGCCTCAAATTTCTTTGAGCGATATTTATCTTGTGCTAACGCTCACGTGCACATACACATCATAATGGATGATGTGTATATTTACCACACACACACATTGTTTCGTTTGTGTCTATGTTGTGTAGGTACACACACATACTCGTCAACTTCACAATCCCATGAGTTGACGAAACAAGCTCTGGAGAGGAATGATGATTTGGGATCCTGTGGATTTTCATTCCCACCGCTCCCTTCGCACAAAGACTTCGCGCATCTCTTCTACATGACCCTCACATGGTTATGGGTTATTTACCACTTCTCACTTTATGCCCATATTGTCATGTTCACTTTCCATAATATGCTCATTCCTATGCCTTTGCCATGCATTTTTGACCCATGCTTTGCATCTCACATGCCACTTGATTCTAGTACTTGTATGTGTATTTGCATGCTTGGTGGAGATATTGCTTGTTATTGCCATGTTTGCCTTGTACCCCATGCCTATGATGATACATTGATATTGCTTTGTGCTCGTGCTTGTGATATGTCATGTGCATTGTCTATGCCTATTTTTGCTCACATGACATGATTTCCATGATTTCCTCTAGTGTGTTGCATCTTCGCTCCACTAGTTTACATGACATGATTTCTATGCTTTCTTCATGTCACTACAGGAATCAGCTTCTTTGCCGTCTGCCATGGTAGACGGCAAAGGACCGGAAAGCGGGCGGCAAAGGGCTTTGCCATCAGCCGCGGACGGCAAACATGCCCGGCAAAGAAAGCTACAGTAAACAGCTTGTTTGCCATCTATTTTTGGCCAGCGGACGGCAAAGAACCCTTTTCCGTCGGTGGCGGACGGCAAAGAACATGGACGGCAAAGAATAGACGTTAGCCACGTTAGGTGGCTAATGGGAGGCTTTGCCGTCTGCCAGCTGACGGCAAACATGCCCTTCCCTCTGCCGTCTGCCTTGTGACGTCAGCAGACGCGTCATGCCCTCTCGCTCTTTGCCGTCCGCGACTGGCGGCAAACTGCCCAAGCCTTTGCCGTCTGCCACGGACGGCAAAGTGACCAAATGGGTCAGCTCCCAGGTTGCACAGGGTGCTGCCACGTGGCCTCTTTGCCGTCGGTGGCAGATGACAAAGACCCCTTTGCCGTATGTGGCGGACGGCAAAGTGCCTGTATTGTTTCTGTTTTTTCTGTTTTTTGTTATATCCCTGCATTTTCAAAAGATATATATGATATATATAGTTTCAACCTCAAACATAGCCCATGTATCAAACATCTAGCGGTCCATCAATGCAACAGAACACATAGGGTATTAAAAGATCCAATACATACATAGTTTCACGGAGTTCATCCATATATACATACATGTTTACATGTTCATCAATACAAATGAAAACAAGAACTAAAAACTAGCAGTCCATCAATGCTGCTTCCTGAAGTGAACAAACTTGCAAAAAGGGAGAAGAAAGAGAGAAGAAGAAGAAGACAAAGAAGAAGAAGAAAGAGAAGAAGAAGAAGAAGAGAAGAAGAAGAAGAAGAAGAGAAGAAGAAGAAGAAGAAGACAGAAGAAGAAACCAACCATCCCCCACATCCCCTCACCCTCTTTTATTCTTCTTTTTCTTCCTTTTCTCTTCTATTCTTTCTTTTTCTCTCTTCCTTGTTTTCTCTTCTTATTCCTTATTTGTGTCATTTTAGAGCTAACTTAGGTAATTATGCCATTTTTCAGCTAACTAAGCTTTTATGTCATTTGGAGGAAAATAAGGTAAGTATAGGTCATTTTGTGCTAACCTAGGTGATGATGCCATTTTTGAGCCAACTTAGGTAAGTATAGCTCATTTTTTATCTAACTTAGGTAATTATGCCATTTTGGAGGAAAATAAGCTAAGTATATGACATTTATGAGAGAACCAAGGTTATTATGCCATTTTTGAAATGAATAAGCTAATTATGTCATAAATGAACTAAATAAGCTAATTATGTCATTTTGGAGGATAATTAGCTAAGTACGTCTTTTTTGGGGAAAATAAGCTAAGTATGTGGCATAATAGGGCTAACAAGCATGTACGAAGCTAAGTATGCATTTGTTAAGCAAAACAGTAGAGAAAACTTACCCTCATCACAACAAATGCGATCAAGATCGCAACTAAGGTAACAATTGATCCAACGGCATAATGATACCAAGCCTCATTATCAATGGCATATTTTCTAATCTTGATATCTTGTGATCATCGACGACATCTTCAAGCGCATTGCATCCATCTTCAAGCGCATTGCATCCATCTTCATCTTGTGATCATCGACGACATCGGCAACATACAACTCCAATTTCATCTTCTCTTCTTCAATTCATTTCATTTTTTCTTTCAAATACTCGTTTTATTTTTCAACTAAATTTAACTTCTCGACAAGAGGGTCGATTACAATTTCTGGCTCACATACCTCGTAGATAAAAATATCTCTATGTCAACTTGATGGCCATAATTGTCATAAATGCGAAATGCAACAAATAGTTATAAAAGAGAATATACCACATCCGAATCATAAACCAGGCGAGGGCCGACGGGGACGGATATCAAGACCATGGCACTATGTATAACAAACAATCATACAAAGTAAGAAAATTATGCAAGTAACTATATAAATCAGACAATCATACAAGTAACTATATAAATCAAGTACAACATAAAAAAATTGAATACCTAACATGAACTAACAATATATATATATGTATATAATACAAATTGAATACCTGACATGAACTAATAATAATCTTGATCGTCGGGTTCAATAAATGCTCTTGGGTCAATAAATGCATCATCATCATCACTATCATGAATGACGTGCTCATCGGGTTCAGCGACATCAACATGTGGAAGGCCACCTTTATGTAATTGGTCAAGCATTGACAAGTCATCTATAGCTGTAACCTCTTCTTGTTCAGGCTCTTCTTGTTCCGGCTCAGGGGTGAAGTCGGATTCACTGTCGCTGTCTACTTCAATGTTCTGGGGAGAAGTAGAGCGTTTCTTGAACCGTTTTTTGGAAAGACGTGTTTGTTGAAAGAATTCACCTTCATATGTGTCTGGGTTAATGTGAGGTTCATAATCCTCTTCATTAGGGGGAGGTGGTCTAACACGTGGCGGCACTGATCCAACCATTCATATTTGGATCAGTTTGGCAGGCCCGCGGTAGATAGAAAACTTGGGTCGCCTGTTGAGCCGTAATATAGACATCGGGAACATCTAAATGGGTGCTTTGTTTGATTTCGACTAGCCCTATATGTTCATGAGTCCTTCTAGTCTCCTTCGGCTGGAACCAATAACATTTGAAGACAACGACGTTCGGTGGGTTTTCACCATAGAATAGAAGTTCATAAATTTCTTCAACTCTCCCATAATAATCGGTACCTCCATCGCCGATAGCAGAGACAAAACAATTTGTAGACTTTCAGTCGGCCATAGGTAGCTCTTTGCCGTAGGTACAAAAGCGATACCCGTTGATGCCGTATTTGTCAAAACCATTAGCGACTTGTCTCAATTCGGCATCCATAGACTCTGAATTAGCCTACAAGTTTAATATGAAAGGATTGTTGCATTAGCCGCAAATTAGACGAAGAAATGAGAATGGTCTAATGGAAATTACCGTTTGTTTGAACCAAGAGATGAAACCGGGAAAGCCGCCTCCTTACTTTGCCAGAGGCTCATACTCTTTGATGGATTCCTTTCCGATCTCCGGTCCATCCGAGAATTTGGCGACGTATCGACTGTATCAAATATCTGGGAATAAGAGCATTTCAAAGGAATTAGAAGTTGCGAAACAATGTACCACGATAACTTACTCGATCTACGGCCGCACTTCTATTAGGCTGTTGAAGAAATACAACGAAACGGTCCGCCATTCTTCGACATCCAACGATATTGGTTTAGAAGCACTGGCTGGTGCGAGATTCCCTTTGAATAGGCTGAGGTTGGATCCACCTTTTTTAGGGTCGCCAGCATTGTACCGAGGCTTCGGATTATGCAAATGACGATTTTTTGCTTCTTAGTGTGCTGTCATGAAGTTTGCCGCCTCCTCAGTAATGAATGCCTCGGCCATCGATGATTCAATTCTACGTTTATTTTTACATTTTGCTCGGAGCGTCTTCTACATACTCTCAGTTGTGTAGCACCAACGATTTTGCACGGGCCCCCCCAATCTTGCCTCAGTCGGGAGACGCAAAATCAAGTGTTGCATTGGATTAAAGAATCCTGGCGAAAAGATCTTCTCTAACTTGTAGATCAACTCCGGCGCCAACTCTTCCATTTCTTCTAGCACGACAGGCGATAGTTCTTTCGCACAAAGAACACGGAAGAAATAGCTCAGCTCTGCCAGTACTAGCCATTCATCCTCAGGGATAAAGCCACGCAACATCACCAGCATTACCCGCTCAATCCAGATGTGCCAATCATGACTCTTGAGACCAAATATTTTCAATTTTTCAAGACTCGCTCCCCTCTTTAGATTCGCTGCATACCCATCGAGGAACATCAACTGCATTTTCACCCACAAGATAATTTCCCTCATAGCTGGCCTTCCAAGATTGAACCATGCCTTTGGCTTTGTCCAGTTCTGCTTTCCTTTAGGTTTTTGCATGTTTTGTAACAGTCTATCACATAGCGCCTCTTGATCGACTCTAGCCTTAGTATTATCCCCCTTTGAAGTAAGGCAGATCCCACAAGCATGTCTTGTGAGTCCAGGCGTGTTCCGAATTATACCCCTTGAAATACCCTGGACGCTCTGGATCTGGCTCGAGAGCGTTTAACTGATCCAGGGTCTCTTGGCCTGTCAATGCAGGTGGTGCAGAGTTTTTGACAACTCTACCTTTGATGAACTTCTTCTTGTCTTTCCTGAACTTATGGCGAGGATCCAGGAACTATCTATGCAAGTTGAAGCATGAAAACTTGCGACCCGCCTGCAGCCAACGAAACTCAAGAGCTGCCTTGCATGTGGGGCACGGGAACCTTCCATGCACACACCAGCCAACGAATAGCGCATACGCCGGCAAGTCATCCATCAAGTACATGTACCAGACATGCATTATGAAGTTCTGTTTGCTAGCGGCGTCGTATGTCTTGAACCCATTATCCCTAGCTTCTTGCAATTCATCCTTGAGCGGCTACATGTACACATTCATATTCTTCCCCGAATAGTTGGGCCCTGGAATTATCAACGTCAGGAAAATGTTATTTCTTTGCATAATCTGTCCGGGGGGAGATTGAGTGGAATGACAAATATGGGCCAACAACTGTATTGGGTTGCCGTCAGACCAAACACACTGAACCCATCCGTGCTGATGGCGACTTGAGGATGCCTTGGATCTGCCATTTTTCGCTCATGTAATGCATCGAAGCGCTTCCACGCAGAACCATTTGATGTGTGTACCATCATCAGATTCCCATCTGCATCTAGTTTGGTTCTTTTGCTCATTTTGTGCCATGTCATCTTTCTTGCAATCTCTTCGACCATGAAAACACGTTGAAGTCTTGGTAAGATTGGCAAATACCGAAGAACATTAACGGGGATTTTGGTCTGTGTCTTCTCACCCATACCATTGTCTACCACAACATACCTGGAAGACTTGCAAATGGGACAATAGTTCAAGTCCGCATACTCAAGCCTAAATAAGGCACATCCTTTCTCACAGGCATGTATCTTCTCATAGGGCATCTTAAGTGCACGGAGGATTTTGTCCGACTGGTACAGGTTTGTAGGCATTATATGGCCTTTGGGTAGAAAGCGTCCAAATACTGTCCTCATCGCATTGTAGCATTCTCTGCCCAAGTTGAATTGAGCCTTCAGAGCCATTACTTGTGAGATGGCATCCAGCTGACAAAGCTCAGTGTGCTCGTGGAGAGGACGTTTTGAAGACTCCAACATTTCATTGAAGGCCTTTGCAGATTCCTCCATCTCATCGTCCGAATCCCGAGCATCATCAAAGTCTTGCATCCCGGTACCATGCTCGTCGGTGCGACGACGAATCACCTTAGCTCTGGCACGTTGGGCAGACTCACCATGAAATGTCCACACCGTATAACCGGGCGTAAAACCACTCTTTTGTAGGTGTTTGCCCATTTCATCCTCTGTCCTCTTTTCCCAATTGCTGCACCGGACACAGGGCACCAGGTTTTCCTCTGGCCATTTGCAAATGCGGCTTTCACAAACCCCTTGGTTTTTGTTTACCATTCATTGGTCATCTCTTTCTGACTAGTGTGACCGGTGTACATCCATGCACGATCACTCATCTTGCCTACCTACACTCTAATAGGTAAAGATAGGTTCATCAGCATGTATATTCATCAGTTAATCTAGTTTGTCAATTTTATTACGTCCATGCAACCTACACTCTAATAGGTAAAGATAGGTCCTAATCCCACCCGAGTATGTGTAGATTGAGTACGTTCTCCATGCTCTACCCCATTCCAAGACAAAATTTCGGCAGCACCTCCCCGTTGTTCTCCAAATACACATCTCGGCAAAAAGCTGAGAGAATGTGCATCCGGAGAGCAACAGGGAGCCGCTGCCAAAATTTTGTCTCGGAATGGGGTAGAGCATGGAGAACGTACCCAATCTACACATACTCGGGCTGTCCGTGGAAATCGCTGGACAATCCGAATGAGTTACGGTGATAAATATGCAACTGAATGCATATTTATCGATGCAACCCTTTCGGACGGGAGACGCCTAGGTTACGTGACTTAGCATGAAAATGAAATCAACTGACATGATTAAAAGAGCGTAGGAGGTGAAGGTGGATTCGTAGCTCACCCTCGGCTGTAGAGGAAGTAGTCGAACAGCGGGGGGATCACGGACCAAAAACTTCTACCACGATGACTCCAAGGAGATGAAATAGCACAAAGCCTGCAAATTTTACCGATCGAGCCAAGAAAATTTAGGACATCACATCACATAAAGCATTGACACTTCAAACTATGAAAAAAACTTTGACCCCTCGGTGATCCTCGACCCTCGACCCTCGACTCCTCGGTGACCCTCGGGCCCTCGGCGACCCTCGACCCCTCGGAGATCCTTGACCCTCGACCTTCTTTTATTTCTTTTTCTACTTTTTCTACTTCTTTTTTTCATCTTCTTCTTCCTTCTTTTTCATCATCATCGTCTTCTTCTTCTTCTCTTCCACCTCCTCCTCCTCCTCTTCTTCTTCTTCTTCTTCTTATTCTTCTTCTTCTTCTTTTCTTCTCCTCCCCCTTTTGTTCTTCTCCTCCTCCTCCTCCTCCTCATCATCATCATCATCTTCTTCTTCTTCTTCTTCTTCTTCTTCTTCTTTTCTTGTTCTTCTTCTTCTTCTTCTTCTCTTCTTCTTCTTCTTCTCCTCCTCCTCCTCCTCCTCCTCCTCCTCCTACCTCCTCTTCTTCTTCTCTTCTTCTTCTTCCGTAGTCTATTCTTACTTCTTCTTCTCTCTTCTTCTTCTTCTTTCTCTTCTCTTTCTTCTTTCTTCTCTTCTTCTTCTTCTTCTTCTTCTTCTTCTTCTCTTCTCTTCTTCTTCTTCTTGTTGTTTCTTCTCCTAATAAATTTTTTCAAGAACTAACCTAACTAACCTAGAAACTAACATAACTAACCAAGAACTAACCTAATTAACCTAGAACAAATCTAACTAACCTAACTAATAGTACTAACTAACCTAATTTCTAACAGTAGAAAAAAAGAAAAAAAACAGTGGGGAGAGCTCACTGGAGTGGGTCGGCGGGGCACCGAGGCGGCGAGGGCGTGGGACGAACTGGGGCGGAGGCGGGGGGAGGCGTGGGTGGGGCGCGGGCGGGTGGCAGGGCGGCGGGGCGCCGGAGGGGGCACGAGGCTTGGGCTGGGGGGGCGCGGGCGGCGAGGGCGGCTGGTTGTCGGGGCGGCGGACGGTGGGGCGCAGGGCCGCAGGGGACGAGGGGGCGCAGCAGACCGCGGGATGGCGAGTGGTGGGCCGGCGCGATGGCGCGGCGGGGTGGCGGGGGGTCAGGGGCGGCGAGGGCGGTGGGGTTCGGGGGCGGCGAGGGCGGCGCTTGGGGTTGGGGGCGGCTCGGTGGAGTGAGAGAGAAAGAGAGATGGAGAGTGGGAGGTGGGGTGCGGGGGGTGGGCCGTAGCCGTTAGCTGCCGTTCTCTTTGCTGTCCGCTAGCAGACGGCAAAGAATCTTTGCCGTCCGCTAGCAGACGGCAAAGAGGTGGGGTGGACCGTTATAGTGAACTGGCCTCCACTGGACCCCACCCCCACCTCTTTGCCGTCAGCTAGCGGACGGCAAAGATTCTTTGTCGTCCGCTATCTGACGGCAAAGAACAGGCTGATGGCAAATAGTATCTTTGCCATCAGCCAGTTCTTTGTTGTCTATTTTTTGTAAGCAGATGGCAAAGACCTTCTTTGCCGTCAGCTAGCAGATGGCAAAGAACTGGCTGATGGCAAATTCCCTGATTCCAGTAGTGTGTAGTGCATCAGCCATTATTCATACTTTCTCATTTCATGCTGTTGATAACCACCATTGCCATGCTTTGCACATGATTGGTATTGCTACTTGTCACATGTCTCCATATGTTGCCTCTCTCATGCTAGATTATTTGCCATGTATTGAGTGCAACAATTATTCTAGTCTTGCTAATGAGATTGCCCCCATAGCATTCTCATAGATATTTGGAGATTTTGACATATTTATTGTGAAGCATGCTTATCTTCCTTCTTTGCACCATATGCCTAGTGCCATGAGTATAGCCATTGTTGCATCATATTATTCATGCACTTTTTGTTCTAATGGTTATGTGCAAAAGAAGAGAACCATCATGATGGATGATGTGTTTATCTACCATGCACATACGTTCTTTGCTTTGTTTTATGCATGTGTAGGCTTTTTCGACATCATGTCAACTTCTACTTCCCGTGAGTTGACCATTTGAGCACTTGAGAGCGAGCCTCATCCTTTCGACCATGACTCGCTTCTACACCGCTTTTGCTTGTGCTTCAGTATTGTGAAGGACGCACAAGGACACACTTTCGAGGTGATATCCTTCTCTTTTGAGAACCCCAAAACCATGAGCATGAATATTGTGGATCATACTACTTGTCGTGGAATAGTCACGGCACATGTCCTAGTGTGAGGACTTAGTCGTGGAGCCATCGCAATGAGGTTAGTTTAAAGGGGTTAATCAGGACAAAGGACACGGGGAGTTTATACTGGTTCGGCCCCTTGCGGTGAAGGTGAAAGCCTAATCCAGTTTGAGGTGGTATTGCTAGGGTTTCGATGACCAGGGAGCGAATACGCTTAGCCTGGCTCTCGATCTGTTGTCTCTTGTCCATAAACCGCCGCCGGGTCGTCCCTTTATATACACAGGTTGACGCCCGGCGGTTCACAGAATCCCGGCCGGCTCATAAACGTGTCCGGCTCGGTATCCACTCTTTCCTATCTTACAATACAAGTCATATACTTATGGCGGTTTACATCTATGGGCCCTAACTCGCCTTTGGGCTTTGGGCCTTCTTGTTAAGTCTCCTTCGTAAGTCGCCATCTTCTATGTCTTCATGGGCTTCAATACAGGTAAATCACTATGAGCATAACCCCGCCCCTCCTGGGCGGTTTATACTCAATAGTTATATCGCCAACATTAGGCCCCAGGTTGATTTGAACTTGTTCATGTCAATCTTCAACACTTAGGAAAATTCCTTCTTCATTACCTTCGCAAAAATGTGTAACTCGCTGTGACATCATCTTCCGAGATCATGATAACCCGCCATGACGTCACCTGTCATTAATTTTATAAACATCCAGAAGTCTTATATGCATCTCCTTTTTAATGAACCTCCGAAAATCGAGGCGTCAGTCCTGTCACATATCCAATTTGGAGCTCCTCGATTCCCGTGCATGCCACTTATCTATTCACCTTATAAATAGGACCAGGGGTCCTTTTCACTTTCCCCCCTTGCCTCCTCGTTGCTGTCTTCCACCTCGCATCGCCTCAGCGCCCGAGCTCCGCCGCAGTCGTCGACCTTTGCCACTGCCTCAACAACGGCCGCTGCATCAACCTGAATCGACCTGAGTTCATCCACGCGCCTCCGCTACTCAACAGTTCTGGTGAGTCCTCTTCCTTCCTTTTCCCCTATATCCCATTAGGGTTTCCACGAGTTCATCGGAGTTCATCCTCGTTCTTCGTTGTAGCTTGTAATTTTTGATTCAAACTTGGCACTCCTCCTGTGCGGCGGTGGTCGTGGTACTTACTTTTGCTGATTAGAACATCTCCTTTTGCATAAGAAATCCAATCTATGAACTGCTCAGGTACTGAAACTTTTTAGGTATAGATTTTTCCATTATCTGAACTGCCGTAGATCCACAATTATAGCATTAATCTGTGAAACCTGTTTTTCCAACACTTAGCCATTTTCCAACTTCAGATCTATACTTTCAATATCCGTGTAGGCCGTTTAACCTCAGAAAATAATAACCTGCCAGGTACCATTAGTCCCCTCTTAAATCGCCAAGTGCTCGTCTTTGTGATTTGATAACGTCACAGTCCTGTTTAACATTTATGCATGCTTCAACACTTTCTGCCTCTTTAAACATGAACCTTAAACCGGCACAAATCTTTTCCAGGTTATCGTATAAATGGCCAAATCCTTTTATTCCTTTAACTGGGTTCAATCCCGGGTTACAGAAGAAGAACTGAACGGGTGGGTTGCAACCGGCGCTTTAGCGAAAAAGGAAGACATCCAATGGAGAGCCCCCGGTCCAGAAAATCTTCCTGAGCCCAAGGATGGGGAAGTGATCGTTTTTGTTGATCATCTGAGTCGATGGTTCAGCCCTCCCGGATCAAAAAATTTCCGTGATGTGCTTCACTTCTTCCAACTTCACCCTCAAGATATTGGGCCTAACTCCGTGTCCAATATTTGCAATTTTCAAGTGTTTTGTGAAGCCTACCTACAAGAAGAGCCCACAGTCGACCTGTTCAGAGATTTCTTCTATTTAAACCGCCGTACTGAATTTACGGATGGGCCCAATACTGAACTTGGCGGGGTTTCAATTCAGAAGAGAAAAGACGTCAGCTTCCCTCACGCTAAGCATCATAGCCATCCCAAAGATTGGAATCAAACTTGGTTCTATTGCCAAGATACATCTCCAGCTGGCGAGAATCCTTTGTCGGGTTACCGTGCTCACCGGCTTACCGATGCACATCCATTCCCCCAAAGACTCAATGCGAAGGAACAGTCCAAATATGCACCATAGCTTTCAAAGCTCAGAGCCTTTATGGAAAACGGTTTGACAGGCATTGATTTTGTCCGTTGCTGGGTATCTTGGAGCATTTTGCCTTTAAGCCGTCGCCCCGGTTTAATGTGTGAGTACACAGGGGATGTGAAAGACCCTCAACGCCACACTGATATTCAGCTGACTGATGCTGAAATTACTGAATCTGTCAAGAAGATGTTGGATGAACCGGTGACTGAATGTAGCAAAACAGGACTTAGTCCTTTTTGCGCTTCAAATAAACCGCCAGCTGTAAGAATTGCCCCACTCCTGCCTTAATCCATATTCTTAATACTCCCTTATGATCTTTTCAATCTTTAAACAGGGTGATGATCCGTTCTGGAAGAAGAAACCGCATGATAAACCGGCCAAAACACTTCGTGTCAAGACCAAGGTCAACAAGAAGCCCGCTAAGAAGAAAAACACCGAGCCTACAGAGTTAAACATTGACGATGATAATACGGAGTCAGAGGTAGAACTTGATTCACTTGGCTCTTTTTTCATACATCTCATTGACGATGATTTTTATCAGGACGACGCAGAAGCTAGCCGCGCAAACGACGTAGAGGTAACTATTCTCTCATCCGGTTCAGAACCTTTGCCCACACAGAAAACCCGACAAGAAAGCCGGAAAATAAGATTTTCTCACCCCCTAGCTTACTTGGATCCAAACTTTCTTTTGAAGAAGCAGCAACACGAAGCTCGCCGTACAACCCGGCATAGCGGCCATGTGGTCACTTCTTCCGATTTATCGAACTCGCCAGATCGTAAACGCCGCCCAGAGGTCTCTTCTATTTCTGACACATCTTATCCCAAGGCGGGTTATTTCTGACAACCTCTTAATCCGTCTGATTCAAACTATCAGGGAACTTCCCATTCATCCTCTGGCGAGTCCACAGGGACACAAAATCCAACACTCAAAACTGTTCCTGGGTGAGCATTTTTAACTAACCCCTTATACCTTATGCTTGATCATTATACTAACATGTTATTTTCATCTCCGTCAGAGCCAAGGCCAGACCCAGTAAAAAGGCCAAATTGAACAAACCGGCTGATGACAGCGCGCCAACTGATCCGGAAAAGAACCCGGAATTGTTTGAAACAAATACTGAAGCTATTCTTGATGATCCGCCACCGCAAGATCATGACACCTTTGTTGAGAAGATGGAAATTGATCCGATGGGTCATGTTGATAAACCGCCAAGCCCAACTAAGGCTGCTGATGATAAAGCTGACGATGTTGTAGTTACCGGTGTCAGGTATACAGCCCCAGGCAACCCCACTGTTCTATCAAAACATAGTGCCAAAGAAGAATTTTCTGCTGTTGACAAGGGCAAGTGGAAGGAGGACTTGGAAAGCTATACCCACCTCAGCGCCCAAGATATTCATTCTGGGTTTTTAAACCATTTGCACACAAGCCGTGATTATGAAGCCGGTTTGCTGAACATGATGAAGGAGCGATATGAGGTAAATGCTATTAACTCTGCATAAATATTCTTCCCTTAGCTGCCAAGTTTACTGGACATAAAAGAATAGAATGTTCTGCAAACTTTCAAGAACCATTTAGATCAACTCCACTAGCCCGCAAGGGCCGGTTTATAATGTCAATATGAACCGGGACTTTAGAATAATAACTCTTCAATTTTGCCTATGTAGCCCCCAAGGGTCGACTTAACAAATATGTTAAGTTGAGACTAATTATGCTGTAAGGCTCAAAATTCTTACTTAGGACCTTTATAATCCGGTTGACCATCAAGCTAATAGTTGTTATGTGCTTGGGACTTTGTAAAAAAAAATTGATAAGAAGCCATAGACATTAGCCCGCAAGTGCCAAGTATATTACTTGTTATGTGCTTGGGACTTTGAATATGCACTGCTATCTAATTAATTACATGTCTCTTGCAGGCTGATCTTAACAAGAAGGAATCTCAAATCGCCGACCTTCAAGAAAATATCAAGTCGCAACAAGCCGAGACCTCCAAAGCCAAGGAAGAACTGACCAGTGCCTTAACAGCAATGGAAAAACTGAAGGAGAGCTTTAAGAATGAGCGGGCAGGTTGGGATACAGAAAAGTCAACTCTGCTGAAGAGGGCTGAGGATGCTGAGGCTGCCCTTAATCCAGTAGCTGAGGAGCTGACTAGCTTGAAACAACAAATAAATGCTATGATCGCTGCCGTATTTGGTAAACAACTTCTTCATAAGCTTTGAACATGTATTATGTAAGAGACTGCCGGTTTACCGATGTTTTTGATGATGCAGGAACTCGCATTGCTCATCTTGGCTCAGATATGCGGCAAAAACTGAAAGCCGCCTATACACTTATAGAGTAATTATATACCGGCGTACAACGGGTTATCTGCATAGCTTCCCATAATAAACCGCCCCCAACCTTGATCAAGGAGATGTTGGAAAGGCTGGCGATGATGCCTGCATGGTTTGAAGAGCTAAAGAAGTCAGCTGCTAGGGCGGGTGCTCTTACTGCACTGACTCGGGCCAAAGCTTGGATATCTGATCTTGATCCGGCTGATGTGGGAAACGGCTACCCGAGCATAAAGGAGGACGGGTCAGAGTTTAATAACGATGACCTCAGAGCCTTGACGAGGGAAATGCGCCCATTGGCTAGCCAATTGGCTGAAGAAACCGATCTTTCACATTATCAGTCGATTTATGATGCCAACAACAAGAGAGTTAACAAGCCAACTTATGATGCTCCAAACCTTATTCCTCCAATCCGTAAGCATACCTATGCCCCTGATGTTGACCCCTCCACACATATAAGTGATGAAGCTATATTCAAGGCCTTAACTGGGATTGATTGGACCACCATTGACTTCCAGCCACTGGGTCGAGAGGAGGAAGATGAACCGGCGCTGGACGATCCGCAACCTTCAAGTCAGCCAGGCCAGGACTCGTAAGCCGGGGGCCGGTTTAGCAGCTGCTTTCTTTAAGACTTGTTAAAACATTTATTCTTTTGGGCACCAAATGCCTTGTAATAGGCTAGTTTAAACTCTTGTTCTGCTATGCCATCATGCATATTTACTTTGCATGACACTGCTAATCCACCATGTTAAGATATGCCACTTATGCTTATAATATTAACAATGTGGAATCTGCTCCTGCATGCAACGGATAAAAATTGTCCTGGCGGTTTACCGCTGGACGGGTCATAACGCCCAATATAAAACCTTGGAAACTAACATAGCTTATACCCAAGGCTGGACTTTCAGAATAACCAAATTTGAAATATATCATACATGTGATATTTGATCACACTGTTGGTTTACCAAACCGGTGTAGTAAGGGGGAGAACCCTAAACTTTGAGCACTGGTAATTATCATAGATTGTTTGGCTTATGAACAAAACCAGGCTGGGTAAATAAACACCGGATATTATCTTATCTCATACTGGCGACTTATAGTCAAAAGCCAGGCCGGGTTAATAAACACCGGATGAATTATGATCATAAAGCATTATAAGCCTCATCAAATAAACCTCAAAAAACCGTGGAATAAAACAAACAAAAAAACGAGGCTTTTCATGGGCTGCCAGGCCGAAAATCGAGTGCTTTCACGGGCCGCACAGCCACTGAGTTAAACCTATATACAAACCTTATAAGATGGACCTCACATAACCAATCGTTGTTTTAACTTTGACAAGTTCAGGGTCTGTATAAGATTGACTTGTCAAACATTTGGCGGGTCATTCCAGGAATACCTGGGCGGAGTGGCTTACTTAAAAAGGCAAGATAACCCGGGGTTTTAGGTGAATACACCTGGCTTCCAAGCATGGCTTTTAAGCCTATTACAAGGGTTATACAAACTCTTTGTTCTTTAGAATCAAGGAGCCCCCAAGTAATATTTTTGAGCTGTGCTCAAGGGGCACCTATGTTCGAGCTGTGATTTTGCAACAGACTCTCTTTGGTACCTTTAACCTGGGTAGCAAGCCCCCAATTTTTTTTTTCAGTTGGCTTATAAGCCGGTTCAAAGGGTAATCATAACTTCGCTCATAAGCCGGAAGCCCCCAAGTAACCAAAAACTCATTAAGAAAAGACGACAGAGGCCCTGCTTTAGCAGGGGTGCCGGTTTAATATATACATTGTCAACAATATGTACATCAGAAGAGCCAATGGCTCAGTTGTAGTAAGGCCGAAGATGAGCAATATTCCACGGCCGGCGAGTCTCTTCCTCCGACGTGCATGAGTCCTTGTGGTCTCGAACATCAATAAGGTAGTATGACCAGTTGTTTAGATTCTTGCTGACCACAAAGGGTCCTTCCCAAGGTGGGGATAACTTGTGCATATCAGTCTGATCCTGGATAAGCCGGAGCACTAAGTCGCCTTCTTGAAAGGTTCTGGTCTTGACCCGGCGGTTGTGATAACGACGTAGATCTTGCTGGTAAATCGCCGAACGAGCCGCTGCGAGATCACGCGCCTCGTCTAACAGGTCAAGTGCATCCTGACGTGCCTTTTCATTATCAGCTTCAACGTAAGCCGCCACCCGGGGTGAGTCGTGACGGATGTCACTGGGGAGAACCGCCTCTGCTCCATAAACCATGAAAAAAGGCGTGTAACCCGTAGATCTGTTGGGCGTCATGTTGATGCTCCATAGCACCGAGGGTAACTCCTCTACCCAACAACCCGGCGTCCTCTGTAAGGGAACCATAAGCCGGGGCTTGATGCCTCTCAGGATCTCTTGATTGGCTCTCTCAGCTTGACCATTAGATTGGGGGTGAGCCACCGATGATACATCAAGCCGGATATGCTCACGTTGACAAAATTCTTTCATAGCACCCTTGGAGAGATTAGTGCCATTGTCTGTTACAATGCTGTGTGGAAAGCCAAAATGGAAGATCACCTTCTTCATGAATTGAACCGCCGTTGCTGCATCACACTTACTGACTGGCTCTGCCTCTACCCACTTAGTGAATTTATCAACCGCCACCAAGAGGTGGGTCTTCTTATCCTTGGACCTCTTAAAAGGCCCAACCATATCAAGCCCCCAAACTGCAAATGGCCAAGTGATTGGAATCATTCTCAACTCCTGAGCCGGAACATGAGCTCGACGTGAAAACTTCTGACAACCGTCACATTTTTTGACCAAGTCCTCAGCATCAGCATGAGCCGTCAGCCAATAAAAACCGTGACGAAAAGCCTTGGCTACAAGAGATTTAGAGCCGGCGTGATGACCACAATCTCCTTCATGGATCTCACGCAGAATCTCACAGCCTTCTTCAGGAGAAACATAACACTGAAACGCCCCAGTAACACTGCAATGGTGCAGCTCTCCATTGACAATTGTCATTGACTTGGACCGCCGGGTTATTTGCCTGGCCAAGGTTTCATCCTCAGGTAACTCGCCCCGGGTCATATATGCCAAATATGGAACTGTCCAATTAGGAATAACATGAAGAGCCGCCACCAACTGAGCTTCCGGGTCAGGAATAGCCAAATCCTCCTCTGTAGGTAACTTGACCGACGGGTTATGCAAAACGTCAAGAAAGACATTAGGTGGCACCGGTTTACATTGAGAACCCAACCGGCTTAAGGCATCAGCCGCTTCATTTTTCCTCCGATCAACATGCTCAACTTGATAACCCTTGAAGTGACCAGCAATAACATCCACCTCTCGTCGATAAGCCGCCATGAGGGTATCCTTAGAATCCCAAGTACCAGAGACTTGTTGAGCCACCAAATCTGAGTCACCAAAGCACCTTACCCGGCTTAAGTTCATCTCCTTAGCCATCCGAAGACCGTGGAGCAAGGCCTCATATTCAGATGCATTGTTAGTACAAGGGAACATCAAACGGAGAACATAACAAAATTTATCACCTCGAGGGGAAGCAAGCACAACTCCAGCCCCCGAGCCCTCCAATTGCCTGGACCCATCAAAGTGAATATTCCAATACGTGTTATCTGGTTTTTCCTCAGGCATCTGCAGCTCTGTCCAGTCATTGATGAAATCCACCAGTGCTTGAGACTTGATGGCCGTGCGAGGCATATACTTCAAACCATGAGGCCCAAGTTCAATGGCCCATTTGGCAACCTGGTCTGTTGCTTCCCTGTTTTGTATGATATCTCCTAAAGGAACAGAGCTAACCACAGTAATGGGGTGACCCTGAAAATATTGCTTAAGCTTCCGGCTTGCCATGAAAACCCCATATACAAGCTTCTGCCAATGTGGGTGTCTCTGCTTAGACTCAATAAGCACTTCGCTAATATAATAAACCGGCCGTTGAACCGGATATTACTTGCCTGCCTCTTTCCTTTCAACCACAATAGCCACACTGACAGCCCGGCTATTAGCAGCCACATATAACAACAGCGGCTCCTTATCAACGGGCGCAGCTAGGACCGGCGGCTCAGCCAGCTGCTTCTTAAGCACCTCAAATGCCTCATTAGCAGCGTCACTCTAGATGAAGTCATCTGTCTTTTTCATCATCTGATACAAAGGGATGGCCTTCTCACCGAGGCGGCTTATGAACCAGCTTAGCGCCGCAATACGACCCGCCAGACGTTGAACATCATTGATACACACCGGTTTAGCCAGAGAAGTAACGGCTTTGATCTTCTCCGGATTAGCTTCAATGCCCCTATTTGACACCAGAAAGCCCAACAGCTTGCCCGCCAGCACACCAAAAACACACTTGGCCGGATTAAGCATCATCTTATAAACTCGGAGAATATCAAAGGTTTCCTTCAAGTCGTCTATCAACGTCTCCTTCTTTCTGGATTTCACCACAATATCAACCACATAAGCATGAACATTGCGTCCAATCTGATTATGAAGACAATTCTGCACACATCGCTGGTAAGTCGCCTGGGCACTCTTGAGCCCAAAAGGCATAGACACATAGCAGAAGGCTCCAAAGGGAGTTATGAAAGCTTTCTTCTCCTGGTCCTTAACTGCCATCTTGACCTGATGATAACCAGAATAAGCATCCAAAAAACTCAAATGCTCACAACCCGCCGTAGCATCAATAATCTGATCAATACGAGGGAGAGCAAAAGGATCAGCCGGACAAGCCTTGTTTAAATCCGTGTAGTCCACACACATGCGCCAAGTGTCGTTCTTCTTAAGTACTAGCACCGGGTTAGCCAACCACTCAGGATGAAAAACTTCAACAATAAACCCAGCCGCCAAGAGCTGGGCTACCTCCTCACCAATGGCCTTACGCCTTTCTTCATTGAAACGACGAAGAAACTGCTTGACTGGTTTAAACTTGGGATCAATATTGAGAGTGTGCTCAGCGAGTTCCCTCGGTACACCTGGCATGTCAGAAGGTTTCCATGCAAAGATGTCCCAGTTCTCACGGATGAACTCGATGAGCGCGCTTTCATATTTCGGATCCATATTAGCACTGATGCTGAACTGCTTGGATGAATCGCCAGGAACAAAATCAACCATCTTAGTGTCATCTGCCGATTTAAACTTGAAAACTGGATCATGCTCTGTAGTTGGCTTTTTCAAAGACGTCATATCCACCGGATCAACATTGTCCTTGTAAAATTTTAACTCTTCCGTTGCACAAACCAACTCAGCATAAGCCGCATCACCCTCTTCACATTCCAAGGCTATCCTTCGGCTCCAATGTACTATGATGGTCCCCTTGTAACCTGGCATCTTGAGCTGTAGATAAACATAACAAGGCCGTGCCATGAACTGTGCATAAGCCGGCTGTCCAAACAGAGCATGATACGGGCTGTGAATTTTGACTACTTCAAAGGTCAATGTCTCTGACCTAGAGTCATGATCATCTCCAAAGGCAACTTCCAGAGCTATCTTACCAACAGGGTACGCCGACTTACCAGGCACCACACCATGGAAAACTGTATTCGACGGTTTAAGATTTTTATCTGTCAACCCCATGCGACGGAAAGTTTCATAATAAAGGATATTGATGCTGCTCCCTCCGTCCATGAGTACCTTGGTAAACTTATACCCTCCAACCTGGGGTGTAACCACCAATGCTAGGTGACCCAGATTATCAACCCGGGGCGGGTGATCTTCCCGACTCCACACGATGGCTGCTCAGACCAGCGCAAGTAACGGGGAACCGCCGGTTCAACGGCGTTCACTGCCCTTTTATGAAGCTTCTGATCCCGTCTGCATAAATTTGTGGTGAAGACATGGTACTGCCCACTACTCAATTGCTTTGGGTTACTCTGATACCCAAATTGTTGCTGCTGATTCCCCTGACCTGACTGTTGATGGTAGCCACCCTGATTGCCTTGATTGCCCTGATTACCTTGGAATCCAGAACTAGAACCGCCACCGCCGTGACCCGGCCCATGAGAACCGGACCCTGAACCACCACCTAGTCCATGATTGTCTTGAAAAAGATTGGAATTTTTATACTCCTTCATGATCTAGCAATCCTTCCAGAGGTGGCCAGACGGTCTTTCTCGCATCCCATGCCTTGGACAGGGCTGATTTAGCATCTGCTCAAGATTAAAGCCTGACCCTCCGGCTCGTGGGGGCGGTTTACCTTTACGACGCTGGCCATTATTCTGTGCGTTGGTGTTAGCCACAAAATCCAAACTATTATCAGCTTTGCGCTTACCATTGCCTCCCTGATTCACCGGATTATGCTGCTGTCCTCTGGTGCTGCTGCTCTTCTTTCCCTTTCCCGGCTTGTCATCATCAGACTCGGGGTCCTTGGTACCATCAGAGTCAGCGTACTTAACCAGAGCCGTCATCAGCTCTCCCATGTCATTGCAGTGGCGCTTGAGCCGACCCAACTTCTGCTTAAGAGGCGTAAACCGGCAATTCTTCTCCAACATTATGACCGCTGAACCAGCATTGATGCGATTTGATGAATGTAAGATGGCCGAAACCCGGCGCACCCAATGGGTTATGGACTCGCCCTCTTCTTGGACACAGGCATCCAGATCCACAATTGACATAGGCTGCTTGCACGTATCTTTGAAATTCTGGATAAACCAGGCCTTTAACTCAGCCCATGACCCAATGGAGTTGGCAGGGAGCCCCTTCAACCAAGTGCGAGCCGTTCCATCCAACATTAGGGGGAAATATTTAGCACATGCCGCATCGCTAACATCTAGCAATTCCATGGCCATCTCATAACTCTCGATCCATGCTTCAGGAGGTAAACCGCCTGTATAATTAGGCACCTTGCGAGGGCCCTTAAAATCCTTGGGCAGACGCTCATTACGTATGGCCGGCACTAAACATGGCACGCCCAAATTCCTAAAGGTTACACCTGGCTCCACCGAAGTTGCCGGACGAACCGGAGAAGGTTGACGGGCCGCATATTGCGCCGCCAGCTCGGCCTCTCGACGTGCTCTACCTTGATCCACCACGTTCTGAGCATCAGCACCTCCGCCCATCGGGTTATGTCCACGAGGCTGGTTATGGTTCCGCCCACTGCTTGACACAGCTGGCTCATCAATATGCCTACTGTATCTCCAGCTTGGGCGAGGGGTGGAATGAATCCGGCTTCGACTGTAAGAATAAGCCTGCTGCTGAACCAATGCTGTCTGAAGGAGCTCTCTAGCCCTCCGCATCTCAACCGCCGTTGGAGACTCGCCTTCCACCGGGATAGCCACCAATCGTGACGCCGCAGCGATCATGTTATCCAAAGGGTTAGAGTAATGACCCGGTGGTGTTGGCATGTGCTGCGGCGGGATATTGTTCTGACGAGGCGGATCCGTGGTGCCCAGCTGAACCGGCGCTCCCGTCCCAGGCGCTTCAACCCGGTCCACCACTGGCGGGTTACTAGTTCCTGCTCCTGGCGTGTTAAAGAGGTTCTTCGCCTCGTAAACCGGTGGCAGGCGAGATTGATGCCTCCTCCTTATGACTTCGTTTGAAGCGTTCTGATCTAGCATGAGCCGGTAAGACACCGACTGAATCTGCTGCGCCTGAGCATCCAATGTAACCCGCTCCGCAGCCATCCTGGCATCTTCAGCTACCAGGTCTTCCTTAGCTTGAGCTATCTGATCTCGCAATTTCACGACTTCCGCGTTATGCTGATCTTGATTATCTGGGTTAACCTCCGTCGTCAGCAGTATTGCCAAGGCATCTAGTAAACCGGACAAGACTTGAGCCGGCGGGCGCGCAGGGCCTCCTGCCCCGGCTGCCGTCACCGCTGTTGACCCAGAAATCAATGCCGCTGCAGTTGAAGAGTGCTGCACTAGCTGCGTACCGGCCATGAAGATCGCAACCCGGTTCGGCGGCTCATAGGGGTCCGGAATACTATCGCCATCGGAACAGCCCCCAAGCCGACTGTCTTGCAGTTGGTACAATGACTCGGTTTCACCGGTGGATGACTCGGCATCAGAATAGGCAACTGTCTCACTGTCAGATACCGATTTATCCCCAGATTCCGCACTACTGATGAATCCCATGAAGGCACGACTCATGGCGGGCTGAGCTTGGGCGGGTTTTGCACGCTGAGCCGTCTCGATGATGTCGGTGCAGGTGTCCGGCTCAGGGCCCGGTTCGCCGACCTTGCCAATGAAGACGTGAATTCCACCGAAGGGGACCCGGTACCCGTACTCAATTGAGCCAGCCTCGGGGCCCCGGCCTTCGTCGTCGATGTAGAGCTTGCCGCGACGACTCTTGGTCATCTGGCCCACAGCGTATCCCTTGATCCCTTCGAAGTTGCCCTTCAAGAACTCGAAACCACCGTGCGCTGGCCCCATGGTGGGCGCCAACTGTCGTGGAATAGTCACGGCAGATGTCCTAGTGTGAGGACTTAGTCATGGAGCCATCGCAATGAGGTTAGTTTAAAGGGGTTAATCAGGACAAAGGACACGGGGAGTTTATACTGGTTCGGCCCCTTGCGGTGAAGGTGAAAGCCTAATCCAGTTTGAGGTGGTATTGCTAGGGTTTCGATGACCAGGGAGCGAATACGCTTAGCCTGGCTCTCGATCTATTGTCTCTTGTCCATAAACCGCCGCCGGGTCGTCTCTTTATATACACAGGTTGACGGCCAGCGGTTCACAGAATCCCGGCCGGCTCATAAACGTGTCCGGCTCGGTATCCACTCTTTCCTATCTTACAATACAAGTCATATACTTATGGCGGTTTACATCTATGGGCCCTAACTCGCCTTTGGGCTTTGTGCCTTCTTGTTAAGTCTCCTTCGTAAGTCGCCATCTTCTATGTCTTCATGGGCTTCAATACAGGTAAATCACTATGAGCATAACCCGGCCCCTCCTGGGCGGTTTATACTCAATAGTTATATCCCCAACACTACTTGTGTTGCTTCCACCACGAGACTTATTAGTCATCTTGGACTACTTGATTGCGCAAATGTTAGAGATCTTGCTTTGATTTGCCATTTTCACATTTCCATGCCTCATGATATATCTGCCTTGTGTGTTGCATCCAATTCTTGGATTATTTGCTCCTCTAATATGCTTGGTTGCAACAATGTCATTTCTTCACATATGCCATGTCCCATTGATTGCTACATGCTTAACTTGGTTGCCTCACACATGATGAACAATTGCTCTTTATATTGTGTTGAGTGCCACATTATCTTCACTACACCCTATGCACGTTATGCTTGGATTGTCTTGCACTTGACCCATGTGTTTAGACACTTCATTTTATTTGGTGTTGTGAATAATTCCGATGCCTACCATAGACCATTTGTTGAGCACTTTATGCATGCTTGTTATGCCCTTGAGGTAGATGCTTACTTTCTTGTCACACATATTTGAATCTCTACCTCCCATTTGCATGCTGGTTTCCATGATGTCCTTGATTTTGCTCCATTTATATGCTTAAATGCCATGCCACACTTCTTTGTCGAACCATATGCTATGCTTGATGACGACATTTGTTGGGTGAATCACCTCTTGAATGCTTGGTTTTGCACTAACGCTAACCACATTTGTTTTTCCAAATGTTTGTTGTCTTTTCTCCTTTTGAAGGAATTACAAGATGGTGTGACATTGGAGAGTGCCCATTTCGAGCTTCAAGATGAAGAACGCTTGGTGATCGTCCACTTCTACACGACGACATCATCTCCATCCCATGGTGATTTGGATTTTGATCCGAGGACGGATCTTTCCCAATTGGGAGGGGATGATGTGGAGCATCCTACGAACATCACCATATCAAGAGTCCATTTGGCAAGTGACACGTGCCACATCTACTACACATACATAAAAGGTGAATCATCTCCTTTACACATGTCCACTTGTACCCTTCATGGATGGTATACTACTTGACCCCTCTCTCGTGCGCATACATAGGTGTGAGTGGAGCTACACATTCATCGAGGAGGAGTCCAAGATCAGGAGAACAACTACACCATGCAAGTGGGAAGCCTAGAAGCAGAGAAGGAACTGTCAAAGAAAAAGGCACAAGCTCCAAGGTGACCCCGTGCGCACGGGCCTCCCCAACCCCATGTCCACGGGCCTCCCAGGCTGCACGGTCCTGAAGACCCAGTGCGCACGGGCGTGTACCGTGCCCACGGGACCCGTTTGTCCATGGGCCTCACAGACCCCGTGCACACGGGCTAATCCGTCAGGTCTCTGGAGACCCCGTGCGCACGGGCTCCACTTACCCCGTGCCCACGGGGCCCCCTATGTGTAGCTGCGGGCTTTGGCCCATGTATCTCCATTTCGTCCTTCCATACCCCTTCATGTCTTGGACCTATATATACTCCTCCTCATCCTCCATTTAGACATAGCTAAGAAAAGATCTAGACATTAGAGCTTAGCTAATGTATCTCCCCTTGTGGGATTCCTCTTGAGAGAGAGAAGACTCCATTGGAGTTTAAGGCCTCCATTGGAGAAGGTCCTTAGGGATTCATCAAGACCTCATCTCCTTCATAGGATTTGGGATGAACTTTACAATGTATCTTGTTTCCCTTTGATTGTTCTTGTACCTTGTGAATCTCATGTCTTTGTTGGTCTAGTGGATGTGTGATTGGACGTGTTCTTGAGTGTTCCTCTTGTGATTTTCCCCTTTTGTTCCTTGTGTTCTTCGCATTCTTCGTTGATCCCCATACAATTCGTGAAAGATCTCCACTTAGGGTCTCCACCCTACAACAACAGGCCTCCACCGATCAACACACCATAGTCCTACCTAGGCTCAACAGAGAGGCCAGCACGTCAGTCTACATCCTAAGCGCGCAGGGGTCTTGGTCCCATTGCCTTTTGCACTCCTGCATGTTGCGTACGCGGCTAGTGTCAGTCCTGGCTACCTCCTTATACAAGGTAGGTGCTTACGTGGGCCACCCGGGCGCGCGCTGCTTAGTCGCTGACGTCTGGAGAGCTTCGGCTGATACATACGATGCAGAGTGCCCATACTTATTCCCGCGTGGTGGTTAGTGTGAAAAGGCCAGAAGCCTACTCAGAACACATATCCAACCGTTAGTGCCTTGGGAGCGCGCGGTAACGAGCAGAGACTCACAATCATGTGACCCCGTCGCCCCATCTCGTGGACTTGCGGCAAGGGACCGGATTGCCCGGCCGTGCCACGTAGAAATCTCGCGGGTACCCTCCAGGTCAACCCGACTACACATCAACTCGCAGGTACCCACATGGTCAACCCGACTCGCAAGAGACTATCAGGAACTCGGGTCCACCTCTACTGGGGTGGTACCGCCTGTCCCTCCAGTCCTACAGTAATAGTAACTCTCGCAGGTACCCCTTGGGGCCGACCCGTCTTTAACATGGTTCTGGGGGTAAAGTCAAAGTAACAGTGTGTCCAAAACACCAAGGGGAAAATCTGAGGAATCACCCTCGATGGATTCCACTTGATGTAGTCGTCAAAGTGAACTTAGAGGAATCACCCTCGAGGGTTCACTCTTGATGTGTTGCACGACAGAGTCATTATCGGGAGTGGTGAAGGAGGAATCTGATAACTCACAAGTATAGGGGATCATTTGTAGCCTTTTTTGATAAATAAGAGTGTCGAACCCAACGAGGAGCTAAACATAGAACAAATATTCCCTCAAGTTCTATCGACCACCGATACAAATCTACGCACACTTGACGTTTGCTTTACCTAGAACAAGTATAAAACAATTTGTAGGAATAAAACTACGAGTACTTTGCGAGAATAAAACCACGAATAAAATGCAAGACAATAAAAGTAGATAGCTTTTGTCAACAAGAAAGTCATTTGTCCCTAGGTGATCGATAACTAAACTGGTAATCATTGTTACAATTTTATATGAGGGAGAGGCATGAGATAACATACTTTCTCTACTTGGATCATATGCACTTATGATTGGAACCCTAGCAAGCATCCGCAACTACTAAAGATCATTAAGGTCGTAAAACCCAACCATAGCATTAAGTATCAAGTCCTCTTTATCCCATACGCAATGACCCCCAAACTCGGGTCTGTGTATTCTGTCACTCACGCCACCCACCATAAGCGAAACATTAATGAATTGCAACACCCTACAGCAGGGATCCCTCCATTTGCGCGACACGGAGGGCACCGTAGGACAGCACCAAAATAAAATATACAACTCAAACTAATCATGATCATCTATCAACCCATAGGGCAAAACGGATCTACTCAAACATCATAGGATAACCACATATCATTGGGAAATAATATATAGTGTTGAGCACCATGTTTAAGTAGAGATTATAGCGGGGAAGATAGGTGTTACACCGCTGCATAGAGGGGGCGAAAGTTGGTGTTGACGGTAGCAAGATTGTTGATGTAGATCACCGTCATGATCCTTGCACCGGCGGCACTCCGGCGCCACCGGGAGAGAGGGGGAGAGAGCCCCCTCCTTCTTCTTCCTTGGCCTTCCCCCTAGATGGGAGGAGGATTCCCCCTCTGGTCCATGGCCTCCATGGCGGCGGAGGGGCGGGAGCCCCTCTGAGATTGGATCTCCCTCTCTGTTCTCTTCTGTTTCGCGTTCCCCAGGTCTGCCCGAAAACCGTTTGTTATATTCCAGGAGATCCGTAACTCCGATTGCACTGAGATTTTAACACGATTTTTCTCTGGATATAAGATTCCTTGCGCCCGAAGTGGAGCCCCAACCGACTTAAGAGGTGAGCACACCCACCACCCCGCACCTGGAGCCTCGCGTGCGCCCTGGTGTATCTTGAGGGCTGTGGGCCCCCGTTTGCGTTGATTCCAAATCCCAAAAATCACATATATTCCAAAATAATTCTCCGTAAATTTTTATCGCGTTTGGACTTCGTTTGATATGGATATTCTATGAAACAAAAAACATGCAACAAATAGGAACTGGCACTGGCCATTGTCGGATTCAGGGCTCCGCAGACCCAACGAAGGTTCAAACTCTGGGGTGTGTGTGAAGAACTCAACCTATCCAGCTAACTAACCCGTCGCCCTACAGCCTAGCTCGATGGATCAAGCAAGGAGATGGACACGGCAGTTTACCCAGGTTAGGGCCACCTTGCAGTGTAAGACCCTACTCCTGCTTTGTGGTGGATTTGCCTCACGAGGGGTTGGGGATGAACTAGTACAAGGGAAGAACAACCTCGCGAGGTCTGCTCTGGGGTGAGGGTGAGTCGTCCTTCGGTTTTTTGGTCCCCCTCTACGGTGGTGGCTAGCTTATACTTATAGCGGCCTCGGTCCTCTTCCTCAAAAATGAAGGTGGGAAGGGATCCCACAATGGCCAATTTGAAAGGGGACAAGTAGTACATCTTATCCTGACAAAAGGTAGTCTTCGCCAGCAAAGCTTCTGGTCGTCACGCTGCGGTGGGCTCGGCGATGACATTCGTCCTGCCGTCCTGGCGGTCTTGGTCTCATTGCACGGGAATGGAAACCTTTGCCTGATTCCTCGGGAACACACGGCTGCGCTTACCTCCTTAACACCAAAGAGGAAACCTGCTCCTCTGCGCCTGCTGGCGCCTGCCTGGCCTTGGTCGTCATGGCTTGCATCACCACAACCTCATAAGGTTGGATACCTGCATAGAAATCTCCGCTCCTCAGGAGGCAGCCTAGGGAGGCCGCTCCCTCAGGAGGTATTGGTGTTGTCTGCCTCGCGAGGCTTGGCCCCTCGCGAGGGCCTTGTCTTGTTGGTGTTGAAACTGGGCCGTACCAGGCCGTCGATGGAGCGACGCCGTGGGCCGCAGGCAGGCAAGTCTGGGTACCCTGGTTCCCAGAACACCGACAATAGCCCCCGGGCCCAAGGCGCGCTCAGACTTGGCTTCGAGGTGAAGCCAAAGGGCTAGGGTGAAGTGCCGCGGGCCCCAATTGCCTACGGACCGAGCCGACGCGTGGCGCTTGATGGGACATGGGCGTCTCCACTTCCCCACACCGCCTCGGAACTGCGCGGCTTGACAACTGCCTGACGCAAGTGGCCCAGCCAACATTGCCCACCGCACTTGCCTTCTGCTCCCCTTCCTCCCTGCGAACTTGCATCTTCCTTACCAGATTCCACACCAGCTCCAATCTACTCCGCCTCCATGGCTCCCAGGACGAAGAAGGGGAAGGCCCGAGCGGCCGCGGAGCCCTCACCGGGGCCGCAACCGGCACTACGCCGGTCCACGGTGATCAACCAGGAGGGGTTGGACAAGGTCCGGCAAGCCCTCGCCGCCGATTCCAATGAGTGGAAGGCGATGATGGTTTGGCCTGCCTCCCGGGCCTTAGTTGACATGGAGGCCACCGAAATCCCCCTTCATCTCCATTCTCTTTTCGCCGGCCTGCTGCCTCCGTTCTATGATTTCTTCAACGCCGTGCTTTCGCATTACCAGATCCACGCGCTGCATCTGGATCCTGGGTCCATCATCCTCCTCTCTGCTTTTGCCTTCTTGTGCGAGGCCTTCGTGGGAATTGCCCCATCTATGGCCTTGCTCCGCCATTTCTTCGCGCTCCACTTCGTCGACGGTGGGCAACACTCAGGGTGCGTGTCGTTCCAAGCGGTGGCGGCGACTGTTGGCTCCGGCATTGACTTCACGCTCCGCCCGGAGACGAGGGGGTTTCGGAAGCAGTGGGTGTTTGTGGACGCCTCCGTGCTCAACCCCCTGCTCCTTCCATCGGCGTCGGCGGAGCCGAGCTCCGGCTGGGGGCACGCAGAGCTTGCCGACCCGCGGGTGGCACGCATCTTGTCCAGGCTGGCCAAGCTGAGGCAAGCGGGGGTGACGATGGCGATGGTGGCGAAGGAATTCGTCCGACGGCGCCTTGCTCCACTTCAGCACCATGCTCACCCAATGTGGGCCTTCACCGGCCCCGACGACCCCATGAGGCTCCAGGTGCCTTTGCTCCCCCTCAAGATGTTGCGCAAGGTGCTGCAGCTCCTGACTGGTGGGGAGCCTACTGCGCTTCCCCTTGAAGGGCGCCCTTTGTACAACTGGTAGACTGGGAAGGCCTTCGCCGAGAAGATGCCGTGCTTCGACGAGTGGGGGCTGCTACCCGGGGGCCATGTGGGGCCTCAGGACAACACCCTCTTGGTGATTCCCATGCTCAGGGGTCCAGCAGTGCACGCTCTAGAAGTGGCCACAGGGGAGCAGGCACCGCCGAGCGCTCCCGAGGTGGCCGCTGGAGATCAGGTGCCACCATGTGCTCCTGAGGCGTCTGCTTCCAGCTCCACAGGCGGTGGGGAAGGGGCCCCGCCTACAGACGCCACTGGCACCCCTATCGTGGGGGCTACACGCCGGCCTGCAGCACGTCCCTTTCAGATCTTGGGGTATCACGCAAGCGGAAGGGCTCGGGAGCCGCTGCGACCTCGTCCCACGGACCCTGAAAAAGAGGAAGTGGATAGCGGTGGATGAGTAAGTACCTTGTCCTCCTTGACCTTCGCATATCGCATCCTCTTCTAACTTTTACCCCTTAGGATCCCTTCCATCGCGGGGGTGAGCCCGCATGGAGCGCGACCTCCAGAGGCCTCCGGCCCGGTTGTGACCCTAGGCCTCTCGAGACGGGCGGCGGCGCGCGAAGCGGTGTCTGCACACGAGCCGAGGCCGCCCCTGGGGGACCGCAGGCCTACACTCCCGGCGTCCTTCTTCAGGAGCGGCCTCTGGGGCATGGAGGCCATGCCGAGGGCTCCTCCGTTGGTTCTTGCTGGCGGCTGGGTGACCCGTACGATGGCTCCATCTTCAGGCAGTGGGGCCAGCCCGCGTCGTGCCCCGTCCTCGGCCCGGGGGCGGTCTAAGGAGCTCCAGCCCCCGGCCCTCCGCTAGAGACGGGTGAGTCGTCACGCGCTTCTCAAGCCGACCGGGGCACGAAGGAAGGGATCGGCCGGGCGCTGGAGCTCACATGCGGGCACAGTGCCATCCGTCACGACCTTCTCCGGGAGGCAACAAGCGCGCTGGGCCACCTCGGGACAGAGTTTGCCAATGTTGACCTGACTTCAGCGCCGCAATAGCCCCCGTGCCTGGAGTAACCCAAGGCGACCTGGCGAGTTGGGTGGACGATCATGTGGACGACCTGATCGCGGAATTCGCCCTTGCCGACGATGTGGCCACGCTCGCAGTTGAAGAACGCGGAGCTGATGGTGATGATGACGACAGCAATGCTGACGGTGGCCTGTCTCGCTAGGCCTGTATTTCCCTGTTTTCCTATCAAGACTTTCAACGTGACCCCGCGGGGATGCAAAAGCATTTTTTGGAGGAATTTTTCCTGCGATGTATTAAGTGGTATTTGCACTTCCCTGTGGTCGTCCTTCTTTTATTTGTCGCGCACTCCTAACCCCAGAGTTCGGGCGAACGTCGTTGTCGTGCCCTTACCGGGGACGCGCCTTGAGCCGGGCGGGCGAAGGCACGTGCGAGATTACCGCCTCGAGACCCTCTGGGTTCCCTCCGGAAGGACGAGCACACGCAGAAGGGGCAAGCGCGGATCCCCAGCGGCGTCCGTGACGCTGGCGTGGCGCGCAGAAGCTCCGCGCCCTCGCAGGCAGCATTGAGTAGCTCAGTGACCCGGCCGAGCAAGGCTTCGCCGCTGCGTTACGCTAGCCGGCACCTTAACAACTCCCACGCTACGAGGAGCGCTGCCCGTGTGTTCATCAACCCATGGTGAGCATCCAAGGACGATGCCGCGGCGTAGTCAGAGGACCGCGCAGTGACGCGATTGCGGCGCCGCGTGGGAGAGAGAAGTGGCAGGCCCCGCCGCCGATGACCGGTGACACCGGCGGCATCATTAGCCACAAGAAGCATAAGGTGATGATGAGCTCCGTGGCCGAGGGGGCGCCGCCCGGGGGGCGCCTTTTTAGTTTAAGACTTGAAATATATAATTTTGAGCCTTCAAATATGTGGTTTGAAACTTCCAATTTTTTTTCTTTTTAGTTTTTTATGTGGTGATCTTTTTATAGTATATTATAGTTTACTTTTATTAAATTTATATTATTTTTAAATGTAAATAATGACATTTTTTTAAAATATGTACTTTGGGACTTTAAATTTACTTTTTTTTTCCTTTTTAGTTTAAGACTTGAAATATATAGTTTTGAGCCTTCAAATATGTGGTTTGAAACTTCCAAATTTTTTTATTTTTAGTTTTTTATGTGGTGATCTTTTTTATAGTATATTATAGTTTACTTTTATTAAATTTCTATTATTTTTAAATGGAAATAATGACATTTTTTAAAATATGTACTTTGAGACGTTAAATTTACTTTTTTTCCTTTTTAGTTTAAGACATGAAATATATAGTTTTGAGCCTTCAAATATGTGGTTTGACACTTCCAATTTTTTTCTTTTTAGTTTTTTATGTGGTGATCTTTTTTATAGCATTGGGCCATGCCCAAGTATTAGGAGGCCGTGGGGGTCAAAACCAGGGCAACAACACCCTCACCCCACTCCCTCTCTCTCGTTCCCCTTCCTCTCCCTCTCTCTCCGCTCGTCGTCACCGCTCTCCGGCCCTCTCTCGCCGGTGGTTAGGTAATGTTCCGCTCTCTCCCCCTCTCTCCCTCTCTTGCCGCTTGTTGCCCTCCAATTTGATTGGAGTTCATTTCATTTTGAGCAAGGGTTTCTTCGACGGAGGCGGCGGAAGAGACAACGGTGGCGGAAGAGACAACGGTGGCGGAAGCGACGGCGGCGGCGGAAGCGACAGACTGGTAGGGTTTATCGCCTCCATCTTCATCCCTCGGTGAGTTCATTGCCTGCATCTTCGCCTCCTGTAGTGTTCCTAATTAATGTAGTGTTCCTAATACTAAATTGTAGTGTTAAATTGTTAAATTGTAGTGTTCCTAATGCTAAATTGTAGGGTCTTTGGTATGTGTAGTATATAAAATTTCTTTGCTTGTTTACCACTTTCATGTGGCAGTGGCAGTGGCAGTGGCAGTGTTCCTAATGCTAAATTGTTTATCACTTTCATGTGGCAGTGGCATTTTGTATCTGCATTTTGCATCAATGAACATATGACAGTGGTAGTGGCAGTGGCATTTTGTATTTGCATTTTGCATCAATGACAGTGGCCTAATGCTAAATATGTATCTTGTTCATTATCGAGCCCTTTTAGTTGTATGGTAACATGAATGAACATATGACAGTGGCAGTGGTATTTTGTATCTGCATTTTGCATCAATGATCATCATGTGGATGTTTAGATCAGGGTTCCATTGTTTACTCCCATAAAAGAACATAATTTCCTTTGTTTACTTGACAAGTTGACATGCCTCTGTATAGATCAGTTAGGTTGTAGAATTTGTGTAAGTGTATTAGATCACTTGCCATACTTTGATTGGCATTATTATCAACTTGCTTGTTAGTATTGTTATGATTGGCATTAGATCACTTGCCATACTTGCCATACTTTGATTGGCATTATTATCAACTTACTTGTTTTTCTTGTTTGATCAGCAAGGCAATATTATCAACTTACAAATCATTTTCCAACTTGCAACACATAGCAAAGATGGGCATGGATGCAACTTACTTGTAGTGATTGGCATTACACCAGTTGCCATGTGTGTTTGGTTCTTGTCATAATAACCTATACTTGTCATTATTTTGAAGTTCTAGCCAGGACTAGGTGGAACAGCCACTACCAGTCCTCGTGCAACTTCGCGGCCTATGATGAAGTGGACAAAGGAGAAACGAGCACCAACCAGGTAAGATTACAAAAACATCCATGAGCATTGCAAACACATGCATATATACATATATCATCTAACCATTCTTTATTGATGATTTTAAATATTTGACTTGCCAGGCGTATGTACGAGACCCATCTCCAGAACCGGTCCAGCAGCAGCTACCGGTACATGACATGGACATGCTCAGTCGTGAGCTTGTCGCGTCAAAGGAGAGTATAATGAAGGCACTTAACGAGTTGAATGGCTCCCTGAAGAAAGATAAGGACGATATGATCGACGAGATCTCCAATCTCTGCGATAAGAAATTGAAGCTCATCGACCAGAAGTAGCTACTGGTCACCGAGATCAAGTCTATGAAGAAGGAGATAGGGCTCCTAAAGGCTGAGAGGGAGGAGCTGAAGACCCGCAAAGTCTATTTCAGAAAGGAGGGAGAGAGCAACATGAACAAGTTGCGTGAGATGAGGATCATTCTTCATCGTAGCTAGTTAGCGCGTGGATAACAAGTTGCGTGAGATCGATGACGATACTTTTGCTTGTAGAGCTAGCCACCGGATAACTTTTGCTTATAGGTAGTAGCAAGCTAGTTACTGAAAACTGTAGTAATAGCTGGGTATATTTTGTGGATTTGAGACATACCACTAGAAGTTTAAATGGCTGCACATATACTAATTGCTGGGTATATATTTTTTATTGCTGAAAAATACAAATTGCTGGCGTTGCCTCACAATAAACGCCATAGATAACACAATATATTGCTGGAGTTAGCTAGGTGGCACGCCATAAGTACTAAAATACTGCTGACGTATTTGCCAACGCGACCACTAAATTGTTTTCACTGGCGCCATATTGGTGGCGTTGGGTCTCTACGCCAGCAAGGCACTTTTTGCCATGCCATAGCTAGGCTTTTTTCCACTAGTGCCCTTACCAGGTAGTACGAGTCACCAGACCTGGCGCAGTCCGTCTGGAGACCGAAGATGGCATCAAAATGCAAAACTCATGGAATATTGAGCATCTTCGCAAGTTCTACCCGTAAGGAGCGGCTGTCGGGCCCTGCCTCGGCAGCCACCCTTTTATACAAGCCTTGCCGATGCGCATGTAACCCTTTGTACAAAGCCAGGCGCAGACCCTGAGCACAGATAATAAAACAATGCGTTGGCGCCCTAAAAACATGCATGCATGATTAGCTTAGCATAAAATTGCCATGGTCATTTAGATGAGGTCATATGATGCTATGTTTTCCCCTGCACTAACTACAGGGCTCTTGCCGCGGACTTGATCCTAGGAAGAAGGGACGGAAAACAAGCTTACACATCGACCCCCGACAAGGCAAACAGATAAGTTTCCTTTTATCCATACATGTCTCTGTAAGAAGAAAACTTGTGCATAGAAAAACCTTGTCACCTTCAAAACATTTGTGCTCGCATCCTTTGATCCGAATGTTGTTTCGGTCAGGACGGCTGTAGTGGCATTTGGCAGAGAAGGATCGATAAGGAGCCGATTCCCTTCCGTAGTTTTAAGCCCGGCAGGAGGCAACAACGGAGGGCATCGGCAAGATAGCTTGCCGGGAAAACTTGTTTACTTAAAAGTATAGAGGTGTTCCTCCTCTGCATGGATAAGATACATGCACAAGTACCCGGCAAGGCTTGTCTTTTTCATTAATATGCGGATAAACAAGTACAAACCTTACAAAGCACAAACCTGGATGAAAGAGATTACATATTTAAGGCTAAAATTTGGCAAATGCCTACATGTTTTAGACTGAAAAAAGATAAGTGCCCCGTAATCCCTTTATTGTCCCTCTCCTCCTAGGAACGACGGAGGGAGGCAAAGAGGGCGAAAGGAGTGCCTGGGCAGAAGCCCAGCCTGACCCCGTGAGGACCTGCGGGACGCAGCCTGACAAGATCGAGAGGGCACGGACGAAGGTGATGGGCGGGGAGAGCGGCTAAGCAATGCCCTGGTCACCGCCACCAGGGCCAGCAGGGTACGGCAGCATGGACACCGGCAGGAAAGACGAAGCCGGAGTCTACGAGGAAGCCTGCCGGTGTCCAGCTGGAAAACCGCTGGAGGAGGCGGAGACACCATCCACACCCAACACCCCGGCAAATCGTCTTGCCGGGGAGAAGATGCAAGTGCAGATGGTGGTGCCACCGGCGTCCCGCTGACGGTGACAGTGCAGCTGGTGTTCAGCCGGAGTCGGAGCTGTCGTCCTCCCCATCGGTGCCGTCGTCATCGCCGTCACTGTCCTCCTCGTCGCTGTCGCTCGAGGAGGAGCTTTCATCGTCGGTTGAGCTCTCCGCGCAGCACCCTAAGCAAGCACCCGAGCGCCCGAAGACCTTGATGAAGAGCAGGGTGGCGTCCATTAACTTGAAGTGAAGGACGTGCCCTGCCGCCAAGCTATGACCACGAGCGAAGGTCTTCCAGCCACGCCGAAGAAGCATGACGTGCGGTGCAGGGAACTCTACGTCCACCCGCATGCTACCATTGCAGCAGCCCCTCATGTGCAGCCTCAGCCCCGGCGGCTATTCAACCTCCATCACTCTTCGGATGGAGATGGAAGCCGAAGACAACTGCGCGGGGACCCGCGTAGCTTAACGATAAATTCCAGTGGCTGGTCCCCGACGTGGACTTCGTTCGGGCCCGGGGCAACTGGAGGAGGAGTGATCAAGGCACCGCCCCTCCCTCCTCGCCCCCGGGTGCCACGGCGGCCATGTCCTTGTCCTCTACTGCCTCCTCCTGCATTGGGCTCCGCCCCTGCGTCCCCAACGGGCTGAGGGGGCATTGTCGAGCAGAAACCCTCGTCGCCACTGCTGGAGTACCACCACTCCCTCTCCCCCTTACCATGGTGGAGAGAAGATGTCAGATGGGAGGAGGAGGAGATGGGTGTGAGCGAGCACCTCGCCCACATCCCCTTTTATAAGCAAACGGGGCCGGGGGCTGGCTCCTCACCCAGGTGGCAACTGCCCCGCTCCACCAATCCGACTCCCCTACGTCACCAACGGCGCACAGAATCAAGACCGACCTCCTGCGCCTATCCGCGGCGCCTGGCTCTCTACCATGGCACTCATTACCGTGCCCTCTGCGTCCACCACCAACCCTGCGCAATGCATGCGGCATACATCATGGAAACAGCAGGTGCGGAGGAACTAGTGGAATGGCAGTTACCGCCCCGTGAACATGGGACATGGGCAGCCCACGTATCGTGGCATAAATCTCCCCCATGAAGTCTTGCATGACGCATGGGAAAGCCGGAAACGGACTCAAGCATAGGTTAATGAAGAAGCAAGGGAAATATCAAGGAGGGAGCCACCGCAAGCGCCCCTCATCTATACCAGATAGGACCTCCCCCAACGGTGCTCGGCAGCACATTCGGGCTAGGCCTGGCGGCTCCTGTCGGTGTGACAAATCTTCACGTATGTTGCCCAGACCGTACACAGGCGCAATGGCGAGGATACAACAGCACCAAGCTCCCAAGACGAGACCAAGCCAGAGAGATAACTCTTTGCGGAATCAAAGGGCGGATCAAGAAGACCAAGACAAGCCAAGGGAACAAGATGTCACTGAGAAAACACCTCCCTTACCGGGCAGGTGAGCCTGGTCAGGTAGAGGCCTCACCAAGAACAAGTCCCAAGATTTCCCCGGCAGGCTTGCCGGGGGCGCCAAGGGCAAATATCCCCGCCAAGACTCCACCGCTCCACCGCACAGCGACACAAGTCACTTATCAGTGTGGTGTCGAGCCCCCAAGTGATTAAGTGGCTATCATTTGGCACGTGGCAGCCATTTGGAAGGGAGATTCCCCGTATATGACACCCGTCCAGAGGCGTGTCATGCAGACAGGTAGAAGATGGTTAAGCGGCGCAGCAGGCTTGCCGGGCTGCATCCACAACATGACACCTGGCAGTGCATTTAATGCACTTTGTCCTAACTGCCAGAGTTAGGTATGATAGCACTGTTGGCTATCTAATCAGTAGATAATGACTGTTTTGCCACTGTGGTAACCCCTTAGCCTGTAAAAGTAGGGCCATGGCAACCTAAAAAAGGATTCGGACCCTTGTACACTCATACGCGCGTAGCTGCTCTCCCCAAGGCGACCTTGCCGGGCTTGAGCGCTGCGTGACCACCACGGTCCTCCCTTCAATCCACCAAAGCAGGAGTAGGGTTTTACCCTTCTCAACGGCCCTAACCTGGGTAAAAACCACCAGTGTCACCACTATCGTGCTATTCCATGGCTTCTGCTCTTTGTGCTACCTGATCTTCCCCCAGCCGAACCCCAAGGGGCTGACGGCCCCATAGGTGATCGTGTTCCACCAAGACATCTTTGGCGCACCAGGTAAGTGGAAGCACTTGCGCGAACCCGAGGTCATGGTAGCGCGTCAATCTTCATCATCATCTTCTTCATCATTAGCTTCATCGTCCATGGCGCCCAAGAAAAAGTCCGGTGCAACAGCTCACCCTTCCACCTCGAAGGCCCCCTCGCATGCCACCACCGATACTATGGGTGCTGCGGTGGCGTTGGGGGATGCGGACATCGTGGAGGACGTGACCGGCGCAGGCGGCGCTATCATCGTTCTTCCTGCGGCCGAAGCGGGAGCAGAAGACGCCGGGGGAGGGCGGCATCAACAGCATCCCGACGGCTATGTTCTTCAAGGTGCGGTTGGAGAGAATGTTTAGTCTCCACCTCCCCACCGCGCTGGAGGGTGCAGCCGCAGCGACAATGCCCGCTCTGGTGCGAGTCACGACACCTAGCTGTCCCTGTTACAGGCACAACTACGGGACACGCACCTTCCCCTGGGAAGGGTAACCAAGACAAAGTGCTAAACGGGGTCGTCAACCCCAAGGCGCACCCTTCTCACCACAATGCCGCCGTGGCGGCTAGCTCGCGGCGACAGAGCACGGTGCCATCATGACCGGTACCGTCAGGAGTCAAGCGACGTCGCGATCTGCGTCGTCATCAATGCCAAGCACTGTTTCGAAAGCCATGGCGCGAGCCCAACTCCTGCTGAGGTTCCCGCCAGCAGCCGACCAAATGGATGAGTGGAGTGCCACCATTCAGAGTTTGATCGGTTTTGCTGAAGCGGAAGGATCACAGCGGGTAGGCCCGCCACGGCGCCCGCGAGCAACAACCACGGCCCGAGCTGCTGACAATGTCGAGGGGGCAATTCCAACGGTGCAATCCCCTCCACGACAGCCAGCACAGAGGCTGCAGCCCGAACCATGCGACCAAGAGCCCGATGAGGCATCAATGGCTTCATCTGATCCACGGGCCCGTCGAGATCAGCGGCAGGTCCTGGAAGATCGGCAGAGGGAAGACGCGCGCGTCACCATAGAGCGACGCCGTGAAACCCGCCGCCAATCTGACAGGCGCCATGGCCCAGACATTGACGAACCCGCGCCCAGTGAGGGTGGATGCTTGCCTTTCAAGGTTGGGTGCTCTACCTTCACTCGCGAGCTGCGGCAAGTCCGTTCGCCATCTACCCGTGTTTTCAAGCCAGAGATACCAGAAAAGTATGATGGAAGGCTGAACCCGGCAAAGTTCTTGAGCATCTACACCATCACTGTTCAAGCCGCCGGAGGAAGAGATGAGAAGGTGTTCGACAACTACTTCCCTTTGGTACTAAAGCCAAACATGAGGTCATGGCTGATGCACCTGCCGGAGAATTCCATTTCGTCCTGGGCTGACCTGTGCAATGAGTTTGTTGGTGCCTTCACGGGCGGCCACGAAGAACCAGGACGGCCCAGCGATTTGCAACTCCTCCCACAAAAGGAAGGGGAGAGTTTGCGGAAGTACATGCAGAGGTTTAGCCGGGTGCACAGGAACATTCCAGATATCCACCCGCCAGCTGTGATTGCCGCGTTCCAGTCCAACATACGCAACAGGAGGATACGTTCCAAGATGAACGTTCGGTTGCCCAAGACTGTGAATGAGCTATACACCTTGGTGGATAAGGGTGCCCGTGCGGAGGAAGGGAGGCGGCTCCCCAGAGAAGAGGACGGCGTCGAAGTCGACTCAGAGGATGACGATGATGCCACTAACCCGAAGAGGAAGAACAAAAAGCGCAACAAGAAGCGTAGGGAAAAGGCAGTACTGGCTGTTGAGGGTTCTGGCACTCCTAGTACCGGCAAGAAGGCCAAGATCGAAGCCCCCGGCAAGGAAGTTGCCATGTGCATTGATTGTCGGGACACTGCGGCGGCCAAAAAGGCTGGGAGGGCTGACGAACCGTACTACAAGATCCACCGCACCAAGGGCCATGACCTCCCAGAGTGTCACCAAGTTGAGCAACTTGTCAAGAGGCAGAAAGCTGAGTAGGAGAAGCGTGACAACGAAAGTGACCAAGAAAGTGCTGGCGGGAAGGGCCGAGGCGGTAGAGGAGGCCGCCACGGCAAGATTCCCCAGAATCAAGAAAAACCTGCTAGAGGCCATGAGAAGAAGGAAGGTGATGACGAAAGTGATGAAGGGGATGAAGAGGAAACCAGTGAGCAAGAGTTCCAGAAAGCCACTGAGGCCCTATGCATTGACGGAGGCGCATCTTTGCACTCCTCTCACCTCCAGCTTAAACAATGGGCGCGTGAGGTCAATGCCATAGAGCCAGCGGTAGACTCCCGGAAACCGCTCAAATGGTCCCGCACGCCCATCATCTTTGACGAAGAGGATCACCCCGACCGCACCACCGTGGTAGGGTGCTTGCCATTGTTGGTTTCACCAACAATCCGCAACCTCAAGGTCACAAAGATGTTGGTTGACGGTGGGGCAGGGTTGAATCTGATTTCCCCCAAGGTACTCAGCAAGCTGCAAATTGTCGGGGTACGACACCTATGGGATCCCGAGAGACCCCTTTATGATTCGGCGGGGGGACAGGTATACGCAAAGAGCAGAACCAGTGATCGACGCGGGAAGTTTTTACCCAGGTTCGGGCCGCTGATCAGCGTAAAACCCTACTCCTGCTTTGTGTTCTTATTGATGTTCTTGAGCCCAACCTTCAGGAGCGCTCGCAATGAACAGTACGTTCAAAGAGCAGCTACGCATGCAGAATGGGCCAGAAGTTCTCCTCCTCTGTAGCAGTTGCCTTGGGCCTCCTTTTATATGCTCAAAGGGGTCTCCATAGTGGCAAAATGTACATACATTGAGGTGTAAAGTAGCTACAGGGTATCATACCTAAACCCTGACGGATTAGGATGAGCGCATTTAATGCACTGTGAGGTGTCCGCTTAGGTGTCCTCACTTTCTTGGGGATGGAAAAAGGGGCCATCCCATCAGCACCGCTTAAGCTCTCCTCCACTGGCGCGTTGCCATGCATCCAGAGAAGGACCCAGAATGTCAGGTTTTGTTACTGTGCCGAAGCGGTGGCACAGTGGCGGAATCTCGCCAAGCGCCGATCCTTGCTGGGCACCAAACCTTGCCGGGCGCCAAGCCTTGCCGGGCGCCAGGGCTTGCTAGGAACCAAGCCTTGCCGGGCGCCGAGCCTTGCCGGGCTCCAAAGGCCATCCCGGCAAGGATCTTGCCGGGGAAGCAGGCCTTCGAATTCCAGCTTTGCTTATCTGCTGATCCTCAGATCTCTGACTTGATGATTTCCTTGATGGCTTGAATCGACCTTGAGCTGTTCCCGGCAAGCCTTGCCGCGAGGATGGCTACAACTGCCCGTGCACAAGTACGGGGTACTAGTGGCCCAATACTTAGTACACCGACACAAATATTAGATGAAGAGCTCAAGGTTACTGGCACCTTTCAAGGAATCAACCCTGGCAGGAGTCATCCTAAGGGAAAGATCACACTGCCGGTGACGTTTGGAGGAGAATTGAACTACCGGACCAAGAAGATTGTGTTCGACGTGGTCGAGCTTCCTTTGCCGTACAATGGGATTCTTGGTTGTCCAGCTCTGGCAAAGTTCTATGGCGGCACCTCACTATGCCTATAATACTCTGAAGATGCCAGGGCCGATGGGTGTCATCTCTATCCCGTCGGACAAGAAAGACGCAATCATATGCGTGGATAAGATGTACCGGGATGCGGTCGCTGCCGAGGCCGCAGAAGCCGCAGTTCTTGCCAAGGAAAACAAGAAAGGAAAGAAAGCTAGCAGGGATGTCGGCAAAGAATCCGGGAAGCGCGCCTCTCCGGAGTGCGCCACGCCCGTCGATGATTTGCCAGAGAGTTCCACTAGCAAGAGATCCAAAGTTTCCTCGCCTGCTGTAAAGAAGGTCCCGGCAGGGCTGGGTGGCATTGACAGTACATTCACCATCAGCTCCACCATCGATGAGAAATAGGAAACCACGCTCGGTTCCTTCCTGCGGGCGAATGTCGATGTGTTTGCTTGGCAACCATCTGACATCCCCGGCGTTCCCAGGGAGGTAATCGAGCACCACCTTGCTGTCTGCCCCCATGCTCGGCCTGTCAAGCAGAAGGTCAGGAAACAAGCTTTGGAGCGGCAGCAATTCATTGCCGAAGAGATCAAGAAACTCGAAGCATCTGGTTTGATAAGAGGAGTGTTGCATCCAACATGGTTGGCGAACCCGGTGGTGGTGTGCAAGGCGAACTGGAAATGGAGGCTTTGCATAGGCTTCACAGATCTGAAAAAGGCATGCCCGAAGGACCCTTTCCCCTTGCCGCGCATCGACCTGATTGTGGATTCCACTTCCGGGTGTGATCTGCTTTCCTTCTTGGATGCATACTCCGGATACCATCAGATATTCATGTCTAAGGAAGACGAGAAGAAGACCGCGTTCATAACCCCATGTGGCACGTACTGCTTTGTGCGGATGCCCTTCGGGTTAAAGAGCACTGGGTCCACTTTTTCAAGTGCAATGCAAATTGGGTTTGAACCTCAGTTGCACAGGAATATTGAGGCTTACATGGATGATATAGTGGTCAAAACCAACGACAGATCAATGCTCATTTAGGACTTGGAAGAGACCTTTGCAAATCTGCACAAGATCAACTTGAAGTTGAACCCTGAGAAATGTGTGTTTGATGTTCCCTCCGGCAAGCTACTTGGCTTCTTTGTGTCCCACTGGGGGATAGAGGTCAACCCCGATGAGATCAGAGCGATCGAGCAGATCCAAGCACCCAAGACAGTCAAGGACATGAGGCATTTAATTGGATGTGTTGCCGCGCTGAGTAGGTTCATTTGCAAGTCTGCCGAGCGCGCCCTGCCATTCTTCAAAATTCTGAAGAAGGCAGGGCCCATGAAGTGGACCCCGGAGGCAGAAGCAGCACTGCGGGACTTAAAAGCCTATCTTTCCTCTACTCCCACCTTGGTCGCTCCTAAACCACAAGATCCGTTGCTGCTATATTTGGCGGCAACCAATCAAGTGGTTAGTGCAGCGCTGGTGGCGCAGCGGGAAGTAGATGAAGGAGCAGCCGCAGCTACTGTTGTCCCCGGAGAAGGAAGTGAACCAGTCGCAGCAAGCTTGGGTACGGATCGGGAGAAAGAAGCGCAGGGTGATGAAGGCAATCCCAAGGCCACGGCAAAGAAGAAGGTGGTGCAGCGACCAGTCTACTTTGTTAGCTCCCTGTTGCAGGGGGCTAGGTCAAGGTACTCTGGAGTGCAGAAATTGATCTTCGGCCTCATCATGGCCTCAAGGAAACTGTGCCACTACTTCCAAGCCCACGAGATCACATTTGTCACCCGTTTCCCTTTGCAACGCATACTGAGGAACCTAGAGGCCACCGGCAGAATAGTTGAATGGGCATTGGAGTTGTCAAGTTTTGGTCGGAAGTATGAAAGTACCTCAACCATTCAGAGCAGAGCGCTGGCGGAGTTTATTGCAGAATAGACACTTACTCCAGACGAAGAGACGCCGGAAACAGTTATCCCCGGCAAGGAGGCACCCCAATAATGGATCATGTACTTTGATGGTGCCTTCTCATTGCAAGGTGCAGGGGCTGGCGAGCTCCTCATCGCACCCACCAGAGAGCACCTCAAGTATGTGGTCCAAATGCATTTTCCCCTGGAGAAAGCTACCAACAACACTGCAGAATATCAAGGGCTCCTTGCCAAAGTCAGGATTGCAGTAGAGTTGGGGATCAGGATGTTGATCATACATGGAGACTCATAGCTTGTGGTAAGACAAGTGAACAAGGATTACCAGAGTCCATTAATGGAGGCATATGTAGAGGAAGTGAGGAAGCTGGAGGAGCATTTTGATGGATTGCAAACAGAGCACGTGCCATGTGCAAAAAATAGCATCGCTGATCATCTGTCAAAACGCGCTGCACAAAAGCTTTCTGTGGAACCAGGGACTCTTGTTCTCCACCTGACTCAACCCTCAGTATCCCCGACAACGATGGCTAGAAAAAGGAGGAAATTGGACTCCAGCAAGCATCTCCTGGCAGGACTCCCCGAAGTCCCCGGTAGAGAAGCTGCCGGGAACAACTCCACTTCGCTTGTTGAGCTGCACTCTTCCGCAGGACCACAGGTCCTCGCGGTCCAGGTAGGCGCTCCCACAAGTGAGGATGTGCCGTTGGTCCTAGTTGTCGAGCCACAAGCTCCAGCTTGGGCACGGCACATCGTCCACTACATCCAAACTGGAGAACTTCCCGAAGAGCAAGAAGAAGCTGAAAGAGTAGCCCGGAGGGCCAGTATGTATCAGTTTGTCGATGACACATTATACAGAAGGAGGCCCAACGGTGTGAAATTGAAGTGCATTTGCCAGGAAGAGGGGAAGGAACTGTTGGCAGAGATACACAAAGCCATGTGCGACTCTCATATTGGATCAAGAGCCTTGGTTGGAAAAGCTTTCCGGTAAGGTTTCTACTGGCCCACGGCCCTCCAAGATGCAATTGAGCTAGTCACCAGATGTGAAGCCTGTCAGTTCCACTCCAAGAATATCCATCAACTTGCTCAAGTTCTTGAAGGGATTGGTGTGCCGTTTCGGAGCCTGTGAGGAAGGTGAACGCACAATCAGCTATCAAGTTCTTGAAGGGATTGGTGTGCCGTTTCAAAGTACCAGCCAGAGTTATCACCGACAATGGCACCCAATTCACAAGCCGCGCCTTCATGCAATAAGTTCAAACCCTCGGAAGCAAGGTTTCATTCGCCTCTGTTGCTCATCCCAGGAGCAATGGACAAGCTGAGATGATGAACGCCGAAGTGCTGCGTGGGCTCAAGACAAGGACTTTTGATAAGCTACAGAAGTGGGGCAGACGATGGATCGATGAGCTGCCGGTGGTTCTTTGGTCCCTCTGTACGACACCAAATCGAGCTACCGGCCAGACTCCCTTCTCCCTAGTCTATGGGGCAGAAGCAGTGCTCCCCACGGAACTCATATATGGGTCACCTCGAGTATTTGCCTACGATAAAGTAGACCAAGAGCAGCACCGGCATGACGATGCCGTGCTCCTTGAGGAGAACTGTCTCCGGGCTGCTGTGCGTGCTGCACGCTACTAGCAAGCCCTGCGCCGCTATCATAGCCACAGGGCCATGCCCGGAGCCTTGAGGAAGGCGATCTTGTCCTTCAGCGCGCTCAGTCCGCCAAGGGTTCCAACAAGTTGACGCCGAAGTGGGAAGGCCCTTACCGGGTAGTATGAGTCACCAGACCTGGCGCAGTCCGTCCGGAGACCGAAGATGGCATCAAAATGCAAAACTCATGGAATATTGAGCATCTTCGCAAGTTCTACCCGTAAGGCGCGGCTGTCGGGCCCTGCCCTGGCAGCCACCCTTTTGTACAAGCCTTGTCGATGCGCAGGTAACCCTTTGTACAAAGCCAGGCGCAGACCCTGAGCACAGATAATAAAATGAAGCGCTGGCGCCCTAAAAACATGCATGCATGATTAGCTTAGCATAAAATTGTCATGGTCATTTAGATGAGGTCATATGCTGCTATGTTTTCCCCTGCACTAACTATAGGGCTCTTGCCGCGGACTTGATCCTGGGAAGAAGGGACGGAAAACAAGCTTACATATCGACCACCGACAAGCCAAACAGATAAGTTTGCTTTTATCCATACATGTCTCTGTAAGAAGAAAACTTGTGCATAGAGAAACCTTGTCACCTTCAAAACATTTGTGCTCCCATCAATTGATCCGAATGTTGTTTCGGTCAAGATGGTTGTGGTGGCATTTGGCAGAGAAGGATCAACAACGAGCCAGTTCCCTTCTATAGTTTTAAGACCGGCAGGAGGCAACAATGGAGGGCACCGGCAAGATAGCTTGCCGGGAAAACTTGTTTACTTAAAAAGTATAGAGGCGTTCCTCCTCTGCATGGATAAGATAGATGCACAAGTACCCGGCAAGGCTTGTCTTTTTCATTAATATGTGGATAAACAAGTACAAACCTTACAGAGCACAAACATGGATGGAAGAGATTACATATTTAAGGCTAAAAACTTTCAAATGCCTACATGTTTTAGACTGAAAAAAGATAAGTTCCCCGTAATCCCTTTCTTGTCCTTCTCCTCCTAGGAACTATGAAGGGAGGTGACGAGGGTGAAAGGAGTGCCTCGGCAGAAGCCCAGCCTGACCGCATCAGGACCTGCGGGACGCAGCCTAACAAGATCGAGAGGGCGCGGACAAAGGTGATGGGCGGGGAGAGCGGCTAGGCGATGCCCTGGTCACCGCCACCAGGGCCAGCAGGGTATGGAAGCATGGACACCGGTAGGAAAGACGAAACCGATGTCCACGAGGAGGCCTACCGGGGTCCAGCTGGAAAACCGTTGGAGGAGGCGGAGACATCATCCACACCCAACACCCCAGCAAATCGCCTTGCCGGGGAGAAGATGCAGGTGCAGATGGTGGTGCCGCCTGCCTCCCGCTGACGGTGACGGTGCGGCTGGTGTTCAGCCAGAGTTGGAGCTGTCGTCCTCCCCATCAGTGCTATCATCATCGCTGTCACTGTCCTCCTCGTCGCTGCCGCTCGAGGAGGAGCTTTCGTCGTTGGTTGAGCTCTCCGCGCAGCACCCTAAGCACGCACCCGAGTGCCCGAAGACATTGACGAAGAGCAGGGTGGCGTCCATTAACTTGAAGTGAAGGACGTGCCCCACCGCCAAGCTATGGGCACGAGCGAAGGTTTTCCAGCCACGCCGAAGAAGCATGACGTGGGGTGCAAGGAACTCTACGTCCGCTCGCATGCTGCCATTGGAGCAGCCCCTCATGTGCAGCCTCAGCCCCGACGGCTATTCAACCTCCATCATTATTGCGAAGGGAGATGGAAGCCGAAGACGACTGCGCGGGGGCCCGCATAGCTTGATGATGAATTCCAGTGGCTGGTCCCCGATGTGGCCTTCGTTCGGGCCCAGGGTGACTGAAGGAGGAGCGATCAAGGCACCGCCCCTCCCTCCTCGCCCCCGGGCGCCACAGCGGCCACGTCCTCGTCCTCTACCGCCTCCTCCTGCATTGGGCTCCACCCCTGCGTACCCAACGGGAGGAGGTGGGCGTTGTCGAGCAAAAACCCTCATCGCCACTGCTGGAGTACCACCACTCCCTCTCCCCCTTACCATGGTGGAGAGAAGATGTCAGATGGGAGGAGGAGGAGATGGGTGTGATCGAGCACCTCGCCCACGTCCCCTATAAGCAAACGGGGCCGGGGGCTGGCTCCTCACCCAGGAGGCAACCACCCCGCTCCACCAATCCGACTCCTCTGCGTCACCAACGGCGCACAGAATCAAGACCGACCTCCTACTTCTATCTGAGGCGCCTGGCTTTCTGCCATGGCACTCATTCCTGTGCCCTCCGTGTCTGCCACAGACCCTGCGCAATGCATGCGGCATACGTGGCAGAAACGGCTGGGGCGGAGGAACTAGTGGAATGGCAGTTACAGCGTCGTGAACGTGGGACGTGGGCGGCCCACGGATCGTGGCATAAATCTCCCCCACGAAGTCTTGCACGACGCACGGGAAAACCGGAAACCGACTCAAGCACAGGTTAATGAAGAAGCAGGAGAATATCAAGGAGGGAGCCACCGCAAGCGCCCCTCCTGTGTACCTGATAGGGCCTCCCCCAACGGTGCTCGGCAGCACGTTCGGGCTAGGCCTGGGGGCTCCTGTCGGTGCAACAAACCTTCACGTATGTTGCCCAGACCGTACATAGGCGCAATGGCGAGGATACAACAGCACCAAGCTCCCAAGACGAGACCAAGCCAGAAGGATAGCTCTCTGAGAAATCAAAGGGTGGATCAAGAAGACCAAGACAAGCCAAGGGAACAAGATGTCACTGAGAAAAGACCTCCCTTACCGGGCAGGCGAGCCTGGTCAGGTCGAGGCCTCACCAAGAACAAGTCCCAAGATTTACCTGGCAGGCTTGCCGAGGGCGCCAAGGGCAAATATCCCCGCCAAGACTCCACCGCTCCACCACACAGCAACGCAAGTCACTTATCAGTGTGGTGTCGAGCCCCCAAGTGATTAAGTGGCTGTCATTTGGCACGTGGCAGCCATTTGGAAGGGAGATTCCCCTATATGACACCCGTCCATAGGCGTGTCATGCAGACAGGTAGAAGATGGTTAAGCGGCGCAGCAGGCTTGTCGGGCTGCATCCACAGCGTGACACCTGGCAGTGCATTTAATGTACTTTGTCCTAACTGCCAGAGTTAGGTATGATAGCACTGTTGGCTATCTAATCAGTAGATAATGACTATTTTGCCACTGTGGTAACCCCTTAGCCTATAAAAGGAGGGCCATGGCAACCTCAAAAAGGAATCGGACCCTTGTACACTCATACGCGCGTACCTGCTCTCCCCAAGGCGACCTTGTCGGGCTTGAGCGCTGCATGACCACCACGGTCCTCCCTTCAATCCACCAAAGCAGGAGTAGGGTTTTACGCTTCTCAGCAGCCCGAACCTAGGTAAAAAACACCAGTGTCACCATTGTCGTGTTGTTCCATGGCTTTCGCTCTTTGTGCTACGTGATCTTCCCCCCGCCGAACCACAAGGGGCTGACGTCCCCATAGGTGACCGTGTTCCACCACGAGACCATTTTACCGTGTTCACTTTGCATGTTATGTTTGCTTCTATGCCTTTGCCATGCAATTGTGACCCTTGTTTGCATTTACCCATGATTCACCATTCTACTACTACTATGTGTATTTGCATGCTCGGTGGAGATCCGTGTTGCTATTGCCATGTTCTATAGATGTCGTATGCTATTGTTGATTCTTGTGTTGGGAGAGTCATGATATTCCATTGCTATTTACATACGACTTCTTGCCAATACAATGATGATACATTACTCATATCTTGTTTTCATGCTTGTGATATGTCATGTGCATTATGTATGCTCACTATTTGCACACATGACATGATTGCCATGATTACCTCTAGTATGTTGCATCTTCGCACTACTAGCTTGCATGACTTGTTTACTATGATCACTTGTTTTGTCGCATCACCCATGATACATAATTGCTCATTGCATTGGGTTGATGACATATATATTCATGCCTCACACATGATTTATCTTGATAATTGTCACTTGTCTCCAATAGTTGCATCTCTCGTATTCACTTGTAGTGAGTGCAACAATGCTATGTTTGTTGATCTTGGAGACTTGGACATTTTACTTGTGAAGCATGCTTGTTTGATTGAGCTTAATGCCCTTGGTTGTAGTCACATCATATGCTTTCATACCATGCCACATCTTATACTTTCTTATGATAAGAATGATGATAACACTTGTTGGGAAACTCACCACATGAATAGGTTTTGCATTTCCGCTAACCTCATTTGTTTTTTCGAGTGTTTGTCATGTTCTTTCACTTTGAGAGATTCATTAGGTGGTACCATCACGAGACATATTGGTCATGCGAAGGCATACATGATGTGCAACACCAACATTTGCGAGAAATTCCTAAAGGTGAACTCCTCCCCTTTGAGTCATCCTCAAATATGCATATTGGATGGACCATTCTTTCATTGTTGTCTCCTTCTTGTCTACATGATACATCTGTTGGATGGAGGCACGACATTGGAGATTGACCCTATGGACCTTCAAGTTGAGGAGAGCTCGAACTTAGGGGATGCACCTACTTTGGAAGCACCATCGAACCACCACTTCTACCATGACATTGAGCCACGATACAACACCACCCATAACAAATTTGCATCTTCTGCATGGATTGACTTGCATTATGATTGCCTTGTTGCATCTTTTATTCCCATGTCATCCATGATATATGAGCTTGTGCACTTTCTTAGCAAAATTTTTGTGATTTTCCTTGATGGCCTCTTCATACATAAAGATCACATTGCCCATCATCAATTGCATGATCACATAGTCACATTGAGCACCAATTACCATGTTCATGCTTTTGATAAACCGTCCCATTATGAAATCATTTTGCACAATGGTTGCATCGATCACATTCACATCACCTTTGTGTGCACAACAAATGGATTTGCTCCCATGAATGCATTACATATCACTCTACATCATTTGGATAGGCATCTTGTGCCTTGCCACGAACAATCTTGCCGAACGGATGCCTTGTGTGCACTAACCATTGTATTTCCGAGTGTCGCTCGTGTTTGCTCGTTTTGCATGTATACCATCCCGACGACATCTTGAAGTACTTGGATGGCGCCATGACTTCCACTCCGTCCAATTACAAGTCCGTCCACGACACCCGTTTCCAGGGTGATGAGGATTACGATCCGAGGTCGGATCTTTCCCGGGGGGGGAGATGATGCGGAGCATCCTACGATCATCTCCATGTACACTACGACTACTCCCCAAGCCCCAAGAGGACATACAACGAGACCTCGACCATACGCCGTTGGACACATGGTGAACTCGCTCCTCTCCAAACCGTCACTTTACACATGTGAGACATGGCTACTACCTCAAACATATGTGCTATGCATGACCGAGAAGCAAGAGGTAAACCATGGAGCAGCTAGGAGCATCGGAAAAGAAGGCGAGGAAGCGGAGCGCAAGAAGCTAGATGAGAAGCTGCCCGGAAGCTACAGGCACCGGATGTCCGACACCCCGCAGGCCAGCCAGCCAGAACGACTCCAGCCAAGGCACCCTACAGCGTGTGGACGACCGCCAGATGCCGGACGTCCGACACTCTCCAGCGCCCGGACGTCTGACCGCCATAAAAAATCCAGCAACTCCATCCAGAGCCAAAACGACGGACGTCCGACCCCTACCGGACGACCAGACCCTCGCGAGCCACCGGACATCTGGTAAAGGCCGGACGACCGACGCCTGTCTATGCACAGTGTTTCGGGCCAAAGCCCATGTACCCCTTCGCCCCTCACTTACCCCTTCGTGGCCCTAGACTATATATACTCCTCCACCTCCACCATTTTTGGGTCAACGTTGGTTTAGCTCATTATAGAGATAGAGCTTTGCTCATCCACTTGGTTCTACTCCTCGGAGAGACCGCGGCCTCTTTGAAAAAGATCCACGCTTGGATTCAAGACCCCTCACGGGAAGACCCCTCAAGACCTCCTCACGGAGAAGAACTAGTCACCATTTGTATCGTCCTTTGTTGACTTTGGACCGTGTGATCTCTATGTGTACTTGGATCTAGCACATGTGTGATTGTTTCTTGTTGATTTGAGTGTATCCTCTCGTTCTCCTCGTGTTTTTCCCCTCGTGTTGTTTGTGGGAATCCCCTCCTTTCGTGAAAGATTGGCCTAGCTCAGGTTAGCCCCGTATCAGGGTGGCCCTGATTTAGGTAAGAACCAAATGAAGGAGCATATGTAAGAAGGCTGCATATTATTTATTGTTAAGAGACTAAGCTTTCACTAAGAGAGAAGCTGAATCAAGATGTAAACCTATGATAGGAAAAATAAAGCAAGCAAAGTAATTAAGCTGAGCATTATTGATCAGAATGCTATAAGGTTTTCTTGGGTTTGAAGCAGTAAATTGGCGTCGGAGAAGTATAGCAGATCATAAAAACTATTATTATCAGTTGTAGCTCGTAAAGTTGGGAAAACATAGATGATTGTAGAAAAATGATATAACAGTAGATTACAACCTTCCTGAAAGAGTCATCTTTAAAGGAAACAGTAGAAATGAAATGAAATTTCCGTTTGGAATATGGTCATTTTCATTTCAAAGGAGAATAGCAGAACAGAATAATGTGTTTTGCAGTGTTGTTTTATATATGCTGAGTATGGAATGGGCTCACCCCGAATGATATACTCTGGATGCTCACATTCTTCACCCTGTACAATTGTTGAGAGAATTGTTAGTGTGAGTAATCATAAACATGTTTGTTGGCAATAGCAATTGTGTACCTTAACGGCGATACAATTTAATCATGCACTTTAAAAGGAAAGGAAAATGGATTTGGAATCTGCCTTTAACGTACGGCAACACCAAAAGTAATCTCCGGAATCCTACTTAATACATTAAGCATATGCATATACATACCGCAACATTAATTATTAATATGAAACACGACGAATGAAAAGGTGGATTAATGTACGAAGCCATCAAAAGAAAAGCTTGCAGTCTTGCAATGCAAACGTTCCACATCTATTTCCTTGATGCCAAAATCAAGTGTCGTCTTGAGACGATGAACATCAGGGGAAGACAAAAGCGAGCACTACAGCACATGAGAAAAATACGGAATAAAGCAACATGAGTAGAAGAAAACAGAGGAACAAATGAACAAGTACAATGAGACTACCAGGAACAAATGATTCTAATTCTCTAAGGAAGAAAGTGTATGTACAGAGAAATTATAGCCGTACAATTTACCATAAGCATGATCTCCCAAATGGCAAAACCATTGGTCCCTTCTCACACAATGAGCACAATATTATAGACAGATGCAAGAGAACGCCAAGAGTATTCCAGATAAAGTGATTTTGCTTGGACACGTTCCTTTTGCTAATTACCAAAGCATCCCAAGTGGGCTCCAAATGGCAAAATCATCAATTACCAAGGCATCCCAAGTGCATATATGTTTGAATCTTTCTACCAGCAAACATCATGTGGAATATTTTAAGCATTAAGGATGAACAATTAAGAGTCAGAGATACTGTTTGTGGTGTCCACTGTTATCCTCATTTTTGGTAATTAATAAAATCAAAGAAACATATGATGGATAATTTATTGGCCAATATTAGTAGGCGGTGCTGCAACTGTTAAAATAAGTTTCTTTGGTTATTAGTTTCCATTTAATTGGAAGATACATGAAACAAATATAAATGTTGGTCATCCAGTATGTCTAAATGCAAGATACATGGCAAAAAATATAGAATGGAACATCGAGCTATTGAAATACATTTGAGATCAAAATATATATGCACAAAAAATGGAATTAGCTACGTTGTCTTTATTCTAACAACAACAATAACAACAAAGCCTTTAGTCCCAAACAAGTTGGGGTAGGCTAGGGGTGAAACCCATAAGTTCTCGCGACCAACTCATGGCTCTGGCACATGGATAGAAAGCTTCCACGCACCCCTGTCCATAGCTAGTTCTTTAGTGATACTCCAATCCTTCAGGTCTCTCTTAACGGACTCCTCCCATGTCAAATTCAGTCTACCTCGACCTCTCTTGACATTCTCCGCATGCTTTAGTCGTCCGCTATGCACTGGAGCTTCTGGAGGCCTGCACTGAATATGCCCAAACCATCTCAGACGATGTTGGACAAGCTTCTCTTCAATTGGTGCTACCCAACCCTATGTCGTATATCATCATTCTGGATTCTATCCTTCCTCGTGTGGCCACACATCCATCTCAACATACGCATCTCCGCCACACCTAACTATTGAACATGTTGCCTTTTAGTCGGCCAACACTCAGCGCCATACAACATTGCGTGTCGAATAGCCATCCTGTAGAACTTGCCTTTTAGCTTTTGTGGCACTCTCTTGTCATAGAGAATGCCAGAAGCTTGGTGCCACTTCATCCATCTGGCTTTGATTTGATGGTTCACATCTTCATCAATACCCCCATCCTCCTACAGCATTGACCATATATCGAAAGGTGTCCTTCTGAGGTACCACCTGCCCATCAAGGCTAACCTCCTCCTCCTCACACCTAGTAGTACTGAAACCGCACATCATGTACTCGGTTTTAGTCCTACTAAGCCTAAACGGGAAGTCATCAGTGTCGACATCACTTGTTCGAACACTTGTCACAACATTATCGTACATGTCCTTGATGAGGGTAATGCACTTTGCTGGGAATTTGTGTTTCTCCAAGGCCCACCACATGACATTCCACCGTATCTCATCATAGGCCTTCTCCAAGTCAATGAACACCATATGCAAGTCCTTCTTTTGTTCCCTATATCTCTCTATAGGTTGTCGTACCAAGAAAATGGCTTCCATGGTCGACCTCCCAGGCATGAAACCAAACTTATTTTTGGTCACGCTTGTCATTCTTCTTAAGCGGTGCTCAATGACTCTCTCCCATAGCTTCATTGTACGGCTCATCAGCTTAATTCCACGGTAATTAGTACAAATATGAACATCCCCCTTATTCTTGAAGATTGGTACTAATATACTCCGTCTCCATTCTTCTGGCATCTTGTTTGCCTGAAAAATGAGGTTGAAAAGCTTGGTTAGCCATACTATCGCTATGTCCCCGAGGTCTTTCCACACCTTAATGGGGATACAATCAAGGCCCATCGCCTTGCGTCTTTTCATCCTTTTTAAAGCCTCCTTGACCTCAGACTTCTGGATTCGCCGCACAAAACGCATGCTGGTCTAATCAAAGGAGTCGTCCAATTCAATGGTAGAACTCTCATTCTCCCCATTGAACAGCTTGTCGAAGTACTCCTGCCATCTATGCTTAATCTCCTCGCCCTTCACCAAGAGTTGGTCTACTCCGTCCTTGATGCATTTGACTTGACCAATATCCCTCGTCTTCCTCTCTCGGATCTTGGCCATCTTATAGATGTCCCTTTGGCCTTCCTTCGTGCCTAACCGTTGGTAGAGGTCCTCGTATGCCCGACCCCTCGCTTCACTGACAGCTCGCTTTGCGGCCTTCTTCGCCATCTTGTACTTCTCTATGTTGTCCGCACTCCTATCCAGGTATAGGCATCTGAAGCAATCTTTCTTCTCTTTAATCGCCTTCTGGAGAACATCATTCCACCACAAGGTATCCTTATCTTCGCTTCTCCTCCCCTTGGACACTCCAAACTCCTCTGAGGCCACCTTATGAATGCAAGTCGCCATCTTCATCCACACATTGTCCGCATCCCCTCCTTCCTCCCAAGGGCCCTCCTTAATGATCCTCTCCTTGAATGCCTAAGCTACCTCCCCCTTGAGCTTCACCACTTCGTTCTAGTGACTTTGGCATGCTTATCCTGCTGGACATGAATCCGAAAGCGGAAGTCAGCAACCACCAGCTTATGCTGAGGTACAACACTCTCTCCAATTATCACCTTATAGTCTAGGCACGCACGCCTACCTTCTCTTCTCGAGAGGATGAAATCAATCTAGCTAGAGTGTTGGCCACTACTAAAAGTCACCAGATGTGATTCTCTCCTTCTAAAGAGGGTGTTAGCTACAATCATGTCATAGGCTAGAGCAAAGCTTAAGACATCTTCTCCTTCTTGATTCCTGATGCCATAGCCAAAGCCCCCATGCGCCCCTTCAAAACCTGTGTTAGATGTACCCATGTGGCCATTGAGGTCTCCTCCTATGAAGAGCTTCTCACCAATCGGTACACTCCTAACCATGTCTTCCAGGCCTTCCCAGAACTCCCTCTTGGTGTTCTCATTGAGGCCTACTTGTGGGGCATACGCGCTGATAACATTAAGAACTAAGTCCCCAACTACTAGCTTGACCAGGATAATCCGGTCCCCATGTCTCTTGACGTCTACCACTCCATACTTGAGGCTCTTGTTGATCAATATGCCTACTTCATTTCTGTTTGCAGCCGTCCACGTGTACCACAACTTGAAGCCGGTATCCTCCACCTCCTTCGCCTTCTGTCCCCTCCATTTGGTTTCTTGGACGCAAAGGATATCAACACCTCTCCACACCGCTGCATCAACTAGCTCCCGAAGCTTCCCTGTCAGAGACCCTACATTCCAGCTACCTAGCGAATCCTCCTAGGCTGGGCTAGCTTCCTTACCCTTCACACTCGTCGAGTCAAATGCGAAGACCCTTGCTCATTTTCCACTACATCCGGGCGCCGATGTAGCGCGCCACTAAGGATGCGACGACCCGATCCTTGCTCACTTGCCACCGTATCCGGATCAAGATACGGCATGCTACCAGGGGGGTGACGGCCCGGCCCTTGCCCATTTTCCACCACACCCGGGTTCTGATGTGGCGCATCGCTAAGAGGGTTATGCCCCAATGAAAATCTTTTGGGTTTCATCTTCATAAGAGTGGCTGAGTTTTTACGTTGGGTCGCCAAGCCTATCACAACCCTCCTCCTTTACCCGGGCTTGGCACCGGCTATGTTGAGACCACATAGGCGGAGTTCTACTGATGCGGAGCATCCTACGGTCATCCCCATGGACCTAACTTCGTCTCCTACGACACCACATGGACCAATGACAAGAGCTCGAGCTAGGGCTATCTAAACTAAGGTGAACTCACTCCTCTCCGAACTACCACTTTCTACATATGAGACATGGCTACTACCTCAAACGGAGACCCTATGCGTGATCAGGTACTTGGAGGAAAGCCACGGAGCAGCTACACCCAACGGATAAGACGGCAAGGATACGAAGTACAAGGACAAAGAGGAAGAGCTGCCAGCGAATGCTACAGCGGCCGGACATCCGACAAGGACCGGACGACCGACACCTCCCAGCGCCCGGACGACCGAGCCACTCCGGACGACCGATACCACCGTTCCAGAGAGAAAACACCAGAAGTCCGAGACCAACCGGACGACCGACGCATCGGACGTCCGACCTCGACCGAAAATCCGACGAACGCCCATCAGAGCCAAAACATCGGAAATCCGACACTTACCTGACGTCCGAGCCGCCGCGAGACACTGGACGACCGATAACTGTCGGACGTCCGACCCCTGTCTGTGCACAGCGTGTTGGGCCAAGGCCCATGTACCCTTTCATGACCCTAGACTATATATACTCCTCCTCCTTCCTCTTATTAGGGTCAGCATTGTGATAGCTCATCATAGAGATAGAGCTTTGCTCATCCACTTGGGTCTACTCCTCGGAGAGACCGCGGCCTCTTCGGAGAAGATCCATTGTTGGATTCAAGACCCCTAATGGGAAGACCCCTCACAACCTCCTCATGGAGATGAACTAGTTACCTCTTGTATTGTCCTTTGTTGCGTTTGAATCTTGTATCACTCTTTATGTTCATGGATCTAGCACATGTGTGATCGTTCCCATTGATTTGAGTGTTTCCCCTCGTGTTTCCCCTCGTGTTCTTTGTAGGATCCCCTCCATTTCATGAAAGATCGGCCTTAGGGTATCCACCGTACATCATCTATACTGTCTTATTCTATTTTAAAGAAAAAAAAAGAAAAACATGGAAAGATTAAAGATGCAGATTGATTACCTGAAGGGCCATATAATGTCAACCTCTTCTCAGAAGTCTAATGCTAATTTTTTTCAGTTTCCGCTACTCCTATTGTATCTAACACGGCATCAAACTTCCGCATATGCACTCCCATCCCACTACACTTTCCGCAACCACCATCGCTTACCCGCTACCAACTCGGATAATTTTGTCACATTTGGGTTATTGAGAATTTGAGTTGCGGTTTCTGTTTCCTAATGTGTTTCGGCTACTTAGGGATGGTTCGACGACATCACCGCCGCTCATCTTCATCATCGACCTCGACCACCTCATCATTTTGACACCATCCACCATAAGCAAGGACGGTAACATCAACAACACCTTTGTGTACTCCTTGCCATTACATTGATAACCCCATAGCCCATTTTCGTGTCACTTACCTATCGAGACTAGCCTTTGAGTATTGCCGGCAACGTTACTTGTGCACATTAGTGGTCATTGCATATATCACATCATTGGTATACATATCTTGGTATCATCTCTTGTGTCACAAGGTTGTCATCGCATATACACAATATCTACCTTGGTTCGTCAAGTTTTGCATGAGAAAGAGCTCAACAGCGAAAGAGTTAAACAAGCTTTTAAGCAAAAGAGAAAGATAAGCAAAGAGCTTTTAAGCAAGAACCATAGCATCATACTACATTAAGATTGTCATACTCGATCATCTTGGATCATACCACCGGAAGACCATACATATAGCATACTTGGGATAGAAGTCATTGCATTTTTGCTTTGTAGGATGTGCACAAGTCTCGTATCCGCCTATAGTGCAATCGTGCTAGCGTCTCTCTAGCGTTGTGCAACAAGAGCATTTTCCCTGGATTCCACATTTTGAGCTCGACCCCATCTATCTTTCCGTGTGTGTGTTTCCGTGTGCCACTATTTGCTATTGGTCTACTTGTTGCATTTGCACATTTGTGAATCTTTCCCAACATTATTGAGTCTCACTAACAATTGCATAAATTTTGTCCACCATCCTAACCAAGCTCCACCAAAGGCTTTATTTGTGTAGGTGTGAGAAATTGACGGGAACCGGTACCAATTGTGCTATTTCCTTGTTACATCATTGAGAGATCTTTGATCCATTCTCAACATCGGTCAAGGTACTTTTGGTATAGTTCTTTTCTTTCTCCCACTCACACATTTACTTTGAATGATGGATAGGCCAAGTACTTCTACCAACCCACTCTTCATTGAGCAAGATGAGGACACGAACAACTACGCCACCAAGAATAAACTCTTCGGCGCGTAAAGAGCTTTACATCAAGAGAAAGAAGCATTGGGCGACCGCATCGACCTACTCGCTACCGATTTGCGACAATCCGAACAACGTACAAGAGACTACTTTGACACATCAATGTCATCTCTCAAGGAGGACATACGAGCCATGATGGTCAACCGCTCTTCTACCTCATCATCCTATTCAAGACGGAGTCACTCGAGTCGACATTCCTACGACACCATCTCCGGTTCAAGTACACCGACATCAAACACTCTTCATCGAGCCGCGCGCCAAGATTGTCAAGCAAACCGCAATCCTCTACATGGCAATGGTCGACGACAAGAGCAACTTGAAGAGCAAGAACATCGACATCGTCAAAATCAAGCTACCCTTGCGCAAGCACAATAAAGGCAACACCAACGCCAACAAGAGGAAGTGAGAGCACGCCAACACCAAGACAAGCAAGACGCCGAAGCTCTCCGCCAACAACAACAACGATGTGAAGCACAAGCCCTTGAGTTGCAACGTGCCCTCCGCGAAACCAATCGTGCCATCACGGCCCGTAACCGACACTAGTAGAAAACAGGGCTTTCGTCACAGCCGGATCGGAGCATTAGTCCCGGTTGCATTATGAACCGGGACTAATGTGAGCATTAGTCCTGGTTCGAGCGGCTAGGGCGCTGGGCAGGCATTAGTCCCGGTTCAAATGTGACCTTTAGTCCCGGTTGGAGCCACGAACCGGGACTAAAGGGTGCGATGCCCTTTAGTCCCGGTTCGTGGCTCAAACCGGGACTAAAAGTTACACCTTTAGTCCCGGTTGGTGGCGCCCCGGTTTGAGCCACCAACCGGGACTAAAGGGGTTTTGAAATTTGTTTTTTATTTTTTCATTTGTTCTTTGTGTTTAGTTTCTGTTTTAAATTGCTTATATCTTTTAGGATATTTGATGTTTTTGAGTGATTCTTTTTGCATTAGATTCAAAATTTTGTCTAGTTTCTGTTTGTGCCATTAGTTTTCAAATTTGAATGATTTAAATATGAATTTGTTCAAATTTGCTTCAAATCCTAGATTGTGAATAATTTGAGTTTTAAAATAGTTTTTAATTTAATTCTTTTTGCTCCTAGTCACATGTTAGACGGTGCTAGCAGATGTAGTAGATGGTAGGATTGGATGGACACCATCCCGGACTAAAGAGGTTCAAACTCTACCCCCCCTGTGTATCGTCATTTCAATTTTGTAAAAAACAAAAGAAAATGATAAAAACTTCAAAAATTAAAATCCTTCGAGATGTAGTTATGTTACTACATCTACTAGTTAGGAAAATTAAAAAACTTAAATTTGGACATGTTTTGCAAAAAAAGTGTTATGAAAAAGTAAAACGGCCATATCTTTTGCATGCGATGTCGAAAAAAAACGCATAATATATCAAAAAAATCAGCACGAAAATCCACATCCGATTCCGACTGCCAAAGGCAGTTTTGCAAATTTTAGAATCCTCAAATTCTTAAACGAAAAAAAGTTATGCTCAAATTTCAGTTTTTTTTTAATTTTGGTTAAATCTGGTCAAACTGTGGTCAAACTACTTATTCAAGAAATATTAGTGTTACTAAATAGTTATTTTAGTTTTTTTGAATTTTGGTCAAATCAGGTCAAACTATGGTCAAACTATTTATTCAAGAAATATTAGTGTTACTAAATAATTATTGTTTTTTAGAATAATAGTTTCAAACTCAAACGGTGCTTAATGCTCAAGTTCAACTCCTAAGGGTTAATAGGATTGACAGCTTAGTATTGTCAGGAAAACAACAAGTGCAGACTTGGAAACTAGGGGGAATAGAACTCGAAAGTTAAGCGTGCTCAGGCTAGAGTAGTGAGAGGATGGGTGACCGGCCGGGAAGTTAGACGATTTGGAATGAGTGCTGATTAGAGATTAGAGATTAAATTCTAAAGCAGTGAGGAGGGAGGGGTGATTAGAGATTAAATTGTCAAATAATTCAAATATTTGAAAATCAGAAAAAAAAATTTAATAAAAATCAATTTTTTTTTCAAAAAATTCCTTTAGTTCCGGTTGGTGTTACCAACCGGGACTAAAGGCTCCACCTTTAGTGGTCCTCCAGCCCGAGCTCCAGCAGGCGGCCACGTGGAGCCCCATCTGTCCCGGTTCGTATAAGAACCGGGACTAAAGGTGTTGGGCTTTAGTCCTGACCCTTTAGTCCCGGTTCCCGAACCGGGGCAAATGGGCCTTATGAACCGAGACAAATGGCCCTTTTTCTACTAGTGCGACATGTTCGAGAAGAAGAAGAAGCACTTCACGAGGAAGTCCAAGAACGACGACATCAAGCACTATTGCAACCACAAGCTCCACAAGCTCGACAAGAACCACAAGCTCGCCATGAGCAACAAGAAAATGGGAATCATCCACGCCAAGAGAAACTAGAGGTAGACAATCCTCCACGTCAAGGGCGTCATCACCCACGACCCCAACACAATGAAGAGCAACGCTACTGCAAGCTCAAGTTCACCATGCCCAAGTTCTCCGGAAGCAACGACCCCAAAGAGTACCTTTCATGGGCATTGAAGGTTGACAAGGTCTTTCGTTTCCACAACTATGAGGAAGAGAAGAAGATCGCCATGGCATCCCTTGAGTTCCAAGACTATGTCCTCATTTGGTGGGAGCAAGTCATTGAGCGCCAAGAAGCAAGAGGTGAACCACCTATAACAACATGGGATCAAACGAAGGATGTCATGAGAGCGTGCTTTGTGCCAACATACTATAACCACGACCTCTTCAAGTGACTACAACTCCTCAAGCAAGGAATAAAGAGCGTTGAAGAATACTACAAGGAAATGGAGATCGCCATGATACGAGCCAATGTCACGGAAGATGATGAGCAAACTATGGCACGTTTCTTGAATGGACTCAATCACCCTATCAAGAAGAGCGCCAACTTCCAGCCTTACTCCAACCTCATCGAGCTAGTGCATCAAGCCACCAAGGCGGAGCGACAAGTGCAAGATGACTTCAAGTATTGTAGCGACCCGACCCAAATGGTTCGAAGTCTCTGTGCTTAAGTGTCATCCCTGGATCGGTATGCTGACATACACAGTACTCGAGGAATTATAACAGAGTTCAATCACATACTTTATTACATCGAGGTCCTCAAAAGAGTATTTATTACATAAATATGGCTGAAGGCAAACTAAATGAAATAACTGCAGAAGCTTCAAAGATGAATGAGTCCATCCAACTCCACGGCAAACTGAGTGCAGAACAATGACCTATCACACCTTAATCATCGTCGGAAAAGTCTGCAACATGAGACGTTGCAGCCGTGTAGGTCAGCACATGGAATATGCTGGCAATTTCACACCATAGAATAATAATGAAAAAGACTATCTCTATATGCAAATTTAGCTGGTGGAGGCTCTAAGTTTAATTTTTGCATAAAGCAAATTTTACCCTACAACAAAGGAATAAATTTTTATTTACTACTAAATTGAAATGCCATTATTGAGAAGGTTCCTCCAACTCAATCCCAAAATTCCCAAGTTATTAGTAACCAAAATTTCATTAAAAAGAGTGATGAGATCAACCAATAATTCACTTCTAGATACTCAAGTTGTCCATAACCGGGGACACGGCTAATCATGATTAGTTTGTACACTCTGCAGAGGTTTGCGCACTTTTCCCCACAAGACTCGACCACCTCCATGATCGGAAGATCGAGACATAGCCTTTCTGAAGTATTTCCTCCAAACCCTGGGTAGACCGGTACACCTACTTTCCCCTACATCAGCTAGTCTACCACGAAAGAGGTCACACAACTTACTCAGCTATGCCAGAGCCCATAATGGCTTGTGGCTGCACACGGAAGTTTCTAGGCATGAAATATCTTATGATCCCTTTGAGCCTGGGTGGCGGACCTAGGGTAATCGCACGGGTACTCCGGGATCCCCTTGGGCAACCACTGGTTTCTCCAGGTGCCCCAAACAATCCACCCAGATGTGTATTAAAGTTGCCACCTTATGTTGTCCCAAAATTATTATCTCTCGCAACTTGCATGGATCACACATACCAATCCCTGTCTACGAGCATGGCTAAGCAATATATGACATAACGAATATTCCCGGGGTGATCAAAGGTCATAGGTTCATACCACATGAACTACAAAGCATAACCACATGTTCCCAATCCTACTCATGCAATCTTTGAGGGTGAAACTAATGCATAGTAAAAACTGGGTATTGAAAATTATGATCAAAGTGTGAACTTGCCTTGCTGACGTTCATTGAACTCTAAAGATTCATAGTAGCAAGCTTCGCACTCCGGATGATCAAGCGTAAGCAAGCAATAACATACATAAGCATACAAGCAAAGATCTAAAAAGAAAACAAATAAAAGACTTCGAAAAACTTCAAAAACAAGCAAATAAAGTTTATGTACAGAACATAATTTTTACAGCAACAAAAATAAATGGTTTTGGATTTAACATAAAGTACATGTCACAAGCTTCGATTTGCAAAAAGAATCACCCAAAACGGAGTTACGAAACTCAAGTTATGGCATAACAAAGTTTGAATTCAAATTTTAAAACTTTTAAAAATATTTTTCGTTTGGTTCTTTTGATAGAGGATATTTTCATGAAACCGTAGGAAAAAGAATCAACTAAATCGGATCTATAGATGAAAAGATATACTAGAAAGAAGAATTGGTACAGAATCTGTGTTTGGAAAAATCCTGGAAAAAGAGAAGTAAAAGAATTCGGCCAGAGGCCATGTGGCGCTCTCTGATTGGCTGGGGTGTTTGCTGCTGCTATTTTGGAGAGAACGTTTGCTAACTAAAGGTTTCGGTAGCACGGCTAAATAAAAAAAACTAAGCGGCCGGTTCGAACTAAACCGAAGAAAAAAACCGATCTACAAAAGTAAACCAAAACATTTTTTTTAACTGAACGAACATGTCCTCGTGCACTTATAGAGAGGACGTGGGGAGATGGTGGCGATCTGGCGTGGTGGTGGCGGCGGCTCCGGTGGTTGTGGGCGGCGGCGGGAGTGTCTAGAGGGTGCACTGATAAGTGGCTCGTCCGGTGGTGGAGTCGGTGAAGATCGGCGACGACGAACGGCGACAAAACCAAGCGATGAAGCTCGCGTACTCCGGGTGCTCCGGTGAAGACAACGTGGTCGGGATGGCCTCTGTAGAGGGAGAGAGAATGCGAGACCTTGTCAAAATGATGGTAGGGATCAAGGGAAGTCGGAACACAAAAGGAGAAGACTCGGGATGGCTCACCGGCGTCGGAAACTGACGATGAACTGCGGCTTCTGAGGCGAGATTGGAACGTCGAGTGCATCATCTAGAGGTGGTTTTGGCGAGGTAGTTTTGACTGAATCGGACGAGGAGGGTCGTGGCTATTTATAGGACATATTGCTTGGGCGTGGGATTGGCTAGAGATAAAATTTTCAAGAATTCGGAACGAAACGGCGTCGGGTGTACGCGTATGTTTCTCTATAGTGGGAGGAAGAAGAAGAGATGGGGTGGGGCCCAGGCGCAGGGAAAGAAGTCAACGAGGGAGAGAGAGGGTTACGTGAGGGAGAGCGAACTAAGGGAGTTGGGCGCTGGTGCGCTCGCCCTTCTTTTTTTTTTACATGGGCGCTGGTGGCCTCTGGCCACGCTGGGGCTGGCATGTCGGGCGATCGGCCTGGCTGGGCCATGACCTCGCTAGCGGCTTGCTGGGCCGGTTGGTCTGGCCTGGCGGGCTCTTGTTTTTTTTAAGACAGAGAAAAAATATAAAGAGAGAAAATAAAAATATTTTTATATTGGACATATATATATTAAAAAATTCAGAAAAATAAATCCTACAAGATGAACTATTTTTCAGAGGCTAAATTAAAACTTTATAAAAACATTTTTTTGAAAAATCCAAATGAAACTCAAATTTGAATTCAAAACTTTTGGCATTGTTTTCTTCTGACTTTTGGAGTGTCATGTTAGCTCGTCTCATACTTTTGAACAAGTATTTGTCAGGGATTTTTGAAATAAATTTCAAATGCCAAGTTGAATTCAAAGTCAGATAAAACTCAAATGCCTCTGAAATTTCCAAATACCACTCAATTCAAACAAAATGCATTGATGCTTAGCTAATAATTGTAAAACATTCCAAATTGAAAATTTGGGACGTTACAAACCTACCCCCCTTAAGATGAATCTCGCCCTCGAGATTCGGGTTGGCTAGCAAAAAGGTGTGGGTGGTCCTGTCGAAGATCTTCTTCTCCTTCCCAGGTGGCTTCCTCCTCGGTATGGTGACTCCACTGAACCTTGCAAAAGTTGATGACCTTGCTGCGGGTAACTCTGTTGGCAAAATCGAGAATTTTGACCGGTTTCTCCTCATAAGTCAGGTCACTCTCCAACTGAATTGCTTCCAGAGGCACTGTATCTCTTAGAGGAATATCGGCCATCTTCGCATGGCATTTTTTCAACTGGGAAACGTGAAATATGTCATGAACTCCAGACAAAGCTTCGGGTAACTCCAGCTGATATGCAACTTCTCCTCTGCGTTCCAAAACTCTGTATGGCCCCACAAATCATGGTGCTAACTTTCCTTTGACTCCAAATCGTTTAACTCCTCGAAGTGGCGACACACGAAGATATGCTCTATCTCCGACTTCATAGATTACCTCCTTGCGTTTAGTATCGGCATAACTCTTCTGCCTAGACTGGGCTATCTTGAGTCTGTCATGGATCAACTTGACTTTCTCCTCCGAATCTCTGCTTAAATCGGGTCCGAACAGTTTACGGTCTCCAACTGCATCCCACATCAATGGTGTCCTGCACCTCCTTCCGTACAAGGCTTCAAAGGGGCCATCTTCAGACTAGCTTGATAACTGTTGTTATATGAGAACTCTGCGTAAGGAAAATTATCATCCCAACTAGATCCATAATCTAGCGCACAAGTTCTCAACATGTCCTCTAGAATCTGGTTGACTCTCTCGGTCTGCCCATCTGTCTGTGGATGAAAGGCTGTACTGAACTCTAGCCTGGTACCCAAAGTTTCGTGTAACTGATTCCAAAACTTTGAGGTAAACTGTGTTCCTCTATTTGATACGATGGTCCTCGGAACTCCATGCAGACATACGATCCTAGTCATGTATATCTTGGCCAACTTAGCACTTGTATATGTGGTTTTCACAGGGATGAAGTGAGCTACCTTGGTCAAGCGATCAACCACTACCCAAATAGAATCATAGCCTAATCGGGTCCTGGGTAATCCTGTGATAAAGTCCATGCCAAGCTTATCCCATTTCCAATCTGGTATCGGCAAGGGCTGAAGTAATCCTGCTGGTTTCTGATGCTCTGCCTTAACTCTCTGACATACGTCGCATACTGCTACATGCTCGGCAATATCCTTCTTCATACCTGTCCACCAGAAATTTTCCTTCAAGTCCAAAGACATCTTGGTGTTGCCTGGGTGTATCGAGTAAGGTGAATCATGAGCCTCCTGAAGAATCAACTTCCTGATTTCTGGGTCATTTGGCACGTAAATACGCTGCTCAAACCATAAGGTTCCGTGTTCAACCTCACGAAATCCTTCTGCCTTTCCTTGGTTCATCCTTCCCTTTATCTCCGCAATACCTTTGTCTAACTTCTGGGCTTCTTAGATCTTTCCCATCAAAGTGGATTGAATTTCCATTGTGGCAACAAAACCTCGTGGGACTATCTCCAATCGGAGATCTCTGAGATCATCAACTAACTCCTGAGGTAATCCTCCTGCTGTGAGGGTATTAACATAGCTCTTGCGGCTTAACGCATCTGCCACAACATTGGCCTTTCCTGGGTGATAATGCAATCTCATGTCATAATCCTTTATGAGCTCCAACCATCTCCTCTGCCTGAGGTTCAACTCCTTCTATGTGAAGATGTATTTCAAACTCTTATGATCCGTGTAAACATCACACCTATTTTCGATAAGAAAATGTCTCCAGGTCTTGAGTGCGTGCACTACGGCTGCTAACTCCAAATCATGCGTTGCGTAGTTCAACTCATGAGGTCTAAGTTGACGTGAGGTATACGAAACAACTCTTCCTTCTTGCATAAGAACACCTCCAAGTCCCTGACGAGAAGCGTCGCAATATACTTGGAAATCCTTGCGTATATTCGGAAGAATTAGCACTGGGGCTGTGACCAAATGTTTCTTCAGCTCCTGGAAACTTGCCTCACATTCGTCGGTCCAAACAAACTTAGTGTCTTTCTTCAATAACGCCGTCATGGGCTTCGCGATCTTGGAGAAATTCTCAATAAACCTCCGGTAATATCCTGCAAGTCCAAGGAAACTGTGAATCTCTCCGACTGAGATGGGTGCCTTCCATTCGGTGATGGCTTCAACCTTCGAAGGGTCCACTGCTATTCCTTTCCCTGATATAACATGTCCGAGAAATCCGACTTCCTTCAACCAGAATTCGCACTTGCTGAACTTTGCATATAACTGATGTTCTCTGAGCTTCTCCAGCACCAAGCGCAAATGTTCCTTGTGTTCCTCTTCATTCTTCAAGTAAACCAGTATATCATCAATGAAAACGACGACGAACTTTTCCAAAAACTCCATGAATACCTTGTTCATCATGCTCATGAAATAGGCAGGAGCGTTAGTCAAACCAAAAGACATGACCGTGTACTCATAAAGCCCATATCTCATGGTAAAGGCTGTCTTGGGTATATCCTGTTCTCGAATCTTCAGCTGGTGATATCCTGATCGAAGATCGTTCTTGGAGAAAACTTTTGCTCCTTGTAGCTGGTCAAACAAATCATTGATCATTGGCAGAGGGTACTTGCTCTTGATCGTCACCTCGTTCAACGAACGGTAATCCACAACCATTCTCATGGTTCCGTCCTTCTTTTCCACTAAAAGAACTGGGGCTCCCCAAGGTGATGAACTCGGTCGGATATAACCTTTCTCCAGTAATTCCTTAATCTGCTTCTTAATTTCCTCCAAATCATTGGCGGGCATCCGATACGGTCTCTTGGATATCGGTCCTATGCCTGGCAATAGCTCAATCAAAAACTCAATGTCTCGATCCGGTGGCGTGCCGGGCAATTCCTCTGGGAAAACATCGGGATAGTCCTTCACAACTGGTACTTCCTCCTGAACAACTCCCAAAAGAGAATTCACTTGAGTCCTCCTTGGCGTATGCCTCGACATATACTTGATCCGTTTCCCCTCTGGGGTGGTGAGAAGAATCGACTTACGGCCACAATCAATATTCCCTTCATACTTGGATAGCCAGTCCATGCCTAGAATTACGTCCAATCCTTGTGATTCTAGGATGATGAGGTCGGTGGAAAAAGCGTGTCTCCCTATGGTCAATGGCAACTGAAAACATCCCCGACTAGCCGTAGACTCTGCTCCTGGGGAACTCACTAACATTGGTGTTTTAAGGGCTACGGTCGGCAACTTAAACTTATCCACAAACCCCCTTGATATGAATGAATGCGATGCACCAGTGTCAAAAAGAACAAGGGCTGTAAATGAATTAATCAAGAACTTACCAACAACAATGTTAGGCTGGTCATAAACTTCCTCCACATCGACATGGTTCACCTGACCTCTGGTGAAGGGATTGGGCTTCTTTCCAGAGCTTCCATTGCCATTCCCGTTCTTCGCCTCTGGGCATTCGGTGGCGTAGTGTCCGGTCTTCCCGCACTTGAAACAGGTAATGTGACTCAGATCTTTCTTTGCGGGTGTTGCGGGGCTGGAATGATTCTGATTGCTATGTCCTCCATTCCCATTGCCATTCCTACGGCCATTATGGTTGTGTCCATTCCCTCCATGATGTGAATGTCCTCCATGGTTATGGTGAGTGTGTCCACCATACTTGCCGGATCCTGATCCATTATTTCCCGAGTACGGGGTATAGCGGGGCTTCTGCTGAACTCCAGAGTTGTACTTTCCCTGTCCGTACTTCCTCTTACGATTCTCCACCTATTGCTGCTTGCCTTCCAGAATGAGAGCCTTGTCGACCAACTCTTGATAATTGTTAAAGGTAGCCACGGTCAACTGAAGTCCCAGATCATTGTTTAGTCCCTCTAGAAATTTCTCCTGCTTAGCGGCATCATCAGCCACGTCTCCGGGAGCATACCTGGATAACTTGCTGAATTCCTCCACATAATCACCAACAGAACTATTTCCCTTGCATAAGTTGCGGAACTCACGCTTCTTCAGACTCATAGCTCCAGCTGAAACATGTGTGGTACGGAACGCGTGCTGGAACTGATCCCAAGTCACATTGGCTATGGGGAAAGTGGTGGTGTAATTCTCCCACCACGAAGCTGCTGGTCCATCCAGTTGATGTGCGGCAAAGCGCACCTTCTCAGTGTTAGTGCATCCTGCGGTGGTCAGCTCCCTTCCGATCTTGCGAAGCCAGTCATCTGCGACGATCGGCTCCGTGCTGCTAGAGAACACGGGTGGGTTCAACCACAGGAAACGGGTAAGGTTGTCGACCGGGGGTGGTGGCGGTGGGTTGTTGTTGTTGTTGTTCTGGTTCTGATTCTGGATGAGTATCTGCATGAGGGCATTCTGGTTCTGGATCAACTGGGTAAGTTCCAGTGGGAATTCCGGGTCCCGTCTCGGAGGCATCTGTTCGGTTTAGAGTGGATGAGAAATTAGAATAGAATAAGGGCCTAATGAGAGAAATCACTACCCATATGCTTATGATAGCAAGAAAACTTCAAATCAACCAATTCACACAGATCACACCACACAAGCAAAACCTACATGTAAGGTCATATCCACAAGAGATATGATCTCTTCATACTACCGCAAATCATTAGTTGGACTCAACTTGGTAGTGGTGGTCTGAACTAAATCTCCTCAAATCAATGTCAACTCTAGCTTCTTCTTCGTCAATGTTGTCTTCATAGGTCATGGTCTCATCGGGCTGAGTAACTTGGTGATGGGGTTCAACAACTATTTTATTGAAGTAGAGAAGAGATAGAAATGAATAGAGAAGAGTATAGACCAACGGATATATAAGGAAGTTGTAAAATAGAGTTTTCCTCCTATGGCTTTCCATTTCCTAGTGGTCGTGTCCTACAGTCAGCGTGTGCTCTGATACCATCTTGTAGCGACCCGACCCAAATGGATCGAAGTCTCTGTGCTTAAGTGTCATCCCTGGATCGGTATGCTGACATACACAGTACTCGAGGAATTATAACAGAGTTCAATCACATACTTTATTACATCGAGGTCCTCAAAAGAGTATTTATTACATAAATATGGCTGAAGGCAAACTAAATGAAATAACTGCAGAAGCTTCGAAGATGAATGAGTCCATCCAACTCCACGGCAAACTGAGTGCAGAACAACGACCTATCGCACCTTAATCATCGTCGGAAAAGTCTGCAACATGAGACGTTGCAGCCGTGTAGGTCAGCACATGGAATATGCTGGCAATTTCACACCATAGAATAATAATGAAAAAGACTATCTCTATATGCAAATTTAGCTGGTGGAGGCTCTAAGTTTAATTTTTGCATAAAGCAAATTTTACCCTACAACAAAGGAATAAATTTTTATTTACTACTAAATTGAAATGCCATTATTGAGAAGGTTCCTCCAACTCAATCCCAAAATTCCCAAGTTATTAGTAACCAAAATTTCATTAAAAAGAGTGATGAGATCAACCAATAATTCACTTCTAGATACTCAAGTTGTCCATAACCGGGGACACGGCTAATCATGATTAGTTTGTACACTCTGCAGAGGTTTGCGCACTTTTCCCCACAAGACTCGACCACCTCCATGATCGGAAGATCAAGACATAGCCTTTCTGAAGTATTTCCTCCAAACCCTGGGTAGACCGGTACACCAACTTTCCCCTACATCAGCTAGTCTACCACGGAAAGAGGTCACACAACTTACTCAGCTATGCCAGAGCCCATAATGGCTTGTGGCTGCACACGGAAGTTTCTAGGCATGAATTATCTTATGATCCCTTTGAGCCTGGGTGGCAGACCTAGGGTAATCGCACGGGTACTCCGGGATCCCCTTGGGCAACCACTGGTTTCTCCAGGTGCCCCAAACAATCCATCCAGATGTGTATTAAAGTTGCCACCTTATGTTGTCCCAAAATTATTATCTCTCGCAACTTGCATGGATCACACATACCAATCCCCGTCTACGAGCATGGTTAAGCAATATATGACATAACGAATATTCCCGGGGTGATCAAAGGTCATAGGTTCCTACCACATGAACTACAAAGCATAACCACATGTTCCCAATCCTACTCATGCAATCTTTGAGGGTGAAACTAATGCATAGTAAAAACTGGGTATTGAAAATTATGATCAAAGTGTGAACTTGCCTTGCTGACATTCGTTGAACTCTAAAGATTCGTAGTAGCAAGCTTCGCACTCCGGATAATCTAGCGTAAGCAAGCAATAACATACATAAGCATACAAGCAAAGATCTAAAAAGAAAACAAATAAAAGACTTTGAAAAACTTCAAAAACAAGCAAATAAAGTTTCTGTACAGACCATAATTTTTACAGCAACAAAAATAAATGGTTTTGGATTTAACAGAAAGTACATGTTACAAGCTTCGATTTGCAAAAAGAATCACCCAAAACGGTGTTACGAAACTCAAGTTATGGCCTAACGAAGTTTGAATTCAAATTTTAAAACTTTCAAAAATATTTTTCGTTTGGTTCTCTGGATAGAGGATATTTTCATGAAACCGTAGGAAAAAGAATCAACTAAATCGGATCTATAGATTAAAAGATATACTAGAAAGAAGAATTGGTATAGAATCTGTGTTTGGAAAAATCCTGGAAAAAGAGAAGTAAAAGAATTCGGCCAGAGGCCATGTGGCACTCTCTGATTGGCTGGGGTGTTTGCTGCGGCTATTTTGGAGAGAACATTTGCTAAATAAAGGTTTCGGTAGCACGGCTAAATAAAAAAAACTAAGCGGCCGGTTCGAACTAAACCGGAGAAAAAAACCGATCTACAAAAGAAAACCAAAATGTTTTTTTTTTAACTGAACGAACATGTCCTCGTGCACTTACAGAGAGGACAAGGGGAGATGGAGGCGATCCGGCGTGGTGGTGGCGGCGGCTCCGGTGGTTGTGGGCGGCGGCGGGAGTGTCTAGAGGGTGCACTGATGAGTGGCTCGTCCGGTGGTGGAGTCGGTGAAGATCGGCGACGACGAACGGCGACAAAACCAAGCGATGAAGCTCGCATACTCCGGGTGCTCCGGTGAAGACAACGTGGTCGGGATGGCCTCTGTAGAGGGATAGAGAATGCGAGACCTTGTCAAAACGATGGTAGGGATCAAGGGAAGTCGGAACACAAAAGGAGAAGACTCGGGATGGCTCACCGGCGTCGGAAACTGACGATGAACTGCGGCTTCTGAGGTGAGATTGGAACGTCGAGTGCGTCGTCTAGAGGTGGTTTTGGCGAGGGAGTTTTGAATGAATCGGACGAGGAGGGTCGTGGCTATTTATAGGACATATTGCTTGGGCGTGGGATTGGCTAGAGATAAAATTTTCAAGAATTCAAAACGAAACGGCGTCGGGTGTACGCGTACGTTTCTCTGTAGTGGGAGGAAGAAGAAGAGATGGGGTGGGGCCCAGGCGCAGGGAAAGAAGTCAACGAGGGAGAGAGAGGGTTACGTGAGGGAGAGCGAACGAGGGGAGTTGGGCGCTGGTGCACTCGCCCTTCTTTTTTTTACGTAGGCGCTGGTGGCCTCTGGCCACGCTGGGGCTGGCAGGTCGGGCGATCGGCCTGGCTGGGCCATGGCCTCGCTAGCGGCTGGCTGGGCCGGTTGGTCTGGCCTGGCGGGCTCTTGTTTTTTTTTTAAGACAGAGAAAAAATATAAAGAGAGAAAATAAAAATATTTTTATATAGGACATATATATATTAAAAAATTCAGAAAAATAAATCCTACAAGATGAATATTTTTCAGAGGCTAAATAAAAACTTTATAAATAACATTTTTTTGAAAAAATCCAAATGAAACTCAAATTTGAATTCAAAACTTTTGGCATTGTTTTCTTCTGACTTTTTGGAGTGTCATGTTAGCTCCTCTTATACTTTTGAACAAGTATTTGTCAGGGATTTTTGAAATAAATTTCAAATGGCAAGTTGAATTCAAAGTCAGATAAAACTCAAATGCCTCTGAAATTTCCAAATGCCACTCAATTCAAACAAAATACATAGATGCTTAGCTAATAATTGTAAAACATTCCAAATTGAAAATTTGGGATGTTACAAGTATGCCAAGTACTCTTCCAAGAGCTACGGCTCCAACAACCAAGCTTCAACGACTCCAACGCCTTCTACCTCAACGAAACCTTCTACAAGCAACAGCGACAAGTCAAGTTACAAGAAAACTTCGACATCCTCAAGTCGTCCTCCTACTACAAGCAACTTCAAGCCGAGAGTTTCATCATCTACAACTCCACCGGATGAGACCATCAAGACAAGTTCCATCAAATGTTTCACATGCGGCGGCCGAGGCCACAAGTCCTTCGAGTGTACCAATAAGCATACCATGATCCTCAACGACGACGGCACCTATGATTCCATGAGTGAAGAGGAAATGGAAGCCATTGAGCAAGTGGCCATGCACCGGCGCGTGAATGAGGATGAAGATGACCAAGTCTTTTGTGGCAATGAGTCGAGCCCCGCTCTCGTTGTCTCCAAGGTCCTGACACTTCAACCACAACAAGACAAAGACCAAAGATGCCATATCTTCCACACCAAGGCGGGCATCAACGGAAGGTCCGTGAAGGTTATCATCGACGGAGGAAGTTGCCACAACTTGGCAAGCAAAGAGCTATGTTCCAAGCTCCAATTGGTCAAGATGAAGCACCCTCGCCCCTACAAGGTCCAATGGCTTAGCAACTCTGGCACTATTCAAGTGGAGCACATGGTTCAAGTTTCCTTCAAGATCGGAGCATATGAAGACACTTTGGAATGCGACGTGGTTCCCATGTCCGTTTGCCATCTCCTTCTTGGACGACCATGGCAATTTGACCGCGGCATCATCCACAATGGACGAACCAATCACTATAGCTTCAAGATAAAGGGAAAAGAATACGTGCTATGACCTATGTCACCAAGTCAAGTGATCGCCGACAAGTAAACAACCACCCATCATGGAGAGAATAGTGAGAGAGCGACCCACCCAAAAGGGAGTGAGAGCCACAAGCCCAAAATGAGTGCCTCCATGATGAGCGAGAAGAAAAACCTAGTGCTATTTGCTACCAAAAGTGAGATGAGAGAAGTGTGTGAGAACCCGTCGAGTATTATGCACTATGTCCTCTTGTGCAAGGTCGAGGCAACAACAACTAACCACTCTCACAATCTACCTTTAGTGTTATCTTCTCTATTGCAGGAATTCCAATATGTATTCCCCGACGAGCTACCTCCAGGTCTACCTACTCTTCGAGGCATCGAACACCGCATCGACCTCATCCCCGGAGCACCTCTTTCTAACAAGGCACCATACCACGTCAATCCCGAGGAAACCAAGGAGATCCAACGGCAAGTACAACAACTCATCGATAATGTCCATGTATGAGAAAGCTTGAGCTCATGTGCCGTCCCGGTAATCCTTGTTCCCAAGAAATATGGTACATATCGCATGTGTTCCGATTGTCGTCCTATCAATGCTATCACCGTTCGTTATCGCTACCCCATTCCACGCCTTGATGATATGTTTGATGAGCTTAGCGGAGCCACCATTTCTCAAAGATTGACCTTAAGAGTGGCTATTACCAAATTCGCATCCAAGAGGGTGATGAATGGAAAACCGCATTTAAGACCAAATTAGGCTTATACGAATGGCTTGTGATGCCAATGGGCTTATCTGAAGCACCCGGTACTTTCATGCGAGTCATGCATTTTGTTCTTAGGCCCTACATTGGTGCATTTGTTGTGGTCTACTTTGACAATATTATTGTATTTATCAAATCTCTCAAAGATCATGTCACCCATCTTAACACCGTTTTGCAAACTCTTAGAAAAGAGCACCTTTATGCTAATATGGACAAATGCCTTTTTGGTGTTGATAAGCTTGTTTTCTTGGGTTTCGTTGTGTCTTCTAAGGGTGTTCATGTAGACGAATCTAAGATCAATGCTATTAAAACTTGGCCACAACCAACCAACTTGCAACAAGTGCGAAGTTTGCTTGGCTTAGCCAGCTTCTATCGTAGATTCGTGAGGGATTTTAGCACCATCACTTTGCCTTTACATGCTTTGAGTAAGAAAAATGCACCATTTGTTTGGGGACCATCTCAAGATACCGCATTTAATGAGCTTAAGAATTTGCTTACGCATGCCCCTTTGTTTGCATTACCCAACTTTGATAAACCATTTGAGATACATTGCGATGTTAGCAGTTGCGGCATAGGAGGTGTGCTGATGCAAGAGAAGCGCCCCATAGCTTACTTTAGTGAAAAAAAAATCAGAGCGCAACTCAATTATCCCATCTATGACAAAGAGCTACATGCTTTAGTGCGAGTTTTGCGTGAGTGGGAACATTATCTTCGCCCCCATGAATTTGTCATTCATACCGACCATGAAACGCTTAAGTACCTTAAGGGTCAAACTAAGTTGAACAAGCGTCATGCTAAGTGGAGCGAATTCATTGAGTCTTTTCCCTATGTCATCAAGTACATCAAAGGCAAAGAGAATGTTGTGGCGGATGCGCTTTCCCGCAAATGCATGCTTGTTACTAAACATGAATTGAATGTTATTGGCTTTGAGCACATAAAAGACTTGTATGCGCATGATCCTACTTTTGCTATTCCTTATGCCAAATGTTTGACACATACATCTTGGGAACGCTATTACATCAAATATTATTATCTTATGAGAGCTAACAAGCTATGTATTCCTGAGTCTTCTCTTCGTTTGTTACTTTTGCAAGAATCTCATGGAGGAGGACTTATGGGACACTTCGGACGTGACAAGACATTTGCTACGCTCTCCAAGAACTACTTTTGGCCCAAGATGTTCCGCGACGTCTCACGCTTCACCAACCGATGCTCTACATGTCGCAAAGCTAAGTCTAAAGCTATATGCCACTTCCCATTCTGTATCACCCATGGGAATATATTAGTATGGACTTTGTGCTTGATTTGCCTAGAACTAGAAATGGCAAAGATTCCGTGTTTGTTGTTGTGGACAAATTCTCTAAGATGGCACATTTCATACCACGCAACAAGATAGACGATGCTTCACATGTTCCAAATCTCTTTTGTAGGGAAATCTTGCGTTTACATGGTGTGCCAAAGACGATTGTCTCGGACCGCGACGTCAAGTTCCTAAGCTACTTTTGGAAGACCTTATGCGCCAAGCTCGGAATCAAGCTTTGGTTCTCTTCGGCATACCATCCTCAAACCGATGGTCAAACGAAGGTCACGAACCGGACGCTCTCCACTCTCTTACGCGTGTTGATCAAGAAGAACATCAAGGAGAGGGAGGAGTCTTTACCCATCGCCGAGTACGCCTAGAACTGTGCACGACACTCTACTACCGGCAAGTCCCCCTTCGAGGTCGTCTACGGCTTCAACCCATTGTCCCCATTGGACATTCTACCTCTACCACTACAAGAGCGCATCAACATGGACACAAGTGCACGTGTGAGCTACCTCAAGAAGATGCATGAAGATACAAGGCACACCATCGAGCGCCAAGTACAACGACTAGCGACCAAGCGCAACATCAACAAGCAACCCATGATATTCAACATTGGAGATCTTGTATGGCTATACCTTTGCAAGGAACGCTTCTCCAACGAACGCAAGTCCAAGCTTCGACCACGAGCCGACGGACCCTTCAAGGTGCTCGAGCGCTACAACAACAATGCATACAAGATCGACTTACCACCCGACAAGTACTCCGTGAGCGACATATTCAATGTCAAGGATCTCTCTCACTACAATGGTGATGAGGCTTTCGATCCGAGGTCGAATCTTTCCCAAGGGGGGGAGATGATGCAGAGCATCCTACAGTCATCCCAATGGACCTACCTTCGTCTCTTATGACTCCACATGGACCAATGACAAGAGCTCGAGCTAGGGCTATCGAAACTAAGGTGAACTCACTCCTCTCTGAACTACCACTTTCTACATATGAGACATGGCTACTACCTCAAGCGGAGACCCTATGCGTGATCAGGTACTTGGAGGAAAGCCACGGAGCAGCTACACCCAACGGACAAGACGGCGAGGACACGAAATACAAGGACCAAGAGGAAGAGCTGCCAGCGAAGGCTATAGCGGCCGGACGTCCGACGCGGACCGGACGACCGACACCTCCCAACGCCCGGACGACCGAGCCACTCCGGATGACCGATACCACCGTTCCAGAGAGAAAACGCCAGAAGTCCGAGACCAACCGGACGACTGACGCATCGAACGTCCGACCTCGACCGGAAATCCGACGAACGCCCATCAGAGCCAAAACGTCGGAAATCTGACACATACCGGACGTCCGAGCCCCCGCGAGACACCGGACGACCGGTAACTGTCAGACGTCCGACACCTGTCTATGCACGGCGTGTTGGGACGAGGCCCATGTACCCTTTCGTGACCCTAGACTATATATATTCCTCCTCCTCTCTCCTATTAGGGTCAGCACTATGATAGCTAATCATAGAGATAGAGCTTTGCTCATCCACTTGGTTCTACTCCTCGGAGAGACCGCGGCCTCTTCGGAGAAGATCCATCCTTGGATTCAAGACCCCTAATTGAAAGACCCCTCAAGACATCCTCATGGAGATGAACTAGTTACCTCTTGTATCGTCCTTTGTTGCGTTTGAATCTTGTATCACTCTTTATGTTCATGGATCTAGCACATGTGTGATCGTTCCCGTTGATTTGAGTGTTTCCCCTCGTGTTCTTCGTAGGATCCCCTCCATTTCATGAAAGATCGGCCTTAGGGTATCCACCCTACATCATCTACGTTGTCTTTATTCTATTTTAAAGAAAAAACAAAAGAAAAAGATGGAAAGATTAAAGATGCAGATCGATTACCTGAAGGGCCATATAATGTCAACCTCTTCTCAGAAGACTAATGCTAATTTTTTTCAGTTTCCGTTACTCCTATTGTATTTAACACGGCATCAAACTTTCGTGTAACTGTTGATTCAGTATCCTGTAGTGAACAATGCAAACCATAAAAACCATGGAGAAAATGGCATTCAAGGCTAGGAATTCGTCAAAAGCGAATCAAAATATATGACAGGGTAGCCGCCTAACTGTTTTATCAATCAGCAGAAAAGATTATTTACCCCTAACACACAATTCTTCCATGCTTTCTCATATATAGAGAATAACTATCAATTTCAGAATGTTATGTTATATTTGTACAGCAGATCACACAGACACATGGAGCTGCACAACAGCTACATCTTACATACAAAACTACTAGCACCAAAAGCATGGTCGATAAATCTATAAACTCTGCTCGCTGCAGTTTTACAACAAAAGAGATAGTAGTAACACCAGACCTAAGTAAAGCCACTCTGTATGTATCAGCCACATCCTGCTAAATTGCGTAGATAACTTTGCTGCTTCATCCTCTTAATGATACACATACAACACTCTTTTGTTCAAAAAATAAAAAAAATAAAATGGCATAGATATCCTTCTCTGAAGCTCAGATATATCAATGATATTAATGGAGAGCACATTCACCTACAAAAAGGTATATATTCACTTATATCAAATATCTGCATATGAACAAAATGAAAATACCAGCCTACTTTACCTTGTACCTCTCGACAACGAAACAAAACATAATACATTATATAACCAAAAAATCATCCTTTTCAAAGGTCCAGCTAAAGAGTTAAAGGAGGCAATGCAAGGGAAAACAATGAAGGATCAGAGGATTACTAGCTTGATGCAGTATCCAAGTGTTAACATATATGGTGGAAGTTCAAGCATGAGCTCACTCTTCTTTTACTAAATAGAAAAGGTGTGACTTGTAGAATGAAGAATCAATGCAAGAAAGTAAACGGTTGTGCAGAGTACCATTATTTCGATTCCCTTGGTGAACTTCCATACAAAAGAAATCTTCAGCTTGATTGTATCTTTAGGAGAAAACAACTCAGCCAAATAGTATGCAATCCATCAGCCGAGCTCGCATTATCTGCACATAGAAATAACAAAATAGTGTCAATCAGGTTACCTTCTACAGAAGTGATTGTCTATTAAAATCCACACATAATCAAGAGAAAATAGGTCGCATATCCATCAAATTAAATTTCTTGCACAAAGTAGAAAAATGCCCTAAAATATGATCATGCTTTCTAGTACTCGCTGCCTGGAACTGACATGATCTAAATCAGAATTTTTGACAATTAATATATAAATTATAAGGTATAGTAGATGAAGCTAGAATCAGGCAATAATCGCACAATTTGTTTGTAAGAAATCTGAACAGAATATTTGAATCATAATCTCTGAACATAAACTTGGGACAAACCAATGATATTAAAGCGAAGGCATTAGAATCAAATATGAACCAAGCAGTGAACATTTATTCAAGCTCAAGCTTACTGTATACCTTTTCACGCACTGTGATTAACATTCTTCCTACTAATCCTTTGTACACCCAGTGTCGCGCTCCTCATCTCCTGGTCTAACTGCAGCATCATGCACCATTGTACACCAAGTGGCGCGCTCCTCATCTCCTGCTCCTCTGCAGTTTCAACATTAGTAATAATTGAGAAGCACCTACAAAGGTGGAATTGACATCAGCCATAAATCACAAGTTCTAGGCAAAGAAAGAGAATTCCTATAAAGCTAGTATCAAAATATTGCTCCCTTCAAGATACTGCAAACAAAGAGCTATAGTTTTGAATATGATAACAGAACATCACTTCCGTTAAACATAACAATGGAAAAAACACCATGTGCCTTACATTCAAGGATAAAAGGAGGCATCGTATACACACATGCTAGTATGCTAGATAGTACATTTTAAGTCTGGTAACATTGAAGTAACCTGGAAGCATATCTCAAAAAAAAAATCAAAGAAAGTGATTAGAGAATCATCAAGCAGAACCTCTGAAAATAGGCAAGAAGAAAAGAAATCACACTGGGTAAGGCATTACAACAAACAAGTACTGGGCAACAGGCACACAACAGCCACCTCGACCAAGGCTTAATCTATCTCAGCAAAAGAAATTACACCTAGGGAAAAGAACTTGCAAGCATGTTCTTACTATGTGATCATAGAGAACAGAAAAAACTGGTTTATGATCCCACAATGCTACTAAATTCCTTGGCCCAGTTAAGGTGTTCTTCAACACGTAAACTGCGCTTATCTCGGCAGTAACCACAGATCGGTGCCAACTACGCAACAACAGCGGCGAGGAGGCCAGCAGCACACTCGAACGTTCAAAACTATTCAAAGCTCTTCAGGTTGTCTATCTCTCTCAAATTCCTCTCTTTTACCAGAAATTAGACACGATCAAAAAGTCAAAGAAATAAAGCACTGTTGTCTTTCTTTCGGCAAAAAATACACTTCTGGTAACAGGGCTAGGCACAAATATGAAAACCAGACATTTTGCCTGTTTAAATCATGAATCAGCACACAACACCATAACAAAAGCTTAGAGTAGTGAGAGATCGTTCATACCAACATCAAGTGTTTGAACTTTTAGTAAGAGTAGACAACAAATAGAACCATGAACATCTCTTGCTAACAAAAACTGAAGTAGCAAAGTTGATTAGACAAAAAGGCTTCGAAAGAAACTAATACCTTCAGCAAACAAAATCATATGAACACCTCATGATTTACAAAATACAGCAGCTCGTCTGGTCCTTGAAAAGGTAGATAGCCATTTTAATTAGCCACTTCAAGTCATGTCAAAACGAAATCCATTCAAGATAATACCCATTACACCAAACAAAGAAAAAATTGGGGAATCTGATCAATAAATGAAAGAATAAAAATAGCTTTTATGAATAATGTAGAGGCCCAGCCACTTGTTGCTGATCCTGCAAGATGTGTTGGAATCCCACAAGAATCAAATGCCTCAGGAATCTCCTGCTGGATCCAAACCAGAAAATTCATGAGATGATGAACACCAGAGGGAAACAAAAGCAAGCACGGCATGAGAAAAATTGGGAATAAATCAAGGGACATTTACATTTATGCCCCTAACTGGAACACACTACTCAGTTTTGCCCCTAGTTTTCGGGTATTCTTAGTTTTGCCCCTCTGCCGTCAAGTAACCTTATAGAAATGCCCTTCCGTGCCTTTACTGTCCGGTCAAAGGGCTTTGACCGTCTGGTGAACAGTATCAAAAAAATCTGAAATTTTGTGGGATCAATGATACTCAGGTGCGCAAGGTGCGTGCAAATTTTCGTGCTGTTTGGACATTCCAGGAGCTCATGGCAAAGGAAAAATAGTAAATCTGTAAACCTGTGAACAGTAAATTAAAAAAAAATAGCAAGAAAATTAAAAAAAATATGAAATTTTTTGGCATCAAAGAGGCTTGGGTGTGCAAGGTGCTTGCAAGGTTTTGTGATCAAATGACATGCGAGGAGCTCTAGCAAAAAAACAAAATAGTGCATTTTTTCAAAGTTTTTTTTAGCCAAATTTTGTTTTTTTCTCCACGAGCTCCTACAATGGTTAAACACAACAAAATTTTGCACACACCTTGCGCACCCGAGCATCTTGGGTGCCAAAAAATTTCATATTTTTTTGAATTTTCTTGCTATTTTTTTTTTGAATTTACTGTTCACGGGCGTACAGATTTACTATTTTCCTTTGCCATGAGCTCCTGGAATGTCCAAACAGCACGAAAATTTGCACGCACCTTGCGCACCTGAGTATCTTTGATCCCACAAAATTTCAGATTTTTTTATACTGTTCACCAGACGGTCAAAGCCCTTTGACCGGACGGTAAAGGCACGGAAGGGCATTTCTATAAGATGACATGACGGCAGAGGGGCAAAACTGAGCATACCCGAAAACTAGGGGCAAAACTGAGTAGTGGGTTCCAGTTAGGGGCAGAACTGGAATTGCCCCATAAATCAATAGGAGGGGGAGTGGACGTAGGCGTCGACCGTACCGTGGAGATGTAGTGGGGAGATGGGTCGAGGACCTGGCGGTTGGATGGATGACGAGGACACCAACGACGGACAATCTCAAGGCCAGCCAATGGCTCCGGCATGAGCCATGGTGGCCCACACACCGAGGACAAGGGCGTCCTCCTCCCCCCACCACCACTTTTCCTCAACGGCCCTACTCCTCCTCAAGAACCATGAAGACATGACCGCCCTGATCTCCCGCGAATCAGGGGATGAGCTCAGGTTACCATGCGAAGATGAGTAACCAATGAAGAAAGAGCTCACCTGTGTCGGGCGTCTCCTCCATGAACCGGGAGCCATCCTCGCCTCCTCTGCGGGCAGCCGCCGGAGCTGGGGCTCGACCAGGATGGGTTCCTCTGCTGCCCTCACTGCAGCTCCTACTCTCCTGGCGAAGATATCCGCCCAATCCAGAATCATGGCGCGCCTGCTGCTGCACCTCGAGCTCCGGGGAGGGAAGGCGGCGGTGCAAGAGTAGGGGAGGCGAGACGGCGCGGAGAGAGGAGAAGTAGGGCTCGAGGACGGAGAGGTCCTATGGAAAATTGAGAAATGTAAACAATCAGTTTACTGCATTATAGTACACCTGTAAACAATGAAATCATGCCGGAAGATTATGACATAACATAAGGACATTTATAAAATTGACAGTTGACACATGATGTTTCATAACCTAAGTTATGACAGCTGTAGGCTGTTAGGGAAGTGATTCATCACTACTACTTATTAATCCTAATGAAAAGGCTAGAGTAAGGAATTGATATATAAGTATTAAATTCAAGCAGGCACAAAGTATGGTTCTATCCATCATGTTTTGGCACATAATATTTAATGGATAAGGAGTAATGTTAAAATGAAATGCCCCAATTTTCATAGATAAAAATTTGGTGCATCACTTATATTTTCAGTTTCAATTCATTCGGCCTATAGATTGAGTTATGCTAAATGTATGGAACTGAATTGTATATACAATTATTATTTGAATTTTTACAAAATTATATCTTGTAGTGACATCAGTGCTACTACTCAAGGCTTTTGTTGTAAATGAGTTGTGGAGAACTGCAAATTCAAATGGTTGGAGAGCATCTTATGCACCACACACCTATTGCCTCATAGGTATCTCTCTGTATAGGCAATTATATCCTCCCGGAGACATGGCAAGACCACTGGACTCCCTCACCATGCCGTGCTGGGCGGCGAAGTTCTCCACTGCCACTCTTGATGGCTCGCCGGAATGGCACGATGGATCGCTGTTCCTAGATCGGCCTGGTCTTTGTTTCCTTCGGAACGGCGACGGAAGATCGTGGAGGGGAATCATCTACGCTCAGGCGAGAGGATCGAGAGTGGGAGGGAGATGGTGCTTCTTGAATGCGTTGTGCGCATCGGCGCTCGCGTCTTCACGGATCGGCGACGGCTGACGCTAGCCCCTGGGGTCCTATCGCCGGCGTCGCGATCAACTTCGCCGGCATCCTCGTCGCACTCGGGATCGAGGTTTGAAGCCTTGGCCGAGAGCGGAGAGGAGACGGTTGAGGTCTCGGATGCGGGACGTGTGGCGAATGAGGTGGTGAACGCTGTCCTTGCCGGTGATGAAGATCGTGGAAGCGTTGACACCTCAGAGGGATCCTGGTCGGTCGTGCGGCATCGGAGGAAGAAGACGAACGCCGAGCTCCTTCAGGAGTTCTGGAACAACGTGGGGTACCCTACGCCAGCTTCCAGAGTTTGTGAGAAGGGCTGCACCTCGGGCAGCAAGGTAAACGCCGATTCTGCTCACGATCCTTCGTTTTCGTGCAGGGAGGAGATGCATGCTGAGTGTGACAAATCGCCGGCCTTGCCGAGGCCGCCGTCGGCGCCAGCGTGGCAGCGACGCGGGATCTGCATCAGGCTGTGGAGGGGGCCGCTTCCACGCCCCAGGATCACGCCGCCGGTAGCGCTGGCTGCGTTCCTGCGGCTTCACTTGCGGGTGCGCCATCTTCGGCGTCTCCAACTCAGCAGGAAGAAACGACAGCGGCTTGTACGGCATGCGTTGATCCCGCATTTCAAACTGCGCTGACTCGGGACTCAGGCTCATCGCATGGTAGCGGGCCCTGCGTGAGCAAGGCCATGTAGGCCTCGCGGCTGGGCCGTACGCTACGTCGAGCCGATCTATTTCAGTACAGGGCATTTCCTCAAAAAAAAAATCAGTACAGGGCATCGAGGCGCCCTAGCACCACGGTTTCGCATCTGCTCGGATCGACTTCACGTGTGCCGCCGCCACCATCATATGCCGATGTACTGTGTCAGGCTTCTGCACCGCCGATGACCGGCCGGGGTGGCAACCCTTCCAAGGGGGCTCCACCGGTGGGACAAACAGGTCCAGCTTTCGCATCAAACCCCGGACTCTTGGCCGGCTTTGGTGTGGCTGCTGGACCTATTCGCTTCGGAGCCTTGCCGACATCGACCTCCACCGCTGCTCCGTCCGTCCAGCAGGCCTCGGCTCCGGCGCCGGCACAAGTCATCTTTGGTGTTAACAACCAACAAGCGACGGATGCACCTCCCGCCCGGCGTCCCAAGAGCAAGCGCAAGGGGGGACGTCGTGATGCTACTGCCCACGCAGTCCCCGCGGTTGTGCGTTCTAAGCCGGCGGGAAACACCGGCGTCAGTGACGGCCGCCCCCAATGCTCAAACTCAATCAGCCATACACGCTAATGCGGCGACTTCGGCCAACATTGACACTACTGGACATCTACCGAAGGGTAAAAATACTGGTCTTTGGTGTTTTAAATGCAGGTCAGATGATCATATGTCTAAGAATTGCACGGTGGTTCATTACTGCACATTTGCAACAACTTCAAGCATCCTCTGCACCGCTGCCTTGTTCTCAAGCAACCAAGGGCAACCGCCTCCCTCGGTGGTTGCGGTTTAGTCAATGCAATGTTTGTACAACTTCCGGACTCACTCTTCAAGGAGAATCTTGCCCCACCTGCTTTGCCGACTGCTTTGGTTACGATTTCGGGTGGTTCATTGTCTTCTTCTGTAGTGGAGGCCGAGGTTGCAAAGATCGCTACGGTCCAATGCAATGTTTTTTTTTTCTTTCCCTTCAGTGGAGATTTTGCAGCGTGTGGCAGCGTTTGAGTATAATGTTAAATCACATGACGTGAAGATCACTTTTAGTGAATGAAAAATCGAGGAGGTTCCGTCGCTACTTCCCTTGCAGCTTGTTTGGGTGCACATCACCGGCATCCCGCCACCTCTTCGCCATTTCCTTGGTCTGTGGGCGGTGGGATCAGTTATTGGCGCCACTCAGAATGTTGACTTGGTTTGCTTGCGCCGACACAGTATTGTGCGGATCCAGGTGGCTTTTCATAACATGGATATTTTCGTCAAACATGATGGGTCTGATGAAACCTCGGTCTCCTCTCATGTTTATGTCAAGCTTAATGGATATGCGTTTCGGTTCGTGCTGGAGGAGGATGATTGTTCTGGATGATGACTTTATTCCTCGGATTTGTGAAAACCATAATGATGGGCATGATGATGGTGCTAACCGGGATGAGGATATGCCAGATAGGGTTGCTAGCAAGCGAGCAAAAAAGGTCCAAATTAATGGTGGTAATACGACATGTGGAGCTCAATCTGTCTCCACTGTTGTCCCCATGCAGACTACTCATTTGGGCTTTGAACATGCTACAGTGCCACCACAAGTCAACCTTCTGCATAATCCTATGCAAAACGTTGCAGCTACAATTGATGTTTCGGCTACATTTCTTGCGCCAACTGCGTCTGCTCAAGCTTTGGCATCGGGCTACGCCCATGCAGCCACAAGTCTTGCATGATGTGGCCGCTCACATGCAGCCAACCGTGGCCGCTGCTACAGAGCGGTCAACGGGTGCATGCACACCCGTAAAGCTACAAGCGGGTGCCCCGTCTCAGGTGCATCAGCCGGCAGACCTTGAGCAGGCGACACTCGGGCAGTCAGCCAGGGATGCGGGCGCAGCGCATGTTTTGCATGCTCCTGCTTCTGCTCCGGTACAAGTGCAAGGCACGGTGGCAGGGTCTGCGACCGCTTCCTCAGCTCGCGCTCTGGTCGCTATAGTTCCTCTCGGTCCAGCGGCGGCTCGTTCGGGTCCTTCTGCCACGACACCAGTTGCGACTGTTCCGGTGGGACCGGCAGCACATTCTTCTTCACCGACCTCTGGGACAAGGGTGATTCCGCCGCTACTATTGAAGCCTTCACCGACGGCCCACCCGGCGACACCGGTGGGTACTATGTCTGGAGGATTCGCTTCGCCCCTTCGACGTAGTAACCGCCACCCAGTCTCCGCGGAAGGTTATTCCCCGACAGATAAGCATGCACTGGCGAAGGCAATGCGCCGCCAGGCCTTGAGTAATTTGGACTCCACGCCAGGTACCTCTTCCGTTGAATCATTTCTTTCTTTTTCGGATACTCGCATTTATAACAGCTTAAATAACATGGGGGTCTCTATGGGAAAGAATGATAATGATATTAATCTGTCGGTTGGGGTACTTAAACATATGGAGATCAACCATTTAAAGGTTTCTGCGAAGTGTAATACCACCATTCCTGACCCAGAAACCGAGGACGATGATGAAGCGGATGCCAAATATGATGGTCCGCTAATCTCCCACTTGGTTGGTGAGGTTACTGAAGTTGTATTGGATGACGCAAGACCTGGGTCCATGTTATGTGACTTCACAGCGTCTTAGCGGAAATCTAAATCACACTCTTCTAAAAAGAAACAAAACCCACCCAAGGAGGCGAAGAGTTCCACACCAATCCATGTTTCCACATGAGAGGCATGTTTTGGAATAGCAGAGGTCTCTCAGACTTGGCTAAACATAAACACATCGGTGATTGTGTATGGGAACATGGTTTGGATTTTGTGGCAATTTCTGAGGCTAGTAAGTGTGACTTTCGCCCGCATGTCCTCCGTCACCTATCAGGTGGTTTCGACTACACATGGCATAGTCGACCAGCTCGTGGAAGGTCAGGGGGAATCCTTCTGGAGATACTGACAACAGTCATGGACTTGTTAGCTTTTTCGATTGGTGAATTTCATATAAAATTTCACCTAAGAAACAGAGCTGATAATTTTACATGGACTCTTGTCGCTGTCTATGGGGCTGCCCAAGATGAGCATAAGTCTGCTTTCCTTCGGGAATTGGTAAATCTAGCTAAGGTTAACCCGCATCCAAAGCTTATTGGAGGGGACTTTAATATCCTTAGGTATCAGGAAGAGAAAAATAATGACCATTTCGACACTCATTGGCCTTTCCTATTCAATGTTGTGATAGGTAGTTTGGATCATCGGGAGGCCAGTATGTCGGGACGGCGGGTCACTTGGGCTAATAACCAACATGTGCCGACATACGAGAAGCTTGGTAGTGTACTCATGGATACCGAATGGGAATTAAAATTTCCTCTGGTAACCGTGCGAGCCCTAGAGCGTATCGAGGCTTTATCGGATCATGCACCCATCATTCTGGATTCTAATTCTAGAAACCCACCTGCTCGACGCCCTTTCAAATTTGAAGTGGGATGGATGCATAGGGACGAGTTTGTAGACATGATCAAGAATATTTGGGAGAGGCCCGCTGTTGGTCGTACACCTATTCAGAGATGGAACTTTAAAATAAGGGCCATGAGGCAACACCTCTCTGGATGGGCAAAACATACCAATGGGATTTATAAAAAGGAAAAACAATGGCTCTCTCCCATTATTGATAACCTCGACAAAATTGTAGAGACGCACACCTTATCTCAACAAGAGATTGAATTGAAAAATCAATCTAATGAGAAGGTTGTCCGTCTTCTGCGAGAAGAGGGGATCAAATACTACCAGAGATCCAAAGCCGATTTCATTTTGATGGGTGATAGTAATACAAGATACTTCCAATTGATCGCTAATGGGCGGCATAGGAAGAAATGTATTTACAGTCTCCAACAAGATGAGGGGCGGATCGAAGGTCAGGAGGAGCTCAAGAAGTATATGACCAACTACTACAAATCTCTGTTCGGAGCACCGGCTGAAGGGAATTTCACCCTTGATGAGACCCAAATATATAACATTCCACAAGTCACGGCAGAAGCAAATGATATCCTGACGACACCATTCTCGGAAGAGGAGGTGAGAGCTGCAGTGTTCCAAATGGAACTTAACAAAGCTCCAGGCCCAGATGGTTTCCCCGCAGAATTCTATCAGAATTTTTGGGATATCATCAAGGCTGACCTTATGGAGTTGTTCAATTGTCTTCATGCCGACCGACTTGAGCTATTCAGGATTAATTTTGGCGAGATTGTCTTGTTGCCAAAGATTAAGGAGGTTGAACGGATCCAGCAGTTCAGACCCATATGCCTCCTTAATGTCAGCTTCAAAATTTTCACCAAAGTGGCTACGAATAAGCTTAACTCAGTAGCTGACCATGTTGTCCGACCATCTCAAACGGCTTTCATGCAAGGAAGGAATATACTTGATGGCGTAGTGATACGTCCATTTTGCATCGTGTTTTTCTACTGTTATTTATAATATTTTTATGCATAATAAAGCTATTGGGAGTAATTATAATGCCTTTTCTCTCATAATATGCAAGGTTTACACAAAGAGGGAGAATACCGGCAGCTGGAATTCTGGTCCTGAAAAAGCTACATCAGAGTTACCTATTCTGCACATCTCCAAATGAGCTGAAAATTTACGGAGAATTATTATGCAATATATAAAAAATACTAGAGCAAATAACTACCAGAGGAGGCCCACCAGGTGGGCACAACCCACCTAGGCACGCCAGGCTCCCCATGCATGCCCTGGTGGGTTGTGCCCTCCTCGGCCCACCTCTGGTGCCCATCTTCTGGTATATAGGTCATTTTGACCTAGAAAAAATCAGGGGGGTACTTTCAGGACGAAGCGCCGCCGTCTTGAGGCGGAACTTGGGCAGGAGCACTTTTGCCCTCCGGCGGAGCAATTCCGCGGGGGAACTTCCCTCCAGGAGGGGGAAATCATCGCCATCATCATCACCAACAAATCTCCCATCTTTGGGAGGGCCATATCCATCAACATCTTCAACAGCACCATCTCCTCTCAAACCCTATTTCATCTCTTGTGTTCAATCTTTGTACCGAAACCTTAGATTGGTACTTGTGGGTGACTAGTAGTGTTGATTACATCTTGTAGTTGATTACTATATGGTTTATTTGGTGGAAGATTATATGTTCAGATCCATTATGCTATTTAATACCCCTCTGATCTTGAGCATGATTATTATTTGTGAGTAATTACTTTTGTTCTTGAGGTCACGGGAGAAATCATGTTGCAAGTAATCATGTGAACTTGATATGTGTTCGATATTTTGATGATATGTATGTTGTGATTCCCTTAGTGGTGCCATGTGAACATCGACTACATGGCACTTCACCATATTTGGGCCTAAGGGAATGCATTGTGGAGTAGTTATTAGATGATGGATTGCTAGAGTGACAGAATCTTAAACCCTAGTTTATGTGCTACTTCGTAAGGAACTGATTTGGATCCAAAACTTTAATGCTATGGTCAGATTTTATCTTAATACTTTTCTCGTAGTTGTGGATGCTTGCGAGGGGGTTAATCATAAGTAGGAGGTTTGTTCAAGTAATAACAGCACCTAAGCACCGGTCCACCCACATATCAAATTATCAAAGTAGCGAACACGAATCAAACCAACATGATGAAAGTGATATGGTGAAATTCCCGTGTACCCTCAAGAACGCTTTGCTTATCATAAGAGACCATTTTGGCATGTCCTTTGCCACAAAAGGATTGGGGTACCTTGCTGCACTTTATTTACCATTACCGTTACTTGCTCGTTACAAATTATCTTGCTATCAAACTACTTGTTACCGACTATTTCAGTGCTTGCAGAAAATACCTTGTTGAAAACCACTTGTCATTTCCTTCTGCTCCTCGTTGGGTTCGACACTCTTACTTATCGAAAGGACTAGGATTAATCCCCTATACTTGTGGGTCATCATGTAGTAATCCTGCATGAGACCATCCATGAGATGCACTCGAAAAATCTGAGTGGAGTAATATTCAAAATTGACTTTGAAAAAGCCTGTGACAAGGTCAAATGGTCTTTCCTCCAACAGGTCCTAAGGATGAAAGGTTTCTCTGAAAAATGGTGCCCGTGGATCCAAAAATTTGTAACTGGAGGTAGTGTGGCCATCAAAGTCAATGATGATGTAGGTCAATACTTCTAGACAAAAAAAGGACTACGGCAGGGTGACCCCATGTCCCCAATGTTATTTAACATTGTGGTTGACATGTTGGCTATTCTGATTGAGCGCGCCAAGCAGGACGGCCAAATTGCAGGGGTAGTGCCACACCTTGTGGATGGTGGCCCCTCTATTCTGCAATATGCCGATGACACAATTCTTTTTATGGAACATGACCTAGACATGGCTCGAAACATGAAACTCCTATTGTCAGCATTTGAGCAAATGTCAGGTCTTAAAATTAACTTTCATAAAGGCGAAGTGTTCTGCTTTGGAGAAGCCATTGAGGCGGAGGCCGATTATGCGGACCTGTTTGGTTGCGCACTTGGCCAATTCCCGATCAAATATTTGGGAATACCGATTCATTATCGACGTCTCACCATTGCGGAGTGGAAGCATGTAGAGGAGCGGCTAGAGAAACGGTTGAGCAGTTGGAAAGGCAAGTTGCTCTCAGTTGGAGGATGACTGGTTTTGATAAACTCTGTCCTCACAAATATGGTTCTCTATATGCTTTCTTTCTTCCAACTTTCAAAAGGGGTCTTACAAAGATTGGACTATTTTAGGTCCAGATTCTTTTGGCAAGGAGATGGTGAAAAGAAAAAATATCGGCTGACCAAATGGAGCGTGATTTGTAGGCCGGAAGACCAAGGTGGCCATGGAATTCATGACCTGCAGGTCAAGAATGAGGCCCTACTTAGTAAATGGTTGTTCAAACTTCTTACTGAGGATGGTGTTTGGCAAACCATGCTGCGCAACAAGTATCTAGGCCAAAAGGGGGTGCCTCTGGCATATTGGAAACCTAGCAACTCACACTTTTGGGCTGGCCTAATGGTGGGAAAGAAACAACTATTTCGCTTTGGGTATTTCGCGATAAAGGACAGGTCGGAGATTCATTTCTGGGAAGACATCTGGCTAGGCAATGCCAGTCTCCGAGAACAATATCCAGCCTTGTACAACATTGCTCACGATAAGAACAATACTATTGCGCAGGTGCTTAGCTCATCCCCGCCGAATATTTCATTCAGGTGGGATTTCGTTGGCGCCCGACTTATGTCATGGCATAATCTCTTATCCCGTCTGGATCTGATTAACCTGACGCAAGGCCGTGATGTGTTTTGCTGGAACCTTACTACATCGGGGTCTTTCATGGTAGACTCTATGTATCGTGCGCTCACGCATTCTAAGGTACCAGTGAGCAATAACAAGAAAACCTGGAAGGCAAAGATTCCACTAAAAGTTAGAATATTCATGTGGTATCTTCGTAGAGGTGTTGTGCTAACCAAAGACAACCTCGCACAACGCAACTGTCCAGGAAGTAAGAAGTGTTGTTTTTGTACTCATGATGAGACAATCAAACACCTCTTTTCTCAATGCAAGTTTGTGCATTCTACGTGGTCAGTCATCCAAATAGCGTCAAATTTGTATCCGCCCACAAGTGTTGCCAATATTTTTGGTCATTGGTTGGACGGTATTTTAAATAGGTTCAAAACGCTAATAAGAGTGGGAGCGTACGCCTTACTATGGTCGCTTTGGCTATGTAGAAACAATTTGGTTTTTAATGACAAAAATGCTTCTCCTCTGCAGGTTATTTTCCGTTGTACGCACTCGCTTTATATGTGGTCTATGCTACAACGTGCGGAGTACCAACCGCTATTCAAGGAGGTGTGTACGCGATTGGAGCAGGTGGCTACGGAGGTTTTTACCCAACATGGATGGCAGCATAATCTCCGGATCGGTCCACCAACCGTTTCGACATAGGCATAGTGTCGGTCTATTGGACTCTACTTTTGCCGAATCGTCGTTTTTTTCCCTTCCTTTTTATCAGATTTTTGGTGTTTGGCTGTGTGCATCCTAGGTATGCAGAGACCGGGTGATACTCTAAATGCTTTGTATCGGCTTGATGCTACATTTTGAGATAATAAAAGTGCCCTTTATCGGAAACAAAGTATCTCTTTGTATCCTCCCAGAAGGCCATAACCAGAAGTTATTGGCCCAATCTTGTGTCATTCTGTGTGATGGCAAAATGTAATTCTAAATGTGATCTCTCTACTTGCAAATCCCACCAACTAAATCTGAGAGCAATGTGTACTTGTGTGTCTGGTGCAATGGCGGCTTGACCCAACAAGGCAACAACAGCTAGTGCTTGCATTTGTAACCTCAAAGGAAAAATGAGAGAGAGAGAGAGAGAGAGAGGAGGGGGACTCACCTGCGCACTTGGGACGGGCTATCCAGCCTCACCTGATTTGCTACCAACTTCTATCAGTACGCCTCCTCCTTTGCATCAACCATCAGTAATCACCCATCTATTAGAACTTGGAAACGAAAAAGATTAAAAGATTGTGGCCCATTCGGTAGCAAAACAACAACCACCTTAGCTAGTTCCATCATGCAGCAGCACTAACTATGATATGAATTTGAACCATAGTTGAACAAGGCACATACATGACCTCAAAGGGAATCTGAGTTGTCACCTTTAGTCCCAAACAAGTTGGGATAGGCTAGAGGTGAAACCCATAAGATCTCGCGACCAACTCATGGCTCTGGCACATGGATAGCAAGCTTCCACGCACCCCTGTCCATAGCTAGTTCTTTGGTGATACTCCAATCCTTCAGGTCTCTCTTAATGGACTCCTCGCATGTCAAATTCGGTCTACCCTGACCTCTCTTGACATTCTCCGCACCCAAACAGCCAGTGCAAACTACAAAATTTAGTCATGCTCCTACACAGGAAGGAACCTAGGAGTCCAGTGGCATCTATCTAGAGCTAGATGACTCCATGAAATCACACGTATAGGAGGTTCCGCCTAGACACAAACGTACTGCTGCTAGTATAGGAATCAATCAAGCTGCCTGTGTGGTTGAGCTAGCTTAGTATGTACAAATAGATGGGATCAGGGAGAGCCGGGGAGGTATGGAAGGGGAAGAAGAAAAGCGCAGAAGAGATGGATTCCATCAACAGGGAGGGCCACTGTGGGGGAGGGGGACGCGACGGGAGGGAAGGCACGGGATGGATCACATCGGCGCCGTCAGGGAGACGAAGGAGGAGGGCGCGGGAGGGAGCTCACATGCATCGCCACCGACCGCCTCTGGCCGCCGCCTCGGCGTGGGGGTGGGGCTGTGGAGGGCTCACGCATGGAGGGAGTGGAGAGGTGGAGCTGCTCCTGCCGCCATGCATGAAGAAGAGGTCAAAGCCCATCGCGGCTGCCTCGCCCACGCGCCTCGGATCCAGTGAGCGCGCCACCACCTGGTCCTCCTCCTCCTCCTCACGCATCCTCCCCCTCCCTCTCCTCGCTCTCCTCACGCCCCGCAACCAGCGCCGCGCTGGCGCCGACGGGGAGAGGAGAGGAGCCGACGGCCATGGCCTCCTCCTCCTCATGCATCTGTCCCCTCCCTCTCCTCGCTCTTCGCAGGCCGCGACCCGCACACTTGTGCCGACGGGGAGAGAAGAGGACCCGACCGCGGCAAGAGGGGATGAGGGTGGCAAGAGGAGATGCCCGGTCGCTTCTCCTTTTTCTCTGGCTGCGCTGCTACCCGCTCTGGATGGTCTGCATCCCATGATCGCTGCATCCCACTCCTCTTTTCCAGCCTAACACGCACACACACGAACGTAGTGGCTCAAACGGCGGGCCCATGCTGCATCTTGGCCCACACGTCATCAACTCTAAAACAAACCAGCAACCCACAGTTGACGCCTTGCGGGAGACAAGTGCTCCAATCCACCCCTATTTTTACCGCAGAGCGCCTCTTTTCTCATACGCACGCACGCATGCAACGCACACTGCATGGCTGGCCCACGCAGATGCATGGCCCATGTGTTATCCACTAAACCGCAAAAACACAGAGTAAGCTAGAACTGACGGCTAGATCTTTGACAGCCAGCCAAAAAGTACTAAAAACTTTAGACCAATGCACATTGGGTGAACCAGATCGAACGCAAAACGCAATGGCCTCAGGTATGCGGGTAGCCTAGAAGGGTTTATATGTTCCATCATGCAGAAGGACTAACTATGATATGAATTTGAACCATAGTTGAACAAGGCGCATACAGGACCTCAAAGGGAATCTGAGATGTCACCCAAACAACCATTGCAAACTACAAAATTTTGTCATGCTCCTACACAGGAAAGAACTTGGGAGTCCGGTGGCATCTCTCTAGAGCTAGATGACTCCACAAAATCACATGTACACGAGGTTTCGCCTAGACACAAACATACTGCTGCTAGTATAGGAATCAATCAGGCTGCCTGTGTGGTTGAGCTAGCTTAGTATGTACAAATAGATGGGATCAGGGAGAGCCCGGGAGGCAGGGAAGGGGAAGAAGAAGAGCACAAAAGAGATGGATTCCATCAACAGGGAGGGCCACTGTGGGGGAGGGGGACGCGACGGGAGGGAAGGCACGGGATGGATCTCAATGGCGCCGTCGGGGAGAGGAAGGAGGAGGGCGTGGGAGAGAGCTCATGTGCGTCGCTGCCGACTGCCTCTGGACGCCGCCTCAGCGTGGGTGTGGGGCTGTCGAGGGCTCACGCATGGGGGGAGTGGAGAGGTGGAGCTGCTCCTGCCGCCATGCGTGAAGAAGAGGTCGGAGCCCATCGCGCCTGCCTCCGCGCCCACGCGCCTCGGATCCGGCGGGCGCGCCACCGCTTGGTCCTCCTCCTCCTCCTCACGCATCTTCCTCCTCCCTCTCCTCGCTCTCATCATGCCTCGCGACTAGCGCGCTGGCGCCGATGGGGAGAGAAGAGGAGCCGACGGCCATGGCCTCCTCCTCCTCACGCATCTGTCCCCTCCATCTCCTCGCTCTCCGTAGGCCGTGACCCGCGCACTTGCGGCGACGGGGAGAGAAGAGGACCCGGCTGTGGCAAGAGGGGGATGAGGGTGGTGGGAGGAGACGCCCGGTCGCATCTCCTTTTTTCTCTGGCTGTGCTGCTACCCGCTTTGGATGGCCTCTAGCCCACGATCGCTGCATCCCACCCCTCTTTTCCAGCCTAACACGCCCACACACGCACGCAGTGGCTGAAACGGCGGGCACGCGTTGCATATTGGCCCACACGTCATCAACTCTAAAACTAACCAGCAGCCCACAGTCGATGCCTTGCGGGAGACAAGCGCTCCAGTCCACCCCTCTTTTTACCGCAGAGCGCCTCTTTTTCTCACTTGCACGCATGCATGCAACACACACTGCATGACTGGTCCACGCAGATGCCTGGCCCATGTGTGATCCAATAAACCGCAAAAACACAGAGTAAGCTAGAACTGACAGCCAGATCTTTGCCAACCAGCCAAAAAGTATTGAGAACTTTACACCGGGTGAACCAGATCGAACGCAAAACGCAATGGCCTCCACGGCCTATAAAAAACACGATGTCTTGTTGTGCGGGCGGCATGACCGTGGAGGTGTCCGGCAAGCCAGCCGGCCGCCATGGACGAGCAGTCCGTCTCGCTGTGACGACTATGACGAGGTCCGGCGTGAGTGAGTGCAGTGGCAAGGAGCAGTACGGCTGCCATCCTGGCGCACGGCCGCTGTCGACAAGGAGTTGGTCCGGCCGTCCGTGACCATGCCTTGCACATGGCCGCCATGAATGTCCTGTCTGCCGGGCCAACAACGTGAAGTGCATCTGCCATGGACGAGCCGTCAGAGCTGTCGGCGAGGCAATGGAGGAGAGGCATTGCTGTGTCGTGCTGTTTGGCCGCCGCCATCGAGGCCCTTTGGCATGGCCGCCATAGACACGATGGAAAAGAAGAAACCCTAATCTCATGTACGTATCTGTTGGAAACAGGAATGAGCTGTTTGGGATTAAGAATAGACGTGAAGTGGGATTAGAATGCTTTGAGATTAGAGAGGCCACGTGTCATCCATCTGGCTAGGTCTCACATGCTGGCCTATGAGATCTGGTCTTATAGGATTTTTTTTCCAAAAAGAAAAATCCTATGAGACCTGGTCTAGTAGGCGAGCCTATGAGACCCTATCGGATGAGCGACACGTGGCATCGACAATCTCAAAGCATGCTAATCCCACTTACGCTTATCCTCAACCCCAAACAGCTCATTCTTTCTAAAGCACACATACGATACTTCATCACACTCTTACCAAGTACATGGGATTAGGGTTTTCTTAGTTTCCTCCCGTGTATGGCGGCCACGCCGAAGGGCCTCGACGGCGGCGGCGAAATAGCACGACATAGTGACGACCTCTCGTCCATGGCCGTGCTGAAGGAGCTCGTCGACGGCGACCTCTCGTCCATGACCTCACCGAAGGAGCTCGTAGCCGGTGGCCTATTGCACGGCTCGTCACTGGAGGATGCACGGCACGTTGTAGGTCCGGCGGACAAAATGTTCACAGTAGCCGTGCGCCAAGGCGTCGTCGTGGATGGCCAGACCAACTCCCTGTCAACGGCGGCCACGCACCACTACAGCCGCACGACGGCAGCGACCATAAGAGGTGCTGATGTCGGTGGCTCGTCGCACTCCTCGTCGAGGACTACCCCGTCCAGGGTGAGCGTGAGGTGCATGCCCGCATAGAACTATCCCATAAGATACATACTGGGAGAACCCCGGGCTCCTCACAGCTCGGGCGTTCTGGGCCGTCCGATCCGTTTCTTGATGCATTGTCAGCCATTGGATCTCGCCCCCGGATGATCCCGTTCGTTGGATCAAACCACAAGACTGTAGATCGAAACAGTGTCGAAACTTCATGCCACTGCCTGTTATTCCGGTGCCCCACCGAGGGTATTTCTGAGATTTCACATGATTGGAAAAAGACCCAATAGCGACAGGGGCGAGACCGTGGAAAGCGAGCACCGAGTCGTTCCCCTCCCTGTCCCGCCTGCTCTTCTCCCCTCCCCTCCCCCTCCCACGAAAACCCTAGCCGCCGCTACCCACCATGCCCTGCAGCTGCCATCACTCTTGCAACGTCGTCCTTGCTCTGCACCCCCTCTCCGACCCGAGCCGTCGCTCTCCTCTGCGCCTCCGACCTCCTCCCCATGGGATTGCGACCGACCAAGGAGATGCACCGCGAGACAACAAGATCCAGCCGCGGCGGTCGAGATCCAGTTCGCTGCCATCGACATGAGAAGCGCTTGCGCCGCTGCTCCCCATCAAGCTCGCGCGTGCGATGCATCTGATGGCCAACATAGCCTTCGTCGTCGCCTACACTCCTTGATGCGAGATCGACGCTTCCACTCCTTATCACGCGATGGTGACTGTACAACTCTGCTGCCTCCAGCTCTGGCGCCCATCTCCACTACGTCCAGGTTAACCTCCCCTCTCTCTCTCTCTCATCGTCTTCGCTTGCAGGTTGCCACCGTCGCGGAGCTGGACGAGGTCATGGCTTACTTGACGAGGTCAACAACTAATAGCGGCGCATCACCTCGTGCTAAATCGTGAGCTTAGTTACTTTTTTAGGCTAATGCCCTGCTGGATGCCATTTTTAGGTTGCAGTGTACCTGCGGATAGTTAATTGTTGCCTAGGTTCTATGGTTCATACCTATCTATAGGAAGGAGAATTTATTTGATTAGATCTAAGTTCTTTTTTCACAGCAATTGTCGGGAACTTTAACTTTCCGTTCTAGGTTATTTAATTAGATCATGGTTCTTTTTTTTACTAGCAGGATATTTTGAACTCAAAAAGGATATAAATAGTAGTGTATTTTAACCTACAGTTCTAGGCTTTGTATTTTTCTTAGTAACCCATAGGGCTATAAATGATAGTTTAACATAGGCAAATTAATCTCGAAGTTGTCCCTCATTTTTGCAGTTCTGTATCAACAGGGTGTGTGTTTGTATGATGCATAGGTTACCATATTACCAAAGTAGTATATGATCTAGTCTTCTAATGTTTGACATGGTGTTTTTCTATTGAACCATTATCTTGGTTTACCCTAACTGTTGCCTTAAGTAGCTAATAATTTTTTTGTTCTGCTATGTGATGTATTCAGGTTGCTGGAGAAGTTCTCTCTTGTTGTTTTTGTTCATTACATTTAATACTTGAAGCTTTCTAAACTAGGTAGACTATATTTATGTCCAGCACAAGACTACTGCAAAGATCAATGCACATTTTGATCTAGAATAAAGAGTATCCAATGGGCTCATTGACACGGATATAATGTCGACAATAAGGTAGTAAGCCGGTGCATTACTATGTTCAATTGGTGCATTAGTTACTTCCTTGGTCGTCAGGTGTTGCCATTGAATAAGGTGTTGTGTTGTTTCTTTTTCTCATGGCCATATGCTCCTTGCTCTTTTTAATGGCCATATGTTTATATTTGTGCCAATTCTTCACAAGGTATGGTCACCTCTTTTGAAAATTGGGTGCCTCTTTGTGCAGTAGTTAGTACCTTTAGTATATCTTGAATTGGTTTAGTAGTCGTTTATACTGCATGTGCAGAATACATATATGTTACTTCTCATGTATGTGATTACTTCTTTCGACACATTTGTATAGTGTTGGAGCCTCATTTCTGCAGTTCCTTGACACAATGTGATACTCTGCATTAGTAAGTATACTTCATTTGATTTTATAGATAGGGTTGCTACTTTATATTCTAGTAAAGAAGAGGATGATGTTTTGGTCCTGAGAAAACTGAAACAAAGAGATGAGCAAGGCGAACCAGGATTTATTAGCAGCATGATATGATAATTGATGTGGTTCTTCCATGAACCAGTATGTGATTATTTCCAGTTTTGCAAGGGAGTGAGTAACTAGAAACTTTAGCGTGTTCCAATATTTAATGCTTATGTATCTTGTGATTGTGGAAATAAAATATTAATATCCTTTGGTCGCAACATCAAATGATATGTTATCAATTTGTAATTGACCTTTGAAAGTTGGAACTGCCACTATACATATATGTGTGTTTTTTCCTTTATTCTACCAGATTCCTTCATGGATGCCTCCCAGCCAAATCCGGCCACCACCAACCAGCACGCGCTCGCCTTGGCCTCCTCTTCCTCCCTAATGGCTCTTCTCCACCACCGGTGCTCCGCAAAGGGAGCACTGATGCTGAGTTGGATGTTGGGCAGCAAAGCGGTGCTGATTCGCCTCTGTTTGTTTGTTGGTGAGTCGTCGTCTGTCCATCTCTCTCTCTCTCTCACACACACACACACACACACAAGATTTTTTTCAACTGCTTAGCTCTCATAATCTAGCTTTAGTTATATGTTCTCTAAATTTAGTAAATGCTACTTTTGATTAATTCTCGTCTGGAATTTCCCCACCTATATGCTTTTCTTCGAATTATTATGGTTAGCCTGAATTATTTAGTGTGACTTTGGTCTTGTGCCATTTTTCTCTGAATGATTTGCTCACAATCTGAAAATTCATGCTTACGATTTGTCAAGGTGAAGAAGTCTGTTTAGGCTTTTGGTTCTATTTTGATTTTGCGTTTGTTTTAATTTTCCATAGGATGGCATTACAAAACTATAATGGAAGCATCGTTCATGGTCAGGCTAAAACTACCTGATATTGTTGCTCAAACTGCAGCCAGCAGGTGCTTTTCTTCTCGTCAAGCTTCGGTAAGAATATACTACAGATATATATTTGGCCGGACCTTTTATAATGCACATGCCTCCTTTGATTCTGCAGCTGAACCTTTTACAATGAAATAATGTTATTTTGTAAGATAAATTATTAGTTTTTGTTTGGTTGTGCAGAGAGATAACGTTGGATGGTGATTTTATTTTGTTCATATGCAGATACCTAATGCAAGTGCAAATATATTTGTTGTTAGGTGGATGTGGTTTCCTTTAATTCACTAATATTACTAGGCACATTTGTTTTCCATCCTAGGCTCATTTCTAGGTCTGCTATTATTCTTTTTTGTCCTTCCTAAATTGTATCCTTCCTTTAGTGTTCTCCTTTCCTTATTCATGTAACCGTTGCGGATGTTTAAAAAAGACACCACCAATAGCTGAGCACTCTATTGCTGCAATTACATGCAGGTACAAAATCAATGATAACTTTGGGGTCTCCCCTTATGGCCTTTCGTGTAATCATAAGACCTACAAAGAGACGCATTTGGTTTTAGTTATGTATGTTAGATGTATTTATATTTATCCAATGAGAAAGCACTTTGCTTGCTTTTGTAGCTAAGAAAACTCTATATTTATATTATGATATACGTGCATATATTGTTTAAATGAAGCGCCAAGAACTGTTTGAGATAGCAATCATCGAGGGAGGATTTACTTCTATATTGTCTGGATCATGTTTACATAATTTTCTTGGTTGTAAATGCTCTACAATTTTATATCGACCACAAATACAATGCTTACTTAGAGAATTCCAGGTGTGGAAGAAATTATTGATAAAATGTGTGTACATTTATATAATAAATAAGCTTCCTTGAATCATGTTTCATGTGTTTTAATTTAATGTGAACTGTTGAATCAGTGATGTAAAGCTGCACCATCTGTACTTTTCATGTATTCATATGCATCTATATATTATGATTCTCCACTTAGTAAGTGCTCTATAGATGGTCAATCCCTTCCATTGAATTTTCTATTTGCTTTTAATGATTCTTAGCTATGGTAGATGTTTTAGATATAGGAACAAAATCACGTTGATTGTCAGTTTAGAACAGAACATCTGATTTGACATTTTGGGGTTTTAGGATGATGCACTTCGTTTTCGTGGCTACACACAGAGCCTTTTTTGTTAAATGACCGTTGTGTTGGTTATGTTTGGTGGCGCTGAAAGAGGATGCCTGAATATGCGTAAATAATGGCGAAATGGTAGGTACATTTATTTAATTTTCTGAGAAGACATCGTCGCGCGGGACTGTTCTCCGTTGAAAATATCCAAAGGTTGGCACCTCAAGCCACACTTATTGCTTCTGATTCTTTCTTTTCTCTCGCCATCAAATTTGATCCCTCTATTGCGGTACAGCCCCTTCTCTGGACAAGCAGTCATGAGGGAAATAAACTCACAAAAATATGAGCCAGGTGACTGTCGGTGCAGTAAACAGGGAGTGTTCACTACCCCTGGAAACGCACCGGCAAGTCGTAACCTCCAGGCGGGAAGGGCTTGGCGGAGAAGGAATCCACTCATGGGCCGGTTTCCGGCAAGATTTACTTGCCGGGAATAGGTCTACGCATCGCCGGCAAGCTCAGGCCCGGCAAGGTCAAGAAAAACATCTCAGGAAGCAAGCCGAGATTTCCCGGCGAGATATCCTCCACACCCGCGGCAAGGCTTGCCGGGGGTTAGCTGGGGAAGGTACAGAACAGCGAAGGCGTCCGAATCAGAAAACGAGAAGAGCTGGAATCTGAAGGCCAGCTTCCCCGGCAAGATCTTGCCGGGGTGGCCTGCGGAGTGTTCACTACCCCTGGACACGCACCGGCATGTCGTAACCTCCAGGCGGGAAGGGCTTGGCGGAGAAGGAATCCACTCATGGGCCGGTTTCCAGCAAGATTTACTTGCCGGGAATAGGTCTACGCATCGCTGGCAAGCTTAGGCCCGGCAAGGTCAAGAAAAACATCTCAGGAAGCAAGCCGGGATTTCCCGGCGAGATATCCTCCACACCCGCGGCAAGGCTTGCCGGGGGTTAGCTGGGGAAGGTACAGAACAGCGAAGGCGTCCGAATCAGAAAACGAGAAGAGCTGGAATCCGAAGGCCAGCTTCCCCGGTAAGATCTTGCCGGGGTGGCCTGCGGAGCCCGGCAAAGATCGGCGCCCGGCAAGGCTTGGCGCCCGGCAAGGCTTGGCGTCCGGCAAGGCTTGGCGCCCGACAAGTTTTGGTGCCTGGCGGGATTCTGCCACTATGCCACCGCTCCAGCACAGCGACAAAGCCTGACATTCTGGGTCCTTCTCTGGATGCGTGGCAACGCGCCAGTGGAGGAGAGCTTAACCGGTGCTGATGGGATGGCCCCTTTTTCCATCCCCAAGAAAGTGAGGACACCTAAACGGACACCTCACGGTGCATTAAATGCGCTTGTCCTAATCCGTCAGGGGTTAGGTATGATACCCTGTAGCTACTTTACACCTCAATGTATGTACATTTTGCCACTGTGGAGACCCCTTTGAGCATATAAAAGGAGACCCAAGGCAACTGCTACAGAGGAGGAGAACTTCTGGCCCATTCTGCATGCGTAGCTGTTCTTTGAACGTACTGTTCATAGCGAGCGCTCCTGAAGGCTGGGCTCAAGAACATTAATAAGAACACAAAGCAGGAGTAGGGTTTTACGCTGATCAGCGGCCCGAACTTGGGTAAAAGCTTCCCGCGTCGATCACTGGTTCTGCTCTTTGCGTATACCTCTCCCCCCGCCGAATCATAAAGGGGTCTCTCGGGATCCCATAGGTGTCGTACCCCGACATCTTTGGCGCGCCATGTAGTAGGATCGAGGTTGCGCGAACCTAATCCAGCGGTCGGCGTGTCAGCTTCATCGTCCATGGCGACTTCGCTCCACATACAGAAACCTAAGTTCTAAAACTTTAATGCTTTTTGTTGATTTGATTTTATCCATGATGATGTTCTTTGCACATAACCTGTGCGCAAAGGAGCACTCTTGAGACATTCTGCGCTCCGAGTTGTTCGGGTCTGCCTAGCAACACCTGTGCAGCCACGTTTGTTCTTGGAGTGTGAAGCTCTCGAGGAGGCGGCGTCCTCGATAGGCTGCTAACTAGGATCCATTCCTAAGCGCCATTGACTAGGATGTGTGCGATCAAGATGCATTCCGGCAAGCGTAGGGGACAACTGTGCAAAAACAAGATCATGTGGAGAAGAGCTCTAAATAAAGTTACGCACAAGTTAAGATGCTTTTTAAGATGCTAATTAACTTGTCGTATTTAGACGCAGTCGAGAACGACGAAGTTCTCCGCCATAAGCCTTCCTGGCAACAAGCTTGCCGAAAGCAAGCGTCAAGAACGACAAAGTCCTCCGTCATGAGCTTTCCCGGCAACTCCTTGCCGGAAGCTAGCATCGAGAATATCAAAGTTCTCCGCCAAAGTCAAAAGTTTCCCGACAACCACCTTTTGAGCAAAAAATAAGCTCGGGGGCTGGCAGCGCCCTCGCAAGAAAAGCTAAGTTGCAAAGATTTATTACATTCATTTTGCTATCTTCACTTGCCTCTTATACCTACACGCGAAGGAGCCTTCTCGGGACTAGTTGCGCCCCTAGTTGTCTCGAGTCCACTCGACAATTTGGGTGGCTGCATAAGCACCGAGGAGGTAAACCTTTTTGGGAGGCGGCGTTCCCGGCAAGCTGCTTAGGACCCGTTCCTCAAGCGCTGCCGGCCGGAGCGTGTGCACCGGAAAGCTTTCCGGCAAGCATGGGTCGCCTTGATTGATTCTTCGTCCTTGTATGTTAACCTGCACGCAAAGGAACCTCGTCGTGGTTAGCCCGCGCTCTAGTTTCGCCTCGAGTCCGCTCGGCAAGCTTAGCAGTTGCGTTCTGACCCGGCGAGTCACCTTGCCGGCTGCAGCGTTTCCAGCAGGCTGCTAAAGACCCGCATCTAGCGCTCGCGGCGAATGTGCGCACCGGCAAAGGTTTCCAGACAACATAGGGCATAAAATATGTGCAAGGACTGAATTAATCAAGGGGGAAGCCTACATTCAGTTAGCATAATGAAATATCTCTTGCGCCATACAACTTGGCCTAATTAAGGTAAATTGCTTCTTTATATGTGCCATTGCAGCAACAGGTATAAAAAAAGTACTATAGTCCCGGCGACACGCGGCAAGGCGTTCACAGTAGACGGTGGCAATGACAGGAATGAGTGTATGAATCGAGCACTGCACTCGTAGTACCCTTTATGGGGAAGCCTTGGGGGCTGGCTCTTCATCGCACAACGCGGCGCTCCATTTTAAGCCCGCAACCTCTATTGTCATTCTACTCTGTACGCCCGCTCCACCGGCAAATTCAAGACCCGGCAAGACCCTTTTGAACGTACTCCAACAAGCGCGCCTCTTCAGGAGCGCAGCGCTTTCGTTGAGCGCGTGCTAGAGGGGTTTTCGACAAGTTGCGACCTCCAGGCGGGAGGAGCGGCAGGGAACAGATCTACATGCTGCCGGCAAGCCCCAGGCCCGGCAAAATCACAAGCTCACATGCTCCATTCATTGGCGCGCAGTTAAAAGTCATGAGCGGCGGGTAATTCTCGTCGCGCGTGAACCGATGCGTGTTCTTGGGCCTAGCCCGGACAAACACCGTGCATGCCTGCCCGGCCCAGGCCCGGGGGCTCCTGTCGGTGCAGTAAACAGGGAGTGTTCACTACCCCTGGACACGCACCGGCAAGTCGTAGCCTCCAGGCGGGAAGGGCTTGGCGGAGAAGGAATCCACTCATGGGCCGGTTTCCGGCAAGATTTACTTGCCGGGAATAGGTCTACGCATCGCCGGCAAGCTCAGGCCCGGCAAGGTCAAGAAAAACATCTCAGGAAGCAAGCCGGGATTTCCCGGCGAGATATCCTCCACACCCGCGGCAAGGCTTGCCGGGGGTTAGCTGGGGAAGGTACAGAACAGCGAAGGCGTCCGAATCAGAAAACGAGAAGAGCTGGAATCCGAAGGCCAGCTTCCCCGGCAAGATCTTGCCGGGGTGGCCTGCGGAGCCTGGCAAAGATCGGCGCCCGGCAAGGCTTGGCGCCCGGCAAGGCTTGCCGCCCGGCAAGTTTCGGCGCCTAGCGGGATTCTGCCACTATGCCACCGCTCCAGCACAGCGACAAAGCCTGACATTCTGGGTCCTTCTCTGGATGCGTGGCAACGCGCCAGTGGAGGAGAGCTTAAGCGGTGCTGATGGGATGGCCCCTTTTTCCATCCCCAAGAAAGTGAGGACACCTAAACGGACACCTCACGGTGCATTAAATCCGCTTGTCCAAATCCGTCAGGGGTTAGGTATGATACCCTGTAGCTACTTTACACCTCAATGTATGTACATTTTGCCACTGTGGAGACCCCTTTGAGCATATAAAAGGAGGCCCAAGGCAACTGCTACAGAGGAGGAGAACTTCTGGCCCATTCTGCATGCGTAGCTGCTCTTTGAACGTACTGTTCATAGCGAGCGCTCCTGAAGGCTGGGCTCAAGAACATTAATAAGAACACAAAGCAGGAGTAGGGTTTTACGCTGATCAGTGGCCCGAACCTGGGTAAAAGCTTCCCGCGTCGATCACTCGTTCTGCTCTTTGCGTATACCTCTCCCCCCGCCGAATCGTAAAGGGGTCTCTCGGGATCCCATAGGTGTCGTACCCCGACAGTGACCATGATCCACTTGCAGCAGTTCTGACTTATTGCTCCCTATTGGGAATATTTCTTTTCACATGTTGTTTATCCCTTTGCACTAAAGAACTGCATTGTTGAATCCGAAGGTAGCTAAATCATGGGAATGAAAAATTGCATATTCATCTATATGGGCGTGGATTATTAATTTATTATACTTCATTGTGATTTAGAAAGTGTAATTTCAGTGACATCCAGTTGTAATTAGTTAACCAAATAACTCGCATACGTTTTTAATCTGAAGGCAAATTACACAGTCCTCTCTAAATACTGTCATTGCATCATATGCGATAAGTTACTCTAGTTGTACATAGGTATCCATCCTTCCTGCTCAAGTATCAAGTGGCTCATATGTTGCACTAACCTACATCATCTTTTCTTGTAGGGACTTTCTTCTTTCAGCTGCATACTTATTTGGATCTCTCAGTTGTGAAGTGCCATCTTTTCTACTTATTCTCTGCAGGCACAATGTTACTGATTTGTTTTCAATCTCAGCATGCCATCTATCTGAATTTTGTATAGCTTGCATAGTGCCTAAGTTCATGAGCTAATTCTAATATTATCTATAGAGCTCCCATATTATCATTAGGATGATGAAGCCTGTCAAGTATTGTCCACTACTAATTGCATTAGCTTCGCCTCAGAACTTAGAAAGAGGAAGTAGAGTTATCAATAATGATCAGCTATAAGGTACCGTAGATATTGATGTTGCCAGAGCATCGTTTCTAATTGTCTGTTATCTCATTATGTTTATGAGTAGATACAACATCTCCTGTAACACGGAAAATATATAACAGAGCACCTGCACCCAGGCCCTCTCTATCTAGCCATCTATTTCCCGCATCGTGATTTGTGCAAGTACATTTTTCATTTTTGTTTCTCTGACACAGAACATATCTTGAAGTTCAAACCTATGCAGCGTGGCAAAGCTTTCTAACTGGAATCTGGGATAAATCTTTCAGATTTTTTTGTCAAACATAAATATACAAAATAGGTTTTGTTTGATTAAAAAATCATATTTTTAGTATTTATGTTGGACAAAAAATTCTGAAAGATTTATCCTAGATTCTAGTTAGAAAGCTTTGCCACACCGCAAAGGTTTGAACTTCAAGATATGTTTTATATGAGAGAAACAAAAAAGAGAAAATTTCATATAGAAAGTTAGTTGTGTCGCACGGATCTTAAAGCGATATTGAAGAGCTAGGATAACAGGGCCGGGGTGCAGGTGCTCTAAAAATCCACTTCCCCTGTAACACTTATTCTTACACTTGCTGGTATGAACTGCTTGGCTATATTTATAGAATTTATGTCTTTATGTTTTGTACTATTCGATGCAAATCAGTTTTCCTCGGCAAACATTGTGCCTAGCTTTTGGTACAAATTGAGCCTTTTTTATCTGTAGTGAAATTGCGGTTATCCTGGGCAACAACTATACTTCGCTTTTGGTACATATTTAATCTGTATGTCCTATACTAAACTCAGTTATCTTGGGCAGCAACTATACCTTGCTGTTGATATATCTTTGCAGTGTTTGTGATATATGCTGAACACATTTATTCTGAGTGGTTATTTTAATTTCCTTTGGATGTATTAAAAGCTTTGTTATATTGAGGTTTTAGACGCTAGGTCACCGTGCTGAGCCAAGCAACGCGTGCCAAGGCGCGCTTCCGATCTAGTGCATGTGAATAGCCATGTCCTAGCTTGGTTGATCATGCATAATAGAAAGCTGTCGTATTAAGTGTAGCATCGTTTGCTCCCATGCATGCCTACTTCGTCATGGTAGCCACTGATTGTAGTAGTCGGATGCTAGGCTGAACTATTATATCCTCTGTTGGAAAAGGCAGTGCCTAGGAGGCGCTTAGGCACGCTTAGGCGCTAGGCAATGGCAAACACCTCGCCTAGGGTATAAATGGAAGTCTAGGCAGGGCAAGTAAGAAATTGTCTACCCAAGCAAGAAATCATGTCATATTGCACTGATATGGCAAACGGGCCGTATTCCAATGGGAGTAGCTGGAAATTAGCTTATGTATATGCCCCAATTTATTATCGATACACATATAATAACCATAGGTACACCTTCATAGTTAAAATTATATTACCGCCTAGGTTGTGCCCAGGGCACTGAAGAATTGGCTAGGCACTAGGCGAAGGCCAACCGCCTCGCTTACGCCTACCACTTTTTCCAACCTTGATTATATCATAATTAAGTTGTAGAATTAATCTTGAAAGAGATTAAGCTAATGATGTTGAAGATTATGCAGTTACAATGCTTGGAAGGACATATGGTATTTTCCGAGTCTATGTCCAGGAATCAAACATTAATGATGACGAGGCATGCCGATGTCTTGCATCCTGTATTGACGAACAGTGTGATGGGCAAGTCAAGCCGTGAGCCTGTTACGCCGAGCAAACACAATGGCGCGAGCAATATGTTTACCGAGGATACCGACTTGGAGTTTGTCGATGTTCATATAGGAGAAGAAAATTGTGTAACTGCTAAGGTAAATAACATAATATAAAGCAATATTTTAGTATAAGAAATGAAATGATTTTTTCAAATAATTATACTACAGTGCTGATGGTGTTGGTGCATTTCATGTGTGTAACAGTAGGATAATCCGAATACATCTTTAAATGATATTGTGCCAGAGGAAGGAATGTGTTTTAATTCTGAGGAGGAGGCATACAAGTTCTATAGTGCGTATGCTAAAAAGAAAGGATTCAATGTCAGGTGGACACAGAGAAAAACGAGAGCAGATCATAGCTTTTTTTCGCGAATACACAAAGCTTGCGTATCATTCCATTGATAGAAGAAGTTAAGAAAGGGTACACGGGATGGTACAACACATGACACGAACGCAGGAGGCATGATCATGGTGCCCAGAGCAGCGAAACATGGGATGCTCAATCCAAAAAAGAAAAAAAAACACGGCTAAACTCGACACCTTGGGACGCAGCCCAAACCAAAACAACAAGACGACCAACATCTCTAAATACACCACCGAGGATGCCGCGAGCAAACAAGATGACGCCTTCATGAAGGAGAACGACGCCGAGGTGCCGTCGCCGTCTAATCCGAAAAGTCGAACCTAAGCGTTCCCCTTATGCTCGAAGAGGGGCACACATAGCAAGCATGACAGCGCCTCCAGGAAGGGAACGACACCCGCAGGTGTCGCCATTGCTAGCATCAAAAGGTCGAGCTTTCGCCCTGGCGAGCCTGAGCAATCCCAAGCCATCGGAGTGAAGCTCAAAGATGAGGAAGTCTGGTCGTAGGCCGGAACCACCACCAAATGAAGGGGAGCTACCGGAAGAACGAGCTGCAGAACAGGTGGAAGGGCGGATGGGGCACGGAGCTGACTGGACTGATAACGCAGGCAGGGAGGGGGGGTGGGGCGATGAAGGCTGAAGACCCAAGCGAGCCCAGATCCGGAGAGGGGCGCAGATACGGGCTGCAGGGACCGGAGCCGCAGGGACACCTGATGAGCCAAAGGAGCTGGAACGGGGACGCAGCTCCAGGAGCACGCCGGAGTCGAAGCCGTGTCGGTGTGGATACCGGCCAACGAACATCACCTGCAGGGGGTGGGTGCGAAGCTGCCAAGATACCAACAAGCCCGAGGAACCGGAAGAAGACGCAACTCCAAACGGAAAGCGCCAGATCTGGAGCCGCTCCAGACAGCCATGGACATAGACACAAGAGGGACGCAGGTCCGTGACTGCCGGTGCTGGAGCTGCACCTGCACGGAGGAGGGCGAAGGGAGCGCTAGCCTACCATGCTCCCGGCCAGCGCACTGCAAGGGCAGACGCCGCCGGGTAACCGCTGAAAATCCATCATGGAGCCGCCATCCTGGAGCCATGGCCGTAGCCCGGGGGAGGAAGAACGCTACTGCGGCGCCCCAAGGCCAAACCGACCCGGCCAAGAAGCCCCGACAACATCCTCCTGGATTCCGGCGCTGGCAACAGCAAAGGTGATAGCGCCGCCCGGATCTGACGCCAGAGAAGGTAGGCGGGGCAAGGATGCGCCGGCGAGCGGACGGGGCAGCCGGAGCCCGGAGGAAGGGGCGGGCGAGGGCTGGGGGGAGAGGTCGGCGGGAGCATGCCGGCACCAGGCGCGACGGGATCCGACGTCGGAGAAGGGGGGCGGCGGCCAGGAGCCAAGCAAGCCGAGGTGCCCCGCCGCCACCATCCTGGGAGCCGGCGCGGCTTCGCCGGCCGCTCCTCCGGTGGCGGCAAGGATGAGGGGCGGGGTGGGAGGGGACGCAGAGGCGCGGGCTAGGGTTCCCCCGCCGTCGCCGCCAGGGGAGGCGACGCGGGGGTCGTGGGACTGTTTTCTTCTTCTCTCTGGTTTTCCTTTTGAGCAGATCATAGCTTATCTGCTAGATATTTAGTTTGCGGTAAGGAAGGAGTAAAGGAGAAACACAACACACATGAGACGAGGAAAGAGCAAGCTTCTACGAGGACATCTTGCAAAGCTCGTGTTCAGTTTCATATTACTCTGGCGGGTGCTTGCATGATTCAGAAGGTTGTCATTGAGCACAATCACCATATGGTATCTCCGGACAAGGCACACATGCTAAGATCACAACAACAACTAATAGACGTTGATAAACACATGATCAACCACATGCGGTGAGTAGGAATATGACCATAAAAAATATATGATTATTATGAAGAATGGTGTGCAGGAGCAGAAAATGTGCCTTTCTTGGAGATGGATTCCAATAACTACATAACAAGAGAGCGTAGAAAGTATTTGGAAACCAAAGATGCTCAAACTCTCGTGGTGTATTTAAAGAACAAACAAGAGGAAGATCCATCATTTTTCTATGCTGTACAACTTAATAAAGAGGATGGTACACTAGCAAATTTCTTCTGGGCTGATGGACAATCAATAATGGATTATTTTTTCTTTGGAGATGTTATTTCTTTTGACACCCCATTCTCCACCAATAAGTTTGAAATGCCATTCGCTCTGCTGCTTGGTGTTAACCATCACAAGAAGATTACTACTTTTGGTGCTGGAATAATATTTGATGAAACTACTGAGTCATTTGTGTGGCTTTTCAGCACCTTCCTACAAGCAATGTCTGGTAAGAAGCCAAAAACAATTTTCACTTATCAGTGTATTGCGAGTATCAATGCAATTGGAGAGGTATTCCCAAACACGAGCCATCGCCTTTGTTTATGGCATCTATACCAAAATGCTGCTAAACATCTAAGTCATGTTAATGCCAACCATCCAGAATTTCTTTCGGAACTCAAGGAGTGTGTATATGAAGAAAGGCCAGTTGCACATTTTGAATTAAGATGGCATGATTTACTGGTTAAATATAGCCTTAAGGATAATACTTGGATTAACAACATGTTTAAATTTCGTGAGAAGTGGGCAACCGTATATAGGCGAGATCATTTAGTGCGGACATGACATCAACCCAGAGGAGTGTAGGGATGAACAATGCCTTCAAAACAACATTCAATGGAAAACTCTCGCTTTCAGAGTTGCTAGAGAAATATGACAAGTGTGTTGCACGCCTTCGACGGAAAGAAAAATATGAAGATTATAAATCGCGCCATACAGATGCAATGCTTTGCATCCCTAGGCATCCTTTGTTGAAGGTTGCAGCGGCATTGTACACGAGGTCACTCTATGCTTATTATGAAGCAGAATTTCAGAGGGAGTTTACTTGGTCATGCACTTTGTTGTCTAATGAAAGCACAATCGACACTTACAAAGTTAAATCCTTTTATCGAGAGGATGCTGAAGCCGTGGTGGATTTTAACCCAACAACTTCTGAGATATCTTGTTCTTGCAAGTTGTATGGATGTGTGGGTATGTATACATTCTTCATCCATCACCTCCTCAATATGAGATTGTAGGATTGACCTAATGGTTTTATGTTAATTTTGTATGTATTCTGCCCAAGCATGCTCAAAAAATTTATATTTTTTGTGATATTGTCACCTTGCCAAGCCAATACATAATGAATAGATGGACAAAGTATGCAAAACAAGATATCTTCAATTCTAATGTAGGGGACAATGATAGTTCAGAATTGCAGTGTGCCCAAATTTCTCGAAAGATGATATCGCTTGCATTGAAGTGTAAACCCTCAAAGGAGGTTCTTCGACACCTAGAAAATGAAATTGATAAGTTGGCTTCTGAAGTATGTGAGTTGCTAAGCAAGGTAAGCATGGATGAAAATGAGGAGACGAAATGTTATGCTGAATTTTCGGAAGATGCGGCGAATCCAGGAGACTGAGGTCAAGGAGGCTTTAAGAAGGATGAAAGGAGGCAAGGCGATGGGCCCTGATTGTATCCCCATTGAGGTGTGGAAAGTCCTCGGGGACATAGCGATAGTATGGCTAACCAAGCTTTTCAACCTCATTTTTCGGGCAAACAAGATGCCAGAAGAGTGGAGACGGAATATATTTGTACCAATCTTCAAGAACAAGGGGGATGTTCAGAGTTGTACTAATTACCGCTTAAGAAGAATGACAAACGTGACCAAAAATCAGTTTGATTTCATGCCTGGGAGGTCGACCATGGAAGCCATTTTCTTGGTACGACAACTTATGGAGAGATACAGGGAGCAAAAGAAGGACTTGCATATGGTGTTCATTGACTTGGAGAAGGCCTATGATAAGATACCGCGGAATGTCATGTGGTGGGCCTTGGAGAAACACAAAGTCTCAGCAAAGTACATTACCCTCATCAAGGACATGTACTATAATGTTGTGACAAGTGTTCGAACAAGTGATGTCGACACTGATGACTTCCTGATTAAGATAGGACTGCATCAGGGGTCAGCTTTGAGCCCTTATCTTTTTGCCTTGGTGATGGATGAGGTCACAAGGGATATACAAGGAGATATCCCATGGTGTATTCTCTTTGCGGATGATGTGGTGCTAGTTGACGATAGTCGGACGGGGTTAAATACACTAGTAGAAAACAGGGCTTTGGTTGAGGCCTGGGTAAGGGCATTAATCCCGGTTTACTCACGAACCGGGACCAAAGGGTGCATCAGTCCTGGTTCGTGAGGCCAGGGCACCGGCTGGGCCTCGGGGGCCATTGGTCTCGGTTCATCTGACCCCTTTGGTCCTGGTGCCAGACACGAACCGAGACCAATGGGCCTCGCTCCTAGCCCAGCACCTTTAGTCCCGGTTGGTGGCTGGAACCGGGACCAAATGTTGTCCTTTAGTCCCAGTTTTAGCCACCAACCGAGACTAAAGAGATCCCCATATATACCCCCGCCCCTGCCCACGAACAGAGCCACTGCTCGGTTTTTTTGGCCAGCCGTGGGAGAGGTGTGTGTTGCTCTAGCTCACCTCCGATGCACATGAGGTGTTCAATGAAATGCCCGAGCCACACTTAAGCTTTCTCCTCTCGAAGCTCCTTGTCCAAGCTCCATTTTCCTCAAGATTTGTCTAGGTTTGCTGGTCCGTCCTGTCCCGTCCCCGTCCTCACCGCCGTCGATCGCCCGCGCCGATCTCGTCGCCGGCACCACCGTGGTGAGCCTCTTCTTCTTATCTTCTTTCTAAAAGAAAAAAATCTTACTTGTATGATTTAGATAGATACTTGTATAATTTTCTTAATTTTATTATTGTTTGTTATTATATAGTGTGATGGTTTTGGTATCCGCCCCCGTCGGCCCTCGTCTTGTCTATGATTCGGATGTGGTATATTATCTTTTACAACTATTTGTTTCATTTAGTGTTTATGACAATTATGCCGACCAACGTGACATAGATGTTTTTATCTAGGAGGTATGTGAACCGGAAATTCCAACCGACCCTCTTGTCGAGAGGTTAAATGTAGTTGAAAAAGAAAATGATTACTTGAAGAAAAAATTGAAAAGAATTGAGGAGGAGAAGATGGAATTGGAGTTGCATGTTGCGGATGTCGTCGATGATCACAAGATCAAGATGGATAAAATGCGCTTGAAGATTAGAAAGATTAAAAAATATGCCATTCATACTGAGGCTTGGTATCATTATGCCGTTGGATCAATTGTTACCTTAGTTGCAATTATGATCGCATTTGTTGTTGCATTGAAATGGTTTACATAGTTTCAATGTATGTTTTAATTAGATGCTCTAGAGAGCTATATGTTGTTCAATGAGAACTATGTATGAACTTTATGTATTTATTTTTTCAGTAATAACATTTGATCACTACTGTACTTTGGTTTTAATGTGATGATGAACTTCTATTAATTTGGTCACTTCTATATTCATGATGTTCTGTCATGGTTTTTGACACACTTATTTATATACAATGCACACAGATGAACCGGCAATGGATGTACGATGACAGACGCACCTCCGAGTACATTAAGGGCCTGCATAATTTTCTCGAAGTGGTTGAGGCAAACAAGCAGAATGGTTTTATCTGTTGTCCATGCCCTATCTGTGGGAATACGAAGGCTTACTCTGACTCAAAAACCCTTCACATCCACCTGCTTGAGAAGGGTTTCATGCCACACTATATTGTTTGGACCAAGCACGGAGAAAGAGGGGTTATGATGGAAGACAATGAAGAAGAAGAGGATGATGACAACTATCCGCCCCCTGAATACGGTGATGCTGCAATGGGGGAAGCTAAAGATCAAGAGGAACCAGATGATGTGCCCGATGATGATCTTCGCCGGGTCATTGTTGATGCACAGAGAGAATGCGAAAGTGAAAGGGAGAAGTTGAAGTTCGATTGCATGTTAGAGGATCACAAAAAAGGGTTTTACCCAGATTGCGAAGATGGCAACACAAAGCTCGGTACCGAACTGGAATTGCTGCAATGGAAGGCAGAGAATGGTGTAACTGACAAGGGATTTGGGAAGCTACTGAAAATATTGCAGAAGAAGCTTCCAAAGGATAACGAATTGCCTGACAGTACGTACGAAGCAAAGAAGGTTGTCTGCCCTCTAGGATTAGAGGTGCAGAAGATACATGCATGCCCTAATGACTGCATCCTCTACCGCGGTGAGTACGAGGAATTGAACGCATGCCCGGTATGCGGTGCATTGCGGTATAAGATCAGACGAGATGACCCTAGTGATGTTGAGGGCGAGAGCCCCAGGAAGAGGGTTCCTGCCAAGGTGATGTGGTATGCTCCTATAATACCACGGTTGAAACATCTGTTCAGAAACAAAGAGCATGCCAAGTTGATGCGATGGCAAAAAGAGGACCGTAAGAAAGACAGAAAGTTGAGAGCACCCGCTGACGGGTCGCAGTGGACAAAAATTGAGAGAATGTGGGGAGACTTTGCAGGTGACGCAAGGAACATATGGTTTGGTTTAAGCGCGGATGGCATTAATCCTTTTGGGGAGCAGAGCAGCAATCATAGCACCTGGCCCATGACTCTATGTATCTATAACCTTCCTCCTTGGTTGTGCATGAAGCAGAAGTTCATTATGATGCCAGTGCTCATCCAAGGCCCTAAGCAACCCGGCAACGACATTGATGTGTACCTAAGGCCATTGGTTGAAGAACTTTTACAGCTGTGGAATGGAAAAGGTGTGCGTGTGTGGGATGAGCACGACCAGGAGACATGCGTTGCTGTTTGTAACCATCAATGATTGGCCTGCTCTCAGGAACCTTTCAGGACGGAGAAACAAGGGATACCACGCATTCACGCATGCACGCACTATTTAGATGACACCAAAAGTATATATTTGGACAAATGCAGGAAGAATGTGTACCTGGGACATCGTCGATTTCTTCCGACCAACCATCAATGATGAAAGAAAGGCAAGCATTTCAAAGGCGAGGCAGATCACCGGAAGAAGCCCGCCATCCGTACTGGTGATCACATACTTGCTATGGTCAATGATTTACAAGTAATCTTTGGAAAGGGTCCCGGCGGACTATCTGTTCCAAATGACGCTGAGGGATGCACACCCATGTGGAAGAAGAAATCTATATTTTGGGACCTACCCTATTGGGAAGACCTAGAGGTCCGCTCTGCAATCGACGTGATGCACGTGACGAAGAATCTTTGCGTGAACCTGCTAGGCTTCTTGGGCGTGTATGGGAAGACAAAAGATACACCGGAGGCATGTGAGGACCAGCAACGTGTGCACGAAGAAGACCGCGTGCCTCCAAAGCAGTATGAAGGTCCTGCCAACTACGCTCTTACCAAAGAAGAGAAGGAAATCTTCTTTGAATGCCTGCTCAGTATGAAGGTCCCGTCTGGCTTCTCGTCGAATATAAAGGGAATAATAAATATGGCAGAGAAAAAGTTGCAGAACCTAAAGTCTCATGACTACCACGTGATTATGACGCAACTGCTTCCGGTTGCATTGAGGGGGCTTCTACCGGAAAACGTTCGATTAGCCAGTGTGAAGTTATGTGCATTCCTCAATGCAATCTCTCAGAAGGTAATCGATGCAGAAATCCTACCAAGGTTAAGGGGTGATTTGGTGCAATGTCTTGTCAGTTTCGAGCTGGTGTTCCCACCATCCTTCTTCAATATCATGACACACGTCCTAGTTCATCTAGTCGACGAGATTGCCATTCTGGGACCTATATTTCTACACAATATGTTCCCCTTTGAGAGGTTCATGGGAGTCTTAAAGAAATATGTTCGTAACCGTGCTAGGCCAGAAGGAAGCATCTCGACGGGCTATCAAACAGAGGAGGTCATTGGGTTTTGTGTTGACTTCATTCCTGAACATAAGAAGATTGGTCTCCCTCAATCGCGGTATGAGGGAAGACTGACTGGAAAAGGAACGCTAGGAGTGGACTCAATAATATGTAGGGACGGGCATTCTTGGTCTCAAGCACACTACACAGTTCTACAGAATTCTACCTTGGTGACCCCGTATGTCAATGAACACAAGAATATTCTGCGCTCCAAACACCCGGAGCAGTGTGATGACTTGATTACATGTGAACACATCAGGACTTTGGGCAGTTGGTTGCAAACACATCTCATGGGTGACAACACTGTTGCAGATGAGTTGTACTCATTGGCCAGGGGACCATCTTCGACTATATTGACTTACAAAGGGTACGAGATAAATGGGAATACATTTTACATGATCGTCCAAGATCAAAAGAGCACCAACCAAAACAGTGGTGTCCGCTTTGATGCAGCAACCAACAGGGGAAAGGACACATATTATGGTTACATAGTGGACATATGGGAACTTGACTATGGACATGATCTTAAGGTCCCTTTGTTTCGGTGCAAATGGGTCAATCTGTCAGCAGGCGGGGTACAGGTAGACCCGCAGTACGGAATGACAACAGTGGATCTCAACAATCTTGGGTACACAGACGAACCATTCGTCCTAGCCAATGATGTGGCGCAGGTTTTCTATGTGAAGGACATGTCTACCAAACCGAGAAAAAGAAAAGATAAGGAAGCGAATACATCATACGATGAGCCAAAGCGCCACATAGTTCTTTCAGGGAAAAGAGACATCGTGGAAGTGGAGGGCAAGATAGACATGTCTGAAGATTATGAAAAGTTTCATGAAATTCCTCCCTTCAAAGTCAAGGCTGGCCCAAGCACCCTGTTAAATGATGAAGATTATCCATGGTTACGGCGCAATAAGCAAGGGACACACATGAAGAAAAAGTGAAGACTTTCTCTCCACAACTATTCTGATGATGCCTTTGATCTAGAATATCACTGCAGTTACATGTCAAGAAATGAAATGCCTTTTGTAACAGATGAGTTTTTGTCCGAAACCCTGATACTTCGAAAGAGATTGTCCATTTTATACACGAAGTGCATCCAGTTTTTGCCGTAACCCTCTTAACTTTTTAGCACATGCTATGTGGGTGAAATGATGATACCATGCCAACTTTCAACCTTTTCAGAGTTCATTTGTAGTGCTTTTCAATTTCAGGGTCATTTAGCTCCAAAAAAATCAGTAAATGCATGAAAAATACCAAATGAAGTCAGAAAGGGTTGAAAATTTATGATGTGGCTTTGAATGGTGCATTTTGAACACACAAAAAGTCTAGAGTTCAAATAAGTTCAAAAAAATGAAATCCCTTTTGTAACAGATGAGTTTTCGTCCGAAACCCTGATACTTCGAAAGAGATTATCCATTTTGTACATGAAGTGCATCCAGTTTTTGTCGTAACCCACTCAACTTTTTAGCACATGCTATGTGGGTGAAATGATGATTCCATACCAACTTTCAACCTTTTCAGAGTTCATTTGTAGTGCTTTTCAATTTCAGGGTCATTTAGCTTAAAGAATGAACTAATAGCAAAAAGAATGAACTAGAAAACTTTTATAAAACTCTAATAGCAAAAAAGAATGAACTAAAAAGAATCAATTAAAATATTCTGTTATGATCAACTAAAACAAAACTATAATATTCTTCAATAGCAAAAAGAATCAACTAAAAAGCTTTTATAAACCTCTAGTATTTTTTAAACTAAAATTATATAAAATTTATGCAACTAAAATTATCAAAGTATTTTTTGTTCAAAACATTAATAGCAAAAAGAATTTTCATAAAGTATTTTTTGTTAGAAACTTTAATAGCAAACTAAAATAACAAAATCTGTTTTTGATTAAAACTCCCATTTAAAATAACCTAAAAATTACCAAATTGAATATAATGATAAAACACACTAATATTAAATAGCAGGAAAAAGAATCACTCAAAAATCTATTTTTAAAGTAAAGTTATTCACAAACTAGGGATTCACACAAATTTCAAAGAATTCAAATTTAAACTATTCAAATTTGAAAACTAATGGCACTAACAGAAAGTTTATAATTTTTGTGACCTAAAGCAAAAAGAATCACACAAAAACTCTAAGTATTTAGCTAGCGAGGTGGGACTAAACATCCACCCGCCCGACGCCGTGCCAGCCGCAGCCCTTTCGTCCCGGTTGGTGGCACCAACCGGGATGAATGCTAACCTTTCGTCCCGGTTGGTGGCACCAACCGGGACCAATGCCATCCTTTAGTCCCGGTTTGTGCCACGAACCGGGACCAAAGGTCTCTGCTTCCCGCCCTTTGGGCTGCTGAAAAAATAGACCTTTAGTCCCGATTGGTGCCACAAATCGGGACTAAAGGGTGGCATTGGTCCCGGTTGGTGCTACAAACCAGGACTAAAGGGTGGGGCTATATAAGCCAACACTTAGGATTTTTCCCCAAATTCTCACATTCTCCCCCGACGCCGACGCCCTGCGCCCCGACGCCGCCAAGCTGCTCCGCCCGCTCCTCGTCGCCGTCGTCATCGCCATCCCTGCCCCGACGCCGGCCGCTGCTCCCTGCCCCGACGTCGTCCCCCTCTCCCATCGCTGCGCCCTGCCTCCTCGTCGTCGTCGCCGCACCCTGCGTCCCCGCCACCGTACGCCGTCTCCGATGCCTCCCCGACCTCGCCGTCGATGCCGTCGCACTGTGAGCCCTGCCTTCTTTCCCCCCTCCTTCCGGCCGCCGCCATGCTCGACGCCGACGCCGCTCCGGCCAACTCCGATGCATATATATATATATATATATATATATATATATATATATATATATATGTAAATAGATTTTGGCATTGTGTCTATTGTATGGCCATGATCTTTGTATACAAACTTTATATGCTACATATTGTGTCTATATTGTTGCCATGATCTTCATGTATACAAACTTTACATGCTATTGTATTGGGCCATGAAAAAAACAAAACTTTTGTATACAAACTTCGTTGTTTTTCATATGTACGAAAATATAGAGTGAAAACAAAAACAAACATAAGAAAAAACAAAGGAAAAAAATGAAGAACGAAAAGAAAACCAAATAAAAAATGGAGAAGAAAAAATAAAACCAAACAAAATATGGAGAAGAACAAAAAAAGTTGAGAACGTATTTGAAAAATGTTTGTTTTTGTTGTTTTTGATATGTACGAAAATGTAGAGTGAAAACAAAAACAAACATATAAGAAAAAACAAAGGAAAAAATGAAGAAGGAAAAGAAAACCGCCCGGCCCGGCCACCACCACAATTTCATAAAGTTTTTCCACCAAGTCCACGTTGCACCTCTGCAGGCTCCCGGTGAGCACCCGCGGCGAAGCAAGTCTTTTTTTGAAGGTAGTTTTTTTGTTAAATGAAAATGTTGGCATCGCCTCTATCATCACGTTTGCATCGGCTCTATCTATCAACAAGGCCACGGGAGCACCCCCCCCCCCCCTATTATCATGTTGGCATCGGCTCCCCGAGAGCTTTCCAACGGATCCGGAATCGTCTCGATCGGAGCTCTTGTGCTCAAGTTGCGGAGTCCTTTCCGAGGCAATCTTTCAACCAAACCGGAGTTACGATCGCATGCATCCAACCCAAACCGTAGTATGTGGAAATAGTGCGTACCATCCATCATTGTTCATAGAAATTTACTAAGTTAAAATGTTCAACTTTAATAGTGCGTACCGTGCCACCCAAACCCTAGAAGAAAGAGCGTTGTCGATCTCCTACCCCCTCCCTCCCCTACCTGACTAACTCTCGAGGCCACCCAAACCCTAGAAGAAAGAGCGTTGTCGATCTCCTACACCCTCATAGAATATTTTTTGCAAAGTGTACTCTCCTGAAAGTATAACCCCGATAACTTTGACATGAGGGGGGGCGTCGGACATGCATGAGAGAGGTGGTACACAACTAATCCATTGCTCATATGTGCATATGATTCCTTGTTGTGATTAGCTAGGTCTATGTTTGCCACTAATCCATCTCTCATGTTTGTATATTGCCATGTTGTAATATTTGCAGAAACTATGGAAAGAGACTTAGAACAAGAACAGTTGTTGGGGGATATAATCCTCGCCAGTGCTGATCCGTTGTCATTTCTCAATGACACCGATGGTCAGGAAGGAGAGGATGACGGCTCCAGTAATCCAACAATGGAGGAGGAAGGAGATCATGACGGCTCCGGTGACCGAATGGCGGAGGAAGGAGATCATGATGACGGCTCCGGTGACCGAACGAAGGAGGGAGCTGTTGCAAAGTCCGGCGAGGTATATATATTAATTAAGCCTATGCTGACTTGATGCATTAATTGTTTTGGTATGTACATATATTAATGCTTCTTTCTTCTTTCAACCCTCCGGATCGAGCCAAACTTCCGTAAGGAGACGAGGCCCGAAGAAAAGGTTGCGCCAGGATGAAAGGTTCACGATCACAGAAGTGGCGAAAGATGGCCAACCGATTGCTCCCAAGAAGACCAAGGACGCATTTGTACATCAGTGCGGAGTTGTTGTTAGGGACAACGTCCCGATCAGCATCGTGCAATGGAATAAGAGTAAGGACGACCCTGAAGTATCTTATGTCCAGGATAGACAGAAAGATGATCTTTGGACCTCGCTGATGACAAATTTCAGCCTCCTGCTAGAGGAGGAGCCGAATAACTCAGTTATAGAGCCAAAGGTCAAGGCGTATGCTCTTAAGAAGATGGCAGAACTATTCAGGAACTAGAAGAAAGAGTTGAACTCAAAGTTTGTCGACAAAGGAAAGACTCCAGAATTCATCGGTCGATATGAGAAGATAAGAGATCACTGGCCCGCATTTGTGGCCTACAAGGAATCGGAGAAGGGTAAGAAAAGGTCACTGACAAACAAGAAAAATGCTGCAAAGAAGCTGTATCACCATCACACGGGGGTCGGGTGGCTACTACAAAGCCCGGCCCTTGTGGGACAAAGCTGAGCACGACCTGCTTGCTAAAGGGGTCCAACCAACGACATTGCACTGGCCAGATCGTTCAAGGACTTGGTTCTTCGGGGTTGGGGGAACTTTGGACCCAGAAACAGGGGAGTGTCGTTGGACGGACGAGCAACTTGCAATACCCATCAAGGAGCTTCAGGCAGCAATCAAGGCAGCGCAGGAAGGGAGGTTCATTCCCGACAGAGAGAAGGACGAGCTGACAGAGGCCCTCGGGGATCCTGAGCACCCTGGACGAACACGAGGCACACCAGGCTCCGTTCTGTGGGTGCATGGGTTTACCGACAGCGGTGGTTACAGAAGCCGAGAGAGAAAGAGGAAAGCGGAAGCAAGCGAAATGCAGAAGCTCAATGCAAGAATAGCAAAGCTAGAGCAACTTGAGAGCCAGCGAGCTACCGGCCAACCATCTCAGGCACGAAGATCCTTGCTTCAACGCTGCCCCAGAAGCTACCCCACCATCTCAGCGGAGAAGTAGCGTGGCTTCCACGGAGCTCGTTCAGCCTGATTTCACGGCTCCTCGCTACCCTGTGGATAGTATCACAGAGGCCGAACATTGCGAGCTAATGACGAAATGCTAGAACCTGACCTTGAAGGCGGCAGTCGACACTGTTGTACCTCCTCAAGCTGAGGGAGCTTTTCATTGCCGTCCAATTCCACATGGCTATGCTGTTGTGACGGTGTATGAAATAATGGAGGGATTTGAGGAGCTGGAGCTTGACTACCCTACAGGTGAAGGGGAGATTCATCTGGTAAATGCTTTAAGGAGTAGCTGTCTATGGAGAAAGGAGTACATCAAGCTTCCAAACTGGACGCCTCCTCCTCCTCCTCCGGCGAGTCAGGGCACTCCGCCTCCTCCCCCTCCTCCTCTGGCCAGTGATCAGGGCACTCCGCCTCCTCCTCCGCCTCCTCCGGCGCGTGAGGGCACTCCGCCTCCTCCTCCGCCTCCTCCGGCGCGTCGGAGCACTCCGCCTCCTCCAGCATGTCAGCGGACTCTGCCGCGTCAACAACGGCGGAAGAGAGACAGCGCCGCTCCGGCGGCTAGCAGTACAAGAGGCGGGAAGAGATTCAAATACGGTCCAAGCCTCAAGCCTCTGGAAAAGTCACCATATGAGAGGACCGACGAGGAAAACGCGGAAATTAGTGCTGCCGAAGTGGAGGCCCATTTTGCATGGAAACCTCCACCTCCGAAGGAAACAATAGATCAGGTGAAAGTGAAGCGCACTCTGCGTGCCCTTAAGCGACCACCACCCTCTCCGCCGCAATCCAACTATGAGCGCATTATTGAAAGGACATATAAGGAAGCGGAGCGGTCGGGAAGTACTTGCAGTGCTGCAAGAGAAGCAAAACGAAGAAGTGGGAAAACAATTCCCCAGCTCAGCGAACAGGCAAAGCAATCGTGCCCCCCGCTCAAGGTGTCTAGCGATATCGTCGCCAATCATCCGGGGATACTGCCCGGTACCAATCTTGGTGATTACCTCCACGATGATGTACAGTTTGAAATGTTAGAGACAGTAGAGATCTTCAGATACGAGCACGAGAAGCCTCTCGTCAAACCTGATCATCCTCCTCTAACAACGATGATGCGAAGATTGCATGAATGGTACATGGATACCTGCAGGAAGAGTGGGGCCGATAGTATGTTGCTGAGAATTAAAGAGGAGCACGACCTCATTGGAGTTGAGGTGTTGCCTGTTGAATTTGTGGAGTTATTTCAGTTATTCAATCAAGAGGCCCTCGATAAACAACTCATGACTTGCTACTGTCTGTAAGTATTACTTCTATAATTAAGTCTCTAGCTCAGCTCATTCATTGCATGTATATATAATCATCCTCACTATATTATGCAGATTGAAGATCGTCGAATGCAAGGAAAGACAAATCTATGACATTGGGTTCATTAGCCCAAATACCGTAAATGAATGGTCGGTAAAAAAGAAAGTTGAAGAAACTGAGGAAAACTTGCTACAATCGTTCCTTCGACATCGAAACAAAGGGAAAATACTCTTTCCTTACAACTTCAAGTGAGTGTTACTGTCTTGTGCATATTCGGTTTCGCTTACTCGAGGTTAAGTAATGTAATTGATGAGTTATGCGTGCGCAGCTTCCACTTTATTCTGCTAGAGATTAAGCTTGACGGGGGAGTAGTAACTATCTTAGACTCGAGACGTAAAGATCCCCAGGAATATGCGGACATGACTGCAATGCTCCAGAAGTAAGTTCAATCATTATCGCACCATATCGGCAACTTTCGTTCATTTCCTGATATCAAGTAATCATTTTCTTTGCCTGGCAGGGTTTGGAAAAAGTTCACCGGAATGGTTCCGGGTCTGCCGAATGAGCTGCGATTTACACACCCCAAAGTAAGTAGTACTAGCTAGTTCCGTGCATCTCTCATTGATTCTAGTTTCATCAATACCATTTATCATGCTTGATTATCAGTTTGATTGAACTCTATTCTCGTAAAGTGCTTGTGGCAGGAAGGCGGGAATCATTTATGTGGATACTACGTTTGCGAGTTCATGCGCAGCTCGACCTCTGAGGGGATCCTACAAAGAACATGAGGGGAAACACGAGGGGAAACACTCAAATCAATGGGAACGATCACACATGTGCTAGATCCATGAACATAAAGAGTGATACAAGATTCAAACACAACAAAGGACAATACAAGAGGTAACTAGTTCATCTCCATGAGGAGGTCGTGAGGGGTCTTCCCATTAGGGGTCTTGAATCCAACGATGGATCTTCTCCGAAGAGGCCGCGGTCTCTCCGAGGAGTAGAACCAAGTGGATGAGCAAAGCTCTATCTCTATGATGAGCTATCACAATGCTGACCCTAATAAGAGGGAGGAGGAGGAGTATATATAGTCTAGGGTCATGAAAGGGTACATGGGCCTTGGCCCAACACGCTGTGCACAGACAGGGGTCGGATGTCCGACAGTTATCGGTCGTCCAGTGTCTCGCGGGGACTCGGACGTCAGGTAAGTGTCGGATTTCCGACGTTTTGGCTCTGATGGGCGTTCGTCGGATTTTCGGTCGAGGTCGAACGTCCGATGCGTCGGTCGTTCGGTTGGTCTCGGACTTCTGGTGTTTTCTCTCTGGAACGGTGGTATCGGTCGTCCGGAGTGGCTCGGTCGTCTGGGCGCTGGGAGGTGTCGGTCATCCGGTCCGTGTCGGATGTCCGGCCGCTGTAGCATTCGCTGGCAGCTCTTCCTCTTTGTCCTTGTACTTCGTATCCTCGCCGTCTTATCCGTTGGGTGTAGCTGCTCCGTAGCTTTCCTCCAAGTACCTGATCACGCATAGGGTCTCCGCTTGAGGTAGTAGCCATGTCTCATATGTAGAAAGTGGTAGTTCGGAGAGGAGTGAGTTCACCTTAGTTTCGATAGCCCTAGCTCGAGCTCTTGTCATTGGTCCATGTGGTGTCGTAGGAGACGAAGGTAGGTCCATGGGGATGACCGTAGGATGCTCCGCATCAGTAGAACTCTGCCTATGTTGTCTCAACATAGCCGGTGCCAAGCCCGGGTAAAGGAGGAGGGTTGTGATAGGCTTGGCGACCCAACGTAAAAACTCAGCCACTCTTATGAAGATGAAACCCAAAAGATTTTCATTGGGGCATAACCCTCTCAGCGACACGCCACATCAGAACCCGGGTGTGGTGGAAAATGGGCAAGGGCCGGGCCGTCACCCCCCTGGTAGCACGCCATATCTTGATCCGGATACGGTGGCAAGTGAGCAAGGATCGGGTCGTCGCATCCTTAGTGGCGCGCTACATCGGCGCCCGGATGTAGTGGAAAATGAGCAAGGGTCTTCGCATTTGACTCGACAAGTGCGAAGGGTAAGGAAGCTAGCCAAGCCTAGGAGGATTCGCTTAGGTAGCTGGAATGTAGGGTCTCTGACAGGGAAGCTTCGGGAGCTAGTTGACGCAGCGGTGTGGAGAGGTGTTGATATCCTTTGCGTCCAAGAAACCAAATGGAGGGGACAGAAGGCGAAGGAGGTGGAGGATACCGGCTTCAAGTTGTGATACACGGGGACGGCTGCAAACAGAAATGGCGTAGGCATATTGATCAACAAGAGCCTCAAGTATGGAGTGGTAGACGTCAAGAGACTTGGGGACCGGATTATCCTGGTCAAGCTAGTAGTTGGGGACTTAGTTCTTAATGTTATCAGCGCGTATGCCCCACAAGTAGGCCTCAATGAGAACACCAAGAGGGAGTTCTAGGAAGGCCTGGAAGACATGGTTAGGAGTGTACCGATTGGTGAGAAGCTCTTCATAGGAGGAGACCTCAATGGCCACATGGGTACATCTAACACATGTTTTGAAGGGGCGCATGGGGGCTTTGGCTATGGCATCAGGAATCAAGAAGGAGAAGATGTCTTAAGCTTTGCTCTAGCCTATGACATGATTGTAGCTAACACCCTCTTTAGAAGGAGAGAATCACATCTGGTGACTTTTAGTAGTGGCCAACACTCTAGCTAGATTGATTTCATCCTCTCGAGAAGAGAAGATAGGCGTGCGTGCCTAGACTATAAGGTGATACTTGGAGAGAGTGTTGTACCTCAGCATAAGCTGGTGGTTGCTGACTTCCGCTTTCGGATTCATGTCCAGCAGGATAAGCATGCCAAAGTCGCTAGAACGAAGTGGTGAAAGATCAAGGGGGAGGTAGCCTAGCCATTCAAGGAGTGGATCATTAAGGAGGGCCCTTGGGAGGAAGGAGGGGATGCGGACAATGTGTGGATGAAGATGGCGACTTGCATTCATAAGGTGGCCTCGGAGGAGTTTGGAGTGTCCAAGGGGAGGAGAAGCGAAGTTAAGGATACCTGGTGGTGGAATGATGTTATCCAGAAGGCGATTAAAGAGAAGAAAGATTGCTTCAGACGCCTATACCTGGATAGGAGTGCGGACAACATAGAGAAGTACAAAATGGCAAAGAAGGCCGCAAAGCGAGCTGTCAGTGAAGCGAGGGGTCGGGCATACGAGGACCTCTACCAACGGTTAGGCACGAAGGAAGGCCAAAGGGACATCTATAAGATGCCCAAGATCCGAGAGAGGAAGACGAGGGATATTGGTTAAGTCAAATGCATCAAGGACGGAGTAGACCAACTCTTGGTGAAGGACGAGGAGATTAAGCATAGATGGCGGGAGTACTTCGACAAGCTGTTCAATGGGGAGAATGAGAGTTCTACCATTGAATTGGACGACTCCTTTGATTAGACCAGCATGCGTTTTGTGCGGCGAATCCAGAAGTCTGAGGTCAAGGAGGCTTTAAAAAGGATGAAAGGAGGCAAGGCGATGGGCCTTGATTGTATCCCCATTAAGGTGTGGAAAGACCTCGGGGACATAGCGATAGTATGGCTAACCAAGCTTTTCAACCTCATTTTTCAGGCAAACAAGATGCCAGAAGAATGGAGACGGAGTATATTAATACCAATCTTCAAGAACAAGGGGGATGTTCATATTTGTACTAATTACCATGGAATTAAGCTGATGAGCCATACAATGAAGCTATGGGAGAGAGTCATTGAGCACCGCTTAAGAAGAATGACAAGTGTGACCAAAAATAAGTTTGGTTTCATGCCTGGGAGGTTGACCATGGAAGCCATTTTCTTGGTACGACAACTTATAGAGAGATACAGGGAACAAAAGAAGGACTTGCATATGGTGTTCATTGACTTGGAGAAGGCCTATGATGAGATACGGTGGAATGTCATGTGGTGGGCCTTGGAGAAACACAAATTCCCAGCAAAGTACATTACCCACATCAAGGACATGTACGATAATGTTGTGACAAGTGTTCGAACAAGTGATGTCGACACTGATTACTTCCCGATTAAGATAGGACTGCATCAGGGGTCAGCTTTGAACCCTTACCTTTTTGCCTTGGTGATGGATGAGGTCACAAGGGATATAAAAGGAGATATCCCATGGTGTATGCTCTTTGCGGATGATGTGGTGCTAGTTGATGATAGTCGGACGGGGGTAAATAGGAAGTTAGATTTATGGAGACAAACCTTGGAATTGAAAGGGTTTAGGCTTAGTAGGACTAAAACCGAGTACATGATGTGCGGTTTCAGTACTACTAGGTGTGAGGAGGAGGAGGTTAGCCTTGATGGGCAGGTGGTACCTCAGAAGGACACCTTTCGATATATGGGGTCAATGCTGTAGGAGGATGGGGGTATTGATGAAGATGTGAACCATCAAATCAAAGCCAGATGGATGAAGTGGCACCAAGCTTCTGGCATTCTCTATGACAAGAGAGTGCCACAAAAGCTAAAAGGCAATTTCTACAGGATGGCTATTCAACCCGCAATGTTGTATGGCGCTGAGTGTTGGCCGATTAAAAGGCGACATGTTCAACAGTTAGGTGTGGCGGAGATGCGTATGTTGAGATGGATATGTGGCCACACGAGGAAGGATCGAGTACGGAATAATGATATACGAGATAGAGTTGGGGTAGCACCAATTGAAGAGAAGCCTGTTCAGCATCGTCTGAGATGGTTTGGGCATATTCAGTGCAGGCCTCCAGAAGCTCCAGTGCATAGCGGACGGCTAAAGTGTGCGGAGAATGTGAAGAGAGGGCGGGGTAGACCGAATTTGACATGGGAGGAGTCCGTTAAGAGAGACCTGAAGGATTGAAGTATCACCAAAGAACTAGCTATGGACAGGGATACGTGGAAGCTTGCTATCCATGTGCCAGAGCCATGAGTTGGTCGCGAGATCTTATGGGTTTCACCTCTAGCCTATCCCGATTTGTTTGGGACTAAAGGCTTTGTTGTTGTTGTTGTTGTTGCTGCTGCTGCTGCTGCTGATAAAGCACGGGTATCATTTCGAGCCCCTAAACGGAAAAAAGGCCCAACGGAGAAACGGTCAAAAGATGCACCGGAAGGACCAAAGAAAGGAAAAGGTAAGCCTACATCAAAGAAAGGAAAAAGCAAGGCTACATCAGGGAAAGGTACGTTTACTGTTTATTTGCCTAGGTCCACTAGTTTCCCATCTTATAAAAAAACAAAATGTGCAGGTGGAGGTATAGAACATTCGGCAGTGTCACGTACAACAGAATTAACAACACATCCGGCTGGACCTTTAGAATTTTTTGTAAGCATATCAGTAAATGTTTATAGTATACTATAATTCTTGTTTTGGGAAGACAGAGAGAGCGACGGCTCCGGAGTCGCTCCTGTGGGCGACTCCAGGAGCCAACCCTAGCGCCGCACCTCTCGGCCCTTCCCCCGGCCTCCTCCCCCTGCCGCCGCCGGTGGCGTCGCCGGCCAAAGGCTGCGTGGCGTAGGCGGCGGCGGCGGGGCCTTCCCCTCCATCTCACGCGGCTAGGGTGGCGCAGGTCGCCGTATCTCGCGAGGGCACGGTGGCGCGGTCTGTGGCCGTTCGCGGCAGCGAGGGGTGGCGGTGTTGATGCCTGGTCGCGGTGGAGGCAAGGCTTGGCGGCGGCGACGGCTGCGTCGCGTGGATCTCGGGGTCTTCAGTCCTTCTCCTCGCTCCGTCGACGCGCCGCTGGCGGGCGAACTGGCGACTCCCGTCCCTATGGTGAGCGTGCTTCTGTTACGCGGTGGCTCGCGCTGGGGTGCTGCGGCCCCCCCTTCCCAGCCCAGGGGTGGGCTGGCCAGGACCTGCCAGATCCAGCCCATGCGGTGCTGATTGGAGGTCTAGGGGCAACGGCGGTGTGCTGTTGTCGAGGGGAGCGGCGTGAGGAGGTCCCCGTCTTGATCCAGGAGGGCCTCGACTGGGATGGTCAGCGTGGCCTGCTCCACGCCTGATCTGCTGATTCTCACCAGAATGGGATTGTCCAAGGGCGAAAGGCGACGCCTTTTCACTTGAATCTCCAGTGGGTGGTGTCCGATGGCTTGGCTGGGGTTGGAGGCTTCGATATCGGGGATGCCGGGGCAGCGGCCCTGGAAGGTGGACTGCGCAGTAGGCTCTTCGGCGAGCAGCGTTGCGGTGGTGGTGGCATCTCTCCTTGGTTGTGTGGGCAACGAGAAGCGAGGCGGCGGGGAACCTGGCGGAGGCGGTGCTTCGGCAGCGGTATCGCCCAGATCGTGGTGTGGAGGCTTGTTTTGGTGGCGGTACCCTGGTGACCATGGTACCTCGAGGTGGTGCGGAAGAGTCTCCGAGCGAAAGCTCCGTGCTTCAGCGCCGGCGGCGTCGCACCTGCGGGTGTCGTGTCCCTCTTGGGGGCGTCGTCCTGGTCTCTCTCCCTGCACTAGGGCTCCGGATGAAAACCCTTGACCACCTCTTCGGTCTCGACGGCGGCAACGCATTGCGTCGTCACCCTCTTGGGGGCGTTGTCGTGGAGCTCAGGTACCCTTTGGTCACGTTTCATTGTCATCGGCGAGCGAGCTCGGATCCTATCTCGAGGCTCCTTGGGCTCTAACTAGGGGCGGCCCCGGTGGTGTCCTATCTTTTACACGTGGCGTCGTTGCCATTGCGCTCGGTCCTCGTTGTCTGCAGGTAGGATCGGCGCTCCACGGACCGGACAAGATGGCAGGGGGCCATCTCCAGTGACTTCTTGGTGGGTGTGTTGCATCGATGTCCGATGGTTTCTCATGGAGGCGCAGTGTCTCTTCTAGTTAGTAGCCTCGGTGTTTCTTGTTGGGGTGTGGGTGCTCTTGTATTCTTGTTTTATCTTTGATCTGCTTTGAGAGGTTTTCCTCATCACCTTGTATCGGTTTGGCCGTGTTGCTTTATATATAAAGCGGGGCGAAAGCCTTTTTCGGTAATTCTTGTTTTGACCTGGTGACATAATTTATCCTATTCTTTTTATTGAAAACAGGGGTTATTGGACTGTACATCAGAGAAAGGTATGTTTACTGTTTATTTGACTAGGTCTGAATAGTTTCTCATCTTTCATGTGCTCTGACATTTTTGTATACATATAAATAAAAAACACAATGTGCAGGGGGAGGTATAGGACATTCATCAATGTCATGTACAAGGGAATTAACAACATATCCACTTGGACCTTCAGAATTCCCCGTAAGCATATCAGTAAATGTTTATACTATATGATTCATATTTGACATGGTGACATATTTACCCCATGCTTCTTTTTTGAACAGGGGTCATTCAATCATACAATGGAATTAACAACAAATCGTATTGGACCTTCAGAATTTCCCGCAAGCATATTAGTAAATGTTTATACTATATGGATCATATTATCGCATGGTGACATATCTGTTTCATTCTTTTTACTGAAACAGGTGTCATCGAACCCGAATGCTCGTTTTCAAAATATAGCTCCACCATCGGCGATGTCCATGTCATTTGGGGATTATTCTGCGTTCTATGCTCCACCAACTATTCCAGGGGAATTTACAAGTCTATTGCTTCAAGCTGATGAAGATAACCCAACACTGTCTACTGTTTGGTGATTGGATTTCAATGAAGGAACAAGTACAAGCAGGTTTCAGTGGTGACATGTGTTCTAGTCATCACATAAACCACAAGAACAGGAGGCACTGCATTAGCAACGAGCTCATGTGTCTTTTTCATTTTTATTGTTCGAATTTTTCTAGAGACGTGTAAACATATATATTAATTCTAGTGTTTGTTCTATGGACCATCAGGATTCATGAGATGTAAACAAATATAGAGATGAACATATATTTGTTTCTCATCATGCTTCGAAGACCATTCTATGCATTTTACTTGAAGCAATGAGCTCATGTGTCCTTTTCTTTTTTATGTGTGGATTTTACCTTTTAGATATGTAAACAAATATTGTACTAATTTTTAGTGCATGTTACATGGACCATCACGCCAGCTAAACACATCCACACTTAGATTAAACCATTGGTTCGGCTGGTCACGCTGAAGAGAGAGCAACCAAATGTGCATGGAGCAGTATAATTTTTTTTTTTGCATGGAGCAGTATATGTCCAGCCAGAATCTTTGCTGTGAGGCAGTGAACACTATGATTTCATGACAAGCAGTAAATGAATATATTCATGGTACTCCTAGTTCAGAAGAAAATTTTCATCATGTGGCAGTAAATGTATTTCATACACAAAATCATCATTAAGTGTGGATGTGTACAGTATGATTTCATGAGAAGCAGCACATGAAAAAGAATCCAATAAGCAAGTGACGAACGGAATCCAACAAGCAACAGTTGCATGCAGCAGTGACATGAGGACATTCATGAGCGACATGGAGCAGGTTGATGCCTCTGGGCGCTGCTGTCGACAAGAAGTTGGTACGAGCAGTCAGGCCAACAAAACACACGATGTCTTGACGTGCGGGCGGCATGACCATGGTGCCAGCCAGCAATTTTGGCGTGCGACCGCCATGGACGATCTGTCCGTCTCGCCACGACGACGGCGACGAGCTCAGGCGCGAGGGAGTGCAGTGGCAAGGAGCAGTACGGCTGCCGTCTAGGCGCGCGGATGCCGTCGACGGGGAGTTGGTCCGGCCGTCCGCGACGACGCCTTGGACGCGGAGTTGGTCCGACTGCCATGGACGAGAGGTCGCCGGCGACAAGCTCCTTCGGCGCGGCTATGGACGAGAGGTCGTCGCTGCGTCATGCCGTTTCGCCGCCGCCGTCGATGCCCTTCGGCGTGGCCGCCATACACGAGAGAAAAATAAGAAAACCCTAATCCCACGTACTCCTTCCGTTCCAAATTACTCGTCGTGGTTTTAGTTTAAAAATTTGAAATAAAACAACGACGAGTAATTTGGAACGAAGGGAGTACCTGTTAAGAGCGTGATGAAGTATCATACATGTGCTTTAGGAATCGGAAATGAGTTGTTTGGGATTGATGGTAGGCATAAGTGGAATTAGCATGCTTTGAGATTATCAACGCCATATGTCGCTCGTCCGATAGGGTCTCATAGGCTCGTCTATGAGACCTGGTCTCATATTTCAGGCATATGGTCATTTGGTAGAGAATCTCATGATGCGAGTGGGGGTGAGGGAACAGGAATAGGAACTTATTTCTTAGGTGGGGCTTATAGGATCGAATCATTAGAGTTACTAAGCTCCCACGAAACGAAGCTGATCGAGGCTGTCGAAAGCGTGTGGGACCAACATGTCATTTGGTGAGAGAGAAATTTACTGCCTAGGCCCAAACTGTGTAGCCTGTTCAGATTGGGCCTCACAAGCGATGAGGAACGACTCGTTTCGTGACCCACCCTCTGCTCTCTCCTCCTCACCCGAAAGGGTCCTGCATGCTAGGGTTCATGGCTGCCGCCGGGCAACTCCGGTCTCATCTGTTCCGTCTCCCTCCCAGCGTATACTCGATCGCCACCCCGAGGCCCCGTTAATCCATTTGATGAAATTGCAGCACTTCGAGCCCCAGTATGATCTTGACTCCCCTCCGCAACCTCCGCCTCGTCCCATATTTGGGCATGTACAACGACCAGCGGTGGAGCTCGGGAAGGAGCGGCGGTGCCGGGACCGATGCGGGCAAGGTCGAGGTGGGGACGGTGGCGATGGAGCACAAGTCGGGTGCGACCAATGGTGGCGTGTCGGGAGGATCGGCGGTGCTCTGGTCCGGCACATGCGAGCTCGAGGCTTGGACGATGACAGCGGAGCACGGTTCGGGGGCAACTAGCGCGAGCGAGCTCCCACAGGGCCCCAGTGGGGTCATCAGCGGCACCAATGGTTAGATTTTTGATACATTGCTTATTACTTCCATATGGTATCTTCTGTAATATATTGGTAAGTTAGGTCATACCTTAATTTTGGTTAATTAAGGAGAACATATTGGAACGAATTAAATCACAATACAAATTGACTTCCAATTCATAACTCGCTTGATGTGCTCTAATCCTCAATTTTCTTCACGGCAAAATAACCATCCACTTTGAGCCTATAAGTTGGTTCCGTTGCCTAATGCCTTGGTGGGTTACTATGACCAGCTTATATGCGAAGTTGCCTAGAAGAGAGGACGTCAGTAGCGGAAGATGATTAGCAACCTAAGGAGAAGATTAAAATCAGAATGCCAGCGACGTGGTGCATTGGTGTCTACAATGCCATTGCCACCTATGAACTAGATGTTCGGTATGTCAAAATTATCTTCCTTATAGTGGTAAAGAATGAATATAATTTTCATTTTCTTACTATTAACTTTCAGGTACAATATTAATACAATATTGCTGATGATAAGTGCAACATATTGTGCAAAGGAATGAAGACGATTTATTTGTAAATTCAGTTCCTCTTCCTTGCTGATTGAATTCTTAGTTTATGAAATTTCTCATTACTTTCTTCACGACGTGAGAACTCAGTTCAGGCCATCCATACTGTAAAGTACCTGTATTTATCTATTTATGGTTAGCAACATTACTTTACCAATTAGGCATGATCAATGGTATCTCGATTGTCATTTGTAGTCTATTTTTCTTCTATGATTACATTTATTATCTCTTTCCTATGCTATGTTAGAAATGGATATTGGTCTATTTTTCTTCTGAAGGAACGACACGTCCTTCGCTGGTCAGTGTGTAGAGGGGAAAAGATAGGTAAATCGGGGGCGCTGTTGTTGTTTCCCTTTTTGCACGGCTATTTCCGGTGGAGGTTCCGCGTAGAGGGGATCCAAGGGACGTGTAGAGGCTGGGAGCATGCGGTCTGAGCGGCGCTCCGCAGCTGCACTAATGATGGCTGGTAGCGGTGTTTTCTGCGTCCTTCGCACCGCTGTCTTTCCGTCTTGCGGTGCGACAGCGCCTCTCCTCTTTTGCTTCCTGGTTAACTCCTAGTAGGACAACACATCGCTTTGCCAATCACATTATGTTTTTCATGCCCTAGCGGCACAGGTGTCCATACCTACCACCGCATGGAGGTGGAGGAGCCTCGGTGGGTGTGATATCCAATTCCGCCGGATGCTCGCTTCATATTCTTCCCTTGTGCCCCAAACATTGGCCGCCTTGCAGAGGATTTCAGCACCATCCTGGTTCCTTCTTCAAGGTTGACCTTCCCGCTGTGGGATGGATGGGCTCAAGCCTCTGGATGCCATACAAATTATTGTGGTCATCCTCCAAATCCGGATGTGCAAGTAGGTTTTGTGCCCACTTCTCTTTTGTCATGTTGTTAATTCTCCTTTCCTTTATTTGTGTTGGTCGTTTCTGCTTAGTTTTGCTTTATTGTTTGGTGCTAATTATATGTTGTGCATTGTATATCTCGAGGCGATTATGCAATATGCACATAATCCAGGCATGTTTATTCAGTTGGGGTGCATATGGTAGCTTCAGCATTCAGCAAATTAGTCCTCAACTAATGTATTTTACCTACCCTTCTCCTTATTGTGGATGTTTGTGCTGGTTGCTGCCATCATTGAAGGAGCACATAAAAATATGCTAAAAATTTCATTGTTAGTTATGAATAAGGAGGAGAAAAGAAGGGTGGTAAGGATCTATATGATATCTAATTGACAACTAAATTCTAATGGTATGTGCTTTGTTCTTTCAGAACTAAAACCAGAGGGTTTTGGGTGATTGACACCAGTTATATTTGTATCTCTCGGTATGCATGCCTATTTTATAACTTTACTATTCATTCTATAGATATGTTGATTCTTATTCTGAACTTGCAGCTTAGCAAGAATAAGTGGACAGTAAACAAGATGCCAGTCAAAGAAATTAATATAGTTTAGAAATAAACTTTGTAAATGCCAAAAAAAGAAAATAGTATAGTTTAGAAGTACCATTTGTAAACCATCTTAAACAATAGCATCTGAGTTACACAGCCCCAATATCTAACAAAACCATGTCTTTCAGATATTGCGGACCATTCTTTTCAGTTTAACATAAAAGTTGGTTGCTGGTTAGTTATAATGTAGACACATTGATTTAAGCATAATCCAGAATATTTATCTATCTATTTATCCCCGCATCTTGGGACAAATTAATGAGCTAGAATGTCTCCAAGAGCTTTTGTTTTGCTTTCACAGTTGTTCTGCATTTACCATCCTTGCTGTCGCGTGGCTTACTGGTTACTTTACTGATCTTTCCTTAAATTTGAGCTTCCCTTTGTCGATGTTATGTGCCGAAGACAAACCATAACATGGGCAAAAAGCCTATGTTTGCCTATATGGGTCAATTTCTACTAACACTTGGTTGCTTACTATGGGTTCTGCTTGCATAGCTGGTTCTCTGGTTTTAGCTTCAATTTTGATATTATTCTATCATCCATTAGCAACCGAGAACAAAGTACTTTATCGACTTGCAATCAAAAAATGATATTACATTTACCATCTCTTCATTGGATCTACTGTCATGTGCATGCCTATAATTGTTAAGTTTCTCATAAATTGTGTTGCCTTTCTACAATGCCTACTTTCTTTGGTCAATGTAGTTCTATATGTGACATTTTCTACCTTCGAAAAAGGGACATTGCAAGCTAAAGATAAAAAAGCATTGTTTAGTAAATTAGATTGATTATCAATACAACCATTTTTATAATGGCAATGAGATAAACGGCACAGCAAGGCGCTCGTTTCCCGTTAGATTTTTCACCGAGATTTGTGTGTACCTTTTTTGAGAAAACTTTCGTCACTGTCAACGTAACATAGTACAAAGAACACTAGAAGTAAAAAATTACATCTACGTCCGTAGACCACCTAGCGATGATGACGAGGACATCAATACTACAGTTACACCCACGATCCCTACAGCTACATATACTGTATCAATTACTAAAGCTCGCGCACGCTAATTAAATTAACAGGTGCTTTCGTTTCTTGGTAACGATTTTAATGTTCATGAGAATATGATACTGCCTAAATTGAATAGATTTGTTTTGCTTATAAATGAAGGGCCTAGCTTGGATAAAAAGGATGAACATTGGAGCAAGATCAAGCATGGCGATGATAACATGCGCAAGGAGAACAAGAACGGAGTTTCAAGTGATGATTTCAGGACTTTGAAGCCACCATAATAAGTGCATGAAGGCTTGGACGAAATATACAAGATGTCACTTCATAAATTTCGTTCAGAGTCTATTATAGGTGCCGCGCCACCTTATTATTGGGCCAGGCTCATGTAATTTCGAAGTACTTCAGTATAGACTGTTTTTAGAGTTTGTATGTGTGGGGAAACAAAGTTAGGGTTGGTTTCGGACCCCTTCTCCAAGGGGTCACGAAATTCCCTCATATTCCTTCATATATACAACCTTTAGGGCGTCGTTTAGACTTTGAGTTTTGTTTAGATTAAAAGTTTGCCATAGCTGCAACTTCGCGTACTTCGTTTGTGTTCAACGACTAGACCAAGACGTCATAGAATCTCACTTGATTAATAAAGCTTTCCTCTTATATTTGCAATATCCAGATTGCAATATCAGTTTTTTGCTTGTTCTTCGTTTGCTCGCAGGAAATAGACCCTCTTGGTTAGGTTGACCGTGCTCCGGCGTGGTCAATAAGCCCTCGGAAGTTGGTTTAGCGATTGCTAAGGCGCGACGTCTTTGCACGTTCGTAGTCGGATCGTCAAAGTCGACTCCCATAGAAAACGATAGCTATCTCATCGAAACATCGGGACACCTTCGCCTCTATCAAGTGGTATCAGACTTCCAGATTGCTCGTTGAGATATTACCAGTTTTTCATAGTCTAGATTGCATCTGTTCTTCATACCTACAGTCCACGAAAAGCCAAAAAAATTAGGGTTAGTCATCATATCTGAACCAATCTGAGCCTTTGCATAATCTTTTCAGTGATTTTGCTTTGTTGAATTTGCGGTTGCATCGTCGTGTCGAGTTGTTGGTCTTAGCGTCTAGTCCCTTAGAGTTTTGAGTTCTGTTCACCAGTTGTCACGCCACCGCCGCATCATCATTATCACCGCTGCCATATACCACCATCGTCACCACCGGTGCCATATACCACCATCGTCACCACCGCTGCCATATACCACCATCGTCATCACCGCTGCCATATACCACATATCCGCCGCCATCACGCTAATCCGAGTCCACCTCCATCACAGATTCGCCACCAGTCCGTGTTCCACCGCCCTACATATATCCGCCACCAGTCCGAGTTCCATCAGATTCATCTCCGCCACCAGCCCTAGTCCGAGTCCAGTATTTGTTTCTTTGTTTTTGATTTCCAAATCACGCCATACTCTGAGTCGTGACCAAGTCAGAGTCCCCAACTTCCGTGCCACCCGTAGAACAAAAATAGTTCCAAACTAAAAAAAACAAGTCTGGAAAATTCTGACTAGGCAGTTTTTAGACCATTTGTAGACTTTTTCGAAAAAAAATTGTTGCGGAGTAAAAAAAAATCAAAGTGTGCTCCTCCCTTGTTTATGTGCAACGCCGTAATTTTGTTAGCGTTCTAGGCTCGTGTCTCTAGCATGGTCTAGCCTAGGACCAGCACAGTACCATCGTTGAGCGTTTATTCAACTTTGCATCTCGAAATTGATTATTGCTGACCTTTTTGCTACCATATTCTAAGCCATCCAAGTTCCACATACATCTACGTCGTGCGTTTGACTCTCCCTGGTAATCACTTTATCCAAGCTTTTAGAGTTTTGACTACAACGGTTGCCGGTCATCGCCTGCTGCTGGGTAAGAACTGGTAAGAATTTAAGATTTGCTTGACGGATTTGTGACACACCAACACCACCACTTCCTAGTAGTCTGTAGGATCATCTTCTTGTGTTTTTCTATTGTTGCTAACCATGACAGGATCACAAGCCGGCGAGGTTGACTGGGAGAACATGACGAACAAGGAGTTACATGATAAATTTCAGCAAATGATGAGTGGACAGGTGCAAGATGTGCTGAACAGATTTGAAGAGGCCATGGAGAGGATAGATGGCATTGAGATGACGTTTGAAACAAAGCTAGATGACAAGTTTAATGAACTACTCGCGCGTCTTCCACAACCTCCACCAGCTGCACCTGTCGCACCTCTGCAACAACAACAACGACAACAACAACAACAACACGAACAACAACAACAACAACAACAACATCGCCTTCCAAATCAAGTGGGACGAGCCATGCGTGTTCCCATTGAGCCCGGCCAAAATTCTGGAGCCGTTGCACCTGCTGTTGATGCTTCTGTGGCTCCTGCTGCTGCTGCTGCTGCTGGGGAGGAGGACGATTACGAGGGCGATTACGAGGATGAGGTTGATCCAAATCAGAACTATCTGCAACCACCAACACCACCAACACCAGGTCTTCCACATGCAAATAATCGCAACGGTAGGGCTGCCCCACCACCTTAGGTACGAGATCATGACTATCTTCCTAAACTAAAATTGAATATTCCACCATTTGAGGGTAGATATGTTCATGATATATATCTTACTTGGGAGTTAGAAACTAAACAACATTTTACATGTTTACAATATCCCGAGGAGAGACGTGTTGCTGCTGCTATTTGTGCTTTCACTAGTTTTTCTTGTGTGTGGTGATCTGAACATAGTAGATTATATCATATTCCAGCTACTTGGGCTGCTTTGAAAAATGCTATGCGTACTAGTTGGGTTTCACCATATTATCAACGTGAATTACTTAAAAAATTGCATTGTTTAAGACAAGGAACAAATTCAATAGAAGAATATTATCAGGAATTACAAACTGGCATGATTAGATGTGGTACTGTTGAGGATAATAAAGCTATGCTTGCATGTTTCATGGGTGGGTTAAATAGAGAGATTCAGACCATCTTAGAGTATAAGGAATATAAAAATATCACTCGTTTACTCCATCTTGCTTGCAAAGCTGAACGTGAAGTGCAGGATCGACAGGCATTGGCGTGAACTAATTTTTCTGCAGGTCGATCATCATCATGGACACCACGTGCATCCTCTACTTCCACACATTCTGCCGCACCGGCACCTCCGTCAGCTGCCACCTCCAACCGTGATACAAGAGTATAGAGCTCTTCTTCATCCATGGCATCAACATGGCAAACACATGATATTATTTGTCGTCGTTGTAAGGGTGGAGGTCATTATGCGAGAGAATGCCCATCTAAGCGTGTGATGATTCCTGTTGAGGATGGTGGGTATGAGTCCGCTAGTGACTATGACGAGGAGACTTTGGCTCTTATTACAAGTGAAGAACACGGTGGAGATGATTCTGAACAAGAGACGCAATACATGGCTGGTGAAGACGCTAACAGGTATGAAACTTTAGTTGCTCAATGTGTTTTGAGTGTGCAGGTCACACAAGCTGAGCAAAATCAGAGGCACAATTTGTTCCATACAAGGAGAGTTGTGAAGGAACCTTCTATTCGCGTCATCATAGATGGAGGAAGCTGCAACAACTTGGCTAGCATGGAGATGGTGGAGAAGCTGTCTCTCACCACAAGACCACATCCGCATCCTTACTACATCCAATGGTTCAACAACAGCGACAAGGTTAAGGTAACACGTACTCTTCATGTGCATTTTAGTATAGCTACATATCCTGATTATGTTGATTGTGATGTGGTACCCATGCAAGCATGTTCCTTATTACCTGGTAGACCATGGCAATTTGATAAAAATTCTGTACACCATGGTAGAAACAATCAGTATACTCTTGTTCATATGGATAAACATATTACTTTGCTTCCTATGTCTCCTGATTCCATTTTGAAAGATGATATTCATAGAGCTAGTAAAGCAAAACAGGAGCAAAATAAGAGTGAAAATCAGATTGTGGAAAAAGAATTTGAGCAACAAATGAAGCCTAATAATAAACCATCATCTCATATTACCTCTAAAATGTTTGCTTGCCACCAAATCTGATATTGATGATCTAGATTTCAGCAAATCTATTTGCTATGCTTTTGTGTGCAAAGAGACATTATTTTCATTCGAGGACGTGCCTCCCTCTTTGCCTCCTGCTGTCACTAACATTTTGCAGGAGTTCGCTGATGTCTTTCCACAAGACGTGCCACCGGGATTACCACATATTCGAGGGATTGAGCATCCGATCGACTTAATTCACGGTGCTTCACTGCCAAACCTTGCACCATACCGTACCAATCTAGAGGAGACGAAGGAGATTATGCATCAAGTACAGGAGCTGCTTGACAAAGGTTATATACATGAATCTCTTAGTCCTTGTGTTGTTCCTATTATACTAGTGAAAAAAAAGGATGGTACATCGCGTATGTGTGTTGATTGTAGAGGCATTAATAATATTACTATTCATTATCGTCATCCTATTCCTAGGCTAGATGATATGCTTGATGAATTGAGTGGCTCTACAATTTTCTCCAAAGTTTATTTGCGTAGTGGATACCATCAAATTCGTATGAAATTGGGAGATGAATGGAAAACATCATTTAAAACAAAGTTTGAATTATATGAGTGGTTAGTCATGACTTTTGGGTTAATTAATGCACTTAATACTTTCATGAGATTAATGAACAAAGTTTTACTTGCTTTCATTGGACGATTTGTGGTAGTTTACTTTGATGACATACTGATTTATAGCAGACTTTGGAGGAACATTTGGAACATTTATGTGCTATTTTTATAGCTCTTCGTGATGCACGTTTGTTTGGTAACCTTGGGAAGTGCACCTTTTGCACTGACCGAGTATTTTTTCTTGGCTATGTTGTTACTCCGCAAGGAATTGAATTAATAAAGCCAAGATTGAAGCTATTGAGAGTTGGCTGCAGCCCAAAACTGTTACACAAGTGAGGAGTTTTCTTGGCCTCGTTGGTTTCTATAGGCGTTTTGTGAGGGATTTCAGCACCATTGCTGCACCTCTCAATGAGCTTAGAAAGAAGGATGTGCCTTTTGTTTGGGGTACCGCACAGGAAGAAGCCTTCACGATATTGAAAGATAAGTTGACACATGCTCCTTTACTCCAACTTCCTAATTTTAATAAGACTTTTGAGCTTGAATGTGATGATAGTGGAATTGGATTAGGAGGTGTATTATTACAAGATGGCAAACCTGTTGCATACTTTTCTGAAAAATTGAGTGGGCCTAGTCTACTTATGACAAGGAATTATATGCTCTTGTTCGGACTTTAGAAACATGGCAACATTATTTATGGCTCAAAAAATTTGTTATACATTCTGATCATGAATCTTTGAAACATATTAAAAGTCAAGCAAAACTGAACCATAGACATACTAAATGGGTTGAATTCATTGAGATTTTCCCTTATGTCATTAAACACAAGAAGGGTAAAGAAAATGTTATTTCTGATGCATTGTCTCGTCCCTATACTATGCTTTCACAACTTGAATTTAAAATATTTGGTTTGGAGACCATAAAAGATCAATATGTGCATGATGCTGATTTAAAGATGCATGTAATGCAGAATTGTAAAGATGGAAGAACATGGAACAAGTTCGTCCTTAATGATGGATTTGTGCTCCGTGCTATTAAGCTATGCATTCTAGCTAGCTCCTTTCGTCTTTTGTTATTGCATGAGACACATGGAGGAGGATTAATGGGACACTTTGGCGTGAAGAAGATGGAGGACGTACTTGCTACACATTTCTTTTGGCCAAAGATGAGACGGGATGTTGAGCATTTTGTTGCTCGCTGCACTACATGTCAAAAAGCTAAGTCACGACTCAATCCTCATGGTTTATATATGCCTTTGCCTGTACCTAGTGTTCCTTGGGAGGATATATCTATGGTCTTTGTTTTAGGTTTACCTCGAACAAAGAAGGGGAGGGATAGCATACTTGTTGTCGTGGAAAGATTTTCGAAAATGGCACACTTTATACCATGTCATAAAAGCGATGATGCTGCTAATGTTGCTGATTTGTTCTTTCGTGAAATTATTCGCTTGCATGGTGTGCCAAATACTATTGTCTCATATCGTGATACTAAGTTTCTTAGCCATTTTTGGAGATGTTTATGGGCTAAGTTGGGGACTAAACTTCTTTTTAGTACTATATGTCACTCCCAAACTGATGGACAAACTGAAGTAGTTAATAGAACATTGTCTATTATGCTTAAGGCTATTTTGAAGAGTAACAAGAAAATGTGGGAAGAATACTTGCCTCATATTGAATTTGCTTATAATAGTTCACTGCATTCTACTACTAAGATGTGCCCTTTTGAAATTGTGTATGGTTTCCTACCTCGTGCACCTATTGATTTCTTGCCTCTTCCATCTTCGGAGAAGGTTAATTTTGATGCTAAACAGCATGCTAAGTTGATCTTAAAAATGCATGAGTTAACTAAGGAAAATATTGAGCGCATGAATGCTAAATATAAACTTGCTATAGATAAGGGTAGAAAACTTGTTGTCTTCGCACCTGAAGATCTTGTTTGGTTACACTTGCGTAAGGATAGGTTTCCTGATTTGCGCAAGTCAAAGCTAATGCCACGTGCTGATGGTCCTTTTAAGGTTTTAGAGAAAATAAATGATAATGCATATAAACTTGAGCTGCCTGTAGATTTTGGGGTTAGTCCTACTTTTAACATTGCAGATTTGAAGCCTTACTTGGGTGAGGAAGATGAGCTTCCATCAAGGACGACTTCAATTCAAGAATGGGAGGATGATGAGGACATCAATACTACAGTTACACCCACGATCCCTGCAGCTACATATACTGGACCAATTACTAGAGCTCGCCCACACGAATTAAATTACCAGGTACTTTCATTTCTTAGTAACGATTCTAATGTTCATGAGAATATGATGCTGCCTAAATTGGATACATTTGTTTTGCTTACAAATTGTCGGTGCAACAAACCCTGGGTCTGTTGCCCAGACCATGCACAGGCCTAAAAGAGCAAGGTTGCAACATCCAAAGCGAGATCAAGTGAAGAGATAACTCTTTGAGAAATCAAAGGGCAGATCAAGAAGACCAAGGTGAGCTAAATGAGCAAGACACCACTAAGGGAAAGGCTCCCTTGCCGGGCAGGCGAGCCTGGCGAGGTCGAGGTGCCCCCGAAGACAAGCCTCAAGACCGTCCCGGCAGGCCTGCCGGGCGCGACAAAGGCAAACTACCCCGCCAATGCTCCATCGCTCCACCTCACAGCGACGCAATTCATCGATCGGTCCGGTGTCATGCCCCCAAGTGACTAAGTGGCTGTTATTTGGCACGTGGCAGCCACTTCCTATGGAAATCATCTCCAAACGACACCTATCCAGAGACGTGTCAAGCTGACAGACGAGAAGGTGGCCGAGCAGCCCGGAAGGCTTGCCGGGCATGCCACAATGTGACACTAAGCGGCGCATTTAATGCACTCTGCTCTGTCTGCAGAGTTAGGTATGATAGCACTGTTCGCTATCTAATCAGTACACAATGACTGATTTGCCATTGTGGTGACCCCTTGATCTATAAAAGGAGGGCCATGGCAACCATAGAAAGGATTCGGACCCTTGTACACTCGTACGCGCGTAGCTGCCCTCGCCCTGAGGCAACCCTGCCGGGCAAGAGCGCTTAGTTTCCACCACAACCCACCATCAATCCACCAAAGCAGGAGTAGGGTTTTACGCCTCGCGGCAGCCCAAACCTGGGTAGAACTGCCCGTGTGATCTCTGCCGTGCTGTGCTACGTTCTCTGCTCTTTGTGCAATGTGCTCATCCCCCCTGCCGAACCACAAGGGGCTGATGGCCCCATAGGTGGCCGTGGTTTCCCACGACATCTTTGGCGCGCCAGGTAGGGGGAAGCGCTTGCGCAAACCCGAGAAGCGTACGCAGCGCGTCATTATCTTCATCATATTCACCATCTTCTTCATCAGCGGCTCCATCGTCCATGGCGCCCAAGAAGCCCGGTGCTGGGGCCCATCCGTCCACTTTGAAGGCCCCGTCGCATGCAGCCGCCGATGCAGAGGGGGCTATGGGGATGCACGAAGACATGGACACTGCAGGGGACGTGGCCGGCGCAGGCGGCTTTGTCACCACCTCCCCTGCGGCCAAAACGAGGGCAGAAGGCACCGGGGAAGGACGACACTAACAGCATCCCAGTGGCCACGCTCCATGAGGTATGGGTGGAGAAATCATTCCGTCTGCACCTCTCTGCCCAGCTGAAGGGCACAGTTGCAGCGGTGGCACTCACTTTGGGGCGAATCGCAACTCTCCGGCCGCTCCCTCTGCGGGCGCGGCCGCAGGGCGTGCGCCACTCCCGGAACAAGCTGACCCAGCCGATGCGCCAAACGGAGCCGCTGGCACTCAAGCGCCTCCACCTCGTCACCACGCCACCCTGGCGACGGGCTCACGACGACGAGAACATGACACGGCTACTACCGGCACCATAAGGAGCCAGGCGATGCTACGGTCTACGTCGTCATCCATGCCAAGCACCGCTTTGGAGGCCATGGTGTGGGCCCAGCTGCTGTTGAGATTTCCGCTGGCAGCCGATCAGATGGACGAGTGAAGAGCCACCATTCAAAGCCTGATTGGTTTCACCGAGGCGGGAGGATCACAGCGAGTTGGCCCGCCTCGACCTCCCTAGGCGACGACGACGGCCCGCGCTGCTGGCCGTTCCGAAGGGGCCACCCCCACGGTGCAGTCCCCTTCGCGGTAGCCTGCGCAGGGGCCACAGCCGGAGCCATGCGATCAAGAACCCGACGACGTCTCAATGGCTTCATCCGACCCTTGAGCGCGTCAAGGCCAACGGCAAGTCCTGGAGGACAGGCAAAGGGAAGGCGCGCGCGTCACCATCGAGCGATGCTGCGACACCCACCGCCAGTACGATAGGCACAATGGCCCTGACGTCGACGAGCCCACTCTTGGTGAAGGTGGGTACATACCTTTCGAGGTTGGGTGCCCCGCCTTTACTCATGAGTTGTGACAAGTCCGTTGGCCATCTACCCGCACGTTCAAGCCAGAAATACCAGAGAAGTACGACGGGAAACTAAACCCATCAGAGTTCTTGAGCATCTACACCATCGCTGTTCAAGCTGCTGGGGGAAGAGACGAGAAGGTATTCGCCAACTACTTCCCTCTGGCACTCAAGCCAAATGTGAGGTCTTGGCTAATGCACCTGTCGGAGAACTCCATTTCGATCTGGGTTGACCTGTGCCATGAGTTTGTTGGCGCCTTCACGGGCGGCCATCAAGAACCAGGGCGGCCCATCGACTTGCAGCTCCTCCCGCAGAAGGAAGGAGAGACCCTGCGAAAGTACATGCAGAGGTTCAACCGAGTACACAGGAACATTCCAGACATCCACCTGGCAGCTGTGATAGCCGCGTTCCAGTCCAACGTGCACAATCGTCGGATACGTTCCAAGATGAACGTTTGACTGCCCAAGACTGTGAAGGAGCTTTACACTCTAGTGGATAAGTGTGCTCGGGTAGAGGAGGGGAGGCGGCTCCCCGGTGAAGAGGATGGCGTCGACATCGACTCAAAGGATGATGACGAGGCCACCAGTCAGAAGAAGAAGAACAAGAAGCACAACAAAAGGCGCAAGGATAAGGCAGTGATGACCGTTGAGGGATCGGGCGCACCTAGTACCGGCAAGAAGGCCAAGACCGAAGTTTCCGGCAAGGAAGTTGCCGCGTGCACCGATTGCCGGGAAGCTGCAGTTGCCGAGAAGGTTGGGAAAGGTGATGGGCCGTACTGCAAGATCCATCGGACCAAGGGCCACGATCTCCAGGAGTGTCATCAGGTCGAACAGCTCGTCAAGAAGCAGAGGGCTGAATACGAGAAGCGTGATAAAGAGAAAGGCCAAGATGGTGCTGGCGGGAAAGGACGGGGCAGCGGAGCAAGCCGCCCCGGCAAGGCTCTTCAGAATCAAGGGAAACCCATCAGAGGCCGTAAGAAGGAGGATTGCAATGATGAGAGTGATGGAGAAGATGAAGAGGAAACCAGTGAGCAGGAGTTCCAGAAAGCCACTGACGCCCTGTGCATTGACGGGGGTGCATCTCTGCACTCCTCTCACCGCCAACTTAAATAGTGGGCGCGTGAAGTCAATGCCGTGGAGCCAGCGGCAGATTCTCGAAAGCCGCTCAAGTGGTCCCGCACGCCCATCATCTTTGACGAAGAGGATCACCCTGAACGCACCACTGCGGCAGGGTGCTTGCCGTTGTTGGTCTCACCAACAATCTGCAACCTCAAGGTCACAAAGATGTTGGTGGACGGCGGGGCCGGGTTGAATTTGGTTTCTCCAAAGGTCATCAGCAAAGTTCAGATTGCAGAGGAAGAGCTCAAGGTTACTGGCATGTTTCAAGGGATCAACCCCGGCAGGAGCCGTCCTAAGGGGAAGATCACGCTACCGGTGATGTTCGGGGGGGAGTTAAACTACCGGACTGAGAAGATCGTATTTGATGTGGTTGACCTCCCCCTGCCTTACAATGGAATCCTTGGACGCCCAGCCCTGGCCAAAGTCATGGCGGCATCCCACTATGCCTACAATTCCTTGAAGATGCCAGGGCCGATAGGCGTCATTTCCATTCCGTCAGACAAGAAGGATGCAGTCATTTGTGTGGACAAGATGTATCGGGAAGCAGTCGTGGCAGAGGCAGTGGAAGCCAGTGTTCCCGCCAAGGAAAACAACAAGAAGAAGAGAGATAGCAAGGATGCCTCCAAGGAATCCAGGAAACGTGCCTCTTCGGAGTATGTTGCGCCCGTTGATGACGTGCCGGAGAGTTCCAATAGCAAGCGACCCAAGGCTGTTGCACCCGCTGTGAAAAAGGTCCTGACAGGGCTAGCTGGCGCTGATGGTACCTTCACTATCAGTGCCACCCTTGATGACAAATAGGAAAGCGCGCTCGTTGCCTTCCTGCGGGTGAATATCGATGTGTTTGCCTGGCAACCATCTGATATCCCCGGTGTTCCTAGGGAGTTAATCGAGCACCACCTTGCTGTCTGCCCACATGCCCTATCTGTCAAGCAGAAGGTCCGGAAGCAAGCTTTGGAGTGGCAGCAATTCATTGCCGAGGAGATCAAGAAACTTGAGGCAGCTGGTCTGGTCAGAGGAGTACTGCATCCAACATGGTTAGCAAATCCTGTGGTGGTACGCAAGGCTAATGGAAAATGGATGATTTGCATAGATTTTACAGATCTGAACAAGGCATGCCCGAAGGACCCATTTCCCTTGCCGCGCATCGACCAGATTGTGGATTCCACCTCCGGGTGTGACTCGCTCTCTTTTCTGGATGCATACTCTGGATACCACCAGATTTTCATGTCCAAGGAAGACGAGGAGAAGACCGTGTTCATAACCCCATGTGGCACGTACTGCTTCGCACGGATGCCCTTCGGGTTCAAGAGCGCCGAATCCACTTGTGCAAGAGCAGTACAGATTGGCTTTGAGTCCCAGCTGCACAGAAACGTTGAATCTTACATGGATGATATTGTGGTCAAGACCAAGGACAGATCAACCCTCATCCAGGATTTGGAAGAAACATTTGCTAATCTACGTAAGATCAACTTGAAGCTGAACCCGGAGAAGTGCGTGTTTGGCGTCCCTTCCGGCAAGCTACTTGGCTTCTTTGTGTCCCATCGGGGGATAGCGGCCAACCCCGACAAGATCAAGGCTGTCGAGCAGATTCAAGCACCCAAGACAGTGAAGGATGTGAGGCGTTTGACTGGATGTGTTGCCGCACTTAGTAGGTTCATTTCCAAGTCTGCCGAGCGCGTCTTGCCGTTCTTCAAAATCTTGAAGAAGGCAGGGCTTATGGAGTGGACCCCGGAGGTAGATGTCGTGCTACAAGATTTGAAGACCTATCTCTCCTTTCTGCCCACTTTGGTCGCTCCCAAACCACAAGAGCCATTGCTGCTATACTTAGCAGCAACCAATCAAGTGGTTAGTGTAGCACTGGTGGCGCAACGGGAAGTAGACGAAGCGGCAACCACCGTCCTGCCCTCTGGAGAAGGAAGTGAACCTGTCCCGGCAAGACCAGAGTCAGTCCAAAGCGAAGAAAGGCAGGGCAGTGGAAGCAGTTCTATGGTCGCGGCAAAGAAGAAAGTGGTGCAGCGCCCAGTGTACTTCGTCAGCTCCCTATTACAAGGGTCTAGGTCAAGGTACTCTGGCGTGCAAAAGTTGATTTTTGGCCTCATCATGGCCTCAAGGAAACTGCGCCACTACTTCCAAGCCCACGAGATCACGGTTGTCACCTGCTTCCCCTTGCAACGCATACGCCGGAACCCTGAGGCCACCGGCAGGACTGTGGAATGGGCTTTGGAGTTGTCCAAATTTGGTTTAAAGTTTGAAAACACGTCAACCATTCAGAGTAGAGCACTAGCGGAATTCATTGCAGAATGGATGCCAACCCCTGATGAAGAAGTGTTGGAGACAGTTATCCCCGGCAAGGAGGCGCCCCAAGAATGGGTTATGTATTTTGATGGTGCCTTCTCCCTACAAGATGCAGGAGCTGGCGTACTTCTTGTTGCCCCCACTGGGGAGCATCTGAAGTACGTCATCCAGATGCATTTCCCCCGGGAGGAGGCTACAAACAATACTGCAGAGTATGAAGGGCTCCTTGCCGGGCTCAGGATTGCAACAGAACTGGGAATCAAGAAGCTGATCATCCGCGGAGAATCGCAACTTGGGGTGAGACAAGCGAACAAGGATTACCAAAGTCCATTGATGGAGGCATATGTTGAGGAAGTGAGGAAGTTGGAGGAGCGCTTTGACGGATTGCAAACAGAGCACGTACCCCGTGCGAAAAACAGCATCCCTGATCATCTGTTGAAGTGCGCTGCGCAAAAACTCCCTGTGGAACCAGGGACTTTTGTTCTCCATCTGACTCAGCCCTCCATATCCCCGGCAACAATGGCCAGAAAGAGGAGGAAACTGGACTCCGGCAAGCCTCTCCCGAGAGAACCTCCCGAGGCCCCCGGCAGAGGGCTTGCCGGGAACAACTCCCCTTCGATCGCTAAGCTGCACCCTCCCGCCAGACCGCTGGTCCCTGCGGTCGAGGAATGCGCTCCCACGAATGAGGAGGTGCCGCTAGTCCTTGTTGCCGAGCCCCAGGCTCCAACTTGGGCGCGGCACATAGTCCATTTCCTCCAGACTGGAGAACTTGCCGAAGAGCAAGAAGAAGCTGAAAGAGTAGCTCGGAGGGCCAGTATGTATCAGTTCGTTGACGACACACTGTACAGAAGAAGGCCCAATGGTGTTAAATTGAAGTGCATTTGCTAGGAGAAAGGAAAGGAACTGTTGGCAGAAATACACAAGGGTATGTGCGACTCACACATTAGATCGAGGGCTCTGGTTGGAAAAGCCTTCCGGCAAGGATTTTACTGGCCCACGGCCCTCCAAGATGCAGTTAAGTTGGTCACCAAATGTGAAGCCTACCAGTTCCATTCCAAGAATATCCATCTGCCTGCCCAAGCTCTTTAGACAATCCCTTTGTCATGGCCGTTTTCGGTCTGGGGGCTCGACATCTTGGGCCCCTTCCTCCGTGCTACCGGGGGCTTTGAATTCTTGTTCATTGCAATCGACAAGTTTACAAAGTGCCCGGAAGTAGAGCCCGTGAGAAAGGTGACTGCTCAGTCAGCTATCAAGTTCTTGAAATGACTGGTGTACTGCTTTAGGGTCCCTGCCCGAATCATCACCGACAATGGCACCCAATTCACGAGCCACGCCTTCATGCAATACGTTCATGCCCTCGGAAGCAAAATCTCATTCGCCTCTGTCGCTCATCCAAGGAGCAATGGGCAAGCTGAGAGGGCGAACGCTGAAGTGTTGAGAGGACTCAAGACAAGAACATTTGATAAGCTGCTGAAGTGTGGCAGGCGATGGATCGACGAGCTACCGGTGGGTCTTTGGTCCCTCAGAACGACACCAAATCGAGCTACCGGGCAGACTCCCTTCTCCCTAGTCTATGGGGCAGAAGCAGTTATCCCCACGGAACTCATTTACGGGTCACCTTGAGTGCTTGCCTACAATGAAGTAGTGCAAGAACAGCACTGACGTGATGATGCTGCGCTACTCGAGGAGAACTGTCTCCGAGCTGCTACGCGTGCTGCATGCTACCATCAAGCCCTGCGTCGCTATCATAGCCGCAGGGTTCATGCCTAGAGTTTTGAGGAAGGCGACCTTGTCCTTAGGCGCATTCAGTCTACCAAGGGTACAAACAAGTTGACGCCAAAGTGGGAAGGCCCTTACCGGGTAGTACGAGTCACCAGACCTGGTGCAGTCCGTCCGGAGACCGGAGATGGCATTCAATTGCAAAACTCATGGAACATTGAGCATCTCCGTAAGTTCTACCCGTAAGGCACGGCTGTCGGGCCCTTCCCGGCAGCCACCTTTTTGTACAGGCCTTGCTGATGCTGCATGTAACCCCTTGTACAAAGCCAGGCGCAGACCCTGAGCAACAGAGAATAAACGAAGCGCTGGGGCCCCCTGTAACTTGCATGCATGCATAAGCATAACATGAGCATAGCATGATCATGTAGATCAGATCGCACATGGCATCATTTTCATCTGCACTAGGTTGCAGGGCTCTTACCGTGGACTTGGTCCCGAAGAAGAGAAGAGAAGACAAGCCTACATTGCGATCCCCGGCAAGCCAAACAGATAAGTTTTATCTCTTATCCATACGTGTTCTGTGAAGAGAAACTTGTGCATATGAAAACCTCGCCACCTTTGAAACCTAGGTGCTCCCATCCCTTGACTCGAACGTTGCCTCGGTCAGGATGGTTGTAGTGGCCTTTGGCGGAAAAGATTGGGTGGGGGGCTGGTCCCTCCTTGTGGTTTATGCCCGGCAGGCCTAGCCCCACGGCAACGAACTGGGGGTACTGGCAGGATAGCCTGCCGGGGAAAACTTGTTTACTTTAATGTATAGAGGCATTTCACCTCTGCATGGATATATTACATGCACAAGTACCCGGCAAGGCTTGTCTTTTTCATTAATATGCTGATTAACAAGTACAAATCTTACAAAACACAAAAATGATTAAAGAAGATTACATAATTTAGACTAAAGTTTGGCAAATGCCTACATATTTTAGATTGAAAAAAGATAAGTGCCCCGTAATCCCTTTCTTGTCCCTCTCCTCCTAGGCACTGCGATGGAAGAGGAAGAGGGCAAAAGGAGTGCCTGAGCAGATGCCCGACCCAATCCCGTCAGGACCTGCCGGGCGCAGCCTGACAAGATCGAGAGTGGCGAGGCTGCGAAGGAGAGAGGTGGAAGGAGCAGCTCGGCGGTGCCCTGGTCACCACCCCCAGGACCAGTCAGAAGCCCCAGCGCGAGCGCCGATGAAAAAAAAACCGTCGGAGCCCAGCTGGAAGACTACTGGAGGAGGCGAAGGCACCAAGAGAGCGGCCCCCTCCTCGGCAGCTAGGAGGCTGGTGATGATGGTGCCGGGAGGGAAGGGAAGAGCGGAAAGACGAGGCAGCAGGTCGGCAATACGAGACGAAGGCGTCGGTGCCATCGTATTCCGACCTGACGCCCTGCCACCCGCCTTCTCCATCTTCCCTCGTTCTTTCTTCATCACCAGCACTCCAGGAGGACGCCGGCCCCTCGAGCCGTCGCCTCTCCCAGAGAAGTTGCGGGCGACGACGGTGTCCGAGACGCGCAAGGAGCATCGCTCCCCACCTTGGAGGGCAGGAAGATGCCACTGTCTTCGACATTTGCCCCAGCTTCACCAAAGGGGGCAGTGCTGGGATTACCTAAGGACCAGAGCGCTGCGCCCCAGACAGATGCCGGAAGCCCTGGGGGCTCCAGCATCAGGGCAGGAAGACGCAGCAGTTCACGGCAAGGCCTAGCGCTCCCCGCCAGACGGCCGACCCAAGCAGAGGAGACGAGCACGCCCCCACAGTGGAAAAGCTTGGCATCTCCTGCGCTGTGAGTGGCTCGACCGCCACATCCCTTTCGGCCCCGGACCAGACTCACTCCCCAGGAACCTACACAAGCTTCATCAACCCCAAGCTCGAGCCCGGGACCTGGCCCTGGTCTGTCCCTCTCAACATTGCAAGAAGAAAGAAGGAAACGAGGGGAAGAGGTGCGTGGATGGGCACTTCCGCTTCCCCTCGCCCCCCTTTTATATAGGCGGGCTGGGGGCTGGGAGCTGATCCCTCGACGGGTAACCGCTGTCCATCTCCACCAATCCAAGAAGGCCGGGCTCCTACCTTGACGCTCTCCCACGCCAAGCGCCTCCGTTACCTACCCCACTCAATGCATGCAGCATACGTGGCCAAAGGATAAGGGCGTGGTGGGAAGAGTGAATTGGCAGTTACTCACCTGTGCGTTAAAGTCATTCATGGGCCATTACAAGGATGGCCCCACCACAATTGGCGTTGCGTGACACGCAGGAGAACTGGAAACTGACCTGGGCTCAGGTTAATGAAGGAGCAAAGAAGATCTCAAAGGACAAGCAACTGCTACCCTCTTTCCTATGCACTGGATAGGGCCTACCCCGACGACGCCCGGCAGCGCGTTCAGGCCAGGCCCGAGGGCTCTTGTCAGTGCAACAAACCCTGGGTCTGTTTCCCAGACCGTGCACAGGCCTAAAAGAGCAAGGTTGCAACATCCAAAGCGAGATCGAGTGAAGAGATAACTCTTTGAGGAATCAAAGGGCAGATCAAGAAGACCAAGGCGAGCTAAATGAGCAAGACACCACGAAGGGAAAGCCTCCCTTGCCGGGCAGGCGAGCCTGGCATGGTCGAGGTGGCCCCGAAGACAAGCCTCAAGACCGTCCCTGCAGGCCTGCCGGGCGCGACAAAGGCAAACTACCCCGCCAAGGCTCCATCGCTCCACCTCACAGCGACGCAAGTCATCGATCGGTGCGGTGTCAAGCCCCCAAGTAACTAAGTGGCTGTTATTTGGCACGTGGCAGCCACTTCCTATGGAAATCATCTCCAAATGAGACCTGTCCAGAGATGTGTCAAGCAGACAGACAAGAAGGTGGCCGAGCAGCCCGGCAAGGCTTGCCGGGCATGCCACGATGTGACACTAAGCGGCACATTTAATGCGCTCTGCTCTGTCTGCAGAGTTAGGTATGATAGCACTGTTTGCTATCTAATCAGTACACAATGACTGATTTGCCATTGTGGTGACCCCTTGATCTATAAAAGGAGGGCCATGGCAACCATAGAAAGGATTCGGACCCTTGTACACTCGTACGCGTGTAGCTGCCCTCCCCCCGAGGCAACCCTGCCGGGCAAGAGAACTGCGTTTCCACCACAACCCACCATCAATCCACCAAAGCAGGAGTAGGGTTTTACGCCTCACGGCGGCTCGAACCTGGGTAAAACTGCCCGTGTGATCTCTGCCGTGTTGTGCTACGTTCTCAGCTCTTTGTGCAATGTGCTCATCCCCCCTGCCGAACCACAAGGGGCTGATGGCCCCATAGGTGGCCGTGGTTTCCCACGACACAAATGAAGGGCCTAGCTTGAATAAGAAGGATGAACATTGGAGCAAGATCAAGCATGGAGATGATGGCATGTGCAAGGGGAACAAGAATGGAGTTTCAAGTGATGATTTCAGGACTTTGAGGCCACCATAATGAGTGCATGAAGGCTTGGATGAAATATACAAGATGCCCCTTCATAAATTTCGTCTAGAGGCTATTATAGGTGCTGGGTCACCTTATTATTGGGCCAGGCCCATGTAATTTAGAAATGCTTCAGTATAGGCTATTTTCAGAGTCCGTATGTGTGGGGAAACAGAGTTAGGGTTGGTTTCGGACCCCTCCTCCAAAGGGTCACAAAATTCCCCCCTATTCCTCAATATATACAGCTCTTAGGGCATCGTTTAGACTTTGGGTTTTGTTTAGATTAAAAGTTCGCCATAGCTGCAACTTCACGTACTTCGTTTGTGTTCAACGACTAGACCAAGACGTCACTGAACCCCACTTGATTAATAAAGCTTTCCTCTTATATTCGCAATATCCAGATTGCAGTCTCAGTTTCTTGCTTGTTCTTCGTTTGCTCGCAGGAAATAGACCCTCGTGGTCAGGTTGATTGTGCTCCGGCGTGGTCAATATCCCTCGGAAGTTGGTTTAGCGATTGCTAAGGCACAACGTCTTCACGCGTTCGTAGTCAGATCATCAAAGTCAACTCCCACAAAAAATGATAGCTATCTCATCGAAACGTCGGGACACCTTCGCCTCTATCAGACAACTATAAGCACTCGAGCAAGCTGACGGCATGCCGTCATTGCTCCTCTCTCATTGGAGAGGGCAAAAATTGTTGTAGTAGTTAGTTGGGAAGTTGTCGTGGTAAGGCCCCATATGACCAGTGCAACAGAAAAGCAACCATCGCTGATGAAGAGACATAGATTGGAAGGATCCAATGTGCATGTAGACGAATGAAGACCGGATCCATCAAAGAGAAATGCCGACTGTATCCCATGAGATCTATTGGAGAAACACCTCCACATGCCTCTGACGATGCTAGAAGCATCGCCAGGGTGGCGGCTAGGCGGGGAGAACCTTATTCCATCTTCAAGAAGACACCGCTACCTCATCTTCCTGAGCATGGCACAAACTCCAACAAAACAGAAAAAACACCTGAAAACAGAGCCCTCCCGCCGGCAAGGGCCGGGACCCACCACGTCTCGATGGTCCAATGACCATAGGAGATGAGGTGGACCGGCGTCGTCGCCGACAAGAGGCAGGAAAACCCTGGTTGAGCGGTAGCAGGAGGAAGAAGCGAAGGGGTACGTGATATGTCTAATATTTGTGTGGGGTTTATCTGGAGTTTTCTGTTTTTTACATTTCTCGGTGCATGTATTATGTGCCTGTACGTCCGCAAATCTTGATGCAAAGCAAATAGACAAAATAAGATTAAGATTATGTTTTGATTATAAAGTATAGATTTTCCAGCTTTTCTTTTAAACTGATAAAATAGGCATGTGCCCATGATTAATTTGCTTTATTGGGTTACCAAATACTTCCTCCGATCCATAATAAGTGTCGTGGCACTTATTATAGATTGAAGGGAGTATAAGAGATTGACTGATATTTATTTGCTTCTTGGCAGTGAATTTATTGTTATTCATTGCATTACTATCATAAAAACAATTATTTACGGACCGTGAATTTGTTGCTATATCATAAATTGATTTAGTTTATTGGGTTATCAATCATTGGTTCGATGAAAACTAGAAGTTCATGAAGTAAGTATGAAGGAACTCGAAACTCTCATGGTCCAAGTAATTATGCAAATGTTTAACTTTCTCTGTGTTATTAACCATTTACTTGTGCTGAATGTATCTCATAGCATAACAACAATTGGTTCTGTTCAACACAAATGTTCTCTTAACATCGTGTCCTCAAATTTGTTGGCATTCTCATGCCCATGATCAGGAAAACGTAACCATCATGCAACACTTAGCTATTCTAAGAGGCATGACTAGGAATCTATATTACCTCTTATTATTCCATAGATACACATGGGTTTTCCTCTGAGCCTCTTGGATATACAGACTCAAGATCAAACAATCCCTCGGACAATCTCTCGAATAGAAGATCGAACGTACGATCTCTCTACCGGGTTGCACACATATGGGGCCACCTATCTAGCAACGGTTTGCCGTCTAGAACTAATCACAGTAGCGAGAGTGAGAGAGCTTCCCCAAGGGGGGTGATTTCGGCCCGCCGTTCATGGGCCAAGCCGATGACCCACCACCAACTCAACATGTTTATCCCCTAGCCGACCATGTGTATACCCTAAATACCCTCGGATGTCTATATAAGTCGAGGGGTTTAATCCATAGAGGCATGATTTCAAGGTTTAGAGGTTAGAACTCATTCATACGATCTCGAGGTAGATCATACTGTACTTTGTACCCCATCCACAATCAATATAATCAAGAGCAGGACGTAGGGTTTTACCTCTTCGAGAGGGCCTGAACCTGGGTAAATATTGTGTCCCTATTTTTCTTGTTACCATCGTCCCAAGATCACCAGCTCGGGAGCCCCGACCCGAGATCCGCCAGTTTTAGCACCAACATTGGTGGCCCATACAAGTCCCACTGTGTGGTCATGAAGGTTCGATGGAAGCTTCATCTGACAATTAGATCCGTTCTAGTGTGTCCCCTATGTCGGGGACTCAAGACTTCGGATCAACCGAAGCACAAGATCATTTTGAAGCGCCTACCCACCGTCAGGATCTAAAACCCGACGGATCAAATCTGGAATCAAAACCCTCGCCGCATGCTTAGAATTGGCTGAGGACCTTAAAATAGTCGCTGCCGAAGAGTTGGTCCCCTGCCCTTCCGGAGACCGTAGCTATGACCGATCAGATCGAACCTAGACCTTGGATCTGAACTCTCATCAAGACGACTTCGAAAATGTCGCAACACTACAACAGTGCTCGCCTTAGAGGCAGAGGCCGAGGCCCTCACGGCCGAAGAATTAACACCACTACACGCAGCCGTGGATAAAGATGATGTTATCCTTAAAAGAGGCCGAAATCTACGTCATTTAAACCAGCTGATGAAATAGTAAAATTTCAGGTGCATCCCGAGGACCCATCTTAAACGACCTCCATGGGAGCATGGCTGGACCCGTCTCTTGAGAAGGTGCTACGTGCCTTTCTCCAGGAAAATTGGGACATCTTTTCTTGGCATCCATCAAACATGCCAGGCATCCCAAGAAATCTTGCCGAGCATAGCCTTAATATTGTTGAGGAATTTAAGCCTATTAAGTAAGCACTTCACAGGTTCTTGGAACCTAAGTGACAAGCTATGGTGCAGGAACTGGTGAAGCTATTGGAGGCCTGATTTATCCGCGAGATCAAACACCCCTAATGCCTGGCAAACTTGGTAATGGTACCAAAAAATGACAAATCATGGCGCCTCTGCGTTGATATCAAGGACGTTAATAAGGCTTGCCCAAAAGACCCCTTCCCATTACCCCGGATTGATCAGATAATTGATGCCACAGTGGGACATGACTTGCTCTGTTTCCTTGACCCCTACTCAGGATATCATCAAATAAAGATGTGAGAGTCCGACCGGGCTGCCACAACATTCATAACCCCCTATGGGCCATTTTGTTTCAAAACAATGCCCGCCGCGTTTAAAAATGCTGGCGCTACATACCAGTGAATGATTTAGATGTGTCTCGAGCCACAAATTGGCAAAATAGCCAAATCATATGTGGATGATGTGGTTGTCAAAACAAGATAGACCAGTACGCTCATAGACGATCTTCGGGAGACATTCAAAAATCTTCGAGTATATAACATCATGTTAAACCCCAAAAAGTGCGTCTTCGACGTGCCATCCGACTAACTGCTCGGCTTCTTTGTTTCCCTAGAGGAATAGAGGAAAATCCCGACAAGATCAGAGCACTCGCACGGCTAGAAGTGCCAACGGAACTTAAGCATGTCCAGCGATTAGCAGGATGCGTTGTCTCTCAGCCGATTTATTTCATGACTGGGGGAAATGCCCTACCATTATACATATTACTCAAGAAAACAAAGAAATTTGATTGGACAAAAGAGGCTAGTGCCTATTTAGAAGAGATCATGACACTCCTCGGCAGTAATCGGATCCTAGCTGCTCCCCACCTCGGTGAACCAATGTTGCTATACATTTCGGCAACAAGCCAAGTCGTCAGCGCAACCCTCATTGTCGAGCGCATCATGGAGGCTCATAAATTACAAGTATAGAGTCCAGTATACTATGTTTCCAAGGTGCTTATGCCGTGTAAAACCAGGTATCCGCACTACCAAAAATAGCGTATGCAGTCTTTCTGGCTTCACAGAAATTATGGCATTACTTTCAAGAATGCTCTGTCACCGTAGCCTCGGAAGTCTTAATGACATTACTAATAATCACGACACCACCGGAAGAATCGCGAAGTGGGCTATTGAGCTCTTACCTTTTGAAATTGCCAATCGACCACGCCTAGCTATCAAATCACAGGTATTGGCCGACTTCGTGGCCGAATGGACGGAGGCCTAGCTCGTTAAAGAGCACAGTGCATACTCACATTGCACCATGTACTTCGACGACTCTAAAATGCTCGCCGGCCAATGTCTACTACGCAACTTTTATTCTTATAGACATTGTTGGGCCTCCAAGTGCAGAGTTTTGTAGGACAACATCAAATTTCCCTCAAGTGGATGACCTAAGGTTTATCAATTTGTGGGAGGCGTAGGATGAATATGGTCTCTCTCAAACAACCTTGCAATCAAATATAAGAAATCTCTTGTGTCCCCAACACACCCAATATTTTGGCGAAGAGATGGTGATACAAGTGTAGTGTGGATAGTAGATATAAGTTTTTGTAATATGAAAATTTAAAAACAGCAAGGTAGGAAGTGATAAAACGGAGCATGAACGGTACTGCAATGCTTAGAAACAAGGCCTAGGGTTCATACTTTCACTAGTGCAATCTCTCAATAGTGCTAACATAATTGAATCATATAACAATCCCTTAACGTGCGACAAAGAATCGCTCTGAAGTTTCTATCGGAGAACGTAGGACGAAAATGTGTGTCAACCCCTATGCATAGATTACCCCAATGTCACGGAAATCTACAAGTTGAATACCAAAACATACATCAAGTAACTCAATAGAATACCCCATTGTCACCACAGGTATCCACATGCAAGACATATATCAAGTGATATCAAATCCAATATTCAATCCAACATAACGAAACCTCAAAGAGCAAGACTCCATTCATCACAACAAGATAGAGAGAGGGAAAAACACCATATGATCCGACTATATTAACAAAGCCCATGGTTACATGAAGATCGTACCGGATCAAGAACACGGGAGAGAGAGAGATCAATCACATAGCTACTGGTACATGCCCTCATCCCCGAGGGTGAACTACTCCCTCCTCGTCATGGTGGCTGCGTGGATGATGAAGATGGCCTCTGGTGATGATTTTCCCCTCCGGCAGGGTCCAAGAGAAGGCCTCCATATGAGATCGCTTCAGTACAGAGGCTTGCGGCGGCGGAGCAGAAGTCCTAGGTTTCTTTTCAGGGTTTCCTCAATATATAGGAATATTTGTTGTTGGAATCACGTCAGGGGGGTGCCTGAGGGTCCCACAAGCTCGGGGGCGCATCCTAGGGGGTGGGGTGCCCCCCAGGCTTGTGGCTCCCTCGACCACTCCCTGGTCCATCTCTGGTGCTCCGTGGGTCTCTTTTGGTCCATAAAAAATCACCGTAATTTTTCAGCCCAATCCGAGAACTTTTATTTCTGCACAAAAAACAACACCACAATAGTTCTGCTGAAAACAGTATCACTCCGGGTTAGTTCCATTCAAATCATACCAAAACCATATAAAATTGCTGTAAACATGGCATGAATACTTCATAAATTATATAGATATGTTGGATAGGTATCAACATCCCCAAGCTTAATTCCTGCTTGTCCTCGAGTAGGTAAATGATAAAAGAAATAATTTATGAAGTTTCAATGCTACCATAGCGCATAGGTTCGATCAAGGATAATTTCAACCACTTTTTCTACCATCATTATATATCATAAATAGTAGCTCATCTCATAAAACTTCTCATGATCAAGTAGCAAGATATTCACATGTTGAAGTATGGACCATAAACTTTTTTGAAAACTAACAAACTATGTTTTCAGTCATCAAACAATTACAATTCATCTTATTTTTAGGAAGGGTCTATGTAAGAGCTTTGTTTTAGCAAATTCCACATACTCAACTATCATTTAGTCTTCTATGATTGCTGACACTCACATCATATTTATAGAGCAAAAGTTTTAGTCAAACACATAGGAAGATGGGGATTTATAATTTTCACCACCCAACTTATTTATCTCGAGGATAATGTCAACAATAATAACTCATGTTCACCTACATCCAACTGGATATATATATGCCTGGATCTTTCCCCACCACATGATGCTTGCCAACTAGAGAATAAATATAGCAGAATAGGGATGAACATTATTGACTCTTGCATAAAAGTAAATACATAGAAGTAAAAGATAAGCCCTTCACAGAGGGAAGCAGAGGTTGTCATGCGCTTTTATTTTTGGATGTGCAAGCTCTTAATGGAAAGGAACGTCAATTATATTGCCCCTTGTGATAGCGACCTTTATTATGCGACCTTCCAATAAAATACCATCCATATTTAGGAGTAGCTTTTATTGCTCTATGCACCGATGACAACTTACTTGAAGGATCTTATTCAATCAATAGGTAGATATGGTGGACACTTATGACAAGAGACTGGGTTTAAGGATTTTGAATGCACAAGTAGTATCTCCACTTAGTGCGAATTCTGGCTAGCAAAAGATCCTAAGCAAGCACCACATGTTAGAGGAGCCATGACAATATAACTTCTATGTAAATATAAGAAAACATAACTCATTATGTTGTCTTGCTTGTCCAACATCAACTGTTTGATATAGAATAATTAATGGGGGCTCACAATCATAAAAGATGTCCAAGATAGTATATTTGTATGTGAAATCTCTCTTCCATCAATATTCTTTCATGAATTGTTCAAGTGACCAATGTTGTGTTTGCTAACTTTCAATAAATTTTACCATTTATACTCATTATATGTGAAGTCATTACTCCCCATGGGATAAGCATATGAAACATATATAATTTCAACTCTATGATATTCAATTCATTCAACAATTTACTAGTAAATGACAAATTACTCCAAAAGATATAAGTGAAGATCAATGAGTAGTCAAACAATTAAGTAGCTATGTGAGGACTCTCTCTCTCATCTAAAACTTTCAGATCTAAGTATTTTATTCAAATGGCAAGAATAGCACATATCATGTGAAAAAACAAAAACTTAGGCTCAACCAAAACTAACCGATAGTTGTTGATGAAGAAAGGTGGGATGCCTACCGGGGCATCCCCAAGCTTACATACTTGAGACTTCTTGAAATATTAATTTGGTATGCCTTGGGCATCCCCAAGCTTGAATTCTTGTGTCTTCTTAATTCCTCTCATATCACGGCTTCTCCTAAATCTTAAAAACATCATCCACACAAAACTCAACAAGAACTGTGAGATAAGATAGTATAAATCAATGCAAAACCTTATCATTATCTACTATAAAAAATTACTAAAATTACAATTTAACATTGCATACTAAATGCCTCTGCATATTTAATATTCGTATCCTCAAATAGAATCATCAAACAATTAACATATGCAAACAATGCAATCATAACAGCAATCTGTCTAAACAGAATAGTCTATAAAGGATGAAGAAAGATTCATACTTCTTTAACTGCAAAAATTCTGAAAAATTACCACACTCTAGAAATTTTATCATATCTCATCGTGTAAAAATTTCAAGATTTTATCATGTTCTAACTTTCCCGAAGAATTCAGACAATAATAGAAAACTTTTTGTTCTGAAATAGCACTCATGAACATGCAAACTAAGAATGGTAAAGTCTATAATTGACACTTTTATTAAAATAAAGGATAAAAAACATTATTCTAAATAACGGCAAGCAAATTCAGCTAAAAGAAAATGATGCTCCCACCAAAACACATATGATGTGACGAATAAAAATATAGCTCCGAGTGAGGTTACCGATAATGTTGAAGACGAAATAGGGGATGCCTTCGGGGCATCCCCAAGCTTAGACACTTGAGTATTCTTTGAATATTACCTTGGGGTGCCTTGGGAATCCCTAATATTAGGGTCTTGCCACTCCTTATTCTCCTCATATCGATATCTCACCCAAAACTTGAAAACTTTAATCACACAAAACTTAACAAAATTTGTGAGATAGGTTAGTATGATCAAGAGCAAATCATTCACTTTGGTACTGTCAACACAAGATTCATAAATTTTCTTAAATAATTCTTAATGTACCCTATCATTTCTAGAATTTATATTGACCAATATAAGCCATAGAAACTATAAAACAAGCAAACTATGCATTGAAAACAGAATCTGTCAAAAACAGAACAATCTTTAATAATATGAACAAACACCATACTTCTATAACTCAAAAACTTCTGAAAACTTAGGACAACATAGGAAATTTGTAAATCAATCATGTGTAAAAATTTCAGAATTTTATCACATCCCAGTGAATTTTATTAATTCCAGCATTGGGTGCAAAAGTTTCTGTTTTTGCACAGAATCGAGTCAACTATCATCCACACTATCCCAAAGGCTTTACTTGGCACTTTATTCAAACAAAAGCTATGAAACATGATTACTACAGTAGCTTAATCATTTGAACACACAAAAATAGTTGGTATAAGCATTTGGTTGTCTCCCAACAAGCGTTTTTCTTTATAGCCTTTTAGCTAGGCATGATGATTTTAATGATGCTCACATAAGAATAGGAATTGAAACATATAAGAGAGCATCATGAATCACATGACAAGCACATTTAAGCATAACCAACTTCCTATGCATAGGGATTTTGTGAGAAAACAATTTATGGGAGTAAGAATCAACTAGCATAGGAAGGTAAAACAAGCAATACTTCAAAACTTTGAACACATAGAGAGGAAACTTGATATTAGTGACATATGTTCCTCTCTCATTATAATTTTCAACAGCATCATGAATAAATTCAACAAAATAACTATCACAAAAAGCATTTTTTTCATGATACATCAGAATAGAAACTTTATTACTCTCAACATAAGAAAATTTCTTCTCATTAATAAGAGTGGGAGTATCATATGAAACTCGAATACTATAAATTGTTTCCATATTAAAAGAGTAATGTTAAATAAAAGGATATTCATAATTATGACAATGATTATCACTACTTCTTATAATATAAGTATCATCACAATAATCATCATAAGTAGCAACTTTGTTCTCATCATAATCAATTGAAACATCTTCCAAAATAGCGGAATCATTACTACCTACAGTTGACACTCTCCCAAACCCACTTTCATCATTGTAATCGTCATAAATAGGAGGCATGCTATCATCATAATAAATTTTCTCATCAAAACTTGGGGGACTAAAAATATCATCTTCATCAAATATAGCATCCCCAAGCTTATGGCTTTGCATATCATTAGAGCATCTCCAATAGAAGATGTAGATGCAAAAATAACTAACTTTTACATCTCCGAGGCCCAAAAACACATCTCCAACATATGGTGTAGATGAAAAAAATACGTCTCCACCTCCCGGAGATGTAAACTATAACATCTCGCGGTGCAAATTTGCATCTCCACCTATAGGAGATGTAAAAACGCTAGTCGTGCGCCAACCGCCAACCGCCTTTCACTTCACTTATGCGCCACCGCCCGCCGCCCGCCCAACTTCGCCGTCGGCCGAATTCACCCAAATTCACTATCGCCGCCGCCTGCCCGACCCCTCCGGTACCCCGCCGCCGATTTCGACCGCCGACCGCCGCCGCATGCCATGAATCGGGTGCTTTCTGCCGCCACTCGATTCAACCGCCGTCAGTCAGTTCCACCACCGGCGCTCAATTCCACCGTCGCTCAATTCCACCGTCGCCCCCATATGCATCACCACACGCGTCCCTGCACCGCCGCCGCCCCACCCGCATCATCGGCCGCATCCCTGCATCGCCGCCGCCCCGCCGCATCACCGGCCACATCCCTACCCCACCGCCCCGCCCGCATCACCAGCCGCATCCCCGCATCACCGCCGCTTGATTCCACCATCGCCGCCGCCCCGCGGCCCCACACTCCCGTCGCCGCTCAATCCGGACGCAACCCCACACCGCCGCCGCTAGATTCCACCACCGCCTCCGCCCCATGGTCCCGCACTCCCGTCGCCACTCAATCCGGATGCAGCCCCATACCACCGCCCGCCGCCCCTCCCGTAGCCCCGCACCATCGCCTAGAGCCCCGCCACCCCACCCGTATCCCCCGCACCATCGTCCGCAGCCCCACTCGTCACACCGCACCGCCGTGATGATGTCGCTTGAAACTGCGTTGGTATTTCCCTCAGTTGTGAAACCAAGGTATCAATCCAGTAGGAGAACCAAGCAACACTATGTAAACGGTACCTGCACACAAAGAACAAATACTTGCAACCCGACGCGTAAGAGGGGTTGAAATTCCCTCCACGGTAAAAAGATAGATAAATTTGTGGTAGATTGGATAAATTGCTCTCGATAAAATGTGAAATAAAATAAGTAATAAAAAAGTGCAACAAGGTATTTTTGGGTTTTTGGAATAATAGATCTAAATATAAAAGCGAATAAAAATAGATCTCAAAGCAAGTATGATAAAGAATAGACCTGGGGGCCATAGATTTCACTAGTGGCTTCTCTCGAAAAATAGCACACGGTGGGTAAACAAATTACTGTTGGGCAATTGATAGAAGATCGAATAATTATGATGATATCCAAGGCAATGATCAATATATAGGCATCATGTCCAAGATTAGTAGACCGACTCCTGCCTGCATCTACTACTATTACTCCACACATCGACCGCTATCCATCATGCATCTAGTGTATTAAGTTCATGGAGAAACGGAGTAATGCAATAAGAACAATGACATGATGTAGACGAGATCTATTCATGTAGAAATAGCCCCCATCTTGTTATCCTTAATAGCAACGATACATGCGTGTCTGACTGCCCCTTCTGTCACTGGGAAAGAACACCGCAAGATCGAACCCATCACAAAGCACCTCTTCCCATGGCAAGAAAAATCGATCTTGTTGGCCTAACTAAACCAAAGATTCGAAGAAGAAATATAAGGCTATAAATAATCATACATATAAGAGATCAAAGAAAACTCAAATAATATTCATGGATATAGATCTGATCATAAACTCAAAGTTCATCGGATCCCAATAAACACACCGTAAAAAAGAGTTACATCAAATAGATCTCCAAGAGACCATTGTATTGAGAATCAAAAGAGAGAGAGGAAGCCATCTAGCTATTGCCTACGGACCCTTAGGTCTATGGTGGACTACTCCCGCATCATCGGAGAGGCACCACTGAGGATGATGAACCCCTCCATCTTGGTGTCTAGATTGCATCTCGTGGTTCTGGAACTTGCGGTGGCTGGAATTGTGTTTCGTTGACTCCTTTAGGGTTTCTGGAATATTTGGGAATTTATAGGGTAAAGAGGCGGTGCAGGTGGTCTCTGTGGGGGGCACAACCCCCCTGGGCGCGCCCTGGTAGGTTGTGCTCCCCACGGGCCTCCCCTCTGGCGCATTCTTAGCCCACTGGGTGTCTTCTAGTCCAGAAAAAATCTCCACAAAGTTTCACTGTGTTTGGACTCCGTTTGGTATTGATATTCTGTGAAGTAAAAAACAAGCAAAAAACAGCAACTGGCACTGGTAACTATGTCAATAGGTTAGTCCCAAAAAATGATATAAAGTTGCTATAAAATGATTATAAAACATCCAAGAATGATAATATAACATCATGGAACAAGCAAAAATTATAGAAACGTCGGAGACGTATGAGCATCCCCAAGCTTAATTCCTACTCGTCCTCGAGATGGTAAATGATAAAAACAGAATTTTTGATGTGGAATGCTGCCTAACATGTTCATCACATATTCTTTTCTTTTGTAGCATGGAAATTTGGACTTTTATATGGTTCAAAGCAATAATCTTAGTTTTGACATGAAGATTTCAATACTCAAGCATATCAACAAGAAACCATGTCTTTCAAAATATCAACACTAAAGAAAGTTATCCCTAGCCCATCATGCTCAATCATTGATCCATTCATGAAACACACTCGCATATTAGCTACATCCAATGCTCAAGTATGATCATAGTGCTCCCTAGTTGGTGCTTTATAAGAGAAGATGGAGACTCAAATAAAAATAAAAATTACACAAAGTAAATAGATAGGCCCTTCGCAGAGGGAAGTAGGGATTTGTAGAGGTGCCAGAGCTCAAAGCTTAAATTCAGAGATAAATTTTTTTGAGAGGCATACTTTTCCCGTCAACGAAAACGACCGAGTAATTCCCAACACTTTCCATGCTAGATATCATAGGTGGTTCCCAAACATAAAATAAAGTTTATTCCCTTTTCCACCATTCTTTCACAATCCATGGCTAGCCGTATCCACGGGTGCCTTCCATACCAACACTTTCCAAGGAATTTATTATTTGGCAACATAAACTAAATTTGTTTTCATTTCGGGACTGGGCATCCCTGTTACCGTTGTACTCTCATGCAATGACAAGTGAATAAACACTCATCTTGAGAATAACACATCTAGCATGGAAAATATTGGCCACTTCCTACCGCTTCGTGAGTGGTATGAGCACACAAAAAGGAAATTCATTTTTAAAATTAGAGATGGCACATAGAAATTTGCTTAGAACGGCATGGAAATACCGCATATAGGTAGGTATGGTGGACTCATATTGCAAAACTGGGTTTAAAGATTTTGGATGCACAAGTAGTATTTCTACTTAGTACAATTGGAGGCTAGCAAAAAGATTGAGAAGCAACCAACCAAGAAATGAAAATGCACATAAGCGAGCATTAAGCATAACTAACTCTAAATAATGCACAATAAGTAGGATGTAATTTCATTGCATAACTATTGACTTTCGTGCTTGCATAGGGAATCACAAACCATAACACCAATATTCTTACTAAAGCATAATTACTCACCAACATGACTCACATATCACTATCATCATATCTCAAAACTATTACAAAGAATCAAGTTTATTTTGTCCAATGATCTTCATCAAAGTTTTTATTATATCCCTCTTGAATATCTATCACTTTGGGACTAGTTTCATATATTGCAATTGCTTTTAAATAGCTCGATCAAATTTAAGTGAAGAACATGAGCATAAAATTTTTCGTCTCTCAAAATAATATAAGTGAAGCATGAGAGAATTTCTTCAAAAATTTACGAACTCTCAAATAAATGTAAGTGAAGCATGAGAGCATTTATTCAAAAATATTAAAGCAGACCGTGCTAAAAAATATATAAGTGAAGCACTAGAGCAATTCCATAGCTCAAATTTTTTTAAGTGAAGCATAAAGAGCAATTCTAACAAATCATAGCATAATTTTGGCTCTATCAAATAGGTGTGTCCAGCAAAGATACTAGTGAAAAACCAAAAAGCAAAACAAGCAAAGACTCTTATAATACAAGACACTCCAAGCAAAACTCATGATATGTGACGAATAAAAATATAGCTCCAAGTAAAATACCAATGGTCGTTAGAAGAAAGAGGGGATGCCTTCCGGGGCATACCCAAGCTTAGTTGCTTGGTTCTCCTTGAATATTAACTTGGGGTGCCATGGGGAATCCCCAAGCTTAGGCTCTTTTCACTCCTTATTCCTTCATCCATCGCGGTCTCACCCAAAACTTGAAAACTTCAATCACACAAAACTTAATAAAACCTTCGTGAGATCCGTTTGTATAAGAAAACCAATCTTTACTTTAAGTACCGTTGCAAACCCATTCAAATTTTGTTATTGCATTATATCTACTGTATTCTAACTTTGACATGGCTTATAACCCCCATACAATCCATAGATTCATCAAAATAAGCACACAATGCAAAGAAAACAGAATCTTTCAAAATAAGAACAGTCTGTAAAGATGCGAATTGTTCTCATACTTCTGTAACTCCAAAAATTCTGAAAAATTAGGACAACAGAGGAAATTTGTATATCAATCTTGTGTAAATTCAGATTTTTTTGTCACTTCTGTAAATTTTAACAATTCTGTTACTGTACGCAAAAGTTTCTATTTTCAACAGGATCAAATCAACTTTCACCAAAGCTATCCCAAAGGCTTTACTTGGCACAAATACTAATTAAAACATAAAAAACACAATCATAACAGAGGCATAATTGTGTAAACACTCAAGAACAGAAAGAAAAAGGGATAAATAAATTTTATTCATTGGGTTGCCTCCCAACAAGCGCTATTGTTTTATGCCTCTAGCTAGGCATAATTCATAGATTCAAGTATTATCATCTTTAGTTTTTGATCTATAGGATGCCCTCATGATTGATTCATATGGTGGCTTAATTCTTGTTCTAGGGAAGTGTTCCATACCCTTTCTTAGTGGAAATTGAAATTTAATATTGCCTTCTTTCATATCAATCACGACACCAATAGTACGTAAAAACGGTCTACCAAGTATAATTGGACAAGACGGATTGCAATCAATATCAAGAACAATAAAATCTGTGGGCACATAGTTCCTATTTGCAAGAATAAGAACATCATTAATTCTTCCCAAAGGCTTTTTAATAGTAGAATCCGCCAAGTGCAAATTAAGAGAACATTCTTCAATATCGGTAAGACCAAGCACATCACATAAATATTTTGGAATTGTGGAAACACTAGCACCCAAATCACATAAAGCAAAACACTCATAATTTTTAATCTTGACTTTAATAGTAGGTTCCCATTCATCATGTAATTTTCTAGGAATTGAAATCTCTAATTCCAATTTTTCTTCTAAAGCTTTCATCATGGCATATACGATATGTTTAGTAAAAGCTTTATTTTGTTCATAAGCATGAGGTGAGTCTATCATGGATTGCAACAAAGGAAAACATTCAATCAAAGAGCAATTATCATAATTAAAGTCTTTGTAATCCAAAAGAGTGGGTACATCACTAGTTAAAGTTTTAACCTCTCCAAACCCACTTTTATCAATTTTTTCATCAAGATTTTCACCCTCCAAATTATCGGGACGCCCTCTAGCTAAAGTTGACTCTTCTTCAGTCCCTTTATAATAAATTTTAATTTTACTAAACAAGGAATCAATAGAAGAAACACCAATCACTGTAAGATCTTCATCATTTTTATGAAAGCAATCACTAGAAAACGCTCGTTAAAAAAATTTCTCTTTTAGCTCTAAGCATAGCGGTTCTTTTCTTAATTTCATCCATAGAAACATATAAAGCTTTAATTGACTCATTAATATCAACATTGGGTGGAAAAAAATTAATCTTGAGATTTTCTACATCATGGGAAATTATATCAATGCTTCTAGACATATCATCAATCTTATTCAACTTTTCTTCTATCGTAGTATTGAAAACTTTTTGAGCATTGATAAATTCTTTAATATTATTCTCAAGATCAGAGGGGTTTCTATTATTATTGTAAGAAGAATTACCATAGGAATTACCATAATTATTAGAGGAATTTCCAGGAAAAGGCATAGGATTAAAATTACCTCTATAAGCATTGTTATTAAAATTGTTTCGCGAGACAAAATTCACATCTATGGGATCACTATTTTGCTCAATCAAAGTAGAAAATGGCACATCATTAAGATCAATAGGAGCACATTTATTAGCAACCAATTTCATAAGAGCATCGAATTTTTCACTCAACGTACTAATTTCTTCAACCGAATAAACTTTTTTACTAGTAGGTGCTTTTTCAGTATGCCATTGTGAATAATTTGCCATAATATTATCAAGCAATTTAGTAGCTTCACCCAAAGTAATTTCCATAGAAGTACCACCCGCAGCGGAATCTAAAAGATTTGTAGAAACAAAGTTCAATCCCGCATAAATTTTTTGTATGATCATCCAAAGATTTAAACCATGAGTAGGACAATCTCTTAGCATCAACTTCATTCTTTCCCAAGATTGTGCAACATGTTCATGCTCAAGTTGCTTAAAATTCATGATTTGATTTCTAAGGGAAATAATTTTTGCTGGTGGAAAATACTTAGTAATAAAAGCATCTTTGCACTTATCCCAAGAATCGATACTATTGCGAGGCAAAGAAGAAAACCAAATTTTTGCACGATCCCTCAAAGAGAAAGGAAATAATTTCAACTTCACAATATCATTGTCCACATATTTTTTCTTTTGCATATCACACAGTTCTACGAATGTGTTTAGATGGGATGCGACATCCTCATTAGGAGTACCGGAAAATTGATCTATCATAACAAGATCCAACAAAGCGGCATTAATATCACAAGATTCCGCACTAGTGGCGGGAGGAGCAATCAGAGTACTAATAAAATCATTATTATCTGTATTGGAAAAATCATACAACTTGGTGTTTTCTTGAGACTTCATGACTACGCAAAGAAGATTGCAAACAAAAAGATAGATCTGACGAGAAAACGGCGAACGAAAAAGAGGGCGAATAAAATGGCAAATTTTTGTGAAGTGGGGGAGATGAAAATGAGAGGCAAATGGCAAATAATGTAAATTGCAAGGAGATGAGATTTGTGATTAGGAACCTGATAGATTATGATGATGTCTCCCCGGCAATGGCGCCAGAAATTGGCAAGTTGACAGGAGACTATCTTGACTTGATCCTCCCCAGCAACGGTGCCAGAAATTCCTTTTGATGTCGCTTGAAACTACGTCGGTATTTCCCCAAAGAGGAAGGGATGATGCAGTACAACTATTGTAGGTATTTCCCTCAGTTGTGAAACCAAGGTATCAATCCAGTAGGAGAACCAAGAAACACTATGTAAACGGTACCTGCACACAAAGAACAAATGCTTGCAACCCGACGCGTAAGAGGGGTTGTCAATCCCTCCACAGTAAAAAAGATAGATACATTTGTGGTAGATTGGATAAATAGCTCTCGATAAAACGCGAAATAAAATAAGTAATAAAAAAGTGCAGGAAGGTATTTTTGGGTTTTTGGAACAATAGATCTGAAAATAGAAGCGAATAAAAATAGATCTCAAAGCAAATATGATAAAGGATAGACCCGGGGGCCGTAGATTTCACTAGTGGCTTCTCTCGGAAAATAGCACATGGTGGGTAAACAAATTACTGTTGGGCAATTGATAGAAGATCGAATAATTATGACGATATCCAAGGCAATGATCAATATATAGGCATCACGTCCAAGATTAGAAGACCGACTCCTGCCTGCATCTACTACTATTACTCCACACATCGGCCACTATCCAGCATGCATCTAGTGTATTATGTTCATGGAGAAACGATGTAATGCAATAAGAACAATGACACGATGTAGACGAGATCTATTCATGTAGGAATAACCCCCATCTTGTTATCCTTAATAGCAATGATACATGCGTGTCTTGCTGCCCCTTCTGTCACTAGGAAAGAACACCGCAAGATCAAACCCATCACAAAGCACCTCTTCCCATGGCAAGAAAAATCGATCTAGTTAGCCTAACTAAACCAAAGATTCGAAGAAGAAATACGAGGCTATAAATAATCATGCATATAAGAGATCAAACAAAACTCAAATCATATTCATGGATATAGATCTGATCATAAATTCAAAGTTCATCGAATCCCAACAAACACACCGCGAAAAAGAGTTACATCAAATAGATCTCCAAGAGACAATTGTATTAAGAATCAAAAGAGAGAGAGGAAGCCATCTAGCTACTTCCTATGGACCCTTAGGTCTATGGTGGACTACTCACGCATCATCGGAGAGGCACCAACGAGGATGATGAACCCGTTCGTGATGGTGTCTAGATTGGATCTCGTGGTTCTGGAATTTGCGGCGGCTGGAATTGTGTTTTGTTGACTCGTTTTGGGTTTCTGGAATATTTGGGAATTTATAGGGCGAAGAGGCGGTGCAGGAGGTCTTCGTGGGGGGCATAACCCCCCTGGGCGCGCCCTGGTGGGTTGTGCTCCCCACGGGCCTCCCCTCTGGTGCATTCTTGACCCACTTGGTGTCTTCTGGTCCAGAAAAAATCTCCAAAAAGTTTCGCTGCATTTGGACTCCGTTTGGTACTGATATTCTGCGAAGTAAAGAACAAGCAAAAAATCGCAACTGGCACTGGGCACTATGTCAATAGGTTAGTCCCAAAAAATGATATAAAGTTGCTATAAAATGATTATAAAACATCCAAGAATGATAATATAACAGCATGGAACAAGCAAAAATTATAGATACATTGGAGACGTATCACGCGACCCCGCCGCCATGAGTACTAGTTGAAGTAGAGTTTTACATCTCCTTTTGCATCATCTGTTGGAGTTGCTCTTTTACATCTCTGTTTTGCATCATCTATTGGAGTTGGCACTTTTTTGGAGATGCAAAAAGCACTTTTTGGAGACGTAAAATTTTACATCTCCAAATTTGCATCTTCAATTGGAGATGCTCTTAGCATAATGGATATTCATAGAAAGCGTACTAACAAGATTTCAATCATGCTTATCGTTCAAAGATTTTATGCCAAACATTTTATGGAATTCTTCCTTCAACACTTTGGAACAATTTTCTGATCTATCATTTTCAAGAAACACATCATAAAGATAAAGAACTTGATGCAACTTCAATTCCATTTTTTTGTAGTTTTGTTTTATAAAACCAAACTAGTGAAAAGAAAGAAACTAAAAGATTCAATTGCAAGATCTAAATATATACCTTCAAGCACTCACCTCCCCGACAACGGCGCCAGAAAAGAGCTTGATGTCTACTACGCAACTTTTATTTCTTGTAGACGTTGTTGGGCCTCCAAGTGCAGAGTTTTGAAGGACAACAACAAATTTCCCTCTAGTGGATGACCTAAGGTTTGTCAATCCGTGGGAGGCGTAGGATGAAGATGGTCGCTCTCAAACAACCCTGCAATCAAATAGAAGAATTCTCTTATGTCCCCAACACACCGAATACAATGGTAAATTGTATAGGTCCATGTAGCGACCTGACCCAATACGGTCAAGTCTCTGTGCTTTCTGTGCCGTCCCTGGATCAGTATCTGGCATGCACATTACTTCGATTAAATACCATAACATCACATGTAAAATAAATACAGTAGATCCAGAGTGTACCTTATTTATCACAGCAAAAACAAATCAATAAGGGTTTGGAGTCCCATCAATGCCAACGGCAGGTTGAGTGTAGATCGTAAACCTATAAAGTAATCTCTTGCCCGTCGGTAGAAATATCTGCAACATGATAAGTTGCAGCCATGTAGGTCAGTACATTGAATGTATCGGCAAGATCACAATAGAAAACATATGAAAGGACTATGCTATATGCAATATGGCTTTGTGGTTCTATGTCTGAGTTTTTGCAGAAAAATGGGTTTTCATTTTTCCCTGCAACAAAAAATATCAAGAGTCTTCATTACACATTCATCTAATATGACATGGTTTCGCCAACCGATGTCTCATAGCCCAAATAATCATGAGTTGCCCATAATTAATTATCAGTCTGGTATTTAGAGTTCTGAGATAGATCCAAGTCCAGAGGCTCAAATTGTCCGTAACCGGGGACACGACTAATCGATTAGGTTTTAACTCTGCAGAGTCTTCTGCACTTTACTCATAAGAATCATTCCCTTCTTTTATGTCCTCGCACTGCCGGTTGTTTGTGAACAGAATGAATGAAACATGGTCTTTCACAAAGTTTCCCTGGCCACTGACAGTGCCCATCCAACCCTACCGTTCATCTACATCTGCTAGCACTGTCTAGCCAGAGTCACAACTAAGATCAACCAAGCCAGAGCCCATATTGACATGTTGCTGCACAAGTAAGCTTCTGTGCATGAAGTATTCATCCATCTCTTTGAGTCTTGGTGAAAATTTCCGCATGAGTACTGGTCTACTCCAGCTCACATTGGGCAATTCTCCTGGTTACTCCAGGTACCTCCGACCATTCCATCCAGTAGTGTGTATTGAAATCTTGTCTCGAGTCACAAAGTCTTGAGGTCTTGCAGGTCTTGAAGTTGCCATTGTGAAGTTGTCATCATTGTCGTAGAGTTCTCCTTCTCACATCACTCCCTAACACTCATACCAAACCCCGTCTATGATATCATAGCATTAAAATAAGTAACGTTCCCAGGGCTTGACAACAGGGATGTGGGTTCCTACCACATGCTTCTACTCAACTACAAGATTCAACATAACTACCGGAGGAATTGTTGAAAAGGTGACACTAAATGCAATAAAAACATAGTAATGTACATATGGTTAATGTGAACTTGCCTCATAAAGTTGATGAAGATTATATCGCTCTCAGAAATATCTTGATAGAACTATTCATCACTCTCCGATGAAAATCTATTTAGTCAAACATGGCATTCATATAAGCAAAATTCTAGCAAGCATTGTAGCACACAAAATAAAATCAATAATTAAAAGCAACAATTAAATGAATAAGAAAAAGCAAATAAAATTTCAAAGAAACCTTCAAAAGAAAACTATAAAGAAAACTGCTAAAGAAAAACTCTATGACTTAACTACACAACACAAAATAGTTTTTGTCCTAATTAAAATTAATAGCAAATAAAACACTAAACAAAAAAATAACAGAAAATAAAAATATTAAACAACAAAGCTAAAAGAAAGAATTTAACTAAAGTTTTTTACTAGCAAAAAGAAACACTTAAAAAGCTATTATAAAGCCTAATTATTTATTAAACAAGTTTTATCTAAGAATTTAACTAAAAAACTTTTAATTACTTAGAAATATTATTTTTTGCAACTTAACAGAAATTTTTATATCAATAAACCTAGTGGCAAAAAGATCTATTTTAAAATAAAAGAAAACAATTTTTCTATCACTACAAAGAAGCAAAAAGGGTACTGTTTTGTAAACCTAATTTGAACAGATCAAAATTACCCTAAAAATTATTTTTACTAGTTAACTAGTTAAATAAAACCACTAGAAAATAGGGGAAAAATAATTAATTTAGAACCTATTTTTAAATAAAAGATATAAGCAAAATAGTCATTTGAACAAATTCATCAAATTCAAATTTTAACTTTTCAAACATGACCAAACTTTGCATCTACAGAAAGTTTATAAAATTATTGATCTAATGCAAAAAGTATCACTAAAAAATTAAAAACATAAAAGATATTTAGTTTCTAAAACAGAAACTATTTCAGAAATAGAAAACAAAAACAAAAAAAGAAAATAACTACGAGTCGGCTGACTACCACGTGGCACGATCCTATTTGCTACGTTTGTGTGCGCGTTTGAGTTGCGGGTGGTCGATCAAGTCTTAATAGAAAACGATTCATGGCAAAATTAAATAAACTCTATCAAATCTAGCGTGTCGGATCTGGATCGAACGGAGGGTGTTGATCTGGGGCTCACGATGGGAAGGGGAGGTGAACTCCGGCGATGTCCGATGCGGCGGCGGCTCGGGCTCGACGCAGGCGAGGCCTCCAGTGGTCTTGAAGCTCGGGGAAGACGCACTGATGATGAAGACGAGGACAGCGAGCTCGTAGGTGGTGTTGGCGGTGACTAGGGAGGTCAGGAGCAACGGCAGTGAGCAAGGGTGTGCGTTGGCAGTGGCTTGCGACGGCGAGGGATTCTGGTGAGAGGAGGAGGGTCGGGCGAGGGGGTTCAAGGGGAAATCAAATGAGGGCTGAGGGATTTATATAGGGGTGGGTGCACTGGAATGGCAGGGGAGCACGACAGGCTTCCGCTCCGGCAAGGTAAGGCAGGGGATCTGGAGGAGGAAGAAAGCGAGCGCGCGATAGGGGGAGCGGTCGGCGGGTCCCACATGGCAGAGAGAGAGAGGGGGGAGGAATCATATCGGGTGACCAATCTGATTGGATTCAGTGTGCGCTCGCAGGCTGGGCTGTGGTTGATTGGGCCAGGGGAGAGAGAGAGAGAGGTGGACCTCGACATTTAGTGGGCTTCGGCCAAACAGTGGCTTGTTTCCTTAAAAAAACACAGAAAGAAAACTTAAATAGAGGAAAATAAATAAAAATTTACTATAAACATATTATATATCAAAATTTTCAGAAAAAGATTTCCTAAAACATGAAATATTTTTCAAAGTCTAATAATGTCCGCAAAAAATTCATATAATGCAACCAGTGCTACTGTTGCATTTAAAAACCAATAAAAATCATTTTTAAAATACCAAAACGATTTCAAATTTATTTTCTCCTAATTTTCATTGAAGGGAATCATGTAACCCTAATTTCCATATATATTTGTTTTTAGGAGAAAAATAATTTGAATAGAAACCAAATAGCTCATAATTGGGTTTAAAGTTGAATTTCAAACCATTTCCAAATCTTTTCTGTTTTTCTTTGACCAAATATATTTCAAATTACCTCTGAATTTTGAAGTTTCATATTCCTTCTCTCATTTTGGATATTTCCAAAAAAATTGAAATTTGGTAATGCAAATAACTTCAAATTGAAAGTGGGTTTCAGGAAGTTTCAAAGTGACTTTGAAAATGATTTCTTTTAAACTTCCAACTATCTTTCTTATAATTTAAAGAAGTCATTTTATATTCTGTCATGAAAATCATTGAGCTGCATAAAGTTTCTGAATTGCTTTTCAATTAAAATTTAAAATCATTTCAAATAGCAATAATTTTGGGAAAGTCCTTTTATTCCATCTCTCTCAACTTTAAAAAAGTTTCAAATTTCCACTCAATTTCACTCAATCAATCACACAACAATAAAACAAACAATCATAATTATTTATTCAATATAACATTCCAAAATTTAGAATTTTGGGATGTTACAAACTACCACCCTTAAAATGAATCTCGTCCTCAAGATTCAGAGAGGCTAGAAAGAAGGTTAGGTTTTGGAGGGTCTTCTTGAAAATTCCATTGATCGTCACAAAGGTCCGGTGTGATACCACCCTTAGAAGCATGGTTACGGTTCCATCAGAACTCAGGTACTCTCTCTTTTCGACTGGCAATGTCGGTCTTCTCACAACTTTGTGACAACTTCTACACTAAGGCTCTTCTGGTAGGGGCGTAACATTTTCCTCAAAATCTTGTGTCCTTTTCATCATAATAGGGTTCTTCTGAGACTGGGTCTTATTAGCTGACCGGTCTGTCGTCAATACTAAACAACTATAAAAAATCTCATGGTGGTTGATGATTACTGGTTCCTGCAGGAAATGGGCCAGGGCTAAATCTCACCGTATAATCTACATTGGCAACGGTTGTCTATACGGGGTTCCACCGTCCTACCATTCTAAGGTTTTGGCTTATCGTGTTGACACTCTTCTAGGGGTTTAAGTCTTGCTGATTTTCCATCAACATATGATAGTTCATGACAGAAGTCTCCGGTATGGGGGCCAATCCTTACGACCAAAAACTTGAGTCTTGACTCCCCATGATCCAGACTTCCTTTTAGACACCTTGATCTTAGGTATCGGTAGCTTCAACAGCCTGACTAGTTCCACCATGAATGGGTGATGTCAGGGTACACAAACATGGGTGCATGTTTTCCCCTGACTTGTGCATGGACAGTGAGCCACGAACCCGGCAAGATTGCAACATCCAAGACAAGGCCAAGATGAAGACATAGGCTCTTTTGAAGAATCAAAGGGCAGGTTGAGAAGACCAAGTCAAGCCAAGAAGCAAGACACCGCTAAGGGAAAACCTCCCTTGCCGAGTAGGAGAGCCTGGTGAGGTCAAGGATGCCGCGGAAGCAAGCCTCAAGACCGCCCCGGCAGGCCTGCCAAGGCATACGAAGGCTGTCGGATTTCGGGTTCCGCAAACCCTTGAGAGGTTCGAACTCTGGGGTGCGTGCGAAGAACTCGTCCTCCCCAGTCTGCCTACTCGCTAATCTCACAGCCTAGCTCGACGAACTATAATAAAAAGGGACACAACAGTTTACCCAGGTTCGGGCCACCTTGCGGTGTAAAACCCTACTCCTGCTTTGTGGTGGATTGGCCTCGAGGGGCTGAGGATGAACTAGTACAGTGGTGAACAGCCTCAGGAGGAGAGGTGTTCTTGAGCTTGAGTGAGCTGGTGGAGTGAGGATGATCTAAATGATCCGTCCGAGGGTCCGATCCCTCTCTACAGTGGTGGCTAAGTCCTATTTATAGTGGCCTTAGTCCTCTTCCCAAATGAAAGGCGGGAAGGGATCCCACAATGGCCAAATTCAAAGGGAGACAACTAGTACATGCTATCCTGACAAAAGTAGTCTTCACCTGCAAAAGCCTCTGGTCGTGACGCCATGGTGGGCTCGATGATGACCTCCGTCCTGCCGTCCTGGCGGTCTTGGTCTTGTTGCACGGGAATGGAAACCTTTGGCTGATTCCTCGGGACTCCGCGCCTGCACTTGCCTCTTTAGCACCAAAGAGGAAACTGGTACACTGCGCCCGAAGGCGCCTGCCTGGCCTTGGTCGTCAAGGCTTGTGTCACCCGAACCTCACGAGACGAGGGTTTGCATAGAGATCTCCGCTCCTTAGGAGCCAGCCTGAGGAGGCTGCTCCTCGTGGAGGCCTTGGTGTCGTCCGCCTCGCGAGGCTTGGCCCCTCACGAGGGTCTTGAGTTGTTGTTGCTGAAGCTGGGCCGTACCAGGCCGTCGATGGAGCCACGCCGTGGGCCGCAGGCAGGCAAGTCTGGGTACCCCCATTCCCAGAACGCCGACAGTAGCCCCCGGGCCCAAGGCGCGCTCGGACTTGGCTTCGAGGCGAAGCCAGGGGGCAAGTGCGGAGCGCCGCGGGCCCTAACCGCCTGCGGCCTTGGTCGACGCGTGGCGATCGATGGGACGTGGGCATCTCCGCTTGCCCACGCCGCCTCGGCAACTGTCCCTGGCTAACAAAAAGGCTGGCGCTTGCCGCTGAGCCTTCATTGCCTTTCTTCCATCTTGCTCCAGATCCCCTTCTCCGTCTACTCAGCGCGCCTCCAGATCTGCAGAATCCTTTCCCCGGACTTGCCACCGATGGCCGCCGACAAGGCGAAGTCAACGGCCTCTGCCGCGCGCTCGGCTCCCTGGTTTGAGCCGGCCTTGAGCGCGTCCTCCATCGCCGAGGAGAAGCACCTTGCCGCCGTGCTCCCGCTGATGGCGGGTGGCGACAATGAGGGAGGGGAGACGGCGCTCCGGGTCGGCTCCGCCCAGCCGGAAGCTTGGGGTGACACCTTCTACCCCTTCTTCCTACACAGCGTCTTCGCTGGCTGGTTCCCCCTTTCTCCCGTTTCTTCTACGCCGTCCTCAACCACTATGGTCTCCACGCCCTCCATCTTCATCCCAACTCCATCCTTCTCTTGTCGATCTTTGCCTTCTACTGTGAAGCGTTCGTGGGGGTGACGCCCTCCGTCGCGCTGTTCCACCACTTTTTCTACCTCCGGATAAGCAGCGGCCAGTGCTCTGGGCGCGCCAGCTTCATCGCGGCCAACGGCAGCAACGCGATCTCGCGGGTGGGGAAGAAGGTGGAGGACTTCCGGAACAAGTGGATCTTCATGGACGCCAAGCGCTCCCATGCTCGGATGGAGCTGCCGACCCCGCTGCCGATGCCCCTGGATCGATGGGCTCATGAGAAGCTCACCCACCCCAGGGCGGAGCAGTTGCTGGAGAGGATGACGGCCCAACTGAAGGCGTAGGACCCGAAGGCGGAGAAGCTGAATGGGGCCATGATTGTCAAGGAGTTCCTGACGCAGCGCCTGGCTCCGCTCCAGGCACACTCGCGCCCCCTATGGAGCTTCAAGGGCGCGGAAGACGACCTCCGGTTGCGCCCGGACAACTTGTCTGACGAGGAGCTGAGCAAGGTCGTGCGCACCTTGCTCGGGAAGGACCAGGGTGGCCCCTCGGACACCCATGTCCCGTTGTACCATCGCGCCGACGGGGAGAAGATAGCCACCGCCATGCCTGTCTTCAACAAGCAGGGGTTGGTGCCGCTGGAGCCTTCCCTGCCCGCGGGCTCCCCAGTGCTGGTGTCCTCCGGCGATCCCTCCGGGGAGGAGGGGAATGAGAGCTCGGAGGCGACCCTGGAGGAGGTGGGGGAGACTTCTCCCCCTCGGCGGAGCGAGCTCCTCCACGCCTTCTCTGACGACAACGCAGACGAGCACCCAGTCAGGGAGTCGCCGCGCTCCGCCGGGGTCACCACGAGGTCTAGGGGCACCCCTCCGAAGAAGCTAAAGTAGGGTGTCCCAAAGAAGGGTACAGGTCATCGTTGCTTCCCCGAGGTGGCGCCTCCGCCCCGCCGTCGGCCGCCGCTGCCGCAGATCTGGCCGCCGCGCGCTCATCCGCTCCCGAGAGCGCGTCGGGGCTCTCGCCCATGAAGGCTGTGGGCATCGCGCTCCTGAAGAGGACGAGGGAGTACGTCGCCATGGATCAGTAAGCGCACCATCTTGTCTTTGCTTCCTTCTCTTGACATAGTGCTCTGACATTTTCCTCTCTGCGGCCAGGCCAATGCCGGCAGCGAAAAGGAAGGAGGAGGCGAGGGCTCCTGAGGCCAAGCAGCCCACCTCGGCCCCGGAGGTTCTGGCGCAGACGGACGAGGCTAGCTCGCGTCCTCCTGCCGCAGGGTTGCCCTCGCGAGGCTCAGGGGCCCAGCCTCAGGAGAAGGATGCCCTTGCGGCCGCGCCGGCTTCAGAGACGCTTGCCTTCAGCGCGCGTGGTGACGACCCAAGGGTTCCGGAGCCCCCGGCCATCCTTGCTGCTGCTGCTTCGCTAGTCTTGATGCCGTCGCGGTCTCCTCTTCCAGCCGCCACGCCGGCGGGCCACGGCTCTTCTACCACGCCCGGTGCTCTGGAGCAGGCCTTCTCCGCGTTGGATCAACTCCGGAACGATCTTCGGGGCCCCGACTGGCGCCGGGCATCGGGGCGCCTGGTGCTGGTCTCGAGGTGGCTCCAAGCTAACTCGTCCGTCAGGGCGGCCTGGGACCAGGCCGACGCTGCTTAAGAGGAGGGCCAGAAGGTGGCCGGCGTGGCCGCCGCCGCCCGTGATGTGGCATTGAAGGACGTGAATGAAGCTGAGGAGTGCTGCCGTGCGGCGAAGGATGAGCTGAAAGCCCTCTGCGATGAGCAGGCCACCCGTGCCCACCAGCTCGAGGAGTAGGAGGAAAAGCTGAAGGAGCGGGAGTCTGCGGTCGCTGGTCGTGACGCCGAGCTGGAGCAGGCATCTCAGGAGCAGGCCATGGAGCGCGGCCGCCTAGAGAAGTTGAAGGAGGAGGTGGAGGCGGCCCAGGCGTCCCACGCCCAGCTTGTCTCCGACGAGAAGGCTTGGCTGGAGGCCACGAAGAAACTCCTTGCCAAGACTGAGGAGGCGGCCACCGCGGGGGGTGCCGCCTTCGACTCCCTCGAGCAGAGGTCCCGCAAGGCACTGTAGGATCTCTACGGGAGCGGGTACAAGGAGCCGCTGGTGACTCCGAAGGAAGGCCCCGCCGGGCTGCTTCCCAAGCTCGTCGCAACGCTCGAGGGCATTGTTGTCGGAGTGGGCCCCATGGTGGAGGGAGAAGCCCGCGTGCTTTCGGCCTCGGCCGCAATGCGCGTCTTCAGCCACCTCCATCTTCGGGACTCCAGCTTCGACTTTGGTGCCCTGCTCGAGCCCGTGGACCCTAAGCTCCAAGACGCTGCTGCCGAGGCTGTGAAGGGTCAAGTGGAGGCCCTGCTGCGGAAGTTCCTCGCCGTTGACCCCGTGCCTACGGCTGACGGCAAGGACGGCGGCGATGTCGTCGGTGACGGGACTCCCCAAGCGGGCAACGGTGGCGTCCAAGGCAGAAGGAGATGGCAGCGCTTTCCCCTTGTTCTATTCCTGCAACATGTATCGTGCCTTGTGGAGGCGTAAGAACTTATGCTTTGGAACTTTAAGAGACAGTATGTTTTGTAATAATTTGCTAAGTTTCTGCGATTTCCTTTCTGTTTGCTTTGATGTTCTGCGTCGGCAAGGCCCGGCCCCGCGCATACCTCAGCCGCCGTTGGGTCGTCCGGATCACCAGGATAAGACCAAGGAGTGAGGGGCTACGTGGCCAGTTAGGCTCCTGAGTTGCGATGCTCAGGAGTCCCCCTTGACATACGAACAGCCCTCGAGAAGGAGACGCGAGAGTGGGTCTTGGCGTTCTGCATCGGCAGGGCCCGGCCCCACGCGTACCTCAGCCGTAGTTGGGGCATCCGGATCACCAGGAAGAGACCAAGGGGTGAGGAGCTACGTGGCCAGTTAGTCTCCTGAGTCGCGATGCTCAGGAGTCCCCCTTGACGTGCGAACAAAAACCCCCATACCTGTCCTCGTCAGGCTTTCGCTCAGGAGGGATGCGCGAAGACCAGGTCCGAGGGACCTGGCATGGTGGCGTACGCCAGGCATGACCTGAGTGTAGCCCCCATGCCCAGCCCCCTCGCGCTACTCTCCCGAGGGGAAAGCAGCGCGGTGAGGCTGAACACCGAGCCTGGTGGCTCTCCTGAGGTTAGTGCAGCCGTTAGGCTGCCCCCACTTGTTTATCACCAACGCGGACCATGGCGCTTCCGCTCTTGCATGGGCATAGCCGCTCCTCGACTGTGTCGACTGCCAACGCGGAGCATGGTGCTTCCACTGGTACGTGGGTGGGGGCTCCCTCTGAGGGGAGACCCCGAGGCGTGTACAGCCCTGCCCTGACACGTGGCTTGCACGGCAGGGCTAGAGGAGGTGTGTATGGGCACTCGTGAGCCAGTGCGGGACTCACGAGGCCCTACCTCAAGGCGGGTTGTGCCTGAATTTGATTCGTAGCACTTATGATAGTCCTGCGAGATGGTTAGGCAACCTGCGCCGAGTGAATCTCCTGAGGTTATCGCATGAGAAGGCCAAACACCAACGACCCCAAGAGGTGACGTGAACGGGTTCGGCCCGCCAGACAGAGCTCAGCCGTTGGGTTTGTCGACACTGCAGGGACGGACCCGAGCACAGACGCTGTGCCCAGTCTTCTCATGCGAATGTCCTGAAGAAAGACAACCAACGCGCGGCTCCCGCGGTGGCGAGGCACTGGGTCACGCGCCCTAACTTACCCGCCCCCGATTAGCTCATGGGAGAACAAGGCACCAAGGACCATGGGAGGTGACGTGCACGGGAGCTAGCCCGCGAGCCATAGCTCAGCCACTTGGGTTTAGTGACGCTGCAGGGACGGACCCGAGCACAGACGCCATGCCAGTCCTTAATCATGAGGCGATCGTGCGTGGGCTTGCAAGGGCGTATGACATTCGTGGTGACGAAGCACCGGACAGTCAAGTGATAATCATAAATAAACTCATGGATAGGGTAGAGCTAGCTCTAATAGATGCGAAACGATACATGCCGTAGGGACGGACCCACGCGGCTTGGGGATAATGCAGCCCGAGGTGCGCCCCAACTGAACAAACCAGAAAATGTCACCTGGCACCGTTGCTGAAGAGATGTTGGAGTAGCTGAAGACACACGCCGCAGAAGTCGCTCCTCATGAGCCGCCTAGGCCCCGAACCTCGGGAGGCTCTGGGAGCCCGGGGGGCTCGCGAGGATCCATCTCCTCCTCTGACAGGATCGCCTGGCTTCTGGCCTCATGAGCCGCCAGGACGCCCCGCATGTGGCCCTGGAGTGCAGCAGCTGCGCTCGACAAGCCCAAAGGCATGCGAACATAGCTGTGAGGGGGACCCTTGCGCCGACCAGCGCGGGACGACCAGAAGTGCTCCTGAGATGCGGCCCTGTTGAGCCCTGGGATGTTGACGCAGATGCGCAGCTTGCTGTCCTCGCCGGGGCAAGGAGCCGCGTCGGGTGGTGGGCGATGATTGCCTCGCATAGCTCTTGCCTCCTGAAGCTCCTCGATTGCCTTAGTGATGAACTCCGGAGCACCTGGCACCTCGCACCTTGTACCCTCCTGGCGGAAGCGTGCGCTGAAGCACGCCGCCACATGGTGCCCGAGTGCCTCCCTCATGACGTTGGCCAGGTCGGAGGCCCTCCAGAGGAGAGCCCCCGAGCCCAGCCAGAGAGGGGTGCCGGGCACGCCTTCCTATGCTAGAGAGGGAGGCGCCCCGTCAATGGGTGCTGGGCCTGAGGTGGTGCTGCTGGCCACCCCGCTCTCCCGAGGTCCTTGGCGGAGCAGCTGCTTCTTCTTCTTGGGGACAGCCTCAGGAGGGTAGAGGGCGCCTTCATCGTCTGGGTTCTCGACCGCCGCAGCCTGGTAGGCATGCTCGAGGGAGCACACCACGTCCTTCTCCTCGCAGGCGACCGTGATGACGCCGCAGCTCCCCAGCATCTTGAGGACATTGTAACCATGATGAGTCACCGCCATGAACTTGGCCAGGGCCGGATACCCAAGGATGGCATTGTATGGAAGGCGAATGTGGGCGACGTCAAAGTCGATGATCTCAGTGCGGTAGTTGTCATGCTTGCCGAAGGTGACAGGGAGGCGGATCTGCCCTATCGGGGTGGTGGAGCCATCAGTCACTCCTGAGAAGGGCTTGGTACAATGCAGCTGGTCATAGGGCACCTGGAGTCGGTCGAATGTCTCAATGGAGAGAACGTTGAGCCCCGCACCACCATCGATGAGAGTCTTGGTGACGAGCACGTTGCTGATGGTAGGCGAGCAGAGCATCGGGAGAGCGCCGGCAGTTGCCGCGCACTTGAGCTGATCGGATGCTCAGCTCGTAGAGCTGCAGGAACTCGGCAGGGTCGGGGGTGCCGTCGTAGCGCGGAGGCAGGTCGGGCTTGAACTTCCCCGGCCAGACGACGCTGCGTAGCTCTGGAGTGAATGCGCGGCAACCCATTGTGGTCACAGGGGCCCATCGTGGAGGTGGAGCCTGGTCTTGGCGCTCGCGCGCCACCGCTGCAGGTGGCGCACGGTCTTGACGTGGCGGTGCTGGGAGTGCACGAGCATCTTCTTGCGGCCGCTGCACCACCTGGCAGCTTTCCTCTTCGCGCGCCGGCGCCCTGCGCGGCGGGTCGCGCCGCGGGGCCTCGCACCTTGGCCCGAGGGCGACGTCTTGACAGGGAGGTGGAGGAGGTGCTCCGTGGGCTACGTCACCCGCAGCAGGCGGCGGGTGAGGCAACGAGCGAGACGGTGCGGGAGAGTCCCCGGCGGCGCTGACAAGCTCGGCGATGCAGTCCAGCCAGTCTTTGTAGAGGTCGTCGATGGGGCGGTAGCACAGGAGCTCGTGCGCCATGAGCAATGCAGCCTGCGCGTTCGCCAGCCCGCGACGAGCATGAGACGACGAACCAGCCGGAGTCAGCGATGGGGTGGCGGTGCGCCCATCCCGCCGCACAGAAGGGTGCAGCGATGAAGCTTGCTGCTCGTGCCCCGTGGGGCCGGTGGCGGCATTCGACACTAGAGATGAGGGACAGCGAGGGCAGCCGTCACCCGCAGGCGCTGTCTGAGCGACGCGGGCAGCGAGGGCGGCCCGGTGCTCAGCACGAGCTTGACGAGCGTCAGCCATGGAAGCGGTGGAGCGGTGGTGGATCGACCGGCGGGGGAGAGGCTCCCACGCACCCCTACCTGGCACGCCCAATGTCGGATTTCGGGTTCCGCAAACCCTTGAGAGGTTTGAACTCTGGGGTGCGTGCGAAGAACTCGTCCTCCCCAGTCTGCCAACACGCTAATCACACAGCCTAGCTCGACGAACAATAAGATAAAGGGACACAGCAGTTTACCCAGGTTTGGGCCACCTTGCGGTGTAAAACCCTACTCCTGCTTTGTGGTGGATTGGCCTCGAGGGGCTGAGGATGAACTAGTACAGTGGCGAACAGCCTCAGGAGGAGAGGTGTTCTTGAGCTCGAGTGAGCTGGTGGAGTGAGGGTGATCTGAATGATCCGTCCGGGGGTCCGATCCCTCTCTACTGTGGTGGCTAAGTCCTATTTATAGTGGCCTTGGTCCTCTTCCCAAATGAAAGGCGGGAAGGGATTCTACAACTGCCAAATTCGAAGGGAGACAACTAGTACATGCTATCCTGACAAAAGTAGTCTTCGCCTGCAAAAGCCTCTGGTCGTGATGCCGTGGTGGGCTCGGTGATGACTTCCGTCCTGGCGGTCTTGTTCTTGTTGCACGGGAATGGAAACCTTTGGCTTATTCCTCGGGACTCCGTGCCTGTGCTTGCCTCTTTAGCACCAAAGAGGAAACTGGTACACTGCGCCCGCTGGCGCCCGCCTGGCCTTGGTCGTCATGGCTTGCGTCACCCGAACCTCACGAGGCGAGGGTTTGCATAGAGATCTCCGCTCCTCAGGAGCCAGGCTGAGGAGGCCGCTCCTCGTGGAGGCCTTGGTGTCATCCGCCTCGCGAGGCTTGGCCCCTCGCGAGGGTCTTGAGTTGTTGTTGCTGAAGCTGGGCCGTACCAAGCCATCGATGGAGCCACGCCGTGGGCCGCAGGCTGGCAAGTCTGGGTACCCCCGTTCCCAGAACGCCGACAAAGGCAAAACATCCCGCCAAGGTTTCACCGCCCCACCTCATAGTGACGCAAGTCACCGATCGGTGCGGTGTCAAGCCCCAATACTCGCCTTTGTCAGAGAGAAGGTGGCCAAACAGGAATCACCTCCAGATGACACCCGTCCTGCGACGTGTCATGCAGATAGGAGAGAAGGTGGCCACACAGCCCGGCAAGGCATGCCGGGCAGGCCCTGATGTGACACTGAGCTGCGCATTTAATGCGTACTGCTCTGTCTGCAGAGTAGATATGATAGCACTATTCGCTATCTAATCAGTACATAATGACTGATTTGCCACTATGGTGACCCCTTGATCTATAAAAGGAGGCCCATGGCAACCATATAAAGGATTCGGACCCCTGTACACTCATACGCGTGTAGCTGCTCTCCCCCCGAGGCAACCCTACCGGGCAAGAGCGCTGCGTTTCCACCACCATCCACCATCAATCCACCAAAGCAGGAGTAGGGTTTTACGCCTCGTGGCGGCCCGAACCTGGGTAAAACTGCCCGTGTGATCTCTGCCGTGCTACGCTGCGCTCCTCCGCTCTTTGTGCAACGTGCTCAATCCCCCTGCCGAACCAAAAGGGGCCCTTGGCCCCATAGGTGGCCGTGGTTTCCCACGACATCTTTGGCGCGCCAGGTAGGGGGGATGCTCTTGCGCGAACCCGAGAAGTGTACGTAGTGCGTCATCTTCGCCGCCATCTTCTTCATCAATAGCGTCACCAGTCACGGCTCCTGAAGGAATGGCGGGGGTGGAGCGGGAGAGCGACACCGCTCCCCCGCTGACCTCGCCCAACCTCCACCACCTCCATACGCCGTGGTCACAGCGGCAGCGGAAGCTAGCGACAAGGGCGATAGTACCATCCCGAACGGATCAGACAGCAGGAACGCCCTGCGAGCCCCGTTCGGGAAAAGGTGCAATGTGCAAGGGTATCGGATTTCTCTCCTTGCCACTCTCACTTATTGACAATCGAGCTACTCTGGGTTTTATCATCATCATCGTCGATGAGCCCGTGCGATACTCGGTCCATCATTTACCCTGCTTGGGAAAATCCTAAGTAGAACACCGGTGCAAATCCGTTGGTTGACGCCCCGACAAGTATGCTTCGGCAAGGCCGTCTGCACTGGCGTGACTTTCGTGCCAACTGCCATTGGATTGATCAAAAAGTGTGAAGAGGAGGGGAGAGGAACCGTCCATGCCTAACGTCGCGTCCTACCGCCCACAAGATACTTATACTTCTAGCCGACCCTTGCCGGGAGCTAGAAGTCGATATACGTGCGGCACCACCCTTCCCAGAACGTGCGAGCTCAGCGAGCGGCCGCAGCTGGAAGGAGTAGATGGAAGCACGAATAAGAGCTAAGTTTACTCAATCTTTGCTGTAGTTATAAATCAAGAGTTTGCGTTTGTTTATCCCTTGAATGCCGGGGTGTTCGTGTGAAGAAATCTTCCACAAGATGGTACCTTTGCTAGGTTCTTGTCTGCACCCCTATTCCGTTCCGAGCCTACTCGCGGAATGGGCGGCTGCGTCAGAAACTACTAAGGAAAAACCTGCCGGGACGCATCCACACCAAGATAAATGTTAAGGGCCAAAACCTTACGACTTTCGCGGCAATATGATACCGGCAGGCAACCAGAGCGCGCATAGAGATTAATCATGCGAACACCGATGGGGTAACATTCAAAAGGGATAAAACACGCAATTTAGATTTAACAAAGACATCAATTTTCATGCAAGCATAAATAGTACGATGTCTAAACACAGAGCATGCATCATGTTTTGATTACAGAGCAACGCAGCAGCGGGCATGATTCAAGACCGGTCCTTACGACCTCGGGGAGCAACAGGAACACCAAGAACCCTATCGGCGAAAGGGGTGGCCTTCTCCTTGGCAGCAGATACGTCCGTGCCACACGGTGGCTTCCTCAAGACGTTGACAAGGTCGAGGTCCGGGTGGCGGCAGGCGATGTTGCTCAAAACCATGAAGAGGGAATTACGGGCATGCTTTCGGGATTCAGCCTCGAAGCGACCAGCTCTTCCCTCCTCATGCACCTTCAGCTTGTCGACCAGCTCATTGAGGAAGGCCCCTAGCTTAACACTGGGGGCCTCCTGCTTGCTGGCCAAGTAGACTGGCCCCTTCATGCCCATTGCTGCAGTCTGGGCAGTGAGGCGCTCAGCAACATCAATCAAGCTCTTGATCCAGAGGTCAACCTGCTCAAACTGGTTCGCCAGTTTGTCCTCTGCATCCTTCCGGAGGCGCTTAACAGTGTCCAGGTCTTTTGTCAGCTATTGCTCATGGGCCCTACTGGATTCTGCCGAGCTCTCTAGGGTGCCGATCCTGGCTTCAGATATTCGATGGTGTCGTTGGCGCTCTCGAGGTCTTGGCTCTTAGAGGAGAGCTGCGATTGCACATCCTTTAAGAGGATCTCTGCTTTCCGCGTCTCCTCCCTGAGAGTCTCGACCTCCTTGGCGTCCCGGCAAGCTTTTTCATTAGCTCGGCCAGCTGCTGGTCGAGGTCCACCTTGGTGGAAGAGGCAACGGCAAGGTCATTGGCAAGCTTCTTCAGCCGAGCGGCAGAGTCGACAGTAAGGGCATCCAAGGCGGCCTTGTGCTTGTCTTCCAGCTCTTTGGTGCGCTGCTGCACAAGGAGCTCCAGATCATCATCCTTGGCGCGAAGGGCAGCTTCGAGCCTCTCCTCCTGGAGAGAAATATCATACTCCCTGGCATCCAGAAGCACTTTGCGGTCCGCCAGGCGCGCCTCCTGAGCGATGACATCCTCCCTCGCGATCGAGACTGTCTCCTGCGGCCTCAAGAGGACCTGGAACTGCTTGCCGTGCCAATCGCGCAGCTTGGTGCCTTTGTCCTTTAGCTTCTGGCCTACCTCATTGGCGGACTTGTGCTGCTCCTTGAGCTCCTTCCATTTCTAGCTGTGCCGATCCCACATCTCCTTGATGCCCGTCGCCACAGACTCCATAAAAGACGAATCCAGAGCAACGGCGACGGAGTCATCCACCTCTTCGACCCCTTGGTATAGCGACACCAGAATACGCTGAAGCTCTTTGTCAAGCTCCGTGCTTGTCACCATTGAAGAGCTGGCGGCTCCGAGCCCAGGCTGGGCAAGCACCAGCGCCAGATGGCTTGAAGATGATGGCGGCGCACCCGCCGAGATGCCGAACAGGGTAAGGGGACCCATGGTTTGGAGAGGTATCTTCTCTTCAATCACCACCCCTGATCCAGACATGCTACCAGGGGATTTCTCGGACTCCTTCAAGGGCCCCAGGGCACCCCCGACGGCATGTTCCTGCCCTTCCGTGGCAGCAATCTTGGCGGCCTCCTCCGCGGCGTCCTTCCCTATGCTGGCCACCTCATCCAGCAAATCTGGCTCCTCACTTAATGGGGCTACAAGCAGATCCAGTAATCAATGACAGAAATACCAGATTGTTAACAAGTCTGGAGTATGAAGCAAGATAATGAAAAGGAACATGGAAAGAATAGCAAATGAGTTACTCGGAGATGTCTACCGGGCGGAAGCTTCAGTCTCTCCGGCAACATTAGTTGCCGGGCCAAGGCCGGACTCTTCCATGGAGACCCTTGGCAGGGATCCTTCAACCCGATCGAGGGGCAGAGTGGGCCCCTCCTGGAAAGGCTCGTCCAGGGTGGTTCCTTCTCCTCCTTCAGCGTCAGTAGTGTGGAGCTCTTCTCCATCGCTCCTAGCGATAGGAACCACCCCTACACGTTCTAGCTGGGGGCTGGACTAGGGCTTGGTGACAGGGGACTCGCATCGTCCCCTGCCGAGCCCGTCCCTTCCACCGTCCTTGGTGGCTCCGTGCATCTGAGCCGCTTTGTCTGGTGAATGAGGGGCTATTCTTCTTCTTCTTCTTCCTCCCTGACAAAGGCAGCATGCAAAGATTCGTCAACAAGCAAGGAAACTTGCGGAAATAACAGCAAGGAAGTGAGGAAGTTCTTTCTTACTCCTCGTCGATGAGCATGGAGCTCACTAGAAAATCAACAGGTGGAGGAGATGCCCTGCTTGTCTTCTGGGGTGGGGGAGCTGAGCTCTCTGGCAACATTGAGCCCTACTGAGATGCAGGAGGCTCCGACGAAGACGAGCTCTGTGAAGAGCTCGAATCCAACTGGGAGAAGGAGTCGTCTTCTGTGGCTGCTGGCTGCTTGGCAGGAGGGGCCCTGGCCCCGGAAAGCCGAGGAGAGTGGCGGCGCGTAGCTTTGGGGATGCTGCTCCTGGAGGTGGTCTCCTTCACCTTCTTGGTGGCGGGTGCAGGATCGGAGACTGCGGCTCCCCGGTTGGCTGCCCGCCTACGAGGGCGTTGATCCAAGACGGGCTCGGGGGCTTGAGGGCCTTCCGCGAGCCACTCCTCTCCAGGTTGCACCGCCTCCTCAACCTCTTCTTCCTCTAGAGCCTTTGCCACTATGGTGTATAGGGCCTCGATCATGGAAGGCTCACCCCCGACAGGCTCGTCCCTGGCAACCTCTTCCGAGACTTGCGCCTCGTCCCTGCCGCGGGAAGAACTTTCGTCTCTGGCCTTTTCCTTTCCCCTTGCTGCCTTCCCGGCCTTCGCCGCTGCTGCAGCTCGGGGTGCCCTGTCCTCCTCAAGCCGCTTCTTGATGTATGCCTCCTCCACCCTGGAGGTGCACTTGTACATATTGGCCTCCACCCTGGTAGGTCTTTCCACTAGGGTGGAGGACCACACCAGCTCTTCGTCGAGCGAGGGTAACTGCCAGTCACTTGCAACTCCTTGAGCATCGCAATGCGGCATCCATTTCAAGATTTGGTCCCTAGCTGAGTTGATGTTCAGAGGGATGATGTTGGCGGGAAATTTGAAAAGTTCAAAGCAGCCAAACAGCTAGTCGCACAACCAGGCATGGTCGTAGACTGACAAGTTGTTGGCCAGGCCAGGAAGTAACCTCATCCTATCTGCGGCATCCCCATAGAGCCAGGCAAACCTGTCCCTCTTCTGCAATGGTGCGATACGGCGGAGAAGGATGTCGGCCCCCACATGCTCAACTGTTAGCCCGACAGCCTTCAGACGGGCGATCCTGTTTATTGCCGCGTGGAGCCTATCATCGGTGAGGCCAAGCTCCCTCCAGTCATTGTCACGCTCAATGCATTTCGTCCATGCCTGACAGAACTCTGGGGCCTCCTCGTCGTGGATCCAACACCAATCTCCTCTCCACTCCTCTCATCTGCTGCGCTGTTGGCCAAAGATGTAATCCCAGTTCTCCCTTGGCACTACCCGTGGCATCCAACTTATGTTCCCGGAGAGGTGGTTTTTGTTCTCCACCCGCGGAACGAAATAGTGCCTGAACAGATCAACGATGGGGGCAACTCCAACAAAGTTCTCACACAAATGAGCAAAGATCACCATGCACGCCATTGCGTTTGGCGTGAAATCCAAGAGATGGAAGCCATAAATCACCATCATTGCTTCCAAGAAATCCGAGAAAGGGGAACAGAGGCCGCAGATGAAGTACGCGCAAAAGAACCGGTACAAATCTGGCGGGTCCTGTTTCCCCTCCGCCAGAACTTTGGGCGCGCCGTGCCCTTTCGGGACTTACCTCCCCCACAGATAACCTTACCTTGCCTCAAGCACTTCACTGTCTAGGTTCGACGGAAAGAAGACAACATCTGCCCTCCACTTCATGTCCAGCTCCGACGCCCTCTTGCTCCCCTCAGCGGCCGCCTCCTTCATCGCGGTCGCCCGCTTCCCCCTGGCGGCGGTCTTCTTCCCTATGTCTCCAAGATGCTGCCGGGATGTGGGAAGGGAATGGAGAGGGGATTGGCGGCGGGTGCGGGCGAGGAAGAAGAGCAGTTGCTTGGCTTGCGGAGGAAGATTGTGGGGAGGCGAGGCAGACGATGAATGAGCAGTACCCTTCAGTGTTTTCCTCTCTTCAGGGACAGGACATGGGGAAGGACACGACTCTTCCGAAAGTTACCATTTTACATTAACTGCAGCAAGTCCCACGCCCCCACGACCCGCAGTAATTGCGTGAAGTGGATGTTGGATTTGCTGGTCATCATAACAGACCACCATGCGTGCGGCCTTCTTTCACCACGTGTCCGTGCACTGTTTGGGGCCTAACCCAACGTGCCCAGCGACACGTATGGCTCTGGCCCGGGGGCTTCTGTCGGGGTACACAAACATTGGTGTTTGTTTTCCCCTGACTTGTGCACGGACAGTGAGCCACGAACCCGGGAAGATTGTAACATCCAAGACAAGGCCAAGATGAAGACATAGGCTCTTTGGAGGAATCAAAGGGCAGGTTGAGAAGACCAAGTCAAGCCAAGAAGCAAGACACCGCTAAGGGAAAACCTCCCTTGCTGGGCAGGAGAGCATGGCGAGGTCAAGGTTGCCCCGGAAGCAAACCTCAAGACAACCCCGGTAGGCCTGCCGGGGCATACGAAGGCAAAACACCCCGCCAAGGCTTCACCGCCCCACCTCAAAGTGACGCAAGTCACCGATCAGTGCGGTGTCAAGCCCCAATATGACTAAGTGGCTGCCTTTTGCTACATGGCAGCCATTTCCTATAGGAATCACCTCCAGATGACACCCGTCCTGCGACGTGTCTTGCAGACAGGAGATAAGGTGGCCAAACAGCCCGGCAAGGCATGCCGGGCAGGCCATGATGTGACATTGAGCGGCACATTTAATGCATACTGCTCTGTCTGTAGAGTAGATATAATAGCACTGTTCGCTATCTAATCAGTACACAATGAATGATTTGCCGCTGTGGTGACCCCTTGATCTATAAAAGGAGGCCCATGGCAACCATAGAAAGGATTCGGACCCTTGTACACTCATACGCATGTAGCTGCTCTCCCCCCGAGGCGACCCTACCGGGCAAGAGCGCTGCATTTCCACCACCATCCACCATCAATCCACCAAAGCAGGAGTAGGGTTTTACGCCTCGCGGCGGCCCGAACCTGGGTAAAACTGCCCGTGTGATCTCTGCCGTGCTACGCTGCGCTCCTCCGCTCTTTGTGCAACGTGCTCAGTCCCCCTGCCGAACCAAAAGGGGCCCTTGGCCCCATAGGTGGCCGTGGTTTCCCACGACAGGTGATAACCCACAAGTATAGGTGATCAATTGTAGCCTTTCTCGATAAGTAAGAGGGTTGAACCCAACGAGGAGCTAAAGGTAGAATTTATATTCCCTTCAAGTTCTATCGACCACCGATACAACTCTACGCGCACTTAACGTTCGCTTTACCTAGAACAAGTATGAAACTAGAAGTACTTTGTAGGTGTGATATGATAGGTTTGCAAGATAATAAAGAACACGTAAATAAAAGCTAGGGTATGTTTAGATAAATAAACAATTAAGTTAGTTTTAGTAGAGAGCTTTTTATAACACAGGAAAGTTATTTGTCCCTAGGCAATCGATAACTAGACCGGTAATCATTATTGCAATTTTATATGAGGGAGAGGCATGAGCTAACATACTTTCTCTACTTGGATCATATGCACTTATGATTGGAACTCTAGCAAGCATCCGCAACTACTAAAGATCATTAAGGTAAAACCCAACCATAGCATTAAGTATCAAGTCCTGTTTACTCCCATATGCAACAACCCACTTACTCGGATTTGAGCTTCTGTCATTCATGCCACCCACCATAAGTTAATCATGAACATATTGCAACACCCTATAGAGGGGATCCCTCACGCTTGAGCGACACGAAGAGCACCATAGGACAGCACCAGTAATAAAACATACAACTCAAAACAATCACGATCATTAATCAAACCATAGGACAAAACGGATCTACTCAAACACTATAGGATAGCCACATATCATTGGATAATAATACATAGTGTTGAGCACCATATTTAAGTAGAGATTACAGTGGGGAGAAGAGGTGTTATACCGCTGCATAGAGGGGGAGAGAGTTGGTGATGATGGCGGCGAAGTTGTTGGTATAGATCGCAGTCACGATGATGGCCCCGACGGCGTTCCGGCGCCACCGGGACAGAGGGGGAGAGAGCCCCCCTCCTTCTTCTTCTTCCTTGGCCTCCCCCCTAGATGGGAGGAGGGTTTCCCCTTCAGTCCATGGCCTCCATGGTGGAGGAGGGGCAGGAGCCCCTCCGAGATTGGATCTATCTCTTTGTTTCTCTTCTATTTCGCGTTCCTGTTTTCTGGCCTTTCACCGTTTCTTAAATTCCTGGAGATCCGTAATTCCGATTGCAATTAAATGCTAACACAAATTTTATCTGGATATAAGCTTCCTTGCTTCCGAAGGACACCTCCAACCGACCTACAGGGCGGCCACAAGCTTGCCAGTCACGCCCTGGGTAGGGGGCGCGCCTTTTGAGATTGTGGGCCCCTAGGGCATCGTCCCGCGTTGATTCCACTTCCCAAAAATCAGATATATTCCAAAATAAATCTTTGTAAATTTTTATCGCCTTTGGACTTCGTTTGCTATGGATATTCTACAAAACAAAAAACATGCAACAAACATGAACTGGCACTGGGCATTGGATCAATATGTTAGTCCCAAAAATAATATAAAATGTTGCCAAAACTATATGAAAGTTATAGAATATTGACATGAAACAATCAAAAATTATAGATACGATGGAGACGTATCAGCATCCACAGGCTTAATTCCTGCTCGTCCTCGAGTAGGTAAATGATAAAAAAGATAATTTTTTATGTGGAATGCTACCTAGCATAATCTTGATCATATAATCTAATCATGGCATGAATATTAAGACATGAGTGATTCAAAGCAATAGTCTATAATTTGATATAAAGACATCAATACTCAGGCATCCCAACTAGTAATCATGTCTTTCAAAATATCAATGCTAAAGAACGTTATCCCTACAAAATCATATAGCCTTGTCATGCTCCATCTTCTTAACAAAAAGTGTCGTGTTGGGCTCACGACAGATGCCATGGGATGGCTAAAGAGAGGGATAGGCAAGAGGCAACCAGTGGGCTCCAGAGGCGAGGTCGGTACGAGTGAGCGCGAGACACAAGACGTACCTAGGTTCGGGGCTCTCCGGAGAGATAACGCCACTAGTCCTGCCGAGTGTGGTTTATATGAAGATGGTACAAGCTTGCTCCTAGAGCTGTTTTGCGGAGGAAGGAAGACAGGCTCGTGCATAGGCTGCCTCTTCTCCGTGGGTGTGTGTGAGTGTTCTACTAGATTCTAGCCCTTTGCATGGAGGGGCTCGGGGGGGGGGGGGGGATCTTATAGGCTGGCCCCCCGGGGTTACAATGGTAAAGTTGCATGGGCGCGGGGCCGGGGTGTCAGTGTCTAGGAGCCGGCAGTGGGGGCCACCAGGACGCCGGGTCTGCCGGGTCCGCCGGATGCGGGTCTTGCCGGGTCCGTCGGGTGCGGGCCGTACCGGGCCCGCCGGGCGCGGGTATGGCCGGCTACTGGGTATTGTAGGCACGCCGTGCCGGACGTCATGGGACACCTACGCCGGCTTGCTACAGGGTTGCGCCCCCGAGACGCCGCCCGCCCCAGGAGGTGGCTTGGTCGGTACGAAAGCCGAGCCCGCCGGGGCCGGTGTAAAGGGGGCACACTGTAGCCATGCTCGTTTGTCGATGGAGGTTCGTCCTGTGGGAACCGGCCGGCATGCACTAGCCGGCTTGGCCTGGTTGCGGCACCTGGCCGAGTTGCACTGGGAAGCTGGCCAGGGCATGCCGGATTGAGGGGCTTTGCTAGCCCTGATGTTTTTTTGAAAGGATCCAGGTTCCGTTGCCTGCCCAGGGTCCATCCCCCCGACAGTAGTCCCCGAAGCTGTGAAGGCTCGCCGACTTCAAGCAAGGGGGGCCTTCGCAGTTTTACCCCTTTGAGAAGGCGGCTGGGTTGATGAAGCTTGGGGCCACCGGGTCCGGCAACACCCACTGTGTGCCGGCTTCCGGAGGCCGGATCGCAGCACGCTGACTTGGGCGGGAAACTGAGGCGTCCGCCGAGTCTTGAAAGGGAAGGAACGTGCCTCCCGTGGCCCGAAGTAGGCGCCACGTGGTGAACAGTAGCCAGAGAGGCCCTGCCAGGCCACGCACGTGATGGGACGCAACAGCGGGCTGGGCCCCGCAACGCCACACCCTCGGCCCACGTGCGGGGATTTATTGCGGCCGCCGCGAACAGTTGCCCTTCTCCAGGTAATTAATTCGTGGGGGAATCTGTTGGGGAACGTAGCATGCAATTTCAAAAAATTTCTACGCTCACGCAAGATCTATCTAGGAGATGCATAGCAATGAGAGGGGGAGAGTGTGTCCACGTACCCTCGTAGACCGAAAGCAGAAGCGATAGCTTAACGCGGTTGATGTAATCGAACGTCTTCTCGATTCAACTGATCAAGCACCAAACGTACGGCACCTCCGAGTTCTGCACATGTTCAGTTCGATGACGTCCCTCGAACTCTTGATCCAGAAAAGTGTCGAGGGAGAGTTTCGTCAGCACGACAGCGTGGTGACGCTGATGGTGAAGTGATCCGCGCAGGGCTTCGCCTAAGCACTACGACAATATGACCGGAGGAGTAAACGGTGGAGGGGGGTGGCGCACACGGCTAAGAACAATTGGTGTGTCCTTGGAGGCGCCCCTCGCCCCCGTATATAAAGGAGGTAGAGGGGAGGAGGCCGGCCCTAGGGGCGCCCCAAGTGGGAGGAGTCCCACTTGGGCTCCTAGTAGGATTCGGCCCCCCCTTTCCTTTTACCGAAGGGGGAAAGGGGGAAAGAGAGAGAGAGGGAGAAGGAAAGGGGGGCGCAGCCCCCTCTCCTAATCCTATTTGGCCTCCTTCCCTGTGGGGGGCACGCCACCCCTTTGTGGGCTGGTGTGCCTTCCTCCTATGGCCCATATCTTCCCCCGGGGGGTTCCGGTAACCCCCCCCCCCCGGTACTCCGATACGTACCCGATACATTCCGAAACACTTCCGGTGTCCGAATACTATCGTCCAATATATCAATCTTTACCTCTTGACCATTTTGAGACTCCTCGTCATGTACGTGATCTCATCCGAGACACTGATCAATCTTCGGTCACCAAAACACATAACTCATAATACAAATCATCATCGAACGTTAAGCATGCGGACCCTACGGGTTCAAGAACTATGTAGACATGACCGAGACACATCTCCGGTTAATAACCAACAGTGGAACCTAGATGCTCATATTGGTTCCTACATATTCTACGAAGATCTTTATCGGTCAAACCGCAATGACAACATACGTCATTCCCTTTGTCATCGGTATGTTACTTGCCCGAGATTCGATCGTCGGTATCTCCATACCTAGTTCAATCTCATTCCCGGCAAGTCTCTTTACTCGTTCCGTAATGCATCATCCCGTAACTAACTCATTAATCACATTGCTTGCAAGGCTTATCATGATGTGCATTACCGAGAGGGCCCAGAGATACCTCTCTGATACTCGGAGTGACAAATCCTAATCTCGATCTATGCCAACCCAACAAAAACACCTTCGGAGACACCTGTAGAGCATATTTATAATCACCCAGTTACGTTGTGATGTTTGATAGCACACAAGGTGTTCCTCCGGTATTCGGGGGTTGCATAATCTCTTAGTCAAAGGAATATGTATAAGTCATGAAGAAAGCAATAGCAATAAAACTTAACGATCATTATGCTAAGCTAACGGATGGGTCTTGTCCATCACATCATTCTCCTAATGATGTGATCCCATTCATCAAATGACAACTCATGTCTATGGTTAGGAAACTTAACCATCTTTGATTAACGAGCTAGTCTAGTAGAGGGTTACTAGGGACACTATGTTTTGTCTATGTATCCACACATGTATCAAGTTTTCGGTTAATACAATTCTAGCATGAATAATAAACATTTATCATGATATAAGGAAATATAAAATAACAACTTTATTATTGCCACTAGGGCATATTTCCTTCAGTCTCCCACTTGCACTAGAGTCAATAATCTAGTTCACATCGCCATGTGATTTAACACCAATAGTTCACATATTTATGTGATTAACACCCATAGTTCACATCGCCATGTGACCAACACCCAAAGGGTTTACTAGAGTCAATAATCTAGTTCACATCGCTATGTGATTAACACCGAAAGAGTACTAAGGTGTGATCATGTTTTGCTTGTGAGAGAAGTTTAGTCAACGGGTCTGCCAACATTCAGATCCATATGTATTTTACAAATTTCTATGTCTACAATGCTCTGCACGGAGCTACTCTAGCTAATTTCTCCCATGTTCAATACGTATCTAGATTGAGACTTAGAGTCATCTAGATCGGTGTCAAAGCTTGCATCGACGTAACTCTTTACGACGAACTCTTCATCACCTCCATAACCGAGAAACATTTCCTTAGTCCTTTTCAGGTATTTCAGGATGTTCTTGACCACTGTCCAGTGATCCACTCCTGGATTACTTTGGTACCTCCCTGCTAGACTATAGCAAGGCACACATCAGGTCTGGTACACAGCATTGCATACATGATAGAACCTATGGCTGAGGCATAGGGAATGACTTTCATTTTCTCTCTATCTTCTGCAGTGGTCGGGCATTGAGTCTGACTCAATTTCACACCTTGTAACACAGGCCAGAACCCTTTCTTTGACTGATCCATTTTGAACTTCTTCAAAACTTTATCAAGGTATGTGCTTTGTGAAAGTCCAATTAAGCGTCTTGATCTATTTCTATAGATCTTGATGCCCAATATATAAGCAGCTTCACCAAGGTCTTTCATTGAAAAATTCTTATTCAAGTATCCTTTTATGCTATCCAGAAATTCTATATCATTTCCAATCAACAATATGTCATCCACACATAATATTAGAAATGCTACAGAGCTCCCACTCACTTTCTTGTAAATACAGGCTTCTCCAAAAGTCTGTATAAAACCATATGCTTTGATCACACTATCAAAGCGTATATTCCAACTCCGAGATGCTTGCACCAGTCCATAAATGGATCACTGGAGCTTGCACACTTTGTTAGCACCTTTAGGATCGACAAAACCTTCTGGTTGCATCATATACAACTCTTCTTTAAGAAATCCATTAAGGAATGCAGTTTTGACGTCCATTTGCCAGATTTCATAATCATAAAATGCGGCAATTGCTAACATGATTCGGACAGACTTAAGCATCGCTACGGGTGAGAAGGTCTCATCGTAGTCAACTCCTTGAACTTCTCAAAAACCTTTTGCAACAAGTTGAGCTTTGTAGACAGTAACATTACCATCAGCGTCAGTCTTCTTCTTGAAGATCCATTTATTCTCTATGGCTTGTCGATCATCGGGCAAGTCAACCAAAGTCCAGACTTTGTTCTCATACATGGATCCCATCTCAGATTTCATGGCCTCAAGCCATTTCGCGGAATCTGGGCTCATCATCGCTTCCTCATAGTTCGTAGGTTCATCGTGGTCTAGTAACATGAATTCCAGAATAGGATTACCATACCACTCTGGTGCGGAACGTACTCTGGTTGACCTACGAGGTTCTACAGAAACTTGATCTGAAGTTTCATGATCATCATCATTAGCTTCCTCACTAATTGGTGTAGGCACCACGGGAACAGATTTCTCTGATGAGCTACTTTCCAAATTGAGAGGAGGTACAATTACCTCATCAAGTTCTACTTTCCTCCCACTCACCTTTTGAGAGAAACTCCTTCTCTAGAAAGGATCCATTCTTAGCAACAAATATCTTGCCTTCGGATCTGTGATAGAAGGTGTACCCAACAGTCTCTTTTGGGTATCCTATGAAGACGCACTTCTCCGATTTGGGTTTGAGCTTATCAGGCTGAAGCTTTTTCACATAAGCATCACAACCCCAAACTTTAAGAAACGACAGCTTAGGTTTCTTGCCAAACCATAGTTCATACGGTGTGGTCTCAATGGATTTAGATGGTGCCCTATTTAACGTGAATGCAGTTGTCTCTAATGCATAACCCCAAAACGATAGTGGTAAATTGGTAAGAGACATCATAGATCGCACCATATCTAATAAAGTACGGTTACGACATTCAGACACACCATTACGTTGTGGTGTTCCAGGTGGCGTGAGTTGTGAAACTATTCCACATTGTTTAAAATGAAGGCCAAACTCGTAACTCAAATACTCGCCTCCGCGATCAGATCGTAGAAACTTTATTTTCTTGTTATGATGATTTTCCACTTCACTCTAAAATTGTTTGAACTTTTCAAATGTTTCAGACTTGTGTTTCATTAAGTAGATATACCCATATCTGCTCAAATCATCTGTGAAGGTTAGAAAATAACGATACCCGCCGCGAGCCTCAACACTCATCGGACCGCATACATCGGTATGTATTATTTCCAATAAGTTAGTGGCTCACTCCATTGTTCCGGAGAACGGAGTCTTAGTCATCTTGCCCATGAGGCATGGTTCGCAAGCATCAAATGATTCATAATCAAGTGATTCCAAAAGTCCATCCGCATGGAGTTTCTTCATGCGCTTTACACCAATATGACCTAAACGGCAGTGCCATAAATATGTTGCACTATCATTATCAACTTTGCATCTTTTGGCATCAATATTATGAATATGTGTATCACCATGATCGAGATTCAATAAAAATAGACCACTCTTCAAGGGTGCATGACAATAAAAGATATTACTCATATAAATAGAACAACCATTATTCTCTGATTTAAATGAATAAACGTCTCGCATCAAACAAGATCCAGATATAATGTTCATGCTTAACGCTGGCACCAAATAACAATTATTCATGTCTAAAACTAATCCTGAAGGTAGATGTAGAGGTAGCGTGCCGACGGCGATCACATCGACCTTGGAACCATTCCCGACGCGCATCGTCACCTCGTCCTTAGCTAATCTTCGTTTAATCCGTAGCCCCTGTTTCGAGTTGCAAATATGAGCAACAGAACCAGTATCAAATACCCAGGCGCTACTACGAGCATTAGTAAGGTACACATCAATAACATGTATATCAAATATACCTTTGTTCACTTTGCCATCCTTCTTATCCACCAAATACTTGGGGCAGTTCTGCTTCCAGTGACCAGTCCCTTTGCAGTAGAAGCACTCAGTTTCAGGCTTGGGTCCAGACTTGGGCTTCTTCCCGGGAGTGACAACTTGCTTGCCATTCTTCTTGAAGTTCCCCTTCTTTCCCTTGCCTTTTTTCTTGAAACTAGTGGTCTTGTTAACCATCAACACTTGATGCTCTTTCTTGATTTCTACCTCCGCAGCTTTGAGCATAGTGAAGAGCTCGGGAATTGTCTTATTCATCCCTTGCATATTATAGTTCATCACGAAGCCTTTGTAGCTTGGTGGCAGTGATTGAAGAACTCTGTCAATAACACTATCATCTGGAAGATTAACTCCCAGCTGAGTCAAGTGGTTATGATACCCAAACATTCTGAGTTTGTGTTCACTGACAGAACTATTCTCCTCCATCTTGCAGCTATAGAACTTGTTGGAGACTTCATATCTCTCAACTCGGGCATTTGCTTGAAATATTAACTTCAATTCCTGGAACATCTCATATGCTCCATGACATTCAAAACATCTTTGAAGTCTCGATTCTAAGCCGTAGAGCATGGCACACTAAACTATAGAGTAGTCACCAGACCGCATTTGCCAGACGTTCAAAGCGTCTACATTAGCGGGAGGGGGCTTGTCACCTAGCGGTGCATCAAGGACATAATTCTTCTGTGTAGCAATGAGGATAATCCTCAAGTTACGGACCCAGTCCGTGTAGTTGCTACCATCATCTTTCAACTTAGCTTTCTCTAGGAACACATTAAAATTCAAAGGAACGGTAGCACGGGCCATTGATCTACAACATAGATATGCAAAAACTATCAGGACTAAGTTCATGATAAATTAAGTTCAATTAATCATATTACATAAGAACTCCCACTTAGATAGACATCCTTCGAGTCATCTAAATGATCACATGATCCATATCAACTAAACCATGTCCGATCATCACGTGAGATGGAGTAGTTTTCAATGGTGAACATCTCTATGTTGATCATATCTACTATATGATTCACGTTCCACCTTTCGGTCTCCAGTGTTTCGAGGCCATGTCTGTACATGCTAGGATCGTCAAGTTTAACCCGAGTATTCCGCACGTGCAAAACTGTCTTGCACCCGTTGTATGTGAACGTAGAGCTTATCACACCCGATCATCACGTGGTGTCTCGGCACGACGAACTGTCGCAACGGTGCATACTCAGGGAGAACACTTATACCTTGAAATTTTAGTAAGGGATCATCTTATAATGCTACCGCCGTACTAAGCAAAATAAGATGCATAAAAGATAAACATCACATGCAACCAAAATATGTGACATGATATGGCCATCATCATCTTGTGCCTTTGATCTCCATCTCCAAAGCACCATCATGATCTCCATCATCACTGGCATGACACCTTGATCTTCATCGTAGCGTCGTTGTCGTCTCGCCAACTATTGCTTCTACAACTATCGCTAATGCATAGTGATAAAGTAAAGCAATTACATGGTGATTGCATTTCATATAATAAAGCGACAACCATAAGGCTCCTGCCAGTTGCCGATAACTTTTACAAAACATGATCATCTCATACAATAACGTTTATCACATCATGTCTTGACCATATCACATCACAACATGCCCTGCAAAAACAAGTTAGATGTCCTCTACTTTGTTGTCGCAAGTTTTACGTGGCTACTACGGGTTTCTAGTAAGAACCGTTCTTACCTACGCATCAAAACCACAACGATGTTTCGTCAAGTTTGCTGTCTTAACCTTCAAAAAGAACCGGCTGTAGTCAAATTCGATTCAACTAAAGTTGGAGAAACAGACACCCGCCAGCCACCTTTATGCAAAACAAGTTGCATGTCTGTCGGTGGAACCGGTCTCATGAACGTGGTCATGTAAGGTTGGTCCGGGCCGCTTCATCCAACAATACCGCCGAATCAAAATAAGACGTTGGTGGTAAGCAGTATGACTATCATCGCCCACAACTCTTTGTGTTCTACTCGTGCATATCATCTACGCATAGACCTGGCTCGGATGCCACTATTGGGGAACGTAGCATGCAATTTCAAAAAAATTCTACGCTCATGCAAGATCTATCTAGGAGACGCATAGCAATGAGAGGGGGAGAGTGTGTCCACGTACCCTCGTAGACCGAAAGCGGAAGTGTTAGCTTAACGCGGTTGATGTAATTGAACGTCTTCTCGATTCAACCGATCAAGCACCGAACGTATGGCACCTCCGAGTCCTGCACACGTTCAGCTCGATGACCTCCCTCAAACTCTTGGTCCAGCAAAGTGTCGAGGGAGAGTTTCATCAGCACGATGGCATGGTGACGGTGATGGTGAAGTGATCTGCGCAGGGCTTCGCCTAAGCACTACGACAATATGACTGGCGGAGTAAACGGTGGAGGGGGTGCCGCACACGGCTAAGAACAATTGGTGTGTCCTTGGAGGCGCCCCCCGCCCCCGTATATAAAGGAGGGAGGGGGGAGGAGGCCGGCCCTAGGGGCGCCGCAAGTGGGAGGAGTCCCACTTGGGCTCCTAGTAGGATTCGGCCCCCCCTTTCCTTTTACCGAAGGGGGAAAGGGGGAAAATAGAGAGAGAGTGAGAAGGAAAGGGGGCGCAGCCCCCTCTCCTAATCCTATTTGGCCTCCTTCCCTATGGGGGCACGCCACCCCTTTGTGGGCTGGTGTGCCTTCCTCCTATGGCCCATATCTTCCCCCGGGGGGTTCCGGTAACCCCCCCGGTACTCCGATACGTACCCGATACATTCCGAAACACTTCCAGTGTCCGAATATGATCGTCCAATATATCAATTTTGCCTCTCGACCATTTCGAGACTCCCCGTCATGTACGTGATCTCATCAGGGACTCTGAACAATCTTTGGTCACCAAAACACATAACTCATAATACAAATTGTTGTCGAACGTTAAGCGTGCGGACCCTACGGGTTCGAGAACTATGTAGACATGACCGAGACACATGTCTAGTCAATAACCAACAGCGGAACCTAGATGCTCATATTGGTTCCTATAGATTCTACGAAGATCTTTATCGGTCAAACCGCAATGACAACATACGTCATTCCCTTTGTCATCGGTATGTTACTTGCCCGAGATTCGATCGTCGGTATCTCCATACCTAGTTCAATCTCCTTACCGGCAAGTCTCTTTACTCATTCCGTAATGCATCATCCTGTAACTAACTCATTAGTCACATTGCTTGCAAGGCTTATCATGATGTGCATTACCGAGAGGGCCCAGAGATACCTCTCTGATACTCGGAGTGACAAATCCTAATCTCGATCTATGCCAACCCAACAAAACACCTTCGGAGACACCTGTAGAGCATCTTTATAATCACCCAGTTACGTTGTGACGTTTGATAGCACACAAGGTGTTCCTCTGGTATTCGGGAGTTTCATAATCTCATAGTCAAAGGAATATGTATAAGTCATGAAGAAAGCAATAGCAATAAAACTTAACGATCATTATGCTAAGCTAACGGATGGGTTTTGTCCATCACATCATTCTCCTAATGATGTGATCCCATTCATCAAATGACAACTCATGTCTATGGTTAGGAAACTTAACCATCTTTGATTAACGAGCTAGTCTAGTAGAGGCTTACTAGGGACACTGTGTTTTGTCTATGTATCCACACATGTATCAAGTTTCCGGTTAATACAATTCTAGCATGAATAATAAACATTTATCATGATATAAGGAAATATAAAATAACAACTTTATTATTGCCTCTAGGGCATATTTCCTTCAGAATCATGGCCACATAATGCGGGGAAGTGGAATCCTGGGCGCAGCCGATCCCACTTACCCACGTCTTGCCGTGGTTATAAAAGATGAAGGGAGGGGGGGGGGGCGAAAACACTCACGCACGCGCCCCTCGCCTTGCTCTCCTTCTCCTTCGCCAACTTCCAAGCACGCCGCCTGCCGGAACTCCAAGCGCCGCCCAAAGCGCCCACCGACCGCACTAGCTTTCTTCTCGCCGCCGCGCTCGGCGCCCTCGTCAAGACCCATAGGCACAGCCAAAGGGCTCATGGGAGGGGTCCGAGTTCACCGACGATGACATCCAATACCTCTGCGACACCAGGTGACTACCATCAGCGGCAGAGGTAGCTGCGCGCGCGGCCGGGGAGGAGAGGGAGCTGCAGCCGCAAGAGGGCGAGCGCGTGGTCTTCTATAGTCATTTCAAGCGCGGGTTTGGCCTCCCCGCGAGCGCCTTCTACCGCGCCTTCCTTTCCTTCTTTGGGCTGCAGCCGCACCACTTAGGCGCGAACATGCTGCTGCAGCTCTCCGGCTTCATCACCTTGTGCGAAGGCTACCTGGGGGTGGAGCCAGACATGGAGCTCTGGAGCCGCCTCTTCTTTCTCAAGCAGCAGGGACTGGAGCCGGGGCCATGTACGACTGAGGGGCCGCCATTGTCTCGATCCGGCCGAACGGGGTGTTCCCCAAGATGCCCCGGGTGGACTCGCCAAGAAGTGGCAGAACTCTTTCTTCTATGTGCGCAACATCGGCGGAGGAGCTGACGCCGTCAACTTGCCGCCGTTCATCAACGAGCAGCTGCTCGCCAAGATGAACTGGGGCTATATGCCCAAGAATCTGCCACAAGGACTATAGAACCTGTGCAGCAGGATCGCAGAGATGACGGCGCGTGAAAGGCTCAAGGGGACGGATCTTGTCGCTGCCTTCATCGCGCGCGGGTGCTGCCACTTCAATGCCGAGCGCACATCATCGGCCAGATGGGTGACCGTCGGGATCCCACCCAGATGTCGTCCGGGAGGCTGTCGCTGGAGCAGGGCGCTGACCGGGTGAACGCCATCTCCAAGGACGGCATGGCCCCTGACTGGCGCTTCGGGATGGCGCCCTACAACGGAGAGAACACGGCGCTAGCGGTGAGTCCTTGGTCCCCATTCTTTGCAATGTCTCAACTTTTTCTTCATCTTGATGCGACGAGGGAGGTGCTGCTAAACGCCATCCAACAAACGCGTGACAGGACGAGGGCGCAGGTACTGGCCTCCGAGCAAGCCGGCTCGGAGGGGGCGGAGTCTTTCGCCGAGAGCACGGAGCCAGCCGACACGCATCTAGCCGATGCTGAAGCAGGCGCGACGCACCACGCGGGTAAGTCTCCGCAACCAGACCTCTTGCGAGACTGGTCGGACAACGACGAGGAGAACTTGACGCACGCTGGTGGTGGAGCGTCGATGATGGGAGGGGATGGCAGCATTGACCCCCCAAGACGGCTGAAGAAGACGGCCGACGACGGGTCATCTCGCGTGCCGGCAGCGGCAAGGCGGCCACACGGCAAGGACACGGCACCGCCAAAGCCGGCCGTGAAACGCGCGGCGGAGGGACTGGCCGTGCGCAGCAAGACGACCGCCAAGAAAGCGCGCCGAGTCATCCCTGTGCCGCTGGCAAGGCAGGCCATCCCGATGGCGACCGGGTAAGTTCCCTTTGTTGGTTTCTGCATGCTGTTTGGTTGCACTCTTTATGTTTTCTTTGTGCGGCTCAGGGCGCCTCTTGACTTGGCGTTGGCGGCAACGGTGGCCGCGTCCAGAGGCGGCTTTTCATTTTGGAGGACTCGGAGCAGCGCCATCGACCGGATGGAGAGCTCGCCCAAGGAGGACCTTGGTCTGGACCTGGAGGACGCAGAGCTCTGCACCTGGCGAGACCGGAACAAGGCCCTAGAGGAGGATGCGGCGGAGGAGGCCCCGGCCCGGGCATGGGCGAGGGCCGCTTGGGCGAGTGGGCAGACCATCGCAGGCCCGGCCTGGCCGGAGATGCCGGAGGGCATGGAGCCGACGGAGACCGTCGTCGAGCTGCCAGCGGAGGAGGGCGTGACCCAGAGCCGGCTGTCGTCAATCCGGAGGTGGAGGAGACGGCCGTGGACACCCCGCCCCGGAAGGACAAGGCCGAGCGGGAAGAGAAGGGGTGTACTGGGGACGCCGCCCTGAGCAGAGCACCACAGGCGACCTCGGTCGGAGCACCGGTCTCGACGCCGGCTACGGAGGAACCGGCGGGAGGCGAGCGTGCCTTGGTGGTCCCGCCACCGCAGGTCGCTGTGAACCCGGAGCAGGCGCCGGGAAGCGGCCCCGTCGCCGGGTCACAGCAATCCCGGGCCGGGTCTAGCAGGGCCATCATCGGGCCACGTGCGCAGGAGGAGGCGGTGATGGACGCCGTGCGCCAACATATTCACGGGCGCGCGGACCAGCTTCATGCCTTTTCCCAGAGCGAGCTGGAGCAGGCGCGGGAGCTGGAGTGTTCAGTGATTGTGAGTTTTTCTTCTCTTGATTTGTCTTTGCAGTTGGTCCGTGGGGCCGCGCGAGCGCACACACTGGGTGTAGCCCCCGAGATTCGGGCCAACTATGAAGTAGTTGGGTCGAATCTTAAAAATGTCTTTGTGGTTTGTGCTAATCCTTGCTTTCCTGCAGCACCTAGACGGCCTCCGAGTCGGCATCCATAACCAGCTTCTGGAGAAGCACCGCCAGGTCACGCCACAGCTTGCCGCCAAGGAGGAGGCGCTCCGTCTTGCCGAAGGTACGTCTTGCATGCTCTTAGTGGGGGCGCGCCAGTGCACCCACTGGGTCTAGCCCCCTAGATTCGGTCCAACTATGAAATAGTTTGGTCGAATCTTAAAGTGTTTTTCTTCTTTTCTTCCGGCATCTGATTTGAAGCTTCGCCGCATAGCTGCCGCGGCCGAGGTGCCAGCCTAGTGAACCCGGCTGGTCGAACCGGCCAGCAGCACGACCAGGCAATCGCCGACAACGGCCAGCTCCGGGCTGAGGTGGAGCAGCTGAAGGCGGAGGCCGCCAAGGCGTCAGAGGCCCACCAAGCGGAGCTCGTTTGGCTCCAAGACGAGCACGGGAAGGCGGCCGCCGCGAGAGACGATGAGCTGAATGCGGCCATCGACAAGGTCGCCGAGCTCGAGAAGGCGCTCGAAGCCCGCGGCCGCGCCGGGGACTTGGAGCGGCATGGTATGTTGTGCGAGGCGTGGCATCTGGATGAGCTCCTCGTCAGTAAGTGCTTCTTCATTGATTTCGTCGGGTTGCGAGCCAGCTGAATTTTTACATGGCTGACAGTTTCCTTTCTTTATTTGGCAGAGTACTTCCCGGAGACACAGGAGACGACGGACGAGGCCGTGCTCGCCCATCGGTCGACCCAGGCAGACGCGGGTGCCGAAATTCATCCGCACGCTGCTTGCAGTTTTTCAGAGATCATGCACGCCGCCGAGGCCCGCCTAAGGGCCCTGGACAAGCAGACGGCATGGCTGTCCGAGGCCGGATTTGGGATGGCGGCGGCCCTTTGGCCGGGTGCCGTTGCACCCAAAAGCTTCACGCGGTTGGCGCGCTGGTTGGAAGCTGGACCGGCGCGGCTTCACGCGTGGCGCGTCTCCGTGGCTTGTGTCGGTGCAGAATTGGCGCTGCGCTTCATCATGTCCTGGTACCCAGGCCTGAACCTGAACCAGCTGGCGGCCCAGCGAGCTGGTGCAGAGCCCCAGCTAGAGGCGGAGGCGGGCCAGATTGTCGCGCAGGCCAGCTACCTCGCCTCATTCATCGCGCATGATGAGTTCCAGGTGGAACGGCCAGAAGACGGCGGGGAGGTGCCGCCCGACAACTTTGGCCTGGCGCTCAATGACCCGGCGGGCATCTCCGAAGAGTCGGGTCCTTATGTGGATGAAGATGCCGGGTTGGACGACACCGGCGCCTCAGTGAACCCGAAGGCCACCACGGAGGAGCCGCCAGTCGCGCAACCCGACGCAGCTGCTGCTTGAAGCTGTCCTGCTTTTTACCTTTATCGAATTTTGTTAAGCGACAAGTCCACCCACCTACTGGGGGTGTAGGGTGAATGTAATGAACTCCAGCCGTGGGCCTTTATTTTTGTAATGTAAATATTTTCGCGAGTGTTTGCACTTTTGTTCATTGTCCTTAAGCTTTTTCCTTGCTTGCTCCTTCTTTGGGCTCCCCCCCCCATGAGTCAGACAGCCGGCTTCCAGTCTGTGACAAGGAGTTCGGCCCTGGGAAGGAGTGCACAATACTTAGGCTTTTCGAACATTGAGCACGAGCGAAACACCCACTGGGCCGGCTGGCGCACAGCCGGTCATGTGGCAACTTAGTGCCGTGAGGCCGGATTAACCAATCCGGGAAAATCCACCTTAGCGTTTTTCTGCGTGCCGGCGCTTTGGCCCATGGTTCTTGCCGGCCAAAAACCGAAGCCGGACTGTGGCTTAGGGCGAATGGGAGGGCCTCGGCAACTCGAACACACCGAAATGTACTAAGGGGGATGGCGGGGCGCGGTCAAGCCGGCTAGGCCTGAGACCTCGAGCCGGACGAGCCGACCAGGCGGTGGAGGTCAAAAAAATTACTAGGATGTGCGAGACATAATAATTGATAGGAAAAGGTAGCCCCCGAGTGTCGTTCGGGGGTCCTACTGTCTTTCATTGAACACCAAAAGGTAGGGATACATACGTGCATACAACTAACTGTAAAATGGGCGGAGGAGCTCTGCATTCCAAGGCCGGCTTGTTTCTTCACCGGTGGTGTCTCTCTTGCGTTTGTTCTGCTTGCGTGCGTTGATGAGGTAGTACGTGTTGCGGTCGTATAGGGCCTTGCTGACGATGAAAGGGCCCTCCCATGGGGAGGCCAACTTGTGCTGGCCGGCTTGCTACTGGACAAGCCAGAGTACGAGGTCGCCCTCGCGGAATGCGATGTGCTTGATCTTCTTGCTGTGGTAGTGCCTCAGGTTTTGCTGGTAAATGGCCGATGAGCTGAGGGTCAATAGGCGCGCCTCCTCGAGTAGGTCGATGCCGTCTTCACGGGCTTCTCTTGCTTGTGCTTCTGTGTATATTGTGACTCGCAGAGAGTCATACTCGATGTCGGTTGGGATGATGGCTTCTGCTACGTAGACGAGGAAGAACGGGGTGAACCCGGTCGACCGGTTTGGGGTCGTCCGAAGACTCCAGAGGACGGCCGGTAGCTCATCGAGCCAGCTGCCGGGTGAGCGGATGAGGGGCTCGACGAGTCGTGGCTTGATGCCGGACAGGATCAGACCATTGGACTAAGGATGAGCGATGGAGACCAAGTCGAGCCGGATGCTGGAGACGGAGCAGTACTATGCCAGCGTGCCCTTGGTGAAGTTGGTGCCGTTATCGGTGATGATGCTGTGCGGGGCGCCGTAGTGAACCGCAATGTCTTTGATGAACTAGACCGTCGTCGGCTCGTCCAACTTCTTGATCGGTCGCGCCTCGATCCACTTGGTGAACTTGTCGACTGCCACCAGCAAGTGCGTCATGCCGCCTCGAGCGATGTTGAAAGCCCCCACCATGTCTAGCCCCCAGACGGCGAAAGGCCAGGTGATCGGGATGGAATGGAGGGATGAAACCGGCTGGTGACTGCGCATTCTGAAGCGTTGGCAACCCTCGCACTTGAGGATGAGCGATTCGACATCTTTGAGGGTCATGGGCCAGTAGAAGCCTTGGCGGAAAGCCTTGGCCACAAGGGACCTGGAGGCGGCGTGGTGCCCGCACTCGCCCTCATGTATGCCGAGGAGGATCTCTATGCCCTTGTCTTGCTCGACGCAACGCTGGAACACGCCCGTCGCGCTGCGCTTGACGAGCTCATGATTGATGATGCTGTAGGCGGACGCCCGGCGCTGCACTTGCTGGGCCTCAGTCTCCTCCATGGGGAGTGCTTCGCTCTCCAGGAAGGCCAAGATTGGCTGGGCCCATGACGGGGCCGTGACCACCGTGAAGACGGCCACCAGGGCGGGACCCGGGACGGCAGCCCTCGAACCAGGATCAGCAGCCCTCGGGTTGGAGACGACGGCCGCCGGACTGGAGACGATAGCCCCCGGGCCGGGATCAGCAGCCCCCAGGACCGGGTTGGAGACAGCAGCCCCCGGGCCGGGATTAGCAGCCCCCGGGGCCGAGACGAGAAGGGGAGCTGTGGGGTTGTCCGGGATGAAGATGGACTCAGAATCCAGAGACGGCTTGATGGACGGCTTGTAGAAGTGCTCGAGGGAGACACCGGATGGGATAACTTGCGGGGAGGAGCCAATCTCGGCCAGCGTGTCAACGGCTTTGTTCTCCGCACGCGGCACGTGGAGGAACTCACAACCGTCAAAATTGCCGGAAAGGTGCTGAACCAAGAAGCGGTAGCTGGCCATGTTGGCATCCAGGGCGTCCCACTCGCTGGAAGATTGCTGCACCACCAGAGTTGCTTGGCAAGCCGGAGGCCGTGCACAAGAGCTTCGTACTCGACAATGTTGTTGGAGGCAGCAAAGTGGATCTGGAGTGCGTACCGCAGCCGGTCGCCATTCAGGGAAGACAACACAATGCCAGCTCCCAAGACGGATCGCACCTTGAAGCCGTCAAAGTGCATACGCTAGTGCATCAAATCGGGTGGTGGTGGCAGGTACTGGGTGTCGGTCCAGTCGACGAGGAAATCAACCAGCGCTTGGGACTTGATCATGGTACGAGGCTCGTAGAGGATGGTGTGGCTGGCCAACTCGATGGCCCACTTGGCTACCCAGCCGAAGACACCCCGACAGCCCATGATCTCGCCGATGGGCGCCGTGCTGACCACGGTGACGGTATGCTCTTGAAAGTAGTGCTTTAGCTTCTTGGCGGTGAGGTACACGCCGTAGAACATCTTCTGGTAGTGCGGGTAATTCTACTTGGAGGCAGAAAGCACCTCGCTGAGGTAGTAGACCGGGCGCTGGACTGACTGGATCTTGCCTTTCTCTAGACGTTCGACCACCAACACCGTGCTGACCGATCACGAGGTGGCGGCAATGTATTGGAGCAGCGGCTCCTTGTCAGCCGGCGCGACCAGGACGGGCGTGGTGGAGAGCATGCGCTTGAGATCCCGGAACGCTTCATCCACCTGGTCGTTCCACTCGAACGACGATGTCTTCTTCATCAGCTGATACAGGGGCAAGGCCCTCTCGCCCAGCTGGCTGAGAAACCGGCTGAGAGAGGCCAAGCAGCTAGTGAACTTCTGGTCATCCCACAGCCGGGTTGGCTTGCACATGCGCTCGATGGCCTTGATCTTCTCCAGGTTTGCCTCAATGCCGCACTCCGAGACGAGGAAGCCGAGTAGCTGTCTGGCTGGCATGCCGAACACGCAGTTCTCCGGGTTGAGCTTGATCTGGTACTGGCGCAGATTGGCGAAAGTTTCATTTAGGTCGTCAAGGAGCGTGAGGTGCTGCTTGGTCTTCACCACGATGTCATCGACGTAGACGTGGATGTTACGGCCGAGTTGCAGCAACAAGCATTTCTGCATGCAGCGCTGGAAGGTGGCGCCGACATTCTTCAAGCCGAACGACATGGTGATGTAGCAGTACGCCCCAAAGGGCATGATGAAGGACGTCTTCAGGGCATCGTTCGGGTCCAGCTTGATCGGATGATAGCCGGAGTAAGCATCCAAGAAGGATAGGAGCTCACAACCGGCCGTGGAGTCGATCACTTGATCTATCTGTGGGAGGGCGAACAGATCCTTGGGGCAGGCCTTGTTCAAGCTGGTGTAGTCTATGCACATGCGCCATGTCTTGTTTTTCTTCAAGACGAGGACCGGGTTGGCCAGCCACTTGGGGTGAAACACTTCCATGATGAAGCTAGCTGCGAGCAGCCGGGCCACTTCTTCACCGATGGTTCTTCTCTTCTCTTCTAAAAAGCGACATAAGGGTTGACGGACAGGCTTGGCGTCCTTGCGGACGTGTAATTTTTGCTCGGCGTACTTCCTCGGAACTCCTGGCATGTCCTTTGGAGACCATGAAAAGATATCCCGATTCTCACAAAGGAAGTCGACGAGCTCGCCTTCCTATTTGCTGCTGAGGCGGGTGCCCACAACAACATACTCGCTGCAGCTGGGGTCTTCCGGGTTGAGCGGGGTCTTCTTGGTGTCCTTGGACGGCTGGAACGAGGCCTCGCCAGCCGACTCCTTGGCCGAAGCTGGCACGGCCGGCTGCTCGGCAGCCAGTGCGACAATCCGGTCGAGCTGGCGCCGCTCCTCGGCTATGACCAGCGACTCGGCCAGTTTGGCGCCAGCTTGGGCACACTCCAGGGACTTTCTGTAGTCGCCGAAAATAGTGATGAGGCCCTTGGGACCCGGCATCTTCATCTTCAGGTAGGCATAGTGGGGGAACCGCCATGAATTTTGCCACCGTAGGCCGGCCCAGCAACACTTGGTAAGCGCTGGACAAGTCCACCACCTCGAACCAGATAGGCTCGCGCCGGAAATGGTCGCTTGTGCCGAACAGGACGTCAAGCCAGATCCGGCCAATGGGGGAGCAGGAGAGACCTGACACGATGCCGTGGAACATCGTCCGGGTTGGCTCCAGATGCTTGGCCTCGATGCCGAGCTTGGTCATGGTGTCGCGGTAGAGGATGTTGACGCTGCTGCCACCGTTGATGAGGACTCTCGAGAACATGCATGTGCACTTGGGAGCGACTATGGTAGGGTCGAGGACGAGAGCGTAGCCACCCGGGTTGGGCATGACGGCAGGGTGGTCCTCCCTGGTCCAGCGGACTGGGCGTTCCGATCAGTGCATGTATTCCGGCACAGCCGGTATGACGGTGTTCACCTCCTGCCGGAGCAGGTGCTCGCTACGCTTGTCATCACCAAAGCTGGTGAAGACGATGTAGCTCGCGTTCTGGTTGGGGAAGACATCATCGCGCATGGCGCCGGCACCGGAGGCGGTGGCGAGGCGGAGGCGGCTGCCTGGCACCCGGAGCCGGAGCGGGAGGCGGCGGGATGTCACCCCTCATGATGCGCTTAGTGATGGCGCACTGCTGGAGCATGTGCGTAGACGGCCTTGCACCGCTTTGGTGCTTGCAGGGAGCGTCGAGCATCTCCTTGAAGCTCATGGTGGGTTGCGATGCGGTCTTGCAGGTTCGCGGGCGCTTGCCGGCCGGCTCGGCCGCGGGTGCTTGGTCAGCGGTGGCGACAAGGCGATTGTCATTGCGAGCGGCCGGCTGCTCGGCCTTGCGCTTGTTGTTCTGCTTGCGGCTTCCCTCGCCAGCCGGCTTGGAGGGCGATGCCGGCAACTCCTTGCCAGCCTCATCCAACACGACCTGGATCTTCATGGCAGAGTTGGCATTGGCGTACTTGTCCACCATGACCATGAGCGCGGCCATGGTGGTCGGCTCGGAGCGCAGGAGCTTGTGCTTGAGGAGGGTGCCATCCCAGCAACCGCTCATAAAGTACTGGATAGCTTGGACCTCATGGACCCCCTCGCAGCTGTTCTGGAGCTTGGTCCAGCATGCAAGGTACTCTCGGCCGGTTTCGTTCGGGCCCTGGACGCACATGGCGAGCTGACTAGGACGGCCGGGTCGCTTGTAGGTGTCGGTGAAGTTGGGCACAAAGGCTTGCTCGAAGTTAACCCATGATTTGACACTGCGAGCCGGCAGGCTGTTCAACCACGTCTGGGCCAAGCCCTGGAGCATGAGCGGGGCGTAGCGCACGACCAGGCACCGGTTGCCGCCTGCGATGCCGATGACGGTGGTGTAGTCGATGAGCCAGTCCTCCGGCTTGATGGTCCCGTTGTACTTGGGGTGTCACGGGGAAGCGTGAATCCTTTGGTGAAAGGCTCATCCCGGATGCATGGGCCAAAACAAGCCGGACCGACCGCGTTGTCCTCCTCCAGCTCGAGGGAGAGGGCGAGCTGCTTGATGCGGTGATGGGCGTCGGTGTCGTCGATAGCGCGCGGGCCCAGTCGGCTTGCGACCGGACCGTGGGGAGCTGGATCGGCCGAAGCCGGACGGTCAAGCCAGCCGGATGGCGGGAGAGGTTCTTGCCGGCGCCAGCTTGGTGCCCAGGTCGTCGCCAGCCGTCAGGGCCTGGTGGCGCCGGGTTTGGGTTCGGCCGGAATGAGCCTCACTAGGGGCGGTGAAGATGCCATGTTCAGCTGCTCGGGGTCCTTGGTGCGGCGCGACTCGGACACCGCGGGAGCGTCAAGGCGGACTTGCTGCATGTTCGCATCGGTGAGAAGTTCGCGCATGCGCTGCATACGTTCCTGCAGCTCCTCGCCTTGTAGCTGCTCCATGCCCACTGTGGCCGCCTCTGCAACGTGCATGTTCTTGACGGGGGTGTCATAGACGGGTGGGATCAGCCCACGGGTCCGCACCTCAGCAACCCGGCTAGGCTCAGCCGTGGTGGGGGTGAAGCCGTATGCGGCATCACGCTCCCGCTGGATGGAGTCGAGCCGACGCTGCGTAGCAGCAAGCGTCGTGGCCTCATCCAGCAGGCACTTGCGCTACTCCTCGAGCTGGGCCCGGGCCTGAGCGGCGTTGGTGGAATTGACGTCGGTGGCGATGGGGACACTGAGGTTCGGCATCATGGCGCGCAGCAGGTCGGCCATGCTGGCGTGCTCCTCTACGGCCCTGGTGGCGGCGGCTTTCTTCGCGGCGCTGGATGAAGTGCAGCCAGAGTCGGTGACGGGCACCTCCACGCGGGTGCAGAGATCCGCCACGTCGCTGCAGATGTCGCCGCCAAGGGGGACGGGCGAGTCGGTGACGTAGAGCACCTTGCTGGGATACTCATCGAGGGCGTGCAGCGCGCCGAGGGGGACGTCACACGAGGCAGCGTAGCCGGCCTGCGGCGCGCCGGGTGCAGGGACCAGGCCGTGTGCGCTGAGCTCGCCGGAGTCGATGAAGGGCCCCATGTGGAACATGTCTCTGGCCGGAACATCCAGCTGCCCCACGGTGGGCGCCAACTATCGTGGTGGGCTCACGGCAGATGCCACGGGATGGCTAAAGAGAGGAATAGGCAAGAGGCAACCGGTGGGCTCCAGAGGCGAGGTCAGTACGAGCGAGCGCGAGACACAAGACGTACCCAGTGTAACGACCCGAGACCGACACTCCAGATGCCTTCCATTTATCCCGAGTTTCGTCATGTGATTTGTTTTGTTTGTTGCATTGCATCATGTCATCATGCTTCATCTCATAAACTTTTGCAACTCAAATAAACAAATCGTATGGATCTTTGGTCCATTTAAATCAAGGGAATTCACATGGTGATTTCTCTTTATAACATATCCTCTCGATATTTAGGGAGCTATAGTAAATATTCCATTAATTTGGAATTGACCATAACAAACTTGCAAATAAATCCCAATGCCTTTGTTATCTCAATTCTTGGTCTCTGACTTTGCCCATAATTCTTTTACCCTTTTCCTAAGCTCCACCTAAATTATCTACATTTTTGGAACCTCCTAGCACCTAATTCCTATTCAAACCCATTTGAATTAAGTTCAAGTGAGTTTGGATTTATACTTTCGACCAGGTCCACTTTTATTTTTTCTAGGATCAGACTCATTTTTTGTGAGTCCAGGAAAATTAACCGCATGCCCAAATTCTTCCTATAACCTTCTCTTCTCTCATTTCCTTTCTTCCAGTTCTCTGTTAATGAAAAGAGAAGGGAGAGAGAGAGAGACTGCACCCGCCGGCCTCTTGGGCCTGACCAACCAAGCTGACCGACCCACCAAGGCCCAACTCTGGTGCCTATCTAACCCTACCCCCAATCCCGATCGATCCCCAACTCCCCTGCCTCCTTTCTCCTTGCGCCCACGCTCCCGCTGGATGGACTCGAGCCAGCGCTGCGTAGCAGCAAGCGTCGCGGCCTCATCCAGCAGGCGCTTGCGCCCCTTCTCGAGCTGGGCCCGAGCCTGAGCGGCGTTGGTGGCGTTGATGTCGGTGGCGATGGGGACACTGAGGTTCGGCATCATGGCACGCAGCGGGTCGGCCGTGCTGGCGCGCTCCGCTTCGGCCCTGGTGGCGGCGGCTTTCTTCGCGGCGCTGGATGAAGTGCAGCCAGAGTCGGTGACGCGCACCTCCACGCGGGTGCAGAGATCCGCCATGTCGCTATAGATGTCGCCGCCAAGGGGGACGGGCGAGTCGGTGACGTCGAGCACCTTGCTGGGATACTCATCGAGGGCGTGCAGCGCGTCGAGGGGGACGTCGCACAAGGCAGCGTAGCCGGCCTGCGGTGCGCCGGGTGCAGGGACCAGGACATGCGCGCTGAGCTCGCCGGAGTCGATGAACGGCCCCGTGTGGAACATGTCTCAGGCCGGAACCTCCAGCTGCCCCACGGTGGGCGCCAACTATCGTGGTGGGCTCACAGCAGATGCCACGGGATGGCTAAAGAGAGGGATAGGCAAGAGGCAACCGGTGGGCTCCAGAGGCGAGGTCGGTATGAGCAAGCGCGAGACACAAGACGTACCCAGTGTAACGACCCGAGACCGACACTCCAGATGCCTTCCATGTATTCCGAGTTTCGTCGTGTGATTTGTTTTGTTTGTTGCATTGCATCATGTCATCATGTTTCATCTCATAAACTTTTGCAACTCAAATAAACAAATTGTATGGATCTTTGGTCCATTTAAATTGAGGGAATTGACATGGTGATTTCTCTTTATAACATATCCTCTTGATATTTAGGGAGCTATAGTAAATATTCCATTAATTTGGAATTGACCATAACAAACTTGCAAATAAATCCCAATGCCTTTGTTATCTCAATTCTTGGTCTCCGACTTTGCCCATAATTGTTTTACCCTTTTCCTAAGCTCCACCTAAATTATCTATATTTTTGGAACCTCCTAGCACCTAATTCCTATTCAAACCCATTTGAATTAAGTTCAAGTGAGTTTGGATTTAAACTTTCGACCAGGTCAACTTTTATTTTTTCTAGGATCAGACTCATTTTTTGTGAGTCCAGGAAAATTAACCGCATGCCCAAATTCTTCCTATAACCTTCTCTTCTCTCCTTTCCTTTCTTCCAGTTCTCTGTTAATGAAAAGAGAAGGGAGGGAGAGAGAGACTGCACCCGCCGGCCTCTTGGGCCTGGCCAACCAGGCCGACCGACCCACCAAGGCCCAACTCCGGTGCCTATCTAACCCTACCCCCAATCCCGAACGATCCCCAACTCCCCTGCCTCCTTCCTCCTTGCGCCCACGCTCCCGCTGGATGGACTCGAGCTGGCGCTGCGTAGCAGCAAGCGTTGTGGCCTCATCTAGCAGGCGCTTGCGCTCCTCCTCGAGCTGGGCCCGGGCCTGAGCGGCGTTGGTGGCGTTGATGTCGGTGGCGATGGGGACACTGAGGTTCGGCATCATGGCGCGCAGCGGGTCGGCCGTGCTGGCGCGCTCCGCTACGGCCCTGGTGGCGGCGGCTTTCTTCGCGGCGCTGGATGAAGTGCAGCCAGAGTCAGTGACGGGCACCTCCACGCGGGTGCAGAGATCCGCCACGTCGCTGCAGATCTCGCTGCCAAGGGGGACGGGCGAGTCGGTGACGTCGAGCACCTTGCTGGGATACTCATCGAGGGCGTGCAGCGCGCCGAGGGGGACGTCGCACGAGGCAGCATAGCCGGCCTGCAGCGCGCCGGGTGCAGTGACCAGGCCGTGCGCGTTGAGCTCGCCGGAGTCGATGAAGGGCCCCGTGTGGAACATGTCTCCGGCCGGAACCTCCAGCTGCCCCACGGTGGGCGCCAACTATCGTGGTGGGCTCACGGCAGATGCCACGGGATGGCTAGAGAGAGGGATAGGCAAGAGGCAACCGGTTGGCTCCAGAGGCGAGGTCGGTATGAGCGAGCGCAAGACACAAGAAGTACCCAGTGTAACGACCCGAGACCGACACTCCAGATGCCTTCCATGTATTCCGAGTTTCGTCGTGTGATTTGTTTTGTTTGTTGCATTGCAGCATGTCATCATGCTTCATCTCATAAACTTTTGCAACTCAAATAAACAAATCGTATGTATCTTTGGTCCATTTAAATCGAGGGAATTCACATGGTGATTTCTCTTTATAACATATCCTCTCGATATTTAGGGAGCTATAGTAAATATTCCAATAATTTGGAATTGACAATAACAAACTTGCAAATAAATCCCAATGCCTTTGTTATCTCAATTCTCGGTCTCCGACTTTGCCCATAATTCTTTTACCCTTTTCCTAAGCTCCACCTAAATTCTCTACATTTTTGGAACCTCCTAGCACCTAATTCCTATTCAAACCCATTTGAATTAAGTTCAAGTGAGTTTGGATTTAAACTTTGGACCAGGTCCACTTTTGTTTTTTCTAGGATCAGACTCATTTTTTGTGAGTCCAGGAAAATTAACCGCATGCCCAAATTCTTCCTATAACCTTCTCTTGTCTCCTTTCCTTTCTTCCAGTTCTCTGTTAATGAAAAGAGAAGGGAGGGAGAGAGAGAGACTGCACCCGCCGGCCTCTTGGGCCTGACCAACCAGGCCGACCGACCCACCAAGGCCCAACTCCGGTGCCTATCTAACCCTACCCCCAATCCTGATCGATCCCCAACTCCCCTGCCTCCTTCCTCCTTGCGCCGCTAGGGGAGCGAGCACCCTCGCGCCCAACGCCCGATCCACCGCTCCGCCGCCAGCCGGCGCCGAGAGCCGCCCCTCCTGTGCCTTCCTTCTCCGTCAGCTTCGTCCCCGCGGCTCCCCTTCCTCTGTGCGACTCCTTCCTCTGCCCTTCTCCCTCTCCATCCGGTCCCTCATCTCTCTCGCTTTCTGTTGATTCACAGAGAATGGGAGAACCATGGTCGGCGACCACCTCTCCGGGCCGCCGCTAGCTTCCTCCATCGGGCGTCTTGCCCCGCCTCTTGCTCATCGGCTGCCGCCGGCAGCAGCAACAGCAACACATCCACCTCCCTGCAGCGGGGTCCCATGGCGCCTCCTTTCCCTACCTCCCCTGTGACCTCACCACCATGACTCCTTGTAGTTCGTGGCCTGTCCATCTCTGCACCTGAGGCCCTCCTGCCTCGCTTATCTCCTCCGTCGCCGCTACTCTGTTCGCCTGGATCCCCACCACCATTGTCGCATCTCGTGCACCTTCATTGGTTTCGGCAGTGGGCGTCATGACCAAGCTCCGAGACCACCACACCGTGGCCAGAACCACACTAGTTGCAGCCTCTTTGCACCTGTGACGCTCGTTGGACCGAACACCTCCGGCCCCAATCCGTCAAGTACCCCGGAGCCCACTTCGACGCCAAGTACCTCGACCACCGCTGGCTTCGATGACCGCAAGTTCCACTACCGATGACCTCTTTGGATTCGCCAAGTCCGACTACAAAGCGAAGACCATGTACAACTACTGTTCCCGTGGATTTTGTCAAGTACCCCTACGCACGGATACGCCAAGATCGACAACCCGAACCTCGACGACCGTCGCCGAGACCCCAAGTACCACGACAACCCCGGAGGGATTCGAATCCGTCAAGTTCCTCTTCGAAACATGAACCACTACTTCCCTCAACGAACTTGATCTGTTCCGAAAATGCACACTTTGAAGGTATAACCGCCGAGACGACGCCCGTGAACGAATGCATGTGTGTTGTATGAGATGCTCGTGTTTGCACTATGTCTAAGTTGTCATTGCACGTTCCTCCTCGTTTGCCATGCCACCGACATGTGGGACACCCGGTTGCCGGGATCACCCCACCATCTTTTGCATGTTCCGTACATCCACACTTTCTTTTGCACCGACATCTCGATGAGTTGTCGGATCATCGGAATGTTGCCGTGGCGCCGTTGTTGTTGCCGTGGCACCCTTTTCGTTCCGCCATGGTGACAAATGCTTCATAACATGCTCATGTCAACATTTTCTTAATATTGCATAAAACTTGTATATGTCATCCCCATCATGATAACAACATTTATAAAATGTTTAAAATTGTTGTTTGCTTAAAAATTGCTAATTATGCACATGGGGATTTTTCGGAATTGTTGTTTGTTGTTTCCGGCCCCATTTAAATTGCTTAGATAGTGTAGTTTAATTGTGTTGCACCTCTTGCCATGTTAACTATCATTTAATATTGATGTGTTGCATAAAAAAGAGTAAATTAAATAATTGAATGTGGTGTTTCGTCAATATGCAACTCGTTGCATATTGAGCTCCACTTAATTTGTAGTATTGTTTATTGCACTTTGCCATGCCATGCCTCATTAAAATGGACATGCATCATACTTGGTTGCACATCATGTCATGTTTATGTGATGGTTGTTTACCATGATGTTTGCTTCTTTCCGGTTGCGCTTCTCCTTGATAGTTCTGGTTACGTTGCGATTGTGAGGATCCGTTCGACTACGCCTTTCGTCTTCTTCATGGATTCGGTCTTCTTCCTAGCGGGATTTCAGGCAAGATGATCATTACCCTGGATACCACCACTATCTTTGCTTGCTAGTTGCCTCGATGCTATCGCTATGTCGCGCTACCTACCACTTATTTATCAAGCCTCCCAAATTGCCATGATAGCCTCTAACCTTTTCCACCATCCTAGCAAACCATTGATTGGCTATGTTACCGCTTTGCTCAGCCCCTCTTATAGCGTTGCTAGTTGCAGGTGCAGTTGTAGGTTGTTCCATGTTGGAACATGGATATCATGGGATATCCGAATATCTCTTATTTAATTAATGCACATATATACTTGGTAAAGGGTGGAAGGCTCGACCTTTTGCCTGGTGTTTTGTTCCACTCTTGCCGCCTTAGTTTTCGTCATACCGGTGTTATGTTCCTTGAATTTTATGTTCCTAACATGGTCGGGGTTTTTGGGCCCCCCTTGACAGTTCGCTTTGAATAAAACACTTCCAGCAAGGCCCAACTTTGGTTTTACCATTTGCCTAATAACAACTAAAACTTGCATAGGGACCGGGTAGCACCCGAGGACTCTTAATTAACAACCCGGGCCAGTGCTCCTCATGAGTGTTGGTCCAAAACGTTCAGACTGCGGGGCCACCACGGGGCAAACCGAGGATCTGGTATTACTCATAGGCTTTCCCATCCGGTAGTGTCCTGAGAACAAGATACGCACGGCTCCTATCAGGGTGTTGACACATCGGGAGGTCTTGCTGGTTTTGTTTTACCATTGTTGAAATGTCTTGTGCACCGGGATTCCGAGTTTGATCGGGTTGTCCCCAAGATAGAGATTTGCCTCCGCTGATCGTGAGAGTTTGTCATGGACTAAGTTGGGACACCCCTGCAGGGTTTAAACTTTCAAAAGCCGTGCCCGCGGTTATGTGGCAGATGGGAATTTTTAATATCCAATTGTAGAGAACTTGACACCAGATCCGAAATAAAATACACCAACCGCGTGTGTAACCGTGACTGTCTCTTTTTGAGCAAGTTCGGGAAGAGAACACGATGGGGGTTATGTTTGACTCGTAAGTAGTTCAGGATCACTTCTTGATCATTACTAGTTTGCGACCGTTATGCGTAGTTTCTCTTCTTATTCTTGTACTCGTAAGTTAGCCACCATACAATGCTTAGTCGCTTGCTGCAACCTCACCACTTATCCATTCCACACCCATTAAGCTTTGATAGTCTTGATACCCAAGGTAATGGGATTGCTGAGTCCTCGTGGCTCATAGATTACTACAACAACAGTTGCAGGTACAGGTAAAGTGATGATCTAGCATGAGAGCGATGCTTGATTGTTTTGGAGTTCTTCTGCTTCTTCTTCTATCAAGGGATAGGTTCTGGGTCGGGAGCCTGGGATTAGCAGGGTGGATGTCGTTCTTATTTTTTCGTTTGATTTCATCCATAGTCGGATCCTGCTCTTCTGTATGATTTTTTTAAATGTTAATGACAGTGGGGCAGGGCTCCCACTGACTTTTTATATAATATAGTAGGATTAGCAACAAGTGCAGGTGTTACACATGAATATTTACATCAGGGGGTTGGGGGGGAGGAGGTGGGAAGTTACACAGAGAAGTAGCTAGGACTAGAGGGACTAGAGGGCAGCTACAAAAGAGTGTATGAAGGGCTCAAACTTATGTTTTGCCCTGTGGGTCATCATAGAGAAATCCTTCTTGAATCTGGCCAACCAGGAACTATGAGACGATGGGAAGCCTCTGAACAGTTTGTCATTTCTCTCCTTCCAAACCCCCCAGGCTGCGATCGTAAAGATCTCCAGGAACATGGGTTTGTTCCAAGCACTTTTAGCCACGTGAATCTTGTGAAGTCTGCAGCCAGTAGCTAACCAGGAAATACCAAGGGTCCTCCAACATCTTGCACTGAAGGGGCAATCAAAGAAAAGATGCAGCAGGTCCTCTTCAGGGGGGTTTTGGCAGAGCACACATGTGTAATCATCGTCATTAAGTCTATAGTGTCGTCTGCGCAACATATTTCTTGTATTCAGTCTATCAGCAAGAAGCAGCCAGAGGAATACCTTCCATTGCATAGTACACCTGGTTTTCCAAATCCATCCGAACACCTCATCCACGTGCTCATTTCTGAAGCAAAACTCATAAAATTTTCCAGCCTTAAATTCTCCACCCCCCAGGTGCATAACCAGCGATCCTGCACGTCCTCACTGGGATCAATCCCTTCAGTGATCTGTTGCAAAGCATTGACCTCCTGTCGCGCTTGCATGGACAACGGCAGATAAAACACTTGACCCAGAGAATCAGAGGTCAGAAGATCAAATATGGACTGGTCCTCGTCTCTGGTGAAGGAGAATGCCCTAGGATGTGAGTCTGACAACAGGTTTTCGTGCCACATATCCTTCCAGAACAGAACTGTTTTACCATTGCCCACGACCACCTTGGTCACCCCTCTATATAAATCTGTTAGATGGAGAAGATCCTTCCACCAGAACGAGCCACATGGATCTGAGGCGTGAGGGATTTTATCAGTATAGTAGGTCGACCAGATTAGTTTCACCCAGGGAATCTCCGCTCAGTTGTAAAATTTGTGCACCAGCTTGAGAAGGAGGCCTTGGTTTTGCACTTTAAGGTTTATGACACCCAGTCCTCCCTTGTCTTTAGGACGACAGACCATCTCCCAGGCCGCGAGCGAGTTCCCTTTGATCCCATCCTCAGTTTTCCTACGCCACAGACAGCTCCTACGTAGCTTATCAACATGCTCGATGATCCTCGGGTGGATTTTGATCGCACACATAGCATATACAGCCAAGGAGGTAACCACCGAGTTCACTAGCGTTAGTTTGGAGCCATAGTCCAACAACGAAAGTGCCGAAGGCATCCGGTGTTGCATCGAAGAAACCATGGGCATGAGGTCGACAACCGAAAGGCGGGTTGTCCCCAAGGGCAGCCCTAGATATGTAAATGGCATTTTCCCCACTTCACATTGAAAGATGCTGGCAATTTCCTCTGTCAAATCATGAGCCATATTAATGGGCACGAGCGTGGACTTCTAAAAATTTATGCGCAAACCCACTGAAGTTGCATAATCAGAAAGAATCTCCTTCATAGTACGAGCTTGTTGCGGGCATGCGGGCATGATAACAATAGTATCGTCTGCATACTGTATGACGGGGTAATCAGAGTCATACAGGGGTATAGGCGGTTGGATCCTCTCTTTCGCATATGCATCATTAATTGCAGCTTGTAGGAGATCCGCTGCCAAGACAAAAATCAGTGGTGACAGCGGGTCCCCCTGCCTAACCCCTCGCTTACATTCAAATTGTCTTCCTGGCGATCCATTGAGCAGAACAGAAGACGTCCCAGAGGAGAAAATACAATCAATCCATCTTAGCCATGTCTCATTAAAGCCCATGTGTCTCATGATTTGGATCATCGGAGCATGTTCTATTGTATCAAATGCTTTAGCAAAGTCAAGTTTCAACAGACAACAAGGTCGACCAGAAGCCTGACATTGATGAATAAATTCGAAGGCCCATGCCAAGCAGTCTTGAATTGATCTCCCTTTCAGAAACCCGTACTGATTACGATGTATGATTTTAAGAACAACCTTTTGCAGACGATTCGCTAGAAGCTTGGTGATCAGTTTCAAGCAGCAGTTGAGAAGAGTGATGGGGCGGTAGTCATTGGCAGTCTGTGGAGAGTGTATCTTTGGGATCAGAGTTATGAACCCAGTATTTAGGCTTTTCAGATAAAGGGTGCCCTCATAGAAATCCATGCAGACTCTGTAGAAATCTTCTTTGATCAAATGCCAACAAGATTTTAGGAAGCTTCCATTGAAACCATCCGGGCCTGGTGCCCTGTCCCCCGGCATTTCTTTAACCACCTGGTCTATCTCCTCACGGGTGAATGGGACAGTCAACACGTCGAGCCTGTCAATCTTCTTAATGATTGATGGCAGGTCAAATTTTATATCCACCGTGTTAGACTGACCCAATCTATCCTTGTAGGTCTCAAACAGGACAGATTCTTTTCCACGATGATCAGTGACAGTCGACCCATCAGGCAGCCCGAGAGAAGCAATGGAGTTATGTCTGAAACGTTCAGAGGCTGCAGCGTGAAAAAAATTTGTGTTGTCACCTCCACACTTAAACCAACGAACAGTGTATCTCTTTTTCCAGTACTCCTGTTGGTATTTCAGTAAAGTCAACAAATGTTCCTTTAGGATGCGGCAGAAATTGCTTTCAGGGACCGTCAGTGTTCGCTTGTCCTCAATAGCATCAAGTTCAGCAATTGCCCTGTTACTGTTCTCAATGCATGAGTTGAGGCGAGAGATTTTTTTACTCCATCTTTTGAGGTCATATCTGAGAGTTTTCAGTTTCTTACTAAGAATTGCAGCTGAGTTAGGCGCATAGCAATACTCGGCCCAAGAGGTTTGAACTGTTTCAAAGAAGCCACTGTGTGTAATCCAAAAAAATTCAAAGTGAAATATTTTACTTTTTGGTATCCTGGAAATGATGCTAACCACGCAAGGCGTATGGTCGGATACCGGCTTGGGCAGGGGTGCCACTGTGGTGTTTGGATAGTTGGAAGTCCAATTGGGCGAGGTGAAGTACCAATCCAACTGCTCAAGCAGTGGATTGATTTGCATGTTGCTCCACGTGAAGGATCTGCCCTTGATGGGTAATTCAACCAAAGATTGTGACTGAATAAAGTCGTTAAAAGTAAGCATGTCATTGGCATTACCACCCGGCTTATTGCGGTTCTCTGGCCCACGGATATAATTGAAATCCCCAATCAGCAACCAGTCCTCATTGCTGGGTATGTCAAGATCAAACAACCAGGATGTGAAGATGTCTCTCATAGGACCATCACATGGGCCATACACATTAATTACAAACCAAGTTTTAGCTGAATCAAGAGAAGTAAGTCTGATGCCACAAGCATAGGATTCACTGAACATCAAGGAACCACTGAAAGTTTGGCTGTTCCAAATAGTAATTAGCCCACCAGAAGCACCATTGGAGGGTACAAAGACAAACTGATCAAATTGCCGAGGACAGAAGAGTTTAACAAAAGAGAGATCAAATGACACACGCTTAGTTTCTTGCAGACAAATTACAGAGCATCCACTATCATGAATAGCATTTCTAAGGGCTAGTTGCTTTGCTTCAGAGTTGATCCCTCGGATGTTCCAGCACAGCACCTTCCACTGTCCTTCTTGCGACATCAGGCTATGGAGTGTGCTCCTTGTCCGGTTGGCCCTTCGCTAGAAGCCTCTCCAGACTGAGATGTTCAGCAGGAATACCACACCAATTAGTGCCAATTTGTTGGATGGTGACAATGGAAGTAGGGGGAGGAATTTCATCAGGTAGCTGAGCAGAGCTATTTCCACCCCCAAACTTGCTGACTGAGGGTGCCGTGGCAGTGATCGTGGAGATCACAGAAGGTTCTTTCCTCGGTTTGACTTTGGATTGATGCAGTTTCTTGTCAGACAAAGGAGGCACCCTAAAACCATCATATTTATTGGCTCTGGTACTACGACGCAGATTTGTGGTGTCCACATGAGCACCACGCTTGATCTCAGATGGCTGAAGTCTTGCCCAGCTCGGTTCACTCTGAATGACTACAGACTGGTCAGCAATAATCTGACGGTTAGCTAAGTTCTCATCGCAAACTGAAGCAGCCGCACCCTGCAAAGTTTTTGCAATTTTAGGTTGCTTCTTGATCTCAACACGGGCCACCACGGATGATTCCGAAGCGTCTGGCTGATTCTGGGCCTCGTCCAAATCAGGCCCAAAGGCAAATTCACTAGTCTGGGTAACTGGCGAGTAGTTCAGATCAGATACATGGTAAGAGCAGAACGGCGTCAGGGTTGCATCAAAAGAATGCCAGGCAGTACTATCAATCACAATCCCATTCTTCAGAGCATCACTGACTGGATCAGTGGGGGTAAGCACTTGTGAGAGAGAATAGCTACTAACAGTGGCAGCCGCATATATTACCTTGGACATAATTGCAAGAGGGTTCAGAGGAAAGTACTGGTTTTTAGAGCTCGAACTACCCATATCACATCTCTGGCCAAGTCTAGGGGTATATACCACTTTAACGAGCTGTCCCAAGAAGTGCAAAAACTGTGGGTTATCCATAATTAGGACCATCTGCTAAGCACCACCTACACGAGTAAGCCGAGAATAGGTGTTTGATCCTCCATTAATAAAGTTGTCAGCAGCCGCAACAATGACCTCAGCTGAAGCAGTACGAAGGCAAGGAGTTGAGGTATGGTTAACGCTTGGAGCGGGATTAGCTAGAGATTCTTTCAGTTTTGGCACCCAAACCTGTTTGTATCGCATCTTTTTAGCCGTAACTTTGGGCTTATCAGCTGATTTCCTCCAAAAGAACCTATTCAGTCTAGCAAGGCCCAATTGGCACTCACGGCCCAGATGGCCCAAGTACCCACAACTCGTACAAAATATGTATGCTGGGCAGAATCAGGACTCATGTTTCGGACAGTTGCAACAGGTACAAGATATTTTAGGCTTGGGAATATCCGAATTAGACAAGCTGTTGTTGCAACTATCACAGACACGTTCCAGTTGGTGACACCTATCACAAGAGATACCAGGGCAATTCTTAGCCGTGTGACCAACCACAGAACATGTTTGGCATTTACCCAAACGTTTATATATATAATCCGATGGCGGAATCGAGGGTAATCCAAAAGAATCCGTGATTTCCATGTCACAATAATTCGCTTGTCGGGCATCCAGGATATCGTAAAGAATATTATCATCAATAGAATTCCATATGTGGCTTGGATCCGAAATCAGAGGAGGAGGCCGGGTAATTATCCGATGTCGCTCCTTGTTTTCCGGAAGAGTAATCGGGCAGGTAAAACTGCCAAAGATGAGCGTAGATGGGCCGTACGTCTGATCAGCGATCGCCGCCGGCGAGCTAAAATCAACAACCATGTGCGCTTGATCAAAAGAATCATTAAGATTCCGGCCTATATTTGCATTTCTTGATAAACCAAACTTGGCGAGCTCCTTGGAAGCTGAAAAATCCCCATTAGCATTAAGCTCTAACATACGAAGATCCGGTTGGATCGCCATAGGGCGATGAATGGTGTTTGCACGTACAACATGATCCTCATGAGAGATGAAGTCCAAAGGAGCAGTAGCCAAAGATCCAAGAACCCCAAGCGAGGATTTATGCAAATGAAAACGGCAGACAAAATCTGGCCAAACCCGATCATAAAGTTTGTAAATGAAATGCCCAACTTTATTTGAGGCCACAGAAAACCTGAACTTGAATTCACTGATTCGAACAAATCGAAATCCTTGACTAGAACCACCAATGCAGCACTGTAAGGCAACCGCAACCGATTCTTCCGAGAGAGTGAAAGAGGCGTAGGTGAAAGAGACAGCCAAGAAGAACTCCTTGGCACTGGGGCCGGGGGTGAAGTGGACAGAAGATCTAAACCGACGACGCACCTGATCGGCCACCGCAAGGCCAGCCGAGAAATCCCAATGCAAGAGTCCATCCATCATGGTCTAACCTAGAAGATCCCATGGGAGGAGGTGGAAGAGGAGTTGGAGTCGCCATGGGAGGGTGGCGGAGGAGGAGGGGGTGGAGTCGCCATCCAAAACACTTAGAGGGTTTGATGATTGCTCTTCTGTATGATGATTGCTATGTATTGATGAACTGTTTTATTCATGTTGTAGCTTGTGGCGAGTGTAAGCCTTTATCTTGTATTCTCATCTATTCAGTACATGGTATGTTGTAATGATATCCACCTTGCTATGCGCTCGAAATGCGATTGTGCCCCAATCATGAATTCATCACGTGATTGGGATAGAATCACATCTTGCACGCTACAAGTTGGTATCAGAGCCTTATCGACCACAGGAGCCCCCTTGATTGATTGAACCGTTGCCGTTGTCGAGTCTAGAAAAAAATTGAGTCTAGTTATATCGGACAGTAGGAATTCTTTTTAGTCCTCAGCCCCTTCGTCGCTCTGGTGAGGAATCGTGACGTAGGTGTTTTTGTTTCCATTACTGTCCTTTTCACTCAATTTTTTTTAGGATCATGCGGGTATTTTGGAATCAATCCGATGTCATTGTGACAGGGATTCTGTCTTGGTGCCTCCTGACATTTAGGGGTTGTGGCAGTGTCCCGGGGAGTTGAGCTCCAAGGTGTTTTCGGCACACTGCGTATCGTTTCAGTTCCGGAATACCAGAGGACGCCGACATCGAAAACGCTTCTATACTCTTTGTGGTGATAGTAGTTTGGCACCACCCAGTACTGGGGAGAGCGATCAGATGTATTGCCATAGCTAGTATATCGGATGTTTTCGAAGGTCTGAGGTACACGATTTCTGAGGTTTTCTTGGTTATGTGTTGACGGATGGATACAGTTGGAGTGTAGGATTTGTTAGTTGTGTGAGATATTTGTGCCTCCCTGTATCCCCAACACCAGATTGCATAACCAGAAAGTTTTGGGAGTTTTTAGGTGGGAATTCAAGTAGTTACCCAGGATTTCTTTTTGACAGATGTATGAGTTGAGATTGGGGTCCAACGTCTAGTGGTTCGTTTTTCACGGTCGATTTACAGTGGTTGCAAGACGTCTTAAGGAATCCTTGGCTATGCTAATTCGGGGACGTCTCGTCTGTCATTCGTGATGTCCGCTGTACGTCGTGCCCGTGGGGCTCATCGCGAACACTTTGGGCGAAATCTCTATCATATGTTTGTTTCCGGCTTATTCCACAAGCCAAATTCTTTGTTTTGTTTTGAGTTGTGGTATTCGAGTTGCTTCATAGTCAAGTGTTGATTCCATACCTTTCCTATGCGATGTTCTTATATTTATATGTGAATGCTAATCGTTTTGGATCATTGAGATTGTCATGTCAATTCTTTTCCAATCGGTGCACTTCTCTTCAAGTTATTCTATACAGGCGCCGTTGAGAAGCCTGAGGATTTGTCCATTCCATCCGTCCCAAGTTGCCTTTGTTTTTCCCACCATCCCACCCTTTTCTTCAAGGACTCGGATTTCTTAATCCAGTATCCATTTTATTGATGTGAAGTCTCTTCATTCTTTTCCTTTAATGTTCTAACCCGGTGATTCTCATGAAGATGCCAAGGAAGCCTTAAGTTTATCATTCTTCGTTCTCTTTCTTCTCCGGTGGAGTAAATTCAAGCTTTCGGTATTCATCATTTCACCTTCTTCAATTCACATGATTTCCATGTTGGAAGTTCTTATCTAAGCCTCTCTTAATCGTTCACCTCTTGCTCTTCATTTGTTCTGAAGTGCTGAAGATATCTCGGAAGATTCGTGCTTCTATTCTAGATTCATTCAAACTGTTTCGAGGTTGTTACCTCATTTATGCCATGTAATTCAACCGGTGCAACATCTCTCTAAAAATCATTCAACGGTGTTTCTTTTGAGTGGGCCCTAACCCACAGGTCTTTTCCTAGGATCTTACCTGACTATTCTAAATTTTCCGGAGTTATTCTCAAATCTTTTCAAAGTTTGACGTAAGGATGAATTATTCATCAGTCATATGCCTTCTTCAAGATCGCTTCCAAATTCTTTTCATCGTTGGCTCAACCTTTTCTCTTTTCACTCTTCCGTAGTGTCTAAACAATTCATGGTGGTGTTTCCCATCGTCATTCTCAGCTTTTGAAGACCGAAGTAGCGTTTCCTCTAAATCTTGGACCTTTCTCTTGAAGATTCGTGGTTTGAGCTTGATGCCATCCTCTCAAATTGTTCCGATCATCAAGAATTCTTTTCATACCCATCTGAAGCATTTCAGGAGTTGCTTTCCTTTCTGATCATCCTAAGGCCATCCTTTCAGAAGATTTATTCATTCTCAACGTTCAGCTCTCATTCCCCAATTGTTCCGGTGCATCGTTCAAGTATTCTCTAGTCAGCTTGTCATCTCTTCATTCTCCTGTATCTAAATTCACTCAAGTATCTTTGTTTGTTTTCTAATTCTTACCGGTGAGGCATTCTTTTCTTCGTTCATTTTAAATTCTTACGGTGGTTCATTCAACACTCCTATTCCTTTATTATTGTATCATTTCATTTGTTCTTTCCAATCCTACCGGTGATTCATCAAAGACTTCTTCAAGTTTGCGCTATATCTCGCCAATCCATTTCAAGAAGAATAAGTAGCATGCCTATCCATTGTTTATCATCAATTTAAGTTGACGAAGGATACGCATAACATAATTCTTATTCTTGTTTCATCCAAGTGTTTAATTCCTTCTTTTCGGAGTTTGTTCATGATGAATAAATCCTTGATTCGAAGGGTTCCATCTTTCTTTGCCGGAGCTCCAAGTTATTTAAATTATATCATCGTGAAGCTCCATCTAAATCATTGCAAGGCTCACCTTGTTCTTTCAACTTCTCTTTTTTTTTTCTATCATTCTTTTATTACGGGAGTTCTTCATGAAGGCTCTACATGATGGTTCATCAAAGAGTGCATTCATTATCGAAGTGTTCTTCAAGATTCTTGTTGGAGGAGTTCAAGCATTCTTCACCTTGCATTCCAAAGTGCAATTCTCTCTATCTTATCTTTTGAGATGGTGTTATGTCATCCTTGACAATTTCTCTTCGTGTTTCATGATTCACAAGTTGTCAAGAATGAGATATTTTAAAACCATCATTTTCTCTTCGATCATGAGTTGTTTCAACCCATCATAATTGCTTCGTTGGAGGTTATCTTGGTATATATTTCACCTAAAGCCTTCCATTGGGAATGTTGCTAATTGTGGTGTTTATCAATGATCCAAGTTTCCTCCTATTCTCTCGGTAAAGGAGTTTTAATCTCTTTGTTGATCTCAGTCCAATCAATTATTTCCGTTAGTGGCCGATTGTCACCTCATAATTTTGAGATGTTTTCCATAAGCCCACAACAAGCTTATTCTTTTGTTGTTGATTTTTTTCAACAATTTCGTTCAATCCTTCTTTGCAAGGATGCTTTCCAAGTTCATTTGTGGCAGAAGTTGGTAATTTTTTCTCCATTCTTTTCTTTCCAACGATCTAACTTCTATTCTTTCGTTTCGAAGGCATTGTGATGTTGCTCTCTTCGTCCCATCATCTCGTTTTGCCAAGATCATGTTCTTTTCCTCGCTTAACCATTTAACCGGAGTGTTGTGTCATCTCTTCAAGTTCTTTTCATCAAGTTTTGCTCCACTTTTCAATCGGAGTGCTGCCCAAATTCTTTCTTTCGCATTCCTTGCTTCTCTTTTCAACCGAAGTGGTTTCAAATTCTTTCGTGACCCTTGAGCTCTGGATTCATGTCTTTGCAACCTTTAGGTTCTCATCGTATTCCTTGTTCCTCTTGTCCAACGGACTGTTTGCAATCTCCTTCATCTCTGTTGTATTCTTTCTTTCAAGTTGTTCAACCTCTCAAGGTTGTGGTTTCACCCATTTGTTGAAGAAGCAACTTTGTTTTACCTCTTCCTCTTGCCTTTCCTCTTCTCATTCTTAGATCTCGGGGCGAGATCTCTTGTCAGTGGAGGAGAGTTGTAATGACCCGAGACCGACGCTCCAGATGCCTTCCATGTATTCCGAGTTTCATCGTGTGATTTGTTTTGTTTGTTGCATTGCATCATGTCATCATGCTTCATCTCATAAACTTTTGCAACTCAAATAAACAAATCGTATGGATCTCTGGTCCATTTAAATCGAGGGAATTCACATGGTGATTTCTCTTTATAACATATCCTCTCGATATTTAGGGAGCTATAGTAAATATTCCATTAATTTGGAATTGATCATAACAAACTTGCAAATAAATCCCAATGCCTTTGTTATCTCAATTCTTAGTCTCTGACTTTGCCCATAATTCTTTTATCCTTTTCCTAAGCTCCACCTAAATTCTCTACATTTTAGGAACCTCCTAGCACCTAATTCCTATTCAAACCCATTTGAATTAAGTCAAGTGAGTTTGGATTTAAACTTTCAACCAGGTACACTTTTTTTTTTCTGGGATCAGACTCATTTTTTGTGAGTCCAGGAAAATTAACCGCATGCCCAAATTCTTTCTCTAACCTTCTCTTCTCTCCTTTCCTTTCTTCCAGTTCTCTGTTAATGAAAAGAGAAGGGAGGGAGAGAGAGCCTGCACCCGCCGGCCTGTTGGGCCTGACCAACCAGGCCGACCGACCCACCAAGGCCCAACTCCGGCGCCTATCTAACCCTACCCCCAATCCCGATCGATCCCCAACTCCCCTGCGTCCTTCCTCCTTGCGCCGACAGGGGAGCGAGTGCCCTCGTGCCCGACGCCCGATCCACCGCTCCGCCGCCAGCCGGCGCCGACAGCCGCCCCTCCTGCGCCTTCCTCCTCCGTCAGCTTCACCCCCACGGCTCCCCTTCCTCTGCGCGACTCCTTCCTCCGCCCTTCTCCCTCTCCATCCGGTCCCTCATCTCTCTCGCTTTCTGTTGATTCACAGGGAATGGGAGAACCATGGTCGGCGACCACCTCTCCGGGCCGTCGCTAGCTTACTCCATCGGGCATCTTGCCCCGCCTCTTGCTCATCGGCTGCCGCCGGCAGCAGCAACAGCAACACATCCACCTCCCTGCAGCGGGGTCCCATGGCGCCTCCGTTCCCTGCCTCCCCTGCGACCTCACCACCATGACTCCCTGTAGTTCGTGGCCTGTCCATCTCTGCACCCGAGGCCCTCCTGCCTCGCTTATCTCCGCTGCCACTGCTGCTCTGTTTGCCTGGATCCACACCACCATCATCGCATCTCGTGCACCTTCATTGGTTTCGGCAGTGGGCGCCATGACCAAGCTCTGAGACCACCACACCGTGGCCAGAACCACACTAGTTGCGCCTGTGTGCACCTGTGACGCTCGTTGGACCGAACGCCTCCAGCCCCAATCCATCAAGTACCTCGGAGCCCACTTGGACGTCAAGTACCTCGACCGCTGCTGGCTTTGATGACCGCAAGTTCCACTACCGATGACCACTTTGGATTCGCCAAGTCCGACTACAAAGCGAAGACCATGTACAACTACTGTTCCCGTGTATTTTGTCAAGTACCCCTACGCACGGATATGCCAAGATCGACAACCCGAACCTCGACGAGCATCGTCGAGACCCCAAGTACCACGACAACCCTGATAGGATTCGAATCCGTCAAGTTCCTCTTCGAAACATGAACCACTACTTCCCTCAACGAACTTGATCCATGCACGCTTTGAAGGTATAACCGTCGAGATGACGCCCGTGAATGAATGCATGTGTGTTGTATGAGATGCTCGTGTTTGCACCATGTCTGAGTTGTCATTGCACGTTCCTTCTTGTTTGCCATGCCACCGACATGTGGGACACCCGGTTGCCGGGATCACCCCACCATCTTTTGCATGTTCCATACATCCACACTTTTTTTTGCACCGACATCTCGATGAGTTGTCGGATCATCGGAATGTTGCCGTGGCACCGTTGTTGTTGCCGTGGCACCCCTTTCGTTCCGCCATGGTGACAAATGCTTCATAACATGCTCATGTCAACATTTTCTTAATATTGCGTAAAACTTGTATATGTCATCCGCATCATGATAACGACATTTATAAAATGTTTAAAATTGTTGTTTGCTTAAAAATTGCTAAATATGCACATGGGGATTTTTCGGAATTGTTGTTTGTTGTTTCCGGCCCCATTTAAATTGCTTAGATAGTGTAGTTCAATTGTGTTGCACCTCTTGCCATGTTAACCAACATTTAATATTGATGTGTAGCATAAACGAGAGTGAATTAAATAATTGAATGTGGTGTTTCGTCAATATGCAACTCATTGCATATTGAGCTCCACTTAATTTGTAGTATTGTTTGTTGCACTTTGCCATGCCACGCTTCATTACAATGGACATGCATCATACTTGGTTGCGCATCATGTCATGTTTATGTGATGGTTGTTTACCATGATGTTTGCTTCTTTCCGGTTGCACTTCTCCTTATAGTTCCAGTTACGTTGCGATTGTGAGGATCTGTTCGACTACGCCTTTCATCTTCTTCATGGATTCGGTCTTCTTCCAAGCGGGATTTCAGGCAAGATGGTCATTACCCTGGATACCACCACTATCTTTGCTTGCTAGTTGTCACGATGCTATCGCTATGTCGCGCTATTTACCACTTGTTTATCAAGCCTCCCAAATTGCCATGATAGCCTCTAACCTTTTCCATCATCCTAGCAAATCGTTGTTTGGCTATGTTACCGCTTTGTTCAGCCCCTCTTATGGCGTTGCTAGTTGCAGGTGCAGTTGCAGGTTGTTCCATGTTGGAATATGGATATAATGGGATATCACAATATCTCTTATTTAATTAATGCACATATATACTTGGTAAAGGGTGGAAGGCTCGGCCTTTTGCCTGGTGTTTTGTTCTACTCTTGCCGCTTAGTTTCCGTCATACCGGTGTTATGTTCCTTGAATTTTGCGTTCCTAACACGGTCGGGGTTTATGGGCCCCCCTTGACAGTTCGCTTTGAATAAAAATCTTTCAGCAAGGCCCAACTTTGGTTTTACCATTTGCCTAATAACAACTAAAACTTGCATAGGGACCGGCTAACACCCGAGGACTCTTAATTAACAACCCGGGCCAGTGCTCCTCATGAGTGTTGGTCCAAGACGGGCAGACTGCGGGGCCACGACGGGGCAACCCGAGGATCTGGTTTTACTCGTAGGCTTTCCCATCTGGTAGTGTCCTGAGAACGAGATACGCGTAGCTACTATCAGGGTGTCGACACATCGGGAGGTCTTGCTGGTTTTGTTTTACCATTGTCGAAATGTCTTGGCACCGGGATTCCGAGTTTGACCATTTGCCTAATAACAACTAAAACTTGCATAGGGACCGGCTAACACCCGAGGACTCTTAATTAACAACCCGGGCCAGTGCTCCTCATGAGTGTTGGTCCAAGACGGGCAGACTGCGGGGCCACGACGGGGCAACCCGAGGATCTGGTTTTACTCGTAGGCTTTCCCATCTGGTAGTGTCCTGAGAACGAGATACGCGCAGCTACTATCAGGGTGTCGACACATCGGGAGGTCTTGCTGGTTTTGTTTTACCATTGTCGAAATGTCTTGGCATCGGGATTCCGAGTTTGATCGGGTTGTCCCCAAGATGGAGATTTGCCTCCGCTGATCATGAGAGTTTGTCATGGACTAAGTTGGGAAACCCCTGCAGGGTTTAAGCTTTTGAAAGCCATGCCCGCAGTTATGTGGCAGATGGGAATTTTAAATACCCGGTTGTAGAGAACTTGACACCAGATCCAAAATAAAATACACCAACCGCGTGTGTAACCGTGACTGTCTCTTTTCGTGCAAGTTCGGGAAGAGAACACGGTGGGGTTATGTTTGACTCGTAAGTAGTTCAGGATCACTTCTTGATCATTACTAGTTTGCGACCGTTATGCGTAGTTTCTCTTCTTATTCTTGTACTCGTAAGTTAGCCACCATACAATGCTTAGTCGCTTGCTCCAACCTCACCACTTATACATTCCATACCCATTAAGCTTTGTTAGTCTTGATACCCATGGTAATGTGATTGCTGAGTCCTCGTGGCTCACAGATTACTACAACAGTTGCAGGTACAGGTAAAGCGATGATCTAGCGTGAGAGCGATGCTTGATTGTTTTGGAGTTCTTCTGCTTCTTCTTCGATCAAGGGATAGGTTCTGGGTCGGCAGCCTGGGATTAGCAGGGTGGATGTCATTCTTATTTTTTCATTTGATTTCATCCATAGTCGGATCCTACTCTTCTGTATGATGATTGATATGTATTGATGAACTGTTGTATTCATGTTGTAACTTGTGGCGAGTGTAAGCCTTTATCTTGTATTCTCATCTATTCAGTACATGGTATGTTGTAATGATATCCACCTTGCTATGCGCTCGAAATGCGATTGCGCCCCAATCATGAATTCATCACGTGATTGGGCTAGAATCGCATCTTGGGCGCTACACCCAGGTTCGGGGCTCTCCGGAGAGATAACGCCCCTAGTCCTGCTGAGTGTGGTTTATTTGAAGATGGTACAAGCTTGCTCCTAGAGCTGTTTTGGGGAGGAAGGAAGACAGGCTAGTGCATAGGCTGCCTCTTCTTCGTGGGTGTGTGTGAGTGTTCTACTAGATTCTAGCCCTTTGCATGGAGGGGCTCCAGGGGGTCTTATAGGCTGCCCCCTGGGGGTTACAACGGTAAAGTTACATGGGCGTGGGGCCGGGATGTCAGTGTCTGGGAGCCGGCAGTGGGGGCCGCCGGGGCGTCGGGTCTACAGTGTCTGCCGGATGCGGGTCTCGCCGGGTCCGTAGGGTGCGGGCTGTACCGGGCCCATCGGGCACGGGTACGGCCGGCTGCTGGGTATTGTACGCACGCCATGCCGGATGTCATGGGACAGCTACGCCGGCTTGCTTCTAGGTTGCGCCCTCGTGACGCCGCCCGCCCCAGGCGGTGGCTTGGTCGGCATGATAGCTGAGCCCGTCGAGGCCGGTGTAAAGGGGGGCGCACTGTATCTATGCTCATTTGTTGATGGAGGTTCGTCTTGTGGGAACTGGCCAGAATGCGCCAGCCGGCTTGGCCGAGTTGCGGCACCTGGCCGGGTTGCGCTGGGAAGCCGGCCAAGGCGTGCCGGATTGAGGGCCGTTGCCAGCACTGATGTTTTTTTGAAAGGATCCGGGTTCCGTTGCCTGCCCGGGGTCCATCCCCCCGACACAAAGTATTTATCATGCACAACCCCGATGACAAGCCGAGCAATTGGTTCATACTCTTTAACGCGCTTCAGATTTTTCAACCCCATGCAATACATGAGTGCAACCCATGGATATAACACTATGGGTGGAATATAATATGATGTTGGAGGTTGTGTGGAGAAGACAAAAAAGGAGAAAGTCTCACATCGACATGGCTAATCAATGGGCTATGGAGAAGCCCATCAATTGATGTCAATGCGAGGAGTAGGGATTGCCATGCAACGGATGCACTAAGAGCTATAAGTGTATGAAATCTCAAACTGAAAACTAAGTGGGTGTGCATGCAACTTGCTTGCTCATGAAGACCTCGAGCATTTGATGAAGCCCATCATCGGAATATACAAGCCAAGTTCTATAATGAAAAATTCCCACTAGTATATGAAAGTGACAACATAGGAGACTCTCTATATGAAAAACATGGTGCTACTCTGAAGCACAAGTGCGGAAAAGGATAGTAACATTGCCCCTTCTCTCTTTTTTTGTTTTATTTTTTATTTTTTCTTCTTTTTGTTGGGCTCTTTTTGGGCTCTCTTTTTTCTCGTCCGGAGTCTCATCCCGACTTGTGGGGGAATCACAGTCTCCATCATCCTTTCCTCACTGGGGCAATGCTCTAATAATGATGATCATCACACTTTTATTTACTTACAACTCGATATTACAATTAGTACATGATGACTCTATATGGATGCCTCTGGCAGTGTACCAGGATGTGCAATGATCTAGCATAACAAAGATATCAAAAAATGGACAAGCCATGAAAATATCATGCTAGCTATCTTACGATCATACAAAGCAATATGACAATGAATGCTCAAGTCATGTATATGATGATGATGGAAGTTGCATGGCAATATATCTCGGAATGGCTATGAAATGCCATAATAGGAAGGTATGGTGGCTGTTTTGAAGAAGATATAATGAGGCCTATCTGTGATAGAGCGTATCATATCATGGGGTTTGGATGCACCGGCGAAGTTTGCACCAAATCCCGAGGTGAGAAAGGGCAATGCACGATACCGAAGAGGCTAGCAAATTGTGGAAAGGTGAGAGTGCGTATAATCCATGGACTCACATTAGTCATAAAGAACTCACATACTTATTGCGAAAGTTTATTAGCCCTTGAAGCAAATTACTACTACGCATGCCCCTAGGGGGATAAATTGGTAGGAAAAGACCATCGCTCGTCCCCGATCGCCACTCATAAGGAAGACAATCAATAATAAATCATGCTCCAATTTCATTGCATAATAAGAGACCATACGTGCATGCTTCAGGAATCACAAACCTTAACACCAATATTCTTACTAAACCACAATCATTCACTAGTACCTCCCATATATTACCATCTCTATATCGCAAAACTATTGCAAGGAATCAAACATATCATATTCAGTGATCTACAAGTTTTTTGTAGGATTTTATGACTAACCATGTGAATGACCAATTCCTGTTAACTCTCTAAATAGATATAAGTGAAGCATGAGAGTTTAATTCTTTCTACAAAAGATTTGCCCATGCTCTAACAAATATAAGTGAAGCAAAAGAGCATTCTACAAATGGCGGTTTTCTATGAGTAGAGAAACAGGCAATCCAAACTTCAAATGATATAAGTGAAGCACATGAAGCATTCTATAAAGCCATACTCAAAAGATATAAGTGAAGTGCATGAGGCATTCTATAAATCAACCAAGGACTATTTCATACTAGCACACCAATATTCTTACTAAACCACAATCATTCACTAGTACCTCCCATATATTACCATCTCTATATCTGTCGGTGTAATAAACAGGGGGGTGTTCACTACCCCTGGACACGCACCGGCAAGTCGCAGCCTCCAGGCGGGAAGGACATGGCAGAGGAGGAATCCACCCAAGAGTACATTCGAAGCCCGGTTCCCGGCAAGGTCTACTTGCCGGGAATGGGTCCACGCAACGCCGGCAAGGCAGAGCTGGCAAGACAAGACTCCAGGCGGATCGACCAGAAGATCAAGTCTACTACTGCCAGCGAGATTAGGGCCGGCAAGCTCAGGACTCGACAAGACTAAAGATAAGGGCCCGGCAAGGTTCTTGCCGGGATGACCAGCTGAACCCGGCAAGGCTTGCCGGGGGACAGCTAGACTGAAGACAAGGCCCCGGCAAGGTTCTTGCCGGGATGACCAGCTGAGCCCGGCAAGGTTCCTGCCCGGCAAGGTTATGCCACTATGCTGCTGCTCCAGTGCGGCCGCCAGCATGGCACTCTGGACCCTTCTCCAGGCATGCGTGGCAGAGCACTGTGCCAAGCGGCGCTGATAGGATAGCCCCTTTTCCCATCCCCAAGAAGCTAAGGGACACCGAGACAGAGCATTTAATGCGCTTGTCCTGACCCGTCAGTGATAAGCATGTAAATGCTGTAGCAGAGTACTTGCCGCGGCAAGGTACTTGCCCCGGCAAGTCATTAGCTACGGCAAGGTATTGGCTGCGGCAAGATAGCAACTGCGGCAAGGTACTTGCCCCAGCAAGTTACCTTGCGCGGCAAGCTATGGGTTGCGGCAAGCCGTCAGGTGCGGCAAGGTCTTGCCGCGGCAAGCGTTACTGTACCACTGTGCTACTGTGCTGCTCCGGTGCCTCTGCCAGCGTGGCGCTCTGGGTCCTTCCAAGCGTGTGTGGCAGGGCACTGTGTAGACGGCGGTACACTGTAGCTAGCGGTGTAGGAGCAGGTGGGATAGGCTTTTCCCACGTCCAAGACGTCCTGGTACATGTATCTGGACAGCTAAGGCATGGGCATTTAATGCCCTTGTCCCCTGCCCTCAGTGGTAGGTAGGACATGTCATCCTGGTAATAATGGCCTTACTGTAGCAACTTTCCACCTCTACCTTTACTGTTTGCCACCTGTTGGTGACCCCTTTGTGCATATAAAAGGAGGCCCATAGGCAACGTGGAGAGGGAGAGGAACGGGGGGATGGAGAACTCCAGTATTGTACGCAGCTACTCGGTACTGTAGCGCTCCTGGAGCTAGAACAATCATACAGATAATAAACCAAAAAGCAGGAGTAGGGTTTTACGCATCCGTGCGGCCCGAACCTGGGTAAATCTCTCTCGTGCACTGTCGTGTTCTTCGCTAGATTTGCTCTTCGTGCGACCGTCTCTCCCTGCCGAACATAAAGGGGTCCTTCCCTGGGTCCCATAGGTGATCGCGGATTCGTCCCCGACATCTTTGGCGCGCCAGGTAGGGGGTGAGGGGCTGCGCGAACCTGATCTGGCAATCAGCGCGGCAGTTTCTTCATCATCTTCACCGCCATAGCGTCCAAGAAGAAGGGCCTGAACCTTCGCAAAAAGCTAAGTTTTAAAGCTTTAATTACTTTCTGCTGTTAAGTCTTATCCTGGACGATATTTTTGTGCATAACCTGTGCGCGAAGGAGCGCTCCTGAAACATTCTGCGCTCCTGGTTGTTTTGGGTCCGCCCAACAATGCAGACGCAGCTGCGATTGTTTCTAAGGCGTTAAGCTCCCGAAGAGGCGGCGTTCTCGATAGGCTGCTGAACAGGACCCGATCCTAAGCGCCATCGACCGGAACGTGCGCATTCGGGGAGTATTCCGGCAAGCGTGGGGGGCTCACTGTGCAAAAATGCAGTCGTTTAAGGAGAAGGACTTAGCGAGTTTTATTCTAAGGTTCCTGCGTAAACCCGTATGCTGAGGAGCCTTCCCGGGGCTAGTCGCGCTCCTAGTTGCCTCGAGTCCGCTCGGCAACCTGAGCAGCTGCGCCAGAGCCGGGAAGGTAAACCTTTTCGGGAGGCGGCGTTCCCGGCAAGCTGCTAAGGATCCGTTCCTCAAAGCGCTGCTGACTGGATCGTGCGCACCGGAAAGTGTTCCGGCAAGCAAGGGAATATTCAGCAGGACTCAAGATTGCAGCGAATCCGACATTAACCAGAAGCTAATCAACTTGTTGTGCTCAAACGCTGTTGTGGCATTTCATGCCCAGTCAGTGTTGCAGGAACACGCATGGAAGGCGAGCTCAGGGGCTGGCAACGCCCCAGAGAGTAACCCCCTGAAGAGCCTCCCCGGCAACAAGCTTGCCAGAAGCTGGCGTTGAGAACGTCAAGGTTCTCCGCCAGAGTCAAGAGCCTCCCCGGCAACAAGCTTGCTGGAAGCTGGCGTTGAGAACGTCAAGGTTCTCCACCAGAGTCAAGAGCCTCCCCGGCAACAAGCTTGCCGGAAGCTGGCGTTGAGAACGTCAAGGTTCTCCGCCAGAGTCAAGAGCCTCCCCGGCAACAAGCTTGCCGGAAGCTGGCGTTGAGAACATCAAGGTTCTCCGCCAGAGTCAAGAGCCTCCCCGGCAACAAGCTTGCCGGAAGCTGGCGTTGAGAACGTCAAGGTTCTCCGCCAGAGTCAAGAGCCTTCCCGGCAACCCCTTGCCGGAAGCTGGCGTCGAGAACGTCAAAGTTCTCCGCCAGAGTTAAGAGCCACCCTTGCCGGGGGCTCCGACAACCACTCTTTGAGCAAGAAACAAGCTCGGGGGCTAGCGGCGCCCTAGCAGAAAAAGCTAAGTTGCACAGATTTTTTGGCTATTGCATTCATTTTACTGTCCTCACTCGCTTCTTACACCTACACGCGAAGGAGCCTTCTCGGGGCTAGTTGCGCTCCTAGTCGCCTCGAGTCCGCTCGGCGATGTGAGCAGCTGCACCAGAACCGGGAAGGTAAACCTTTCCGGGAGGCGGCGTTCCCGGTGAGCTGCTAAGGACCCGATCCCCAAGCGCCGCTGCCTGGAGCGTGCGCACCGGAAAGCTTTCCAGCAAGCGTGGGTCGTCTTGATTGATTCCTTGTTCTCGTATATCGACCTGCACGCGAAATGACCTTGCCGTGGTTAGTCCGCGCTCTGGTTTCGCCTCGAGTCCGCTCGGCAAACTTAGCAGCTGCGTTCTGGCCCGGCAGGTCACCTTGCCGGCGGCGGCGTTTCCAGCAGGCTGCTAAAGACCCGCACCTAGCGCTCGCGGCAAGCGTGCGCACCGGCAGGGTTTCCAGACAGCGTAGGGTACAAGATACGTGCAAGGACGGAATCAATCAAGGGGGAAGCATGCATTCATTTAGCATGAAGGAATATGTCTTGTGCCATAAAGCTTGGCCTAATCAAGGTAAATTGTTTCTTTATGCGTGCCATTGCAGCAACAGGGTTGCGACCTCCAGGCAGGAGGAATGGCAGGGAACAGATCTACATGTTGCCGGTGTGCGTCGTTGGGACTAGCCCGGACAACCACTGTGCACGCCTGTCCGGCCCAGGCCCGGGGGCTCCTGTCGGTGTAATAAATAGGGGGGTGTTCACTACCCCTGGACACGCACCGGCAAGTCGCGGCCTCCAGGCGGGAAGGACATGGCAGAGGAGGAATCCACCCAAGAGTACATTCGAAGCCCGGTTCCCGGCAAGGTCTACTTGCCGGGAATGGGTCCACGCAACGCCGGCAAGGCAGAGCTGGCAAGACAAGACTCCAGGCGGATCGACCAGAAGATCAAGTCTACTACTGCCGGCGAGATCAGGGCCGGCAAGCTCAGGACTCGACAAGACTAAAGATAAGGGCCCGGCAAGGTTCTTGCCGGGATGACCAGCTGAACCCGGCAAGGCTTGCCGGGGGACAGCTAGACTGGAGACAAGGCCCCGGCAAGGTTCTTGCCGGGATGACCAGCTGAGCCCGGCAAGGTTCCTGCCCGGCAAGGTTATGCCACTATGCTGCTGCTCCAGTGCGGCCGCCAGCATGGCACTCTGGACCCTTCTCCAGGCATGCATGGCAGAGCACTGTGCCAAGCGGTGCTGATAGGATGGCCCCTTTTCCCATCCCCAAGAAGCTAAGGGACACCTAGACAGAGCATTTAATGCGCTTGTCCTGACCCGTCAGTGATAAGCATGTAAATGCTGTAGCAGAGTACTTGCCGCGGCAAGGTACTTGCCCCGACAAGTCATTAGCTGCGGCAAGGTACTTGCCCCGGCGAGTTACCTTGCGCGGCAAGCTATGGGTTGCGGCAAGCCGTCAGGTGCGGCAAGGTCTTGCCGCGGCAAGCGTTACTGTACCACTGTGCTACTGTGCTGCTCCGGTGCCTCTGCCAGCGTGGCGCTCTGGGTCCTTCCAAGCGTGTGTGGCAGGGCACTGTGTAGACGGCGGTACACTGTAGCTAGCGGTGTAGGAGCAGGTGGGATAGGCTTTTCCCACGTCCAAGACGTCCGGGTACATGTATCTGGACAGCTAAGGCATGGGCATTTAATGCCCTTGTCCCCTGCCGTCAGTGGTAGGTAGGACATGTCATCCTGGTAATAATGGCCTTACTGTAGCAACTTTCCACCTCTACCTTTACTGTTTGCCACCTGTTGGTGACCCCTTTGTGCATATAAAAGGAGGCCCATAGGCAACATGGAGAGGGAGAGGAACGGGGGGATGGAGAACTCCAGTATTGTACGCAGCTACTCGGTACTGTAGCGCTCCTGGAGCTAGAACAATCATACAGATAATAAACCAAAAAGCAGGAGTAGGGTTTTACGCATCCGTGCGGCCCGAACCTGGGTAAATCTCTCTCGTGCACTGTCGTGTTCTTCGCTAGATTTGCTCTTCGTGCGACCGTCTCTCCCTGCCGAACGTAAAGGGGTCCTTCCCTAGGTCCCATAGGTGATCGCGGATTCGTCCCCGACATCTTTGGCGCGCTCAGTAGGGGGTGAGGGGCTGCGCGAACCTGATCTGGCGATCAGCGCGGCAGTTTCTTCATCATCTTCACCGCCATAGCGTCCAAGAAGAAGGGCCTGAACCTTCGCAAAAAGCTAAGTTTTAAAGCTTTAATTACTTTCTGCTGTTAAGTCTTATCCTGGACGATATTTTTGTGCATAACCTGTGCGCGAAGGAGCGCTCCTGGTTGTTTTGGGTCCGCCCAACAATGCAGACGCAGCTGCGATTGTTTCTAAGGCGTTAAGCTCCCGAAGAGGCGGCGTTCTCGATAGGCTGCTGAACAGGACCCGATCCTAAGCGCCATCGACCGGAACGTGCGCATTCGGGGAGTATTCCGGCAAGCGTGGGGGGCTCACTGTGCAAAAATGCAGTCGTTTAAGGAGAAGGACTTAGCGAGTTTTATTCTAAGGTTCCTGCGTAAACCAGTATGCTGAGGAGCATTCCCGGGGCTAGTCGCGCTCCTAGTTGCCTCGAGTCCGCTCGGCAACCTGAGCAGCTGCGCCAGAGCCGGGAAGTTGAACCTTTTCGAGAGGCGGCGTTCCCGGCAAGCTGCTAAGGATCCATTCCTCAAAGCGCTGCTGACTGGATCGTGCGCACCGGAAAGTGTTCCGGCAAGCAAGGGAATATTCAGCAGGACTCAAGATTGCAGCGAACCCGACATTAACCAGAAGCTAATCAACTTGTTGTGCTCAAACGCTATTGTGGCATTTCATGCCCAGTCAGTGTTGCAGGAACACGCATGGAAGGCGAGCTCGGGGGCTGGCAACGCCCCAGAGAGTAACCCCCTGAAGAGCCTCCCCGGCAACAAGCTTGCCGGAAGCTGGCGTTGAGAACATCAAGGTTCTCCGCCAGAGTCAAGAGCCTCCCCGGCAACAAGCTTGCCGGAAGCTGGCGTTGAGAACGTCAAGGTTCTCCGCTAGAGTCAAGAGCCTCCCCGGCAACAAGCTTGCCGGAAGCTGGCGTTGAGAACGTCAAGGTTCTCCGCCAGAGTCAAGAGCCTCCCCGGCAACAAGCTTGCCGGAAGCTGGCGTTGAGAACGTCAAGGTTCTCCGCCAGAGTCAAGAGCCTCCCCGGCAACAAGCTTGCCGGAAGCTGGCGTTGAGAACGTCAAGGTTCTCCGCCAGAGTCAAGAGCCTCCCCGGCAACAAGCTTGCCGGAAGCTGGCGTTGAGAACGTCAAGGTTCTCCGCCAGAGTCAAGAGCCTTCCCGGCAACCCCTTGCCGGAAGCTGGCGTCGAGAACGTCAAAGTTCTCCGCCAGAGTTAAGAGCCTCCCTTGCCGGGGCTCCGACAACCACTCTTTGAGCAAGAAACAAGCTCGGGGGCTAGCGGCGCCCTAGCAGAAAAAGCTAAGTTGCACAGATTTTTTGGCAATTGCATTCATTTTACTGTCCTCACTCGCTTCTTACACCTACACGCGAAGGAGCCTTCTCGGGGCTAGTTGCGCTCCTAGTTGCCTCGAGTCCGCTCGGCGATGTGAGCAGCTGCACCAGAACCGGGAAGGTAAACCTTTCCGGGAGGCGGCGTTCCCGGTGAGCTGCTAAGGACCCGATCCCCAAGCGCCGCTTCCTGGAGCGTGCGCACCGGAAAGCTTTCCAGCAAGCGTGGGTCGTCTTGATTGATTCCTCGTTCTCGTATATCGACCTGCACGCGAAAGGACCTTGCCGTGGTTAGTCCGCGCTCTTGTTTCGCCTCGAGTCCGCTCGGCAAACTTAGCAGCTGCGTTCTGGCCCGGCAAGTCGCCTTGCCGGCGGCGGCGTTTCCAGCAGGCTGCTAAAGATCCGCACCTAGCGCTCGCGGCAAGCGTGCGCACCGGCAGGGTTTCCAGACAGCGTAGGGTACAAGATACGTGCAAGGACGGAATCAATCAAGGGGGAAGCATGCATTCATTTAGCATGAAGGAATATCTCTTGTGCCATAAAGCTTGGCCTAATCAAGGTAAATTGTTTCTTTATGCGTGCCATTGCATTAACAGGGTTGCGACCTCCAGGCAGGAGGAATGGCAGGGAACAGATCTACATGTTGCCGATGTGCGTCGTTGGGCCTAGCCCGGACAACCACTGTGCACGCCTGTCTGGCCCAGGCCCGGGGGCTCCTGTCGGTGTAATAAACAGGGGGGTGTTCACTACCCCTGGACACGCACCGGCAAGTCGAAGCCTCCAGGCGGGAAGGACATGGCAGAGGAGGAATCCACCCAAGAGTACATTCGAAGCCCGGTTCCCGGCAAGGTCTACTTGCCGGGAATGGGTCCACGCAACGCCGGCAAGGCAGAGCTGGCAAGACAAGACTCCAGGCGGATCGACCAGAAGATCAAGTCTACTACTGCCGGCGAGATCAGGGCCAACAAGCTCAGGACTCGACAAGACTAAAGATAAGGGCCCGGCAAGGTTCTTGCCAGGATGACCAGCTGAACCCGGCAAGGCTTGCCGGGGGACAGCTAGACTGGAGACAAGGCCCCGGCAAGGTTCTTGCCGGGATGACCAGCCGAGCCCGGCAAGGTTCCTGCCCGGCAAGGTTATGCCACTATGCTGCTGCTCCAGTGCGGCCGCCAGCATGGCACTCTGGACCCTTCTCCAGGCATGCGTGGCAGAACACTGTGCCAAGCGGCGCTGATAGGATGGCCCCTTTTCCCATCCCCAAGAAGCTAAGGGACACCTAGACAGAGCATTTAATGCGCTTGTCCTGACCCGTCAGTGATAAGCATGTAAATGCTGTAGCAGAGTACTTGCCGTGGCAAGGTACTTGCCCCGGCAAGTCATTAGCTGCGGCAAGGTATTGGCTGCGGCAAGATAGCAGCTGCGGCAAGGTACTTGCCCCGGCAAGTTACCTTGCGCGGCAAGCTATGGGTTGCGGCAAGCCGTCAGGTGCGGCAAGGTCTTGCCGCGACAAGCGTTACTGTACCACTGTGCTATTGTGCTGCTCCGGTGCCTCTGCCAGCGTGGCGCTCTGGGTCCTTCCAAGTGTGTGTGGCAGGGCACTGTGTAGACGGCGGTACACTGTAGCTAGCGGTGCAGGAGCAGGTGGGATAGGCTTTTCCCACGTCCAAGACGTCCGGGTACATGTATCTGGACAGCTAAGGCATGGGCATTTAATGCCCTTGTCCCCTGCCGTCAGTGGTAGGTAGGACATGTCATCCTGGTAATAATGGCCTTACTGTAGCAACTTTCCACCTCTACCTTTACTGTTTGCCACCTGTTGGTGACCCCTTTGTGCATATAAAAGGAGGCCCATAGGCAACGTGGAGAGGGAGAGGAACGGGGGGATGGAGAACTCCAGTATTGTACGCAGCTACTCGGTACTGTAGCGCTCGTGGAGCTAGAACAATCATACAGATAATAAACCAAAAAGCAGGAGTAGGGTTTTACGCATCCGTGCGGCCCGAACCTGGGTAAATCTCTCTCATGCACTGTCGTGTTCTTCGCTAGATTTGCTCTTCGTGCGACCGTCTCTCCCTGCCGAACGTAAAGGGGTCCTTCCCTGGGTCCCATAGGTGATCGCGGATTCGTCCCCGACAATATCGCAAAACTATTGCAAGGAATCAAACATATCATATTCAGTGATCTACAAGTTTTTTGTAGGATTTTATGACTAACCATGTGAATGACCAATTCCTGTTAATTCTCTAAATAGATATAAGTGAAGCATGAGAGTTTAATTCTTTCTACAAAATATTTGCCCACACTCTAACAAATATAAGTGAAGCAAAAGAGCATTCTACAAATGGTGGTTTTCTATGTGTAGAGAAACAGGCAATCCAAACTTAAAATGATATAAGTGAAGCACATGAAGCATTCTATAAAGCCATACTCAAAAGATATAAGTGAAGTGCATGAAACATTCTATAAATCAACGAAGGACTATTTCATACTAGCATGGTGCATAAAAGAAAAAGGAAAAATAAACACAAAAGACGCTCCGAGAATTTGCGCATGTCGTGTGACGAATAAAAATATAGCTCCAAGTAAAATTACCGATGGTCGTTAGAAGAAAGAGGGGATGCCTTCCGGGGCATCCTGAAGCTTAGTTGCTTGGGAGTCCTTGAATATTACCTTGGGGTGCCTCGGGCATTCCCAAGCTTAGGATCTTGCCACTCCTTATTTCTTCATCCATCGTGATCTCACCAAAAACTTGAAAACATCAATCACACAAAACTTAACAAAACGCTCGTATGATCCGTTAGTATAATAAAGCAAATCACTACTTTAAGTACTGTTGCAAACCAATTCATATTTTATTTTTGCATTATAACTACTGTACTCTAACTTCACTATGGCTTATATCACCGATACAATCCATAGATTCATAAAAACACGCAAAACAATGCATCAAAACAGAACAGTCTGTAGCAATCTGAACATTGACCATACTTCTGTAACTCCAAAAATTCTGAAAAATTATTACAAAATAAACAATTTACATAGCAGTACTATGTGGAAATTTCAAAAACTTTTGACATTCCAGTAAAAAATGTAAATTCACACACTACAGCCAAAGTTTTTTTTTTTATACTGCACATACCAAACAAGCAATCTAATCATCCTAAAGGCAAATCTTGGCACATTATTTTTATAATACAATGGATTTGTACAAGAGGATAATTATTTTTGTGGAAAAGTTTCTATAATTCAAGATTTGCAAAGTTTCCATGGGCATGAACAAAGTTCAAGGAGCTCCCCCACTTCAACGGTGCTCGTCTTTCTTACATCCACTTTTCTTTTTGAAAAGTTTTATGTTCACCTCTATATTTTTTTGTTTTTAAACTTTTTAAAAGCACACAACAGAATGATATGACTCTCTAAAACTTCCGGGTTGTCTCCCTGGCAGCGCTTTCTTTAAAGCCATTAAGCTAGGCATAAAGTGCTCAAGTAATTGATCCACCTGGATCCCAAGGTATATCAAAGCCAATTTTAATTAACAATGATTTGTATTTTAGTAGTGAGCGCAAAGCAACATATATCATGCAATGACAAAGTCTAACTCTCTTCCTATGAATCGGCATGTCATAAAAGAACAATTCATGCACATCAAGTAAGGGCCAATACATAGCATAAGCAATTTCTTGCAATTTTATTGTGTTGGAAACATAGAAAGCTGGAGATGTAGTTCCTCTCTCATAACAATTGCAAGTAGGAGCAGAAGCACATGCATATTATACTCATAAAAATCATCATGTGCAATAGTAAAATGCAACCCATCAATATAATCCTTAATAAGAGCAAACTCCTACGATATAGTGTAGTTTGGAGAATTCAAAAAGATAATAGGACTATCATGTGTGGGTACAATAGTAACAATTTCATTCTTAACATAAGGAACTATAGCGAGTTCATCTCCATAAGCATAGTTCATATTCGCATCATGGCCACAAGCATAGCAAGCATCAATTTCATCAAAAAGGGATATTTCAAATGAATCAATGGGATCATAGCAATCATCATAGCATTCATCCTTCGGTAAGCACGAAGGGAAATTAAACAATGTATGGGATAAAGAGTTACTCTCATTAGAAGGTGGGCATGGGTGATCAATCCGCTCTTCCTCCTTTTGTTCTTCGCTCTCCTCCTCATCTTTTTCATCTAATGAGCTCACAGTGTCATCGATTTCTTCTTCCATAGTTTCCTGCAAAATATTAGTCTCCTCTTGGATAACGGAGGAGTCCTCAATATATGGTTTAACATAAGCATTAGAAGCATAATTATCATAGCGATATTTAAGTATGGAAAAAATTTCAGATTTGTAAAGAGTAACATCATACTTTTCAATCAAAGAAGCAATTTCATAGGCACCCTTAAAAGCAACAAATTCTTCAATTTGGTCAATAGCATAGTAATTATAAACACCCTTGGCATAAGAAGATAAGATTCAATTATCCTTAAACTCACATTGGAAAGAAAGGTGTTTTTTAGGGTCTTCGGAACAACAAGTAAAATCATATATTTCGCATAAATTCATAGCATAGCAATACAAACTATTAATATGATGCCATAAAAGTTTCCCTTTTTGAGATAAGCGGTGTCGCACAAAATAAGCATGCCCATTTAATGATTTTCCCTCAAGTAAGCTAGTTGGGTTTTCAGCATGAGCACATAGGGATCGAAGATGATCCAAGTAGAAAGCTTAAGAGTATGATAAATTTTGGGTGGTTCTTCAACCATTGGTTTAGCAGGTACAACTATTTTTTTGGTATTTTATGTTTCCTACCCATAACTAAAGATAGAAAACAAGAGCACAAAATAAAATATACTTAGTGATAAAGCAAACAAGCACACACGAGAATATTCACCCCACGCTATTGCTCCTAGGCAACGGCGCCAGAAAAAATTCTTGATAACCCACAAGTATAGGGGATCAATTGTAGCCTTTCTCGATAAGTAAGAGTGTCGAACCCAACGAGGAGCTAAAGGTAGAATTTATATTCCCTTCAAGTTCTATCGACCACCGATACAACTCTACGCAGACTTAACATTCGCTTTACCTAGAGAAAGTATGAAACTAGAAGTACTTTGTAGGTGTGATAGGATAGGTTTGCAAGATAATAAAGAACACGTAAATAAAAGCTAGGGGCTGTTTATATAAATAAATAATTAAGTTAGTTTTAGTAGAGAGCTTTTTGTAACACAAGAAAGTTATTTTTCCCTAGGCAATCGATAACTAGACCGGTAATCATCATTGTATTTTATTTGAGGGAGAGGCATGAGCTAACATACTTTCTCTACTTGGATCATATGAAATTATGATTGGAACTCTAGCAAGCATTCGCAACTACTAAAGATCATTAAGGTAAAACCCAACCATAGCATTAAGTATCAAGTCCTCTTTATTCCCATACGCAACAACCCACTTACTCGGATCTGTGCTTCTGTCACTCACACCACCCACCATAAGAAAATCATGAACATATTGCAACACCCTACAATGGGGATCCCTCACGCTTGCGCGACACAGAGAGCACCATAGGACAACACCAATAATAACCCAAACCAATCATGATCATCAATCAACCCATATGACAAAACGGATCTACTCAAGCATCATAGGACAACCACATATCATTGGATAGTAATATGCAGTGTTGAGCACCATGTTTAAGTAGAGATTACAGCAGGGAGAAGAGGTGGTACACCGCTGCATAGAGGGGGAGAGAGTTGGTGATGACAGCGATGAAGTTGTTGGTGTAGATCACCATCATGATGATGGCCCCGACAGTGTTCCGGCGCCACCGAGAGAGTGGGGGAGAGAGCCCCCCGTCCTCCAACTTTTTCCTTGGCCTTCCCCTAGATGGGAGGAGGGTTTCCCCTCTGGTCCATGGCCTCCATGGTGGCGGAGGGGCGGGAGCCCCTCCAAGATTGGATCTATCTCTATGTTTCTCTTCTGTTTCGCATTCCTGTTTTGTGGCCTTTCACCGTTTCTCAAATTCCTGGAGATTCGTAACTCTGATTGGGCTGAAATTTTAACACTATTTTTATCCGGGTATAATCTTCCCTGTGGCTGAAGGACACCTCCAACCAACCTACGGGGTGGCCACAACCTTGCCAGACGCGCACTGGTAGGGGGCGCACCTTTTGAGCTTGTGGGCCCCTCAGGCATCGTTTCACATTGATTCCACTTCCCAAAAATCACATATATTCCGAAATAAATCTCCGTAAATTTTTATCATGGTTGCACTTTGTTTGGTATGGATATTCTATGAAACAAAGAACATGCAACAAACAGGAACTGGCACTGGGCACTGGATCAATATGTTAGTCCCAAAAATAATATAAAATGTTGCCAAAAGTATATGAAAGTTATAGAATATTGGCATGAAACAATAAAAAATTATAGATACGACGGAGACGTATCAATGGGCCTCCAAGAACATCCTCGTAGTGCTCTCTTTCGTTCAGAATGTAGCTCTCCATCTATAATTTGAAATAAGGAAAGTTTAGTAAAACAATTCAGGGGTTACGAGAGTAGTATAAACTAAAAGTTGTTCCAATCAGTGTCTTCCTTTCACTAAGATATTTTCCAGGGTCACGTCCTACAGTCAACATGTGTGTCGGCGTTCTGGGAACGTGGGTACCCAGACTTGCCTGCCTGCGGCCCACGGCGTGGCTCCATCGACGGCCTGGTACGGCCCAGCTTCAGTGACAACAACTCAAGACCCTCGCGAGGGGCCAAGCCTCGCAAGGAGGACGACACCAAGACCTCCACGAGGAGCAGCCTCCTCAGGCTGGCTCCTGAGGAGCGGAGAGTTCTATGCAATCCTCACCTCGTGAGGTCCGGATGACGTGAGCCATGCCGATCAAGGCCAGGCAGGCGCCAGCGGGCGCAGTGTACCAGTTTCCTCTTTGGTGCTAAAGAGGCAAGCGCAGGCGCGGAGTCCCGAGGAATCAGCCAAAGGTTTCCATTCCTGTGCAACAAGACCAAGACCGCCAGGACGGCAGGACGGAGGTCATCACCGAGCCCACCACGGCGTCACAACCAGAGGCTTTTGCAGGCGAACACTAATTTTGTCAGGATAGCATGTACTAGCTCTCTCCCTTCGAATTTGGCCGTTGTGGGATCCCTTCCCGCCTTTCATTTGGGAAGAGGACCAAGGCCACTATAAATAGGACTTAGCCACCACCATAGAGGAGGATGGATCATTCAGATCACCCCCAGTCCACCAGCTCACTCGAGCTCAAGAACACCTCTCCTCCAGAGGCTGTTTCCCACTGTACTAGTTCATCCTCAGCCCCTCGAGGCCAATCCACCACAAAGCAGGAGTAGGTTTTTACACCGCAAGGTGGACCGAACCTCGGTAAACTGCTATGTCTCTTTTCCTTATAGTTCGTCGAGCTAGGCTGTGAGATTAGCGAGTAGGCAGACTGGGGAGGACGAGTTCTTCGCACGCACCACAGAGTTCGAACCTCTCAAGGGTTTGCGGAACCCGAAATCTGACATTTGGCGCGCCAGGTAGGGGTGCGTCGAAGCTTCGCCTCTCCGTCCGCCGCACTCCGCCCTCGCAGTTCAGCTCTCATGGCGGGCGCCTCTTCTCCGACTGGATCGATGGGCGCGCACGGAGGCGCCGTGGGTCTCTAGGCCTTCACCCCCGCCTTACGGCGAGTGCAGTGGCTGCCTAAGTTCATGCCGGAGATGCCGCCTCGCTACGACGGCGCGGCAGACCCGGTGGGGTTTCTCCAGGCGTATGAGGAGGTGGTTCTGGTGGCCGACGGCGATGACAAGGTCATGGCGAATTGGCTCCCCATGGCCCTCACGGGCGCGCCGCGTGCTTGGCTCCTGGGCCTGCCGGAATCTTCGGTGGCCTCCTGGGAGGAGCTACGCGGCCTTTTCGTCATGCAATTCGCGGCGCCGGCACCTCATGTCGTCGCAGCCATCCTCGGCGGCTCGCAGGCGCCGCCCTCGGATCGCCACATCAAGCAGTTCTTTCGCCAGGCGGGTGACGCCCACGTGCAGCGGGCGGCGCCGCCGGGTTGGGCGGCGCCCAAGGCCGACCTCACCTTCAACTCCGGGGACCACCCTGCGGTCACGGCCGGCGTCGGCGCTCTCCTGATGCTCTGCACCCCCACCATTTGAAACGTGGCGGTCACCAAGACCCTCATCGACGAAGGAGCCGGCCTCAATGTGCTCTCGGTGGAAGCATTCGGCTTGCTTCATGTGCCCCATGGCCGGCTCCGCCCCACGAAGCCCTTCTCTGGAGTCGTCAACGGCTCCACCAACCCCCTCGGGTAGATCCGCCTCCCTGTCACCTTCGGCACCCGCGACAAGTAGCGCACCGAGCTTATCGACTTCGACATCGCTCGCATCAGCCTCTCGTACAACGCCATCCTCGGGTACCCAGCCCTGGCCAAGTTCATGGCAGCGACTCACCCTGCCTACTACCTCATGAAGATGCCGGGAAGCAGCGGCGCCCTCATCGTGGTAGGAGACACCAAGGACGCGCTATTGGCCCTCAAGCTCGCCTTGAGGGCCGCGGCGGCCGCACGACCGACTGAGGAAGGGGCCCCAGAGGCTCCGGGGGCTACGCCAGTGAAGAAGAAGTAGTTGTTCTCTCAAGATCGGGCCGAGACGAAGCAGGTGCCGGTCGATGAAGATGGGGCGTCGGGTGCCACCTTCACCATAGGTGCCAGCCTCCCTCCAGATCAAGAAAAGGCGTTGGTCGACTTCTTACGCGCGAACAAGGAAGTGTTCGCATGGGAGCCCAAGGATCTGGTTGGGATCCCGAGGGGAATAATCGAGCATCACCTGAGGGTGTGCCCTAACGCATGACCGGTGAAGCAGAAGGCACGGCGGCAGTCCACAGAGAAGCAGTCATTCATCATCCAAGAGACCCGCAAGCTGCAAGAGGCTGGTGTCATTCGGGAGGTGCAGTACCCAGAATGGTTGGCGAACCCGGTCATCGTCCCCAAGAAGGGTGGAAAGGAGCGTATGTGCGTCGACTTCACTAACCTCAACAAGGCTTGCCCTCAAGACCCCTTTTCGCTTCCGCGTATTGATTAGATCGTCGACTCCACCGCCCAGTGCGACCTGTTGTGCTTCCTAGACGCCTTCTCAGGCTATCACCAAATCAAGATGGCGGTGCAACATGTTGCGAAGACGGCTTTCTTGACCCCATGCGGGGTGTATTGCTAAACCTGCATGCCGTTTGGGCTGCGTAACGCCGAAGCAATCTTCCAGCGGCTAATCCACATCGCTCTGGGCCTGCAGCTCAGGAGGAACGCAGAGGCATACGTCGACGACATAGTGGTGAAGTCTCGGGAGGCAAGAACCCTTATTGAAGACCTGGAAGAAACATTTGCCAGCCTGCGCAAGGTGGATCTGCGACTCAACCCGGAGAAATGTGTGTTCGGCGTCCCATGCGGCAAGCTGCCGGGTTTCTTGGTATCGCACAGAGCGATCGAGGCTAACCCAGAGAAAGTCAAGGCCATAGAAAGGATGAGCCCGCCGCAGACTCTCAAGGAGATGCAGAAGCTGGCAGGTTGAATGACCTCGCTGGGGCGTTTCATCTCCAAGTTGGGAGAACGCACCCTCCCATTCTTCAAGCTGATGAAAAGGAAAGGACCATTCGAGTCGACTCCAGAGGCTGACACGGCCTTCCAAGACTTCAAGAAGTACCTCACTAGCCCGCCGGTGATGGTGGCACCACGTCCCCTTGAGCCCCTGGTGCTCTACTTGGCCGCCACATCTCACTCAGCCAGCGCAACACTGGTGGCATTGAGGGAGGAGCGCCTGGTCAAGGGCTCACGATGGGGCGCCCCATCACCAGATGGGGCACCGCGGTCTCAAGAAGGCGCTCCTGAGGCTCCGACTCCACCACCGGCCAACAACGCTCCTGAGACCTCAGCCAACCCCCCTGGTAGTGGGTCTCCTGAGGACGATACTCCTGAGGGCACGGCTGCCATGGCGGATGATAAGGCTCCTAAGGACCCACAGACTCAGGAGTTGCAAGACCTCACCAATGCTTCCTCCCTCGTCGACCACCCGGTATACTTCATCAGCACGGTGCTGCGAGACGTGCGGGCACGCTACCCCATGCCACAGAAGCTACTGCTCGCACTCCTCGTCACCTCCCGAAAGCTGCGCCACTACTTCCAAGGCCACCCCATCAAGGTTGTCTCAGCTTACCCTCTGGAGAGGGTGCTCCGGAGCCCCAACACTGCAGGAAGGGTCGCCGAATGGAACATTGAGCTGCAAGCGTTCCAGTTGGAGTTCAGTACCACCAGGATCATCAAGGGTGCGGCCCTCGCTGACTTCGTGGCGGAATGGACTGACGTCCCTGACCTTGAAGTGTGCGAGGACTGCTCCCTCATACCCGGCGATGAGGCACCAGATGGTTGGATCATGTACTTTGTCAGCACGTTCTCACGCCAGGGCGCGGGGGCTGGAGCTGTGCTTATTTCGCCCACCACAGACAAGCTCTACTACGCCGTGCAACTCTGCTTCCAACATGGCGAGAAGGTCTCCAACAACATTGCGGAGTACGAAGGCCTGATCGCGGGACTCAAGGCCGCCGCAGCACTGGGGGTCAGGCGCCTCACCATCAGGGGCGACTCACAGCTCCTCGTCAAGTTCTCCAATAAGGAGTACACCCCGAAGGACGAGCACATGGAAGCATACCTTGAGGAGGTACGCAAAATTGAGAAACGATTCTTGGGCCCGGAATTATAGCACGTGCCGCGAGGCACAAACAAGGAGGCGGATGACATTGCCAAGATGGCGTCCCCGCGTCTACCTCAGGAGCCTGGTGTCTTCGAAGAGCGGCTCTTCAAGCCATCGGCAGCTCCACCCACCGCAGAACCAGCACCGCCTCACGAGGACCTCCCCCAAGCTCCTCCGTCGGGTGCCCCATATTGTGGCCCGGCCTCAGGAGCTCGCCTCCTCCTCGCGATGGAACCTCAGGAGGGGTGTTGGACCAAGGAGTTCAAGGCGTACCTACTTCGGGGCACCCTGCCGGAGAAGGAGGAAGACGCGGAGCATGTGGCCCGCCAGGCCACAGCATACTGCATCCATGACGGTGAGCTCTATCAGAGGCGTCCAAATGACGTTTCTTCACGGTGCATCTCCAGGGAGCAGGGATGCGAGCTGCTGGCCGATATACATGGTGGGGACTATGGGCAGCACTCTTCATCACACACACTCGTGGGCAAGGCATTCCGCAGTGGGTTCTACTTGCCCACGGCGCTCAACGATGCTACCAAGATGGTGAAGTCCTATGAAGCCTGCCAGTTCCACGCCAAGTAGATCCACTAGCCTGCTCAGGGCCTCCAGACCATCCTGCTCACATGACCGTTCGCAGTCTGGGGGCTGGACATCTTGGGGCCATTCCCACGGGCGCCCAGGGGCTACCGCTACCTCTACGTCGCCATCGACAAGTTCACCAAGTGGGTGAAGGTGGAAGCCGTCCGCACCATCCCGGCCGGCTCGGCCGTCAAGTTCATCAAAGGCGTCGTGAGCCGGTTCGGGGTTCCTAACCGCATCATCACCGATAATGGCTCACAGTTCACCAGCAACCTTTTCAAAACATACTGTGCTAACCTTGGAACACAGATATGCTACACTTCGGTGGCACACCCCAGGAGCAATGGCCAGGCCGACTGAGCCAACGCAGAAGTCCTGAGAGGCCTCAAGACAAGGACCTTCAAGAAGAAGCTCGAGGCCTGCAGCAGGGGCTGGCTCGACAAGCTCCAGTCCATGCTGTGGTCCATTCACGCCACCGCAACCAAGCCGACGGGCGAGACTCCGTTCTTCCTCGTCTACGGAGCCGAAGAGGTTCTCCCTCATGAGGTCAAGCATTGCTCCACGTGGGTCTTGGCGTTTGACGAGGCACGCCAGGATGCCACGCGGGGGATGGACCTCGTGCTGGGGGAGGAACGCCGCCGTCAAGCCTCGCTCCGAGTGGCAAGGTACCAGCAGGCGCTGCGGCGGTACCACTGCCGCAGCGTCCACTCCAGGACGCTCGAGGTGGGTGATCTCGTCCTGAGGTCGGTGCTCTCTAGGGAGGGGCTGCATAAGCTCTCACCCATGTGGGAGGGCCCGTTCAGGATCGCCCGTATCTCCAGGCCTGGCGCCGCGCGCCTGGAGACGCAGGACGGGATCCCCATCTAGAATGCTTGGAACATCCAGCACCTCCGGAAGTTCTACCCATGAAGCAAGGCCCCGTGCCTGTGAAGGTCTCCGCTCGTGACACTCTCACGTAATAATGAGTGGGGCTGTACATGCCCCGGAGTCTCCTGAGTGTCGCCCGCGGGCCTCACGGGGGCTCCCTCCCACGTCCTAGTGGCATAACTTAGCTCCGCGTTGGTGAGAAGACTAGACTAGGTGTCGGAGGCGGCTATTCTTTTGCTTGCTTTCTGTAGTTGGTTTGCAACTTCTTAATGGAATTTGGAGTTTTCACGTTTCTTGTTTGCCAAAGCTGGAACTTTCTTTTCCTCTGTTCGTTCGCCTCTCCAGCCTTATCCCAGGAAGAGCAGTAGTTGCCCGTCGCTCCTCCTCGCGCGTCCCACGCGCGGGGGCTAGGTAGGTGTGTGCGCTTGGCGCTCGCCGTGACCACACATCACCGAAGCCCTGTCGCCCCAGAGCTTCGGTCCTGAAATCCTTGCGAGACGCTCTCAAACAAGCTCGTGGGCACGCGTACCTTCTCAAGTCCGTGCCTCCGGGCATCGCGACGTGGTGCACCAGCCACAACCAACCCACGCTCGGGGGCTCGCGCAAGGAAGGGCATGACACCCTGTGAAGTTTTCTAATAATTCTGCAGCTGCACAATGCCTCCTGAGGCCCGACGGCTCCTGAGTCGCTAAGAAGCAAACTTCGCCAGATGTTGCTGGAGTGGCGCACCCTCGCGAGGCGGGAAACTATAGCAAGCATATCAAGCTAAGTTATTCTAACCGCACCTGATCGGAATATCGGTATCCTGGCACAATATCAAAATATCAAACATAGCATAATGGCATGATTGCCTTGGTTCATTACACGCCCCAGCAGGGCCCTCTACTTTTTTCAACTGCAGGAGAAATGAAAGGTTAAACAAAAGTGGCCCACATGACCGCAGCAGCTCCCGAGGCCAGGCTCCGGTGGCCCCCGGGCTCAGCCCGAGTCTTCCTCCCGCTTCACCGGAGCGCGGCGACAAGACGACCCATCGCCTTCCCCGATGCGAGCCCGGTGGCGTGGTGGTTGGTCATAGCCGCCGCTGCTGGTGCTCTCGCCAAAGGAGGAGCCGCCGCTGCTGAATGAAGCGTGGCCGTCGTCAAGGCCAAGCTCATCGTCGCCGCAGCCGTCTTCCGGGCAGCACCCCGCACACCGGCCGTCCTCCCCGAACACCCTCACGTAGAGGGTCACGAGGCTGTCATACCTGAAATGAAGGGTGTGCCTCCCGCTTAGGCCTCACGCGTGGGCCAACGCCTGCCAACCGCGGATCAAGGACACGCTACCCGTCGCGGTGACTTTGACCCCAACCCAGGAAGCCTTGCTGCAACAGCCATCAACCTGCAGCCAGAGGCCGTCAAGCCCCATGACCGGCAGCTCACTCATGAAGAAGTGCGGGAGTGGGAGCCAGGTGCCGGTCGGCCTCTCCGACCACACGACGAACTCCGGGAGCACATCCGCCAAGTGGAAGCGCGGCCGAGGAGGCCGGGTAACCACGGCGCGCCGCCCCTCATCACAGTGGCTGCCTCGCCCTTGGCAGCCCCCGCCTCGAGAAGAAGCGCTGCCGCGGCCGCCCAAAGTGACGCCGACCCTCGAAGGAGTGCGCCCGCGCCCCCGAGGAGCTACCGCCGGGGTCGCAGCATGCTTGCGGGGGCGGCCACGCCCTCTCTTGGGTGGCGGCGAACCCGGCCCCTCCTTGGGGGCCTTCCCTTTCTCGGTGGCAGAGAACCTCCTCGTCGGCGCCATGGATGCGATGGCAAGACAGGGAGGTGAAGAAGAAGAAGGAGCGAGCAGCGAGAAGATGGAGATGAGTGAGGGGGGCTCTGCCCCTCCCCTCATTTATAGCCGGAGGGAGGCCAACCGCCGGCCTCCACGATCCCACGCAGTGATGGTTTTTCTCTGCATGCAGCAGAGTCTCGTCAAGTCGAACGGTTGCCGAGGCATCATGAGGAAGAGGAGACACCCACGTCCCATCAATCACCACGCGTCGACCAAGGCTGTAGGCGGTTAGGGCCCGCAGCGCTCCGCACTTGCCCCTTGGCTTCTCCTCGTAGCCAAGTTCGAGCGCGCCTTGGGCCCGGGGGCTACTGTCGGTGTTCTGGGAACGGGGGTACCCAGACTTGCCTGCCTGCAACCCACGGCGTGGCTCCATCGACGGCCTGGTACAGCCCAGCTTCAGCGACAACAATTCAAGACCCTCGCGAGGGGCCAAGCCTCGCGAGGCGGACGACACCAAGACCTCCATGAGGAGCAGCCTCCTCAGGCTGGCTCCTGAGGAGCGGAGAGTTCTATGCAATCCTCACCTTGTGAGGTCCGGATGACGTGAGCCATAACGATCAAGGACAGGCGGGCGCCAGCGGGTGCAGTGTACTAGTTTTCTCTTTGGTGCTAAAGAGGCAAGCGCAGGCGCGGAGTCCCGAGGATTCAGCCAAAGGTTTCCATTCCCGTGCAACAAGACCAAGACCGCCAGGACGGAGGTCATCACCGAGCCCACCACGGCGTCACAACCAGAGGCTTTTGCAGGCGAAGACTACTTTTGTCAGGATAGCATGTACTAGTTGTCTCCCTTCGAATTTGGCCGTTGTGGGATCCCTTCCCGCCTTTCATTTGGGAAGAGGACCAAGGCCACTATAAATAGGACTTAGCCACCACCATAGAGGGGGACGGATCATTCAGATCACCCCCACTCCACCAGCTCACTCGAGCTCAAGAACACCTCTCCTCCAGAGGCTGTTCGCCACTGTACTAGTTTATCCTCAGCCCCTTGAGGCCAATCCAGCACAAAGCAGGATTAGTGTTTTACACCGCAAGGTGGCCCGAACCTGGGTAAACTGCTGTGTCTCTTTTCCTTACAGTTCGTCAAGCTAGGCTGTGAGATTAGCGAGTAGGTAGACCGGGGAGGACGAGTTCTTCGCACGCACCCCAGAGTTCGAACCTCTCAATGGTTTGCGGAACCCGAAATCCAACAATGTGCTATGATACCATCATTGTAGCGACCCGACCCAATACGGTCAAGTCTCTGTGCTTTCTGTGCCATCCATGGATCGGTATGCTGGACACACGGTACTTCGATGAAATACCATAACATCACATGTAAAATAAATACCATAGATCCAGAGTATACCTTATTTATCACAGCGGAAACAATTCAATTTGGGTGTGGAGTCCCATCAACGCCGACGACAAGTTGAGTGTATACCGTAACCCTATATCGTAATCTCTTACCCGTTGGTAGAAATATCTGCAACATGATAAGTTGTAGCCATGTAGGTCTTACATTGAATGTACCGTCTTTGTGGCTCTATGTCTGAGTTTTTGTAGATTTTTTTTCATTTTTCCCTACAACAATAAATATCAAGAGTCTTCACTTCAGAGTCATCTAATATGCCATGGTTCCTCCAACCGATGTCTCATAGCCCAAATAATCATAATTTGCCCACAATTAATTATTATTCCAGTGTTGAGAGTTCCAAGATAGATCCAAGTCTAGAGGCTCAAACTGTCCGTAACCTGGGACATAGCTAATCGATTAAGTTTTTACTCTGCAAAGTCTTGTGCACTTTACCCACAAGACTCGTTCCCTCCTTTTATGTCTGTGTGCACTACTGGTTGTTTGAGAATATAATGAACGAAATATGGTCTTTCAGAGAGTTTCCCTGACCACTGAGAGTGCCCATCCAACCCTACCATTCGTCTACATCTCCTAGCACTATCCAGCCAGAGTCACAACTAAGATCAACCAAGCCAGAGCCCATATTGACTTGTGGTTGCATAGGTAAGCTTTCGGGCATGAAGTATTCATCCGTCTCTTTGAGTCTCGGTGAAACTTTCCGCATGAGTACTGGCCTACTCCAACTCACATTAGGCAATTCTCCTGGTTACTCCATGTACCTCCAACCATTCCACCCAGTAATGTGTATTGAAATCTCGAGTCACGAAGACTTGAGGTCTTACAGGTCTTGAAGTTGCCATCATGAAGTTGTCATCATTTTCGTAGAGTCCTCCTTCGCTCATCACTCATGAACACTCATACCAAAACCCGTCTATGATAGCATAACATTAAAGTAAATAACGTTCCCGGGGCTTGATAACAGGGATGTGGGTTCCTACCTCATGCTTCTACTCAACTACAAGATTCAATATAGCTATTGGAGGAATTGTTGAAAAGGTGACACTAAATGTAATAAAAACATAGGTATGAACATAGGATCGAAGTGAAGTTGCGTCGTAAAGTTGATGAAGATTATATCGCTCTCAGAAATAACTTGATAGAACTATTCATCACTCTTCGATGAAAATCTATATTGTCAAACATGGCATTCATATAAGCAAAATTCTAGCAAGCACTCTAGCACTCAAAATAAAATCAATAAGAAACAATTAAATCAATAAGAAAAAAAAAATAAAATTTCAAAGAAAACTTCAAAAGAAAAACTATAAAAAACACTACTAAGGAAAACCTCTATGACTTAACTACACAACACAAAATAGTTTTTGTCCTAATTAAACTTAACAGTAAATAAAACACTAAACAAAAAAAATTAAGAGAAAAGAAAAATAAAAAACACTAAGCTAAAGAAAGAATTTAACTAAGTTTTTTACTAGCAAAAAGATACACTTAGAAAGCTATTATAAAGCCTAAGTTATTTATTAAACAAGTTTTAACTAAGAATTTAACTAAAACACTATTAATTACTTAGAAAATATTATTTTGGCAACTTAAGAGAAAGTTCTATAACAATAAACCTAGTGGCAAAAAGATCTATTTTAAAATAAAAGAAAACAATTCTTCTATCACTAAAAAGAAGCAAAAAAGGGTACTGTTTTTGAAATCTAATTTGAACAGATCTAAAATAACCTAAACATTTTTTTACTACTTAACTAGTTAAATAAACCACTAGAAAACAGGGGCAAAACGAACTAATTCAAAACCTATTTTTATATAAAACATATAAGCAAAATAGTGATTTGTACAAGTTCATCAAATTCAAAATTAAACTTTTCAAACATGACCAATCTTTCCGTCTACAGAAATTTTTAAAATTATTGATCTAATGCAAAAAGAATCACTAAAAAAAAATTTAAAACATAAAAGATATTCAATTTCTAAAACAGAAACTATTTCTGAAAAAGAAAACAAAAATAGAAAATAAAATAACTATAGGTCGGCTAACGGCCACGTGGCACAATCCTATTGGCTAAGGGTGTGTGCGCGTTTGAGTTGCGGGCGGTCAACCGAGTCTTAACAGGAAATGATTCATGGCAAATAAAAAAATGCTGTCGGCGTTCTGGGAACGGGGTTACCCAGACTTGCCTGCCTGCGGCCCACGGCGTGGCTCCATCGACGGCCTGGTACGGCCCAGCTTCAGCGGCAAGAACTCAAGACCCTCGCGAGGGGCCAAGCCTCGCGAGGTGGACGACACCAAGACCTCCACGAGGAGCGGCCCCCTCAGGCTGGCTCCCGAGGAGCGGAGATCTCTATGCAAGCCTGACCTCGTGAGGTCCGGATGACGTGAGCCATGACGACCAATGCCAGGCAGGCGCCAACGGGCGCAGTGTACCAGTTTCCTCTTCGGTGCTAAAGTGGCGAGCGCAGGCGCGGAGTCCCGAGGAATCAGCCAAAGGTTTCCATTCCCGTGCAACAAGACCAAGACCGCTAGGACGGCAGGACGGAGGTCATCACCGAGCCCACCACAGCGTCACGACCAGAGGCTTTTGCAGGCGAAGACTACTTTTGTCAGGATAGCATGTACTAGCTGTCTCCCTTCGAATTTGGCCGTTGTGGGATCCCTTCCCGCCTTTCATTTTGGAAGAGGACCAAGGCCACTATAAATAGGACTTAGCCACCACCGTAGTGGGCATCTGATCGACGGATCATCCAGATCAGCCACACACTCACCAGCTCAACTGAGCCCAAGAACACCTCTCCTCCTGGGGCTGTTCACCACTTTACTAGTTCGTCCTTAGCTCCTCGAGGCCAATCCACCACAAAGCAGGAGTAGGGTTTTACACCGCAAGGTGGCCCAAACCTGGGTAAACTGCTGTGTCTCTTTTCCTTATAGTTCGTCGAGCTTGGCTGTGAGATTAGCGAGTAGGCTGACTGGGGAGGATGAGTTCTTCGCACGCACCCCAGAGTTTGAACCTCTCAGGGGTTTGCGAAACCCAAAATCCGACATTTGGCGTGCCAGGTAGGGGTGCGTCGGAGCTTCTCTTCCGCCGGTTGATCCACCGTCGCTCCACCGCTTCCATGGCTGACGCTCGTCGCGCTCGTGCTGAGCGCCGGGCCGCTCTCGCCGCCCGCGTCGCTCAGACGGCGCTGGCGGGTGATGGCTGCCCTCGCCGTCCCTCGTCTCCAGTGTCGAATGCCGCCACCGGCCCCATGGCGGGATGGACGCACCGCCACCCCGTCGCTGACTCCGGCTGGTTTGTCGTCTCATGCTTGTCGCGGGCCGGCGAACGCGCAGGCTGCGTTGCTCATGGCGCGCGAGCTCCTATGCTACCGCCCCGCCGACGACCTCTACGAAGACTGGCTGGACCGCATCGCCGAGCTTGTCAGCGCCGCCGGGGACTCTCCTGCACCGCCTCGCTCGCTGCCTCACCCGCCGCCTGCTACGGGTGACGTAGCCCACGGAGCACCTCCTCCACCTCCCCATCAAGACTTCGCCCTCGAGCCAAGGCACGAGGCCCCGTGGCACGACCCGCCGCACAGGGCGCCCGCACGTGGAGACGAAAGCTGCCAGGTGGTGCAGTGGCCCCGAGAAGATGCTCGTGCACTCCCAGCACTGCCACGTCAAGACCGCGTGCCGGCTGTAGCGGTGGCGCGCGAGCGCCAAGACCAGGCTCCACCTCCACGACGGGCTTCCGTGACCACAGTAGGTTGCCGCGCGTTCACTCCGGAGCTTCGTAGTGTCGTCTGGCCGGGGAAGTTCAAGCCCGACCTACCTCCGTGCTACGACGACACCCCCGACCCTACCGAGTTCCTGCAGCTCTACGAGTTGAGCATCGAGGTAGCCAACAGCGACGAGAAGGTTATGGTGAACTGGTTTCCCATGGCCCTCAAGGATGTTGCGTGCTCGTGGCTCCTGAACCTGCCCGCGTGATCGATCTCATCCTAGGATGAAATGCGAGAGCGTTTCGTCGCCAACTTCCAGGGCACTCGCGACCGTCCACCGGCTGTGGGTGACCTGCGGCGCATCAAGCAGCAGCCAGGAGAGACCTTGCAGAAGTACATCCAGCGCTTCAACAGCGTCCGTCTCAAGATCCCCAAGGTGTCGGACGAGGCCATCATCTCAGTGTTCACTGATGGCATCCGCGACGTCAAGATGAAGGAGGAGCTCGCCATACATGAAGACCTGTGCATGGCTCTGGAGATGGTCAACATGGCAACCAAGTGTGCGAGAGTTGAGGAAGGTCGCCTCTCTCTCCTGGAGCTCCCAGAGGCTGACCCAGAAGACAAGAAGGCCAAAGCCAAGGATGTGAAGCGCAAGGGACCGGCCGTGCTCGTGGCCGAGCCAGAGATGAAGCGCGGCTGCGACCACCCAGAGTCATCCAAGGGCAGCTGCCCGTTCTGCGTCTTCCACAACGTGCACATCCACAACACCAACGACTGCCAGGAGCTCAGAGCCATCCGCGACGGGCACCTCGGTCATCGCCCCGAGCGCAGCGACCGAGTCTACAGCCGCGGAGGAGGCCGAGGTGGAGGACGCTAGCACGGCCGTGACCCCCGCCAAGAATGGTGCGATCATCCTCGTGAGGACCGCTAGCAAGGCCAGCCTCGCGAGGGCCCCTGGAGGGACCAGCCTCGTGAGGACCGTCCTCAGGGCAACGCTGGCCTTCCTCCGCTGCCGCCACCACCAAGAAGGAATGCCGACCATCACCAGGACGAGGGCGCTGGGGGCTTCCAGGAGACTCGTGCCATCGCCTGCATCTTGGCAGCGCTCAGGCCCTTGCCTCTCATCGCATCTTCAAGCAGTTTGCCCGTGAGGTGAACGCGGCCCTCCCCAAGCTCGAGGCAATGCGTCCGCTCAGGTGGTCCAAGTGCACCATCACCTTCAGCTCATCCGACCAGCTCAAGTGCGCGGCGACTGCCGGCGCTCTCCCGATGCTCTGCTCACCTACCATCAGCAACATGCTCGTCACCAAGACTCTCATCGATGGCGGTGCGGGGCTCAATGTTCTCTCCATCGAGACATTCGACCGACTCCAGGTGCCCTACGACTAGCTGCAGCCTACCAAGCCTTTCTCAGGAGTGACCGATGGCTCCACCACCCCGATAGGGCAGATCCGCCTCCTTGTCACCTTCGGCAAACGCGACAACTACCGCACTAAGCTCATCGACTTTGACGTTGCCCACATTCGCCTCCCATACAACGCCATCCTTGGGTATCCGGCCCTGGCCTAGTTCATGGCGGCGACTCATCATGGTTACAATGTCCTCAAGATGCCAGGGAGCTGCGGCGTCATCACGGTCGCCTGCGAGGAGAAGGATGCGGTGTGCTCTCTCGAGCGTGCCTACCAGGCTGCGGCGGTCGAGAACCCAGACGATGAAGGCGCCGTCTACCCTCTTGAGGCTGGCCGCAAGAAGAAGAAGCAGCTGCTCCACCAAGGACCTCAGGAGGGCGGGGTGCCCAGCGGCACCACCTCAGGCCCAGTGCCCACTGACGGGGCGCCTCCCTCTCTCGCATAGGAAGGCGTGCCCGGCGCCCCTCTCATTCTGGGCTCGGGGGCTCTTCTTTGGAGGGCCTCTGCCCTGGCCAACGTCATGTGGGAGGCGCTCGGGCACCATGTGGAGGCGTGCTTCAGCGCACACTTCCGCCAAGAGGGTACAAGGCGTGAGGCACCAGGTGCTCGGGAGTTCATCACCAAGGCAATCAAGGAGCTTCAGGAGGCAAGAGCTATGTGAGGCAACCATCACCCACCACCTGGCGCGGCTCCTTGGCCCGGCAAGGACAACGAGCTCCGCGTCTGCGTCAACATTCCAGGGCTCAACAGGGCCGCATCTCAGGAGCGCTTCTAGCCGTCCCGCGCTGGCCAATGCGAGGGTCCTCCTCACAGCTATGTTCGCATGCCTTTGGGCTTGCCGAGCGCAGCTATTGCATTCCAGCGCCACATGCGGGGCGTCCTGGCGGCTCATGAGGCCAGAAGCCAGGCGATCCTGTCAGAGGAGGAGATGGATCCTCGTGAGCCCCCCTGGGCCCCCAGAGTCTCCCGAGGTTCTGGGCCTGGGCGGCTCATGAGGAGCGATTTCTGTGGCACGCATCTTCAGCTACTCCAACATCTCTTCAGCAACGGTGCCAGGTGACATTTTCTGGTTTATTCAGTTGGGGGCACCCCTTGGGCAGCATTATCCCCAAGCCGCGTGGGTCCGTCCTTGCGGCATGTATCGTTTTGCATCTATCAGAACTAGCTCTACCTTATCCATGAGTTCATTTATAATTATCACTTGCCTGTCCGGTGCTTCATCACCACGAACGTTGTACGCCCTTGCAAGCCCACCCACGACCGCCTCATGATTAAGGACTGGCACGGCGTCTGTGCTCGGGTCCGTCCCTGCTGCGTCGCTAACCCCAAGTGGCTGAGCTCTGGCTCACGGGCCAGCCCCCGCGCATGTCATCTCCCATGGTCCTTGGTGCCTTGTTCTCGCATGAGCTAATCGGGGGCGGGTAAGTTAGGGTGGGTGACCCGGTGCCTCGCCACTGCGGGAGCCACACGCCGGTTGTCTTTCTTCGGGACATTTGCATGAGAAGACTGGGCACGGTGTCTGTGCTAGGGTCCGTCCCTGCAGCGTCGACAAACCCAACGGCTGAGCTCTGTCTGGCGGGCTGGACCCGTTCATGTCACCTCCTGGTGTCGTTGGTGTTTGGCCTTCTCATGCGATAACCTCGGGAAATTCACTCAGTGCTGGTTGCCTAACCATCTCGCAGTACTATCACAAGTGTCACGAATCAAATTCAGGCGCAACCTGCCTTGAGGTAGGGCCTCGTGAATCCCACGCTGGCTCACGAGTGCCCATACACACCTCCTCTAGCCCTACCGTGCAAGCCACGTGTTAGGGCGGGGCTGTACATGCCCCGGGGTCTCCCCTCAGAGGGAGCCCCCACCCACGTACCAGTGGAAGCACCATGCTCCGCGCTGGCAGTCGACACAGTCGAGGAGCGGCTATGCCCATGCAAGAGCGGTAGCGCCATGCTCCACGCTGGTGATAAACAACTGGGGGCAGCCTAACGGCCGCACTAACCTCAGGAGAGCCACCAGGCTCGGTGTTCAGCCTCACCGTGCTGCTTTCCCCTCGGGAGAGTAGTGCGAGGGGGCTGGGCACGGCGGCTACGCTCAGGTCATGCCTGGCGTACGCCACCTTGCCAGGTCCCTCGGACCTGGTCTTCGTGCATCCCTCCCGAGCGAAAGACCGGCGAGGACAGGTATGGGGTTTTCGTTCGTACGTCAAGGGGGACTCCTGAGCATCGCGACTCAGGAGCCTAACTGGCCATGTAGCCCCTCACCCCTTGGTCTCGTCCTGGTGATCCGGATGACCCAACGGCAGCTGAGGTATGCGCGGGGCCGGGCCCTACCGACGCAGAACACCAAGACCCACCCTCGCGTCTCCTTCCCGAAGGCTGTTCGTACGTCAAGGGGGACTCCTGAGCATCGCGACTCAGGAGCCTAACTGGCCACGTAGCCCCTCACCCCTTGGTCTCGTCCTGGTGATCCAGATGACCCAACGGCGGCTGAGGTATGCGCAGGGCCAGGCCCTGCCGACGTAGAACATCAAAGCAAACTGAAAGGAAACCGCAGAACCTTAGCAAGTTATTACAAAACATACTGTCTCTTAAAAGTTCCAAAGCATAAGTTCTTATGCCTCCACGAGGCATGATACATGTTGCAGGAATAAAACCAGGGGAATGTGCCGCCATTTCCTTCAGCCTTGAATGCCACTGTTGCCCGCTTGGGGAGCCCCGTCATCAACGACGTCATCGCCATCCTTGCCGTCAGCCGTAGGCACGGGGTCGACGGCGAGGAACTTCCGCAGCAGGGCCTCCACTTGACCCTTCACGGCCTCGGCAGCAGCATCTTGGAGCTCAGAGTCCACGGGCTTGAGTAGAGCACCAAAGTCGAAGTTGGAGTCCCGAAGATGGAGGAGGCTGAAGACGCGCGTTGCGGCCGAGGTTGATAGCTCGCGGGCTTCCCCCTCCACCATGGGGCCCACTCTGACGATGATGCCCTCGAGTGCTGCGACGAGCTTGGGGAGCAACCCGGCGAGGCCTTCCTCCGGAGTCACCAGCGGCTCCTTGTACCCGCTCTCGTAGAGATCCTGCAGTGCCTTGCGGGACCTCTGCTCGAGGGAGTCAAAGGCGGCACGCCCCGTGGTGGCCGCCTCCTCTGCCTTGGCAAGGAGTTTCTCCCTGGCCTCCAGCCTAGCCTTCTCGTCGGAGACAAGCTGGGCGTGGGACTCTTGGGCCGCCTCCACCTCCTCCTTCGGCTTCTCCAGGCGGCCACGCTCCGTGGCCTGCTCCTGAGATGCCTGCTCCAGCTCGGCGTCACGACCGGCGACCGCAGACTCCTGCTCCTTCAGCTTTTCCTCCTACTCCTCGAGCTGGCGGGCACGGGTGGCCTGCTTGTCGCGAAGGGCTTTCAGCTTGGCCTCCGCCGTGCGGCAACGCTCCTTGGCATCCTTCGCGTCCTTCAACACCACGTCACGGGTGGCAGCAGCCACGCCGGCCACCTTCCGGCCCTCCTCTTCAGTAGCGTCGGCCCGGTCCCAGGCCGCCCTGACGGATGAGTCGGCCTGGAGCCACCCCGAGACCAGCTCCAGGCGCCCCGACGCCCGGCGCTGGTCGGGGCCCCGAAGATCGTTCCGGAGTTGATCCAACGTAGAGAAGGCCTCCTCCAGAGCTCCGGGCGTGGTAGAAGAGCCGCGGCCCGCCAGCGTGGTGGCTGGATGAGAAGATGGCGACGGCATCAAGACCGGCGAAGCAGTGGCAGCAAGGATGGGCGAAGGCCCCGGAGCCCTCGGGTCATCAGCAGGCGCGCTAAAGGCAAGCGTCTCTGAAGCCGGCGCGACCGTGGAGGCATCCTTCTCCTGAAGCTGGCCCCCTGCGTCTCGCGAGGGCAACCCTGCGGCAGGAGGACGTGAGACTGCCTCGTCCGTGTGCCCCAGGGTCTCTGGGGCAGAGGTGGGCTGCTTGGCCTCAGGAGCCCTCGCCTCCTCCTTCTTCTTTTTCACTGCCGACATTGGCCTGGCCGTGGAGAGGAAAATGTTAGAGCACTATGTCAAGAGCAGGAAGCATAGACGAAAGGTGCGCTTACTGGTCCGTGGCGACGTAATCCCTCGTCCTCTTCAGGAGCGCGATGCCCACAGGCTTCGTGGGCGCAAGCCCCGCCGCGTTCTCGGGAGCGGATGAGCGCGCGGTGGCCGGATTTGCGGCGGCGGCCAACGGTGGGGTGGAGGCGCCACCTCGGGGAAGCAACGACGACCTATCCTTCTTCAGGACACCTGGCTTCAGCTTCTTCGGAGGGGTGCCCCTAGACCTCGTGGTGACCACGGCGGAGCGCAGCGACTCCCTGACTTGGTACTCGTTGGCGTCGTCATCAGAAAAGGCGCGGAGGAGCTCGCTCTGCCGTGGGGGAGAGGTCTCCCCCACCTCCTCCAAGGTCGCCTCAGAGCTCTCATTCTCCTCCTCCTCGGAGGGATCGCCGGAGGACACTGGCACCGGGGCGCCCAGGGGCAGGGAAGGCTCCGGCGGCACGAGCCCTCGCTCGTTGAAGACAGGCATGGCGGCGGCTACTTTCTCCCAGTCGGCGCGACGGTACAACGGGAGATGGGCGTCCGAAGGGCCACCTTGGTCCTTCCCGAGCAAGGTGCACACGACCTTGCTCAGCTCCTCGTCGGACAAGTTGTCCGAGCGCAACCGGAGGTCGTCTTCCACGCCCGTGAAGCTCCACAGGGGTCGCAAGTGCGCCTGGAGCGGAGCCAGGCGCTGCGTTAGGAACTCCCTGACAATCATGGCCCCCTTTAGCTTCTCTGCCTTCGGGTCCTCCGCCTTCAGGTCGGCCGTCATCCTCTCCAGCAACTGCTCCACCCTGGGGTCGGTGAACTTCTCGTGAGCCCATCTATCCAGGGGCTTCAGCAGCGCGGTCGGCAGCTCCAGCCGAGCGTGGGAGCACTTGGTGTCCATGAAGATCCACTTGTTCCGGAAGTCCTCCACCTTCTTCCCAGCCAGCGAGATCACGTTGCTGCCGTTGGCCACGATAATGCTGGCACACCCAGAGCACTGGCCGCTGCTTATCCGGAGGTAGAAGAAATGGCGGAACAGCGCGACGGAGGGCCTCACCCCCACAAATGCTTCGCAGTAGAAGGCAAAGATCGACAGGAGGAGGATGGAGTTGGGATGAAGATGGAGGGCATGGAGACCATAGTGGTTGAGGATGACATAGAAGAAACGGGAGAAAGGGGGAACCAGCCCAGTGAGGATGCTGTGCAGGAAGAAGGGGTAGAAGGTATCACCCAAGGCTTCCGGCTGGGCGGAGCCGACCTGGAGCACCGTCTCCCCTCCCTCATTGCCGGCGCCCACCGTCAGCGGGAGCACGGCGGCAAGGTGCTTCTCCTCGGCGATGGAGGATGCGCTCAAGGCTGGCTCAAACCAGAGAGCCGAGCGTGCGGCTGAGGCTGATGACTTCGCCTTGTCGGTGGCCATCGGTGGTGAGCCAGAGGAAAGGATTCAACAGATCTGGAGGCGCGCTAAGCAGAAGGAGAAGGGGATCTGGAGAAAGACAGAAGGAAGGCAATGAAGGCTTAGCGGCAGGCGCCAGCCTTTTTGTCAGCCAGGGACGGTTGTCAAGACAGTGTGGGGAAGCGAAGACGCCCACGTCCCATCAATTGCCACGCGTCGACCAAGGCCGCAGGCGGTTAGGGCCTGCGGCCCTCCGCACTTGCCCCTTGGCTTCGCCTTGAAGCCAAGTTCGAGCGTTCCTTTGGCCCGGGGGCTACTGTCAGCGTTCTGGGAACGGGGGTACCAAGACTTGCCTGCCTGCGGCCCACGGCGTGGCTCCATCGATGGCCTGGTACGGCCCAGCTTCAGCGGCAACAACTCAAGACCCTCGCGAGGGGCCAAGCCTCGCAAGGCGGACGACACCAAGACCTCCACAAGGAGCGGCCTCCTCAGGCTGGCTCCCGAGGAGCGGAGATCTCTATGAAAGCCTCACCTCGTGAGGTCCGGATGACATGAGCCATGACGACCAAGGCCAGGCAGGCGCCAGCGGGCGCAGTGTACCAGTTTCCTCTTCGGTGCTAAAGAGGCGAGTGCAGGCGCGGAGTCCCGAGGAATCAGCCAAAGTTTTCCTTTCCCGTGCAACAAGACCAAGACCACCAGGACGGCACGACGGAGGTCATCACCGAGCCCACCACGGCGTCACGACCAGAGGCTTTTGCAGGCGAAGACAACTTTTGTCAGGATAGCATGTACTAGCTGTCTCCCTTCGAATTTGGCCGTTGTGGGATCCCTTCCCGCCTTTCATTTGGGAAGAGGACCAAGGCCACTATAAATAGGACTTAGCCACCACCGTAGTAATCATCTGATTGACGGATCATCCAGATCACCCACACACTCACCAGCTCACCCGAGCCCAGGAACACCTCTCCTCCTGGGGCTGTTCGCCACTGTACTAGTTCGTCCTCAGCCCCCGAGGCCAATCCACCACAAAGCAGGAGTAGGGTTTTACACCGAAGGTGGCCTGAACCTGGGTAAATTGCGGTGTCTCTTTTCCTTACAGTTCGTTGAGCTTGGCTGTGAGATTAGCGAGTAGGCAGACTGGGGAGGACGAGTTCTTCGCACGCATCCCAGAGTTCGAACCTCTCAGGGGTTTGCGGAACCCGAAATCCAACGAACGCTATCTAATCTAGCGCTCCGGATCTGGATCAGACAGAGGGGGTTGATCTAGGCCTGACACTAGGAGGGGGAGGTGAACTCCGTGATGTCCGACGCGGCGGCGGCTTGGGATTTGATGCAAGCGAGGCCTCTAGTGGTCTTGAAGCTCAGGCAAGACATGTCGGCGATGGAGACGAGGACGGCAAGCTCATAGGTGGCGTCGGCACCGGCTGGGGAGGTCAGGAGCGACGACAACGAGCAAGGGCGTGCAGCGGCAGCGGCTTGCGACGGCGCGGGATTCCGGCGAGCGGGAGGGTCGGGCGAGGGGGTTCAAGGGGGAAATCGAACGAGGGCCGACGAGCTTATATTGGGGTGGGTTGCGTGGGGCAGGGGTGCACTGGAATGGTAGGGGAGCACGACGAGGGTCCGCTTCGGCGAGGTAAGGGAGGTGATCGGGAGGAGAAAGAAAGCGAGCACGCGAGAGTGGGGAGCGGTCGGCGGGTCCCACATGCCAAAGAGAGAGAGAGAGAGAGAGAGGGCAACCGATCTGATTGGATTTGATGCACATGCACGCAGGCTGGGCCCCGGGTGATTGGGCCGGAGAGAGAGAGATAGAGGTGGACCTCGGCGCTTAGTGGGCTTCAGCCAAATAGTGGCTTTTATTTATTTTAAAAACACTAAAAGAAAACTTAAAGAGAGGAAAATAAATAAAATTTTTATATAGAAATATTATATATCAAAATTTTCAGAAAAGGATTTCCTAAAAATGAACTATTTTTCAAAGTCAAATAAAGTCCACAAAAAACCATATAATGCAAACAATGCTACTGTTGCATTTAAAAACCAATAAAAATCATTTTTAAAATACCAAAATGATTCCAAATTTATTTTCTCCTAATTTTACATTTAAGGGAATCATTTTACCCTAATTTCCATATATTTGTTTTAGGAGAAAATAATTTGAATAAAAACCAAATAACTCATAATTGGGTTTAAAGTTGAATTTCAAACCATCTCCAAATCTTTTTTGTTTTTCTTTGACCAAATATATTTCAAATTGCGTCTGAATTTTGAAGTGTCATATTCCTTCTCTCATTTGGGATATTTCCAAAAAAATTGAAATTTGGAAATTCAAATAACTTCAAATTGAAAGTGGGTTTCAGAAAGTTTCAAAGTGACTTTCAAAATGATTTCTCTTAAACTTCCAACTCTCTTTCTTATAATTTGAAGAAGTCATTTTATCTTCTATCATGAAAATCATTGAGTTGCATAAAGTTTCTGAGTTGCTTTTCAAATGAAATTTCAAATCATTTCAAATGGTAATACTTTTGGGAAAGTCCTTTTATTCCCTCTCTTTTAACTTTCAAAAAGTTCCAAATTTCCACTCAATTTCACTCAATCAATCACACAATAATCAAATAGACAATCATAATTATTTATTTAATATAACATTCCAAAATTTAGAATTTTGGGGTGTTATAGTGCACTAGTTTGGTGAAGAGATGGTGATACAAGTGTAGTATGAATAATAGATATAAGTTTTTGTAATCTGAAAATATAAAAAAGCAAGGTAGCTAGTTATAAAACGGAGCACGAATGGTATTGCAATGCTTATAACAAGGCCTAGGGTTCATACTTTCACTAGTGCAATATCTCAACAGTGCTAACATAATTGAATCATATAACAATCCCTCAACGTATGACAAAGAATCACTCCAAAGTTTCTATGGGAGAACGTAGGATGAAAACATGTATCAACCCCTATGCATAGATTACCCCAATGTCACGGAAATCCGCAAGTTGAATACCAAAACATACATTAGGTAACTCAATAGAATACCCAATTTTCACCATGGGTATCCACATGCAAGACTTATATCACGTGATCTCAAATCCAATATTCAATCAAACATAACGAAACCTCAAAGAGCAAGACTCAATTCATCACAACAAGATAGGGAGAGGGAAAAACTCCATATGATCCGACTATATTAACAAAGCCCATGGTTACATCAAGATCATGCCGGATCAAGAACGAGAGAGAGAGATAGATCAAACACATAGCTACTGGTACATACCCTCAGCCCCGAGGGTGAACTACTCCCTCCTCGTCATGGTGGCTGCCGAGATGATGAAGATGGCCTCCGGTGATGAATTCCCCCTCCGGCAGGGTGTCAGAGAAGGCCTGCAAATGAGATCGCTTCGGTACAGAGGCTTGCGGTGGCGGAGCAGAAGTTATAGGTTTCCTTTTGGGGTTTCCTCAATATATAAAAATATTTGACATTGGAATCATGTCAGGGGGGTACCCCAGGGCCCCACAAGCTCAGGGGGCGCGCCCTATGGTTGGGGGGCGCCCCCAGGCTTGTGGCTCCCTCGACCACTCCCTGGTGCATCTCCGATGCTCCATGGGTCTCTTTTGGTCCATTAAAAATCACCGTATATATTCAGCCCAATTCGAGAACTTTTATTTTCTTAAAAAAAATAACACCACGGTAGTTCTGCTGAAAACCATATAAAATTATTGTAAACATGGCATGAATACTTCATAAATTATAGATACGTTGCAGACATATCACCGGCCTAGGAGTAGAGGTGGTTCTCATCTCACCAACTGCAGATAATATCAGGTTTGTACTTCAGATTCTGTACACTGACTCTAATAACGCTGCAAAGTATGAAGCACTGTTGCACGACCTTCAGATGGCAGTTTTTATGGGAATCCAATGCCTTGTCGGGGTACACAAACAGGGGTGTATGTTTCCCCCTGAGTTGTGCCCCGACAGGCAGATCTCCGGCGCGACAGCAACAGAGCAAACTGCACCAAGCACTACTGGAATCCACTTCTTTGCCGTCTGCTAATTCTTTGTCGTCCGCTTGCTGACGGCAAATAAGGTCTTTGCCGTCAGCCACAAGAAAACGGACGGCAAAGATGTGGCTGATGGCAAACAAAGTCTTTGCCATCAGCCTGTTCTTTGCCGTCCGTTAGCAGACGGCAAAGAGGTGGGTGGGTCCAGTTATTGTTTAACCAACTCAAGCCCACCGGCCCCACCTCTTTGCCGTCCGCCTGACCGTTGGCTGACGGCAAAGAGGCGGGTACGTTAACGGCCGTCCCGCCCCCCTCTCTTCTCTCCACTCTCTCATTCCTCCCCACCCACACCCGCGCCGCCGCCGCCGACCCCGTCTGCCGTAGCCGGCCGCCCCGCACCCCTCCCCTGCGCCCCCCGACCTCCACCCTCCACCGCACCCCGCCGCCCTTCCATGTCACCCCGCCTCCCCGCCCCCTCCCCTCCGCCGCCATCCCCCACCCACACCGGCCCGCGCCGCCGACGCGACCCTGTCCGGGGTAGCCGGCCGCCTCGCCGCCCCGCACCCTCCCCGACCCCTCCAACGCTGCCCCGCCGCCATCTTCCAGTCGGGCACCCGCGCCGCGGACCGTCCCCGCCCGTCCTGCCGCGGCCGTCCCGCCCCGTCCCGCCGC